>CM065818.1:12307393-13726143 GCA_033398695.1 Orobanche coerulescens | reverse complement strand
AACATAATACTAAGATTCAGTCTATAGACTGTGGCTCGTATGACTCAATTCGACGATTGGTGACTGTGAAATTGACATAGGGGGACTTGTCTAGATTATATTCCTCCATATAGTGAATTCTCCTTTTCTTTGGACTCTCTATATTTCTTGTAGTGAGATGCGACTTGCTTGCTTGCATGGCAGTTCTTGTACCATGTCCAACATCTCCACAATGATAGCACAGTTCATTGCCAACTCGAGCCTTAGAGGCGATGGGATGTGTAGGTGCTATTTGGTTCCCTTGGCTAGCAGAGCCGGAAGCACCAAGTCTTCGCATTAAATTAGAAGAACCCCCACGTTCTTGACCACGAAGCCTATCATGTCCAGTCCCCTATTCATTGGGGTAGTTTCCATCTTTCACTTTGTCATAATTGGCCTTGGGAAATTTCTTTGTCCCAACCGACCTGACATTGCTGCTCACTAACACTTCGTTGTGCCTCTCAGCTACTTGCAGTAGGTTGATTAGCTTACTGAAGGTAGTGATGCTTTTATTATCATACTCCAGCCTATACTGGTTCGCTAGTATAAGAGCGGAAATAGGGAAGACGAAAAAAAAAGTTTTCTGGATCATGTCGTATTCTGTGATATCCTTCCCACAAAAATTTAGGCGTGCCTTGAGACGGAGCATATCTTTGTTGAAGTCGTTGATCCGTTTATATTCAAGCAAGCGGATTTCATTCCACTGCACGGTCTACTCTGGGAGCAAAGTTTGTCAATGTTCCCAAATTGGCCATTAAGGGCACTCCACAGTTCTTTAGGGAATTTCAACTGTAGATATTCCTATCTCAGGCTGGGTTCGATGTGTCACCTAAGGAATATAAGCGCACTCGCTTTTATCTTATTAGACGGTACTTGGTCTGTGGTATTAAGGAGCGTACCACTATATTCTTTAGTGATAAACGTGGTCTCGACGTAGGAGACCCATCGATGGTACTCAAGCTCTTTTGAGTCCAATATATCAAATTTGGAACGAGTTGGATCAGCTATCTTAATACAAGAAAAAGGAAAATGATTTTTCACAGTTTACCATGAGTACTTTCCATGATAAAATTTTCAATAATGGGAGCGTTATTATTTTTCGGAACCAAGATATGGTCAATAAGTTACTTTCGATGCTATTGAAGGTGACCAATGAAATTACTTTATCATGGTTCGAGTTGAATTTAGGTAGTAGATATAAGTCCTCTAAAATCTACCAATGATGAAGCCTAATTTGCATGCCATATCTATATATGTATGCAAATATATGTATATTTATAGATATAGACACGTAATCCTAAGAATATATCTATACACGTATAAATGCAGTCAAAGAGGTGTCTTATGCCGCAATATATATTAATTCTTGTGAATTTAATTTGATTCAAGTATTTAAGTAATTCATTAGATTTAATTAAGTATGATTTAACTAATAAAAGAATTTATTTAATTAAATCAGATAGGACATATGAAATAATACATAAAGCAGATAATAAGGTTATTAGGACGGTGTACCTTCAATTTGCTTGGTGAAATTTGCAGTAGTCATTCCAATCGCTGTTTGTATGGTCTCCACATGAAATTAAGGAATTCACTTACAAAAAAGATATAAAAATAAAAGAATTAGATTTGTGTTTATCAAACATAAGTGATATAATTAATTTGATAATATTTTTATTAGAAAAGAAAAGGGAGAAGCAAATTGTCCTCATTTCTCTTCATTCCCGTCCCCTGTCCTTCGAACCTTTTTTTTTTTTTTGGAACTTTTCTCTTCATTTCCCTTCTCCTTTTCGACTAGTGGCGGCGACGGCGGCGAGTTCATGCCGCTGAGGAGACGGGAGCGGGCGGGTCGTGCGCGGTAGGGGTGGCATTTCGGAACCGAAAATCCAAAACCGAACCGAAAACCCCCGAAAAAAACCGAAAAACCGAAAAACCGAAACCGAAGAAGACCGAACCGAAAAACAAAAAAACAGAACCGAACCGAACTAATTTGGTTCGGTTCTCGGTTCGGGGTAGAGCGGAACCGGACCGGACCGGAATGGACCGAAGTCAAATTTCAACATACTAAAATGACCTTGTTTTTGTGATTTTGGTGTGTTTCGAATTTTAGTATAATTCGTTTTCCTTTTGTAAGACCCTCATGGGTCCAAGAAGGACCGATAATATGCTCATGAATTTGTGATTCAATTAATTTAGGTTGAGAGAATGAGCTACTGTGGTTTACGATTGTTATATATTTTGAGATATTTGGAAATTGCTATGCAACTCTAGCTTATATATATATATATATATATATATATATAACTCTTCTTGGCTTGTTGTTATATATAACTTATTCTATTGCATATAATATTTGAATTTATATTGCGAAGAACCGAAAAAACATCAAACCAAATCGAAACCGAACCGAATATTTATAAAACCGATCTTAACCGAACCGAACTTCAAAAAGAACGGAACCAAACCGAAACCGAATATTTGGTTCGACTCTCGGTTTCGGTCAAAAACCGAACCGAATGGAACCGAGTCCACCCCTAGTGCGCGGGCGGTTGGAGGTGGGAGGCGTTCTCTTACAGTAAATCGCGTTGAAGAAGTTGACGGCAGCAGGCGGGTCGTGCGCGGGTGGGGAGGCGATCTGTTGGCTGCGATTGGGGCGGGCGATCTAGCAGGACTGGGGTTTGGCTGCATCGTGGATGGAGATCTCATCGGGCGATTTCAAATCCGGAGATATCATTTGCGGCAGCGGATGGATCTAGGGTTGATGGCTGGCGGCGGGATTTGAAGAAGGTGGGCGGGTAGGGTTTCAGGCGGTGTCGACCGCGGTTTCCATTTTTTTTTTTCAAAATCTGGTTGCAGGCGGCATGTCAAGGAAGATGACTGCCGTCCGAAAATTAGGGTTTTGGTCGGAGAAGGGGGGATCTGGCCGTTGAACGGGGTGACGGCAGCGATCGGAATTAGGGTTTATGGGGAAGATCCGATTTTTCTCTTTTTTTTTTCTTTTTTTTTTTTTTCAGAATTTCGGCCGGGATTTTTTTTCTCTCAGTGGTTGAATACGTGCTGATAACGTGTTGAAGGGAAAATAACTTGAGACAGAAAGTAGGGCAAAAGTGTTATATTATTCCATCAATGAGATCCCTTAAATAGGGTGAAGTACATACAAACAGGCCTCAGCCAAATCCTATCTAGGAAAGCCCATAAACTAACAGACTTAGGCACACAATGGGTATTATTCCTTTAACAGTCATATCAATTAATTCTTTCTATTTGAAAACTATTAGCCTTATTTATATATAATATATATATAATAAGAAGAAGAATGGTAAATTTTTTTACAGTACATGGCGAGAATTTTATTTATTATTTAAAATTACTCTAGAAAATTGTGTATTATATAGTATAAATGACTATTATTAAATTAAAAATTAGTATTAAATTATCATTGTGGCATTAATAATAAAAAAATTAAAAAAAAAAAAAAGTACAAATTGGCTGCCAATGCCACCCACCCGCCACCGCAGCGTTATGCAATCACAATACATATGGAATTTGTAATACTAACTATATTGTTCATAAATAAAATTTATGGTTGATTAATTAACAAGGTTCTTCATTATGAAAAAATAACATGACTTATCATTTATGTTTGAATAAATATTAAGTCTTTAGTAGTAAATACAATGTTCAGTATTTATAGATAAAGTTATAAATCTACTAAAAATATAGAGAGAATTAAGAGAAATGAAGAGATCATTTCATTCATATATGTGTATATCTTACATATCAAGAATATGACATTACATAGGCTTATGATACAAGAGTTACAGTGGAGATGAAAGGCCAAAAGCCTTGACTTTTTAAGTCTAAGGTTGTTATCTATTAATGAAGAAAGATGAAAGATTAAAGTTCATCCAATAATACATAACACTCTCATTTGGATGACATGTACAAACACCATGCCTCGTTAAAATCTTAATAGGAAAAACCATATGGGAAAAATAATAATGAAGGAAAAAGAGTACATGTGTTGTACAAAATAATAAAATATCATGTCTACCTCTCATTACTATAAATGTTAACATAAAACTCAAAATATTCATATTCCAATCTTCTCTACTAATTTTTCTAAAGGAGTCGTAGGGAGTGTCTTTGTGAACAAGTCTGATGTTGTCTCGTTAAAAACTTTACCAGAAAAAACCCAGTGGAAATAACCGTGGTTAAGAGAAAAAGAGTGCAGCGTTCATTTCCTCCTCATGATAATAACACATAACATTTTTGAGTTGACTAGATATAATGTTGTGAAACTTCTCAAATGTAGATATTCTGATCGTCTTAGCAAGTAGATCTTTGATGTATCCTTCTTTGATAGTACTTCAACACACTTTTTTTCCTCCTCTCTTTAGTTTATTGTTATAAAACTACACTATTCAGATTCATTAGTTGGGATACACCATGCGTTATTTTTTTCACGATAATTATGTGATACACAAGTTGTGATTATGATTTACATTATTATGATTATAATAATTAAAATAAAAATATATCTTACACTATACGTTATGTTGCGGGTCACTACCAAAAAAAATACTTTAGCCGACGACCCGAAAAAAAACGGTCGACGACTATAAAGTGTCGTCGGCTAAACTTCGCACTTTAGCCGATGACTCAAAATACCGTCGGCTAAAGGGTTTTAGCCGACGACTTGGTGGAGGTCGTCGGCTAAAGCTCGAAATAGTCGTCAGCTATATTGAAGATATTTAGCCGACGACCGTCATAACGTTTAGCCGACCGAAAAGAAGAAAAAAAAAATATACTTTAGCCGACGACCTAGATCTAGGTCGTCACAAAGTCCTTCCGAAAAAAATAATAATGTAATGGTTTAGCCGACGACCTAGATCTAGGTCGTTGGCTAAACCCTTTTAAAAAAAAATAATTTACTTTAGCCGACGACCTAGATCTAGGTCGTCGGCTAAACTCCTTCCGAAAAAAAATAATAATGTAATGGTTTAGCCGACGACCTAGATCTAGGTCGTCGGCTAAACCCTTTTAAAAAAATAATTTACTTTAGCCGACGACCTAGATCTAGGTCGTCGGCCAAACTCCTTCCGAAAAAAATAATAATGTAATGGTTTAGCCGACGACCTAGATCTAGGTCGTCGGCTAAACCCTTTTTAAAAAAAAAAAATAATTTACTTTAGCCGACGACCTATATATAGGTCGTCGGCTAAACCTCCAAGTGAAAATTATTTATAGTTCAGGGAACACCAACCCAATCTTGCACCTCTCCCCGCTAAAGAGCACATTTCTATTCCCGATTCTTTCAATTATTCCCGAAAAAAGCTTGTGAGTTGCTACTTTGAGTTGTGCTAGCTGGAGTGTCGAAGGTTTCTATCGGTTGTTATAATCACCAAACTTTTTTGACCTCATGCCTCACCTCATGATCCACCTTCCGAGGCAGTTATTGGTCACTGGTCCAGTGCACTACACGTGGATGTACCCGGTTGAAAGGCAACTCGGTGATTACAAAGACTCTGTGGCCAATAAGTCTGCACCAGAGCGATGCATTGCATAATCTTACCTTCGGAGTGTATTACGCATATCAAGTTGTATTTGGGCAACTTCGATCCCCCTTCCCGCTCTATTCCAGCAGATAAAATACAATTCAATCTTTCTATTATATCCACTGAGGTTGACGTCTATGGGAGGTTGCCAGGAAGACAATTAGACCCGTACGAGTCACGAATTGCAGATTGGTGGATATTGCTCAATTGTCCAGAAGTTCAGTACTGGAAAGACATCCACTTGTCATGCGATATGGTGCGAGGTGACACTAGATTCCACAATGACACTTTTGCCGACTATTTTGGAGAATGGGTACGTATACATTCAATTGCTATTGCATTTTGGACTTAAGATATTTTTTTACATAAAAAGTTTATTTACGACAGATGACACACATACAAGATGACGGACACCCTAACTGGTCGTGTGAACTTATGCTTCTTTCTATGAAGCCGGTTATGTCAAGAATTTATTCGATGGCCAAAGTCAACGGTGTCACATTCGTATGCCTTGGGAGAGACCAAAAAAGAAGATGTCAAAATTCTGGGGTTATGATAGATGGTGGATATTACGGTGTTCTTTTGGAAGTGGTAGAACTAATTTACGGGGAAGGCATGACAATTTACTTGTTTAAGTGTCGATGGTACGACACCAGTCTTGGAACCGATATGCAAGACGACTACGGGCTGTTATCTGTTGACACTTCCACTTCATGGTATGAAAGTGATCCTTCAGTTGTCGGGTTTCGAAGACAAAACTGTATGAGGAGATAGAGAGGGAGAAGGAGAAGGGGAAAAATGTAGTCGAGGAGGAGAAGAAAAAGAAGAAGACTCGTGGCCCAGCAAAGGGTCTGGCGCTCGACTCGTACGTAAGTTAATAAATATTTAATAAGTGTTTTTCAATCAACACGTAGTTCTTGAAAATGCAATATGTGATGTTTTTAAATTATTGCGTATTTATGCTGTTCATAGGTGTGGTTTGTCATTCCCGACTCTCTACTACGTACTTGGTGTGACGAGGTGCAGTCTACCAAGTAAGTCATTTTAATTTATTTTGTATCTATATTGTTTGCGTAATTTTTTTTCTTACGAATGATATATGTTGTGCAACGTGTGTTGTAGGTACAAATCTTGGAAAAATGAGATGCACATGTTAAGACGGCTGAGGTGATACCGAGAGGCTACCGGAAGAATTCAAGTTAGAGTGCAGTGGAAGTGGCTACGCGCCCATTTTCGCGACCCGAGTTCATGGTATGACTAAAATACCCTCATTTCATTCTTCCTCTTTTAGATTTTATTTTTTGAATTCTAAATATAAACTCCATTTTTAAATTAATGTTTGAGAATATAAAATACTTGAAGTTCCGATTTTTTAAATTAGAAAAATCGGAACTTCATGTATTTTTAAAATTGGAATATTATTAATATTAAAAATCGGAATTTTTATTCAAAAGTGGAAATAAATTGTTTTAATAAAAATAAAAACTAGAATATTATTTTCCATAAAAAAATAAAAATCTGAATATTGTATTTTATTTATTAAAAAATGCTAGTATTTAATAAAAATAATAATATTTCGTTTTATTTTTTTGAATTCTAAATATAAACTCGATTCTAAATAATATTTTTTGAAGGCGACTAGCTTGACCAACACGACCAATCGTCTTTGATCGACCATTACATCTGGGTTCCGGTCGTTAGCGAGTTGCGCACGAGGCCATTTCTTCGATTCGTTGGATGCATTTGCCTACGTGACTCGAAAGCATTTCCGAATCATCCCGAGGAGCATGTAAGTCTTTTTTTTTTATTTTAGTAATAAAATAAATGCCTTTGTATCATACTTTTATTGATATTCAAATATTTATTTTCATATTAACTTAGGAGCGTGTGCGGGAGGAGTCTCAGAGGATGCTTGCTGAGATTGCTCGGGAGCAGTATCCGAACTTAGCGGAGACTGACCTCGATTCTGCCATTGGACGGTCGATCGAGCCGATCCTTATGTTCGCGCTAGGGTGTGGGGTACCGTCTACCCTCCTAGAGGTAGTCGGTACCGCACTAAGATGATGGGAGCCGAGGGTCACCATGTATTGAAAGATACCCCCGGCTTCCAGCGCCCTCGCGGACGGGATGCACGGACTGCCTATCTCGAGGAGCAGTTGAGGGCGGAGAGGGAGCTCCGGGCTGAGAATGAAAGGAGGACTCAGACGCGGTTACATGAGAGCGAGCAGAGGACTGAGTCGCGGTTAGAGAGTTTCCAGAGACAGCAGCAGGCCATGATGGACTATATGATGACGCTGACTCAGACCATTACTCAGGCTGGACTGCAGGCACCTGCTCCACCGCCTTCTCTCTTCGGACAGACCCCATCTTCACAGCCTCGTGACGAGGATCTAGGTGTAACACCCCCAATCCACTCAGGGATATTACACGCCGTAGACCCCTTTCCACAAGGAGCTACCAGGCGGGAGACTACAAATCAAAACCCACATGCGGTCAACTTGACCAAAACATAATACCGTAGACCGATTAGGTCTCTCAAAACACAGCATAACCGTACATCTGATGAAACTAAAATACAACTCGATCACATAGTACATAAAATGTCCATCCCCTCAAGGATGACAAGAACTCAAACCGACATATCACTGACAGACGACAGACTACAACTGTGACTAGTATCGCTGCATTGCATCATCCTCCGAGCCAATCCTGTGGTTGCTCACTCTCCAGTCAGAACACCTGGAATAAATAACAAAATCCCCAACGAGGGGTTAGCGATGGAATCGCTAGCAAGTAACCAAGCTATACAATTATACATCAAGAATACAATCGTTATGAAAATAACATTTCGACAAGGTAGTAACACGATCCCCGAGTCTAAAGTCTTTTGAAAATTTATTCCTTTAAAACAAACCATGGGGATTACTCCAGAAATCATTGTAAGAGATTATTTAGAGACTTCGGGGTCTCGGTGTAAAATCCTGAAATATGAATGTTTTTCCTTTTCAAAAGGTTTTCTTTCAAAATCATACAAATGATTCTATTCTCAACTCAAACCTCAAGACCAAAACCATATTCACCAATATAATCGGGATTCAAGATTCAAAACATAAACAATTCAGAGATATCAAATCAACAGTCAAAACGTCTCCGTGGCCCCGAAGGGTCCCATCCGGATTAGTCATCAAGAATAAACTCGAACACACCCATAAGTTATCTTGACATCGCACTCGCAAGTGACGATTCTCGGAGCCCTCTCCAGACCTACCCGATTAGATAACCTTATGGTCAAATCGTAACATCTGGCCGTACTCGCAAGCACGCGCCTCCGGAGGCCTCGACGGACCCTACCCGGATAACACCATTCAAGCACGCCCATAAGTTATCATGACATCGCACTCTCAAGTGCCGATTCTCGGAGCCCTCCCCAGACCTACCCGAATTGATAACCTTATGGTCACAACATAACGTCTGGCCGTACTCGCAAGCACGCTCCTCCGGAGGCCTCGACGGGACCCTACCCGGACAACATCTCAATTCGCTAAGATACACAACAACAACAAAGGCACAATATTCACTACAACCGGAAACACGTAACATATAAGTTAATGTAACATAACTTCCACCAAGGCACAACATCCACAACAAACCATCATTCAGGAAAAAGGCCAACGAGCAAATAATACAAGTATTACGCGATTCCACAATTCTTCAGTTAACTACTCATTTCTAGTATTTATTTTAACAAAATAACATGAAGAGGTAGTTATCATTATTCTTGAAACTAAAGTTTACGTTGGTAATTACCTTCATAAAATCACATCTTCATTTAAAGTAGGTTACGGTTAAATATACCGTCACTAACGAGTCCACGTTAAATTCACGACACATCACATTCTCAAAGTATAAAGAATATAGACGAGATACTCGCCTCAAGTCCAACGCACGCGGAGCAACGGGAAAGCTCGACTTAATGACCGCTACCGAACACTCCGAAGAACACGATTCGACCGGGAAGCTCGGACCCCGAAGAAGACAACGAACGGGAGGGTTCCGACTCGAGTCCTTCACAAGAATTCGACCCTAACAATATATAATCAATAAATCATCGATCAAACGAGGAAGAATAATCGAAGAACGCCCGAAAACCCCTCTATGACATTTTACCGGACACCTTCAAGGCATCGGTCAAGAACTCGACCCAAATAACGAATCGATACGATCCAACCATGGAATAACAAGGGAAATGATATAATACATCTAAATAATCATCAATACATCATAATCCTAAGTTAAATCGGATTAATCGGACGAAAACAACCAAAATACCCAAATTCCCCAAAACTAGATTTCTAGGAAATCGGCTGGTCGGTAGATCGGAGGATGTTATAGGACGGATGATTGATGATATGAACCTCAAAACTTCATGTATTCATCGTCAACAACATCTCTAGATTATTCACACACCTGAGACGCGTACGGGAAGAAAAAGAATGAGAAATGGTGAAGAAAACGCCGCTGTGCCTTTTATAAGTGATTGCCGCGGGTTACGTCGTAACCGGCGAGGTTACGTCGTAAGAAGTCGCCTAAAAGCTGCCGGCCCGCTACGTACGTTACCGGCCAGGGCCTTACGTACGTAACCGGCCCTTACGTACGTAGCGGTCGAGCACTAACGTACGTTACTCGGCCAGGGCTGGCCTGGCCCGAGCACGCCCGGCCATGACTCTGCCGGGACTAATTCCGACGGCCCGAACGACCCCGAAACCCGAACCTGAGTACGAACCGAAGATACGGTTACGAAGTACTCGCAAAGACGAATCCGAGCACTAAGAGAACACACGATTCCGACCACCCGAAGGCTCGAAATTCGACAACGGAAAGTAATTACCCCAAACTTTGGGAAATTACGAAAACGGCCCAAAACGCCCGGAAATCACGATACGTGATCGAATAACCAAACCGAAGTTCACAACACGTCTAACAAAGTTAAACGGACTTGCGGGAAACTCGAAGCGATTTGGACGAGATTCGCAAGAATCGAACTCAAGTGCGGAAAAACCGCTAAAAAGCACGGAACTCAACAAAACGACACCGAAACGAACTCGGATGACAAAAAGTGCAGAATTAATCATTCTCAGAATGACGAAACGGTCATGAGCGAGTCGTCAAAACGGACTTCCGCCGAAAAAAAAAAAAGAAATTACCGAAAATCGAAATCACGGGTATTACACTAGGGGATGGTGGTAATCCTTCTACTACTACATTTCGACATTTAGATGATTTTGGCAGTGGATTCTAGTTGTGTTGTTGTAGTACTCTTGTATATTTATATTTGTGTTACAATTGTGTAAGTGATTTTATTGACGCTACTAGTATGTTGATGAAATTAATGTTTTTGAATATGTTGTGCGTTGATTGTTGTTGATAATGAGAGCTGGTGTATAAAAATTGCAGGTGCAAAAAATACAGGTTTTGGGATATCAAAATCTGAATTAATTTTTTTTTTAAAATAGGGTTTTAGCCGACGACATATAAGACGGTCGTCGGCTAAAGTAATTTATTTTTTTTTATTAAAAAGGGTTTTAGCCGACGACAAATAAGACGGTCGTCGGCTAAAGTAATTTTTTTAAAAAAATAGGGTTTTAAGCCGACGACCGTAAGGCGGTCGTCGGCTAAAGTAATTTTTTTTTAAAAAATAGGGTTTTAGCCGACGACACGAAAGACGGTCGTCGGCTAAAATAAATTTTTTTTAAAAATAGTTTTAGCCGACGACATATAAGACGGTCGTCGGCTAAACTATATTTTTTAAAAAAAAATGGTTTTAGCCGACCGTCTCGTTAAGGTCGTCGGCTAAATGTTTTTTTTTTTCCAACAGGTTTAGCCGACGACCGTGTACTAGTGGTCGGCTAAACCTTGGCCGACGAATATCGGCCGACGGTTTTTTAGCCGACGGCTGGCATGATTAGCCGACGACTTTGGGGTTTAGCCGACCACTTTAAGTCGTCGGCTAAAATCTGATTTTTGGCAGTGGATATACTTATTCGAACAATTCAAGCATGCATTCTCTAATGCAGCCTTGTGTGCATCAACTCAACTCAACTCTGCTCACTAACTACTTACCAGTGTGAAGAAAAATGGAGGTGGGGCACCACTAGTCTGATAATACTATTATTTCTGTTTATAAAATTAGCAAAAAAATTACTATTCATTATTCATTACTCAATTCATTACTAAAAAAATTATTCATTATTCATTATTCATATATATATATATCATCAGTACTAAAAAATTAGCAAAAAAATTGTGCAAATAAAATCAAAGAAGAACCAACGTGAAATTGAAACTTAAACAAACCAAATACCATTATTCATAACTTCTCGAAAAATAAATAAAACCCCTAAACTATAAATCAAAGATAAAATACCCAATCCAAAGTAATGCAAAAACCTAATAATAAAACAAAAAGCAACTTATGCATATTAATTTACTACTTATCTAACTTTAACCAGCTTAAACACTCTAAACGGACTCAAGCTGCCGGCGCCGCATTAGTTGTTTCAGCACCATTCTCCGCCGAAGGTTGGGAACCACCGACCGGCATTGGAGGATGAGCGAATTGCCAGTGCGGCCACGGCCTGTACGGCGGCCACGGGAAACCGCCAGTACACCATAGATTGCATACAGCAACGTGTAAAATACGTTGCAATATGCCCTAAATTCATTGCAATAGGGTCTATTGCAACGATTATGCAAAAATCAAGCGTGCCCTTTGCTCTGGTTGCCATAGGGCCCTTATGGCAACAAATTTGGTACCATATTGCAACGGCATATTATCGTTGCAAATATAGTATATGGCAACGATTTAACGGCTATAGCAACAGGTTTAACACCATTGCAATATATTGGACTACCTATGGCAACATTTTTTTGCAACGTTTTTTTTGTGTTAATTGTTGCAATACATGGACTCAGGCAACCCTAAGGCAACATATATATGCCCAATTGCAACGTATTTAGAATCAAATGCAATCTAATTTTATTAATGAATATGACATATATGGCAACATTTAAGCTTCTATTGCATCGATAAATAAAAAAACTGGCATGGTCTTATTTCATAAACAACTACACCATAGAAATTGGTATATCATAACATCAATTAAACCAAGCAGTACTACTGTTCCAACATCAATACACAAATCACTCAAACAAGTTGAGGAAAATTACCAAGTTCAAACAAAATAACTAAGTTCAAGAAAACGACCATGTTCAAGCAAAAATAACCAAGTTCAAGTGACACAATCTAACTTAATAATACATATAGACCAAATTCATTGTTAAACATTATATAAACATGAGTCGTCATGGCCCTACTTCCTCTTCCCCTTCATATGCATCCGTCTCATCTCCGTCCTCGACATAAGTAGTAGCACACAATTCTTTTACATTGATATTCAATGATGGATTCTGCTCAGCCAATTTTCCAAGAATCTTTTCCAATTTCTGGTTCATTTTGTCCTCCATTTCAGAAGCTAAATCATCTCTTAACTGCTTCAGTTGTGCAGAATTTTTGTTGTCAATTTTTGACATGTCTTTCTTGCTTTTTCTTGTCCTACCACTCCTACCAACCAGCCAATTTGGTCCATGAGCTGCAAAGTTCGCCTGTACTTCCCCTAGTTCTTCTCGACCCTCATCACAACTGTTACGTGCATCAATTCCATTGGAACCTTCACCCTGCCAATATTCCAAGTATCCAAAAATGTAGAATAAAAATTGAGAATTCATTATATTTGACCTGTTCACTATAATTTTGTAGGATAACAATTTGGAGAATTTAAACTAATGTGTTACCTCCGTATTATGACCCTTTCGGGTTTTAGGGTAAATCTGTCCTTTTGTGGGTGTTTTAGTGCTTGCATTTTTCTTTTTCTAGCATAAAAAAATAGAGTGAGCCGAAAATAAATTATGTTAGTCATCAGATTTCATAAAAAATAGATAAACTGATTATGAAGCACAATTATTAATGTCCCTAATTACCATACCATTTCGTTACCGATCTGCGCAAAACTTGTACGACCACGGTGTGTGTATCAAAGAACTTTTTCCGATTTACTATATTCTTTTCACCTTCGTCTGACACTCTCATCACCCCAATATTTCAAAGAAACCTTGAACTTTTCCAATGGAATTGATTGAGGCCTGTTTTTAACCTATCCTCATCGGTGTGGTATTTGGTATAATATCGGACCTTGAAACGACTCTTGTGAATCCTCCACAACTCGGCCATAGTCCCGAGTGACCAATCCTTGCCTTCTTCAGAATGATATACTTTGTCTATAACAAGTAAAATAGAAAATTGAATTAGTAAATGAACAAGTACAACTTAAATTTAAGAAAACATTTGAGGGTTTTCACCTTGATAAATTCCCACCAACCATTTTTTTGTCCATCAGAACTTCATGCCGGTGATAATATCAAGTGGCACACATTGTCTTGCTAGCATCCCTAAGAAACTACTATACTCGGATCTTATTTTACTATTTTCGGACACGGGTTGAAGCTCATGATTCAAGGTAAGCACGGTCTATCTTCTAGTTTTCTTGTGAAGACAGCACTCATTTTCGTTGGTCCTCTACGCCTCGTACTTTTTGTTTTCTCTGTAAGGAAGAAAAACAAATACATAAATGCAAATTTGATACGTAATTTCACTATATATGTTTAGAAACATATATACCTGTAGAAAGTGCAACTATGTCATCACCATTACCATTACCATCTGCTGCTTCATCATTATGGTCATGATTGATATGTGTTTCCTTCTTCTCCTGTTGGGATTTTCGCAATGATAAATATGCAGCCATTGTACCAATTCCATCATTATCTGCCCTTTTTAATTGTTGGAATGGTTGTAAATCAGTAGGTAATGGTGGGGGAGGTGGTAAATTCTCTTCAACCATGACCTTGCAAAAATATTGATTGGTATTTAAAATAATATAAGGAAAATTAACACTTAAAATGACAAAATGCTAATGATCATAAATTTACCATACCTGTGTCCTCGCAGCTTTTTGTAATGTTTGTGAACGGGTTGAACGAGTTGATGGTACCATGGCAGCCTTCACTACCCGAACTTTAGTGGTTTGCTACATAAAAATCAAAAATTGCATAAAATAGCTCAATATCCATGAAAAATAGCACAAAATATTATCTAGCACTTTATTTAAGTTCCTAAAAATGATCAGATATGTACCTTAGGGGCTTCACCCTCTTCACTATTTGAAAGACTATCATGACCCGGAACATATTCCCTATCACATGTCGCCCATTCCTCTTCAAGTACGGTTTTCTTATTTTTGGTCTTTGCAAATAGCTCATCTGCCTTTTTCTTGAGTCCAGTTTGGTCCAAGAACTTTTTATTTTCTTCAGCTCTCCTTCTTCTTCTTTCTTCATAATCCGCGATCTGAACGTAAAACAGAACAAAAAATGAAAAATTTAGAAAAAAAAGAATGCAGCAAACAAGTGATCACATATGCAAAGAATTTTATATTTAAGGTACCTCTGGACTTGCTTCTGTAGACTTAGCATTTCCAGCCTCTACATTTGCATTCTCTTTGATAATATTTTTCTTAGTCTGTCTTTTGTGTCCTGCAGCTCCTGTAGGTGGAACCGGAGGTCCTGCTATAGGTGGAACTGGAGGTCCTACTATAGGTGGAACTGGAGGTCCTGCTATAGGTGGAACCTCGGCTCTCTGTCCAGAATTCTTAGTAACCACCTGCTTTCCATCATTAGCTAATTTTTTCTTTTCTCTTTGCTCTTGTCGAAGTCCTTGTAGTGTCACAAACTTGCGCTTCAATTGCAAATCTTTACCTACAAAAATAAATGATAAGCACAGATAATATTGATACTCATATACTTGTGGCTGCAAGCAAATAAATAGATATGATTTACCTTCAAAAAAACTTGTCCTTGGTCTTATTATAACATGAGGCTGCAATTGCTTCACTGGTTCTATTGTTTTGTCAACAATGGTGTCAATGTAAAGATCTAAAGAGGCACCATCGGTTAAGCCTTGTACAAGTTGAGTAACATCAGCATCATTACTAACTATTTTCCAGCCCCCTCCTACTTTCTTGACATAGACTCCCCCTATTTCGGTGTATCCAACATCATCCTTGACATACTCCATAAGTGCTGGGAATGAGAACGTATCAGCATTTATCTCGGTAGGGATCTTTGTGCATGCACCGCCTACGTAATCAGTTTTTAGAAACTGTCCCCTGTGGTAAAAGCTGAGAAAAAAATACTCTGCCATCCTAAAAATAAAATTAAACCATAAAAAAAGGTTAACGAATGAATTAAGGCACATGATTGAAATTACTAACGAGGAACAACTACAGTTAAAGGAAACAATTACCAACGATTACAAAGTACAATCTAATAGAGCACAAGTAATTAAATATGCAATTAGATTAAAATGAAATGGTGCACAAGTAAATATGCAAACGATTACCAAGTAAGAATAATTACCAATCGTCACAGGTGAAAATTAAATAAGAGCGAATCAAACACATCTTAATTTAATACCAAGATCTCATTACAATACAAGTACGAAAAGAAGTTACCCTACAAGTAACATCACATAGAAAATACAACATTTTTAGAATAAAAATTTAAGTAGCAGTTCACTCAAAAAGTTCTTCATTTTCTTGCTCATCATCAATGAAATTTGTCGCATCGGCACATCATCTCTGAACCAACTAACATCTCCATTGTGTGATTCTCCATTCCAAAGTTTATCGGCACATCATGCATAGTAGGCCCACTAACTTCTTCAAGTGCATCATTTCCTTGTTCAACATCGTTGTCCTCCGTGGCATTTTTTAACAACATAGTTTAATTTTTTTCCGTACAATCTTGAATATAGAAAACTTGTTGTACTTGCGTAGCTAGAACAAATGGATCCTCTTTTTGATACACTCTACTAAAATTGACTCTTGTCACCCCAACAATCTTTATCCTTTTGGTACCAAAGAACACTTGAACAAAACTACGATCAATGCACCCCAATAATCAACTTCAATGATTTCTTCAATCGCTCCATAGTAAGTAACATCCCCAAGTATTGGATTTTGATCTTTTGAACTTGCAAACCGGTGGTTAGGCTGTCAAAGCAGACATTGTTTTGTGTGGTGCACTTGCCATCTCTTTTCTTTGTATGGAATCTGAACCCATTTATTACATAACCAGTATACTTCTTCGCTGCTCGGTGAGGTCCTCTTGCAAGACTTAATAATTCTAATGAACATCCCTCTTTTTTTTCAACCTCCTCCTTTAACCAATTATGAAATTCTTTGGTATGTGTTCTTTCTCTTTTGTACATCTTCGACTTTCCATTATTATCATAGAAGCTACGATGCTCCCTGCATTTTTTTAAATGGAAAATATATTATTGCTACATATTTGTACATAAACTACTCTATACACTTTTAGAAAAACTAGGAAAAAGAACGTACTCAATTAATTTCTCGATTTCCTTGTTACCACAGTTGAAGAGTATGTATCGATGAGCATTAATCCATACTTTATCTGCCAAATGAACAGCCTTTCCATCTTTGTTTCTCCTGGACCCAATCGGATATCCATTCTTTGATTTGTCTGCATTACTTTTTTTTTCCCCGACATCACTTAAAAATCGAGAACAAAAGGTCAAACATTCTTCCACCATGTACCCTTCAGCTATAGACCCTTCTGGTTTACTTCTATTACGAACGTAGGACTTTAATTTACACAAATAGCGTTCAATTCCAAACATCCATCTGAGATGTACTGGTCCTCCCAATTCAACCTCTTTACATAAGTGAATTGGCAAGTGAATCATAATGTCAAAAAATGCAGGTGGAAATATTATCTCACATTGGCAGAGTATTTCTATTATTTCTTCTTGCAACTTTGAAACATCCTCCACATCTATCACTTTGCCACATATGCCCCGAAAAATGAACCCACCTAATCAAAGGTATTGCCACCTCTGGTTTTAAGGTTTTAATCACAAGAAATTGTAGTAAATATTGGAGAATGAAATGTGCATCGTGACTTTTATACCCGAAAACCTTTCTTTCGCTCAATTGCACACAACGGCTAATATTAGATGCACATCCGTACGGAGTCTAACATTCTTCAACACCGAGCAAAAGTTTTCTTTTTCTTTTTGTCATGTCAAAAGTAGCACCGATATTTCATAGAGTTTGTTATCAGCACATTTTACAGGATGAAGAACCTTACGGATGCCCATTTCTTGCAGATCAAATCGAGCGTCTAGATGATCTTTTGTTTTGCCACCAATGTTCAACAAGGTCCCTAATATTTTATCACAAATATTTTTCTCGATATGCATGACATCTAGATTATGTCTAAGCAAATGACCACTCCAATATGGCAATTCAAAGAATATGGACTTCTTTTTCCAAGGGCGATCAAGTCTTTTTATTTTTATTTGCTTCCAAATTATTCTTGTATCCACGTAATAGTTCTTCAATATCCATTCCAGATAATGGAGGTGGACAAAGATCTGTTTCGACTTCACCATTAAATCTTCTCGTGTCAAATCTATGCTTGTGGTCAGGGGGGAGGAATTTTCTGTGGTTCATATAGCAAACTTTCCGGCTATGCTTCAAATACATTGAGGAGGTACAATAGTGACATACTGGACAACCTAGTTTACCCTTTGTGCTATAACCCGATAAAACTCCATAACCGGGAAAACAATTTATGGTCCATAGGAGGCCCGCACGTAACGTAAATGTATTGTCACAGAATTTATCGTAAGTATCTATACCTACGTCCCAAAGTTCTTTCAACTCAACAATTAGTGGCTGCAAATACACATCTATTTCATTACCGGGGTACACAGGTCCAGGGATTAGTGTTGAAAGAAGTAGGTTTTCTGGTTTCATAATCAACCAAGGGGAGATTATAATTGACTGCAACAACTGGCCAAGTCTTGTGTCTTATATTCATAGATCGGTAAGGATTGAAGCCATCAGCCGCTAAACCTAACCTAACATTTCGAGGTTCACAAGCAAAATTTGGATGTCTAGCATCCATTGACTTCCAAGCCTCGGCATCGGCCGGATGTCTTAACTTACCATCTTTGATTCGTCCTACTACATGCCATGTCATGAGTTCGAATATTCTTTACTCAAGAACAGGCGTTGGAGCCTAGGTTTCAATGGAAAGTATCTCATCACTTTTGCAGGGACTTTATACTTGTTTTCTTGGAAGCTAGCATCACTATTTTGATTATCTACAGATTTCCACCTTGACACTCCACATACTTTCCATTTATGTTCATTTTTATTTTCAGCCCAATATAACATGCAATCGTTCGGACAAGCATGTATCTTTTGGTAATCAAGACCCAATTCCCTAATCATACTTTTGGCAGCGCTAAAACTTGGAGGCAAATTTACATCAGGAAAGGCCTCCTTTATCAACTCTAAAATACCGCTAAAGGCCGATTCGGTAAAACCGTGAGTGCACTTTAACAAGTAAAGTTTGACTATAAAACCTAATCGAGTAAATTCTTTAGACCCGGGATACAAAGGCTAGCTGTTTCCCTTCCTCGACAAGCTTATAAAAATCTTTTGCCATATTATTCATTCCATTTCTAACTCTACCTTCATCATGAATCATTTCATCAAAATCATCACCAAGACCAATACCCGTATCGAAATCCATATCATCATTAGGTTTGCTAAACTTAGGGGTGGACACTTCGTATATCCAGTTAACAAACGATGGACAAGGACCATGCCATACAAGATGATCAACTATATCTTCCCTACAGTACCAGAAACGATTACTACAATTTTTGCAAGGGCATTTGAGTTCATTCCCTACTGCAAAATTATCAAATCCATTTCTAACAAAATCTGTCACCCCATCAAGGTATGCCTTAGTATATTTTGGAAGTGAAATCCAAGTCATCTTTGCAAATTCACAAACCTATTATCTGCACATTGAAGCAAAAACAGAAAATACAGAAGATATAAAGAGGGCATAAAAAAAAGAGCATAAACAAAAACAGAGCATAAATGTAGACCTATTTTCTACACAAACAAAAAAACAGAGCTGCCTTAAAATTTATAAAAATAGGACTTGTATAAATTAAAAAGCAAACTTTGAATAGAGACGGAGATAGGGAGACAGATCAAAATTAGAATCAAAGTAAAAACTTAAATTAAACAAAAATAAACCCCCAATTACAACAAACAAACAAACATAAACCCCCAAACAAACACGATTACATAGTTCGAATTTACACAAGAAACATAGGAATCCTAATTAAGAACAAAAAAATAGAGCAATATACGAAGAAGGAAGAAGCATTGGGCATGTAACAAAATTGATTCAAAACTACAAAAAACAAAAAGGATTTCGGATCGATGATTTACCTTTGTCAACCTTTAATCTTCTTCGAGCTTGATTTCCCCTCTTCGAGCTTGACGAGTTCACTTTTGTGTTCGTGTGTTTGTTTTGGTGTCTGTGTGCCGTGTGGGTTGTGTTGTGTGTCGTGTGGGTTTTGTTTTTTCTTTTCTTTTTTCTTTTGTTATTTTTTGTACGCCCGCCAACATTTTCCCAAAATCCCGCTCATATTTTACAAGCCTGCCACATTTTCCCCCCAAAATGAATAGATACCGCAACGATTTTAAAAAAGTATTGCAATAGAATGCATGTTTTAAACTTTCTTAGATTTTTCCAATGGAATTGCAACGCTTTTCAAAAGCATTGCAATTTATGTGATTTGGTTTCTCAATTGCAATGGTTTTTAACAATTTTTTAGAAATATGGTTGCAATAGGCAATCTATGGTGTAGTGTAAACGGACTCAAACTGCCGGCACCGCATTAGTTGTTTCAGCACCATTCTCCGCCGAAGGTTGGGAACCACCGACCGGCATTGGAGGATGAGCGAATTGCCAGTGCGGCCACGGCCTGTACGGCGGCCACGGGAAACCGCCGGTTGCGGCCATCGGAGGATTGACGAAATGCCAGTGGGGCCAATCCGTCGGGGGGCCACTTGAAACCGCCAGCGGGTCTCGGCGGGCTGGCGTACTCCCAGTGGGGCCATGGCCTGTTCGGCGGCCACGTGAAGCCTCCGGCAGCAGGGATCGGCGGGTGGACAAAAGGCCACGGGCGGGGGTGAATGCCGAGAAACCAGTCCTCTTGTTTTCCGCCGGCGACAGAAGGGCTGGATTTCTCGACAGCGGCGCTATCAGCAGCAGCGATGTTTCGGCACAAGGCTACCGAAAGGAAACACGAGAAGATTAAGAAGAGGATGAGTGAAATTGCTCTCGCCATTGTTGATAAGTGATCGATTTTTTCAATGAAGAACAAATCTAGAGTTTTGAGGTGCATGTATATATAGCACTGGGAGTGAGAGATTTAATCTCATGAACGTTCTTGATCCGTGCATATCTAATATAATCTTCGGATCACTTCCACAGAGTTCCATCTGAGTTAAGAGTCTTAGATTATAATACGTCCAATATTGGCACATAGATTAATCACCTCTGAATTTTTACACCCAAGAAACTCTCAAATGATAAGCCTATTTAAGTTTTCCATATATATATATATATGCACATTTATTAAAATTACTAAATTGAAAAATCATATATATATATATATGTGTATCGAGTATATGATATATCTCAAATTTCTCAATATTTTATTTTTTAATCCAAATCTAATCTGATAATATCAATTAGTTGTTTCTATTTAAAAATTATTAGCTATTTATATATCTAATAAACATAACAATAAGAAGAATAAGGAAAAGAAGAATGGTAAACCTTATTTTATTATTTAAAATCACCCTAAAAATTGTGCACCGTAATAGTATGAATAATTATTATTGAATTAAAAAATTTTATTTGATTATCATTGTGCCACCAATAACAACAACAAAAAAGGAATAACAAAAAAATACAAATTGATTGCCAATGACACCCACCCACCACCGCCTGTCTACCGGTCGGTCAGCCGCACAATCACAATACATATGAAATTTGTAACAATAATTATATTGTTTATAAATTAAACTTATAATTAATTAACTAACAATGTCCTTCATTATGAAAATAACATAACCTATCAATATTAAGTTTCTTGTAGTAAATATAATGTTTAATTGATTTTTAACATAAAAAGTAATAGTGAATGATGTCTTATGAAGTCATATAAGATTGATCAAAATTCAATTTTTCAATTTGCGGATTTCCGTTTCTATCAGGTGATGGCAAATTAGTGATGCAACCCCAATTTTACAGTTGTTCTCTAAATAAAATTTCGGATAAGAATTATTTTAGCCACGTTCAATTAGTGTAGGTTAGTGGACCAGACTGGCGCAATTCATCGATGCGTAGGGGTGTAAATGAACTGAGCGTCCGTGAAAAGGTCGCGAAAACATACAATCAACGTTCAATTCGTGTTCGGTTTGATTAAACTCGAAGAGTTCGCGAACATGTTCATTCGATACACGAACCGAATACGAACAAAATAATATGTGTTCGTTATTTCGCAAACAGTTCGCAAAATGAGGGATTTTTATTTATTTATTATTAATTTTATAATAATTAATAAATGTAACTAATGATTCTACAATAATTAATAAATATATATACAACATAAAACATGCCGTTCTTAAACCCCTAATTTCTAAATCTTGTTCTTTTTATTTTTCGAATTAATATTGCTTGTACTTTTTTTTATATATTTTTTACACAAACGAACGATCACGGCGAATCGAATAATCGGACGTTAACGAAGAAATACGAAATATATGAAATTTTAACGAACCGAACACGAACAAATAGTAATACACCTCTCTCTCTCTCTCTCTCTCTCTGCCATCCCAATTTATTTGGTTGGTGGACGTGGCCAGGTTGACACAATTTGGGAATGACATAACACATTATTATGTTGGATCAGATTGAGTTTGAAATTTTCCAACCGAGTCCAACACAATTAAAGGTCATGTCCATAACCCAACTCAGTCCATTAATCCAGTCTATATTGTTTTTGGATATGTAATAGTTACATGACAACGTATTATTTGAATATTAAATGATTTTATTTGAACGTAACAATTAGGGCTGTCTAAATGATTCTCGATTCTCGGTTAGAATCAGAATCGAACCGGAACCGAGCGGTTCCGGTTAACCGAGAACCGTTAGTACGGTTCTCGGTTCGGTTTTCGGTTAGGGATTTCATGGATAAAACGGTTTCGGTTTAACCGAGAACCGTACAAAATTAATAACTATTATTTATTAAATAATAATTTTACTATTTGTTTTACGGCCCAGTCTACTCCAGTCCCTAATCGTCTGCCACTGCCACATTTGACAACATTTTCATTCCAGCCCTACTCTCTCTCCCCGTCTCCCGTCTCCCCGTCTCCCCGTAACCCTCCTCTCTCTCAGTCTCCCGCCCGCTCCACCGCTCCACGCCGTCGCCGCGTTACAACCTGTTAGAGGAGACAGGAACACTGGGTTTTTTTAGTCTATTTTAAGTTTTTTGCTGCTTCTGCTTGCTGTGATGTTTAAGTTTTTATGCAGCTGTATTTATTGGTTGCTGCTGTATTTGAACATCACAAGAGCTTTGTTTAAAATTAAACAGGAGTATGCAGCTGTATTTATTGGTTGCTGATGTATCCTGTATGTTGTGCCTGTGTTGTTAGTGTTGATGCAGGCAACATAGAATTAACAGGGGAAAAAAAACGGTTCTTACGGGTTACCCGAACCGGAACCGAATTAATTCGGTGCGGTTCCGGTTAACCGAAAGTGTAAAACGGTCCGCTTTACGGTTCCACTTTTTTGGCTAAAATGGTTCCGGTTAACCAATTTTTTCGGTCCGATTAACCGGAACTGAACCGTTCGACAGGCCTAGTAACAACTCACCAATGGTCAAATTTTTCGGGTTGGGACGGATAGAACGATCAAATTCTTATTCTTTTTGTATTATAAGCAGTGGCGGATCTACAAAAAAAAATTTAAGGAGCCATCATATAAATAATAAAATATAATAAAAATAAAAAATAATAATAAATAAAATATCATTAAAAATATAAATATATATTATATTTGAAACTTAATTTTTTAAAAGTTCTCATCATTAAAAATGAATTAAGATATTATACATTTCTTTTTTACTGATTTTTATTTTGCTTGAGTTGAGCGTAGATCCAAATTTTGGGGCACCTGAATTTATTTAATGGGGGCATTAAATTCAATATTTATAATTTAATCAATTAAGTCAAGATTTGAGTGGGGGCACTTCCCTCCTCTCCTCAACATGTAGATCCGCCCGTGATTATAAGTATGTCCAATATCTGTAATTCCTCCATGCACCAGTTCTCGTATCTTCTCATAATCATTAATAGCTCAAGTCGCAAACTCTTAAATTTTGAAAGTTTCATTTAGTTTATAACTACAAGTTATAATATATTTTCTTGCTATTATATTTTATTTAATTTCATAATATTTATCTAATGTCAAAAATATAATAAAATTAAAATTATAAGTAGATCAATGGACGGTCGGTGGGAGGAGAAAGTACCTCGAAAAATGGGTCCACTACATATTCATACATGTAAAAAGTAAGTACATAAACCTAACACAAATAAAATAATTATAAAGCTAACATCGAATATTTGGAATTAATAATTTGATTATATGTAATATTATATTTGGATAACAGTTAATTTGTAATCAACATACAGACCCAGTGAACTATAATGCATTTAGAAACTTACAATTAATTATTTGATTACCTAAATATGGATATCAACATAAATGGTGACTTTTACAATTATTTTAGTATAGTGATATTTTTATAATATTTTTATAAAATGTATTAGAAAGTGTAAATTATCCATCAAAAATCAACCACCTATATTATTGATATGAGCCAAAATATACCTGTCCGGTTTATTGCGGTTCATCTCGGAATACCGGAACAAAGTCCGATTACTAAAGACCCCGCTTATTGTGTGAAGGTCCAGTAGGTCCCATTGACCTAGTATACAACTTGGAGAGTGGAGCTCAGAGTCTAGCTCTACTAGGTGCAGCTCGATCCCCACAAGTCTACCCCCAACAGGTGTAGACCTGCCAGGTCTAGACCAGCAGGTCATCCCACAAGTCAGCTCTCCCAGATGACATCATATTCGGGTTTGTTAAAGAACTTGGTCCACTAAACCCAGCTCTTAAGTAAACCCAACTGAACTATCGGCCTGGAGTAGGTCGGAGGGCGGATTAGCTCGGCATTCCCAGAGAAAAACTTTCCGGAAAAGCAGATCCGACCTGTAGTAAGTTGACACGTGGGCCTAAGCATAGGGACACTATTATTTATGAAGAAAAAAAAAATATCAAATCCCCCACGGCATGGCTCAGTGGCAAAGGAGGGGGATATCTTTCGCGCTGGTGGCACGCAGCGTGGGTTCGAATCCTCGTGGGAGCATCCGCTCTTTTCAGGGATTTGGACCTTGTGTGTTTATTCAGTTGAAGCATCCTCAAAACCGGGTTGCTGAGGCATAACCTGCAATTTAATCGGGGATAGGAATGAGTGATCGGACCTATAACCCCCAGGATTAAACCTGGGTCATAAAAAAAAAAATACCAACCAAGTTGGAGAAGTTGGAGTTGAATAGGACATGCTTAGCAGTTTCTTTGTTTTCATTGCAAAATGGGCAGAATGCATTACAGTGGTTACTAATTGTTCCTCTGTAAAGCAGGTTGTCTCGGGCCCGTAACCGATTGAGGGGAGGTTCTCCAAATGTGAATGGATACCTTCAAATGGTTGAGCTTGTGCCAGCTTTTCTTCCCCATAGAGCTCACCACTGCCGGCGTTACGTACTCCGACCGCAAAGCTTCGTACAGATTTTCGGTTGAGAACGGTAAACCTCCATGTTTGGCCCACACGAATTTATCCGGTGCGGATGGCTTCGAACGGAACCTGCAAATTATAGACCACAATTCCAGAAACATAACAAAAGTAATTGAATTAAACCCACTCACCCACTTAAACGCATAGGCGGATCTAGCATCCGAAAACAACTGATGCACCGACGTACCATTAAAAAAATAACGGACGTAAAAAAAAAACTTAATTTTCCACTTTTTTTAATAAAGAACGACCAAAACGACGTCGTTTTCACCAAAACGACTTTAAAACGACGTCGTTTTGGTAAAATTTTGGTCAGGCAAAAGGTGGATCCGCCCTGCTTAGACATCCACACCCACATGTCAACTAGAGGTGTTCACGGTTTCGGTTCCAGTTCGAACCGCCGAACCGTCGGTTCGGAACCGTTGACCGCGGTTCGCTTAACCGTTGACCGCGGTTCGGTTCAAAACCGGAACCGTCAACCGTTTTAAGACGGTTCGGTTTCGGTTCGTCATTTTGACGAACCGCGAACCGGCGGTTTTAAAAAAAAAAAATTGAATTTTGAACCGTTGTGAACCGGCGGTTCACAACGGTCACATTTTTATTTTTTATTTTTTACATTTTTACACCTATAAATACCTCCTCCCACCCTTCGTTTTTCTCACACCAACTATCTTCTATCTATCTACTTTCTCTCTAATTTCTATTCTCTCAAGTAGACCTGGCAATTCGTTCGTGTCGTGTATTTTCTTGTCGTGTACTTTCGTGTTTCGTGTACCAAAAGTAGAGGTGCCCAAAACGACCCAACCCACCGGGTCGACCCACCGACCCGGACCCGGCTGACCCGTGCAAGACACGGACCCGGCCGACCCGTGCGACCCGCCGACCCGGACCCATGGTATACACGGGTGGGGTCCGGGTCGAGCTTCTCCCAACCCGTCGACCCGGCGGAAATAAAAAAAAAAACAAAAAAACAAAAAAAAAAATTCAAAAAATGGCCGTTGGACCCGTGACCCGGCGGGTCTAACGGCTAGTCCGATTTTTAAAAAAAAAAAAAAAAATTCCTATCTATAAATACCCCCTCCCCAACACAATTTTTCCACACCTTCAATACTATCTATCTCTCAAATTCTCATTGTTAATTGCCATACTACTTAATCTCTCTCTTTTTTTTCGCATTTTATCATTATGTCGAGTTCTGACAAGGGAAAGGGTATTGCTACATCTCCCAAAAAATCCAAAATGTCCATGTTCGAGTGAATGGGTCTTTGGGGCAAATCGAAGAAACCATCTGGAATAATTATTCGGGAGCCCCAAAACCAAACTCCACCCGGTTTTGAAAATGAAAGTCAAGAACCTGAATATGATGTTACACATGAAAATATCTATTACGGTAGTACAACAACTACCAGTGAAGAAGAAGTTGATATCCGGGGATTTCGACGTGTCCCGAATCGTCAACAACTGCAAAACATCGACGAAGAAATGGACCATGAAATCGATGAAGCTATGTTAAATCAAACATATGCAACATTCGAGCGCACTCTTCATGGCGTACCAACTCTGACGCAAAAATCAAAGTCGAAGGCCCCCGCTGCAAGCCAAGTCAAGAAGAACCTCCTTATGTTGAGGAGTTATCGTCCGAGGAGGAAGAAAATGTGAAAGGCAGAGGAAGCAAGAAAACTAAAGCAAGAAACAAGCCTGCCCCTGTTGCAGAAAGGAGACCGGTATCCGTACTTTTTTCAAAACAATTTAAGAAGGAAAAAATGCCGGATGGTTCGATTAAGGTATCTTGCAACTACTGCTCGAAAGAGTATCCGTATAAAGCCGGGGATGGATATGGAAATTTTAAAAGGCATTTTGAGAATAACCATGCCTCGGTCCACGGAGAACAAAAGTCACAAAGTCAACTCAACTTCCAACCTTCTACTGGAGCCGGGCCAGACGGCAATCAAGGTATGTCTGAATCTCAACTTTATAAATATAATGAAAATATTGCTAGAGAACAAATGGAAAAATTATGTGCACAAGAATCTTTACCTTTTAATTTTGCGGATAGTACGGGTTGGGAATACAGGATGCAAAATGCCTATAATCCTGCTATTAAAAGAATTGCACGTACCACAATGACTAGACAAGTAGTATACTTAGCCAAACAACATAAACTTGCACTACGAGCTTATTTTAGATCTATAAATCATAGAGTTTCTTTAGCTGCAGATACTTGGGCAGATTTTAAACAAAAAAATGATTATATGGGAATAACTATACACTGGATTGATGAAAATTGGAACTTAAACAAAAGATTACTTGCGTTAAAAAATTTAATTGTGCACATAGTGCTGATAATATAGCTAGAGCAATTATTAAAATTTTAACTTTTTATTGCTTAAAAGATAAAATTTTCACAATTGGTTTTGATAATGCTAGTTCTAATACTGCAAGTGTACCAACATTAATACAAGCTTGCAATCCTGTTTTAGCGGGTCGATTATTTCATACTAGATGTATATGTCATATTCTAAATTTATGTGTACAAGATGCATTAAAATTTGTAGATGAGGCAATAGAACCAATTAGAAAATGTGTCTTGTTTTTACATAATCGCACTAAGTTAGCTAGACAATGGGTAAAATTTTTAAAGTCAAAACAAATTCAACCCAAATTTTTTACTCCAGACGTCAAACATAGATGGAACTCAACTTATGAGATGTTAAATTCAACTAATGAATATAAAGAATTATTATGTGAATTTTTTGATACGTATTTTCACGTAGAAGGATTTTATTTATTGCCAACGTATTGGGATGAAACTAAAGATTTATTAAAACTATTAAGGGTTTTTGAAAATGCAACTAAAGATTTAAGTGGTTGTTATTATCCCACGTCTCCTAAAGTTTTATTTCATTGTTGTTTTATTGTATCTGAAATGGATGCTTGTAGTAAATCCGAAAGATTATCGAATGCTATTTACAATATGTGTTTAAAATGGTTAAAATACTTTAATCGTATTCATGATGTTTTCTTGATTAGTGCTGTTTTATCTCCCGATTTGAATTTAGCTCAAATAGAACAATTACTTGAAATATATTATAATATTCTTAAAAATTTGGGTTTTCCTAATATTGAGGATAGTGTTGAAAGTCAAACTTTATTTGAAAATATTCCTGACGTTGAACAAGTAAAAATTGATTTGAAAAATAGTTTAGAAACTGCTTTCTGAATATTCTTCTAAATATGGTGATAAGATTCAAACTCAAAAAACAAGAACTAAGACTACAAATACATTTAACGTGGAATTCGACAGAACTCCCACTAACCCATTTCAACAACAACTCTATAATATAGCAAGAAATAGGGGTGGTAGTAACGTCGGTCAAAGAAATGACCTTAGTAGATATTATGCAACTAGTTTTGTGCCGGAGGATGATAATGCAGGTACCTTTGATCTGTTGGATTGGTGGAAAAGAAGGGGAACCGAATTTCCCATACTTTCCATTATGGCACAAGAAATTCTTGCAGTGCCCGCATCCACAGTCCCCGTTGAGAGTGCTTTTAGTGAAGGAGGCTATATGTTGGACGAGCGGAGATTCCGAATGACGCCAAAATATGTCGAGTCTCAAATGATACTTTAAGACGCAACAAAAGCCGAGTTACGAGATCAAGAATATAAATGGGATGACCTATTAGCGGACCAAGATGCCTATCAAGAAGGCACTACCAAGGAGAGTCTAGTCAAATGAGTCAAACCGATGATCAAGACGACGACATCGACTTCGACTAAAGGTAAGTAAGGTAAGTCAGGTAAGTAAAGAACTACGTAGGGCTTTGATTCCTCACGAGGATACGTAGGCAATTTAATTTTAAGTGAAAACTTAAAATTAAATACAAGGCCATTTTTTTTAACTCTTCTCAAGTAAAAGAACTACGTGGAGCTTTGATTCCTCACGGGGATACGTAGGCAATTTAATTTTAAGTGAAAACTTAAAATTAAATACAAGCTAATTTTTTCAAATGATTTCCTTTTTCACTTATAGTTATTTTTCGTGTATAAAATGATAACAAATAAAAGTTTTATATACATTTAAAAAAAAAATAGACGGGTCGACCCGTGACCCGTCGGGTCGGACCGGACCGGACCCGTGGTCGACCGTCGACCGCCAACCCGTACATTTCATATGTACGGGTGGGGTCCGGTTCCTGTCCTGCCGACCCGGCGACCCGGCGGGTCCGACCCGGACCCGGACCCCCGGTTGGGCACCTCTAACCAAAAGTCCAAACCCATACACGACACTAAATGAATTCGTGTCATGTCGTGTCGTGTACCGCTCAATTCGTGTCGTGTTTTCGTGTCAGGCACATAATATAAAATAAATATTAAAATTATTATAAAAATAATAATTTTAATATTATAATATTATTTTTATAGGTTTTAGTAGACGAAATGAAACGAATGGCAACGAAAACACGAATGTTTACACGAAATTTATGAAAATTCACATTATATTTTCAAATTTTAAAGTTTAGTATAAACAGAATTCAGAAAATATATATTTTTATGAATAAATATAAAATATTATATTTATTTATTCATTTATTTTGTGTACCTCGTGTCGTGTCGTGTACCCAAAGGGTAAACACAAAACCGACACTAAATCTTGATCGTGTACTTTCGTGTTCGTCTATATTCGTGTCGTGTACTCAAAATACAAACCCAAACACTAAATTTTCGTGTCGTTTTCGTGTCGTGTGGTAAATTGCCGGGTCTACTCGCAAGTGTTATACTTTTAATTAAAAAAAATGTCAAGTGGTCAATTCAACCGGGGAAAGGGAAAGGCTATCACCGGCATTCCTCGACGAGGAAGAGGCGGTGCTAGTGGTAGTACTCCTACTCATCATATTCATACTCCGAGTTCTAATTCTATTCCAAGTCCGAATTTTGGAGATTATGTTCCCGATGAATTAATCGAGGAACAAATCAACGAAATGTTTGAAGTCTCAAAATCGATTCATGAAGATGATGAGCAACCAACAAAACCAAAACAAAGGAAACCATCCGAGCTCAAATCTCCATTATTTGCGCTCCATTATACAAAAATGGACGACGTTGCATCTGGTCCAGGTCATTTCTTGGCCATTGTGTTAAAATTGTACTTGTATTCAAGTCTTTAATTAAAGTTCCCGAGTTATTTAATTGTATAAAAGAAATGAGAGACAAATGGATTAAATATTTCGCCTATATTCCTCCGGTTTTTTTAGTTGCCAAACTTTTAGATCCTCAAGTTAGAGAGGAAGGTTTGCTAAAATTACTTACACTTCACTATAATGCTTTATACCTAATCATATTGCTAATTTTAGTCCTCCAAATCCTAGCGAGTTAGTTCAAAATGCAAAAAATTTATTATATACTCTTTATCGTGAATATGCTTGTAGTTATAGTGGTAGTCTTGATCTTGGAACGAGTTCTTCTTCTCCTGTTCACATTCCTTCTAGTAGTAGTAGTATATCTTCTTTTGGTTTTGCTATTCCGGATCTTAGTGAATGGAATGTCTATCAAGAAGATTTATCCCGAAAAGTAACAAGGTACCAAAGTAATGCTTATCAAGAACTTGAAAATTATTTAACTACTTGTGAATTGGGAGCTTTAGAACGTGGATCGGATGTTAATAACAATCTTCTTAAGTGGTGGGTAAAAAGGTCTACAATCTTTCATGTAGTTGCCACGATTGCGAAGGAAATACTAGTTGTCCCCGCCTCAACAGTTTCTGTTGAACAAGCCTTCAGTGTAGGAGGATACATTCTGGATGAACGACGATCTCGATTGATGCCTCAAAATCTTGAAGCCCAAGCATTATTGAATGATTGGGTGAAAGCTGAGTTACGCCAACAAGAACCAAATTATAATGAACAAGAAGACAGTGATACATATAATACCGGATCTAGCAATGATTCGGTTGACTTGGGTGATTGAACCATCTACTCTCCGCCTCCGCTCCCCTCCCTAAGGTAAGTATAAGGTAAGTGAACTACGAGGACTTTGATTCCTAAGGTAAGGGGATACGTAGGCAACTTAATCCAAATATTCAAAGTTGAAATTCTAAATTTTAATTTTGAATATTTGAATTAAGCTCAAGTCCAATTTTTATCCCATATTTTCTTTAAGTTAAAATTTAAAAATTTAAAAAAAAAAAACTGAACCACCGAACCGCGGTTCGGTTCTGGTTCGGAACCGGCGGTTCACGGTTCAAAACCGTAACCGTGAACCGCTATAAGGTGGTTCGGTTTCGGTTCCGATTTTCGACAAACCGGAACCGGCGATTCGAAAAACCGGCAGTTTTGAACCGCCGATCACCTCTAATGTCAACCCAAAAATAACCACCCATCTCTTTTATCTAGCAATATTGTTTGAGCATAAATAGTATATAAATTCTGGAATTAGGACTTCAACGGAGGAATTCCATTCACCCGAGGATGAGATCAAAATGACGTGCTCGAGCCCTCCCCAAATTCGATTTCAACTTACTACACAATACCTCCCCCACATTTCCATTCACCATTAACCCCTTCCTCTTTTGCTATCACAAATTCTATTCCAAGGACACCCATGCCACACATTATACCCGTACATGACCTTTGCTCCCCCATCAAAAACTTCTTTGGAGTTTGGTTATAGCATTGTACACACTCAACTCAAGGGGTATTTCGAAAAGGGATAAGAAGTAGACAAAAAACTTCGTGAGGATACCCTTCATTTCTCTATCGTTTCTCTCGCTGGCCTTTCCTATACGGTGATGGTATCATCTGCAAACTGTAAGTGGCTAATGGACACCGGCACTCTCCCAACCTTAATTCCTTCGAAGAGTTGTAAATCATTCGCACGATCCATGAGACAACTAAATCCTTCGGTAGCAATGAGAAAGAGAAATGGAGAAAGAGGGTCACCCAATCTCAGTCGCTTTTGGATATCAAACATGCCGAACGAGCTCCCCTTAACTAGAATCGCCATTGTCGCAGACGATAGGCACCCTTTAATCCATCGTCTCCGTTGCATACAGAAATTCATTCCTTCTATCATTTCATCAATGAACCTGTAATATCCGTAACTTTCCATTTTTAACAGTTTCCATTTTTGGTGTATGTCTATTTTTATCGACTCGCTTGTAACCATTTTGATATTTTGAATCTACTTTATTCTTGGAGTTTTTCCATTCGGACGAGTTTTGGAGATGTTTTCACGTAATTTCATTTTATGACATGTTTTGCCGTATGAACGTTCGATTCTCGTAAACTCGTTCGTTTTCGTTGTTTCTTGGTTTATACAAGTTCGTATGATTGAGCTGGTCGTGTGGAGACTTTCGGTTCGTTGATCCGACGTCGTTTCGTGATTTTCGGTCACTTGGGCCATTTTTGTAATTTCCTAATAGTTTAGGGAATCCCATTTTCGTTGTCGCATTTCGGACCCTCCGGTGATCGAAATTATATTTTCTTTCAGCGCTTAGCTCCGTCGTCTTGTATGCTTCGTGTTTATGTTTCTGGATTCTGACCTTGTCGTGCGTTTCGTGTATTGTACTTTCGACGGCAGCGTACTGCTGATGTGAGCAGCAGTACTGAACTGCTGCGTAGGTAGCTCACGCTACTCCTGTTACCTTGCGTGCGCTACCGATGTGCAGTTAGCGTATGCTAACTCGCTATTGTTAGCGTGCGCTAGCGAGTGGTAGCAGTAGCTACTGGACCGGTTACAGCCCCGTTAGCGCGCGCTATATATGATAGTTAGCGTGCGCTAACTTCACATTTTATATATATCAGCGGGCAATCCAGAATGTCAGTTTTTCATTCCTTTTCTCTCGTTTCTTCTTCAGGCGACGCAAAGGGGCGAATTCCTTCAACTTCCATCTGGGAATCTTTCGTATTCTTCCACGGTAGAATCGAGCTATCATATCATAATCAGCATAATCATCCTTCATCAGCCAAATTCAAGGTATTCCTCAGGAACCCTAACTTTGTCGAATTTGGGGTTTTTTTGGGATTCTAGAGATTAGTTCCGAATTGTTCGATTATGTTACGATATTCCTTATCGATTGTGATTATTGGGTGATTCCAAATCCATTTTTCTTGATTTTAATCCGTGAATTATCAATACGGGGAGATTTTGCGTAAACCCTCGCCCGTATCGACTGATCGTTCATTATCGTAGTTTATAATCGGGGTTATGGGTGTATTCTAGTATAGTATTGTTGTCCGTTGGGACTGAACTATGTTGATCCTTCGTTTAGGAACCGTCGTTTTCCACCCGGACCGTTCGTAGTCGTGTTTCACTTCCGTTTCTTCAAGAATGTCTCAAAGGCAAGTACTTTACATTTGTTTACATGTTCTAGTATTTGAATTATGGCTGTATCGTGGTTGTTGTGGATGGTTATGTGTATGTTCACCTAGGGACGGTCCGATGGGGCCTCTAGGGATACGTATCGCCATGAGTGTGCGTATCGCGAACTGTGGTTAGCCACCTAGGGATGTTCGACGGGGCTCTGCGGGGTACGGTGGCCGTGAGTCTCGTATTAACTTTGAATTGTGATTTGTTGGAGATAATGTGTTTTGTGATTGTACATTGTAAATATTCCGGAATATAAAATGTTTTCTAAAATGATTTTTGGCGCATATATTCATCTGATTAGAATGTAGTTCAAATGGATTGTACTTGCATTAGCAGTTGTCGCTAACCCCTTAAATGGGGGAAATACTTTTTGTATTTCAGGTATCGATCGTGGGGACAAGCGAACACTCGAGCCGTATGAGGATGATGGGCAAGCATGATACTGTCCAGTAGTTGATTATTGGTGTTCTGTCTGTCGGTTATTATTGATATCTTGTTTTGGGATTTCTGTATTGTAAAATTGGTTTAAGTACTCGAGTACTTCCTTTTCAAAATTGTTAATGTTGTGTTCCCGTTTTGGGAAACGGATTGATGTTGGATTCTAATTGTCGGGTTGTAGTCTTTTATTTGGATTGTCGTTTTATTGATAATTGTATGTCGTCGTCAAATGTCTTGTTGATACGTTAGCCTGGTGAATTCCACAGTGTGGGATCCACGGCGCTGTAATATGCCCTGAATGTCTTGGGGGTGTTACAGAATATGGTATCAGAGCTTAGATTTATGGATACCTAGGCTGTCGGTTATTTGGGTCTAGTTAAGTGTCGTTTTTAGGACAGTATCACTGTTATGCCATCATCTCAGTACGCCGGTGCTCGTAAGTTTTTCCTAACTTGACTCGTTTCACCGTTCTGTTCTATTCCTGTCTTAGTATCTTGTTGCGTTTTGCGTTTGAATTGTACTTACCCATTACTTCTTCAGAATTCCTGCTGGTAGAGGACGCGGACGCGGTCGCGGACGCGGTAGGGGACGTGGCGCAGCCGGTGGGGCGGCCATGTCCGATCACTCGGGAACTGATTCGGCGATGCCTTCTTTGTCGAACAGTGTTCCCCCTAGTTCCGGAGGTCAGCAGGACCAATCTGCTAGCTCCGGTAATGCTAATGAGAATGTTTTGCAACAAGTAGCGAACCAGATGATGCTACTGAGTCAGGCCGTTCTAGTCGGCCAAGCTAATGCCAACCCGGTTCCACCTACTGGATCCAACAATGACAAGTTACTTCAGGACGTGATTCGTATGCGTCCTCCGCAGTTTGATGGTGCTTCCGACCCTTCCGGATGGGAAAGTTGGCTCTTTGAGATGGAAAAAGTATTTGAGGATGCTAATTGTTCTGAGGAGAGGAAAGTACTCATTGCTCAGTACTTTCTCGCCAAGGAGGCAGCAACGTGGTGGCAAGCGGTGAAACCGCGTGACCGAGCAGCCACGTGGGCAGAGTTTCGGGATCTGATGGAAGATGAATTTTGTCCATGGCCAGTGAAAGAGGGGAGGATCCGAGCCTTCTTTGAGGCTAAGCCCCAAGATGTTCCTATTTCTCAAGCTATCGAAGACTACAATCAACAGCTGCATTATGTGAGAAACCAAGTCCGAGATGAGCTTGATAAGATCCGCCACTTTGATATGCGGATGAAACCGAGGGTGCGCCACTACATGTCTGGTCTGGGGTGCACGACTTTGAAAGATTATCAGAATAAAGCAATGACTTATGAGATGTCATTTTCTGCGACAGAGACGGCAATCGAAGGAAAGAAGCAGAAGACCTCCGGTCAGTTTTCGGGAGGCAAGTCAGGAGGGTATCCGAAGGCTCAGTCTGGTTCGCGAGTCTTCAGGAGTCAGTCGCCATCAGTTGGGCGAGGAAACGGTTTTAGGTCTACTCCTACTGGTTCCGTTCGTGGTTCTACGTGCTTCAACTGTAGTCGTCCGGGCCACATGATGAGTGAGTGTGATAGGCCTCCGATTCAGTGTCTTGCTTGTGGTCGGATGGGTCATCGTGCTAAGTTTTGTACGGATGCAGCTCGGGCTCCAGTTACTCAGATATCAGCCCCAGCTGCTGTAATATCCGCAATTTCGAATTTCGGTAATTTTCTTTTTTCGGCGGGAGTCCATTTTGACGACTCTCTCATGACCGTTTCGTCATTCTGTTTACATAAGTGCGTATGATTGAGTTGGTCGTGTTGAGACTTTCGGTTCGTTAATCCGACGTCGTATCGTGATTTTCGGGCACTTGGGCCATTTTTGTAATTTCCTATAAGTTAGGGAATTTCTTTCCCTTTTTCGCATTACGGACTCTCCGGTGGTCGGAATTATATTTTCTTTCAGCGCTTAGCTCTGTCGTCTTGTATACTTCGTATTTATATTTCTGGATTCTGGCCTTGTCATGCGTTTCGAGTTTTATACCTTCGGCAGCAGCGTACTGCTGATCTGGACAATACTGAACTGCTGCGTGGGTAGCGCACGCTACTCCTTGTTGCCTTGCGTGCGCTATCGTTGTGCAGTTAGCGTACGCTAACTTGTTATTGTTAGCGTGCGCTAGCGAGTGGTAGCAGTAGCTACTGGACTGGTTTTGTGGCCCGTTAGCGCACGCTATGGTCTTTGACTAGCGCACGCTAACTGTGTTTTAGGCGGTTTTCTCTGGGGCGTTGACCCCGTTAGCGCACGCTAATACAGGGTGTTTAGCGTGCGCTAATAACTGCCCAGTATAAATACTGGACAGCAGCGTTAAGTCGCCATTTTCTTTCCCTTCTTCATCCCTTCCGACGGGAGGGAGCTCCAGAGACGATTTTGAGCGATCTTCTTCATCAAGCTTCATTTTGGAACGGATTTGTGGATGATTAACAACATCTAATCATTTTCTAGACCTAAATCAAGGTAATTTCTTCTTAGAACCCTAGTTCTTAAATTTTGGGGGTTTGTGAGATTTCGGCCGATTTAACCCGATCTAGACCAGATTTTTGTAAGATCTTCGTTGTATACTCGAGATCCTTTGTTAATATTGAGACTTTGTGGTATGAACTTCGTAAATCCTTATGTTCGTCGATTATGTCAGTATGAGCCTTTAAGATGTCCGGCGAAATACTCCAATGGGTAGAAATTAGGATGATTCCTATATTTTCGAAGTATTGCTGATTCATGGTAGTACTATTTTCGTAGTATTGGTGGGCTGTCGAAGTCTTGGTCGTTTTTGGAAGTCCGAAGGCTACCCGATTGAGCCGCTCGTCGTTTCATCGCTCGTGATATCGAGGCAAGTATCTTATCATACGACTTGTATCTTGCGACTAGTAATCACGTATGAGATTTATGATGATTTTGCTTGCCTTCGTAAATATGTTCCGTTGAGTTGGTTGTGTTTTCCGCAATTTGAAGGCTTTGTGATAATAGTGTTATATTGGTATACGTGTTAGGCGTTGTGCCATTTTTTGCAGGATTGCGACGTACATATGGGATGGTTGTACACTTGGTTGTGCAATGTATTGTGTACCGAACGTGTGTTATGTTGGTTATGTGTCGTTGATTGATGATAGTTGTTACGAGTGTTGAGATTGTGTTATGCGCCTGTGATGTGCGATTTTGTGGTGATCAACGTGATTGATTAATTGTGCTCATTGTTGTATGTGGTGTGAATGTGAATGTGAATATGTGTGTGACCGTTAAGTTCACTCGTGTTGGTTCGACGGGACCTACGAGGATTCGTGGCAGTGGACTACGGGGTCAGAACTTAGTGAGGTACTGAGGTCCAATCGTGTTGGTCTGACGAGGCCTACGATAACGCATGGCACTGGACCATGAGTTTCGCATACGTACATCCAACCGGGTGAGCTCGACGGGGCTTACGGTGACACGTGGCAGTGGACTACGGTGTCAGGACTGTGTGTGTGATTGTTGTGATTGATATAGTCCGTGTGGGTTGTTGAACCTACGGAGACACGTGACAGTGGATCACGGTGTCAGAATTGGTTATGTTTGTTTAATTGTGCGTGGTGTGGTCCGTGCGGGTTGTTGAACCTACGGAGACACGTGACAGTGGATCACGGTGTCATGAGCATGATTATTTTCAAATCAAAGTTTTGAAAGGAAAAGTTTTATGAAAATGAATGTTGGACCGAGTCCTAAGCTTGAGTAAATGTTTCCCGTATTATAAACTGCTGAGTTATGAAACAAGATTTGGGTTAAGGCCCCAAAGTTTTTTGAAAGGTTTTGTGAATCAGGACTTGAGGTCTTAAAGGTTTTGAAAATCTAAAAATTCCCGAGATGATAATTTTATTTTCGAATGCTTCATAGCTTATCTTCCCTTGTGAAAACCTCCCGGGAATATTTTGATACTTGATTATTATATTTGATTCACGATTATTATTTGCTTGTTACATTTCGTATGATTTGATACTTGCACTAGTAAAACATTGGAGTTTTACTAACCCCCGAGTAGGGGGTGGATGTCTGTTTTGCGTCCAGGTGCATGCAGATTCAGGGGATCAGTCACAGTATTGGCATAAGAGGATGACGAGCTGCGATACTAATCATGAGTCGAGAGTTGTTTGATTTTTGTTGTGTTGTCAGAGTTGATTTCAGTCTTCCGCTGTATTATATTTCGACCCCTGTGTGGGTAATGTTGTTTTAGTCAGTTCTGTTTATGGAGTTGTGTGACCCCATCGGTCTGTATTATTATATTGTTTGACCCTGGACGGGCAAGCATTTGGTTGTTTATGGATGTTTAGCCTGGTAGATCCTTGTGGAAAGGGTCTACGGCGTGTAATATTCCCATACGGTTTTGGGGGTGTTACAGCTGCGGGAGAGCCGAGTGTGAATCAGGCACCGACAGTTCCTCAGCCGCAGTAGAGTTTTGGTAGAGGTCGAGGACGTGGGCAGCCTTCTAGAGGGGGAGCTTCTAGTGCGGGGTCTGTTCCGCCCGAGTGTATGAGATGAGACGAGCAGAGATCCTGACGCGACGGTGGCTACAGTACCGTCCACATCCTTGATAATCTGTTTCCGTATTGTTCGATTCTGGTGCTACGCATTCTTTCATATCTATGGATTGTGTGCGTAAATGCATGTTGATTGCCTAGTTACTTGTGAGCCTTTTGTTGTTAAACTTCCTAGTGGGGATAGCATCGTGGGGGATCGTGAGAATAGAATCTGTGAGTATCGCGGGGAGGGATTGGCCTTCTAATCTGATCGCGGTAGATATTAAAGATGAGGATTTGATTCTTAGTGAGGATTGGCTGGACCGTCAAGGGGCGATCATGAATTATAGAACGAGAACCGTTTCGATGTTAGCTTCTGACGGTACCGAGCATTCTTTTGTGGGACGTAAGCGGAGTAGCCAGAGATTCTTGATCAGCGCCTTGAAGGCGGTGAGACTTCTTCGGGGAGGTTGCACGGGTTATTGGTGCTACGCTCTGAGATCGGAAGAAGGGGGATTCGAGCTCTCGTCTATTCCGGTAGTGTATGAGTATCCTGACGTCTTTCCAGACGAGTTGCCGGGATTACCGCCGGAACGAGAAGTTGAATTTACCATCGATTTAGAGCCGGGTGCAGCACCGATTTATAAGACACCATACCGTATGGCGCCTGCTGAAATGCTGGAGTTGAAGAAATAGTTGGCCTTAACCGATAGATGCGAAGTTCCGCGTATGTTTAGCCTTGTGTGTCCCACGGCGGGGCTCACGGCGCTGTAATATACCCTGAATAACTTGGGGGTGTTACACTTTCCATGCAATAAGGGCATGCTAACTTTCCATGTGTGCTCCATCCCGACAACATACCATAGGCTGGAAAGTCATTAATCGTCCACATCAGAGCCGCACGCATCGAGAAATTTTCCTGCCTTACACAGTCCCATGTTGTAGCACCATCTGTCCACAAACTTTTTAGCTCATCGATCAAGGGTCGGAGCATCACATCTATGTTCATCCTCGGTCCTTTAGGGCCAGATATAATAAGACTTAGGAAAATAAACTCCTGACGCATGCATAAAGTTGGTGGTAAATTATACGGAGTTACGAAGACCGGCCAACAAGAGTACTGGGCACCTGTTCCTCGAAATGGATTAAAACCATCGATCAAAGACCGAGCCTGACATTTCGAGGATCTACAGCGAACGAAGGATGCGTACGATTAAAGTGTCGCCAAGCTTCAGCGCCGGCAGGATGAATTACTCTTTCGGACTCATCATGGCACTTTGTGTGCCATGTCATGTGTTCAGCAGTTTTGCGCGACATAAACAGCCGCTTCAACCTATCAGTAATTGGAAAATACCGAACGTGTGTTATGTTGGTTATGTGTCGTTGATTGATGATAGTTGTTACGAGTGTTGAGATTGTGTTATGCGCCTGTGATGTGCGATTTTGTGGTGATCAACGTGATTGATTAATTGTGCTCATTGTTGTATGTGGTGTGAATGTGAATGTGAATATGTGTGTGACCGTTAAGTTCACTCGTGTTGGTTCGACGGGACCTACGAGGATTCGTGGCAGTGGACTACGGGGTCAGAACTTAGTGAGGTACTGAGGTCCAATCGTGTTGGTCTGACGAGGCCTACGATAACGCATGGCACTGGACCATGAGTTTCAGACACAGTACATCCAACCGGGTGAGCTCGACGGGGCTTACGGTGACACGTGGCAGTGGACTACGGTGTCAGGACTGTGTGTGTGATTGTTGTGATTGATATAGTCCGTGTGGGTTGTTGAACCTACGGAGACACGTGACAGTGGATCACGGTGTCAGAATTGGTTATGTTTGTTTAATTGTGCGTGGTGTGGTCCGTGCGGGTTGTTGAACCTACGGAGACACGTGACAGTGGATCACGGTGTCATGAGCATGATTATTTTCAAATCAAAGTTTTGAAAGGAAAAGTTTTATGAAAATGAATGTTGGACCGAGTCCTAAGCTTGAGTAAATGTTTCCCGTATTATAAACTGCTGAGTTATGAAACAAGATTTGGGTTAAGGCCCCAAAGTTTTTTGAAAGGTTTTGTGAATCAGGACTTGAGGTCTTAAAGGTTTTGAAAATCTAAAAATTCCCGAGATGATAATTTTATTTTCGAATGCTTCATAGCTTATCTTCCCTTGTGAAAACCTCCCGGGAATATTTTGATACTTGATTATTATATTTGATTCACGATTATTATTTGCTTGTTACATTTCGTATGATTTGATACTTGCACTAGTAAAACATTGAGTTTTACTAACCCCCGAGTAGGGGGTGGATGTCTGTTTTGCGTCCAGGTGCATGCAGATTCAGGGGATCAGTCACAGTATTGGCATAAGAGGATGACGAGCTGCGATACTAATCATGAGTCGAGAGTTGTTTGATTTTTGTTGTGTTGTCAGAGTTGATTTCAGTCTTCCGCTGTATTATATTTCGACCCCTGTGTGGGTAATGTTGTTTTAGTCAGTTCTGTTTATGGAGTTGTGTGACCCCATCGGTCTGTATTATTATATTGTTTGACCCTGGACGGGCAAGCATTTGGTTGTTTATGGATGTTTAGCCTGGTAGATCCTTGTGGAAAGGGTCTACGGCGTGTAATATTCCCATACGGTTTTGGGGGTGTTACAGCTGCGGGAGAGCCGAGTGTGAATCAGGCACCGACAGTTCCTCAGCCGCAGTAGAGTTTTGGTAGAGGTCGAGGACGTGGGCAGCCTTCTAGAGGGGGAGCTTCTAGTGCGGGGTCTGTTCCGCCCCGAGTGTATGAGATGAGACGAGCAGGAGATCCTGACGCGACGGTGGCTACAGGTACCGTCCACATCCTTGATAATCCTGTTTCCGTATTGTTCGATTCTGGTGCTACGCATTCTTTCATATCTATGGATTGTGTGCGTCGTCTGCATGTTGATTGCCTAGTTACTTGTGAGCCTTTTGTTGTTAAACTTCCTAGTGGGGATAGCATCGTGGGGGATCGTGAGAATAGAATCTGTGAGTATCGCGGGGAGGGATTGGCCTTCTAATCTGATCGCGGTAGATATTAAAGATGAGGATTTGATTCTTGGTGAGGATTGGCTGGACCGTCAAGGGGCGATCATGAATTATAGAACGAGAACCGTTTCGATGTTAGCTTCTGACGGTACCGAGCATTCTTTTGTGGGACGTAAGCGGAGTAGCCAGAGATTCTTGATCAGCGCCTTGAAGGCGGTGAGACTTCTTCGGGGAGGTTGCACGGGTTATTGGTGCTACGCTCTGAGATCGGAAGAAGGGGGATTCGAGCTCTCGTCTATTCCGGTAGTGTATGAGTATCCTGACGTCTTTCCAGACGAGTTGCCGGGATTACCGCCGGAACGAGAAGTTGAATTTACCATCGATTTAGAGCCGGGTGCAGCACCGATTTATAAGACACCATACCGTATGGCGCCTGCTGAAATGCTGGAGTTGAAGAAATAGTTGGGGGAGTTGCTGGACATGGGGTATATTCGACCGAGAGCTTCACCTTGGGGCGCACTGGTCCTGTTTGTGAAGAAGAAGGATGGGTCACTTCGTTTGTGTATCGACTACCGAGAATTGAACAAAGTGACCATCAAAAACACGTATCCGCTCCCGAGGATTGATGACTTGTTTGATCAGTTGCAAGGGGCAACCGTGTTCTCGAAGATTGATTTGAGATCGGGATATTATCAGCTCCGAGTGAAGGATACCGACATTCCGAAAACGGCCTTTCGGACGAGATATGGTCACTACTAGTTTGTGGTTATGCCTTTTGGGCTAACCAACGCACCAGCCGTGTTCATGCAGCTTATGAACAAAGTCTTTATCGAGTACCTCGATAAGTGTGTAGTCATTTTTATCGATGACATCCTGATTTACTCGAGGAGCGAGGAGGAGCACGCCCGTCATTTTCATATCGTGTTAGATATTTTGAGAACTCAGCATCTTTTTGCGAAGTTCTCAAAGTGTGAGTTTTGGTTACGGGAGGTTATGTTTCTCGGTCATGTGATCTCGACCGAGGGTGTTCGTGTGGACCCACATAAGGTAGAGGCAGTGTTGGATTGGGCGCCGCCCAAGAACGTGAAGGAGGTCCGCAGTTTTCTGGGATTAGCTGGTTATTACCGTAGATTTGTCGAGGGGTTCTCTAAACTCGCCCAACCACTGACGCAGTTGTTACAGAAGTCAGAGAAATTTGTGTGGACCGACGAGAGACAGAAGAGTTTCAAGGAGTTGAAGGAACGGTTGATGACCGCTGCTGTTTTGGCTTTACCGAGTGGTAATGAGGGTTTCTCGGTTTTCAGTGATGCTTCGGGCCAAGGGCTCGGATGTGTACTTATGCAGCACGGGAGGACGATTGCCTATGCTTCCCGTCAGCTGAAACCGTACGAGTTGAATTACCCTACGCACGATCTTGAGTTGGCCGCAGTTGTATTTTCGTTGAAGATCTGGCGTCATTACTTGTATGGCTCATCGTGTCAGATTTTCACCGATCACAAGAGCCTGAAGTACATTTTTACGCAGAAAGAGCTTAATACGAGATAGAGGAGATGGTTGGAGTTGATTAAGGATTACGATCTTGAGATCCTTTATCATCCGGGCAAGGCTAATGTGGTAGCAGATGCCTTGAGCCGGAAATCGGTATCGCTTCGGGCGCTGGAGTTACTTACGGCCCAATCGGGACTTCAGCGAGAGTTTATGAGGTTGAGCATTGAGGTTGTGCTACCAGAGAGTTCTGGGCAGTTGCGTACACTTGAGGTTTCGTCGTCTTTAGTCGACGACATTAAGTCGGGACAGTTAGAGGACCTGATGTTTATTCAACTTCGAGAGAGTGTAAGGAAGGGGAAAGCCCCGGGATTCGTTATTCATGAGGACGGTGTGTTGAGATTCCGAGGTCGGTTGTGTGTTCCTAAGGACTCGGAATTGAGACAGAGTATTATGCGAGAGGCTCATGCGTCACCTTACTCAGTCCATCCGGGCTCGAGTAAAATGTATAGAGATCTGAGGAAAAATTTCTGGTGGAACGACATAAAGAATGAGGTAGTTCAGTTTGTGGCTAAGTGTTTGACTTGTCAGCAAGTCAAAATTGAGCATCAGCGGCCAGCCGGGTTGTTGAAACCACTTCCCATCCCGGAGTGGAAGTGGGAGGATATCTCTATGGATTTTGTCACGGGTTTACCGAGGACGAAGACTGGTATAAATATGGTGTGGGTGATTGTAGACCGACTGAATAAGTCGGCACATTTTCTGGGCATCAAGGATACTTGGGGTCCAGAAAAATTGGCTTGTATTTTTATCGCGCAGATAGTGAGACTTCATGGTACGCCGAAGACCATTATTTCGGACAGAGATGGCCGATTTGTATCGCATTTTTGGCAGGCGGTACATAAAGCATTGGGGACACAGTTATGCTTGAGCACTTCGTTCCATCCCCAGACCGATGGACAGTCCGAACGTACTATTCAGACGTTCGAGGATTTGTTGCGCACGTGTGCGTTAGATTGGAGTAATAACTGGGAGAAGCATTTGGCCTTGATTGAGTTTACTTATAATAATAGCTGGCACGCGTCTATTAAGATGGCACCATATGAGGCACTTTATGGCCGACGTTGCCGATCGCCGATATGTTGGGATGAGCCGTCCGATCTAGTTGGCACCGAGCCAGACCTCGTGTTAGAGACGAGGGAGAAAGTTGAGTTGATTAGAAAGAGAATGTTGGCTGCTCAGAGTCGACAAAGGTCTTATGCGGATGTTAGGCGTCGACCTTTGGAGTTTGCGGTGGGAGATCATGTTCTGTTGAGAGTGTCTCCGTCGAAGGGAGTTTTCCGTTTCGGGAAAAAGGGGAAGCTCAGCCCGAGGTATATTGGGCCTTTCGAGATATTGGAGAGAGTCGGTGAGTTGGCATACCGTTTGGCTTTACCTCCGTCGCTGAGTCATGTTCATAATGTACACGTTTTCCAGTTGAGGAAGTACGTTCCGGACCCGTCCCACATTATTGATTTCGGAAACGTGGAGATTGAGAAGGATGTTACGTTTGAGGAGAGGCCTGTCAAGATTTTGGAGCGCCGAGACAAGCAGTTAAGGCACAAAACGATTCCTTTGGTTAAGGTGCAATGGTCGAGGCACGGAGTAGAAGAAGCGACGTGGGAGTTAGAGGAGGATATGCGCTCGAGGCACCCCGAGCTTTTTGATACTTAAGTTTCGGGACGAAACTTTATTTTAGAGGGGGAGAATGTAATATCCGTAACTTTCCATTTTTAGCAGTTTCCATTTTTGGTGTATGTCTATTTTTATCGACTCGATTGTAACCATTTCGACATTTTGAATCTACTTTATTCTTGGAGTTTTTCCATTCGGACGAGTTTTGGAGATGTTTTCACGTAATTTCATTTTATGACATGTTTTGGTGTATGAACGTTCGATTCTCGTAAAATTCGTTCGTTTTCGTTGTTTCTTGGTTTGTACAAGTTTATATGATTGATTTGGTCGTGTGGAAACTTTCGGTTCGTTGATCCGACGTCGTTTCGTGATTTTCGGTCACTTGGGCCATCTTTGTAATTTCCTAATAGTTTAGGGAATCCCATTTTCGTTGTCGCATTTCGGACCCTCCGGTGATCGGAATTATATTTTCTTTCAGCGCTTAGCTCCGTCATCTTGTATGCTTCGTGTTTATGTTTCTTGATTCTGACCTTGTCGTGCGTTTCGTGTATTGTACTTTCGACTGCAGCGTACTGCTGATGTGAGCAGCAGTACTGAACTGCTGCGTAGGTAGCGCACGCTACTCCTGTTACCTTGCGTGCGCTACCGATGTGCAGTTAGCGTACGCTAACTCGCTATTGTTAGTGTGCGCTAGCGAGTGGTAGCAGTAGCTACTGGACCGATTACAGCCCCGTTAGCGCGCGCTATATATGATAGTTAGCGTGCGCTAACTTCACATTTTATATATATCAGCGGACAGTCCAGAATGTCAGTTTTTCATTCCTTTTCTCTCGTTTCTTCTTCGGGCGACGCAAAGGGGCGAATTCCTTCAACTCCCATCCGGGAATCTTTCGTATTCTTCCACGGTAGAGTCGAGCTATCATAATCAGCATAATCATCCTTCATCAGCCAAAATCAAGGTATTCCTCAGGAACCCTAACTTTGTCGAATTTGGGGGTTTTTCGGGATTCTAGAGATTAGTTCCGAATTGTTCGATTATGTTACGATATTCCTTACCGATTGTGATTATTGGGTGATTCCAAATCCATTTTCCTTGATTTTAATCCGTGAATTATCAATACGGGGAGATTTTGCGTAAACCCTCGTCCGTATCGATTGATCGTTCATTATCGTAGTTTATAATCGGGGTTATGGGTGTATTCCAGTAGAGTATTGTTGTCCGTTGGGACTGAACTATGTTGATCCTTCGTTTAGGAACCGTCGTTTTCCACCCGGACCGTTCGTAGTCGTGTTTCACTTCCGTTTCTTCAAGAATGTCTCAAAGGCAAGTACTTTACATTTGTTTACATGTTCTAGTATTTGAATTATGGCTGTATCGTGGTTGTTGTGGATGGTTATGTGTATGTTCACCTAGGGACGGTCCGATGGGGCCTCTAGGGATACGTATCGCCATGAGTGTGCGTATCGCGAACTGTGGTTAGCCACCCAGGGATGTTCGACGGGGCTCTGCGGGGTACGGTGGCCGTGAATCTCGTACCAACGGTTAACTTTGAATTGTGATTTGTTGGAGATAATGTGTTTTGTGATTGTACATTGTAAATATTCCGGAATATAAAATGTTTTCTAAAATGATTTTTGGCGCATATATTCATCTGATTAGAATGTAGTTCAAATGGATTGTACTTGCACTAGCAGTTGTCGCTAACCCCTTAAATGGGGGAAATACTTTTTGTATTTCAGGTATCGATCGTGGGAACAAGAGAGCACTCGAGCCGTATGAGGATGATGGGCAAGCATGTTACTGTCCAGTAGTTGATTATTGGTGTTCTGTCTGTCGGTTATTATTGATATCTTGTTTTGGGATTTCTGTATTGTAAAATTGGTTTAAGTACTCGAGTACTTCCTTTTCAAAATTGTTAATGTTGTGTTCCCATTTTGGGAAACGGATTGATGTTGGATTCTAATTGTCGGGTTGTAGTCTTTTATTTGGATTGTCGTTTTATTGATAATTGTATGTCGTCGTCAAATGTTTTGTTGATACGTTAGCCTGGTGAATTCCACAGTGTGGGATCCACGGCGCTGTAATATGCCCTGAATGTCTTGGGGGTGTTACAGAACCGACGGGCTTTTGAGGACCGACGGGCCTGAACCGTCGGTCCTCAGTTTGATTTCCCCTGACCCTAGCCCAGTCCGGACTTCTCGGTCCCGGTCCGGTTCAGGCCCGTTGACCGGCAGGCCCGGGCTAAAACCATTGACTTTGGGTCGGTTCCGGGCCCAAACTGCCGGGTCGAGAAGCCTAGGTACGTCTACCCACATGCCTTCGATTAGCCATCGTCATTATCACAATCACAATACATATAGAATTCGCAACACTAACTATATTGTTCATAAATAAAATATATGATTAATTAATTAACAAGGTTCTTCATTATGAAAAATAACACAACTTACCAACCATGTTCTAATAACTATTAAGTTTCAAGTAGTAAGTATAATTTTTGGTACGTATAAATATTTAATTTTAACATAAAAAATAATAGTGAGTGATGTCTTATGAAGTCATGTAAGATTGATACAAAATTCAACAAGTAAAGTTTCTCAAATTACAGATTTCAGTTTCTATTAGTTTATGGCAAATTAATAACGCAACACATCTATTTAAGGTTGTTCTCTAAATAAAAAAATCTGATGAGAAATACTTTAGCCACATTCAATTAGTGCAGGTTAGTGGGCCTTGTGGTGCAATCCATCTGGGCCCATTCTAGTTTAATCGGTGGATGTGGCTGGATTAATACGGTTTGGAATCGACCCAACACGCTATTGTGTTGAATCGGATTCAGTTTGAATTTTTCGAGTTGGGCTGGATAGAATGATCAAATTTTTAATTGTCCTTTTCCGCTATAAATATGTTCAATATCAGTAATTCTTCTATGCACCAGCTCTCATATCTTTCTCTCAAATTATTAATACCTCAAGTCGCAAACTCTTAGACTTTGAAAGTTTCATTTTTTTTTTTTTGAACGGCAGAAGTTAATAAAAGAAAACTAGCAAAAGCTAGAACAAACTACGTAGGGACAATAGAATTTAAGGGATTATTAATCCACCCTACCCAACTATATGAAAACTTAGGATTTCTAGATGAAATCCAAAGAAAAGAGTGATACACAATGAAATCCCTTAAGACCGCCTTCTTAGGAGGGGGAGACGAGAAGACCAACCTATTACGAAAGCTCCATATAGACCACATGAGAGTTCCCCCAATCCCTTCCAATAACGACTTGGCCTTAACCGATAGATGCGAAGATCCGAGCCAAGAACACCAATCCAAATAATTAGAACAAATAGGAATATCTAAATCCACCCATCGAACCAACAAAACCCATAAAGTTTTTGCCATCTCGCAAGAAAAAAAGATGTGATTAACGGTTTCAACATCCTCTCCACAAATAGGGCACAAGGTAGAAGCGACATCGATGCCTTTTCTATCCATGTTTACCCTAGTAGGAAGCTTATTAAGAGCCAATCTCCATAAGAAGACATTAGCTTTAATGGGGATACATCGACTCCAACGAGTGGCATTAGACTCCGCTACAAGGGTGTTATCATCAATCCAACATCGCATAGAAGCAATAGTGAAACTAGACGAAGCATTTAGCGTCCAGACCCATGAATCTGATTGATCAGTAAGGGTAACATTCCCTATACAAGATAACAACGATGAAAATTGGGAGGATTCTTCACCACCTCTAGGAATCCGTCTAAGAATGAGAGACCAATCAGTAACATGAACTCGATTCATTACCTTGCACCCTTTATCTGTATCAAGCATATATATATACGAGGAAATCGACTTTTGAAGGGAACGTTACCATGCCAAATATCATCCCAGAAACTAGTGAGGCCACCATTCCCAAGCTTCCTTTTGCACATCGAAAGAAGATCAATACCCTTATTTTTAAGACGTTTAACAGCTGACAAAATGGCTCCCCAGGTACTATGATGAGCTCGCTCGTCGTTAATGCCACCATTGAGACCATAAGTGCTTTTAATGACTCCAGCCCAAAGATCATTAGAATGACAAAGGAATCTCCAAATCCATTTGAAAAGAAGCCCTAGGTTTAGAGCGTAAATGCTGCCAACACCTAAACCTCCCAACTTTTTACTCGCTAAGCATTTTTCCCATTTAATCCATGTAATCTTTTTCTCACCCTCGTCACCACCAATGAAGAATTTATTACGCATCATCTCCAACTTCTTCCGAACAGCCCCTGGCATCATATATAACGACATGAAGTAAGTAGGAAGGTTGCCTAGCACAGACTTAATCAAGGACAATCGACCCCCAACTGATAAAAGGCGAGCTTTCCAATGCGCTAGTTTAGAAGAGAACTTGAGAATAATGGGACTCCAATTGCCACAGCGAGACATAGTGCATCCAACAGGAACACCTAAATACTTGAAAGGAAATCTTGAAACCCCACATCCGACACTCTTGGCCATTTCTTCAGCGTCGTCAACAGGGACAGAAACACCCATAATGCTGCTTTTATGAATATTAATTTTAAGCCCCAACACTAAATAAAAGCATCGAAGCATGCAAAGCAAATTATGAATATTGGATTGAGACCATTCGCCCATAAAGATAACATCATCAGCATACATCAAGTGCGAAATACTTAAATTACCATGACCAACCGAAGCTCCTTTAAAAAGACCTAAATCCATAGATTTACGCATGGTCGCATGAAGGCCTTCCATCACAAGAATAAAAGAAAAGGAGACAAATGATCACCTTGCCTTAAGCCTCTAAAAAGTTCAAATTCAGAAGTAGGAGATCCATTAACAAGCACGGAAGAACGAGCATTACTCAAGCAGCCGTGAATCCAAGAACGCAATTTAAGACCAAAACCAAGCTTTTCCATAACCAAATCAAGAAAATCCCATCTGATGGAGTCAAAAGCTTTCTCAAAATCAACTTTGAAGACCATGAGCTCTTTTTTACGTTTATGATACCACGTTATAATTTCATTCAAGATGAGAGGACCGTCAAGAATATTTCTACCCTTAATGAAAGCTGTTTGCTCTGAACTAATACAGCTTGCAATGACCATGCTAAGTCTGTTAGCTAGAATTTTACCAATGATTTTATATTGACATCCTATAAGACTTATAGGACGAAAATCATAAACAAATTTGGCATTCGGAACTTTAGGAATCAAAGATATGAAGGACGAATTGCATCCTTTAGGAAAGTGTCCTGAACGAAAGAAATCTTGAACAAACCGAACAACATCAGCTTCCAAAAGGTCCCAAAAAGAAGTTAAGAATTTAAAAGTAAATCCATCAGGCCCTGGAGCACGATCACCACCACAATCCCAAACAGCTCTTTTAATCTCATCTCGGGTACAATGATGCTCCAAAAATTCACACTGAGTAGACGAGAGGACATTGGGCATGTCAACATTTAACGAAACAGGAAACTCACATGAAGACTGAAATCTATTTCGAAAATGAGCAAAAAAATCAGCTTTTACATCATTAGGATCTTCCATCCACTCCCCATCCTTTAGAATGCCAGAAATAGCAAGTTGTTTCCTCTTCCTCTTTAACGAGCCATGAAAGAAACTAGAATTTTCGTCACCTTCAAGCGCCCATTTTTTCTTATACTTTTGAGCTAAGTCGCTAGCTTCTAACCGATCTAAATCGCCCAATATTTTCATGGACTCTCTACGATTTAGGAAATCTTCCTCAGAAGCACATCCATTATCAATTTTAACATCAATGTCTGAGAGCCGTGTTTGATGATCAATCCTTAACTTATTTGAATCAAATCTTTTAGAAGCAATCCACTTACGAACAACTAGTTTAATATTCTGAAGTTTTCTCTTAAAAGAAATTAAACCATTTTCCTCAACAATACCATCGTTATTCCATGTGTCTATCACAAGGTCACGAAAACCATCTATTTCAAGCCAAAAATGAAAAAACCGGAAAGGGGTAGGACCATAGTCAACCTTGGACTCTTTGAGGAAAATAGGACGGTGATCAGGCCTTCCTTTCTCCAAAACCACACCGGTAGCATGCGGAAAAGTATCCAGAAAACTATCCGAGACCAAGAACCTATCAAGCTTACTAATCTTTGAACCCCACTTATCTGCCCAAGTGTAATTAAAACCTCCCAGCGGAATGTCAACAAGAGAAGAATTGGAGATAAACGTATTAAAAATCTCCGCATGCCGATCATTAAAATTGGAACCATATCTCTCACTAGCAAAACGAACTTCATTAAAATCTCCCATGACCACCAAGACACCATTCCAGTTTAATCCGAACATCTTTAGGAGTCCATACCCCTTCCACAACCACGTAATTTTCATAGCACTGAATTCTAGACTTTTGAAAAACCAAACTATTCCAAATACAAATAATTCCTCCCGAATTACCCCTAGCAGAAGCAGAAGCAAAATCAAAATGAGGGTTACCCCACACCTGTCGAATCGACCACAAATCAACATGTAACATTTTGGTCTCTTGTAAAGCTAAGAAATTAACCGAATACCTAGTGCACAAATCTTTAACCCATTTCCTTTTATTGAGGTCCCCGAATCCTTGAACATTAATGGAAATGGAGTTCATTGATTCACTTTAGTGTCTCCATATTCAGCAATAAGTGATGCGAGAGTATTCTTACAACCCTCCATATTGAAACCTAAAGCTAAACCGACCTTTATCGTTTCTTCTAGTCTTTCAACCATTGAGAATCCAGAATGCTTTTGTGAGTATTCCTTCGACTGATTCTGAGAAGAATTAGTACCCACAACATTGTCTTGATTACAAGCACTAAGTTGATAATTCTGAGATTCACCTTTCGATTTTGGAGAAAAACCAGGAGGGAATATTGGAGTTTCTGAACTAGGTGTTTTTAAGTCGTTACCACATTTCCTCATAATAAGAGGTTCTAAGCCAAACGGATCACTGTCCTTCAGTTTATCCTCCGTATCGCCACCTACATAATCATTATTATCATGAACAACATTCTTTGAATTATGAGCTTCCTCCACCAAGTTAGATACTTTTTTCAAGTCTTCTCCCACTACTGATTCGACATCACTAGTGTCATGTAAATCTTCCTTCTCTTCATCATGCAATTCTAAAGAGGCCTCGTCATCACTAGAAGAATCTTCCCCCACAAAAGTAGGCGTCCAGCTACCCGAATTGCATAAGAAACACCCTTAACAGAAATGGAAATCGTGGAAAACACCAATGTCTCATGAGAGGATTTAATGCACAACCTTTTACTCAATCTATTGCAACCATCACTGTCATCACTGAAAAGCAACTCACCCCATTTATTGCAAATAGATTTAAAAGTATCATTGTGCCATGCTCTAAGCGGAACACCTTCAATCTCAAGCCAAATAAGTCGTTCCTTTACCACAAAATCATCATGCCATGGCTTCAAGGACGAGAACCAAGACGCGACTCCCTCATGCTTAAGAAACTTACTCCTAGCATCCAATGATTGAAAGTCAAATAAAACCCACAATCCTCCCAAGTATTTTATCCCCACATCCAAGAATCCTTCATTGCGACATAGAATTGGAGAGTTTGCAATAGCTCTGAAATCTTTGAAACAACCAAGCAGGGCCAGTGAAAAATCATTGCAAAACTCCTGGTTTAAAGTGATAGAAGGAGAAGTATCCTCACTACCCTTCACATCCGAATTACCTGCTTTGGCTTCACTTACAGATGCCTTAATAACATTAGCATAGGAAGTAGCTTTCAAAGAATTAGTTTCTTGTGGAATATTAATAGGATCAGGAATATTACCCTTAGCCCCTGAGTGGATAGGTTTAACCTTCTCCTTCCTATCAAATCTAGCAACATTGGCATGCAAACGAAATTTTCCAATCCTGATATTAGACAGAGAGTCAATTAAGTTTTCCTTATTAGATACCTTGATGTCAGTATGGCCAATCTGAGCAATGTGGTTATTTCCGGTGGAAATCTGAATTGATAATTAGTTTAATTATCTTAAAACTTTAGTTATTCAAAAAATTCAAAAATTCATATGCGAAAAGATGCAACTTATTTAATTGTGTTATTATAATAATAATAATTAATTTCGGGAGATTTTAGATTTGTTTAATTTATTTTATAATATATTTTTAATGGTTCACATATATACTATTTTGATATAATTTATGCCCTAATATTTATACATATCTTTTGTAATTTTTAGTATATTAAATAACACAACTATTAATTCTATTAATTTTTAAAGATATCTTATTGACATAAATAAGAAGTTACTTTTTAGTAATACAGTATTATTAATCATTTGTAGAAGAACAATTTTAGAGGATAAAACTTAATTTAAATCCTAATATTTACCTAAAAAAATATTTATTGTGATGATGTATAGGTTGTAGCTAAACACGTGATCCTAATACTGTGATTAGGTAAATATTTTATTATCAATATTTTGATCTTTAAAAAATTGGGAACCAAATGTTAGAAAAAGAAAATTAGTTAATTGTAGTAGTTTTACAAATTTTGAAACATGTGATCCTAATATATATAACGAATTAATTTTAATAATAGTATATGAATTAATATGATTATTTCTTAAATAATAAAAATTTATTATGCATACTTTTAGACATGATTGAATAATTTTTTTAATTATCTCAAAATTTTACTGATTAGAAAAATAAGAAATTTGGGTGATGAATGAAGTAAATTATTTCGATTGTGATGCAGGTGTTTTTTGAGATAGGTAGATATGATAGTCTATATGTTGTACTTTTTATATTTTATTTATAATTTTGAAAAAAAAAAGATGAATAAAAATTCCCATAAAATTCACAAAATAAACAAATTGAAAGTTTATTATTATTTTTCTAAAATTTTAAAGTAATCCTTTTTATTACATAAATATATTCATATATAATTATTAACTTTGTAATTAAAATCCATCTCTCCATCGTCCAATGGGGAGGGGGGGGGGGGGGACACTACTAGTTTGATCATACTACTATTTTTGTTTAAAAACTACAATAATTTAAATTAAGTTTTACCAAGACAATTTCTCAAACATGATTTTATCAATTGAATATTTCAACTGTGACAAAATCTTGGATTGTCCAAAAATATTCAATAATCACAAATATATCATCATGGACAGTACTAAAGAACTAGAAAAAATGTGCAATAAAAAAAACATGAAATTTAAATAAAAAATCCAAACACTATTATTCATTAATTCTCGGAAAACAAATAAAACCCCTAAACTATAAGCAAAGATAAAATACCAAATCCAAAGTAGTGCAACCTAATAATAAAATAAAAAGCAACTTATTCATATTAATTTACTACTTATATAACTCAAACCATCTCAAACACTCTAATAAACGGACTCAAGCTGCTGGCGCTGCATTAATTGTTTTAGCACCATTCTCCGTCGAAGGTTGGGAACCCCCGACGGGCATCGGAGGATGAACAAATTGCCAGTGCTGCCAATCCTTAGGCGGCCACTGGGAACCGGCGGCAATCGGAGGCTGAACGAATTGCCAATGAGGCCACGGCCTGTTCGGCGGCCACGTGAAGCCGCCGATTGCGGGCATCGGAGGATTGACGAAATGCCAGCGTGGCCAATCCGTCGGGGGCCAATTGAAACCGCCAGCGGGTCTCGGCGGGCTGGCATACTCCCAGTGGGGCCATGGTCTGTTCGGCGGCCACGTAAAACCTCCGGCAGCTGGGATCGGCGGGTGGACAAAAGGCCACGGGCGGGGGTGAATGCCGAGAAACCAATCCTCTTATTTTCCGCCGGCAACAGAAGGGTTGGATTTCTCGACGGCGGCGCTATCATCATCTGCGATGCTTCGGCACAAGGCGACGGAAAAGAAACATGAGAAGATTAAGAGGGTGATCAATGATGTTTTCGCCATAGTTGTGTGTTTTTTTGCTTTATGTTTTGGTGCAGAATGAATATGGAATTGAGGTGTATATATAGCAGTGTGAGTGAGAGATTTAGTCTCATAAAACTCTTCCGTATATATGAAATTAATGTTTAGATAAGTTGAAATTTTCTTGAGAGATAAATTATAATCTTCAAATCACTTCCAAAAGTTCATTAAGTGTTCAAAGTCTTGTATAATATATCGAATGGGAGTCTATTTGCATATATTTTGGTGATGTAGTATGTGATTTACATCCACGAAACTCTAAGATGATGAGCCTATTCAAGATTTCCAGTCAATTGTAAAAGGTTGCAACTTTAAAAATATAATTTCGTACTCTCGCCTCAAAAGATTGGAAATATATATTTTTTTTAATTTTAGTAATATTAACAAATGTTCAAACAAAACTACATACCTTTATTTTTTATCTTTATTTTTGTTGGTTAAACTGATATTCCTATTTATATAACAAAAGTATTAGTTTTTTTTTAGGGTGATTTTAAATAATAAAATAAGGTTTACCATTCTTCTTTTCCTTATAATTCTTCTTATTGTTATGTTTATTAGATATATAAATAGCTAATAGTTTTTAAATAGAAACAACTAATTGATATTATCATATTATATTTGGATTAAAAAATAAAATATTGAGAAATCGATGGAAAAATAGTGGAAAAATACCATTTTACGTCGCACTTTTTAAATCGGTTGCAGTATAACCGATTTAAAAAGTGATTAGGTTTTATTTTACATCGATTATTAGGAAACCGATGTAATATATCAGTTTTTTACATCGATCAATAGGAACCGATTTAATATATCAATTTTTTACATCGATTAATAAAAAACTGATGTAGTATGTGTATGTTTCACATCGGTTCTCATATACCAACACATAAAATGCCCCCCACTACCCAGTTTAGGTCATTCAACCTTCTCCCATTCCTCGCTTATTCATTCAATCTCCTCCCCTCAATCTCCTCCCCTCAACCTTGCGATTCGGCTAAAAGCTCTGACCACCGCGTGCCACTAGAGTTGTTGAGATCAGTGGAGCAAGCCTTGGAGGTGAAGTTGGGTGATGACACGGTCTTGGTGGTGCTTACAACGTCGATGTCTTTGATCTATGGCCTTCTGATATTTCCCTGGAAGAGGTCGAGCAATAATCGCGCCGTGAGGTTACGCCGCTAGTTGTCCGCAAGACGGTGCCGCTTGAGGAAGAGAAGGAGGATTTCGGACCTGACAAGGTGATGTCATCGTCTTCTTCGGAACCTAGACTGGCATTGCCGAATGTTTTTCGAAGGTATCACCGTCACTAAGGACTCCTCACGATTTTGAGCTGCCATAAACCCTTGTTTCATATGGCTGAGGTCGAAATTGATCTCTTCATATTCCCCCTTTTCTTTTTATTTCTCCCCGCCCTAGTTGTTCTCTCTGTCCTAATGTTGATCCACACACGAATAGAGAAGATGGGATGCTCTTTTCGATGAAGGATGTTATACTCCCTATGCGGGCATGCATTGGGTCCAAGGTGATTGCCGGTGAAGCTTTGTCGATATCGGGAAGGATGTTCTCGCCAAATGCTATGGTGAGATTATGCCGTTGACCATTTACTTCTACACTATGTCAAACTATTTGTATGGTTTTCTTTTGTTCCCCTTTCGCAAAGATCATGTGTTCTTTCTTGTTCCATTTGAAAGTTAAATTTACAAATGTCCCCTCCTTTGTCTTGTTTCGTTGGAATCTTATATAGGCGGAGATATCACAAGAAAAAGAAAGCTGCTATGAAGCAGTGAATTATGTTTGCTTTCTTGCCCTCCCTGTTACCATATCCAATCGTATCTTTATGGGTAGTTTGTGGAAGTGGATCTATATACTTTCGCTTTTAATACAACTATTTGCCTGTAACGAGCAATGAGTCGTAGGTCTAAATCGAGTTCCTCAAGTTCTTCATTCTTTGTGTTTGTAAAATGTGTTTGCCATGACTGATAGACTCATGCTGTCGGGTTAGTCTCTATCTCTGTTTCTCTCTCTTTCACTTGTTCTTCTTTTTATTTTTCCCTGTTTTGCTTATTTTCGATTTTTCCCCATCCTTTTTTGGTGCGAGCTTTTGGTTTTCCTCTTATTGCGACCGAAGGTAGGGTTTCCGTCATTTTCTTGAACGGCGGTGAGGATTTGCTCTGGGTTTATATTTTTCTTTTCCTGTTTATACTGATTATGTATAAGGACTATTAGTGATTTTGTTTCTCAGATTTGTGTTCTTCTTTGATGCTGATTGTGCTTGGTGTGTTTTTGTTATCAGGTATGGCTTGTTATTTTATCAGGTATGCTTGGTGGGCTTCATTTGTTTACACTTCTCTGTTTTAGGATTTCTCCGGATATCTTTAGAACTTACTAATGATTTTTCTAGCTGTTTATACTGAGGACTATTGATTTGGTTTCTCAGATTTTTGTTCTTTTCTGCTGTTGGTGGTGATTGTTGTATTTTTTTCATCAGGTTTGAGTTGTTATTTTTTCTGGTCTGATTTGTAGGTTCGTTCATATATACGCTCCTCTGCGCAATTGGAATAAAAACCTAAAACCAACCGATGACGAGGGCGATATTCAGCCCCCAAATTGACCGCCGTCAGGATGAAGAAAATCCACCTGATGCCGCTCCACCCGATGCAATAATGGAATTAATCTTCTTAAAGCTACCCATCAAATCTATGGTACGTTTTAAATCTGTTCGCAAGCATTGGCTATCATTGATTTCTCATCCAACTTTTGTTCAATCCTATCTCAAACATCATCTTTTGTCTAATGAAAAGATCATTACTTTTATCCCATCTTCTTCCGGATTTTATGTCCTAAACCTGGAGAAAGAAAATAATATTGTGCAGCAGCACCATAAATACAGTCTCCCCTTGTCAGTAGAAGCTCCTGATCGCGTACGTCTCATGGGTTCTTGCAATGCCTTAATATGTCTTGGTATATATATATATATATATATATATATTCAATATTCAGTTTTTCTCAACCTTGTGTTGGTTTCAGTCCTATCTTATGGAATCCTCTATTGAATGATTACAAAAAAGTCCCCTTTCTTATTCCTACTTTTATGAATCGGTTTGGATTTGGTTACGATTCGCATACACAAGACTACAAGTTTGTAAGAATCGATATTATGGAGGGCGTGGCAGAGATTTATGGGCTTAAATCAAATTCCATGAGAGTCTTCCCTTTTGAATTTGAACTACTTGATATTGGTCCCGGTTGTGGTTTCTAATGATTATCTACCAAGAGGGACATCATTCAAGTCTTCAATTTAATACTCACAATCCCGTTATTATCAGTCAAAGGTATACACTTCATCTATTCGTGTAACACCCAAAATTTATTTATATATTTTTTTTTTTTTGCGGAAATAATATAAAGTTTGACACCAATTCATAAAGGAACTTCATTTATTTAATTTAATAAGCCAATAATGGCAGTCAAGTTATCAAACTTCTAAAGAAAACAACATAAGTAAAACTTTCTAATATAGAAATGTCAAAAGCGGAAGTACTAAAAATGTTCATTGACTTAAAATAAATCACAATTGTGTCACGAATGCTCCCGTCCTTAGCCTCCTTAATCGTAATACCTGAAAATGTTAAGTAAAACCGTAAGCACAAAGCTTAGTGAATTCAAACACAACATTATACCAATATCCACAATCACTAGACCTAGATTAAAATATATCGTTATGACATTTAAACATAAGCCAAGAACAAATCAAGGCTTATAAGGAGGGCTAGTAGGTTACCCGCATCTCACAAACCGAAGAGTATTGGGTTAATCTTACCCTCACCTCACATCCCGGAGGGTATTGGAGTAATTATACCTAACCACGCGCACCGGACAAAAGCCGGATAATTGCTATGATCCCCTCAACAATAAACATACAATGCACATGTATGATTAACAATTTAAGCATGCATCCACATTATCATACCATAATAATAATTTAACACTCACGTGCTAACCTAGCAATCATAAATATTGAGACAATGGAGTGAGAGAACTCACCTTGAATACTTAAGGGAGATTGCTAAATCAAAACTGGCTACCACACTTGAGCAAATGCCAAAACTTCACCTATTATAAACTAGGAGTTAGGATATACCCAAAGATGAAGCTTAAAGACTTAAACAAAAATCTGGACAGCAAGGTCTAAAAACAGACCCGCTGTTAAAGATGGATTTACTTAATTTTCCTAAGTATTAACATATCAATATGAAATTTTTCTAAGAAACTAGAGTCTTTCCCCTTTTTAAAACAGTAAAGAACTCACTCTAACTCCAAAATATGAATTTATTATGATGCTTTTAAGAAGACATCGCAGTGCAGTCCCAAATCATAGGAATCAGTAGTGTTGGCCAATTCTACCCAACTTGTGAGTAGACATTGTCCAAACTAAAAATCACAGAGATAATAGACATAAATACCAAAGTCTCAGAGTTGGAACCGACCAAAAAGGGTTTCCCAAACTCTAGATATGAAATTCACAACATGACTAATTACAAAACCCTTAAAAGCTGATGACAGAAAACTGATCTGGAGTGTGAACTCAATATGACCAAGAAATACTTGGAGATAACATCCCATAAACTCCAGATCACAACTTTAGGTCATAACACACATGTGGGAACTTTGAATCCCATTAGATCATTTCCCAAGCCCTAGAAACGAATAAAACAAGTTGACCTATCAGATCAGACCCGGATCAGACCTACCAGCAAAGGTGCTGTTCTTGCCCATGGATAAAGTCCTAATTAGTGAGAGTGACCTTCATAAGAAAGTTACCCAACACAATTTGTAAACTTTTGGCACAGGTTTGAGATCCGTTTGAGTTATAGAATTCAAGTTATGATTTTTGTAAGATGACTACAAATCTGATGGAAACAGAATCGTAGCCAACCCTTAATCTTTTTAACCAATCCATTCCTCTCCCTTTTAAAACACATTCCTAGATGTGTTTATCACCCAAATTCAGTCCCCTATGAAAATGGTGGCACCAAAAAGGGCTAGGGGTCATTGGCATTTCATTTAGTCACAAGGAAAAGAATCAAATCAACATAATATATGACAAACCATTTAAACTCATAATTTTCCCCTTTCTTAAGGGTTCCTTGATCTTTCAAATACACAAACATTTATATACACATCTTAGAAGATGCTATAAAATTGTATACTTAGATCTAAACATATTGATATGGATATGTTGAGAATCAAAATAATAATTAACAAGAATTATAACCATTCACAAGATCTATCACATTTTATCACCTAAATAAAACTTGGTGATTTCCATGGTTCATTTAGACCTTGTATTTTGTATAATCATCTAGATCCATCATACACCATGTATAGGGTGTAGATATAATCTAGAGATGATGATAACATACAACTTATAACAATAACAACATTGGTTAAAACCATAAGATCTATCTTCTTTAAATCACACAAGTTACAACTTGATGATTTTTATGAATCATATAGATCTTTTACATAATATGATCATCTAGGCTCATCATACACCATGTATAGGAGATGGTGATGAAATTTCTAGATGATAATCAACACTTAAAACAATTAATTGAATATAAATCAAAAGAAAAGATTAAAACACCTTAAAAGATCTTACCTAAACTTGTTACACCAACAAGGAAGTGAAGGAGAAGATGATTGTGGCTTTGGAAGAGAAAAATGAGAGAGAGATGGGAGAGAGGGATCGGCCGAAAATGAGGGAGAGAGGAGGGAGTTTAGGGTTTTGTGATATTTTTATAAATCATTTAAGGATAAAGCCTAATGACTTCACTAATGGGCTAGGCTCAAAACTCATTTCTTACTAGCCCAATATAATTAAATCTTTCAATTAACTTAGCCCAAAACTTGTATTTTAATCTAACTTGGCTAATTAATTAAACCCATCATTTAAATAACTAAATACCATGAAAATAATTAACGTACCGAAAAAAAAACCGGGCGTTACAATTCGATGGTTCTCTATCCCGTACATGATCGGTGAACGAAGCCTAAACATCTTCCAAAGGGGATGTTTTAACAAAAATCAGGTTTCTAGGTTGGTTCACATTCAAACTTTGTACCTCATAGTATAAGTAAGCTTGGAAACTATAATCACTTCGTATATTTCTTCTAATATGATAACTTGATCTCTTAATATGCTTGTTCCAAGTATTAAACGAATCACCATGATGCTATGAACATATTCCAACAAAACCAACTACCATTCAAATCAAAACATGCATATAATGAAGGATAACTATGTTCAACGAGTACTCCTCTCCATAACTACATAAAGCATCTCAGTTCAAAGGTAAGAATGAAGGTGTATTCGAATTACCTTCATACACAAATGAAGATGAATATAAGTGAAGAACGTTCCTTTAAAACCTTCAATAATCGACAGAAGCTTGCTTAATCTACGAACCCACACCAATTCAACGATTTATGGACGTCTAGGAAGGAGTTTTAGTAGCTTAGGGGGAGTTGAAGATGAAAAATGAGAGTATGGTTTGGGAGAAAATGAAAGAGGGTTGGTGTCTTTGAATAGAATATTATCCTTAACGTATGTTTGCCACACAATATCACGTAAGATATCACCTTAACATACGCTAACCCATATTACCTTTGGAAATTATAGCTTCTGTACTCACTGTAACTATTGATAAAAGTCTCCCAGATTCTTATGTGTGGCCTCATCATAGTTCAGGTGTGTTCAGTATTAAAACTGCATTTCATATGCTAAGTAATGAGGATAGACTAGTACCTGTACTTCCATGGAATATGGTTTGGAAATTGAAAGTTAACCTTAGAATTAGGTTCTTTCTTTGGACAGCTCTGCATGTTAAACTTCCTACTGCCTCACTGTTGTTTAATCATGGAGTCATTCAAACCCCTATATGTACATTATGCAATGAAGAAGAGAAAACTATTAATCGTATATTTTTCAAATGTAAGAAAATGGAAAACGTATACAATCCAATGGCAGGATGTTGTTAGATATAATTATATAAGACAGTTACAGGTTATAGTTTTGCAGGCAAGAAGTAGTGATTGATGTTCACTTGTATGGGTGAGTTGGTTTCGCCTTTCCGGGTTGATTCATCTCTTCGGAGATCGCTTGTCTTTATTTATTCATTTAGTCAATATACTCCAAAACTCCAGAAAATTTAGCATTTGTAACACCAAAAATATCATCTTCTCCGTATCTACTCTACAGTTCTCATACTTGTATTGAACTGTGGAATAATGCATTGTTGACTGAAACTGTTGCTGTTAGTTTATGGTGATCAGTTGAATAGTGAAAGAGTAGACATTGGATTATTGATGTTGCCGGTTTATAATTAAATATACAGCTGCGCAAATTCTCGGGAGGAATAATGAAGTTCTTTTATTCACTGTATGATCTGTTTCTGAGGTTAATAAGTACAGTGTAACTCCATCCTGTTATTTTCACTATATGGACCAGGAACTTGCTGCATCAGTTCAGAGAGGAAGTCTTGATTGAGAACGAGCTTTGCGCTGTTTGAGACATGCTTTTCGCAACACTTAATCCCCTGACTGGTGGAGACGTGCGCTACTTTTGCCACCCTGCCATAGGCCACATGCACAAGGACCTACAGTAGGTGCTGTTTTTAGCTCTGAAATGATTGGTGAGGCTACAATTGATAGGATTGTCGAGTTGTTGAAATTGACAAATTCAGGCAAGATTTCCTTCACTATACACAGACAACCCCCCAATGTAGCACAATTATCATATTTCAGTTATGAGAAAGTCTATTTTATGTATCTTGCAAATGCTACTGTCAATTAACCCGTTGGTGAAACACCCATTACATCTTAATCAAACCACGTTTTTGGGCATTAATACCATGTACCTTTCATTGATTAATTCATCTTTATTTTGTTTTATTTCAAATTTTCAATTGCTTTTTCATTTCTTGTGCTGTTAATCTGTAGAGACAAATTGTTGGCAGGAGTGGCTTATCTTTGAAATGTGCAAAGATGTACCTCGCATTTTTAAAACTGCATGGATGTAGCTTGTGTTGCTTAAAACTGTGTACACTTGCCCCAATCTTTGGAGAATATCTCACTCTCTCTGTATCTCCCTCCCTATATGCAAGTAGGATTATGTGTTTATACATGAAAGCTATTAAAACTTTATAAAAATCATTATGAAATTATTACAAATAAAATTTGAACTGTAAAAAACTATTATAGATTATAAAAGAATAATAAAAAATATAAAAAAATTACAAGATGAATTATAAAATCTACAGCAAACTTATAAAAATATCAGTAATATAATAGAACCCCCCATCCCGCTTCTTTGATATGTTTTTACCATAAAAATGATTGTTGACAATAAAAGGAGAAATGGCAAAATATCAGTTGTTCAAAATCGAAGTCATTAAAATATTTATGGATATTTGATCAATTGGTGGCCTCTTGTAAATTTGCAGACATTTGATATGGAAGAGCCTTATTCGAAGGATGATATTCATGACGTACGAAGACATTGGACTCAATATTTTCTAGATTTTACATCTTTATCGAAGTAGTAAGAGAAGAATATGGGAACTGGGTACGTAGGGATTTGCTGCGTAGGGATCATTCATCATTTTGTGATTGTACTTTTTTTTGCAAGATCTACAAATCTCTTGTAATAACTGTTGTTGTACATTTTTTGCAAGATGTAAACAGGATTTTGTAATAGAATAGTGTTAACTTGATAATTTGGGTAGAATATATGGCGTCTTGTTGGAGATTTTATTATTCATGTTATGCTTTATAGGAGGGATTCTGTCGTGATCTAAAAATTGCCGCTTTCGTGAACAGGGCTTTTCTAAATTTGCCATTTTTTGAACTAGAATATCAATTTTTCTAAATCAGTTAAAAGCAGTAACCTTTTTAGAATATTACACATTCTAAATCGGTTAAAGCGGTAACCGATTTAGAATATTACACATACTAAATCGGTTAAAGCAGTAATCGATTTAGAATATTACACATACTAAATCGGTTAAAGCAGTAATCGATTTAGAAACTAAACATTCTAAATCCGGTTTTCGGATATCCGATCTGGAATGTGAGATTCGAAATAACCGATGTTAAATGCGTCGATTTTCTACATAGGCTGGATCTAAAACGGTTCGAGAACCGATTTAAAAGGCCTATTTTAACCGATTTAAAAGGTGTTTTTTCTAGTAGTGAGTGGGGCCATGGTCTGTTCGGCGGCCACGTGAAACCTCCGGCAGTTGGGATCGGCGGGTGGACAAAAGGCCACGGGCGGGGGTGAATGCCGAGAAACCAATCCTCTTGTTTTCCGCCGGCAACAGAAGGGTTGGATTTCTCGACGGCGGCGCTATCATCATCTGCGATGTTTCGGCACAAGGCGACGGAAAGGAAATATGAGAAGATTAAAAGGGTGATCAATGATGTTTTCGCCATAGTTGTGTGTGTTTTTGCTTTATGTTTTGGTGCAGAATGAATATGGAATTGAGGTGTATATATAGCAGTGTGAGTGAGAGATTTAGTCTCATAAAACTCTTCCGTATATATGAAATTAATGTTTAGATAAGTTGAAATTTTCTTGAGAGATAAATTATAATCTTCAAATCACTTCCACGAGTTCATTAAGTGTTCAAAGTCTTGTATAATATATCGAATGGGAGTCTATTTGCATATATTTTGGTGATGTAGTATGTGATTTACATCCACGAAACTCTAAGATGATGATGCGACCCCCACACGACGTGCCGTGGTAACCGCTATCGCTAGTATGATTTTAGTTCCCAAGATCGTTCCAATATTAAGCAAATGATTGTTTTACTTTAAGCCCTCTACGTGACGCGCCGTAGCAAACCGGAAGGTGCGATTCAAACACGTCACGAGGTTTCTAACGCCTCGATAAGTGAATTCACGATTTATATTTTGGAGACACACTCAACAAAATAAGAAGAAAGTTTGTTAACACAAACACTCACAATTTTGATAAATTTCAAGGTGTCTTTACAAATGAAAATGAGGGCTATTTATAGCCAAAATTCCTACAAATATTACAATATAAAATTATAAAATAAAGACTAAAAAATTATAAATTCAACATTCAAAGCTCCTAAAATCTGATCCATGACAAATCAACCCATAAGTTAAGGAGTCAACACATTTTTAGGGGACAAAAATCAAGGACCAAGACTTGAGTTTTGAAAATAAGAAAACAAAGTTAAAGAAAAATATGCTGTTGTCGTTTTAGTGGAATAACAGATCCTAGACTTCGGATTTTGATCTTAATGTCTTATAGATAATTGTATTACTGCCTCTTAGCTTTCCAAATCCACCTGAATCGTCTCAATCGGATATCGGACGTGAAAGTTATGATAAAAATACGAACATGTCTCGTATCTGAAATTCCAACGCCTGCTTTCAATTGTATCGCATCTTCAGTTAGGCTTATTGCTTGGAATGATGACATCAACACTTTTAATCTAACATGTGACGGCTTCAATAACACAAATTAATATGTTATTATATTTATGATCACCGGTCTGATTAAAATGATTTTGCACGAGTATTGTTAATGAATTCTTTATCGCATTTGCTCGTGATCTTGTTATTGGTCCCACAGGAATGTATAGTTCTTCTTCTGACTGACTGACTGCTTCTTGATTCACATCATTCCCTCCATCCTCAAAAGGATTCGTCCTCGAATCTTCTCGACAATGCATCGGCAATGATGTTCTCCTTACCTTGTTTATACTTGATGATGTAAGGAAACGATTCGATCTCCTCTAACCATTTGGCATGTCTTTTACTCAACTTATTTTGTCCCTTGAGATGCTTCAATGATTCATGATCCGTGTGAATCACGAACTCCTTAGGCCATAAGTAGTGTTGCCACGTACGTAAAGCTCTAACCAAAGCATACAATTCTTTATCATATGTAGGATAGTTCAACATTGCTCCTCCAAGTTTTTCGCTAAAGTAAGCAATCGGCCTCTTTCCCTGCATTAATACTGCTTCAATTCCTACTCCTGAAGCATCACACTCAACTTCAAAAGTGTTAGAAAAATCTGGTAATGCTAACACAAAGCGCCGCATAATTTATCCTTTAATGTGTTAAAGGCATTTTCTTGATCATCACCCCAATGAAATTTAGCATGTTTCTTTACAAGTTCATTTAACGGGCGACAATCGTGCTAAAATCTTTAACAAAGCGTCGATAAAAAACCTCGCTAAACCGTGAAAACTTCTTACCTCGATTGCATTAGTCGGTCTAGGCCATTCACGTATGGCCCTTATCTTTCTTCATCAACTTTTATGCCGTCAATACTAACGACATACCCAAGGAATATAACCTCACTCATGCAAAAGTACATTTCTTAAGACTAGCATATAATTGTTCCTTTTTCAAGGTAATTAAAACCAATCTTAAATGTTCAACGTGTTCGTCGTACTCTTGCTATAAATGAGAATATCATCAAAGTATACGACAACAAATTTTCCAATATAAGCACGCAAAACATGATTCATTAGCCGCATAAAAGTGCTCGGTGCATTTGTAAGACCAAAAGGCATTACCAACCATTCATATAATCCGTATTTAGTTTTAAAGGCCGTTTTCCATTCATCCCCTTCTTTCATACGAATTTGGTGATAACCTTTCATTAAATCAATTTTACTAAACACACGCGAACCATGTAATTCGCCCAACATATCATCTAACCTTGGAATTGGATGTCGATACTTTACCGTGATATTGTTCACCGCTCGGCAGTCGGTGCACATTCTCCAAGTCCCGTCTTTCTTTGGTACGACAATTATCGGAACGGCACAAGGACTCAAACTTTCTCGGATATACCCAATACTTAATAACTCCTCGACTTGCCGCTGAATCTCCTTAGTTTCTTCAGGATTATTTCGGTATCTTTGTCGGTTTGGAATGACGGCTCTGCACAAAGTCGATTTGGTGCTCGATCCTCTTTGTGGTGGCAAACCGGGTGGTAGCTCTTCCGGAAAAATATCATTAAAGTCCTGCAATAGAATTTTTATAGTACTCGGAACATTCCGGTTTTTATCATCATCAAGAGTGCAAATTCGTTTGGTAAGAAGTAAGTATACGGGTTGCCCCTCCTCAACTTCTTTAAAGACTTCCTTTGCACTTATAAATAAACATTTTTTTGATTTTTCATTTTTTTCTTTTTCTTTCTTTTCTTTTTCTTTTTCTCTTTGTTTTTCTTTTTCCTTTTCTTTTTCTTTTTCCTTTTCTTTCTCTTTTTCTTTTCCTTTTTCTTTTTGGTTTTCTTTTTCTTTTTCCTTTTCTTTTTCTTTTTCTTCAACTTCTTTTTGGAGTCGAATTTGATCTTCATGGACTTGTATTTTCGTCATGGGAACTAATGTGATTTTCCTTCCATCTTTCTCAAATGAGTAACGATTCTTCTTCCCGCTAAGTTGGGCATCTCGATCGTAATGCCATGGTCTCCCCAACAAAATATGGCAAGCGTGCATTGGTACAACGTCACATAGGATATCATCATGGTATTTTCCAATTGTGATGGTTATGAGTACCTGTTTATTCACCTGAACCTCTCCGCAATCGTTTAGCCAATGAAGTCTATAAGGCTTAGGATGTCGCCTTGTTGGTAATTCTAACCACTCGACTAGCATCGCACTAGCCACATTGGTGCAACTTCCGTTATCAACGATCACACTACAATTTTTATTTTTCACAAAACATCTAGTGTGAAAAAGATTTTCTCGTTGTTCGTTATCGTTGCTCTCTTCCTCCTTTGCCTTCACATTCAACACCCTCCTAATGACAAGTGCGGGTGCGAATTCTAGCTCCCCTTAATCACTTTCTTCTTTCACTTCTTCCTCATCTTCATCATCCGTTTCATATTCTCCGTCCTCCCTAAGTATCATTGCTCGTTTATTAGTGCATTGGGATGCAATGTGTCCTCGCCCGTGGCATCGAAAACACTTGATGTCCCTGTTTCTCGTGTTTGTATTTTCTACGGATGTAGATTTGACTTCGGGTTTTGTTCGACTAGTACTCCCCACCTCAAACTTTCCCTTCATGGTGCTTTTATCAAAACTGCCCTTGGATACGTCTCGATTTCCCGTTTGAGGCTTCCAAGGAGTTGTGTACCCCGTGGAGTAAGTATTGTTGCCTCCCTTTCGCAAATTCCTCTCAATTTTGATCGCTGCATATACCATGTCCTCGAACTCAACATAATATTGTTTATCAACTTCTTTAGAGATTTCCGCCCTCATGCCATGTAGAAATCTCGCCATTGTGGCCTCCCTCGACTCCCTCACATCGGCCCGGATCATTAACATCTCCATTTCCTTTCGAAAATCTTCTATGCTCCTTGAACCTTGTTTTAAGGATTGAAGGCGAGAAAATAGTTCTTTATGATAATAATTAGGAACAAATCTTCTACGCATTACAATCTTTAATTCCTCCCAACTATTAATTGGCCTCTCTCCATTCCTCCTTCTATCCGTCACAAGTTGGTCCCACCAAATGCTGGCATACTCGGAAAATTCGGTTATTGCTAACCTCATTTTCTTAGTACTAGCATAGTTGTGGCAGTCAAATATAGTTTCCAACTTCCTCTCCCAGTCAAGGTATGTGTCGGGATCACTCCGCCCTTCGAAGGCTGGGATTTTCATTTTTATATTTCCCATACTTCGGTCTTCCTCGTTTCGTCCTTCCCTTTCATACCGTCTACCTTGTTCTCTCCAACCTCCTCGACCACTTCCTCCTCGATTTTGGTATGTTCCATCCTCAGAGAATGTTTCATCCTCGTACTCTCTATATGAGATGGGACTCGGATTCCTTCTTCTGCGGTGATGCTCATCCTCTTTATTTTTTTGTAAATTTTTGATCGCTTCTTCTTGTCGATCTTGTCTTCTAATTAATTGGGTGAGCATTTCTTGTATGTTCTGAAGAGCTTCGTTTCCTTCATTTTTCTCAATATCGGATTTCGACATTTTTTTTTTGCTCTTTTTTTTTTTGGCTTTTCTTTTTTTTTTTTGCCCTTTTTTTTTGCTTTTTTTTTTGCCTTTTTTTTTTGCCTTTTTTTTTTGCCCTTTTTTTTTCTCTTTTTTTTTTTGACACACACACACAATTTAGTCCTCACAAGATCCTCACGTATATCGCTCGATCACTCAACGCTCGTGTATCACTCTTTTTTTTTCTTTTTTTTTTGCACTGTTCTTGCCTTTAATCACTCGGCTTTATATAAATGTCCCACAACTCACAAGGTGATTATATAGGCTAGTATTGTGACAAGTATTTAATTTTACAAGGGCGGTAATCCGCACTCCAGCTTTATATTTATTTTATATTTCACTGTGGTGGTAGAACCGACCTTCGTGATAGATATGTATATGTATATATATAATATATATATATATATTCACTGTGGTGGTAGAACCGAACTTCGTGATAGATATGTATATGTATATATATTCACTGTGGTGGTAGAACCGACCTTCGTGATAGATATGTATATGTATATATATTCACTGTGGTGGTAGAACCGACCTTTGTGATAAATAGGTATATTTATATATATATAGGTATTTTTTTTTATACTTTTTTTTTATACTTTTTTTTTGTATACTTTTTTTTTTGTATACTTTTTTTTTGTATAATTTTTTTTGTATACTTTTTTTTTTTTTATATTTTTTTTTTGTATACTTTTTTTTTTATATTAAGAAGACGGAATGTTTAGAAGATACAAAGAAAGAATAGGATGGTAAGATAAGAAGATGATGAAAATGAAGGAAAATAGATACCACTTTGTAATGGAAAACCGAGCTCAAGCCAACCGATCGACCCCCACACGACGTGCCGTGGTAACCGCTATCGCTAGTATGATTTTAGTTCCCAAGATCGTTCCAATATTAAGCAAATGATTGTTTTACTTCAAGCCCTCTACGTGACGCGCCGTAGCAAACCAGAAGGTGCGATTCAAACACGCCACGAGATTTCTAACGCCTCGATAAGTGAATTCACGATTTATATTTTGGAGACACACTCAACAAAATAAGAAGAAAGTTTGTTAACACAAACACTCACAATTTTGATAAATTTCAAGGTGTCTTTACAAATGAAAATGAGGGCTATTTATAGCCAAAATTCCTACAACTATTACAATATAAAATTATAAAATAAAGACTAAAAAATTATAAATTCAACATTCAAAGCTCCTAAAATCTGATCCATGACAAATCAACCCATAAGTTAAGGAGTCAACACATTTTTAGGGGACAAAAATCAAGGACCAAGACTTGAGTTTTGAAAATAAGATAACAAAGTTAAAGAAAAATATGCTGTTGTCGTTTTAGTGGAATAACAGATCCTAGACTTCGGATTTTGATCTTGATGTCTTATAGATAATTGTAGTACTGCCTCTTAGCTTTCCAAATCCACCTGAATCGTCTCAATCGGATATCGGACGTGAAAGTTATGATAAAAATACGAACATGTCTCGTATCTGAAATTCCAACGCCTGCTTTCAATTGTATCGCATCTTCAGTTAGGCTTATTGCTTGGAATGATGACATCAACACTTTTAATCTAACATGTGACGGCTTCAATAACACAAATTAATATGTTATTATATTTATGATCACCGGTCTGATTAAAATGATTTTGCACGAGTATTGTTAATGAATTCTTTATCGCATTTGCTCGTGATCTTGTTATTGGTCCCACAGGAATGTATAGTTCTTCTTCTGACTGACTGACTGCTTCTTGATTCACATCAGATGATGAGCCTATTCAAGATTTCCACAGTCAATTGTAAAAGGTTGCAACTTAAAAAATATAATTTCGTACTCTCGCCTCAAAAGATTGGAAATATATATATTTTTTTTAATTTTAGTAATATTAACAAATGTACAAACAAAACTACGTACCTTTATTTTTTATCTTTATTTTTGTTGGATAAACTGATATTCCTATTTATATAACAAAAGTATTAGTTTTTTTTAGGGTGATTTTAAATAATAAAATAAGGTTTACCATTCTTCTTTTCCTTATAATTCTTCTTATTGTTATGTTTATTAGATATATAAATAGCTAATAGTTTTTAAATAGAAACAACTAATTGATATTATCAGATTATATTTGGATTAAAAAATAAAATATTGAGAAATTTGAGATATACTCGATACACACACACACATATATATATATATATGATTTTTAAATTTAGTAATTTAAATAAATGTGCATTATATATATATATATATGGAAAACTTAAATAGGCTTATCATTTGAGAGTTTCTTGGGTGTAAAAATTCAGAGGTGATTAGTCTATGCGCAAATATTCGACGTATTATAATCTAAGACTCTTAACTCAGATGGAACTCTGTGGAAGTGATCCGAAGATTATATTAGATATACACGGATCAAGAACGTTCATGAGATTAAATCTCTCACTCCCATTGCTATATATACATGCACCTCAAAACTCTATATTTGTTCTTCATTGAAAAAATCGCACACTTATCAACAATGGCGAGAACAATTTCACTCATCCTCTTCTTAATCTTCTCGTGTTTCCTTTCGGTAGCCTTGTGCCGAAACATCGCTGCTGATGATAGCGCCACTGTCCAGAAATCCAACCCTACTGTCGCCGGCGGAAAACAAGAGGACTGGTTTCTCGGCATTCACCCCCGCCCGTGGCCTTTTGTCCACCCGCCGATCCCTGCTGCCGGAGGCTTCACGTGGCCGCCGAACAGGCCATGGCTCCACTGGGAGTACGCCAGCCCGCCGAGACCCGCTGGCGGTTTCAAGTGGCCCCCGACGGATTGGCCCCACTGGCATTTCGTCAATCCTCCGATGCCCGCAACCGGCGGTTTCCCGTGGCCGCCGTACAGGCCGTGGCCGCACTGGCAATTCGCTCATCCTCCAGTGCCGGTCGGTGGTTCCCAACCTTCGGCGGAGAATGGTGCTGAAACAACTAATGCGGCGCCGGCAGCTTGAGTCCGTTTAGAGTGTTTAAGCTGGTTTGAGTTAGATAAATAGTAAATTAATATGCATAAGTTGCTTTTTATTTTATTATTAGGTTTTTGCATTACTTTGGATTGGGTATTTTATCTTTGATTTATAGTTTAGGGGTTTTATTTATTTTTCGAGAAGTAATGAATAATGGTATTTTTTTGCTATTTTTTAGTTCTGATTATATTATATATATATATATATACATATATATATATATATATATATATATATATATATAATCCAAGATTTTGTCACAATCAAAATATTTAAATGATAAAATCATGTTTGAGTAATTCTTGGGACTGAGTAATTGTTCGGACAATCAATTAATATTGATGGAAATTACAGCTGAACTTTTAGTAAAACTTAATTTTAATTATATTGTAGTTTTTAAACAGAAATAATAGTATGATCAGACTAGTAGTGCCCCACCTCCATTTTTCTTCACACTGGTAAGTAGTTAGTGAGCAGAGTTGAGTTGAGTTGATGCACACAAGGCTGCATTAGAGAATGCATGCTTGAATTGTTCGAATAAGTATACCCGCAACATAACGTACAGTGTAAGATATATTTTTATTTTAATTATTATAATCATAATAATGTAAATCATAGTCACAACTCGTGTATCACATAATTATCGTGAAAAAAATAACGCATGGTGTATCCCAACTAATGAATCTGAATAGTGTAGTTTTATAACAATAAACTAAAGAGAGGAGGAAAAAAAGTGTGTTGAAGTACTATCAAAGAAGGATACATCAAAGATCTACTTGCTAAGACGATCAGAATATCTACATTTGAGAAGTTTCACAACATTACATCTAGTCAACTCAAAAATGTTATGTGTTATTATCATGAGGAGGAAATGCATGCTGCACTCTTTTTCCCTTAACCACGGTTATTTCCATTGGGCTTTTTCTGGTAAAGTTTTTAATGAGACAACATCAGACTTGTTCACAAAGACACTCCCTACAACTCCTTTAGGGAAATTAGTAAAGAAGATTGGGATATGAATATTTTGAGTTTTATGTTAACATATATAGTAATGAGGGGTAGACATGATATTTTATTATTTTGTACAATACATGTACTCTTTTTTCTTCACTAGGGTTTTCCCACATGGTTTTTTCTAATAAGATTTTAACGAGTCATGATGTTTGTACATGTCATCCAAATGGGAGTGTTATGTATTATTGGATGACCTTTAACCTTTCATCTTTCTTCATTAATAGATAACAACCTTAGACTTGAAAAGCCAAGGCCTTTGTCCTTTCATCTTCATTGTAACTCTTGTATCATAAGCCTATATAAATGTCATATTCTTGATATGTAAGATATACACATATGTATGAATGAAATGATAACTTTATTTCTCTTAATTCTCTCTATATTTTTAGTAGATTTATTGTAATATCCGCAATCTTCGATTTCCGGTAAATTTCTTTTTTCGGAGGAAGTTCGTTTTGACAATTCTATCATGACCATTTCGTCATTCCGAGAATGATTAATTATGCACTTTTTGTCATCCGAGTTCGTTTCGGTGTCGTTTTGTTGAGTTCCGTGTCTTTAATCGACTTTTTCACGTGGGAGTTCGACTTTGTTAGATCACCATTAATTTTTGGTAACACTAAAAATTCTAAATCTTTGCAACATTATAGAGCATCGAGTTAGCTTTCCAATGGTTCAAACGGTGAGTCAATCGGAGTCCGGACGAGAGAGTTATGGTCGTTTTAGCTCACCCGCTCGTTATTGGCCGATCACTGCCGGCCGAACTCGGCCGTGTCGTCCGACACGGCCCGTGCCGTACTCGTCCGGAAATGCCGAAAGTTTCTGTCTCAGGTGTAACACCCTCAAGATATTCGAGGTATATTACAGCGCCGTGAATCCCTATATGGGACCCACCAGGCTGAACAGCATCATACTCATCGACTCACATAAACGACAAACCAAAACCATGTCATAAAGACGCAAAACAGAATAATCCACCCGGTTTACCGATCAAACATAACATCATCAATCAACACAAACATATAGGCAACAATACAATCCGGACGGACAAGAACTCTTAAGTACTCGAGTACAACCATTAGTTCAAAAGCCACAAAAGATGAAAAGACAAAAAGACATTAAGACGTCACTTAGGCACAATCATCACGCTCGGCCATCATCCGCATACTGGTCCAGCGCCCGTTCGTCTCGATGAACCTGACCTGAAATTCATAAAACGAATTTCCCCAAACGGGTCCCCAGAGGGGTTAGCAATTACGCTAGTACAAGTAACCAGATGAACAACTTACATCTTACACATATAGTAATGCATGCAATAAAGAAAACCGTTCGAAAACACTCATTTCCGGAAATGCCACTATCAAAATCACATTTGTAAAATGCACCACAATTAACCGTCGATCCACACCTCCGTGGACCCCTACCGAGACCCCGTCGGATCTAACCCGTAGTGGTTAAAAGCAAAGCTCGTCGATCCACACCTCCGTGGACCCCTACCGAGACCCCGTCGAGTCTAACCCGTAGTGAGCATACACACACACAATTTCTCATACAAAACTACTATGCCAAGATTGTAAGTTCATAAGGATACTTGCCTCGATTAATAGACGGTGACGCGAACGGAACGGAAGAATCAAGCACGACCGAGAGGAACCGACGGATGAACCTAACGATTCGAACAACACAATCACAACCAACTCTAGACGATTACGGAAAAGGAATACACCCGGAAACCCGCCTACGATTCATGTATATTCATACCAAAATAACAACGAGGGCGGACCACAACCAAACCCTCTCGATTCCGTAAAAATCCACAAAATATCCATGAATCCGTAGGGAAACTAAAGATACTAACAATATCAATCGTATACATCATGAATCCACCAACAAAACGGAACGAATCGGAAGAAAAACCCAAAACCCCAAATTAATCGAAAATAGGGTTTTAGAACATTACCTTAGGAGATTCAAGTACCAAGATCCGTAGAACGCGTTAGATTGATTGCCCGAGCTTTACAACCGAAGAGAAATGATGAAAAATCGACTCCCGAATGAAGAATGCTTGAGAGTTCTCTCCCTAAGCTCTCTCTCTCTCTCTCTCGCCGCAGTTGAAAATGGGAAAAGTCGGCCGATTTCGTCTAATAAAGACGAATCGCACAATTGACCGCGCCGTGTGCGCGGCACACCAAAGTGTGCCGCGGCATAGGCGAAAATACTCCCGAGGTTTCGCGTTGTGCCGCGGCCACGATCTGCGTGTGCCGCGACACAGTACGCTTTGGTTTTGGTCGCAGAAGACACACGAGTGTGCCGCGGCACGGATAGGTGTGCGCGGCCTTGCTTCTTGTGCGCGGCACGGATGGGTGTGCCGCGGCACAGTCTGATTTGCTCGACTATCAATTGAAGGAATTTGTGTGCCGCGGCGCACACACCTTGTGCCGCGGCCCATACCCCCTTTTGGGTTCCAAAATGATAAAAATGATCCGGAAAAGGGAATAAAACGATAGAAATCAATATTTGGGGACCAACAAAACGCAATGGATCCACGGCAGCGAAACGGCGGTTCCGCTGCAACAACGAGGATACGGTTCAACGGTTTGACAGAAGGACACACTGAAAGATACACGAGGGTCACTACGACCGAGAAATACACCAAAAACGAAAATACAAGGAAAAGAAAAATACGGATATTACATTCTACCCCTCTAAAAATAAGTTTCGTCCCGAAACTTAAGAAACAAACAACTCCGGGTACCTAGCGCGCATGCTATCCTCGGTTTCCCAAGTTGCTTCCTCGACACCGTGTCTCGACCACTGCACCTTGACCAAAGGTATGGTCTTATGCCTCAATCGTTTCTCACGATGCTCCAAAATCTTCAAAGGACGCTCTTCGAAAGTAACATCTTCGGCGACATCAATCTCTCCATAATCGATGATGTGACTAGGATCCGGGACATATTTCCTCAACTGGGAAACATGGAAAACGCTATGAACATGACTCAAGGCCGGAGGTAACGCCAAACGGTATGCCAACTCACCTATTCGCTCGAGGATCTCGAAGGGGCCGATAAATCTCGGACTCAGCTTCCCTTTCTTCCCGAAACGAAAAACTCCCTTCGTCGGCGACACCTTTAGCAAAACGTGGTCTCCCACCTCGAATTCCAAAGGTCGTCGACGGACGTCGGCATATGACTTCTGTCGACTCTGGGCAGTCAACATCCGTTCCCGAATTAACTCTATCTTCCGCCTCGTCTCTAAAATGACATCCGGCTCGGTCCCGACCAAATCGGACGCCTCATTCCAACAAATCGGTGATCGACATCGCCGCCCGTAAAGTGCCTCATACGGTGCCATCCGAATCGACGCGTGCCAACTGTTGTTGTACGTGAATTCAATCAGCGGCAAATGTTCCTCCCAGTCACTACTCCAATCGAGAGCACAGGAACGTAACAAGTCCTCGAACGTCTGGATAGTGCATTCCGACTGTCCATCTGTCTGGGGATGAAAAGAGGTACTCAAACGCAACCGGGTACCTAACGCCTTATGCACCGCCTGCCAGAAGTGCGATACAAAACGGCCGTCACGATCCGAAACAATAGACTTCGGAGTACCGTGAAGTCTCACGATCTGCGCAATAAACACACGAGCTAACTTCTCTGGGCCCCAAGTGTCCTTGATGCCCAGAAAATGTGCCGACTTGGTCAGACGATCAACAATCACCCATACCATATTCATGCCCGACCTCGATCTCGGCAAACTCGTAACGAAATCCATCGATATATCTTCCCATTTCCATTCCGAACGGAAGTGATCGCAATAACCTGACCAGCCGATGCTCGATTTTGACTCACGACAAGTCAAACATCTCGCTACAAAATGTGCGACCTCATCCTTCATATCATTCCACCGAAGTTTCTTCTCGTGTCCTTGTACATCTTACTCGAACCAGATGAAAGGAATAAGGTGTAGCATGGGCCTCCCGTAAAATATACTGCCTCAACTCGAGTCGCTCGGCACACAAAGCCGACTGCGGAATCTCAAAACACCATCCTCGTGAATCACAAATCCAGAGACTTTCCTTTAATAACGTTCTCTCGGATTTGAGTAATCATCGGATCCTCTAACTGCTTCAGCTTAATTTCATCGATCAAAGAAGACGAAATATCTAAAGCACGAAGTTGACCGACGGCTCCCGGCAACGAGACCTCAACATCTAACTCGATCAAAGCCCTCCGAAGCTCAGACTGAGATGTAAGGATCTCAAGCGTTCGCAACGCGACTGGTTTCCGACTCAAGGCGTCGGCCACAACGTTCGCCTTGCCCGGATGATAAAAGATTTCGAGGTCATAATCCTTAATCAACTCTAACCACCTCCTCTGCCTCATATTCAACTCTCGCTGAGTAAATATGTATTTCAGACTTTTATGATCGGTAAAAATCTGACATGCAGAGCCGAAAAGATAGTGACGCCAAATCTTTAGCGCAAAAGCATCGCCTTGACTCCAAATCATGAGTAGGGTAGTTAAGCTCGTACGGCCTCAACTGCCTCGATGCATAAGCAATGGTCTTGCCGTGCTGCATCAACACGCACCCAAGACCCTGACCCGAAGCATCGCTATAAACGGAAAAACCCTCGTTGCCACATGGCAACGCCAAAACTGGGGCTGAAGTCAAACGCTTCTTCAGTTCCTCAAAACTCGACTGCCTCTCGTCATTCCAGACGAACTTCTCGGACTTCTGGAGCAACTGCGTAAGTGGTCGAGCTACTTTTGAGAAACCCTCGACGAACCTACGATAGTAGCCAGCTAAACCCAAGAAACTACGGAGCTCCTTCACATTCTTGGGCGGTGCCCAATCCAATACGGCCTCAATCTTCTGCGGATCCACACGAACCCCCTCGGCTGAAATCACGTGACCTAAAAACATCACTTCTTTCAGCCAGAACTCACATTTCGAGAACTTTGCATAGAGTTGCTCGGTCCTCAAAATGTCTAATACTACCCGCAAATGATGGGCATGCTCTTCCTCATTCTTCGAATAAATAAGAATATCGTCAATAAAGACGACGACGCACTTATCCAAATACTCGATAAAAACTTTGTTCATCAACTGCATGAACACCGCCGGTGCATTAGTTAACCCGAAGGGCATGACTACGAACTCATAATGTCCGTACCTCGTCCGAAAAGCTGTCTTCGGCACATCGGACTCTCTCACCCGGAGCTGATAGTACCCCGATTTCAAATCAATTTTCGAGAATACCGCAGCTCCCTGCAACTGATCGAACAAGTCATCAATTCTCGGCAAAGGATACTTGTTCTTGATGGTCACCTTGTTTAGTTCGCGATAGTCGATACACAAACGTAGTGAACCATCCTTCTTCCGCACAAACAGGACCGGTGCGCCCCAAGGCGAGGCGCTCGGTCGAACATACCCCGACTCAAGAAGCTCGCTCAACTGCTTCTTCAACTCTACCATGTCTGAAGGTGCCATGCGATACGGCGCCTTCGAAATAGGAGCCGCGCCCGGCTCTAACTCTATAGCAAACTCAACCTCACGATCCGGTGGCAATCCCGGTAACTCGTCAGGAAATACATCAGGAAACTCATTAACGACTGGAATCGACGAAAGCTCGACTCCACCATCCCCCGCCTTCAAGGCATAGCACCAATAACCAGTACACCCCTTTCGCAGGAGACTCATCGCCTTCAAGGCATTAATAACGAATTTCTGGTTTCCTCTCTTTCGCCCCGCGAAAGAGTGCTCGGTGCCGTCCTCGGCTAACATAGTGATGATTCTCGTGCGGTAGTTCATGATCGCACCATGCCGCTCGAGCCAATCATCACCAAGAATTAAATCCTCACCCTCGATACTCACAACAATAAGATTAGAGGGCCAAGTCCTCTCACAAATAAGTACAGAGCAGTCTCGAACCTCCTGATCACCAACGATCCTATCGCCGCTAGGAAGCTTAACGATGAAGGGCTCACAAGGCGTCAAACGGTCTAGACTCAAACGACGCACACAATCCAGAGATATGAACGAATGCGTAGCACCTAATCGAAAAGCACACCGACAGATGAGAAAGAATATAAACGGTACCTGTCGCCACGGTAGCCGCTGGATCATCGGCTCTACGCATCTCATAGACACGCGGATGGGCGGAGCCGACACTGGAAGCTCCCCCCTTAGAGGGCTGACCCCGCCCTCTCCCCCGACTAGCACTCGGCGGAGACTGAGGAGCAACCGATCCCTGATTCACACTTGGTTCCCTAGGCGCTGGAATGGAAGCCCGGCACCAAGAATTTTCTCCCTCTCGGCCTGACGAAGCCTTGTGGCCGGCACACCGATTACACGTCGCAAAGGGCTCAAACAAGTACGACCGATGTGGCACTGTACGACCACAATTGAAACACTTCACATCACGGAAAGGAGCACCGTAGTTCCACGAGGACCCCAGTGAACGAGTGGACCACCGCCGGCGGGGAAGTTAGCAGATTGGGATCTCTGCTGACCCCCACTCTTGTGGCCCGAAAAGTTCCCAGCGGACTTCTGCTTCTTACTCTCGCGGGCCGCCTCACTCGCCGTCACAGACATATCATAAGCAAGGGCCCTGCTCTGGTAATCTTTCAAGGTAGTGCATACAAGCCCCGACATATAGTCCCGAATCGGCAACTTCATCCGTCTGGAGAAATGGAAAATCTTGTCACTCTCCTCGACAACTTGGGTCTTCACATAACCCAACTCCTTATTAAAATCGGCAATAGCTTGAGATACGGGGATATCCCGCGGTTCAGCATCATAAAAAGCATGCACCCGAGCCTGTCTGACTGGCCACGGGCAATATTCAGCCTCCATCAACTCTTGAAACTCAGCCCACGAAGCAGCATGGTCTTTGGGCCCAACGGCCTCCCACCAATCCGTAGCGTCCCCTGTGAGAAAATATTGAGCAATAGGTGTAATATCCGGTTGTAATTCAGTCATTATCATTCAGTAATTTCATTCGGTGATTGTCACTCAGTGGATTTTCACTCATTTATAATCTTTCATCAATCATGTTCATTCACCCGTGTTCACCGTTCGGAAAAACTTCGAGTTGTGTATCGTTATTGTTCATCGTTTCAACTTTCCTCTTATGAGTTCGACTTTATTAGATCACCATTAATTTTTGGTAACTCCAAAAATTCTAAATCTTTGCAATATTATAGAGCATCGAGTTAGCTTTCCAATGGTTCAAACGGTGAGTCAATCGGAGTCCGGACGAGAGAGTTATGGTCGTTTTAGCTCACCCGCCGTTATCGCCGACATCACGGCCGGACCCGACCGTGTCGTCCGACACGGCCTGCAGGCTGCACTCGCCCGGAAATGCCGAAGTTTCGCCGGCCGAACTTCGGCCGTGTCGCCCGACACGGCCCGTGTCGAACCCTTCCGGATAAGCCAAGATCGCCTCGCCGAGCACGCCCGACCGTGTCGCAGCACGGCCGAAGTCATGCCGAAGTCATTGCTGGACGGTCACCGTTTAAGGCCCTCCGCGCCGCGACCGTGTCAAGCCGGACACGGCCGAGTCCCTCGCCGCCAGGCGACACGACCGCGTGCCGACACGGCCGTGTCCGGCAGCATCAACCCTATAAAAGGCCCCGCAGACGCTTTTCTTGCCATTTTTCACCTTCTTCTCCTCCTCTTCCGCACTGGGCGTGTTCTAAGCTTGAAGCCATGTTGTTTAACAACACATCCATGGATTTCTTGAGGTTATATCATCAATAATCCGTCCGATATCATCCCTTGATCCAAATAATCAAGGTTAGATTTCTAGAACCCTACTTTTGGTAAAATTGGGGGTTTTCGTGTTTTTGTCCGATTCGTTCCGCTTTTGTTGATTAATTCATGATGAATATGATTAATCTTGTTGGTATTCTTAGTTTCCCTACGGATTCATGGTATATTTCGTGATTTTTACGGAATCGAGAGGGTTTGGTTGTGGTCCGCCCTCGTCGTTGTTTATATACGAATATACATGAATCGTAGGCGGGTTTTCGGGGTTTCTTCGTAATTTGAATATGGATAATTGATTATCATATTCCTTGCGAATCGCTTAGGTGCCGAAAGCGCGTTCTCGGACCTACCGAACTCATACCTTTCCTCCGTTCGATTTCTCGATGTCTCAAAGGCAAGTATACATTTATGATTGTACGTTCTCGACTTTGAAAGTATGAAATATTGATGATATGATTATTTCTAGCCACTCCGGACGGGCCTATGGTCCTCTCGAGGGTTTCGTAGCCTCTGGTGCGATTCCATGGTTGATATGAACGAACCGTTTCTACGGCATTCATATGAAATAATGTTGGCATGCTTATTTATATCCACTCCGGGACGGACCGACGGTCCTCCGAGGGTTTCGTAGCCTCTCAGTGCGATTCCATGGATAATATGAATTAACCACTCGGACGGACCGACGGGTCCTCCGAGGGTTCCGTAGCCTCTGGTGCGGTTCCACGGTATTCATATATGTATTGATGAGATGCTATGAGATTTAGTTATTCCTAATACTAGTCTTAAATTGATGAATTGACGGATTACATTTACTTTATTGTCGAGAAGTATTATGTTTCATATTGTTATACTTGCACTAGCTATTCGACGGCTAACCCTTTATGGGGAAATACGTTTCATGTATTTCAGTTCCAGGAGAGCGGACGGTGCATCGGGTCGGCATAAAGATGGTGGGCAAGTGTGATAATCGTGTCTTTCTTCCGCTTTATTTTCTTTGGGAATTCCTGCTCAAGTTGTTGTTATCTTGGATTGACTATTGAATACTCGAGTATTGTTTTCCTTTTTCCTTGATGTTCCTACTGTGTTTGCCAAGTATTGAATTGAGTTGTGATGTTTGTAAGTACATTGGTTATTTTTCGAATACCTTTGTATTGTTTTTCACCAATGTGTGTAGACCTTATCGGTCAAAAATTATGGTTCCGCGTATGTTTAGCCTTGTGGGTCCCACGGCGGGGCTTACGGCGTTGTAATATCCCTGAATAACTTGGGGTGTTACGGAATATGGTATCGGAGCTTAGGTCTATGGATACCTAGGTCATCGGTCTTTTGGGTCGATCGAGTCGTTAATTGTCCACAGATCACTACTCGCCATCATCACAAGGTCACCGGTACTTGTAAGACCTCTCACTCTTCCGTGTTTCCTTATTCGCTTTGCTTCCTTTTATCGGTATTCTTGAGAATCGGACACTTTGTTGATGCGTGATTGAATTGTGCTTACGTGACTTGTGTGTTCTTCAAGATGTCACCGGTAGGGGCCGTGGCCGTGGTCGTGGCCGTGGGCGAGGAAGAGGTCGTGGCGCGGCCGTTTCCATCGATTCGATTGCGGGTCGGCCAACCCGGCTTGTCGAACTCGGTGCATCCCGATACCGAGTCGGCCACGACCCGATCGGATGGTCGGGAACAACGCAGACGTTGGAGTGGCGAATGCACTTCAACAATTGGCTACTCGATGACTATTTTGGCCCCAAACTGCTCAAATTAATAACCCGAACCCAAACACGGATGCCCGCTTCAAAATGTAATCCGTATGCACCCTCCACGCTTTGGTGGTGCCACGCACCCGTTAAGTGGGAGGATTGGCTAGCGAGAATTGGAAAAGATTTTCGAGGCGGTTGATTGCCCGAGGTGAGGAAAGTACCGATTGCCCAAGATTTCCTCACTAAGGAGGCCGCTACAGTGGAAGGTCATCAAGCCACAGGATCGTATTGCCTCATGGGATGAATTTAAGGAGCTCTTGGAGGCCGAGTTTTGTCCTTGGCCGGTGCGAGAGAGCCGAATCCGAGCCTTCTTCGAGGCTAAACCACAAGATATTCCCGTTTCGCAGCGATTGTGGAGTATAACCAACAATTAATCCATGTGAAGGATCAAGTACGTAACGAGCGCGATAAGATCCGTTATTTTGATATGCGGATGAATTTGGACTTACGGTACATGGCCGGATTTGCTTGCACCACACTGAAAGAATATCAGGACAGAGCTTTAGCCCATGATATGTTGAGCCCCAACAATGATACCGTTGAAGAACCGAAGAAGCAGAAAGTCGGGGGAAATTTTTCTGGCTCTAAGGGTGGCAACTTTCAGAAGTCACAGACGACTAACCGTTTTACCGGACACCGACACGTTCTAATAAAGGAAAGAGGGGTTATCGTCCCCCTTCGGGTACCTCAAATCGCGCAGTGACTTGCTATAATTGTGGCCGTTCAGGCCATATTAATTTGGAATGCCACTTTCCATCGTTGAAGTGTCACACGTGTGGTCAGATGGGGCATAGAGCAGTTTATTGTTCCGAGCCGAACTGGACTTTGGACACTCGGGCTTCTGCCCCAACACCCCTTGATCAAGGTGTTAATCAGCGGCAATCTTTCGGTCAACGTCAGCAGAATTTTGGCAGGGGCCGGGGACGGGGTCAGAACGCTGGAGGGGGGAACTCTAGCATCGGTTCGGTACAACCACGAGTTTATGAGATGCGTCGAACAGACGAACCCGATGCGGCGGTGGCTTCAGGTACCATCCATATTCTATCCTATCCAGTCCGTGTACTTTTTGATTCTGGTGCTACACATTCTTTATTTCTTTGGAGTGTGTACGCCGTTTGAATATAACTTGTTTAATCGCTTGCGATCCCTTTATCGTGAGATCGCTTAGCGGGGATAGGATTGTGGGGAATCAGGAGATTAGAGAATTTCCGGTGGTTATATCCGGTATGGAATGGTTATCAAATTTAATTGTAGTTGATATGGAAGGCGAGGACGTAATCCTCGGCGAGGATTGGCTTAATAATCACCAGGCGATTATGAATTACCGTACCAAAGTTATCACTATGATGACTAAGGACGGATCTGAATACTCATTTTTGGGACGTAAGTTGGGCCAATCCAAGTTACTTATCAGTTCCTTGAAGGCCGTAAAACTTTTGAATAAAGGTTGTACGGGCTATTGGTGTTATGCATTGAAAACGGAAGGAATTGAAGTCGATTTCTCTTCAATTCCGGTTGTTAATGAGTATCCCGATGTTTTTCCGGACGATCTTCCGGGATTACCGCCAGATCGAGAGATAAATTTTTCCGTGGATTTAGAGCTGGATGCGGCCCCGATTTCTAAAGCACCTTATCGGATGGCACCTTCCGAGATGCAGGAATTGAAGACTCAGTTGGGAGAACTTTTGGAAAAAGGGTACATCAGACCGAGCGCTTCGCCTTGGGGCGCGCCCGTTCTTTTCGTCAGGAAGAAGGATGGTTCACTACGTTTGTGCATTGACTACCGTGAGCTGAATAAAGTAACCATCAAGAATAAATATCCTTTGCCTCGTATAGACGATCTATTTGATCAATTGCAAGGAGCTGCGGTTTTCTCGAAGGTTGATTTAAGATCCGGGTATTATCAACTCGGGGTGAGGGAGTCCGACGTTCAAGACGGCGTTTCGGACGAGATATGGACATTACGAATTTGTAGTTATGCCTTTTGGGTTGTGAATGCGCGGCGGATTCATGCAATTAATGAATAAAATATTCATCGAGTATCTCGACAGTGTGTAGTCTTATTTATTGACTACATCTTGATCTATTCTCGAGATAAGGTGGAACATGCCCGGGACTTGCGTTTGTTATTTGACATTTTGAGAACCTTGATCCTCTATGCAATATTCTCGAAATGTTAGTTTTGGTTGGAATAAGTTATGTTTCTCGGCCATGTGATTTCACCAAGGGGTTCGTGTAGACCCGAGAAGATCGAGGCGGTGTTAGGTGGGCACCGCTAAAAATGTTAAGGAGGTTCGTAGCTTTTTGGGCCTTGCTGGGTATTACCGCCGATTTGTCGAGGGTTCTCGAAACTCGCTCGACCACTTACGAAATTACTCCGTAAGACCGAAAAGTTTATTTGGACGGATGAGAGACAACAGAGCTTCGATGAATCAAGAGACGATTAACTTCAGCGCCGATTCTAACTTTACCACATGGTAGCGAAGGCTTTACAGCTTTATAGTGACGCTTGGTCAAGGCACAATTTGTGTTCTTATGCAGCATGATAAGACAATAGCTTTTGCGTCACGACAATTAAAACCGTATGAGATGAATTATCCTACTCACGATTTAGAGTTGGCCGCAATTGTCTTCGCACTCAAGATTTGGCGGCATTATTTGTACGGTTCACCGTGTCGGATTTATACCGATCACAAGAGCCTGAAATATATTTTCAGTCAGAAGGAGCTAAATATGAGGCAGAGACGTTGGTTAGAATTGATAAAGGATTATGATTTGGAGATTCTTTACCACCCCGGAAAAGCCAATGTCGTTGCGGATGCTTTGAGCCGCAAATCGGCATCTCTTCAAATGCTTGAGGTTCTTACGTCTCAGACGAAGATTCGTCAAGATTTAATTGAACAAGGGATCGAAGTTTGGCTTCAGCGAGTACAGGGACAGTTGTGTACTCTCGAAATTACTTCGTCCTTGGTTGACGATATCAAAGGGAAACAGTGGAGTGACCCGATGATTTCTCAACTAAAGGAAGATGTAATTAAAGGAAAAGCTCCAGGCTTTATGGTACACGAGGATAGTATTTTGAGATTTCAGGGCAGGCTTTGCGTTCCGAATGATTTGGAATTGAGACAGAGAATTCTCCGAGAAGCTCATGCTACGCCTTACTCAATCCACCCCGGAACGAGTAAGATGTACAAAGATTTGAAGCGCATTTTTTGGTGGAATAACATGAAGAAGGATGTTACGGAGTTTGTACTACGATGCTTGACGTGTCAACAAGTCAAGATCGAACATCAACGACCAGCGGGATTGTTGAAACCACTCCCCATTCCTGAGTGGAAGTGGGAAGACATCTCGATGGATTTTATCACTGGCATGCCGAGAACTCGGACTGGAATGAATATGATTTGGGTAATTGTCGATCGATTGACCAAGTCTGCACACTTCTTCAGTATTAAGGATACAAGTGGACCGGAAAGATAGGCTCGAACCTTTATTGCCGAGATCGTGAGATTACGGTAGCCCCAAGACCATTGTTTCCGATCGAGACGGCCGTTTCATATCGCATTTTTGGCGTGCCGCTCATCGGGCTCGGGTACGGAGTTGAGATTGAGCACTTCCTTTCATCCTCGGTCGGACGGTCGGACGAGAGAGGACGATTTACATTGGAAGATATGTTACGGGCTTGTGCCTTGGATTGGAGTAATGATTGGGAGCTTCACTTGTCGTTGATCGAGTTTGCTTACAATAATAGTTGGCATGCGTCGATCAAAATGGCACCCTTCGAGGCACTCTATGGTAGGCGATGTAGGTCGCCATTATGTTGGGACGAGGCTTCTGAGCTAGTTGGGACGGAACCGGATATGTTATTGGAGACCAAGGAAAAGATCTCTATTATCCGAGATCGACTCGACCGCCTGCAGTCGTCGTAAATCTTACGCCGATACTCGTCGCCGACCCTTGGAGTTTGAAGTGGGGGATCACGTTTTGCTCAAAGTATCACCGACTGCAGGAGTTTTCCGCTTCGGGAAAAAGGGAAAACTCACCAAGGTATATCGGACCTTTCGAGATTTTGGACAGAGTTGGAGATTTAGCTTATCGCTTGGCGTTGCCTCCACTTTGAGTCACGTCCATAGTGTTTTCCATGTGTCCCGATTAAGGAAGTACGTCTGATCCGAGCCACATTATCGACTACGGTGAGATTGACGTAGCCGAGGATATTACCTTCCTGAGAAACCCGTGAAGATTCTTGAGCGCCGTGAGAAACAATCTTGCATAAGACCATTCCACCGGTTAAAGTACAATGGTCGAGGCATGGAGTCGAAGAGGCGACTTGGGAGACGGAAGAGAAGATGCGAGTTGAATACCCCGAACTATTTATTTCTTAAGTTTCGGACGAAACTTCTTTTTAGAAGGAGAATGTAATATCCGGTTGTAATTCGATCATTATCATTCAAGAATTTCATTCGGTGATTGTCACTCAGTGGATTTTCACTCATTTATAATCTTTCATCAATCATGTTCATTCACCCGTGTTCACCGCTCGGAAAAACTTCGAGTTGTGTATCGTTATTGTTCATCGCTTCAACTTTCCTCTTATGAGTTCGACTTTATTAGATCACCATTAATTTTTGGTAACTCCAAAAATTCTAAATCTTTGCAATATTATAGAGCATCGAGTTAGCTTTCCAATGGTTCAAACGGTGAGTCAATCGAGTCCGGACGAGAGAGTTATGGTCGCTTTAGCTCACCCGCTCGTTATTGGCGATCCACGCCGGCCGGACCCGACCGTGTCGTCGACACGCGGCCGTGCCGCACTCGCCGGAAATGCGAAGTTTCGCCGGCCGAACTTCGGCGTGTCGTCCGACACGGCCCGTGTCGAACCTCCGGATAAGCCGCATCGTCTGCCGAGCACGCCCGACCGTGTCGTCAGCACGGCCGAGTCATGCCGAAGTCAGCCGGACGGGTCAGCATCGGAAGGCCCTCCGCGCCGCGACCGTGTCAAGCCGGACACGGTCGAGTCCCTGTCGGCCAGGTATGCGACACGACCGTGCCGGTCGACACGGGCCGTGTCCGTGAGCGATCAACCCTATAAAAGGCCCCGCAGACGTTTTTCTTGCCATTTTTCACCTTCTTCTCCTCCTCTTCCGCACTGGGCGTGTTCTAAGCTTGAAGCCATGTTGTTTAACAACACATCCATGGATTTCTTGAGGTTATATCATCAATAATCCGTCTGATATCATCCCTTGATCCAAATAATCAAGGTTAGATTTCTAGAACCCTACTTTTGGTAAAATTGGGGGTTTTCGTGTTTTTGTCCGATTCGTTCCGTTTTGTTGATTAATTCATGATGAATATGATTAATCTTGTTGGTATTCTTAGTTTCCCTACGGATTCATGGTATATTTCGTGATTTTTACGGAATCGAGAGGGTTTGGTTGTGGTCAGCCCTCGTTGTTGTTTATATACGAATATACATGAATCGTAGGCGGGTTTTCGGGGGTTTCTTCGTGTAATTTGAATATGGATAATTGATTATCATATTCCTTGCGAATCGTTTAGGTGCCGAAAGCGCGTTCTCGGACCTACCGAACTCATACCTTTCCTCCGTTCGATTTCTCGATGTCTCAAAGGCAAGTATACATTTATGATTGTACGTTCTCGACTTTGAAAGTATGAAATATTGATGATATGATTATTTCTAGCCACTCCGGGACGGGCCTATGGTCCTCTGAGGGTTTCGTAGCCTCTGGTGCGATTCCATGGTTGATATGAACGAACCGTTTCTACGGCATTCATATGAAATAATGTTGGCATGCTTATTTATATCCACTCCGGGACGGACCGACGGGTCCTCTGAGGGTTTCGTAGCCTCTGGTGCGATTCCATGGATAATATGAATTAACCACTCCGGGACGGACCGACGGGTCCTCTGAGGGTTCCGTAGCCTCTGGTGCGGTTCCACGGTATTCATATATGTATTGATGAGATGCTATGAGATTTAGTTATTCCGGAATACTAGTCTTAAATTGATGAATTGACGGATTACATTTACTTTATTGTCGAGAAGTATTATGTTTCATATTGTTATACTTGCACTAGCTATTCGACGGCTAACCCCTTTATGGGGGAAATACGTTTCATGTATTTCAGGTTCCAGGAGAGCGGACGGGCAGGTATCGGGTCGGCATAAAGATGGTGGGCAAGTGTGATACTGTGTCTTTCTTCCAGTTTTATTTTCTTTGGGAATTCCCGTTCAGTGTTGTTGTACTGGATTGACTATTGAATACTCGAGTATTGTTTTCCTTTTTCCTTGATGTTCCGGCCTGTGTTTGCCGAAGTATTGAATTGAGTTGTGATGTTTGTAAGTACATTGGTTATTTTTCGAATACCTTTGTATTGTTTTTCAGCCCAATGTGTGTAGACCTTATCGGTCAAAAATTATGGTTCCGCGTATGTTTAGCCTTGTGGGTCCCACGGCGGGGCTTACGGCGCTGTAATATCCCTGAATAACTTGGGGGTGTTACAATAGGGACTCTACGTTCCTCAGGACAGTTAGTGGCAACGAAGACCTTTGATATCTCCTTAATCCACCCTTCCCAGCCCATCGGGTCCGAAGCTCCCGAAAACTGAGGAGGATGCATCTTGATGACATCTTGGAGCCAACGGTCCGCTCCGCCCCGATTAGCATGGGCCTGATCCGGGTTCTGAACCGCCTGAGCTATTGCCGCCATTTGGTTCACCATTTGTTGCATTACGGCCGCAATACCAAGATCGGCACGCTCCTGAGAAGAAGCATGGCTATGACGGTCGCCAGATCGCCGGCTCCCGAAGACTGTGACGTGGCCGCCCCACCGGCTGCCCCACGTCCCCGGCCGCGTCCACGACCACGACCGCGACCACGACCTCTTCCAGCATCCATACTGGAGTCAAATAAGTAGCCAAAGCCATACGAGGATCAGTACAAGAAAAGAACAATCACAAGTCGAGAATCAAGGGTACGAGACAAGGAATTAATGAACAGAGGAAAGAAAAACTTACGGGCACTGGTAGTACCGGAATCATGGCAGCGTGACGATGATGTGCAAAACAAAACACCACAAGACCCAATAAACCGACAAGCCTAGGTATCCATAAACCTAGTGCTCTGATACCATTTTCTGTAACACCCTCAAGATATTCGAGGTATATTACAGCGCCGTGAATCCCTATATGGGACCCACCAGGCTGAACAGCATCATACTCATCGACTCACATAAACGACAAACCAAAACCATGTCATAAAGACGCAAAACAGAATAATCCACCCGGTTTACCGATCAAACATAACATCATCAATCAACACAAACATATAGGCAACAATACAATCCGGACGGACAAGAACTCTTAAGTACTCGAGTACAACCATTAGTTCAAAAGCCACAAAAGATGAAAAGACAAAAAGACATTAAGACGTCACTTAGGCACAATCATCACGCTCGGCCATCATCCGCATATTGGTCCAGCGCCCGTTCGTCTCGATGAACCCGACCAAATTCATAAAACGAATTTCCCAAACGGGTCCCCAGAGGGGTTAGCAATTACGCTAGTACAAGTAACTGATGAACTACTTTCATCTTAAACATTTAGTAATGCATGCATGAATGAAAACCGTTCAAAACACTCATTTCCTAAATGCCACTATCAAAATCACATTTGTAAAATGCACCACAATTAACCGTCGATCCACACCTCCGTGGACCCCTACCGAGACCCCGTCGGATCTAACCCGTAGTGGTTAAAAGCAAAGCTCGTCGATCCACACCTCTGTGGACCCCTACCGAGACCCCGTCGAGTCTAACCCGTAGTGAGCATACACACACACACAATTTCTCATACAAAACTACTATGCCAAGATTGTAAGTTCATAAGGATACTTGACTCGATTAATAGACGGTGGCCGACGGAACGGAAGAATCAAGCACGGCCGAGAGGAACCGGCGGATGAACCTAACGATTCAAACAACACAATCACAACCAACTCTAGACGATTACGGAAAAGGAATACACCGGAAACCCGCCTACGATTCATGTATATTCATACCAAAATAACAACGAGGCGGACCACAACCAAACCCTCTCGATTCCGTAAAATCCACAAAATATCCATGAATCCGTAGGGAAACTAAAGATACTAACAATATCAATCGTATACATCATGAATCCACCAACAAAACGGAACGAATCGGAAGAAAAACCCAAAACCCCCAAATTAATCGAAAATAGGGTTTTAGAACATTACCTTAGGAGATTCAAGTACCAAGATCCGTAGAACGCGCGTTAGATTGATTGCCCGAGCTTTACAACCGAAGAGAAATGATGAAAAATCGACTCCCGAATGAAGAATGCTTGAGAGTTCTCTCCCCTAAGCTCTCTCTCTCTCTCTCTCGCTCGCGCAGTGAAAATGGGGAAAAGTCGGCCGATTTCGTCTAATAAAGACGAATCCGCACAATTGACCGCTTCGTGGTCCTCGTCACAGCCAGAGTGTGCCGCGGCACCGTCCAAGTAAATTCTCCCATTTTACCGCTTTGTGCCGCGGCACATACTGCGTGTGCCGCGGCACACGGTACAGTTTGGTTTTGGTCGAAGAAGACTCACGAGTGTGCCGCGGCACCGGATAGGTGTGCCGCGGCATCGCTCGCACCGTGCCGCGGCCGGATGGGTGTGCCGGCACACAGCATGATTGCTCGACTAGCAAATGAATGAATTAGTGTGCCCCGGCGCACACACCTTGTGCCGCGGCCCATACCCCCTTTTGGGTTCCAAAATGATAAAAATGATCCGGAAAAGGGAATAAAACGATAGAAATCAATATTTGGGGACCAACAAAACGCAATGGATCCACGGCAACCCCGAAACGGCGGTTCCGCACAACAACAACGAGGATACAGTTCAACAGTTTGACAGGAAGGACACACTGAAAGATACACGAGGGTCACTACGACCGAGAAATACACCAAAAACGAAAATACAAGGAAAAGAAAAATACGGATATTACATCAGGACCCGACCGTGCCGTCCGACACGGCCCGTGCCGAACTCTTCCGGATAAGCCAGAACCGACTGCCGACACGCCCGACCGTGTTCCAGGACACGGTCGAGTCATGCCGAGTCGCTGTCGGACGGGTCACTATCGGAAGGCCCTCCGCGCCGCGCCCGTGTCAAGCAGGACACGGTCGAGTCCCTGTCAGCCAGCTGTGCGACACGACCGTTCCGAACGGCACGGGCCGTGTCCGGCAGGCAATCAACCCCTATAAAAGGCCCTGCAGACGTTTTTCTTGCCATTTTTCACCTTCTTCTTCTCCTCTTCCGCAGCTGGGCGTATTCTAAGCTTGAAGCCATGTTGTTTAACAACATATCCATGGAGTTCCTTGGGTTATATCATCAATCATTCGTCCGATATCATCCCTTGATCCAGCGAATCAAGGTTAGATCTTTAGAACCCTACTTTTGGTAAAATTGGGGGTTTTCATGTTTTTGTCCGATTCGTTCCGTTTTGTCGATTAATTCATGATGAATATGATTAATCTTGTTGGTATTCTTAGTTTCCCTACGGATTCATGGTATATTTCGTGATTTTTATGGAATCGAGAGGGTTTGGTTGCGATCCGCCCTCGTTGTTGTTTATATACGAATATACATGAATCGTAGGCGGATTTTCGGGTGTATTCCAATTCCGTATTCATTTAGAAATGGTTGTGATTGTATTCTTCGAATCGTTAGGTTCGGTTTTATTGGTTCCTAGCGTTCGTCGGTGACTTTCCTTTCCGTTCGTTGCGTCGTCAATAATTCAAGGCAAGTATCTTGCCCATACATTACGTGTTTTGTGGATATATTAATTGGTAATTTACGATACGTGATTTATGAATGCCTATAATTAACTTTCAAAGGAATTGATGTGCTTTTCAACACTTCCTTAAAAGATGACTCGTATGATTTCGTTGTTAAATATGCTTGTCTAAGTATGTGTGGGGTATCGTTTTGTGTGATTATGACGTTGTGGATTTATAGCTTAACCTTTCCTTGAGATATGTATGGAACGTATGCTTATTGATGATCCTGTCTCATTGTGTCGTTCGGCGTGGTTGGATAGGTATTTTCCCTCGTTGCTATGTTATTTGTGTAACACCCCCAGATCAAACCGGGAATATTACACGCCGCAGACCCTCTCCGTGAGGATCCACCAGGCTAGACATCAAAACAACACATTACATTACATACCGACGAATCAAAATAACGGACCAATAGACCGATTTGGTCTTTCGTCACTGACATAAAAATCAAAATACATAAACTCATCCAGACTCATACCCACACAAGGGTAAAATACTTGCAACAACGAACAATGAGACAGCGGAAAAGACAATACAATGGACTCCGACTAACTGAACCCAAAACTGGCCTTCGTGTGATTAGTATCATTCGTCTTTCATCATCCCTCGTGCCGATCCTGTGTCTTGCTCCCGAAAACCTGCATGTACCTGACACAATACAGATATCCACCCCCGACATTACTGGGGTTAGCAAACTCCACTGTTTCGCTAGTGCAAGTATAAAGTGCAAATACGAGCCATACACAACACATTCCGAGAATACAACGAAAGACTTCCGAGATATATTTAGTTAAAAATAGTTCAAGTCTTGAAAGCGTAAACGAAGTAAGTGAGCACTTTGAAAACACTTCCAAACCTCGGGAGTTTTGAAAACATTTGAGATTGAAAAGTTCTTAATTCCTCGAAAGTCATTTAGTGGTCACAGTCCCAAAGTTCATTTTTCAAAATACAAATCCGTTTAACAAAACACGGGTCCACGACCCAACCATTCCGGTCACAAAACACAGGTCCACGACCCGATCATCCACTTCAAATCACTTACAAGGACACATTACACATAACACATTAATCCTATGCCATTCGCCAAGCACCAAGACTCGAAATATAATGTCTCTCGACCCCGAGCACAAAGCATTGTGATACTCCTGACAATATCACAATTAACGAAAACATCAACGTCATCCTCAAGATGAAAACCACAATCGTAACCCGCGGCCGCACTCCCTTAGTATCGACCCCGGACATCCCGTCGGACACTCCGGTGGGAAACCACTTCCGCGGCCGTACTCTTAGTATCGACCCCGCACATCCCGTCGGACACTCCGGTGGAAGTTCATCCACACACGCACCCAAGTCCACTTCCGTGGCCGTACTCTTAGTATCGACTCCCGGACATCCCGTCGGACACTCCGGTGGAAGGAACAACACACACACACGTTCCAAAATCACGGTTGCAAACCACAAGCCTCGAAGGTCAATCACAAGATATATCGTCAAGTACTTTACTAGAATGGCCACCATCCAACATATACTCATAACCCAGAACTAATACTATCAACAAGAAAGCACACTATTCCAAAAGCACCGAACGGCACAACCAATATTACATAAATTCACATAATTCATCGATAACCACATGTCTCCACGTACAGCTTAAACAAAGGACTAAACTTCAAAACTTACCGACGACGTAATCACACACAATGGCATCACACGAAGTATTACGATCTTATACTCAACATTAATACATGTATTCAATTAAGCATATTAATTCTCGGAACACACGAGTCGTCTTTAAGAAAACCATGTTGGTAAATATACCGATACTTTTGAAAAAGATGGTTATGAATATTTATTTAGCACGTATCGACGATTAACAACCATTATATCCACAAAACACGTAATGTATGGGCAAGATACTTGCCTCGATACCACGAGCACTGAACCACGAACGGATACGGCTCAACCGGGAAGCTTCGGAACGCCCGATGCTAACGAAAAGGAAGACGACAATGAACGGAACGGAAGAATCAAGCACGACCGTGAGGAACCGACGAAAATGAACCTAACGATTCGAATAGCACAATCACAACCATTTCTAAACGATTATGGAAATGGAATACACCCGGAAACCCGCCTACGATTCATGTATATTCGCACAAAAATAACAACGAGGGCGGACCACAACCAAACCCTCTCGATTCCGTAAAAATCACGAAATATACCATGAATCCGTAGGGAAACTAAGAATACCAACAAGAATAATCATATTCATCAAGAATCCATCAACAAAACGGAAAGAATCGGACAAAACCCCAAAATCCCCAATTATCCAAAAAGGTAGGGTTTCAAGAGATATTACCTTGAGTGATTCAAGTGTTAAGATCCGTAGAACACGCGTTAGATTGATTATCCGAGCCTCACAACCGAAAAGAAGTGATGAAAATCGACCCCCGGATGAAGAACTCTCTCCCCTATATCTCCTCTCTCGCGGCGCAGTGGAAAATGGGAAAGAAATGAGCTTCACGCTCAAAACAACGCATTTATAGTGTAACACAAGAGACCTATCGGCCGCCTATCGGCCGATAGGCCCAACCGATAGCCATACCGAAAGTAGGCGAGAGTCTATCGACCCCCTATCGGCCGAAAGGCTCCTGGAAGTGCTCGGCCAAAATCAAACGACCATAACTCTCTCGTCCTGACTCCGATTGACTCACCGTTTGAACCATTGGAAAGCTAACTCGATGTTCTATAATATTGCAAGGATTTATAATTTTTGGAGTCACCAAAAATTAATGGTGATCTAACAAAGACGAACTCATACTTAGAAAAGTCGTTTAGTAATCCTGAATTCAACAAAACGACACCGAAACCCGAGCTCGAATACGAACCGAAGATACGGTTACGAAGTACTCACAAAGACGAATCTAAGAGCTAGTAGAACACACGATTCCGACCACCCGAAGGCTCGAAATTCGACAACGGAAGGTAATTACCCCAAACTTTGGGAAATTACGAAAATGGCCAACCGCCGAAAATCACCATACGACAACGAATAATCAAACCGAAGCTCACAACACGTATAACAAAGTTAAACGGACTTGCGGGAAACTCGAAACAACAGTTTCGGACGAGATTCGCAAGAATCGAACTCAAGTGCGGAAAGGTCGCTAAAAAGCACAGAACTCAACGAAACGACACCGAAACGAACTCGGATGTCAAAAAGTGTAGAATTAATTATTCTCAGAATGACGAAACGGACATGAGCGAGTCGTCAAAACAGACTTCCGCCGAAAAAAAAAATAATTACCGGAAATCGAAAATTGCGGATATTACAATTTGTACTAGCTGCATCGTTGAAATTCTAGCATGAACCGTATCATTACTTAGTCGTGAGTATATGTTGGATGAACTGGCCATTCTAGTAAGGTACCTCGACTATATATACTGTGATTGACCTTCGAGGCTTGTGGTTTGCAACTGTGATTTTGGAACGCGTGTGTGTGTTGTTCCTTCCACCCGGAGTGTCCGACGGGATGTCTGGGGGTCGATACTAAGGGGTACGGCCACGGAAGTGGACTTGGGTGCGTGTGTGGATGAACTTCCACCCGGAGTGTCCGACGGGATGTCTGGGGGTCGATACTAAGGGGTACGGCCGCGGAAGTGGTTTCCCACCCGGAGTGTCCGACGGGATGTCTGGGGGTCGATACTAAGGGGTACGGCCGTGGGTTACCAGTTGTGGTTTTCATCTTGAGGATGAGGTTGATGTTTTCGTTAATTGTGATATTTTCCGGAGTATCACAATGCTTTGTGCTCGGGGTCGAGAGACATTATATATCGAGTCTTGGTGCTTGGCTAGAATGGCATAAGAATGATGTGTTATGTGTCCTTGTAAGTGAATTGCAGTGGATGATCGGGTCGTAGGCCCTGTGTTTTGTGACCGGAATGGTTGGGTCGTGGACCCCATGTCTTGTTAACGGACTTGCATTTTGGAAAATGAACTTTGGGGCTGTGACCCTAAATGACTTTCGTGGAATTTAAGAACTTTTCATTTTCTAATGTTTTCAAAACTCCCGAGATTTGGAAATGTTTTCAAAATGCTTACTTGCTTCGTTTCTACTTTCAAGACTTGAACTATTTTTAACTAAATATGTCTCGGGAAGTCTTTCGTTGTATTCTCAGAATGTGTTGTGTATGGCTTGTATTTGCACTTTATACTTGCACTAGCGAAACAGTGGAGTTTTGCTAACCCCCGAGTAATCGGGGGGTGGATATCTGTATTGTGTCCAGGTACATACAGGTTTTCGGGAGCAAGTCACAAGATCGGTGCGAGGGATGATGAAAGACGAATGATACTAATCACAAGAAGGCCAGTTTTGACTTCAGTTAGTCGGAGTCCATTGTATTGTCTTTTCCATTGCCTTATTGTTAAATGCGTTGCAAGTATTTTACCCTTGCATGTGTATGAGTCTAGATGAGTTTATGTATTTTGATTGTAAGTCAGTGACGGAAGACCAAATCGGTCTATTGATTCGTTATTTTGATTTGTCAGTATGTAATGTAATGTGTTGTCTTGATGTCTAGCCTGGTGGATCCTCACGGAGAGGGTCTGCGGCGTGTAATATTCCCGGTTTGATCTGGGGGTGTTACATTTATGGTATCGGAGCTTAGGTTGCGGAAACCTAGGCTGTCGGGTCCAGTCGTGTATTGTTGGGTCTTGTCTTGTCAGATTGAGTCTGACTGATGTCGTGTCGCGATGCGTCGTTTGGAATGTCGGCCGTGATTAGTATCAGGGTACAACCATCATCTCCGTGCGATCTGTGGATGTAAGTCTCCCTACTACAGGTTGTACCACGATCTATACGAGCCTGTGTGATTCTGTGTTATGTAGTTAGTATTTGAAGGTGCATCGTGAGTAAGTGACATATATTTGTTGATTCCCGTCTTGCGCTAAAATGTAGAATGATATTGCTGAATGTATCTTTGTATAAATCGTTTTTCTTGCAAGAGTATAAACCTTGGAATTTTAAGTTTTCGAATCATTTCGGGGAGTCACGTAAAATTTTTAAAATGTCCTCCAAGGGAGGAAAAAGTTGATTTTCGTATGTTGACCTCAAGGCTGAAAGTTCTGAAAACTCGAATTATTGATAATTCTTTTCCACTGTGTACTATAAGTTTTCAAAACACGAGTTTTGAACTCAAATGAGTTCTACAAAATATACTCAAGACGTGACCCTTGCTTTTAACTTTTCGGTTTTGAATGACAATTGCCTTTTGATGGTTGCTCATGATGTGTTGTAATTATGTGAATCGATGGCTTTGAGATTCGAATATTGTTGTTGTTTATTTGTGACCTTCGATTCCAGTAATGTCGTATATATGTTCGCAATCATGTTGCTAAAATAGAACCGTTAGCGCACGCTAAGTGTAAGGCTAGCGCGCGCTAATGCAGCATGGGTAGCGCACGCTAAATATGTGTTGTAGCGCGCGTTAGTCAGTCTGGACAGAGGCTAGGGAACTACATTTCTTTTAGCCGTTAGGCCTAACCTTAGTAGTCAATAACCCGGGACTGTATTCTATGTGTGTTGTCAAGTGATGACAACTGTTTTGTATGAATGTGCGTTATGATTTTTTTTCGTTGCGCTAAGTGATAATTGATTGGGTTCGGCAAATTGATAAATTATGTCTGCTGCGAGTGTGTTCGAACACGCTTTTCTAAAACCTTCATAAGTTTGTGCAAGTGCGATTAGCCGGCGGCTTCGTATGAACTTTGGAAATTGTTTGAAATTTGCGAGCCGGCCTAGGATTCTCAAATAAAACCTCGACGGTATTTGAAAGAGTTGTTTTAAAGTACCTTGAACATTTTGTAAAATATTACCATCGTTGATGTTTGTGAAGTGTTGGGAGAATTTTCCAAAATGATTTTAACGTATTGTTGCATTTTCAAATAATTCGAGTGAATGATTTTCAAAAATCTTTCACACCATAAAAATATTTTATTTCAAAAACCAATGCGATTTTTATTTTCAGAAATATATAGTGAAAGATGAAAAATCTCACTCGACGTAAAGTTCAAACTCGGATTTGGAAATGTTAGAGTATGTAAGAATGATTTGATGATCATGCATGGTTAACTTGTTAGTTGTTAACGGTGATGATGATACGTAGAGGCATGATTACTTCAAATGACTTCAAATGAGATGGTTAAAGTATGTTGTTTAAAAGGTTTGATGAAACAACCCGAGGTACCAAAAGTACTTTTAAAGTTTATTTTAAATAGCATACAAATCCAAGGATTTTCAAAAGATTTCCTTTAAAAGGGTACCTCGTGGATTTTCTTTTCGAGTTGCTATTGGTTACCTTATGTGATATGTCGTGCTGAGTTGGTACTTTAGTATAATATTTTGCGAAGTTGTGCAATCGTATTGAGTGGGAATCCGCTTAGTATGCCGTTGGGCAGAGGACACAGTCGTGACCACAATGCTAATGGCCATGAAGATCGGATGTGGACCAAGAGGGTATGGTCGGGATGGTTGCTATTCCAGCACTTCGTTCTCGTTGTTTAGGTTTCGGGACGAAAACTCTTTTAAAGGTGATATGATGTAATACCCACATTTTTCTTTCTTTCTCTTCTGTTTCGTCCAACCGTATCGACTCGACTGTGTTCGTTGATGCTTCTGACCTGGTGTCGTTTCTCACCTTTGTCATTCGAGCGAGTTCTGATATTGTCCCAAATTGATCTATATATCGTTGTGACCTTTCCAAGTTTGGAAAATTAGTCTCGTTTTCGATCTTCCAACCCTTGGGCGGTGGAATTCCGTATTTGTTCAGCGATTGGCTCGCGTTTTGATTGATGTATCGTTGGGTTGGTCAATCGTATTGATTTTCGTCCGTTGTGTTTTGTGATTGTTTGGATAATTGACTTGATTGTATTATCCATTTGATGACGCTTGTCACTTGTTGGTTTTATTATATCCCTAACGGCGACGTTGTGTTGGTCGTCGTGGGGCGTGTTTTCACGCCGTATATTCCTTTGCGTTGCTTGTAACGTTTCGCCGATGGGCGTAAGTTACGCGTTTCCTTGCGTATCTCGCTGAGTTTTCCTGGCGGGATATTGCTTCTCCCTACTTGTTTTAAGTTTCGGGACGAAACTTCTTTTAAGGAGGGTAGAATGTAATATCCGCAATCTTCGATTTCCGGTAAATTTCTTTTTTCGGAGGAAGTTCGTTTTGACAATTCTATCATGACCATTTCGTCATTCCGAGAATGATTAATTATGCACTTTTTGTCATCCGAGTTCGTTTCGGTGTCGTTTTGTTGAGTTCCGTGTCTTTAATCGACTTTTTCACGTGGGAGTTCGACTTTGTTAGATCACCATTAATTTTTGGTAAATCTAAAAATTCTAAATCTTTGCAACATTATAGAGCATCGAGTTAGATTTCCAATAGTTCAAACGGTGAGTCAATCGGAGTCCGGACGAGAGAGTTATGGTCGTTTTAGCTCACCCGCTCGTTATTGGCCGATCACTGCCGGCCGAACTCGGCCGTGTCGTCCGACACGGCCCGTGCCGTACTCGTCCGTAAATGCCGAAAGTTTCTGTCTCAGGACCCAACCGTGTCGTCCGACACGGCCCGTGCCGAACTCTTCCGGATAAGCCAGAACCGACTGCCGACACGCCCGACCGTGTTCCAGGACACGGTCGAGTCATGCCGAGTCGCTGTCGGACGGGTCACTATCGGAAGGCCCTCCGCGCCGCGACCGTGTCAAGCAGGACACGGTCGAGTCCCTGTCGGCCAGCTGTGCGACACGACCGTGCCGAACGGCACGGGCCGTGTCCGGCAGGCAGTCAACCCCTATAAAAGGCCCTGCAGACGTTTTTCTTGCCATTTTTCACCTTCTTCTTCTCCTCTTCCGCAGCTGGGCGTATTCTAAGCTTGAAGCCATGTTGTTTAGCAACATATCCATGGAGTTCCTTGGGTTATATCATCAATCATTCGTCCGATATCATCCCTTGATCCAGCGAATCAAGGTTAGATCTTTAGAACCCTACTTTTGGTAAAATTGGGGGTTTTCATGTTTTTGTCCGATTCGTTCCGTTTTGTCGATTAATTCATGATGAATATGATTAATCTTGTTGGTATTCTTAGTTTCCCTACGGATTCATGGTATATTTCGTGATTTTTATGGAATCGAGAGGGTTTGGTTGCGATCCGCCCTCGTTGTTGTTTATATACGAATATACATGAATCGTAGGCGGATTTTCGGGTGTATTCCAATTCCGTATTCATTTAGAAATGGTTGTGATTGTATTCTTCGAATCGTTAGGTTCGGTTTCATTGGTTCCTAGCGTTCGTCGGTGACTTTCCTTTCCGTTCGTTGCGTCGTCAATAATTCAAGGCAAGTATCTTGCCCATACATTACGTGTTTTGTGGATATATTAGTTGGTAATTTACGATACGTGATTTATGAATGCCTATAATTAACTTTCAAAGGAATTGATGTGCTTTTCAACACTTCCTTAAAAGATGACTCGTATGATTTCGTTGTTAAATATGCTTGTCTAAGTATGTGTGGGGTATCGTTTTGTGTGATTATGACGTTGTGGATTTATAGCTTAACCTTTCCTTGAGATATGTATGGAACGTATGCCTATTGATGATCCTGTCTCATTGTGTCGTTCGGCGTGGTTGGATAGGTATTTTCCCTCGTTGCTATGTTATTTGTACTAGCTGCATCGTTGAAATTCTAGCATGAACCGTATCATTACTTAGTCGTGAGTATATGTTGGATGAACTGGCCATTCTAGTAAGGTACCTCGACTATATATACTGTGATTGACCTTCGAGGCTTGTGGTTTGCAACTGTGATTTTGGAACGCGTGTGTGTGTTGTTCCTTCCACCCGGAGTGTCCGACGGGATGTCTGGGGGTCGATACTAAGGGGTACGGCCACGGAAGTGGACTTGGGTGCGTGTGTGGATGAACTTCCACCCGGAGTGTCCGACGGGATGTCTGGGGGTCGATACTAAGGGGTACGGCCGCGGAAGTGGTTTCCCACCCGGAGTGTCCGACGGGATGTCTGGGGATCGATACTAAGGGGTACGGCCGCGGGTTACCAGTTGTGGTTTTCATCTTGAGGATGACGTTGATGTTTTCGTTAATTATGATATTGTCCGGAGTATCACAATACTTTGTGCTCGGGGTCGAGAGACATTATATATCGAGTCTTGGTGCTTGGCTAGAATGGCATAAGAATGATGTGTTATGTGTCCTTGTAAGTGAATTGCAGTGGATGATCGGGTCGTAGGCCCTGTGTTTTGTGACCGGAATGGTTGGGTCGTGGACCCCGTGTCTTGTTAACGGACTTGCATTTTGGAAAATGAACTTTGGGGCTGTGACCCTAAATGACTTTCGTGGAATTTAAGAACTTTTCATTTTCTAATGTTTTCAAAACTCCCGAGATTTGGAAATGTTTTCAAAATGCTTACTTGCTTCGTTTCTACTTTCAAGACTTGAACTATTTTTAACTAAATATGTCTCGGGAAGTCTTTCGTTGTATTCTCGGAATGTGTTGTGTATGGCTCGTATTTGCACTTTATACTTGCACTAGCGAAACAGTGGAGTTTTGCTAACCCCCGAGTAATCGGGGGGTGGATATCTGTATTGTGTCCAGGTACATACAGGTTTTCGGGAGCAAGTCACAAGATCGGTGCGAGGGATGATGAAAGACGAATGATACTAATCACAAGAAGGCCAGTTTTGACTTCAGTTAGTCGGAGTCCATTGTATTGTCTTTTCCGCTGTCTTATTGTTCGTCGTTGCAAGTATTTTACCCTTGCATGTGTATGAGTCTAGATGAGTTTATGTATTTTGATTGTAAGTCAGTGACGGAAGACCAAATCGGTCTATTGATTCGTTATTTTGATTTGTCAGTATGTAATGTAATGTGTTGTCTTGATGTCTAGCCTGGTGGATCCTCACGGAGAGGGTCTGCGGCGTGTAATATTCCCGGTTTGATCTGGGAGTGTTACATTTATAACTTTATCTATAAATACTGAACATTGTATTTACTACTAAAAACTTAATATTTATTAGAACATAAATGATAAGTCATGTTATTTTTCATAATGAAGAACCTTTTTAATTAATTAACCATAAATTTTATTTATAAACAATATAGTTAGTATTACAAATTCCATATGTATTGTGATTGCGATAACGCCGGCGGCTTATCGGTAGGCATGCGGTGGCGGGTGGGTGGCATTGGCAGCCAATTTGTACTTTTTTTATTATTTTTTATTTATTATTATTGCCACAATGATAATTTAATACTAATTTTTAATTTAATAATAGTCATTCATACTATATAATACACAATTTTCTAGAGTGATTTTAAATAATAAATAAAATTCTGGCCATGTACTGTATAAAAATTTACCATTCTTATTTCATATATATATATATATATAAGGCTAATATTTTTATATAGAAATAATTAATTGACATGACCAGATTTAGATCGGATTAAAAAATAAAATATTGAAAATTTGAGATTTAATTGATATGTTTTTGACTTTTCAACGCTAATTTTGAGTAGAGTTCAAGTTTGCCTCTTGAATTCATATCATGCCCATGTTGCACGAGTCACCTTCCCTCAAGAAAGGACGATCATATTTCAATAAATAATTTCTTAATTAGATTTTTTAGTCAAATTTTTAATTTACCGAGGCTATCATATTTCAATAAATGATTTTATCTCAACAGAATAATCAACTTGTATAAAAAATATTAATATTTAACTAGAATTTATATATTATGTTTAAAAAAAATCACCCTAAAATTGTGTACCGTAATAGTATGAATAATTATTATTGAATTAAAAAAATTTATTTGATTATCATTGTGCCACCAATAACAACAACAAAAAAAGAATAACAAAAGAATACAAATTGATTGCCAATGTCTGCCACCCACCCGCCACCGCCTGTTCCGGTCGGTCAGCCGCACAATCACAATACATATGAAATTTGTAACAATAATTATATTGTTTATAAATTAAACTTATAATTAATTAACTAACAATGTCCTTCATTATGAAAATAACATAACCTATCAATATTAAGTTAATTGTAGTAAATATAATGTTTAATTGATTTTTAACATAAAAAGTAATAGTGAATGATGTCTTATGAAGTCATATAAGATTGATCAAAATTCAATTTTTCAATTTGCGGATTTCCGTTTCTATCAGGTGATGGCAAATTAGTGATGCAACACCAATTTTACAGTTGTTCTCTAAATAAAATTTCAGATAAGAATTATTTTAGCCACGTTCAATTAGTGTAGGTTAGTGGGCCAGACTGGCGCAATTCATCGACGCGTAGGAGTGTAAATGAATTGAGCGTCCGTGAAAAGACCGCGAAAACATACAATTAATATTCAGTTCGTGTTCGATTTGATTAAACTAGAAGTGTTCGCGAACATGTTCATTAGATACACGAACCGAACACGAACAAAATAATATGTGTTCGTTATTTCGCAAACAGTTCGCGAAATGAGGGATTTTTATAGATTTATTATTAATTTTATAGTAATTAATAAATGTAACTAATGATTCTACAATAATTAATAAATATATATATACAAATACAAAATAAAACATACTATTCTTAAATCCCTAATTTCTAAATCTATCTGTTATTTTTATTTTTCGAATTAATATTGCTTGTACTTTTTTTTATATATTTTTTACACAAACGAACGATCACGGCGAATCGAATAATCGGACGTTAAAACCAAACCAAACCAAACATACCCAGTATATCCCGCTCAGAACAGGGTCTGGGGAGGGTAAGATGTACGCAGACCATGCCCCTACTTTTTACGGTAGGGAGGCTGTTTCCGTGAAGACCCTCAGCTTAGTGCACAACAAAGTATAGAGTGGTATATAGAAAGAAGCATATGATACGAAAAAGTTCACGACCATACCTGAGCCCATGGTTTAATTCACATGAGACTTACCTAGGAGTACTTTGGCAACTATACTCTCGATGAATGCTGCTCTAACCGAAGAGAGGTTGGCTCTGCGCACATCTCCCTGTCAGAAAAACACCACACGCAGAAGGCAATATGATCAAATATACAGTAAAAGTAAAAAGTGTAATGCTCTAGGTCAAAGCTAACCGAGAGAACCCAACCCTGACGCTCTCAACTACAGCACCGCTCCCTACAAAAGATTCCACAACTCTGATCTGGCGCCTCCACAAGCACCTATCCACAGTCATGGTCTCGGAAAGGTTTAAGGCCTTCAAATCTAATCTCACTTGCTCCTCCCACGTCCTCCTCGGTCTGCCTCTCCTCCTCTCCCCGACAACCAATAAATTCTCGACCCTCCTCACCGGAGCAGAAGCCTGCCTCCTGCGGACGTGGCCAAACCATCTCAATCTCCCTTCCCTAACTTTCGCTGAAATGGGCGCCACTTCAAGCGCGTTCCTGAAAACCCCGTTCGAGATTCTATCCAACATTGTGCGACAGGACCCCAGTCGCTGCTCTCCACCTTAGCCACCCGCATTGATACGATGAGTGACATCATTTTCACACTCACCTTCCTTCTGAATGATCGAACCCAAATACTTGAACTTATCCGTACGGGGTACGATCTGATCCGCAAACATAACCTCTACTTCTTCCTCGTTGGCCTCACCACTAAAGTTACACCAGAGATACTCGGTCTTAGATCGACTCACACGCAAGCCCTGAGATTCTAACTTAAACCTCATAATCGGACGTTAACCTAACACAAATAAAATAATTATAAAACTAACACATTGAACATCTGGAATTAATAATTTAGTTATATGTAATATTATAGTTGGATAACAGTTAATTTGAAATCAACGTACAGGACTCAGTGAACTATAATGCATTTAAAAACTTATAATTAATTATTTGATTATCTTAATATTACATTTGGATATCAACATAAATCGTGACTTTTATAATTATTTTAGTATAGTGATATTTTTATAATATTTTTATAAAACGTATTAGAAAGTGTAAATTATCCATCAAAAATCAACCACCTATATTATGATAACCGTAACTATTAAACAGATCTCCAAGCACTAATTACTACTAGAAAAAGGTCTATCCTTGACTCGCATTTTATGACGCACACAATATAATGACACGCAAAATTGTAAGTCATAAAAAAATGTCATAAATTGTAAAATCTGAAGGCTAGACGACAGGCATTTTTGTGTGTCATCAAATTTGTGTCATATCTCAAATTTTTTAAAAAACACGGACTAAACTTTCATTTCCCACTCCAACAAAACATATATCCCGCTAAACCAAAAAAAAACCAAAAACATTTATCAATCAAACCCTAGCACCCTCAATCCAACCCCCTAGCCTCTCTTTTGCTCCGGCGATTCCCTTCCCTCTCTCACTCTTGCCTCTATCACCACCACCATCATCCATCACCTCCGCCCCCTCTGTATTTGTGCCGACGCCACAACTATCTGTACCGCCACCACCGTCGATGCTTTCTCTCCTGCCCACTTTTCAAGATTTCAAAATGAGGTTTTTCTTTTTATTTATTATTCAATTATAAAACTGAAAATTGTATAATGATAGAACGGATTAGAAATTTGTTTTGTAAACGACTAGTGTCATCGTTGGTTCGTGGTTTGTGGTTTTGGATATTGTTTGGTTCGGTTTGTGTTCGGATCTGCTTATTATTAGTTGTGTAAAATATGAGAAAATTTATTTTGGGTGTGTTTTGTGTCGATTCAAACTCCACCCACGAGAGGGTGTTTTTGCTTCTCTTGGCCTTGGTCTTCGATCACCACCGAGAGCCTAAAGTGGCTGCTCTCAGTTTTGTTTCGGGTTTAAACCGGTCTATTCATTTCTTTTGTATATGGGTCGCACATATGAATATGCTTATTTGACTTGTTGTTACAGCTTATCCTAGGCTTATGCGTTTGGCTTATTTCATTTTATAGCTTATTTGGGGTATACTAATAAGCTCACGAGCTTATTTTGTTTTGTGTTGGACTCGGCTGGAAATACCAGCCCAAAGAGGGTGTCCGTTTGATTTGTTTCGACCCATCACCGAGAGCCACACAAGGGTGTGTTGGTTTATTTTTTGGTTCGATTGGAAATCACCCAAGGGGGTGTGTTGATTTGGTCCACATTCATAGCCGAGAGGCTGTTATTTTGTTATTAGGATTAGCTACAAAGTCCATCCAAAGGGGGTGCGTTTAGTGGCTGCAAAACAGCCCCAAATAGGGGTATTTGTGTGCTGATTTTCTGCACCAAATGGGAGTGTTTGTTTGCTGGAATTTCAGCACTAAAAAGGGTGCGTTTGCTGCAGATTTTCTGCACTAAAAAGGGTGCGTTTGCTGCCGATTTTCTGCACTAAAAAGGGTATGTTTGTTGCTGATTTTTCTGCGCAAAAAGGTGCGTTTGGTTTGGTTGCTGTCACACAGATAAGCGCCACATCCAACAGGCCTAGCTAATTGTTTGTTTGTTGGTCTATTTGGTGTGAAAAAGGAACCCAACAGCGTTTTTGTTATGTTAGAATTGGTGTGCAACGGGTTCATGTAAGTTCTGAAACCATGACGGCAAGGACAGGTGACCATCTCTTTTGTTTTCTGTTGCTTCACTTTAACACACGTTTCTTTCTTATCCACAAAAAAAAATTTAATGCAGAGGGGTATGTGTGCCAATTGTGTAGGTGACGGTAACTGGTGCAGGCAGTGAAGCTGAAGCAGCAAAGATAGCACGCTCAGTGGCATCTTCATCACTTACCAAGGCATGATATCTGATATGAACTCTTATTTGTGTTTCATTGACTTTGATATTTGACATTTGTGTTTTTAATTTTGTATTATCAGGTTTTTAATATATGAAATGCGTTATTTTGATATTTGTGTTTTTAATTTTGTATTATCAGGTTTTTAATTGTCATTTAATAGAAAATTAGAATCGAAAAAATTAATTTTTTTTAAAAAAAAATTAGGTTATGACACGCAAAAAGGAGAGTCATAAAACGTGGGTCATAAGTGCGCGTCATAGAGGGATGACGCACAAATGCGAGTCATTAAAATTTATGACGGGTCCATCCTTGATGCGCATTTGCGCGTCATAACTCCTCTTCTTGACGCGCATTGCGCGTCAAGAATAGCCCTTTTTGTAGTAGTGAATTAATCCCAAGTTAATTACATGTTGAAATTCTATATTAAGTACTGAATTGATATTTAAGCGAGATGAAATTACCATCTTAATAGTTAGTAAGCAAATAGGAATTTATATTAGAAAATATTAACTGAATCGTCCTGAAAAATTTAGTACTAATATCTATTATGTCCCTTAATTTAATGTGCAAGGGATAAAAAAATGTTAAAAAAGAAATTCAATGTTACAATTAACTATGGACGTATGAAGTACAATTTGAAAAATTAATGAGTAAGAATTTTTTTCCCTCCTCAACGGTTACAATTATTTGATTCATATATGAAACAAAAAAAAAATCATATTTTAGTAAAACAAGACTGGAAAATCGTTTTTCACAGCTTCGATTTTTAATTTAAATTCAGCTTTGGATAGTGCAAAACCATCCCCGACGAACCGTTGCCATATATATAAAGCTTATCCCCCTTAATTTAATGTGCAAGAGGATAAAGAAAATGTTAAAAAAGAAATTAAATAAACCAGAAGCCAAGAATCAGGAACTGAGCAGCAACACGTGGATCAAAGCGGTGGAGTGGAATCTGAAAGGAAAAGAAATTCACAATAGTGGTTCAATTTTCTTTTGTTTCGGTAATAAAAGAAAAATTTCACTTTTTCTCTCTCTCCCTCCCTCTCTCTCTCTCTCCTTTTTCAATATTCTGGGTTTAAAATTTTCCACTTTTTTATATCCGTTGGACGAAACGCTGCGAGCTTGAGGCAATGTGGGAGCAGGAAAGACGACTTCGTTTCAAACATGAAAATCCCATACGGCGACGTTTCAGGATTTACATACAGCTAATACCAATATCTATCTATTATTATATATAAAGCTTATCCCCCTTAATTTAATGTGCAATGGAGATTGTGCACAAAAATTAGTACTGTACAACTAATGCATTGCACACCAAAAATAATTTCGTTTTTTATAAACTCACGAATTTACATCTACATATTAAATTCCAAGGAATACAAACAATCGTGTTAAAAACGAAATCATATCGTAGTTTCAAGATTGCATAAAATTGTAGAATGTTAAAACAAAAGTCATAGTATTTAAAGATTACATGTGAAGAGACTCTTTTAAATGTAACGTCTTAGAAAAAGTCATTTTACATGTACTCTTTTAATGTGAATAAACTATTTTAAGTACTGGAAACCTAATTAGTACCGACCATTACACTATGAATATTTAGATGCAATGGGTGCAATGCACGGGTTGATAAAACATTACACTATGAACATTTAAAATAAATACAATACATTACATATAATTAATTACATAGACTAAAAGAATTCTACACGGAAAAAGCGTTACGGATGAGTCCTTATTCATATTAAAAGACTACATGTGAAAAGACTATTTTAATTGTAACTTTAAATGTAAATAAACTAATTTAAATACAAAAGTTATGATAACATCACAATTAAATCCTCTAAAATAAATACAATACAAATTCTCTAATAGGCATCTAACTACCGTCATATGCTCATTCAAGCGTCTGCAACCAATGCTCATTCAAGCGTCTGCAATCAAAGATCGTGCATCGCACGAGTTGGATTTGGATCAAGCCTCGTTAATTGATAAATTGTTTTGTAGCAAATGAATTCTTAATAAATACTATATACCAAGAAACTATCCTAATTAAATAAATGCTAAATATCATAAATATTGGGAACACAATAGTTCAATTATCTTAAATGATATTTCTAATTTACAGAATTTAGTGTTTCACATGCTTTATGTAGTGCTATTTATATTTCATAAATTAACAATTAAAGTTGTGTTAGCATTTTAATCTCACTTATATAGTTCCTTGCGAATTGGTTATATATTTCCTATAAGATAACTGGTATATTAGAGTTAGCATTTTAATCTCACCTATATATTTCCTATAAAGTTTAAGTGTAATTTTCCTTTCCTTTTTTTTTTAAATTAATGTTACCAAAAAAATCTAATTCTAAGCAGATTTTTTCAAATAAAAAAAAAAGATTTATTTAAATTGGTTTTTTAATTTAATATTAATAGTTTTTAAAACTCAAAACAGATTAGTAATAAAAATATTTGTTGAATTCCTTGAGTAGAATTGAAAGTACATTTGGGAAGCCAATATTTGCTGATGAATGTACTTCACCTCAAAGTAGAATATCATATGCCCGAATGTTGGTTGAGGTGGATGTCACACAACCAATCCAGTACAAGGTTATGATTGAAGGTGCAAATGGGAAGCAAGTGGAGCAAAAAATTGTCTATGATTGGATTCCTCCTTTCTGCACGATTTGTCAAAAGGCTGGCCACAATTGCAATGATAAAAGGAAAACCAAAACTTATCAAGAAGCTTTGAAGAAACAACAATGGATACCTAAAGGAAAACAGACTACTATAAAACCTGCAGTAATTAAACCTGTGATTGAAACGCAGAAAGCAAATCCACCTCAGGTTGCTGTTGAGAAGGAGAAGAAAACACCTAATCCTTCTGAGGTTGAACAGAGGACTTCACCTGTAGAAGTATGGACTGTGCCTAAGAAAACAAGCTAGTAAACCTTCAACTAGCAGATTAGAAGAGGAACTTGCTACTGGGAATTCTTTCCAATTGTTCAATGAAAATGAGAGAGATATCTCTCCATCAGGGGGCGGGGACCCTATCCCCTCTGTGGAACAATGAAAATCCTCAATTGGAACATGAGAGGGTGTAACAACCCCTTCAAGCAAAAAGAAATCAGAAACTTTTTGCTAAAAAATAGGATTGATTGTGTGGCGTTGTTAGAAACAAGAGTTAAGGAAGGAAAATTTAAGAAAATATCTGAAAAGATCTGCAGGAATTGGATTGTGGTGAATAATTACACTCATGCTACCAATGGTAGGATCTGGATTGGTTGGAACCCAAAAACGGTTAATGGTGTGTGGGTGGACAACCAAGAGCAGAGTATTCACTGCATTCTTACTGATTTGGTAACTGGAAAAGTGTTTCATCTAGTGGTAGTCTATGCTTACAACACTGCTGAACTGAGGAAGAGCTTATGGCAAACAATTGAGAGAATCAACCAAGCTATCTCTAGTCCTCTCATTATTGGAGGAGACTTCAACACCATCCTCAATGCAGATGAGAGATTTCAAGGAAATCAGGTTACAAATGCTGATGTTAAAGACTTTGCAGACTGTTTAACTGAGACATAACTTACTCCTATTAGGCACATTGGCAGTGATTTCTCTTGGTGCAACAATCAACTGGGAGCTGACAGAATACACTCCCTCATTGATAGGACAGTTGCAAATTCTAAGTGGATGAATGAGTATCCTTCTGTGGTGGTAGAACTTCTTGATAAAGGTATTTCAGATCATGCTCCTCAACTACTGGATATAGAAAATGGGACACAAATGAGAAGAGCTTCTTTCATGTTTCTCAATGTTCTTACTGAACATACTGATTATGACAGGATTTTGGAGGAAATCTGGAAAAATCAATACCATGGAAATAAACTTCTCAATATTTGGTATAAGCTGAAAAAACTCAAATATCCTCTGAAACAGCTGAACACAAGGCATTTCAAGAATATTGGAGATAAACTTGAGATTATTAGATATGATCTGAGTACTATTCAGAAACAGATAGATTCTGATAAACTCAATGACATGCTAATATCTCAAGAAAAACAATTGTTGTGTGAACTGGAGAAATGGAGCCTAATTGAAGAGAAAGTGTGGAGACAGAAATCCAGAGTAGATTGGATTAGACTTGGAGATCATAATACCAAGTTTTTTCATGCCTACTCAAAAGCAAGGCAAGCCTTTAACACAATTAAATTTCTCATAAGATCTGATGGATCAAGATGTGAGAATCAAAAGCAAATTATTGATGAGGTCAGGGGATTTTATTTGTCACTAATAGGAAGTGCAGCTCATTCCCTTCCTATGATTGATAAGGAGATTGTTGCTAGAGGCCCAATTCTAAATCATAACCAACAATTGAAGTTATGTGAGCCATTATCTGATATGGAGATCAAAAAGGCTGTCTTCAGTATGAATCCACACAAAGATCCAGGGTTGGATGGGTTCAATGCTTTTTTCTTTCAACACTCTTGGAATCTCATTGGTACTGATGTCATTGCTGCAGTGAAGGAGTTCTTTGAATCAGGTTATCTGCCAAAAACTCTCAATACTACACTGCTCACTTTACTTCCTAAGTCTGCAAATGTTAGCTCTATTAAAGATTTTAGACCTATTGCATGCTGTAGTGTGATGTATAAAATTATATCCAAGGTTCTCACCAACAGAATGCAGTGTGTTTTGGATGCCATAATCAGTGATAATCAATCTGCTTTTGTCAAGGATAGAGTGATTTTTGACTACATTATGTTGAGCCATGAGATCATTAATGGATATGGCAGAAAACACATATCTCCAAGATGCATGGTTAAAATAGATATTCAAAAGGCCTATGACTCGGTGGAATGGCCTTTTCTTAAATATTTACTGCTTGAAATGGGATTCTCCTACCAGTTTGTAAGATGGGTCATGGCTTGTCTAAGTTCTGTTGCTTATTCAGTGAACATCAACGGGGAAATCTCTGAATCTTTTGTTGCCAAGAAAGGGCTCAGACAAGGAGACCTCATTTCTCCATATCTCTTTGTTGTCTGCATGGAATATCTGAACAGGTGCTTATGGGAACTTAAATCAGATAGAACTTTTCAGTTCCATCCTAGATGTAAGAAACTTGGATTAGTCCATATCTGTTTTGCTGATGATTTGCTGCTGTTAACAAAAGGAAATGCAAAAGCAATTAGAAAACTCCTAGCTGCTTTTCACAAGTTTTCTTCTGTATCTGCAGTAAAAGCTAATGAGGCCAAGAGTTGCATTTATTTTGGGGGAGTTAGTGGTGTCCAACAAGAGGCTATTCTCAATGAGTTTGGTATGACAAAAGGAGAGCTTCCTTTTAAATACCTGGGTGTTCCTCTGTCCTCTAAAAAGCTATCCATAGCTCAGTACCAACCACTTATTAAGAGAATTCTAGCTAGAATCGATTGTTGGTCTTCAAAGCTGCTATCATATGCAGGTAGACTACAATTGATCAAATCTGTTGTGTTTAGCATCCAATCTTATTGGTGTCATGTGTTCATGCTCCCACAAAAGGTGATCAAAGTCATACAGGCTGCTTGTAGGAGTTTCTTGTGGTCTGGAAAATCTAATCTGACTAAGAAGGCGCTTGTAGGATTTACATACAGCTAATACCAACATCTATCTATTATATATAAAGCTTATCCCTCTTAATTTAATATGCAAGGGGGGTTGTGCACAAAAATAGTACTGTACAACTAATGCATTGCACACCAAAAATAATTTCGTTTTTTATAAACTCACGAATTTACATCTACATATTAAACTCCAAAGAAAACAATCGTCTTAAAAACGAAATCATATCTTAGTTTCAAGATTGCATAAAATTGTAGAATGTTAAAACAAAAGTTGTTAGTATTTAAAGATTACATGTGAAGATACTCTTTTAAATGTAACGTCTTAGAAAAAGTCTTTTACATGTACTCTTTTAATGTGAATAAACTATTTTAAGTACTGGAAACCTAATTAGTACCGACCATTACACTATGAATATTTAGATGCAATGGGTGCAATGCACGGGTTGGTAAAACATTACACTATGAACATTTAAAATAAATACAATACATTACATATAACTAATTACAGTGGCAAGCGGTGAAACCGCGTGACCGGGAAGCCACGTGAGCAGAGTTTCGGGATCTAATGGAAGATGAATTTTGTCCATGGCCAGTGAAAGAGGAGAGTATCCGAGCCTTCTTTGAGGCTAAGCCCCAAGATGTTCCTATTTCTCAAGCTATCAAAGACTACAATCAACAGCTGCATTATGTGAGAAACCAAGTCCGAGATGAGCTTGATAAGATCTGCCACTTTGATATGCGGATGAAACCGAGGGTGCGCCACTACATGTCTGGTCTGGGGTGCACGACTTTGAAAGATTATCAGAATAAAGCGATGGCTTATGAGATGTCGTTTTCTGCGACAGAGACGGCAACCGAATGAAAGAAGCAGAAGACCTTCGGTCAGTTTTTGGGAGGCAATTCAGGAGGGTATCCGAAGGCTCAGTCTGGTTCGCGAGTCTTCGGGAGTCAGTCGCCATCAGTTGGGCGAGGAAACGGTTCTAGGTCTGCTCCTACCGGTTCCGTTCGTGGTCCTACGTGCTTCAACTGTAGTCATCTGGGCCACATGATGAGTGAGTGTGATAGGCCTCCGATTCAGTGTCTTGCTTGTGGTCGGATGTGTCATCGTGCTAAGTTTTGTACGGATGCATCTCGGGCTCCAGTTACTCAGATATCAGCCCCAGCTGCGGGAGAGCCGAGTATGAATCAGGCACCGACAGTTCCTCAGCCGCAGCAGAGTTTTGGTAGAGGTCGAGGACGTGGGCAGCCTTCTAGAGGGGGAGCTTCTAGTGCGGGGTCTGTTCCACCCCGAGTGTATGAGATGAGACGAGCAGGAGATCCTGACGCGACGGTGGCTACAGGTACCGTCCACATCCTTGATCATCCTGTTTCCGTATTGTTCGATTCTGGTGCTACACATTCTTTCATATCTATGGATTGTGTGCGTCGTCTGCATGTTGATTGCCTAGTTACTTGTGAGCCTTTTGTTGTTAAACTTCCTAGTGGGGATAGCATCGTGGGGGATCGTGAGATTAGAAATTTTTCTGTGAGTATCGCGGGGAGGGATTGGCCTTCTAATCTGATGCGGTAGATATTAAAGATGAGGATTTGATTCTTGGTGAGGATTGCCTGGACCGTCATGGGGCGATCATGAATTATAGAACGAGAACCGTTTCGATGTTAGCTTCTGACGGTACCGAGCATTCTTTTGTGGGACGTAAGCGGAGTATCCAGAGATTCTTGATCAGCGCCTTGAAGGCGGTGAGACTTCTTCGGGGAGGTTGCACGGGTTATTGGTGCTACGCTTTGAGATCGGAAGAAGGGGGAGTCGAGCTCCCGTCTATTTCGGTAGTGTGTGAGTATCCTGACGTCTTTCCAGACGAGTTGCTGGGATTGCCGCCGGACCGAGAAGTTGAATTTACCGTCGATTTAGAGCCGGGTGCAGCACCGATTTCTAAGACACCATACCGTATGGCGCCTGCTGAAATGCTGGAGTTGAAGTAACAGTTGGGGGAGTTGCTGGACATGGGGTATATTCGACCGAGCGCTTCACCTTGGGGCGCACTAGTCCTGTTTGTGAAGAAGAAGGATGGGTCACTTCGTTTGTGTATCGACTACCGAGAATTGAACAAAACCATCAAAAATAAGTATACGCTCCCGAGGATTGATGACTTGTTTGATCAGTTGCAAGGGGCAACCGTGTTCTCGAAGATTGATTTGAGATCGAGATATTATCAGCTCCGAGTGAAGGATACCGACATTCCGAAGACGGCCTTTCGGACGAGATACGGTCACTACGAGTTTGTGGTTATGCCTTTTGGGCTAACCAACGCACCAGCCGTGTTCATGCAGCTTATGAACAAAGTCTTTATCGAGTACCTCGATAAGTGTGTAGTCGTTTTTATCGATGACATCCTAATTTACTCGAGGAGCGAGGAGGAGCACGCCCGTCATTTGCATATCGTGTTAGATATTTTGAGAACTCAGCATCTTTTTGCGAAGTTCTCAAAGTGTGAGTTTTGGTTACGGGAGGTTATGTTTCTCGGTCATGTGATCTCGGCCGAGGGTGTTCGTGTAGACCCACATAAGGTAGAGGCAGTGTTGGATTGGGCGCCGCCCAAGAACGTGAAGGAGGTCCGCAGTTTTCTAGGATTAGCTGGTTATTACCGTAGATTTGTCGAGGGGTTCTCTAAACTCGCCCGACCACTGACGCAGTTGTTACAGAAGTCGGAGAAATTTGTGTGGACCGACGAGAGACATAAGAGTTTCGAGGAGTTGAAGGAACCGTTGACGACCGCTCCTATTTTGGCTTTACCGAGTGGTAATGAGGGTTTCTCGGTTTTCAGTGATGCTTCGGGCCAAGGGCTCGGATGTGTACTTATGCAGCACGGGAGGACGATTGCCTATGCTTCCCGTCAGCTGAAACCGTACGAGTTGAATTACCCTACGCACGATCTTGAGTTGGCCGCAGTTGTATTTGCATTGAAGATCTGGCGTCATTACTTGTATGGCTCATCGTGTCAGATTTTCACCGATCACAAGAGCCTGAAGTACATTTTTACGCAGAAAGAGCTTAATATGAGACAGAGGAGATGGTTGGAGTTGATTAAGGATTACGATCTTGAGATCCTTTATCATCCGGGCAAGGCTAATGTGGTAGCAGATGCCTTGAGCCGGAAATCGGTATCGCTTCGGGCGCTGGAGTTACTTATGGCCCAGTCGGGACTTCAGCGAGAGTTTATGAGGTTGAGCATTGAGGTTGTGCTACCAGAGAGTTCCGGGCAGTTGCGTACACTTGAGGTTTCGCTGCCTTTAGTCGATTTACATTAAGTCGGGACAGTTAGAGGACCCGATGTTTATTCAGCTTCGAGAGAGTGTAAGGAAGGGGAAAGCCCCGGGATTCGTTATTCATGAGGATGGTGTGTTGAGATTCCGAGGTCGGTTGTGTGTTCCGAACGACTCGGAATTGAGACAGAGTTTTATGCGAGAGGCTCATGCGTCACCTTACTCAGTCCATCCGGGCTCGAGTAAAATGTATAGAGATTTGAGGAAAAATTTCTCGTGGAACGACATGAAGAATGAGGTAGTTCAGTTTGTGGCTAAGTGTTTGACTTGTCAGCAAGTCAAGATTGAGCATCAGCGGCCAGCCGGGTTGTTGAAACCACTTCCCATCCCGGAGTGGAAGTGGGAGGATATCTCTATGGATTTTGTCACGGGTTTACCGAGGATGAAGACTGGTATGAATATGGTGTGGGTGATTGTAGACCGACTGACTAAGTCGGCACATTTTCTGGGCATCAAGGATACTTGGGGTCCAGAAAAATTGGCTCGTATTTTTATCGCGCAGATAGTGAGACTTCATGGTACGCCGAAGACCATTATTTCGGACAGAGATGGCCGATTTGTATCGCATTTTTGGCAGGCGGTACATAAAGCATTGGGGACACAGTTACGCTTGAGCACTTCGTTCCATCCCTGCATCGACAAGGCCCGAACGTACCATTCAGACGTTCGAGGATTTGTTACGCGCGTGTGCGTTAGACTGGAGTAATGACTGGGAGAAGCATTTGGCCTTGATTGAGTTTACTTATAATAATAGCTGGCACGCGTCGATTAAGATGGCACCGTATGAGGCACTTTATGGCTGACGTTGCCGATCGCCGATATGTTGGTATGAGCCGTCCGATCTAGTTGGCACCGAGCCAGACCTCGTGTTAGAGACGAGGGAGAAAGTTGAGTTGATTAGAAAGAGAATGTTGGCTGCTCAGAGTCGACAAAAGTCTTATGCGGATGTTAGGCGTCGACCTTTGGAGTTTGCGGTGGGAGATCATGTTCTGTTGAGAGTGTCTCCGTCGAAGGGAGTTTTCCGTTTCGGGAAAAAGGGGAAGCTCAGCCCGAGGTATATTGGGCCTTTCGAGATATTGGAGAGAGTCGGTGAGTTGGCATACCGTTTGGCTTTACCTCCGTCGCTGAGTCATGTTCATAGCGTATTTCACGTTTCCCAGTTGAGGAAGTACGTTCCGGACCCGTCCCACATTATTGATTTCGGAAACGTGGAGATTGAGAAGGATGTTACGTTTGAGGAGAGGCCCGTCAAGATTTTGGAGCGTCGAGACAAGCAGTTAAGGCACAAAACCATTCCTTTGGTTAAGGTGCAATGGTCGAGGCACGGAATAGAAGAAGCGACGTGGGAGTTAGAGGAGGATATGCGTTCGAGGCACCCCGAGCTTTTTGATACTTAAGTTTCGGGACGAAACTTTATTTTAGAGGGGGATAATGTAATATCCGTAACTTTTCATTTTTAACAGTTTCCATTTTTGGTGTATGTCTATTTTTATCAACTCGCTTGTAACCGTTTCAACATTTTGAATCTACTTTATTCTTGGAGTTTTTCCATTCGGACGAGTTTTGGAGATGTTTTCACGTAATTTCATTTTATGACATGTTTTGCCGTATGAACGTTCGATTCTCGTAAAACTCGTTCATTTTCGTTGTTTCTTGGTTTGAACAAGTTCATATGATTGAGTTGGTCGTGTGGAGACTTTCGGTTCGTTGATCCGACGTCGTTTCGTGATTTTCGGTCACTTGGGCCATTTTTGTAATTTCCTAATAGTTTAGGGAATCCCACTTTCGTTGTCGCATTTCGGACCCTCCGGTGATCGGAATTATATTTTCTTTCAGTGCTTAGCTCCGCTGCCTTGTATGCTTCGTGTTTATGTTTCTTGATTCGACCTTGTCGTATGCTTCGTATTGTACTTTCGACGGCAACAGATCTGCCGATGTGAGCAAAGAAGATCAATCGCTGCGTGCGTAGGTAGCGCACGCTACTCCTGTTACCTTGCGTGCGCTACCGATGTGAAGTTAGCGTACGCTAACTCGCTATTGTTAGCATGCGCTAGCGAGTGGTAGCAGTAGCTACTGGACCGGTTACAGCCCCGTTAGCTCGCGCTATATATGATAGTTAGCGTGCGCTAACTTCACATTTTATATATATCAGCGGGCAGTCCAGAATGTCAGTTTTTCATTCCTTTTCTCTCGTTTCTTCTTCGGGCGACGCAAAGGGGCGAATTCCTTCAACTTCCATCCTGGAATCTTTCGTATTCTTCCACGGTAGAATCGAGCTATCATATCATAATCAGCATAATCATCCTTCATCAGCCAAATTCAAGGTATTCCTCAGGAACCCTAACTTTGTCGAATTTGGGGGTTTTTCGGGATTCTAGAGATTAGTTCCGAATTGTTCGATTATGTTACGATATTCCTTACCGATTGTGATTATTGGGTGATTCCAAATCCATTTTCCTTGATTTTAATCCGTGAATTATCAATACGGGGAGATTTTGCGTAAACCCTCGCCCGTATCGATTGATCGTTCATTATCGTAGTTTATAATCGGGGTTATGGGTGTATTCCAGTAGAGTATTGTTGTCCGTTGGGACTGAACTATGTTGATCCTTCGTTTAGGAACCGCTGCTTTCCACCCGACCGCTCGTAGTCATGTTTTACTTCCGTTTCTTCAAGAATGTCTCAAAGGCAAGTACTTTACATTTGTTTACATGTTCTAGTATTTGAATTATGGTCAGACGTGGTTGTTGTGGATGGTTATGTGTATGTTCACCTAGGGACGGTCCGACGGGGCCTCTAGGGATACGTATCGCCGTGAGTGTGCGTATCGCGAACTGTGGTTAGCCACCCAGGGATGTTCGACGGGGCTCTGCGGGGTACGGTGGTCGTGAGTCTCATACCAACGGTTAACTTTGAATTGTGATTTGTTGGAGATAATGTGTTTTGTGATTGTACATTGTAAATATTCCGGAATATAAAATGTTTTCTAAAATGATTTTTGGCGCATATATCCATCTGATTAGATTGTAGTTCAAATGGATTGTACTTGCACTAGCAGTTGTCGCTAACCCCTTAAATGGGGGAAATACTTTTTGTATTTCAGGTATCGATCGTGGGGACAAGCGAGCACTCAAGCCGTATGAGGATGATGGGCAAGCATGATACTGTCCAGTAGTTGATTATTGGTGTTCTGTCTGTCGATTATTATTGATATCTTGTTTTGGGATTTCTGTATTGTCAAATTGGTTTAAATACTCGAGTACTTCCTTTTCAAAATTGTTAATGTTGTGTTCCCGTTTTGGGAAACGGATTGATGTTGGATTCTAATTGTCGGGTTATAGTCTTTTATTTAGATTGTCGTTTTATTGATAATTGTATGTCGTCGTCAAATGTCTTGTTGATACGTTAGCCTGGTGAATTCCACAGTGTGGGATCCACTACTGTAATACGCCCGAATGCCTTGGGGTGTTACGTAACCGACGGCTTTTGAGGACCGACGGCTCAACTGGCCGGTCCTTGGTTTGATTTCCCCCGACCCTAGCCCAGTCCGGACTTCTCGGTCCCGGTCCGGTTCAGGCCCGTTGACCGGCAGGCCCGGGCTAAAACCATTGACTTTGGGTCGGTTCCGGGCCAAAACTGCCGGGCCGAGAAGCCTAGGTACGTCTACCCACATGCCTTCGATTAGCCATCGTCATTATCACAATCACAATACATATAGAATTCGCAACACTAACTATATTGTTCATAAATAAAATATATGATTAATTAATTAACAAGGTTCTTCATTATGAAAAATAACACAACTTACCAACCATGTTCTAATAACTATTAAGTTTCAAGTAGTAAGTATAATTTTTGGTACGTATAAATATTTAATTTTAACATAAAAAATAATAGTGAGTGATGTCTTATGAAGTCATGTAAGATTGATACAAAATTCAACAAGTAAAGTTTCTCAAATTACAGATTTCAGTTTCTATTAGTTTATGGCAAATTAATAACGCAACACATCTATTTAAGGTTGTTCTCTAAATAAAAAATCTGATGAGAAATACTTTAGCCACATTCAATTAGTGCAGGTTAGTGGGCCTTGTGGTGCAATCCATCTGGGCCCATTCTAGTTTAATTGGTGGATGTGGCTGGATTAATACGGTTTGGAATCGACCCAACACGCTATTGTGTTGAATCGGATTCAGTTTGAATTTTTCGAGTTGGGCCGGATAGAATGATCAAATTTTTAATTGTCTTTTTCCGCTATAAATATGTTCAATATCAATAATTCTTCTATGCACCAGCTCTCATATCTTTCTCTCAAATTATTAATACCTCAAGTGGCAAACTCTTAGACTTGGAAAGTTTCATTTAGTTTAAAACTACAAGTTATAATATATTTTCTTACTAATTACATTTATTTAATTTTGTTATTATTTAAGGAGAACCACCAGAACAATGTCAGTATGGCCAATCTGAACTATGTGGTTATTTCTCACAAATCATCGGTGGAAATATGAATTGATAATTAGTTTAATTATCTTAAAACTTTAGTTATTCAAAAAATTCAAAAATTCATATGAGAAAAGATGCAACTTATTTAATTGTGTTATTATAATAATAATTAATTTCGGGAGATTTTAGATTTGTTTAATTTATTTTATAATATATTTTTAATGGTTCACATATATACTATTTTGATATAATTTATGCCCTAATATTTATACATATCTTTTGTAATTTTTAGTATATTAAATAACACAACTATTAATTCTATTAATTTTTAAAGATATCTTATTGACATAAATAAGAAGTTACTTTTTATTAATACAGTATTATTAATCATTTGTAGAAGAACAATTTTAGAGGATAAAACTTAATTTAAATCCTAATATTTACCTAAAAAAATATTTACTGTGATGATGTATAGGTTGTAGCTAAATACGTGATCCTAATACTGTGATTAGGTAAATATTTTATTATCAATATTTTGATCTTTAAAAAATTGGGAACCAAATGTTAGAAAAAGAAAATTAGTTAATTGCAGTAGTTTTACAAATTTTGAAACATGTGATCCTAATATATATAACGAATTAATTTTAATAATAGTATATGAATTAATATGATTAATTCTTAAATAATAAAAATTTATTATGCATACTTTTAGACATGATTGAATAATTTTTTTAATTATCTCAAAATTTTACTGATTAGAAAAATAAGAAATTTGTGTGATGAATGAAGTAAATTATTTCGATTGTGATGCAGGTGTTTCTTGAGATAGGTAGATATGATAGTCTATGTTGTACTTTTTATATTTTATTTATAATTTTGAAAAAAAATATATGAATAAAAATTCCCATAAAATTCATAAAATAAACAAATTGAAAGTTTATTATTATTTTTCTAAAATTTTAAAGTAATCCTTTTTATTACATAAATATATTCATATATAATTATTAACTTTGTAATTAAAATCCATCTCTCCATCGTCCAATGGGGAGGGGGGGGGGGGGGACACTAGTAGTTTGATCATACTACTATTTTTGTTTAAAAACTACAATAATTTAAATTAAGTTTTACCAAGACAATTTCTCAAACATGATTTTATCAATTGAATATTTCAACTGTGACAAAATCTTGGATTGTCCAAAAATATTCAATAATCACAAATATATCATCATGGACAGTACTAAAGAACTAGAAAAAATGTGCAATAAAAAAACATGAAATTTAAATAAAAAATCCAAACACTATTATTCATTAATTCTCGGAAAACAAATAAAACCCCTAAACTATAAGCAAAGATAAAATACCAAATCCAAAGTAGTGCAACCTAATAATAAAATAAAAAGCAACTTATTCATATTAATTTACTACTTATATAACTCAAACCATCTCAAACACTCTAATAAACGGACTCAAGCTGCTGGCGCCGCATTAATTGTTTTAGCACCATTCTCCGTCGAAGGTTGGGAACCCCCGGCGGGCATCGGAGGATGAACAAATTGCCAGTGCTGCCAATCCTTAGGCAGCCACTGGGAACCGGCGGCAATCGGAGGCTGAACGAATTGCCAATGAAGCCACGGCCTCTTCGGCGGCCACGTGAAGCCGCCGATTGCGGGCATCGGAGGATTGACGAAATGCCAGCGTGGCCAATCCGTCGGGGGCCACTTGAAACCGCCAGCGGGTCTCGGCGGGCTGGCATACTCCCAGTGGGGCCATGGTCTGTTCGGCGGCCACGTAAAACCTCCGGCAGCTGGGATCGGCGGGTGGACAAAAGGCCACGGGCGGGGGTGAATGCCGAGAAACCAATCCTCTTATTTTCCGCCGGCAACAGAAGGGTTGGATTTCTCGACGGCGGCGCTATCATCATCTGCGATGTTTCGGCACAAGGCGACGGAAAGGAAACATGAGAAGATTAAGAGGGTGATCAATGATGTTTTCGCCATAGTTGTGTGTTTTTTTGCTTTATGTTTTGGTGCAGAATGAATATGGAATTGAGGTGTATATATAGCAGTGTGAGTGAGAGATTTAGTCTCATAAAACTCTTCCGTATATATGAAATTAATGTTTAGATCAGTTGAAATTTTCTTGAGAGATAAATTATAATCTTCAAATCACTTCCAAGAGTTCATTAAGTGTTCAAAGTCTTGTATAATATATCGAATGGGAGTCTATTTGCATATATTTTGGTGATGTAGTATGTGATTTACATCCACGAAACTCTAAGATGATGAGCCTATTCAAGATTTCCACAGTCAATTGTAAAAGGTTGCAACTTTAAAAATATAATTTCGTACTCTCGCCTCAAAAGATTGGAAATATATATTTTTTTTTAATTTTAGTAATATTAACAAATGTACAAACAAAACTACATACCTTATTTTTTATCTTTATTTTTGTTGGATAAACTGATATTCCTATTTATATAACAAAAGTATTAGTTTTTTTTTAGGGTGATTTTAAATAATAAAATAAGGTTTACCATTCTTCTTTTCCTTATAATTCTTCTTATTGTTATGTTTATTAGATATATAAATAGCTAATAGTTTTTAAATAGAAACAACTAATTGATATTATCAGATTATATTTGGATTAAAAAATAAAATATTGAGAAATCGATGGAAAAATAGTGGAAAAATACCATTTTACGTCGCACTTTCTAAATCGGTTGCAGTATAACCGATTTAAAAAGTGATTAGGTTTCATTTTACATCGATTATTAGGAAACCGATGTAATATATCAGTTTTTTACATCGGTCAATAGGAACCGATTTAATATATCAATTTTTTACATCGATTAATAAAAAACTGATGTAGTATGTGTATGTTTCACATCGGTTCTCATATACCAACACATAAAATGCCCCCCACTACCCAGTTTAGGTCATTCAACCTTCTCCCATTCCTCGCTTATTCATTCAATCTCCTCCCCTCAACCTTGCGATTCGGCTAAAAGCTCTGACCACCGCGTGCCACTAGAGTTGTTGAGATCAGTGGAGCAAGCCTTGGAGGTGAAGTTGGGTGATGACACGGTCTTGGTGGTGCTTACAACGTCGATGTCTTTGATCTATGGCCTTCTGATATTTCCCTGGAAGAGGTCGAACAATAATCGCGGCCAGGAGGTTACGCCGCTAGTTGTCCGCAAGACGGTGCCGCTTGAGGAAGAGAAGGAGGATTTCGGACCTGACAAGGTGATGTCATCGTCTTCTTCGGAACCTAGACTGGCATTGCCGAATGTTTTTCGAAGGTATCACCGTCACTAAGGACTCCTCACGATTTTGAGCTGCCATAAACCCTTGTTTCATATGGCTGAGGTCGAAATTGATCTCTTCATATTCCCCCCTTTTCTTTTTATTTCTCCCTGCCCTAGTTGTTCTCTCTGTCCTAATGTTGATCCACACACGAATAGAGAAGATGGGATGCTCTTTTTCAGTGAAGGATGTTATACTCCCTATGCAGGCATGCATTGGGTCCAAGGTGATTGCCAGTGAAGCTTTGTCTGATATCAGGAAGGATGTTCTCGCCAAATGCTATGGTGAGATTATGCCGTTGACCATTTACTTCTACACGATGTCAAACTATTTGTATGGTTTTCTTTTGTTCCCCTTTCTGCAGTATCATGTGTTCTTTCTTGTTCCATTTGAACGTTAAATTTACAAATGTCCCCTCCTTTGTCTTGTTTCGTTGGAATCTTATATAGGCGGAGATATCACAAGAAAAAAGAAACTGCTGCGGAAACAGGTGAATTATGTTTGCTTTCTTGCCCTCCTGTTACCATATCCAATCGTATCTTTATGGGTAGTTTGTGGAAGTGGATCTATATACTTTCAGTTTTTAATACAACTATTTGCCTGTAACGAGCAATGAGCTGTAGGTCTAAATCAGTTCCTCAAGTTCTTCTGTTGATGTGTTTGTAAAATGTGTTTGCCATGACTGATAGACTCATGCTGTCGGGTTAGTCTCTATCTCTGTTTCTATCTCTTTCACTTGTTCTTCTTTTTATTTTTCCCTGTTTTGCTTATTTTCGATTTTTCCCCATCCTTTTTTGGTGCGAGCTTTTGGTTTTCCTCTTATTGCGACCGAAGGTAGGGTTTCCGTCATTTTCTTGAACGGCGGTGAGGATTTGCTCTGGGTTTATATTTTTCTTTTCCTGTTTATACTGATTATGTATAAGGACTATTAGTGATTTTGTTTCTCAGATTTGTGTTCTTCTTTGATGCTGATTGTGCTTGGTGTGTTTTTGTTATCAGGTATGGCTTGTTATTTTATCAGGTATGCTTGGTGGGCTTCATTTGTTTACACTTCTCTGTTTTAGGATTTCTCCGGATATCTTTAGAACTTACTAATGATTTTTCTAGCTGTTTATACTGAGGACTATTGATTTGGTTTCTCAGATTTTTGTTCTTTTCTGCCGTTGGTGGTGATTGTTGTATTTTTTTCATCAGGTTTGAGTTGTTATTTTTTCTGGTCTGATTTGTAGGTTCGTTCATATATACGCTCCTCTGCGCAATTGGAATAAAAACCTAAAACCAACCGATGACGAGGGCGATATTCAGCCCCCAAATTGACCGCCGTCAGGATGAAAAAAATCCACCTGATGCCGCTCCACCCGATGCAATAATGGAATTAATCTTCTTAAAGCTACCCATCAAATCTATGGTACGTTTTAAATGCTCGCAAGCATTACCGTCATTGATTTCTCATCCAACTTTTGTTCAATCCTATCTCAAACATCATCTTTTGTCTAATGAAAAGATCATTACTTTTATCCCATCTTCTTCCGGATTTTATGTCCTAAACCTGGAGAAAGGAAATAATATTGTGCAAGAAAGACCATAAATACTGATCTCCTTGTCTGTAGAAGCTCCTGATCGCGTACGTCTCATGGGTTCTTGCAATGCCTTAATATGTCTTGGTATATATATATATATATATATATATATATATATATATATCCAATATTCAGTTTTTCTCAACCTTGTGTTGGTTTCAGTCCTATCTTATGGAATCCTCTATTGAATGATTACAAAAAAGTCCCCTTATTCCTACTTTTATGAATCGGTTTGGATTTGGTTACGATTCGCATACACAAGACTACAAATTTGTAAGAATCGATATTATGGAGGGCGTGGCAGAGATTTATGGGCTTAAATCAAATTCCATGAGAGTCTTCCCTTTTGAATTTGAACTACTTGATATTAGTCCCGGTTGTGGTTTCTAATGATTATCTACCAAGAGGGACATCATTCAAGTCTTCAATTTAATACTCACAATCCCGTTATTATCAGTCAAAGGTATACGCTTCATCTATTCGATGGTTCTCTATCCCGTACATGATCGGTGAACGAAGCCTAAACATCTTCCAAAGGGGATGTTTTAACAAAAATCGGGTTTCTAGGTTGGTTCACATTCAAACTTTGTACCTCATAGTATAAGTAAGCTTGGAAACTATAATCACTTCGTATATTTCTTCTAATATGATAACTTAATCTCTTAATATGCTTGTTCCAAGTATTAAACGAATCACCATGATGCTATGAACATATTCCAACAAAACCAACTACCATTCAAATCAAAACATGCATATAATGAAGGATAACTATGTTCAACGAGTACTCCTCTCCATAACTACATAAAGCATCTCAGTTCAAAGGTAAGAATGAAGGTGTATTCGAATTACCTTCAGACATAAATGAATATGAATATAAGTGAAGAATGTTCCTTTAAAGCCTTCAATAAGCTTGCTTAATCTACGAACCCACACCAATTCAACGAGTTATGGACGTCTAGGAAGGATTTTTGGTAGCTTATGGGGAGTTGAAGATGAAAAATGAGAGTATGGTTTGGGAGAAAATGAAAGAGGGTTGGTGTCTTTGAATAAAATATTATCCTTAACGTATGTTTGTCACACAATATCACGTAAGATATCACCTTAACATACGCTAACCCATATTACCTTTGGAAATTATAGCTTCTGTACTCACTGTAACTATTGATAAAAGTCTCCCAGATTCTTATGTGTGGCCTCATCATAGTTCAGGTGTGTTCAGTATTAAAACTGCATTTCATATGCTAAGTAATGAGGATAGACTAGTACCTGTACTTCCATGGAATATGGTTTGGAAATTGAAAGTTAACCTTAGAATTAGGTTCTTTCTTTGGACAGCTCTGCATGTTAAACTTCCTACTGCCTCACTGTTGTTTAATCATGGAGTCATTCAAACCCCTATATGTACATTATGCAATGAAGAAGAGAAAACTATCAATCGTATATTTTTCAAATGTAAGAAAATGGAAAACGTATACAATCCAATGGCAGGATGTTGTTAGATATAATTATATAAGACAGTTACAGGTTATAGTTTTGCAGGCAAGAAGTAGTGATTGATGTTCACTTGTATGGGTGAGTTGGTTTCGCCTTTCCGGGTTGATTCATCTCTTCGGAGATCGCTTGTCTTTATTTATTCATTTAGTCAATATACTCCAAAACTCCAGAAAATTTAGCATTTGTAACACCAAAAATATCATCTTCTCCGTATCTACTCTACAGTTCTCATACTTATATTGAACTGTGGAATAATACATTATTGACTGAAACTGTTGTTGTTAGTTTATGGTGATCAGTTGAATAGTGAAAGAGTATACATTGGATTATTGATGTTGCCGGTTTATAATTAAATATACAGCTGCGCAAATTATCGGGAGGAATAATGAAGTTCTTTTATTCACTGTATGATCTGTTTCTGAGGTTAATAAGTACAGTGTAACTCCGTCCTGTTATTTTCACTATATGGACCAGGAACTTGCTGCATCGCCCGTAGAGGAAGTCTTGATTGAGAACGAGCTTTGCGCTGTTTGAGACATGCTTTTCGCAACACTTAATCCCCTGACTGGTGGAGACGTGCGCTACTTTTGCCACCCTGCCATAGGCCACATGCACAAGGACCTACAGTAGGTGCTGTTTTTAGCTCTGAAATGATTGGTGAGGCTACAATTGATAGGATTGTCGAGTTGTTGAAATTGACAAATTCAGGCAAGATTTCCTTCACTATACAGAGACAACCCCCCAATGTAGCACAATTATCATATTTCAGTTATGAGAAAGTCTATTTTATGTATCTTGCAAATGCTACTGTCAATTAACCCGTTGGTGAAACACCCATTACATCTTAATCAAACCACGTTTTTGGGCATTAATACCATGTACCTTTCATTGATTAATTCATCTTTATTTTGTTTTATTTCAAATTTTCAATTGCTTTTTCATTTCTTGTGATTATAATAATAAGAGACAAATTGTTGGCAGGAGTGGCTTATCTTTGAAATGTGCAAAGATGTACCTCGCATTTTTAAAACTGCATGGATGTAGCTTGTGTTGCTTAAAACTGTGTACACTTGCCCCAATCTTTGGAGAATATATTACTCTCTCTGTATCTCCCTCCCTATATGCAAGTAGGATTATGTGTTTATACATGAAAGCTATTAAAACTTTATAAAAATCATTATGAAATTATTACAAATAAAATTTGAACTGTAAAAAACTATTATATATTTTAAAAGAATTATAAAAATATAAAAAATTACAAGATGAATTATAAAATCTACAAGAAACTTATAAAAATATCGGTAATATAATAGAACGCCCCTTCCCGCTTCTTTGATATGTTTTTACCATAAAAATGATTGTTGACAATAAAAGGAGAAATGGCAAAATATCAGTTGTTCAAAATCGAAGTCATTAAAATATTTATGGATATTTGATCAATTGGTGGCCTCTTGTAAATTTGCAGACATTTGATATGGAAGAGCCTTATTCGAAGGATGATATTCATGACGTACGAAGACATTGGACTCAATATTTTCTAGATTTTACATCTTTATCGAAGTAGTAAGAGAAGAATATGGGAACTGGGTACGTAGGGATTTGCTGCGTAGGGATCATTCATCATTTTGTGATTGTACTTTTTTTTGCAAGATTTACAAATCTCTTGTAATAACTGTTGTTGTACATTTTTTGCAAGATGTAAACAGGATTTTGTAATAGAATAGTGTAAACTTGATAATTTGGGTAGAATATTGTAACACCCCCAAACCGTTCGGGAATATTACAGCGCCGCAGACCCTCTCCGTGAGGATCTACCAGGCTAAATACAGAAAACACAACAACACAATACATATCGACATGGGTAATTAACAGACCATACCGATTTGCTCTTTTACCACAACCTACACATCAACCATACATTACTCTTTCTCATAGCTCATACCCACGTGGGGGTTAACATAAATCAACGTTCCCACGTAGGGGAAAATAAACACAACGGAAGGACAAAACCAGACATCTCCAAATACCCAACACCGGTCTTCATGTGATTAGTATCGCCGTCTTCCATCATTATTCGTAACGATCCTGTGAATTGCTCCCCAGCAACCTGCAAGTACCTGGATGCAAAACAGACATCCACCCCCCGAATACTCGGGGGTTAGCAAAACTCCACTATTTTGCTAGTGCAAGTATAAATACAAAGACGAGCCATACATATCATACTCCAAGAACATAGAAATCGTGAATATACTTCCCAAGATAATTCGCTTGATCAAAATAGTTTGAATTATGAAAGATAGGAATAAAACCATTTTATATCTTACAAAACATTTTACGATCTCGGGAGTTTTGAAAGCATTTGGGGTTTAAGAATTTTCAAGCCTTTCGAAACACTTAGGGACACAGCCCAAAAATCATTTATTTCAAAATACGATTCCGATAACAAAATACGGGGTCTACAACCCAATCATAACATTCTAACCACAAGCACGGGGGTTCGTGAATCAACTTATTCACATCACATACTCACAAGAATAACCCGACATAAACTACACCATGTCAAACATTACCATGACAAGTCTCACAGAACGACAACAGAGAGCACAACTTTGCAACTTGAACATACTGCCAAACTCAACACACCACAGAGCTACAATACACGAGCAACCACAGACTCACGTACCCTTACCAAATTATCACAATAAGGTACACATCACACATAACACATTTACTGATGCCATTCCAGCAAGTACGATAACATTTGGACTGCCATTCTAATCAGACGAAATATGCGCCACAAATCACAGTTCTCCAACAAAACATTTCAAAGTTAACCGTTGGTACGAGACTCACGGCCGCCGTACCCCGCAGAGCCCCGTCGGACATCCCTGGGTGGTTAACCCTAGTTCGCGATACGCACACACACGGCAATACGTATCCCTAGAGGCCTCGTCAGACCGTCCCTAGGTGAACATACACATATCATCCACAACGCCACGGAAAGCCATAATTCGAATACTAGAATATGCATACAAATGCTAGGTACTTCGCTAGAATGGCCATTTTAACCGGCATATACTCACAATCAATGTCACACAACGACAAGCAAATACCAATGCCAAACAACACCAAGTGTCCCAACCTCCTTACGAAGGAGTAACAACTAATATCACACAACATCACATATTCACCGTACAATTACACATCTCAATACATAATCCTCGGCAAATAATTACGGTCTACTAAATTCACTAAAATATGTTCAATATCTTCCATCACACAACAATGATACACATAATCAGAAAACACAATTATTCACAAAGCCTACGAGTTATCTTCGAAGGAAAACCTTTATCAAAAATATACCGATCCTTTTTGGAAGTTCATTAAAACATTAAAATTCCACATATAATCAATTACCAATTATCACGTCTACGAAATACGAAATGTATGGGCAAGATACTTGCCTCGATACCACAAGCAATGAAACGACGAACGGACACGGTCGGGTAGTCCTCAAACTTCCAAGAACGAACAAGAACTCGACAACTCCAGAAAACTACGAAAATAACATCACCACGAATCAATAAAGCTAAACGGAATTCGAATCAACTCGAAAAACAACATGGATCCGAGGGTTTTTTCAAGACAAATCGAGAATCAAGTTCTGGGTGATAAAATTGATAAATGAGTCACAAAATCCGAAGACCATGATCAATACAACAAGAATACCAAGAACAATTCATCAATCTCGGACAAAATCAACGAATCATGAAGAAAACCCCCAAAATACCCGAAATTAGGGTTCTAAGAATTTTACCTTGATTAAAATAGGGAAAGATATTGGGATGTTGTTAAATCCATACTAGAAACTCAAAGATGTTGATGGGTGATGATATCAGGCCAAAATCCATGCTTACACGCCTTCAAGATCGTCTAGATCGCCGGAAGGAAGAAAGGGGAGGAAGAAATGACGAAAATTGACCTCTGCAGTCCTATATATACTATTAACAGTTAGCGCACGCTAAGGTATGTGTAGCGTGCGCTATCGGCCTCAAAAATGCACCAGAACCCTCTGGCAGACATCGTTAGCGCGCGCTAATACATGCGTTTAGCGTGCGCTAATTATACACTGTGTAGTCTTTGCTATTTCGACCACAACTTCTTCGTCCGGACTCCGATTGACTCACCGTTTGAACCATTGGAAAGATAACTTGATGCTCTATCATACTGAAAAGATTCAGAACTTTTGGAGTTTCCAAGAATCGATGGTGATTTTACAAAGTCGAACTAATACGTCGATTAATCCGAAACAATATCAAAACTTGCTCGAATAACGAAATGTGCTGAACAAACCATGTCTGAAATGTGTCAATGAACACAAGCAAGTCACTAGAATCGAAAAATATAGAAATAGAAAGTATGGGTATTACATTCTACCCCACTAAAGTTTCGTCCCGAAACTTAAAACATAAAACGATCAATGTAAAACAATCTCAGATAACACACTCATTCATACAACGGCTTGCAACGAATCACATGCAGCACGTGGCTGCTAACATCCACATCGCCATTTCGGAATGATAACAAAATGCACGGACAAAAATCAGTATGGTTGAACAACCCAAACAGGTACATCAATCAAAACGCGAGTTAATCGCCGAACAAATACGAAATTCCACAACACGAGGATTGGAAGATCGAAAACGAAGTTAATTTCCCGAAATTAAGGAAATTACGAAGTGGTCTGAACGCTCAAAAATCATGATACGAGATCAACGAATACCGGACAACAAACGATCGAACAACAACGATCGAGACATCAACAGTCGAACAATCATATCCGAATCATAACGAATAACAGAAATCGAATAGCATCCCCGAAGTCCACAGCGCGAATCAAGACAATGTATGATCCGATAAAAACGACATGATATACATTTTCATAAGATTCACAGGAGCGGAGCCGAATTTAGAAAAGTCACAACGACAAACGGATTAACCCGAAACAATACTGCAACTCGTTCGAACAACAAAAAGTGAAGAGTAGAACAAGTCCAGAAAATATCGACAAACACAAACGAGTCGATAGATTCGAATAAAACGAAAGCGAAAAAAAATATGGGTATTACACCATATCACCCATAAAAGAGGTTTCGTCCCCGAAACCTAAACAACAAGAACGAAGTGCTAGAATAGCAACCTTCCCGGAAACCTTCTCTTGGTCCCGCACCTGATCTCCATGACTGTCTGTACCACGGTCACGACCGCGCCCTTTGCCCCTCGGCATATTAAGCGGATACTCACTCAATACAATGGTACAGCATCGCAAAATAATATACCAAATTGCCAACTCGGCTTGACATATCACATAAGACAACTAATAGCAACTCGATAAGAAGATCCACGAGGTATCCTTTTACATGATATCCTTTGAAAATACTTGGATTTGCATGTTTATTCAAAATAAAACTTTGAGAGTATTTTTGGTACCTCGGGCTTTTTGTCAAAACTTGTAAACAAAAGACTTTAACCGTCTCCTTTTGGAATTATTTGCAAACCAATATATCCTTGCAACTGCCACTATTAAAATAACCATGCCACTACACATTATCATCACCGTTAATAACAAACAAGGTAACCACGCAAGATCCTCAAACCATTCGTACAAGCACTAAATATTCCCACCAATCATCAATCATTTTGGGGTGATCCAAGATCACGCACGATAACTGGCTCAGTATAGAAAACTTTTCTAAATCCGAGTTTGAAGTTTAAATCGAGTAAGATCCTTCATCTTTCACAATATATTTTTGAAAATAAAAATTGTATTGGTTTTTGAAAATAAAAAATTTTGATATTGTGAAAGATTTCTGAAAATCATGTACTCGAATCATTTGAAAATACAACAGTACGTCAAAAATCATTTTTGAAAATCTTCTCAACACTACACAATAATCAACGACGGTAACATTTTACAAAATGTTCAAAGATACTTTAAAATAACTCTTTTAATACCGTCGGGGTTCCTTTAGGAAATTCAAGGCCGGCTCGCCAATTTTAAACGATTTTCAAAGTCCACACGAAGCCGCCGATTAAGAGAACCGTCAAAACTTTATGAAATTTAATTTTCCACAACTTGCTCAAGTTTATAAAATTTTCAGAAAAGCGTTTTCGAATACACACACAACAGACATAATTTACCATTTTATCAAAATACGATCCATTACCATTAAATCTAATCACACGTCAACATCATATATCTACATAATTACAGTATCGCACAAGCAACCGTCAAAAGATAATTAACATCTAAAACTGAAATACGACCTCTCAGTAACGAGGACTCTCACAACAAGTGCATTTAGGACGACTTAATATTCACACCACCAACTTAATCACAATTTTGAGCATTATTGACCAAATAATAATGCCAACATCACTACATACCCTCGAACCGACGATCATGAAATCAAAAAGTCGAAAGCAAGAGCCACGTTTCGAGTAAATTTTTGGTAGACCTCATTTGAGTCTTTAAAATCAAATTTTGAAAACTTGCAATGCAAGATGAAAATAAAATATAAGTAGTTAAGTTCTAAAAAAAAATCCGGTCTCGAGGTCATCATACGAAATCAAAATTTTTCCTTTCTTGAAGGATGTTTTAAAACAAAATTTTACGTGACTCTTCAAAAATAACTAAACTTTGAAATATCACATTGACAAACTTTCCTTGCGGGATCACACCAAGTCATATCTAAAGAAACGATTCACACAATACATATACACATTTATACACCGATATCACTTTTCATTCCAGTACAACACAAGAATCAACAAACATGGATTGCATATTCACAATTCACATTTAAACTCCACATAATAACACATAATCACACAAGCTCGTATAACACGAGAGCAACAAAGTAAGGAGACTTACATCCACAGATCGCACGAAGATGATGGCTGAACCTCGATACTAATCACGACCGACACCTCAGACGACGCGTCGCGACACGACTCAGTCAGACAAAATCTGACAAGACAAGACAAGACAAGGCCCGACAACACACAACTCAACCCGACAGCCTAGGTTTCCGCAACCTGGCTCTGATACCATATTCTGTAACACCCCCAAACCGTTCGGGAATATTACGCCGTTGCACCCTCTCCGTGAGGATCTACCAGGCTAAATACAGAAAACACAACAACACAATACATATCGACATGGGTAATTAACAGACCATACCGATTTGCTCTTTTACCACAACCTACACATCAACCATACATTACTCTTTCTCATAGCTCATACCCACGTGGGGGTTAACATAAATCAACGTTCCCACGTAGGGGAAAATAAACACAACGGAAGGACAAAACCAGACATCACCAAATACCCAACACCGGTCTTCATGTGATTAGTATCGCCGTCTTCCATCATTATTCGTAACGATCCTGTGAATTGCTCCCAAAGAACTCCGCAAGTACCGGATGCAAACAGACATCCACCCCCGAATACTGGGGTTAGCAAAACTCCACTGTTTTGCTAGTGCAAGTATAAATACAAAGACGAGCCATACATATCATACTCCAAGAACATAGAAATCGTGAATATACTTCCCAAGATAATTCGCTTGATCAAAATAGTTTGAATTATGAAAGATAGGAATAAAACCATTTTATATCTTACAAAACATTTTACGATCTCGGGAGTTTTGAAAGCATTTGGGGTTTAAGAATTTTCAAGCCTTTCGAAACACTTAGGGACACAAATTTCAAAAATCATTTATTTCAAAATACGATTCCGATAACAAAATACGGGGTCTACAACCCAATCATAACATTCTAACCACAAGCACGGGGGTTCGTGAATCAACTTATTCACATCACATACTCACAAGAATAACCCGACATAAACTACACCATGTCAAACATTACCATGACAAGTCTCACAGAACGACAACAGAGAGCACAACTTTGCAACTTGACCATACGGCCAAACTCAACACACCACAGAGCTACAATACACAGAGCAACCACAGGACTCACGTACCCTTACCAAATTATCACAGTCAAGGGACAAATCACACACAACACATTTACTGGTGCCATTCCAGCCAAGTACGATAATATTTGGACTGCCATTCTAATCAGACGAAATATGCGCCACAAATCACAGTTCTCCAACAAAACATTTCAAAGTTAACCGTTGGTACGAGACTCACGGCCGCCGTACCCCGCAGAGCCCCGTCGGACATCCCTGGGTGGTTAACCCTAGTTCGCGATACGCACACACACGGCAATACGTATCCCTAGAGGCCTCGTCAGACCGTCCCTAGGTGAACATACACATATCATCCACAACGCCACGGAAAGCCATAATTCGAATACTAGAATATGCATACAAATGCTAGGTACTTCGCTAGAATGGCCATTTTAACCGGCATATACTCACAATCAATGTCACACAACGACAAGCAAATACCAATGCCAAACAACACCAAGTGTCCCAACCTCCTTACGAAGGAGTAACAACTAATATCACACAACGTCACATATTCACCGTACAATTAAACATCTCAATACACAATCCTCGGCAAATAATTACGGTCTACTAAATTCACTAAAATATGTTCAATATCTTCCATCACACAACAATGATACACATAATCAGAAAACACAATTATTCACAAAGCCTACGAGTTATCTTCGAAGGAAAACCTTTATCAAAAATATACCGATCCTTTTTGGAAGTTCATTAAAACATTAAAATTCCACATATAATCAATTACCAATTATCATGTCTACGAAATACGAAATGTATGGGCAAGATACTTGCCTCGATACCACAAGCAATGAAACGACGAACGGACACGGTCGGGTAGTCCTCAAACTTCCAAGAACGAACAAGAACTCGACAACTCCAGAAAACTACGAAAATAACATCACCACGAATCAATAAAGCTAAACGAAATTCGAATCAACTCGAAAAACAACATGGATCCGAGGGTTTCTTCAAGACAAATCGAGAATCAAGTTCCGGGTGATAAAATTGATAAATGAGTCACAAAATCCGAAGACCATGATCAATACAACAAGAATACCAAGAACAATTCATCAATCTCGGACAAAATCAACGAATCATGAAGAAAACCCCCAAAATACCCGAAATTAGGGATCTAAGAATTTTACCTTGATTAAAATGGGGAAAGATATTGGGATGTTGTTAAATCTATACTAGAAACTCAAAGATGTTGATGGGTGATGATATCAGGCCAAAATCCATGCTTACACGCCTTCAAGATCGTCTAGATCGCCGGAAGGAAGAAAGGGGAGGAAGAAATGACGAAAATTGACCTCTGCAGTCCTATATATACTATTAACAGTTAGCGCACGCTAAGGTATGTGTAGCGTGCGCTATCGGCCTCAAAAATGCACCAGAACCCTCTGGCAGACATCGTTAGCGCGCGCTAATACATGCGTTTAGCGTGCGCTAATTATACACTGTGTAGTCTTTGCTATTTCGACCACAACTTCTTCGTCCGGATTCCGATTGACTCACCGTTTGAACCATTGGAAAGCTAACTTGATGCTCTATCATACTGCAAAGATTCAGAACTTTTGGAGTTTCCAAGAATCGATGGTGATTTTACAAAGTCGAACTAATACGTCGATTAATCCGAAACAATATCAAAACTTGCTCGAATAACGAAATGTGCTGAACAAACCATGTCTGAAATGTGTCAATGAACACAAGCAAGTCACTAGAATCGAAAAATATAGAAATAGAAAGTATGGGTATTACAAATATATGGCGTCTTGTTGGAGATTTTATTATTCATGTTATGCTTTATAGGAGGGATTCTGTCGTGATCTAAAAATTGCCGCTTTCGTGAACAGGGCTTTTCTAAATTTGCCATTTTTTGAACTAGAATATCAATTTTTCTAAATCAGTTAAAAGCAGTAACCTTTTTAGAATATTACACATTCTAAATCGGTTAAAGCGGTAACCGATTTAGAATATTACACATTCTAAATCGGTTAAAGCAGTAATCGATTTAGAATATTACACATACTAAATCGGTTAAAGCAGTAATCGATTTAGAAACTAAACATTCTAAATCGGGTTTTCGGATATCCGATCTGGAATGTGAGATTCGAAATAACCGATGTTAAATGCGTCGATTTTCTACATCGGCTGGATCTATAACGGTTCGAGAACCGATTTAAAAGGCCTATTTTAACCGATTTAAAAGGTGTTTTTTCTATTAGTGAGTGGGGCCATGGTCTGTTCGGCGGCCACGTGAAACCTCCGGCAGTTGGGATCGGCGGGTGGACAAAAGGCCACGGACGGGGGTGAATGCCGAGAAACCAATCCTCTTGTTTTCCGCCGGCAACAGAAGGGTTGGATTTCTCGACGGCGGCGCTATCATCATCTGCGATGTTTCGGCACAAGGCGACGGAAAGGAAACATGAGAAGATTAAAAGGGTGATCAATGATGTTTTCGCCATAGTTGTGTGTGTTTTTGCTTTATGTTTTGGTGCAGAATGAATATGGAATTGAGGTGTATATATAGCAGTGTGAGTGAGAGATTTAGTCTCATAAAACTCTTCCGTATATATATGAAATTAATGTTTAGATAATTTGAAATTTTCTTGAGAGATAAATTATAATCTTCAAATCACTTCCACGAGTTCATTAAGTGTTCAAAGTCTTGTATAATATATCGAATGGGAGTCTATTTGCATATATTTTGGTGATGTAGTATGTGATTTACATCCACTAAACTCTAAGATGATAGCCTATTCAAGATTTCCACAGTCAATTGTAAAAGGTTGCAACTTAAAAAATATAATTTCGTACTCTCGCCTCAAAAGATTGGAAATATATATATTTTTTTTAATTTTAGTAATATTAACAAATGTACAAACAAAACTACATACCTTTATTTTTTTTTTATTTTTGTTGGATAAACTGATATTCCTATTTATATAACAAAAGTATTAGTTTTTTTTTAGGGTGATTTTAAATAATAAAATAAGGTTTACCATTCTTCTTTTCCTTATAATTCTTCTTATTGTTATGTTTATTAGATATATAAATAGCTAATAGTTTTTAAATAGAAACAACTAATTGATATTATCAGATTATATTTGGATTAAAAAATAAAATATTGAGAAATTTGAGATATACTCGATACACACACATATATATATATATATGATTTTTAAATTTAGTAATTTAAATAAATGTGCATTATATATATATATAATTTAAATAAATGTGCATTATATATATATATATATATATATATATATATATATATATAAAACTTAAATAGGCTTATCATTTGAGAGTTTCTTGGGTGTAAAAATTCAGAGGTGATTAGTCTATGTGCCAATATTCGACGTATTATAATCTAAGACTCTTAACTCAGATGGAACTCTGTGGAAGTGATCCGAAGATTATATTAGATATACACGGATCAAGAACGTTCATGAGATTAAATCTCTCACTCCCATTGCTATATATACATGCACCTCAAAACTCTATATTTGTTCTTCATTGAAAAAATCGCACACTTATCAACAATGGCGAGAACAATTTCACTCATCCTCATCTTAATCTTCTCGTGTTTCCTTTCGGTAGCCTTGTGCCGAAACATCGCTGCTGATGATAGCGCCACTGTCCAGAAATCCAACCCTACTGTCGCCGGCGGAAAACAAGAGGACTGGTTTCTCGGCATTCACCCCCGCCCGTGGCCTTTTGTCCACCCGCCGATCCCTGCTGCCGGAGGCTTCACGTGGCCGCCGAACAGGCCATGGCCCCACTGGGAGTACGCCAGCCCGCCGAGACCCGCTGGCGGTTTCAAGTGGCCCCCGACGGATTGGCCCCACTGGCATTTCGTCAATCCTCCGATGCCCGCAACCGGCGGTTTCCCGTGGCCGCCATACAGGCCGTGGCCGCACTGGCAATTCGCTCATCCTCCGGTGCCGGTCGGTGGTTCCCAACCTTCGGCGGAGAATGGTGCTGAAACAACAAATGCGGCGCCAGCAGCTTGAGTCCGTTTAGAGTGTTTAAGTTGGTTTGAGTTAGATAAGTAGTAAATTAATATGCATAAGTTGCTTTTTATTTTATTATTAGGTTTTTGCATTACTTTGGATTGGGTATTTTATCTTTGATTTATAGTTTAGGGGTTTTATTTATTTTTCGAGAAGTAATGAATAATGGTATTTTTTTGCTATTTTTTTAGTACTGATGATATATTATATATATATATATATATATAATCCAAGATTTTGTCACAATCAAAATATTTAAATGATAAAATCATGTTTGAGTAATTCTTGGGACTGAGTAATTGTTCGGACAATCAATTAATATTGATGGAAATTACAGCTGAACTGTTAGTAAAACTTAATTTTAATTATATTGTAGTTTTTAAACAGAAATAATAGTATGATCAGACTAGTAGTGCCCCACCTCCATTTTTCTTCACACTGGTAAGTAGTTAGTGAGCTGAGTTGAGTTGAGTTGCTGCACACAAGGCTGCATTAGAGAATGCATGCTTGAATTGTTCGAATAAGTATACCCGCAACATAACGTACAGTGTATGATATATTTTTATTTTAATTACTATAATCATAATAGTGTAAATCATAATCACAACTCGTGTATCACATAATTATCGTGAAAAAAATAACGCATGGTGTATCCCAACTAATGAATCTGAATAGTGTAGTTTTATAACAATAAACTAAAGAGAGGAGGAAAAAAAGTGTGTTGAAGTACTATCAAAGAAGGATACATCAAAGATCTACTTGCTAAGACGATCAGAATATCTACATTTGAGAAGTTTCACAACATTACATCTAGTCAACTCAAAAATGTTATGTGTTATTATCATGAGGAGGAAATGCATGCTGCACTCTTTTTCCCTTAACCACGGTTATTTCCATTGGGTTTTTTCTGGTAAAGTTTTTAATGAGACAACATCAGACTTGTTCACAAAGACACTCCCTACAACTCCTTTAGGGAAATTTGTAAAGAAGATTGGGATATGAATATTTTGAGTTTTATGTTAACATATATAGTAATGAGGGGTAGACATGATATTTTATTATTTTGTATAACACATGTACTCTTTTTCCTTCACTAGGGTTTTCCCACATGGTTTTTTCTAATAAGATTTTAACGAGTCATGATGTTTGTACATGTCATCCAAATGGGAGTGTTATGTATTATTGGATGACCTTTAACCTTTCATCTTTCTTCATTAATAGATAACAACCTTAGACTTGAAAAGCCAAGGCCTTTGTCCTTTCATCTTCATTGTAACTCTTGTATCATAAGCCTATATAAATGTCATATTCTTGATATGTAAGATATACACATATGTATGAATGAAATGATCTCTTTATTTCTCTTAATTCTCTCTATATTTTTAGTAGATTTATGACTTTATCTATAAATACTGAACATTGTATTTACTACTAAAAACTTAATATTTATTAGAACATAAATGATAAGTCATGTTATTTTTCATAATGAAGAACCTTGTTAATTAATTAACCATAAATTTTATTTATAAACAATATAGTTAGTATTACAAATTCCATATGTATTGTGATTGCGATAACGCCGGCGGCTTATCGGTAGGCATGCGGTGGCGGGTGGGTGGCATTGGCAGCCAATTTGTACTTTTTTTTATTATTTTTTATTTATTATTATTGCCACAATGATAATTTAATACTAATTTTTAATTTAATAATAGTCATTCATACTATATAATACACAATTTTTTAGAGTGATTTTAAATAATAAATAAAATTCTGGCCATGTACTGTATAAAAATTTACCATTCTTATTATATATATATATAAGGCTAATAGTTTTATATAGAAATAATTAATTGACATGACCAGATTTAGATCGGATTAAAAAATGAAATATTGAAAATTTGAGATTTAATTGATATGTTTATGATTTTTCAACGCTAATTTTGAGTAGAGTTCAAGTTTGCCCCTTGAATTCATATCATGCCCATGTTGCACGAGTCACCTTCCCTCAAGAAAGGACGATCATATTTCAATAAATAATTTCTTAATTAGATTTTTTAGTCAAATTTTTAATTTACCGAGGCTATCATATTTCAATAAATGATTTTATCTCAACAGAATAATCAACTTGTATAAAAAATATTAATATTTAACTAGAATTTATATATTATGTTTAAAAAAAATCACCCTAAAATTGTGTACCGTAATAGTATGAATAATTATTATTGAATTAAAAAATTTATTTGATTATCATTGTGCCACCAATAACAACAACAAAAAAAGAATAACAAAAGAATACAAATTGATTGCCAATGTCTGCCACCTAGCCGCCACCGCCTGTTCCGGTCGGTCAGCCGCACAATCACAATACATATGAAATTTGTAACAATAATTATATTGTTTATAAATTAAACTTATAATTAATTAACTAACAATGTCCTTCATTATGAAAATAACATAACCTATCAATATTAAGTTAATTGTAGTAAATATAATGTTTAATTGATTTTTAACATAAAAAGTAATAGTGAATGATGTCTTATGAAGTCATATAAGATTGATCAAAATTCAATTTTTCAATTTGCGGATTTCCGTTTCTATAGGTGATGGCAAATTAGTGATGCAACACCAATTTTACAGTTGTTCTCTAAATAAAATTTCAGATAAGAATTATTTTAGCCACGTTCAATTAGTGTAGGTTAGTGGACCAGACTGGCGCAATTCATCGACGCGTAGGAATGTAAATGAATTGAGCGTCCGTGAAAAGATCGCGAAAACATACAATTAATATTCAGTTCGTGTTCGATTTGATTAAACTAGAAAAGTTCGCGAACATGTTCATTAGATACACGAACCGAACACGAACAAAATAATATGTGTTCGTTATTTCGCAAACAGTTCGCGAAATGAGGGATTTTTATAGATTTATTATTAAATTTATAGTAATTAATAAATGTAACTAATGATTCTACAATAATTAATAAATATATATATACAAATACAAAATAAAACATACTATTCTTAAATCCCTAATTTCTAAATCTATCTGTTATTTTTATTTTTCGAATTAATATTGCTTGTACTTTTTTTTATATATTTTTTACACAAACGAACGATCACGGCGAATCGAATAATCGGACGTTAAAACCAAACCAAACCAAACATACCCAGTATATCCCGCTCAGAACAGGGTCTGGGGAGGGTAAGATGTACGCAGACCATGCCCCTACTTTTTACGGTAGGGAGGTAGTGCACAACAAAGTATAGAGTGGTATATAGAAAGAAGCATATGATACGAAAAAGCTCACGACCATACCTGAGCCCATGGTTTAATTCACATGAGACTTACCTAGGAGGACATTGGCAACTATACTCTCGATGAATGCTGCTCTAACCGAAGAGAGGTTGGCTCTGCGCACAGCTCCCTGTCAGAAAAACACCACACGCAAAAGGCAATATGATCAAATATACAGTAAAAGTAAAAAGTGTAATGCTCTAGGTCAAAGCTAACCGAGAGAACCCAACCCTGACGCTCTCAACTACAGCACCGCTCCCTACAAAAGAATCCACAACTCTGATCTGGCGCCTCCACAAGCACCTATCCACAGTCATGGTCTCGGAAAGGTTTAAAGCCTTCAAATCTAATCTCACTTGCTCCTCCCACGTCCTCCTCGGTCTGCCTCTCCTCCTCTCCCCGACAACCAATAAATTCTCGACCCTCCTCACCGGAGCAGAAGTCTGCTGTAACACCCCAAACTAGGCGGATATTACAGTGCCGTGGACCCCCCGACTGGGACCCACCAGGCGAATGGAAAAGGATGAATTACACAGGGTAAATGTAGTACCGAACCACATTATAACATCAATTACTCCGAGTAGGAGTTTCATACAACACACCCAGGATAATAGAATACATGTGTATCTTATGTGACGATAAAATACACGACACTGAATGAAATGAGTATTCGAATGGAATGTCTGCAGCGGAATAAATAAAGAAAACATGAATGACTGAATAAATGACCGAAAGGATCGGGCCCCCTTCTAGTATCACCGGGACTCCCCGTCAACGTGTTCTCTCGCGCCTTTGCCTTGCCATGACTAAAACAATATCCCCAAACGGGGTCGATTATACAGAACAACAATCCTCAAGGGTTGAAAATACACAATTATGATTAACTGAAGTTATGAAATATTCTTAGCTATGAATTACGCTGGAGAGGAGTATCATAGTACGCCCGTAATGTTCTGTGTGAGTGTACAACACCCGTCCATGTACCTAATTAGTCTCACGGTGTAACGCTTTCCCGTGTGCACGGTCTAATGTATCGGTGAACCCAAATACAATAACCATCGTGTGCCCGACTAAAAATTCCACACAGCCACACCCGGCCACGCAATATGAACCCAGAAGGTCATATGAACGAGAATGACCGTAATGAATATCAATGAATAAGTAATAATCTGACAAAGTCAAGAATGACTCACCGAGATGAGAGTAATAATGAAATGAATGATAGCTCAACGAAAAGATTGGAACCGCTGCTCCTTATGGTCAAGTGATTAATTGACAATAACAAGTTTTAATATGATTAATACAATGATGAATGAGTTATGATTATGAATAATCAACAACAAAAGGTATGAATATCCTTTTAACCGAGTAAGAATTAACTTACACAACAACGATGAAGAATGTCCGTCCACGAACAACGTCCTAACCAAGATACCGGTCGCTCGAACAACCTTAATTCAATACAATTGCCAACAATCCGATCAATAACGAATTAAACACGAATATAACGAACTCAAGACGTCGATACGATTAAACCAAGTTCATTGGGGCATTATATCGAACACTTTGAGGCCAACTTTGATTGATTACCACTAGACCTCAATAATACCAACTTCAAATCCCCAAGAAGTGTTTCAAAACAACAAAACATCTCCAATACGATCAATAATCCGTTATGAATATCCAAAAACGTGATTATAACAACAATTAATCGGAAATCCCCAAATCCAACTCGATATTCAAAGTGTTCTTGAATAAATCTCTCAATAATCCAATGAATCCTTATACAAACTCATAATCATATACATATCCCTTCATATAACATGATTATAACGTCCAAAACATCATAACTCAACACAAAATCGAAATCCAAGGTGTTGAAGAAATTACCTCTTGAAGATCCAACCACTACGATCCGAAGAACACGAGTTAAAACGAGTATCCAAGCTTCTCAAAGGAATGAAGATGATGAAGATTACACACTCAAGTGATTGATGATGATAAAATCTCTCTCTCAACCCTCTCTCGGATGAAGAAGGAAAAAGAAGAAGTGAGGAGAAATGACCCGCCAAGTCATTAAATCTCACGGAAGTTACGGCCGTAACTCGGCCCTCTTACGGCCGTAACTTTCCAAGTCAACGGCCCTACGGCCGTAATCGGCCAACTTCAGACGGCCGTAACTCGGCTTCGTCCGAAAGCTCGCCGAGACTTACGGCCGTAATCGATCCCGAGTTACGGCGTAACCCGCCTTCGTCAAAAACATCCGTCGACACCCTTACGGCCAGAATCGCACACCTTACGGCCGTAACTCGATGATACGGCGGTTTCCGGACAATCTTAAGTGCGTAAGCCCTCTTCGTCGAAAACGACTGTGCACTGCCGCGCAGACGGCCAGACCGCCAAGCCTTACGGCCGTACCTTCCTCGACTTACGGCCGTATGCCGCAACCCTTACGGCCGTAAGTCACCCTTGGTCGACAACACCCAAAATTCACGAACACCACTTACGGCCGTATCTCACCTTCCTTACGGCCGTAACTCACCTTCGGCCAAAAATGTCTCGGTAGCCTGCTGGACGCGCACGGCCGTAACCGGCCAGCCTTACGGCCGTACCTGCTCGACTTACGGCCGTACCACAAGACCTTACGGCCGTAAGTCCCTTTCGTCCAAATGGCCTGAAAACACGAACCCTTGTTACGGCCGTAACCCAAAGTCCTTACGGCCGTAACTCGATGCTGGCCAAGTTGAAAATTCCGATAACTTCGATTCCTCGCTACGACTGATGAATGATCCGACATAACATACGAATGTGAAAATGAACAAGTCTAAAACAAGCCACCGATGAAGCCCCCAGTATACGACTACCAATCACGATGAAAACAACAATACTCCCGTCGGTCTCTAAACGGATAAAACATGCAGAACGGAAACTGATATACGATTACAACAAGCCAACGGTCAACGCAAAAGAATGAATCAAGAATGATGAGTGATCATTAAACAGTGAGAAATACTGAGTGACAATTACAGACTGATAATTACTCAATCAAAATGAATCAATTACAACCGGTATTACATACTCCCCTTAAAAGAGTTTCGTCCCGTAAAGTAATGGTCTAACATCTCGGGATAACTCCCCGCATACTATCCTCGGTTTCCCTGTAGCTTCTTCGACTCCGTGTCTAGACCACCGAATTTTAACCAAAGGAATAGTCTTATTCCTCAACCGCTTGATTCGCCGCTCTAAAACTCGAATAGGACGTTCCTCATATGAATGATCGTCGCGATCTCGATTTCGTCGAATCGAGTATGTGACTCGGTCGGCAACATACTTCCGTGAATCGAGAGACATGAAACACGTTATGAATTCGGCTCAACGCCGGAGGTAAAGCCAATCGATAAGCTAACTCGCCCACTCGATCCAAAATCTCAAACGGTCCAATGAATCTCGGACTCAACTTTCCCTCTTCCCAAAACGGAAAATACCTCGACTGGGATACCTTGACCAAAACGTGGTCACCCGTCTCGAACTCTAGTGGTCGACGACGATTATCTCGCATAGATTTCGCCGACTCTGAGCTGTCAACATATGACTCCTGATTAAAGCTACCTTCTCTCGGGCGGCTATAAGCATATCGGGCTCGGTGCCGATTGATTCTGACAAGTCATCCCAACACAAAGGAGACCGACAACGACGACCGTACAAGGCCTCGTAAGGTGCCATCTTAATGGAAGCATGCCAGCTATTATTATACGTGAACTCGATCAATGGTAGTTGGGCTTCCCAATCGTCCTTCCAATCGAGGACGCATGCCCTCAACATGTCCTCTAATGTCTGAATAGTCCTCTCTGATTGCCCGTCGGACTGAGGATGAAAAGCGGTACTGAGATTGAGCTGAGTTCCCATAGCACGATGGACTGATTTCCAAAAATGAGACACAAATCGTCCGTCACGATCGGAAACGATACTCTTAGGAGTACCATGAAGTCTGACTATCTCTTTGATGAACAATCGAGCCGATCTCTCAGACCCCACGTATCCTTGATCTCAAGGAAATGAGCTGATTTAGTTAAGCGGTCCACAATCACCCAGATCGTATTCATGCCACGACGACTCGTCGGCAAACTCGTGATGAAGTCCATAGAAATGTCTTCCCACTTCCACTCCGGAATAGGGAGAGGTTTCAGCATACCCACGGCCGATGTTCAATCTTAACTTGTTGACAGTTAAGCATCTCGAAACAAATTCTCGCGACTTCTCGCTTCATATTACTCCACCAAGAATTGTTTCAAGTCCTTGTACATCTTGCTGGACCCCGGATGAACAGAATAAGGGTAGCATGAGCTTCTCTCAAAATCGAGTTTTTCAACTCGTCATTCGCCGGCACGCACAATCGATTCTTAAATCTCAAAAGTCCATCCTCGTGGACCACGAATCCGTGGGCTTTCCTGAGCCACATCCTCACGGATGCGCAACAATGAAGGGTCCGAACTCGATTCTCTCCGATTACCTCCTCGAGTGACGATGAAATCTCTAACATACAAAGTCAGTCTCGAACTCGCCAAGCTGCACTCGATCTCGGGTCTAAGGAATTCCCGCCAAGTTCCTTCAATCGATAGACGAGCAAGCATCTGCTCCTGAACGGACTTGCGACTCAAGGCGTCGGCGACAACGTTCGCCTTGCCCGGGTGGTAAAGGATCTCGATATCGTAATCTTTGATTAATTCTAACCACCGTCTCTGTCGCATATTTAACTCCTTCTGAGTAAATATATACTTTAAACTCTTATGATCGGTGAATATCGGCGATGTAACGCCATAAAGGTAATGACGCCATATTTTCAAAGCGAACACCACTACCGCTAGCTCCAGGTCGTGGGTCGGATAATTAACCTCGTAAGGTCTCAATTGCCGTGAAGCATAAGCAATAACCTTTCCGTTCGCATGAGCACACATCCGAGACCCCGCCTGACGCATCACTATAAACCACAAATCCTCCGTCCCTGCGGCAAGGAAAGTACAGGTGCTGACATTAACCGGCTCTTGAGTTCCTCAAAACTCTGCTGACACGCGTCGGACCACGTGTATTTCTTATCCTTTCGCAAAAGGTTCGTCAATGGTTGAGCAATTTTGGAAAATCCTTCCACAAATCGCCGATAATAACCCGCTAATCCGAGGAAACTCCGGATTTCCTTAACATTCTTCGGAGGTAACCAATCTCGAATAGCCTCCGTCTTCTGAGGGTCGACACGAACTCCGTCTGATGAAATTACATGTCCGAGAAAAGTCACTTCGGACATCCAGAACTCGCACTTGGAAAACTTTCCAAAAAGTTGCTCTCGTCTCAACACGTCGAGAACCTGATGAAGATGAACCTCGTGATCCTCTCGGCTACGAGAATAAATCAAAATATCGTCGATGAAGACAACAACAAACTGATCCAAAAAGTCGATGAAAACCCGATTCATCAATTCCATGAATACCGCAGGTGCATTAGTTAGCCCGAACGGCATAACTACGAACTCATAATGACCATAGCGTGTTCGAAACGCCGTCCTCACGATATCCGACTCTCGAATCCGCAATCGGTGATATCCAGATCTTAATTCGATCTTGGAAAATCCGAAGCTCCACGAAGTTGATCTAAAAGATCATCAATACGGGTAAGGGATATTTATTCTTGATTGTCACTGCTCAACTCCCGATAATCGATACACAAACGAAATGAACCATCCTTATTCTTGACAAACAACACGGGTGCTCCCCACGGAGACGCACTCGGTCGGATATAACCCTTCTCGAACAATTCCTCAAGTTGGTTCTTTAATTCCTGCATTTCGGTCGGGGCCATCCGGTACGGTGCCTTCGATATCGGGGACGTACCAGGCTCCAACTCAATCGTGAATTCCACATCACTCTCAGAGGCAAACCGAGCAACTCGCGGAAAACATCGGCATATTCCCTCACCACCGGAATATCCGTTAACATTATCGATGACTTCTCGGTTTTGGCCATATAGCACCAATAACCGACACATCCCCGATTGAGTAACCTTCGCTTTCATCAAATTAATGACCTTACGAGCAGTAGGGATTACCTCCCGAAATACACATTCAACCCCATCGTCCCGAAATGATAGTGACCATACGCTTACGGACACTAATGATGGCATCATGACGATCCATCCAATCAATACCCAAGATGACGCCGTCCCTCGGCAAATCTACCACGATTAGGTCCTGGCCATACACGACCATGAAACTCGAATCGGACAATTCGAATCTCACGACATCGATAATTCGTCTACCATCGTAGGCCGATGACATAAGGCTCACAACTAGTAGCACTACCCGCACGTAGTCTACTCAAACATGACTCGGAAATGAATGAATGCGATGCACCAAGATCAAAAAGGGTACACACAAAGTTGAGATAGAATATCGAGTGTACCGAGATCATTCGGGCCTCGGATCATCGGTCTTCTTCATCTCATAAATCCGGCTTGCTAGTCCCGACCGACGCTCCCGTCTGGCTATAGGCTCCACCTTTAGTCGCTCCTGTCGTTTTAAACGACGCCGATTGAGCGGCCCGACTCAACGGCTGACCGCTTAGGTGCCCGAGATGACGTCCGAGTAGGTTTGGAGTCCCTACGGCAAAACGGGCCTTATGCCCAGCAATCCCACAATTATGACACGTGATAGTCTGCCGAGGACACTTGGTACCGAGGTGACCACGCTCCCCACGCTAAAGCAGTGATGGCCGAACCGCCGATCGAGATCGAGATTCCGCGGGTCTAGACGACACAGAGGTCGCTCGTAAAAGCGAGCCCGCACGGAGTTTCTTGAAGGTTGTCTCACCGCCTTGATCGGTTACGATTCTTCGATTTCTTGCTAGCACGAAGGTTGCCGCTTAGCAATCTCTTTAGCAAGAAGCTCATAGGTGAGAGCTTTCTCAATGAATTCAGCCAACGTGGTGCAATTATGATTGAGCAAATCAAGTCTCATACGGGGTTTCACCTCTTGCTGAAATACTTAATCTTATCCGCCTCGGAATGAATGATAGATGAGGCGAACGGAAGAAGTTCCTGAAATTTCTTGGCAATGGCGAGAACATCCTCGTCGATGAGGGGTCGGGAGTGAGTAACTCGACAGCTTGGCCTCTCTGAGTGGGGCCGAATAATACCTCTCCATCATGAGAGTTTTGAATCGATCCCATGTACAAGATCCTTCGGTGGGCTTCAACGACAACCACCAAGAATGAGCGCTCTTACCTGTAGTAAGCCGCAATGAAACTTTGTGTCCTTCCTGACACTCCACCATAGCAAACAACTTCTCGAAATGTTCGAGCCAATGAATAATATCTCACGGCTCGACGAGCCCTCGAAAGTCGGTGGCCTCCGCGAGAGATGTCGCCGATGATATTGCTCACATTCCTCTCTTGCCTCGAGGTGGCGGCGGAGGAGCCCGTTGATTCCGAGTAGTGGAGTTATGCATCGTCTCCATCAACCGTGCCATCTGGGTCATTTGGGCCATCATGCCACCGCATAAATGCGAGTGGGTCAACCCGACACCCTCCGACCGAGCCGTGTCCTGCACGACTCCCCGATAGTGAATGATCGCGTCCAGTGAATGAGTGGCAGCCACCGCTTCGATGAGTTAGCATTATTCCCGGCATTTGCACGTTTATTCGCACGAGTTCTCTGGATTCGGCCCGCTCCACGGCCTCGTCCTCCTCGCCCTTCCGGCTCTTTCCATACTGAAGTAGGAAAGTCACATGATGATTATATTTCCCGCATGAATATCACGTTATGATTATATTATGAAATGATGAAAATGAGCATACACGCTCCAATACAGCGATTACATGAATGATTGATTGACGTGACATGATTATCTGATGAAGTTACTGAAATGATTATCTTGAATGAGTTAACAAGATTAATGATTTGATCTTTCTAATCAACAACTGAATAATGAAATGAATTGAGTGATTAATGAGTTAACCTGACCGTCCTGATCAAAGTGACAATGATGATTGAGGATTGTTAACTCATGAATTATGAATGAATGATTAATGCCAGAAATTATACCATGGCATTAGAAATCTTACAGTTCTTGGTCTGATTGGCTCGGCATTTGCACAGGTCACACGTGACGCGAAAGTCCAATGATACTAGTCCGATGACGATGATTTCAAACGAGACATGACTTGCAGGGTAGTATTCAAAACCACGCTCCGATACCAACTCTGTAACACCCCAAACTAGGCGGATATTACAGTGCCGTGGACCCCCCGACTGGGACCCACCAGGCGAATGGAAAAGGATGAATTACACAGGGTAAATGTAGTACCGAACCACATTATAACATCAATTACTCCGAGTAGGAGTTTCATACAACACACCCAGGATAATAGAATACATGTGTATCTTATGTGACGATAAAATACACGACACTGAATGAAATGAGTATTCGAATGGAATGTCTGCAGCGGAATAAATAAAGAAAACATGAATGACTGAATAAATGACTGAAAGGACTGGGGCCCCCTTCTAGTATCACTGGGACTCCCCGCCGTCAACGTGTTCTCCCTGCGTCTTTGCCTTTCCATGACCTGAAAAACAATATCCCCAAACGGGGTCAGTTATACAGAACAACAATCCTCAAGGGTTGAAAATACACAATTATGATTAACTGAAGTTATGAAATATTCTTAGCTATGAATTACGCTGGAGAGGAGTATCATAGTACGCCCGTAATGTTCTGTGTGAGTGTACAACACCCGTCCGTGTACCTAATTAGTCTCACGGTGTAACGCTTTCCCGTGTGCACGGTCTAATGTATCGGTGAACCCAAATACAATAACCATCGTGTGCCCGACTAAAAATTCCACACAGCCACACCCGGCCACGCAATATGAACCCAGAAGGTCATATGAACGAGAATGACCGTAATGAATATCAATGAATAAGCAATAATCTGACAAAGTCAAGAATGACTCACCGAGATGAGAGTAATAATGAAATGAATGATAGCTCAGCGAAAAGATTGGAACCGCTGCTCCTTATGATCAAGTGATTAATTGACAATAACAAGTTTTAATATGATTAATACAATGATGAATGAGTTATGATTATGAATAATCAACAACAAAAGGTATGAATATCCTTTTAACCGAGTAAGAATTAACTTACACAACAACGATGAAGAATGTCCGTCCACGAACAACGTCCTAACCAAGATACCGGCCGCCGAACAACCTTAATTCAATACAATTGCCAACAATCCGATCAATAACGAATTAAACACGAATATAACGAACTCAAGACGTCGATACGATTAAACCAAGTTCATTGGGGCATTATATCGAACACTTTGAGGCCAACTTTGATTGATTACCACTAGACCTCAATAATACCAACTTCAAATCCCCAAGAAGTGTTTCAAAACAACAAAACATCTCCAATACGATCAATAATCCGTTATGAATATCCAAAAACGTGATTATAACAACAATTAATCGGAAATCCCCAAATCCAACTCGATATTCAAAGTGTTCTTGAATAAATCTCTCAATAATCCAATGAATCCTTATACAAACTCATAATCATATACATATCCCTTCATATAACATGATTATAACGTCCAAAACATCATAACTCAACACAAAATCGAAATCCAAGGTGTTGAAGAAATTACCTCTTGAAGATCCAACCACTACGATCCGAAGAACACGAGTTAAAACGAGTATCCAAGCTTCTCAAAGGAATGAAGATGATGAAGATTACACACTCAAGTGATTGATGATGATAAAATCTCTCTCTCAACCCTCTCTCTCGGATGAAGAAGGAAAAAGAAGAAGTGAGGAGAAATGACCCGCCAAGTCATTAAATCTGCCGGTTACGGCCGTAACTCGCCCTCTTACGGCCGTAACTTTCCAAGTCAACGGCCCTACGGCCGTAGAATCGCCAACTCAGACGTGCAGACTCGCTTCGTCCGAAAGCTCGCCGATGCACTTACGGCCAGAATCGATCTGAGTTACGGCGTAACCCGCCTTCGTCAAAAACACCCCTCGACAGCCTTACGGCCGAACCGCACACCTTACGGCCTAAACTCGGATGATCCGGCCGTATACGGCCAAACTTACGGGCGTAAGCCCTCTTCGTCAACGACTGTACACACTGCCGCAGACGGCCAGAATCGGCCAAGCCTTACGGCCGTACCTTCCTCGACTTACGGCCGTATGCCGCAACCCTTACGGCCGTAAGTCACCCTTGGTCGACAACACCCAAAATTCACGAACACCACTTACGGCCGTATCTCACCTTCCTTACGGCCGTAACTCACCTTCGCCAAAATGTCTCGGAGCTGCTGACGCGCACGGCCAGAATCGGCCTTTACGGCCGTACTCGCCGACTTACGGACGTACCACAAGACCTTACGGCCGTAAGTCCCTTTCGTCCAAATGGCCTGAAAACACGAACCCTTGTTACGGCCGTAACCCAAAGTCCTTACGACCGTAACTCGATGCTGGCCAAGTTGAAAATTCCGATAACTTCGATTCCTCGCTACGACTGATGAATGATCCGACATAACATACGAATGTGAAAATGAACAAGTCTAAAACAAGCCACCGATGAAGCCCCCAGTATACGACTACCAATCACGATGAAAACAACAATACTCCCGTCGGTCTCTAAACGGAGATGACATGCCGATCGGTAACTGATATACGATTACAACAAGCCAACAGTGAACACAAATGAATGAATCAAGAATGATGAGTGATTATTAACGAGTGAGAAATACTGAGTGACAATTACAGACTGATAATTACTGAATGAAAATGAATGAATTACAACCGGGTATTACATCTGCCTCCTGCGGACGTGGCCAAACCATCTCAATCTCCCTTCCCTAACTTTCGCTGAAATGGGCGCCACTTCAAGCGCGTTCCTGAAAACCCCGTTCGAGATTCTATCCAACATTGTGCGACCACACGACCAACGTAACATTCTCATTTCCGTCGCTTCCAACTTGCTCTCAAGAGACTTCTTCATCGCCCTACATTCGGAGCCATACAACATTGCAGGTGTGATTGCCGCTCTATAGAATTTACCCTTCAACTTAAGAGGGACTTTCTTGTCGCACAGGACCCCAGTCGCTGCTCTCCACCTTAGCCACCCCGCATTGATACGATGAGTGACATCATTTTCACACTCACCTTCCTTCTGAATGATCGAACCCAAATACTTGAACTTATCCGTACGGGGTACGATCTGATCCGCAAACATAACCTCTACTTCTTCCTCGTTGGCCTCACCACTAAAGTTACACCAAAGATACTCGGTCTTAGATCGACTCACACGCAAGCCCTGAGATTCTAACTTAAACCTCATAGTCGGACGTTAACCTAACACAAATAAAATAATTATAAAACTAACACATTGAACATCTGGAATTAATAATTTAGTTATATGTAATATTATAGTTGGATAACAGTTAATTTGAAATCAACGTACAGGACTCAGTGAACTATAATGCATTTAAAAACTTATAATTAATTATTTGATTACCTTAATATTACATTTGGATATCAACATAAATCGTGACTTTTATAATTATTTTAGTATAGTAATATTTTTATAATATTTTTATAAAACGTATTAGAAAGTGTAAATTATCCATCAAAAATCAACCACCTATATTATGATAACCGTAACTATTAAACAGATCTCCAAGCACTAATCACTACTAGAAAAAGGTCTATCCTTGACTTGTATTTTATGACGCACACAATATAATGACACGTAAAATTGTAAGTCATAAAAAAAATGTCATAAATTGTAAAATCTGAAGGCTAGACGACAGGCATTTTTGTGTGTCATCAAATTTGTGTCATATCTCAAATTTTTTAAAAAACACGGACTAAACTTTCATTTCCCACTCCAACAAAACATATATCCCGCTAAACCAAAAAAAAACCCAAAAACATTTATCAATCAAATCCTAGCACCCTCAATCCAACCCCCTAGCCTCTCTTTTGCTCCGGCGATTCCCTTCCCTCTCTCACTCTTGCCTCTATCACCACCACCATCATCCATCACCTCCGCCCCCTCTGTATTTGTGCCGACGCCACAACCATCTGTACCGCCACCACCGTCGATGCTTTCTGTCCTACCCACTTTTCAAGATTTCAAAATGAGGTTTTTCTTTTTATTTATTATTCAATTATAAAACTGAAAATTGTATAATGACAGAACGGATTAGAAATTTGTTTTGTAAACGACTAGTGTCATCGTTGGTTCGTGGTTTGTGGTTTTGGATATTGTTTGGTTCGGTTTGTGTTCGGATCTGCTTATTATTAGTTGTGTAAAATATGAGAATACTTATTTTGGGTGTGTTTTGTGTCGATTCAAACTCCACCCACGAGAGGGTGTTTTTGCCTCTCTTGGCCTTGGTCTTCGACCACCACCGAGAGCCTAAAGTGGCTGCTCTCAGTTTTGTTTCGGGTTTAAACTAGTCTATTCATTTCTTTTGTATATGGGTCGCGCATATGAATATGCTTATTTGACTTGTTGTTACAGCTTATCCTAGGCTTATGCGTTTGGCTTATTTCATTTTATAGCTTATTTGGGGTCTACTAATAAGCTCACGAGCTTATTTTGTTTTGTGTTGGACTCGGCTGGAAATACCCATTGAAAGAGGGTGTCCGTTTGATTTGTTTCGACCCATCACCGAGAGCCACACAAGGGTGTGTTGGTTTATTTTTTGGTTCGATTGGAAATCACCCAAGGGGGTGTGTTGATTTGGTCCACATTCATAGCCGAGAGGCTGTTATTTTGTTATTAGGATTAGCTACAAAGTCCATCCAAAGGGGGTGCGTTTAGTGGCTGCAAAACAGCCCCAAATAGGGGTATTTGTGTGCTGATTTTCTGCACCAAATGGGAGTGTTTGTTTGCTGGAATTTCAGCACTAAAAAGGGTGCGTTTGCTGCAAATTTTCTGCACTAAAAAGGGTGCGTTTGCTGCCGATTTTCCGCACTAAAAAGGGTATGTTTGCTGCCGATTTTCTGCACTAAAAAGGGTATGTTTGTTGCTGATTTTTCTGCGCAAAACGGTGCGTTTGGTTTGGTTGCTGTCACACAGATAAGCGCCACATCCAACAGGCCTAGCTAATTGTTTGTTTGTTGGTCTATTTGGTGTGAAAAAGGAACCCAACAGCGTTTTTGTTATGTTAGAATTGGTGTGCAACGGGTTCATGTAAGTTCTGAAACCATGACGGCAAGGACAGGTGACCATCTCTTTTGTTTTCTGTTGCTTCACTTTAACACACGTTTCTTTCTTATCCACAAAAAAAAATTTAATGCAGAGGGGTATGTGTGCCAATTGTGTAGGTGACGGTAACTGGTGCAGGCAGTGAAGCTGAAGCAGCAAAGATAGCACGCTCAGTGGCATCTTCATCACTTACCAAGGCATGATATCTGATATGAACTCTTATTTGTGTTTCATTGACTTTGATATTTGACATTTGTGTTTTTAATTTTGTATTATCAGGTTTTTAATATATGAAATGCGTTATTTTGATATTTGTGTTTTTAATTTTGTATTATCAGGTTTTTAATTGTCATTTAATAGAAAATTAGGAACTGGAAAAAATTAATTTTTTTTAAAAAAAAATTAGGTTATGACACGCAAAAAGGAGAGTCATAAAACGTGGGTCATAAGTGCGCGTCATAGAGGGATGACGCACAAATGTGAGTCATTAAAATTTATGACGGGTCCATCCTTGATGCGCATTTGCGCGTCATAACTCCTCTTCTTGACGCGCATTGCGCGTCAAGAATAGCCCTTTTTGTAGTAGTGAATTAATCCCAAGTAAATTACATGTTGAAATTCTATATTAAGTACTGAATTGATATTTAAGCGAGATGAAATTACCATCTTAGTAGTTAGTAAGCAAATAGGAATTTATATTAGAAAATATTAACTGAATCGTCCTGAAAAATTTAGTACTAATATCTATTATGCCCCTTAATTTAATGTGCAAGGGATAAAAAAATGTTAAAAAAGAAATTCAATGTTACAATTAACTATGGACGTATGAAGTACAATTTGAAAAATTAATGAGTAAGAATTTTTTTTCCCTCCTCATGATTCTGATTATTTGATTCATATATGAAACAAAAAAAAAATCATATTTTAGTAAAACAAGACTGGAAAATCGTTTTTCACAGCTTCGATTTTTAATTTTAAATTCAGCTTTGGATAGTGCAAAACCATCCCCGACGAATCGTTGCCATATATATAAAGCTTATCCCCCTTAATTTAATGTGCAAGAGGATAAAGAAAATGTTAAAAAAGAAATTAAATAAACCAGAAGCCAAGAATCGGGAACTGAGCAGCAACACGTGGATCAAAGCGGTGGAGTGGAATCTGAAAGGAAAAGAAATTCACAATAGTGGTTCAATTTTCTTTTGTTTCGGTAATAAAAGAAAAGTTTCACTTTTCCTCTCTCTCCCTCGCTCTCTCTCTCTCTCCTTTTTCAATATTCTGGGTTTAAAATTTTCCACTTTTTTATATCCGTTGGACGAAAAGCTGCGAGCTTGAGGCAATGTGGGAGCAGGAAAGACGACTTCGTTTCAAACATGAAAATACCATACGACGACGTTTCAGGATTTACATACAGCTAATACCAATATCTATCTATTATTATATATAAAGCTTATCCCCCTTAATTTAATATGCAATGGGGATTGTGCACAAAAATTAGTACTGTACAACTAATGCATTGCACACCAAAAATAATTTCGTTTTTTATAAACTCACGAATTTACATCTACATATTAAATTCCAAGGAATACAAACAATCGTGTTAAAAACGAAATCATATCGTAGTTTCAAGATTGCATAAAATTGTAGAATGTTAAAACAAAAGCTGTTAGTATTTAAAGATTACATGTGAAGAGACTCTTTTAAATGTAACGTCTTAGAAAAAGTCATTTTACATGTACTCTTTTAATGTGAATAAACTATTTTAAATACTGAAAACCTAATTAGTACCGACCATTACACTATGAATATTTAGATGCAATGGGTGCAATGCACGGGTTGATAAAACATTACACTATGAACATTTAAAATAAATACAATACATTACATATAATTAATTACATAGACTAAAAGAATTCTACACGGAAAAAGCGTTACGGATGAGTCCTTATTCATATTAAAAGACTACATGTGAAAAGACTATTTTAATTGTAACTTTAAATGTAAATAAACTAATTTAAATACAAAAGTTATGATAACATCACAATTAAATTCTCTAAAATAAATACAATACAAATTCTCTAATAGGAATCTAACTACCGTCATATGCTCATTCAAGCGTCTGCAACCAATGCTCATTCAAGCGTCTGCAATCAAAGATCGTGCATCGCACGAGTTGGATTTGGATCAAGCCTCGTTAATTGATAAATTGTTTTGTAGCAAATGAATTCTTAATAAATACTATATACCAAGAAACTATCCTAATTAAATAAATGCTAAATATCATAAATATTGGGAACACAATAGTTCAATTATCTTAAATGATATTTCTAATTTACAGAATTTAGTGTTTCACATGCTTTATGTAGTGCTATTTATATTTCATAAATTAACAATTAAAGTTGTGTTAGCATTTTAATCTCACTTATATAGTTCCTTGCGAATTGGTTATATATTTCCTATAAGATAGCTGGTATATTAGAGTTAGCATTTTAATCTCACCTATATATTTCCTATAAAGTTTTAGTGTAATTTTCCTTTCCTTTTTTTTTTAAATTAATGTTACCAAAAAAATCTAATTCTAAGCGATTTTTCAAATAAAAAAAAGATTTATTTAAATTGGTTTTTTAATTTAATATTAATAGTTTTTAAAACTCAAAACAGATTAGTAATAAAAATATTTGTTGAATTCCTTGAGTAGAATTGAAAGTACAATTGGGAAGCCAATATTTGCTGATGAATGTACTTCACCTCAAAGTAGAATATCATATGCCCGAATGTTGGTTGAGGTGGATGTCACACAACCAATCCAGTACAAGGTTATGATTGAAGGTGCAAATGGGAAGCAAGTGGAGCAAAAAATTGTCTATGATTGGATTCCTCCTTTCTGCACGATTTGTCAAAAGGCTGGCCACAATTGCAATGATAAAAGGAAAACCAAAACTTATCAAGAAGCTTTGAAGAAACAACAATGGATACCTAAAGGAAAACAGACTACTATAAAACCTGCAGTAATTAAACCTGTGATTGAAACGCAGAAAGCAAATCCACCTCAGGTTGCTGTTGAGAAGGAGAAGAAAACACCTAATCCTTCTGAGGTTGAACAGAGGACTTCACCTGTAGAAGTATGGACTGTGCCTAAGAAAACTGCTAGTAAACCTTCAACTAGCAGATTAGAAGAGGAACTTGCTACTGGGAATTCTTTCCAATTGTTCAATGAAAATGAGAGAGATATCTCTCCATCAGGGGGCGGGGACCCTATCCCCTCTGTGGAACAATGAAAATCCTCAATTGGAACACAAGAGGGTGTAACAACCCCTTCAAGCAAAAAGAAATCAGAAACTTTTTGCTAAAAAATAGGATTGATTGTGTGGCGTTGTTAGAAACAAGAGTTAAGGAAGGAAAATTTAAGAAAATATCTGAAAAGATCTGCAGGAATTAGATTGTGGTGAATAATTACACTCATGCTACCAATGGTAGGATCTGGATTGGTTGGAACCCAAAAACGGTTAATGGTGTGTGGGTGGACAACCAAGAGCAGAGTATTCACTGCATTCTTACTGATTTGGTAACTGGAAAAGAGTTTCATCTAGTGGCAGTCTATGCTTACAACACTGCTGAACTGAGGAAGAGCTTATGGCAAACAATTGAGAGAATCAACCAAGCTATCTCTAGTCCTCTCATTATTGGAGGAGACTTCAACACCATCCTCAATGCAGATGAGAGATTTCAAGGAAATCAGGTTACAAATGCTGATGTTAAAGACTTTGCAGACTGTTTAACTGAGACAGAACTTACTCATATTAGGCACATTGGTAGTGATTTATCTTGGTGCAACAATCAACTGGGAGCTGACAGAATACGCTCCCTCATTGATAGGACAGTTGCAAATTCTAAGTGGATGAATGAGTATCCTTTTGTGGTGGTAGAACTTCTTGATAAAGGTATTTCAGATCATGCTCCTCAACTACTGGATATAGAAAATGGGACACAGATGAGAAGAGCTTCTTTCATGTTTCTCAATGTTCTTACTGAACATACTGATTATGACAGGATTTTGGAGGAAATCTGGAAAAATCAATACCATGGAAATAAACTTCTCAATATTTGGTATAAGCTGAAAAAACTCAAATATCCTCTGAAACAGCTGAACACAAGGCATTTCAAGAATATTGGAGATAAACTTGAGATTATTAGATATGATCTGAGTACTATTCAGAAACAGATAGATTCTGATAAACTCAATGACATGCTAATATCTCAAGAAAAACAATTGTTGTGTGAACTGGAGAAATGGAGCCTAATTGAAGAGAAAGTGTGGAGACAGAAATCCAGAGTAGATTGGATTAGACTTGGAGATCATAATACCAAGTTTTTTCATGCCTACTCAAAAGCAAGGCAAGCCTTTAACACAATTAAATTTCTCATAAGATCTGATGGATCAAGATGTGAGAATCAAAAGCAAATTATTGATGAGGTCAGGGGATTTTATTTGTCACTAATAGGAAGTGCAGCTCATTCCCTTCCTATGATTGATAAGGAGATTGTTGCTAGAGGCCCAATTCTAAATCATAACCAACAATTGAAGTTATGTGAGCCATTATCTGATATGGAGATCAAAAAGGCTGTCTTCAGTATGAATCCACACAAAGCTCCAGGGTTGGATGGGTTCAATGCTTTTTTCTTTAAACACTCTTGGAATCTCATTGGTACTGATGTCATTTCTGCAGTGAAGGAGTTCTTTGAATCAGGTTATCTGCCAAAAACTCTCAATACTACACTGCTTACTTTACTTCCTAAGTCTGCAAATGCTAGCTCTATTAAAGATTTTAGACCTATTGCATGCTGTAGTGTGATGTATAAAATTATATCCAAGGTTCTCACCAACAGAATGCAGTGTGTTTTGGATGCCATAATCAGTGATAATCAATCTGCTTTTGTCAAGGATAGAGTGATTTTTGACTACATTATGTTGAGCCATGAGATCATTAATGGATATGGCAGAAAACACATATCTCCAAGATGCATGGTTAAAATAGATATTCAAAAGGCCTATGACTCGGTGGAATGGCCTTTTCTTAAATATTTACTGCTTGAAATGGGATTCTCCTACCAGTTTGTAAGATGGGTCATGGCTTGTCTAAGTTCTGTTGCTTATTCAGTGAACATCAACGGGGAAATCTCTGAATCTTTTGTTGCCAAGAAAGGGCTCAGACAAGGAGACCTCATTTCTCCATATCTCTTTGTTGTCTACATGGAATATCTGAACAGGTGCTTATTGGAACTTAAATCAGATAGAACTTTTCAGTTCCATCCTAGATGTAAGAAACTTGGATTAGTCCATATCTGTTTTGCTGATGATTTGCTGCTGTTAACAAAAGGAAATGCAAAAGCAATTAGAAAACTCCTAGCTGCTTTTCACAAGTTTTCTTCTGTATCTGGAGTAAAAGCTAATGAGGCCAAGAGTTGCATTTATTTTGGGGGAGTTAGTGGTGTCCAACAAGAGGCTATTCTCAATGAGTTTGGTATGACAAAAGGAGAGCTTCCTTTTAAATACCTGGGTGTTCCTCTGTCCTCTAAAAAGCTATCCATAGCTCAGTACCAACCACTTATTAAGAGAATTCTAGCTAGAATCGATTGTTGGTCTTTAAAGCTGCTATCATATGCAGGTAGACTACAATTGATCAAATATGTTCTATTTAGCATCCAATCTTATTGGTGTCATGTGTTCATGCTCCCACAAAAGGTGATCAAAGTCATACAGGCTGCTTGTAGGAGTTTCTTGTGGTCTGGAAAATCTAATCTGACTAAGAAGGCGCTTGTAGGATTTACATACAGCTAATACCAACATCTATCTATTATATATAAAGCTTATCCCTCTTAATTTAATATGCAAGGGGGGTTGTGCACAAAAAATAGTACTGTACAACTAATGCATTGCACACCAAAAATAATTTCGTTTTTTATAAACTCACGAATTTACATCTACATATTAAACTCCAACGAAAACAATCGTGTTAAAAACGAAATCATATCGTAGTTTCAAGATTGCATAAAATTGTAGAATGTTAAAACAAAAGCTGTTAGTATTTAAAGATTACATGTGAAGATACTCTTTTAAATGTAACGTCTTAGAAAAAGTCCTTTTACATGTACTCTTTTAATGTGAATAAACTATTTTAAGTACTAGAAACCTAATTAGTACCGACCATTACACTATGAATATTTAGATGCAATGGGTGCAATGCACGGGTTGGTAAAACATTACACTATGAACATTTAAAATAAATACAATACATTACATATAACTAATTACAGTGGCAAGCGGTGAAACCAAGTGACCGGGAAGCCACGTGAGCAGAGTTTCGGGATCTGATGGAAGATAAATTTTGTCCATGGCCAGTGAAAGAGGGGAGGATCCGAGCCTTGTTTGAGGCTAAGCCCCAAGATGTTCCTATTTCTCAAGCTATCAAAGACTACAATCAACAGCTGCATTATGTGAGAAACCAAGTCCGAGATGAGCTTGATAAGATCTGCCACTTTGATATGCGGATGAAACCGAGGGTGCGCCACTACATGTCTGGTCTGGGGTGCACGACTTTGAAAGATTATCAGAATAAAGCGATGGCTTATGAGATGTCGTTTTCTGCGACAGAGACGGCAACCGAAGGAAAGAAGCAGAAGACCTTCGGTCAGTTTTCGGGAGGCAAGTCAGGAGGGTATCCGAAGGCTCAGTCTGGTTCGCGAGTCTTCGGGAGTCAGTCGCCATCAGTTGGGCGAGGAAACGGTTCTAGGTCTGCTCCTACCGGTTCCGTTCGTGGTCCTACGTGCTTCAACTGTAGTCATCCGGGCCACATGATGAGTGAGTGTGATAGGCCTCTGATTCAGTGTATTGCTTGTGGTCGGATGTGTCATCGTGCTAAGTTTTGTACGGATGCAGCTCGGGCTCCAGTTACTCAGATATCAGCCCCAGCTGCGGGAGAGCCGAGTGTGAATCGAGCAAGCGGTTCCTCGGCCCGCGAGAGTTTTGGTAGAGGTCGAGGACGTGGGCAGCCTTCTAGAGGGGGAGCTTCTAGTGCGGGGTCTGTTCCACCCCGAGTGTATGAGATGAGACGAGCAGGAGATCCTGACGCGACGGTGGCTACCGGTACCGTCCACATCCTTGATCATCCTGTTTCCGTATTGTTCGATTCTGGTGCTACGCATTCTTTCATATCTATGGATTGTGTGCGTCGTCTGCATGTTGATTGCCTAGTTACTTGTGAGCCTTTAGTTGTTAAACTTCCTAGTGGGGATAGCATCGTGGGGGATCGTGAGATTAGAAATTTTTCTGTGAGTATCGCGGGGAGGGATTGGCCTTCTAATCTGATGCGGTAGATATTAAAGATGAGGATTTGATTCTTGGTGAGGATTGGCTGGACCGTCATGGGGCGATCATGAATTATAGAACTAGAACCATTTCGATGTTAGCTTCTGACGGTACCGAGCATTCTTTTGTGGGACGTAAGCGGAGTATCCAGAGATTCTTGATCAGCGCCTTGAAGGCGGTGAGACTTCTTCGGGGAGGTTGCACGGGTTATTGGTGCTACGCTTTGAGATCGGAAGAAGGGGGAGTCGAGCTCTCGTCTATTCCGGTAATGTGTGAGTATCCTGACGTCTTTCCAGACGAGTTGCTGGGATTGCCGCTGGACCGAGAAGTTGAATTTACCATCGATTTAGAGCCGGGTGCAGCACCGATTTCTAAGACACCATACCGTATGGCGCCTGCTGAAATGCTGGAGTTGAAGTAACAGTTGGGGGAGTTGCTGGACATGGGGTATATTCGACCGAGCGCTTCACCTTGGGGCGCACTAGTCCTGTTTGTGAAGAAGAAGGACGGGTCACTTCGTTTGTGTATCGACTACCGAGAATTGAACAAAACCATCAAAAATAAGTATACGCTCCCGAGGATTGATGACTTGTTTGATCAGTTGCAAGGGGCAACCGTGTTCTCGAAGATTGATTTGAGATCGGGATATTATCAGCTCCAAGTGAAGGATACCGACATTCCGAAGACGGCCTTTCGGACGAGATACGGTCATTACGAGTTTGTTGTTATGCCTTTTGGGCTAACCAACGCACCAGCCGTGTTCATGCAGCTTATGAACAAAGTCTTTATCGAGTACCTCGATAAGTGTGTAGTCGTTTTTATCGATGACATCCTGATTTACTCGAGGAGCGAGGAGGAGCACGCCCGTCATTTGCATATCGTGTTAGATATTTTGAGAACTCAGCATCTTTTTGCGAAGTTCTCAAAGTGTGAGTTTTGGTTACGGGAGGTTATGTTTCTCGGTCATGTGATCTCGGCCGAGGGTGTTCGTGTGGACCCACATAAGGTAGAGGCAGTGTTGGATTGGGCGCCGCCCAAGAACGTGAAGGAGGTCCGCAGTTTTCTAGGATTAGCTGGTTATTACCGTAGATTTGTCGAGGGGTTCTCTAAACTCGCCCGACCACTGACGCAGTTGTTACAGAAGTCGGAGAAATTTGTGTGGACCGACGAGAGACAGAAGAGTTTCGAGGAGTTGAAGGAACCGTTGACGACCGCTCCTATTTTGGCTTTACCGAGTGGTAATGAGGGTTTCTCGGTTTTCAGTGATGCTTCGGGCCAAGGGCTCGGATGTGTACTTATGCAGCACGGGAGGACGATTGCCTATGTTTCCCGTCAGCTGAAACCGTACGAGTTGAATTACCCTACGCACGATCTTGAGTTGTCCGCAATTGTATTTGCATTGAAGATCTGGCGTCATTACTTGTATGGCTCATCGTGTCAGATTTTCACCGATCACAAGAGCCTGAAGTACATTTTTATGCAGAAAGAGCTTAATATGAGACAGAGGAGATGGTTGGAGTTGATTAAGGATTACAATCTTGAGATCCTTTATCATCCGGGCAAGGCTAATGTGGTAGCAGATGCCTTGAGCCGGAAATCGGTATCGCTTTGGGCGCTGGAGTTACTTATGGCCCAGTCGGGACTTCAGCGAGAGTTTATGAGGTTGAGCATTGAGGTTGTGCTACCAGAGAGTTCCGGGCAGTTGCGTACACTTGAGGTTTCGTCGTCTTTAGTCGACGACATTAAGTCGGGACAGTTAGAGGACCCGATGTTTATTCAGCTTCGAGAGAGTGTAAGGAAGGGGAAAGCCCCGGGATTCGTTATTCATGAGGATGGTGTGTTTAGATTCCGAGGTCGGTTGTGTGTTCCGAACGAATCGGAATTGAGACAGAGTATTATGCGAGAGGCTCATGCGTCACCTTACTCAGTCCATCCGGGCTCGAGTAAAATGTATAGAGATTTGAGGAAAAATTTCTGGTGGAACGACATGAAGAATGAGGTAGTTCAGTTTGTGGCTAAGTGTTTGACTTGTCAGCAAGTCAAGATTGAGCATCAGCGGCCAGCCGGGTTGTTGAAACCACTTCCCATCCCAGAGTGGAAGTGGGAGGATATCTCTATGGATTTTATCACGGGTTTACCGAGGATGAAGACTGGTATGAATATGGTGTGGGTGATTGTAGACCGACTGACTAAGTCAGCACATTTTCTGGGCATCAAGGATACTTGGGGTCCCGAAAAATTGGCTCGTATTTTTATCGCGCAGATAGTGAGACTTCATGGTACGCCGAAGACCATTATTTCGGACAGAGATGGACGATTTGTATCGCATTTTTGGCAGGCGGTACATAAAGCATTGGGGACACAGTTACGCTTGAGCACTTCGTTCCATCCCCAGACCGATGGGCAGTCCGAACGTACCATTCAGACGTTCGAGGATTTGTTGCGCGCGTGTGTGTTAGACTGGAGTAATGACTGGGAGAAGCATTTGGCCTTGATTGAGTTTACTTATAATAATAGCTGGCACGCGTCGATTAAGATGGAACCGTATGAGGCACTTTATGGCCGACGTTGCCGATCGCCGATATGTTGGGATGAGCCGTCCGATCTAGTTGGCACCGAGCCAGACCTCGTGTTAGAGACGAGGGAGAAAGTTGAGTTGATTAGAAAGAGAATGTTGGCTGCTCAGAGTCGACAAAAGTCTTATGCGGATGTTAGGCGTCGACCTTTGGAGTTTGCGGTGGGAGATCATGTTCTGTTGAGAGTGTCTCCGTCGAAGGGAGTTTTCCGTTTCGGGAAAAAGGGGAAGCTCAGCCCGAGGTATATTGGGCCTTTCGAGATATTGGAGAGAGTCGGTGAGTTGGCATACCGTTTGGCTTTACCTCCGTCGCTGAGTCATGTTCATAGCGTATTTCACGTTTCCCAGTTGAGGAAGTACGTTCCGGACCCGTCCCACATTATTGATTTCGGAAACGTGGAGATTGAGAAGGATGTTACGTTTGAGGAGAGGCCCGTCAAGATTTTGGAGCGTCGAGACAAGCAGTTAAGGCACAAAACCATTCCTTTGGTTAAGGTGCAATGGTCGAGGCACGGAGTAGAAGAAGCGACGTGGGAGTTAGAGGAGGATATGCGTTCGAGGCACCCCGAGCTTTTTGATACTTAAGTTTCGGGACGAAAGTTTATTTTAGAGGGGGATAATGTAATATCCGTAACTTTTCATTTTTAACAGTTTCCATTTTTGGTGTATGTCTATTTTTATCGACTCGCTTGTAACCGTTTCAACATTTTGAATCTACTTTATTCTTGGAGTTTTTCCATTCGGACGAGTTTTGGAGATGTTTTCACGTAATTTCATTTTATGACATGTTTTGCCGTATGAACGTTCGATTCTCGTAAAACTCGTTCATTTTCGTTGTTTCTTGGTTTGTACAAGTTCATATGATTGAGTTGGTCGTGTGGAGACTTTCGGTTCGTTGATCCGACGTCGTTTCGTGATTTTCGGTCACTTAGGCCATTTTTGTAATTTCCTAATAGTTTAGGGAATCCCACTTTCGTTGTCGCATTTCGGACCCTCCGGTGATCGGAATTATATTTTCTTTCAGTGCTTAGCTCCGTCGTCTTGTATGCTTCGTGTTTATGTTTCTTGATTCTGACCTTGTCGTGCGTTTCGTGTATTGTACTTTCGACGGCAGCGTACTGCTGATGTGAGCAGCAGTACTGAACTGCTGCGTGCGTAGGTAGCGCACGCTACTCCTGTTACCTTGCGTGCGCTACCGATGTGGAGTTAGCGTACGCTAACTCGCTATTGTTAGCGTGCGCTAGCGAGTGGTAGCAGTAGCTACTGGACCGGTTACAGCCCCGTTAGCTCGCGCTATATATGATAGTTAGCGTGCGCTAACTTCACATTTTATATATATCAAGGCGATCCAGAATGTCAGCTTTTTCATTCCTTTTCTCTCGTTTCTTCTTCTGCGACGCAAAGGGGCGAATTCCTTCAACTTCCATCCTGGAATCTTTCGTATTCTTCCACGGTAGAATCGAGCTATCATATCATAATCAGCATAATCATCCTTCATCAGCCAAATTCAAGGTATTCCTCAGGAACCCTAACTTTGTCGAATTTGGGGGTTTTTCGGGATTCTAGAGATTAGTTCCGAATTGTTCGATTATGTTACGATATTCCTTACCGATTGTGATTATTGGGTGATTCCAAATCCATTTTCCTTGATTTTAATCCGTGAATTATCAATACGGGGAGATTTTACGTAAACCCTCGCCCGTATCGATTGATCGTTCAGTATCGTAGTTTATAATCGGGGTTATGGGTGTATTCCAGTAGAGTATTGTTGTCCGTTGGGACTGAACTATGTTGATCCTTCGTTTAGGAACCGTCGTTTTCCACCCGGACCGTTCGTAGTCATGTTTTACTTCCGTTTCTTCAAGAATGTCTCAAAGGCAAGTACTTTACATTTGTTTACATGTTCTAGTATTTGAATTATGGCTGTATCGTGGTTGTTGTGGATGGTTATGTGTATGTTCACCTAGGGACGGTCCGACGGGGCCTCTAGGGATACGTATCGCCGTGAGTGTGCGTATCGCGAACTGTGGTTAGCCACCCAGGGATGTTCGACGGGGCTCTGCGGGGTACGGTGGCCGTGAGTCTCGTACCAACGGTTAACTTTGAATTGTGATTTATTGGAGATAATGTGTTTTGTGATTGTACATTGTAAATATTCCGGAATATAAAATGTTTTCTAAAATGATTTTTGGCGCATATATTCATCTGATTAGATTGTAGTTCAAATGGATTGTACTTGCACTAGCAGTTGTCGCTAACCCCTTAAATGGGGGAAATACTTTTTGTATTTCAGGTATCGATCGTGGGGACAAGCGAGCACTCAAGCCGTATGAGGATGATGGGCAAGCATGATACTGTCCAGTAGTTGATTTATTGGTGTTCTGTCTGTCGATTATTATTGATATCTTGTTTTGGGATTTCTGTATTGTCAAATTGGTTTAAATACTCGAGTACTTCCTTTTCAAAATTGTTAATGTTGTGTTCCCGTTTTGGGAAACGGATTGATGTTGGATTCTAATTGTCGGGTTGTAGTCTTTTATTTAGATTGTCGTTTTATTGATAATTGTATGTCGTCGTCAAATGTCTTGTTGATACGTTAGCCTAGTGAATTCCACAGTGTGGGATCCACGGCGCTGTAATATGCCCTGAATGTCTTGGGGGTGTTACAGAACCGACGGGCTTTTGAGGACCGAAGGGCCTGAACCGTCGGTCCTCAGTTTGATTTCCCCTGACCCTAGCCCAGTCCGGACTTCGGTCGGTCAGTTCGAGCCCGTTGGCCAGCGAGCCGGGCTAAAACCATTGACTTTGGGTCGGTTCCGGGCCAAAACTGCCGGGCCGAGAAGCCTAGGTACGTCTACCCACATGCCTTCGATTAGCCATCGTCATTATCACAATCACAATACATATAGAATTCGCAACACTAACTATATTGTTCATAAATAAAATATATGATTAATTAATTAACAAGGTTCTTCATTATGAAAAATAACACAACTTACCAACCATGTTCTAATAACTATTAAGTTTCAAGTAGTAAGTATAATTTTTGGTACGTATAAATATTTAATTTTAACATAAAAAATAATAGTGAGTGATGTCTTATGAAGTCATGTAAGATTGATACAAAATTCAACAAGTAAAGTTTCTCAAATTACAGATTTCAGTTTCTATTAGTTTATGGCAAATTAATAACGCAACACATCTATTTAAGGTTGTTCTCTAAATAAAAAATCTGATGAGAAATACTTTAGCCACATTCAATTAGTGCAGGTTAGTGGGCCTTGTGGTGCAATCCATCTGGGCCCATTCTAGTTTAATTGGTGGATGTGGCTGGATTAATACGGTTTGGAATCGACCCAACACGCTATTGTGTTGAATCGGATTCGATTTGAATTTTCGAGTTGGGCCGGATAGAATGATCAAATTTTTAATTGTCTTTTTCCGCTATAAATATGTTCAATATCAATAATTCTTCTATGCACCAGCTCTCATATCTTTCTCTCAAATTATTAATACCTCAAGTGGCAAACTCTTAGACTTGGAAAGTTTCATTTAGTTTAAAACTACAAGTTATAATATATTTTCTTACTAATTACATTTATTTAATTTTGTTATTATTTAAGGAGAACCACCAGAACAATGTCAGTATGGCCTGTAACACCCCCAAGACATTCAGGGCATATTACAGTGCCGTGGACCCCACACTGTGGAATCCACCAGGCTAACGTACCAAACAAGACATTCGACAACGACAAACAATCATTAATAAAACGACAATTCAAATAAAAGACTACAAATCGACAAATGAAATCTGACATCAAATCCATTTCCCAAAACAAGAACACAACATTAACAATTTCGTAAAAGAAGTACTCGAGTACTTAAACCAATTTTTTTTATAATACAGAAACCCCAAAATCAGACATCAATAATAACCGACAGACATAACACCGATAATCAACTGCTGGACAATATCATGCTTGCCCATCATCCTCATACGGCTCGAGTGCTCGCTTGTCCCCACGATCAATACCTGAAATACAAAAAGTATTTCCCCCATTTAAGGGGTTAGCGACAACTGCTAGTGCAAGTACAATCCATTTGAACTACATTCTAATCGGATGAATATATGCGCCAATAAGTCATTTTAGAAAACATTTTATATTCCGGAATATTTACATTGTACAATCACAAAACACATTATCTCCAACAAATCACAATTCAAAGTTAACCGTTGGTACGAGACTCACGGCCACCGTACCCCGCAGAGCCCCGTCGGACATCCCTGGGTGGCTAACCACAGTTCGCGATACGCACACTCACGGCAATACGTATCCCTAGAGGCCCCGTCGGACCAACCCTAGGTGAACATACACATAACCATCCACGACAACCACGATACAGCCATAATTCAAATACTAGAACATGTAAACAAATGTAAAGTACTTGCCTTTGAGACATTCTTGAAGAAACGGAGATGAAACACGACTACGAACGGTCCGGGTGGAAAACGACGGTTCCTAAACGAAGGATCAACACAGTTCAGTCCCAACGGACAACAATACTCTATTGGAATACACCCATAACCCCGGTTACAATATACGACAATAGACGATCAATTGATACGGGCGAGGGTTTACGCAAAATCTCTCCGTATTGATAATTCGCGGATTAAAATCAAGGAAATTGGATTTGGAATCATTCAATAATCACAATCGGTGAAGAATATCATAACATACTGGAATAATTCGGTTCCAATTAGCAAAACCCGAAAACCCCCCCAAATTTGACGAGTTAGGGTTCTAGACGAAAATACCTTGATTTCGGATGATGGATGACGATTATGCTGATGATAATATGTTAGCACGACTCTACGGTGATGGAATGTGAATAGAACGCCGATCAGGACCGATGGAAATCGCCTCTGAGGTCGCACGTCGAAGAAACGAAGGGAAAAGAATAAAACTGCTGCTCTGAAAACTGCCCGATGGGCTTATATATTGTGAAGTTAGCGCACGCTAACTGCCATATGTAGCGTGCGCTAACGGGCCGTGGGATCCGGTGGCTCGCCACCATTCGTTAGCGTCGCTAACAATAGGGGTTAGCGTCGCTAATCGCTATCGATAAGCGCACGCAGGGAACAGGGTAGCGTCGCTACCTACATGATTAAGATCGCTGATGTCACACCAGCAGTAAGCTGCTGTCGAGGGTAGAAAACACGAAACGTACGACGAGACCAGAATACAGAAACATAGACGCGAAGTATACAAGACGACGGAGCTAAGCGTTGAAAGAAAATACAATTCCGACCACCGGAGGGTCCGTAATGCGACAACGAAACTAAGATTCCCTAAACTATTAGGAAATTACAAAAATGGCCCAAGTGCCCGAAAATCACGAAACGACGTCGGATATACAAACCGAAAGTCTCCACATGACCAACTCAACCATACGAACTTGTACAAACCAAGAAACAACGAAAACGAACGAGTTTTACAAGAATCGAACGTTCATACGGCAAAACATGTCATAAAATGAAATTACGTGAAACATCATCAAAACTCGTCCAAATGGAAAAACTCCAAGAACAAAATAGATTCAAAATGTCGAAACGGTTACAAGCGAGTCGATAAAAATAGACATACACCAAAAATGGAAACTGGTAAAAATGGAAAATTACGGATATTACATTCTCCCCCTCTAAAATAAAGTTTCGTCCCGAAACTTAAGAATCAAAAAGCTCGGGGTATCTCGAACGCATATCCTCCTCTAGCTCCCACGTCGCTTCTTCTACTCCGTGCCTCGACCATTGCACCTTAACCAAAGGAATGGTTTTGTGCCTTAACTGTTTGTCACGACGCTCCAAAATTCTGACGGGCCTCTCTTCAAACGTAACATCCTTCTCGATCTCCACATCCCCAAAGTCAATAATGTGGGACGGGTCCGGAACGTACTTCCTCAACTGGGAAACGTGAAATACGCTATGTACATGACTCAGCGACGGAGGTAAAGCCAAACGGTACGCTAACTCACCGACTCTCTCCAATACCTCGAAAGGATATATCTCGGGCTGAGTTTCCCCTTCTTCCCAAAACGGAAAACTCCCTTCGTCGGAGACACTCTCAACAGAACATGATCTCCCACCTCAAACTCCAAAGGTCTACGCCTAACATCCGCGTTAGACTTTTGTCGACTCTGAGCAGCCAACATCCTCTTTCTAATCGATTCGACTTTCTCCCTCGTCTCCAACACAAGGTCGGCTCGGTGCCAACCAAATCGGACGGCTCATCCCAACATATCGGTGATCGGCAACGTCGGCCATAAAGTGCCTCATACGGTGCCATCTTAATCGACGCCTGCCAGCTATTATTATAAGTAAACTCAATCAAGGCCAAATGATCCTCCCAGTTACTACTCCAGTCTAACGCACACGCGCGCAACAAATCCTCGAACGTCTGAATGGTACGTTCGGACTGCCCATCGATGCTGGGATGGAACGAAGTGCTCAAACGTAGCCGAGTCCCCAAAGCCTTATGCACTTTGCGCCAAAATGCGATACAAATCGGCCATCTCTGTCTGAAATAATGGTCCTCGGCGTACCATGAAGCCTCACTATCTGAGTGATAAAAATACGAGCCAACTTTTCTGGACCCCAAGTATCCTTGATGCCCAGAAAATGTGCCGACTTAGTCAGTCGGTCTACAATCACCCATACCATATTCATACCAGTCTTCGTCCTCGGTAAACTCGTGACAAAATCCATAGAGATGTCCTCCCACTTCCATTCCGGAACGGGAAGTGGTTTCAATAATCCGGCTGGCCGCTGATGCTCAAATTTGACTTGCTGACAAGTCAAACACTTAGCTACAAACTGAACTACCTCCTTCTTCATATCGTTCCACCAGAAATTCTTCCTCAGATCTTTATACATTTTACTCGAGCCCGGATGGACTGAGTATGGTGATGCATGAGCCTCTCGCATAATGCTCTGTCTCAATTCCGAGTCGTTCGGAACACACAACCGACCTCGGAATCTCAACACACCGTCCTCATAAATAACGAATCCCGGGGCTTTCCCCTTTCCTACACTCTCTCGAAGCTGAATAAACATCGGATCCTCTAACTGTCCCGACTTAATGTCCTCGACCAGAGATGAAGAAATCTCAAGAGTACGCAACTGCCCGGAACTCCCTGGCAGTACAATCTCAATGCTCAACCTCATAAACTCTCGCTGAAGTCCCGACTGGGCCGTGAGTAACTCAAGCGCCCGAAGCGATACCGATTTCCGGCTCAAGGCATCTGCTACCACATTAGCCTTGCCCGGATGATAAAGGATCTCGAGATCGTAATCCTTAATCAATTCCAACCATCTCCTCTGTCTCATATTAAGCTCCTTCTGCGTGAAAATGTACTTCAGGCTCTTGTGATCGGTGAAAATCTGACATGACGAGCCATACAAGTAATGACGCCAGATTTTCAACGCAAACACAACTGGGTGTGTAGGGTAATTCAATTCATACGGTTTCAACTGACGGGAAGCATAGGCAATCGTCCTCCCGGGCTGCATAAGTACGCATCCGAGCCCTTGGCCCGAAGCATCACTATAAACGGAGAAACCATCATTACCACTCGGTAAAGCCAACACGGGAGCGGTCGTCAACCGCTTCTTCAACTCCTCAAAACTATTCTGCCTCTCATCGGTCCACACAAACTTCTCCGACTTCTGTAACAACAGAGTCAGCAGTCGAGCGAGCTTAGAGAACCCCTCGACGAATCTACGGTAATACCCGGCTAATCCCAGAAAACTGCGGACCTCCTTCACGTTCTTGGGCGGCGCCCAATCCAACACTGCCCCTACCTTATGTGGGTCCACACGAACACCCTCGGCCGAGATCACATGACCGAGAAACATAACCTCCCGCAACCAAAACTCACACTTTGAGAACTTCGCAAAAAGATGCTGAGCTCTCAAAATGTCTAACACGGTATGCAAATGACGGGCGTGCTCTTCCTCGCTCCTCGAGTAAATCAGGATGTCGTCGATAAAAACGACTACACACTTATCGAGGTACTCGATAAAGACTTTGTTCATAAGCTGCATGAACATGGATGGTGCGTTGGTTAGCCCAAAAGGCATAACCACAAACTCGTAGTGACCGTATCTCGTCCGAAATTTGTCTTCTAATATCGTATCCTTCACTCGGAGCTGATAATACCCCGATCTCAAATCAATCTTCGAAAATACGGTTGCCCCTTGCAACTGGTCAAACAAGTCATCAATCCTCGGGAGCGGATACTTGTTTTTTATGGTCACTTTGTTCAACTCTCGGTAGTCGATACACAAACGAAGTGACCCGTCTTTCTTCTTCACAAACAGGACCGGTGCGCCCCAAGGTGAAGCGCTCGGTCGAATATACCCCATGTCTAGCAACTCTCCCAACTGTTTCTTCAACTCAAGCATCTCGGGAGGCGCCATACGGTATGGCGTCTTAGAAATCGGGGCTGCCCCTGGTTCTAAGTCGACGGTAAACTCGACCTCTCGGTCCGGCGGCAAACCCGGCAACTCGTCTGGAAAAACATCAGGATACTCACATACTACCGGAATAGACGAGAGTTCGACTCCCCCTTCCTCCGATCTCAAAGCGTAACACCAATAGCCCGTGCAACCTCCTCGAAGCAGTCTCACGGCCCTCAAGGCGCTGATCAGTAATCTCTGGCTACTCCGCTTACGCCCCACAAAAGAATGCTCGGTACCGTCAGGGGCTAACATCGAAACGGTTCTCGTTCTATAATTTATGATCGCCCCATGACGGTCCAGCCAATCCTCACCCAGAATCAAATCCTCATCTCTAATATCTACCGCAATCAGATTAGAAGGCCAAACCCTCCCCGCGATACTCACTGGAAAATCTCTAACCTCACGATCCCCCACGATGCTATCCCCACTAGGAAGTTTAACAACAAAAGGCTCACAAGCAACAAGGCAATCAACATGCGGACGACGCACACAATCCATAGATATAAAAGAATGCGTAGCACCAAAATCGAACAATACGGAAACAGGATGATCAAGGATGTGGACGGTACCTGTGGCCACCGTCGCGTCAGGATCTCCTGCTCGTCTCATCTCGTACACACGGGGCGGAACAGACCCCACACTAGAAGCTCCCCCTCTAAAAGGCTGACCACGACCTCGACCTAGGGCTGTTATCGATCCGGATCGGTCCGGTTCTTGGCCTACCCGGTATCCGACCGATAAGCTTATCGGGTAATCAGGAACCGGTCCGATAAGCTTAACGGATCCGATATTGTTCCCGAGAACCGATCCGGTAAGCTTATCGGATATCCGGACCGGTCCGTTAATTTTATCGGGTACTCGGACCGATCCGGACCGGATGTCCCGATTACCGTTTCATCTGATACTGATCCGAAATGATTCAATTGAAGAACCGATAACGCGAAATCATTCTTTTCACAATAAAATATACGAGCAAAAATATATAGTGCATTCAAATATACAACTTCATCAAAATACGAGCAAAAATATAAACCGCATGTTAAGAGACATTCATCAAATTCAAAATACAAATACCAGTCCTGAATCAAACACCATTTAGGAAAACAAACACCATTCATCAAATTCAAAATACAAACACCACACCAGTCCTGAATCAAACTTCAGTTAAGGGGACTAAAATAATACATCATTAGCCTCAGAACATGTTCATCATAGGCTGGCCATACGATCAAGCAAAACAATAAGGCGATTAAGGCAACAAGTACAGGACTGAATCAGTGATTCTTTTCAAGAGGTGGTTGAATTCTTGGCTCCTCCCAAATCAACCTCACCAAAGTCATATTGCATAATTGGTTCATCTTCTTCTTCTTCAAGCTACATTAAAAGTAAAAGTAGGCAATGTTAAAAAAGGATAAAAAGAAGACAAAAAAAAAATAGGATAATTTACTTACAATGCTTCTTGATGAACCCTTTCTAATCCCATAATATTCTTTAATCCAATCACTACTGTATCAGTTCTCATCGAGGCTCTTTTTGCATCAATAATTCTGGATCCAGCACTAAAAGTTGCTTCAGAAGCAACTGTAGTAATTGGAATTGATAGTATATCTTTTGCCATTATGCTTAACACTGGATATTTTGCTTCATTTGCCTTCCACCATTGAAGAACATCAAAATGTTTTCCACCATTTTGTACTCTTTCAGGGGGTTCAGACAAATACATATGAACCACATCAACACTCTCAAGAAAAGCCTCAAAGCTTCTCTTTCCCAAACCAGAACTTGTACTACACCCAGCATCTTTGTTTTTATCATGGGATTGATCTTTTTTCTTGTATGCTTCTTCATACAACTTAAATAATTCATACAAGTTTTCATCAACTTCTCTTTCTCAAGATTTCGACCTTATTACTTGTTGGATGCAAGAAACCAAACACCCAAGTAATGAAAAACATTTTGTACCTAAAGGCACCAAGATAGGCAACAAGGCATCAAGATAGGAAACAACCAACAAGATAGGATTAAGAGCTGCCTCAGAACAGTTTCATCACAGGCAAGTGGGCATTTTTGTATCAGTGTAGTATCAGTTCTGTATCAGAGTGTAGTATCAGTTTTGAAGGCAACAAGATAAAAGTGTAGTATCAGTTCTGTATCAATTTAGTATCAACATGGACAAAATATAGGTAACAAGATAGGCAACATAGACAAATAAAAGATCAAAGTGTAGTATCACTTCTGTATCAGTTTTGAAGGCAACAAGATAGTCAACAACAAGATAAAAGTGTAGTATCAGTTCTGTATCAGTTTAGTATCAACATGGACAAAAGATAGGTAACAAGATAGACAACATAGACAAATAAAAGATCAAAGTGTAGTATCACTTTTGTATCAGTTTTGTATCAGTTTTGAAGGCAAAAAGATAGTCAACAACAAGATAAAAGTGTAGTATCAGTTCTGTATCAGTTTAGTATCAACATGGACAAAAGATAGGTAACAAGATAGACAACATAGACAAATAAAAGATCAAAGTGTAGTATCACTTCTGTATCAGTTTTGTATCAGTTTTGAAGGCAACAAGATAGTCAACAACAAGATGAAAGTGTAGTATCAGTTCTGTATCAGTTTAGTATCAACATGGACAAAACATAGGTAACAAGATAGACAACATAGATAAATAAAAGATCAAAGTGTAGTATCACTTTTGTATCAGTTTTGTACCAGTGTAGTATCAGTTCTGTATCAGAGTGTAGTATCAGTTTTGAAGGCAACAAGATAAAAGTGTAGTATCAGTTCTGTATCAGTTTAGTATCAACATGGACAAAAGATAGGTAACAAGATAGGCAACAAGAAGATAAAAGTGTAGTATCGATTACGTATCGATTGATTGTAGTATCGATTCTGTTGTATCGCTTTGAAGGCAACAAGATAAAAAACAACAAGATAAAAGTGTAGTATCAGTTATGTATCAGTTCAGTATCAACATGGGCAAAAGATAGGTAACAAGATTGGCAACAAGATAGGCAACAACAAGATAAAAGTGTAGTATCAGTTCTGTATCAGTTACCTAGGATCAAGAACTGCACCAATTGAAATTAATAAATTGCTTTGGCTCCAGTATTTGTCATATTTTTCCTTCATTTTAGCAGCCAAAATCTGAAGGTGTGTCTTTTCTGAAGCCTCAGAATGTTTGTCCAGCAAAACTTTAACTCTAAAGAGCTCAGCCAAGAACAGATTGCATGTTGGATAAGAACTGCCACTTATTATATTTGTAACATCAACAAAAACTTCCAAAAAGGTGCAAATATCAGAAATCATCTCCCAATCTACTTCATCAGGCAAATAGTGTATAAATGCCCCATTTTCTTCAGCATATCTGGGCCATACATCTTTATAGAAATAGGCAGTACTCAACATTTTGTGTGTTGAGTTCCACCTTGTTTTGGTATCCAACACTTTTACCAGTCATTCCCAACTCCTTCACAATTTTAGCAAAATCTTTGCATCTAGCTTCGTAACCTGTGAGATATTTCACCCCTGCCCTGATAGTATCAACTATTGGCCTCACAATATCAAGTCCATCCTGAACCAGCAAATTCAAGATATGTGCACAACATCTAACATGAAATATTTGGCCATCTAGAGGCAATTTTCCCCTATGCCTAAAATCATGCTTCAACCTATTTATGCAAGCATCATTTGTCGATGCATTGTCAACTATTATTGACACAACCTTTTCTCTAATTTTCCAGTCATCCATAACCCTCACCAACTCCTAGCAAGAACCTCACCACTATGAGGTGGTGGGACATTACAAAAAGACAAAACTCTTTTATGTAGTTGCCATTTAGAGTCAATGAAATGGCACCTTTCTGATCATGTAACCAATTCTATGATCACTTGACCACCACAAGTCAGTGGTTAACCCTATTTTATTAATCTTAGACATTACAGTTTTCATCTTATTCTTCTCATCATTGTAATATTTTTGGCACTCTGTTTTCACTGCATGCCTAGTAATCCTTTTATATTGAGGATTAATTTCCCTCAAAAATCTATTGAAAATAACACCCTCCATCATCAGAAAAGGAAATTCATGTCCTAATACCATGTGGGCAGCTAGGACCTTAACCTTAGCATGATCATATTTCCAAGCAACAAGAGAAGGATTATCACTATCACTAGTAAACAGATCAGTCTTTAACCTTGATTGAGAGCCAGGTTTTTCAGATGGATCTAGTTTCAGTTTTCTTTGAACACAGGATTTCAAGTGCTTCCTAGCATTGGATGTACGGCCATGCACAAGATCAAAAGTATAAAGAGCACCACACCATTTGCACTTCCATTTCTTTTTTCCATCTGGAAGAGTAATTACTTCCATCTCAGTATGGACAATAGATTTCTTTGATCTTGTTCTCCTGACAGGGTCATCCAAAGCTGCGGCTTGACCATCAGCGGTTGACCCTTCAGTTTGACTATTATCATTGATGTCCAACAGTTCTCCAATCTCAATCCCTCATCTGACCTCATCATCATCCACATCAATATCGAATTCATCATTCATCATTGGACTACAACAAGAATCCTGATAAGACATCTCATATACAAGTTAAAAATAACAAGTAAATTACAAATAATTTGAAAACAACTAATTGAAACCACATATAAAACCTATTTTAACATTGTTTCAAAAGAAGCCACTGTTTCAAAAGTAGGCAATGTTAAAAAAAAGAAGCCACTGTTATTATTCAAAATACCCAAATAAGATAAAAACCCTAATTAAAAATCCCAAATAAGATAAAAACCAGAAAATTGGAAATCGTAGAAAACCCCTAATTTGAAACCCTAACTACAAAATCCCTAATTTGAAAACCCAATAAGATAAAAAACCGAAAATTGGAAACCCTAATTCGAACCCCCGATGAATAACATAATGAAGCCATTAACAAAAAAATACTCACAAAAAAATCGCTTAAATACTCACAAGAAATCGCTTAAATACTCACAAGATTTTATATGTGGAACTTGAATATGTTGAAATCGGTTGAAGATCGAGATGAAAAAACACTGAATCGGCCTTCTTGTTTATGGATTCAAGGATTAAAATCCTCAGGTTAGCTTGCGGTTCTATAAAATCAAAGAGAAAAAAGGATGGAGAGTGAAAGACGAGAGAGAGAGAGTCAGAGATGAGAGACTGAGGGTGACGGCGGACTTCTCAAACAGAGAAGAAAGAAATGATGAACGCAGAAAACCCTATTCTCGCGTTTTATAGTGTTTTATTACCGGTTACCGGTCCGGTCCTATCGGGTACCGGGTAAAAATTAGTATTCATTCCCGGACCGATAAGCTTATCGGTCCGGATCGGTCCCGGTTTTGGTCGGATCTCGGTCCGGTTCTCGGATCTACCGGCCAATAATGACCCTACCTCGACCTCTACCAAAACTCTGCTGGTGAGGAACCTGCTTGCCTGATTCACACTCGGCTCTCCCGCGGCTGGGGCTGATATCTGAGTAACTGGAGCCCGAGCTGCATCCGTACAAAACTTAGCACGATGGCCCATACGACCACAAGCAAGACACTGAATCGGAGGCCTATCACACTCACTCATCATGTGGCCCGGACGACTGCAGTTGAAGCACGTAGGACCACGAACGGAACCCGGGAGCGGACCTAGAACCGTTTCCTCGACCAGCGATGGCGGCCCGACTCCGAAGACTCGCGAACCAGACTGGGCCTTCGGATACCCTCCTGACTTGCCTCCCGAAAACTGACCGGAGGTCTTCTGCTTCTTCCCTTCAACTGCCGTCTCTGTCGCGGAAAACGACATCTCGTAAGCCATCGCTTTAATCTGATATTCCTTCAAAGTCGTGCACCCCAGACCAGACATGTAGTGGCGCACCCTCGGTTTCATCCGCATGTCAAAGTGGCGGATCTTATCAAGCTCATCGCGGACTTGGTTTCTCACATAATGTAACTGTTGATTGTAGTCTTTGATGGCTTGAGATATAGGTACATCTTGGGGCTTAGCCTCAAAGAAGGCTCGGATCCTCCCCTCTTTCACTGGCCACGGACAGAATTCGTCTTCCATCAGATCCCGGAACTCTGCCCACGTAGCTGCCCGGTCACGCGGTTTCACCGCTTGCCACCACGTCGCTGCCTCCTTGGCGAGGAAGTACTGAGCAATGGGTACTTTCCTCTCCTCGGAGCAATTAGCAGCCTCAAACACTTTCTCCATCTCGAACAGCCAATTCTCCCAACCAGAAGGGTCGGAAGCACCATCAAACTGCGGAGGACGCATACGAATCACGTCCTGAAGTAGCTTATCATTGCCGGACCCAGTAGGCGGAACCGGGTTGGCATTAGCATGGCCGACCAGAACGGCCTGAGTCAGTAGCGTCATCTGGTTCGCTACCTGCTGTAAAATGTTGGCCACTCCAACATTCTCATGAGCATTACCGGAGCTAGCAGACTGGTCCTGCTGACCTCCGGAACTAGGGGGAACACTGTTCGACAAGGAAGGCATCGCCGAATCAGTTCCCGAGTGATCGGACATGGCCGCCCCACCGGCTGCGCCACGTCCCCTACCGCGTCCGCGTCCTCTACCAGCAGGAATTCTGAAGAAGCAACGGGTAAGTACAATTCAAACGCAAAACGCAAAAGATACTAAGACAGGAATAGAACAGAATGGTGAAACGAGTCAAGTTAGGAAACCTTACGAGCACCGGCGTACTGAGATGATGGCATAACAGTGATACTGTCCCAAAAACGACACTTAACTAGACCCAAATAACCGACAGCCTAGGTATCCATAAACCTAAGCTCTGATACCATATTATGTAACACCCCCAAGACATTCAGGGCATATTACAGTGTCGTGGACCCCACACTGTGGAATCCACCAGGCTAACGTACCAAACAAGACATTCGACAACGAGAAACAATCATTAATAAAACGACAATTCAAATAAAAGACTACAAATCGACAAATGAAATCTGACATCAAATCCATTTCCCAAAACAAGAACACAACATTAACAATTTCGTAAAAGAAGTACTCGAGTACTTAAACCAATTTTTTTATAATACAGAAACCCCAAAATCAGACATCAATAATAACCGACAGACATAACACCGATAATCAACTGCTGGACAATATCATGCTTGCCCATCATCCTCATACGGCTCGAGTGCTCGCTTGTCCCCACGATCAATACCTGAAATACAAAAAGTATTTCCCCCATTTAAGGGGTTAGCGACAACTGTTAGTGCAAGTACAATCCATTTGAACTACATTCTAATCAGATGAATATATGCGCCAAAAAGTCATTTTAGAAAACATTTTATATTCCGAAATATTTACATTGTACAATCACAAAATACATTATCTCCAACAAATCACAATTCAAAATTAACCGTTGGTACGAGACTCACGGCCACCGTACCCCGCAGAGCCCCGTCGGACATCCCTGGGTGGCTAACCACAGTTCGCGATACGCACACTCACGGCAATACGTATCCATAGAGGCCCCGTCGGACCATCCCTAGGTGAACATACACATAACCATCCACGACAACCACGATACAGCCATAATTCAAATACTAGAACATGTAAACAAATGTAAAGTACTTGCCTTTGAGACATTCTTGAAGAACCGGAGATGAAACACGACTACGAACGGTCCGGGTGGAAAACGACGGTTCCTAAACGAAGGATCAACACAGTTCAGTCCCAACGGACAACAATACTCTATTGGAATACACCCATAACCCCGGTTACAATATACGACAATAGACGATCAATTGATACGGGCGGGGGTTTACGCAAAATCTCTCCGTATTGATAATTCGCGGATTAAAATCAAGGAAATTGGATTTGGAATCATTCAATAATCACAATCGGTGAAGAATATCATAACATACTGGAATAATTCGGTTCCAATTAGCAAAACCCGGAAAACCCCCCAAATTTGACGAGTTAGGGTTCTAGACGAAAATACCTTGATTTCGGATGATGGATGACGATTATGCTGATGATAATATGTTAGCACGACTCTACGGTGATGGAATGTGAATAGAACGCCGATCGGGACCGATGGAAATCGCCTCGAGGTCGCACGTCGAAGAAACGAAGGGAAAAGAATAAAACTGCTGCTTCAAAACTGCGCACCGGGCTTATATACTGTGAAGTTAGCGCACGCTAATCGCCATATGTAGCGTGCGCTAACGGGGCCGTGATACCAGTTGGCTCGCCACCATTCGTTAGCGTCGCTAACAATAGGGGTTAGCGTCGCTAATCGCTTATCGGTAGCGCACGCAAGGGAATAGGGGTAGCGTCGCTACCTACACAGCAGTCAAAGATCGCTGATGTCACACCAGCAGTAAGCTGCTGTCGAGGGTATAAAACACGAAACGTACGACTAGACCAGAATCCAGAAACATAGACGCGAAGTATACAAGACGACGGAGGTAAGCGTTGAAAGAAAATACAATTCCGACCACCGGAGGGTCCGTAATGCGACAACGAAACTAAGATTCCCTAAACTATTAGGAAATTACAAAAATGGCCCAAGTGCCCGAAAATCACGAAACAACGTCGGATTTACAAACCCAAAGTCTCCACATGACCAACTCAACCATACGAACTTGTACAAACCAAGAAACAACGAAAACGAACGAGTTTTACAAGAATCGAACGTTCATACGACAAAACATGTCATAAAATGGAATTACGTGAAAACATCATCAAAACTCGTCCAAATGGAAAAACTCCAAGAACAAAATAGATTCAAAATGTCGAAACTACAAGCGAGTCGATAAAAATAGACATACACCAAAACTGGAAACTGCTAAAAATGAAAAATTACGGATATTACATGGTCAATCTGAACTGTGGTTATTTCTCACAAATCATCGGTGGAAATATGAATTGATAATTAGTTTAATTATCTTAAAACTTTAGTTATTCAAAAAATTCAAAAATTCATATGAGAAAAGATGCAACTTATTTAATTGTGTTATTATAATAATAATTAATTTCGGGAGATTTTAGATTTGTTTAATTTATTTTATAATATATTTTTAATGGTTCACATATATACTATTTTGATATAATTTATGCCCTAATATTTATACATATCTTTTGTAATTTTTAGTATATTAAATAACACAACTATTAATTCTATTAATTTTTAAAGATATCTTATTGACATAAATAAGAAGTTACTTTTTATTAATACAGTATTATTAATCATTTGTAGAAGAACAATTTTAGAGGATAAAACTTAATTTAAATCCTAATATTTACCTAAAAAAATATTTACTGTGATGATGTATAGGTTGTAGCTAAACACGTGATCCTAATACTGTGATTAGGTAAATATTTTATTATCAATATTTTGATCTTTAAAAAATTGGGAACCAAATGTTAGAAAAAGAAAATTAGTTAATTGCAGTAATTTTACAAATTTTGAAACATGTGATCCTAATATATATAACGAATTAATTTTAATAATAGTATATGAATTAATATGATTAATTCTTAAATAATAAAAATTTATTATGCATACTTTTAGACATGATTGAATAATTTTTTTAATTATCTCAAAATTTTACTGATTAGAAAAATAAGAAATTTGTGTGATGAATGAAGTAAATTATTTCGATTGTGATGCAGGTGTTTCTTGAGATAGGTAGATATGATAGTCTATATGTTGTACTTTTTATATTTTATTTATAATTTTGAAAAAAAAAAAGAGGAATAAAAATTCCCATAAAATTCATAAAATAAACAAATTGAAAGTTTATTATGATTTTTCTAAAATTTTAAAGTAATCCTTTTTATTACATAAATATATTCATATATAATTATTAACTTTGTAATTAAAATCCATCTCTCTATCGTCCAATGGGGAGGGGGGGGACACTACTAGTCTGATCATACTACTATTTTTGTTTAAAAACTACAATAATTTAAATTAAGTTTTACCAAGACAATTTCTCAAACATGATTTTATCAATTGAATATTTCAACTGTGACAAAATCTTGGATTGTCCAAAAATATTCAATAATCACAAATATATCATCATGGACAGTACTAAAGAACTAGAAAAAATGTGCAATAAAAAAAACATGAAATTTAAATAAAAAATCCAAACACTATTATTCATTAATTCTCGGAAAACAAATAAAACCCCTAAACTATAAGCAAAGATAAAATACCAAATCCAAAGTAGTGCACCCTAATAATAAAATAAAAAGCAACTTATTCATATTAATTTACTACTTATATAACTCAAACCATCTCAAACACTCTAATAAACGGACTCAAGCTGCTGGCGCCGCATTAATTGTTTTAGCACCATTCTCCGTCGAAGGTTGGGAACCCCCGGCGGGTATCGGAGGATGAACAAATTGCCAGTGCTGCCAATCCTTAGGCGGCCACTGGGAACCGGCGGCAATCGGAGGCTGAACGAATTGCCAATGAGGCCACGGCCTGTTCGGCGGCCACGTGAAGCCGCCGATTGCGGGCATCGGAGGATTGACGAAATGCCAGCGTGGCCAATCCGTCGGGGGCCACTTGAAACCGCCAGCGGGTCTCGGCGGGCTGGCATACTCCCAGTGGGGCCATGGTCTGTTCGGCGGCCACGTAAAACCTCCGGCAGCTGGGATCGGCGGGTGGACAAAAGGCCACGGGCGGGGGTGAATGCCGAGAAACCAATCCTCTTATTTTCCGCCGGCAACAGAAGGGTTGGATTTCTCGACGGCGGCGCTATCATCATCTGCGATGTTTCGGCACAAGGCGACGAAAAGGAAACATGAGAAGATTAAGAGGGTGATCAATGATGTTTTCGCCATAGTTGTGTGTTTTTTTGCTTTATGTTTTGGTGCAGAATGAATATGGAATTGAGGTGTATATATAGCAGTGTGAGTGAGAGATTTAGTCTCATAAAACTCTTTCGTATATATGAAATTAATGTTTAGATAAGTTGAAATTTTTTTGAGAGATAAATTATAATCTTCAAATCACTTCCAAGAGTTCATTAAGTGTTCAAAGTCTTGTATAATATATCGAATGGGAGTCTATTTGCATATATTTTGGTGATGTAGTATGTGATTTACATCCACGAAACTCTAAGATGATGAGCCTATTCAAGATTTCCAGAGTCAATTGTAAAAGGTTGCAACTTTAAAAATATAATTTCGTACTCTCGCCTCAAAAGATTGGAAATATATATTTTTTTTTTTAATTTTAGTAATATTAACAAATGTACAAACAAAACTACATACCTTATTTTTTATCTTTATTTTTGTTGGATAAACTGATATTCCTATTTATATAACAAAAGTATTAGTTTTTTTTTAGGGTGATTTTAAATAATAAAATAAGGTTTACCATTCTTCTTTTCCTTATAATTCTTCTTATTGTTATGTTTATTAGATATATAAATAGCTAATAGTTTTTAAATAGAAACAACTAATTGATATTATCAGATTATATTTGGATTAAAAAATAAAATATTGAGAAATCGATGGAAAAATAGTGGAAAAATACCATTTTACGTCGCACTTTCTAAATCGGTTGCAGTATAACCGATTTAAAAAGTGATTAGGTTTCATTTTACATCGATTATTAGGAAACCGATGTAATATATCAGTTTTTTACATCGGTCAATAGGAACCGATTTAATATATCAATTTTTTACATCGATTAATAAAAAACTGATGTAGTATGTGTATGTTTTACATCGGTTCTCATATACCAACACATAAAATGCCCCCCACTACCCAGTTTAGGTCATTCAACCTTCTCCCATTCCTCGCTTATTCATTCAATCTCCTCCCCTCAATCTCCTCCCCTCAACCTTGCGATTCGGCTAAAAGCTCTGACCACCGCGTGCCACTAGAGTTGTTGAGATCAGTGGAGTAAGCCTTGGAGGTGAAGTTGGGTGATGACACGGTCTTGGTGGTGCTTACAACGTCGATGTCTTTGATCTATGGCCTTCTGATATTTCCCTGGAAGAGGTCGAGCAATAATCGCGGCCACGAGGTTACGCCGCTAGTTGTCCGCAAGACGGTGCCGCTTGAGAAAGAGAAGGAGGATTTCGGACCTGACAAGGTGATGTCATCGTCTTCTTCGGAACCTAGACTGGCATTGCCGAATGTTTTTCGAAGGTATCACCGTCACTAAGGACTCCTCACGATTTTGAGCTGCCATAAACCCTTGTTTCATATGGCTGAGGTCGAAATTGATCTCTTCATATTCCCCCCTTTTCTTTTTATTTCTCCCTGCCCTAGTTGTTCTCTCTGTCCTAATGTTGATCCACACACGAATAGAGAAGATGGGATGCTCTTTTTCAGTGAAGGATGTTATACTCCCTATGCAGGCATGCATTGGGTCCAAGGTGATTGCCAGTGAAGCTTTGTCTGATATCAGGAAGGATGTTCTCGCCAAATGCTATGGTGAGATTATGCCGTTGACCATTTACTTCTACACTATGTCAAACTATTTGTATGGTTTTCTTTTGTTCCCCTTTCTGCAGTATCATGTGTTCTTTCTTGTTCCATTTGAAAGTTAAATTTACAAATGTCCCCTCCTTTGTCTTGTTTCGTTGGAATCTTATATAGGCGGAGATATCACAAGAAAAAAGAAACTGCTGCGGAAACAGGTGAATTATGTTTGAAAGAGAGAGAAAAATATATAGATGTTCAGTGTATAGATGTTCAGTGTAAAGAAGATATAGATGGAGTCTCAGAAAATTTATGTATTAGAAAATTTTGTACTCCTCTTTGTAATACATGGAAAAAGTAATGAGATTGGATTTACGTTCTAGCATTCAGTTCGTGACCGTCTTAATTATACAAATTGAACCAACTCATCGCTCGGATGTAACCCAAGCGGGGGCGACTTTTAGACAAGCAGGTAATGTCGAATCTGATCGGGGTGGGCTTGAGTCGCGAGGTACTCGGAAATGGGTAGGTCTGGGACTACTTGATTCTCAGTAAAACATATAAAAATCTAACTCGAAGATCAGTTCGAATTTGTATAATATAGTCATACGAATTGTTCTAACTCGAATCGCTTGAATTTGATTTGATTATGCGGTTCATACGGGTTCTAGACAAGTAGAGTTATTTTTTCTATATAAAACAAAAAAAATCGATATTCCAATTAACAAGTAAGAAATCCAACTTAACATCCAAATAACAAGATAATGCAAGCAAACAAATGCAAAATGGCCTATGCTGCAAATAAAGGTATGCATTTTAAAAAAATATATCAAATAATAGAAAAGACACATGGTTATATCAACTTTTTTTTATTTCTAATTATTAAAGATTAGGATTTGAACTCGAATAGTTTAAAACTTAATGATTTAGCTCCTTTGAAAAAATAGTTAACTTTTAAAAGGAATCGAATCACCCTATTCAATTCAGCTCCACGGGTAGTACCCGTTAAAAGTCCCAAGTGTAATGGGAACAGAATAAAAAAGAATCCCAACTCATCACCAACTCATGATATCTTTCATGCAAGTTAAAAATTCTCGAAGGTTGGGTTGCAACGGAAAAGCATCTGAAGTAATATTATGCTTGCTACATTTTTTGGATATATTTACAGTATTAATTCACTCTCTTTCACTTGTTCTTCTTTTTATTTTTCTCTCTCTTTCACTTGTTCTTCTTTTTATTTTTCCCTGTTTTGCTTATTTTCGATTTTTCCCCATCCTTTTTTGGTGCGAGCTTTTGGTTTTCCTCTTATTGCGACCGAAGGTAGGGTTTCCGTCATTTTCTTGAACGGCGGTGAGGATTTGCTCTGGGTTTATATTTTTCTTTTCCTGTTTATACTGATTATGTATACGGACTATTAGTGATTTTGTTTCTCATATTTGTGTTCTTCTTTGATGCTGATTGTGCTTGGTGTGTTTTTGTTATCAGGTATGGCTTGTTATTTTATCAGGTATGCTTGGTGGGCTTCACTTGTTTACACTTCTCTGTTTTAGGATTTCTCCGGATATCTTTAGAACTTACTAATGATTTTTCTAGCTGTTTATACTGAGGACTATTGATTTGGTTTCTCAGATTTTTGTTCTTTTCCTGCTGTTGGTGGTGATTGTTGTATTTTTTTCATCAGGTTTGAGTTGTTATTTTTTCTGGTCTGATTTGTAGGTTCGTTCATATATACGCTCCTCTGCGCAATTGGAATAAAAACCTAAAACCAACCGATGACGAGGGCGATATTCAGCCCCCAAATTGACCGCCGTCAGGATGAAGAAAATCCACCTGATGCCGCTCCACCCGATGCAATAATGGAATTAATCTTCTTAAAGCTACCCATCAAATCTATGGTACGTTTTAAATCTGTTCGCAAGCATTGGCTGTCATTGATTTCTCATCCAACTTTTGTTCAATCCTATCTCAAACATCATCTTTTGTCTAATGAAAAGATCATTACTTTTATCCCATCTTCTTCCGGATTTTATGTCCTAAACCTGGAGAAAGGAAATAATATTGTGCAGCAGCACCATAAATACAGTCTCCCCTTGTCAGTAGAAGCTCCTGATCGCGTACGTCTCATGGGTTCTTGCAATGCCTTAATATGTCTTGGTATATATATATATATCATATATATATATATATATCCAATATTCAGTTTTTCTCAACCTTGTGTTGGTTTCAGTCCTATCTTATGGAATCCTCTATTGAATGATTACAAAAAAGTCCCCTTTCTTATTCCTACTTTTATGAATCGGTTTGGATTTGGTTACGATTCGCATACACAAGACTACAAGTTTGTAAGAATCGATATTATGGAGGGCGTGGCAGAGATTTATGGGCTTAAATCAAATTCCATGAGAGTCTTCCCTTTTGAATTTGAACTACTTGATATTGGTCCCGGTTGTGGTTTCTAATGATTATCTACCAAGAGGGACATCATTCAAGTCTTCAATTTAATACTCACAATCCCGTTATTATCAGTCAAAGGTATACGCTTCATCTATTCGATGGTTCTCTATCCCGTACATGATCGGTGAACGAAGCCTAAACATCTTCCAAAGGGGATGTTTTAACAAAAATCGGGTTTCTAGGTTGGTTCACATTCAAACTTTGTACCTCATAGTATAAGTAAGCTTGGAAACTATAATCACTTCGTATATTTCTTCTAATATGATAACTTGATCTCTTAATATGCTTGTTCCAAGTATTAAACGAATCACCATGATGCTATGAACATATTCCAACAAAACCAACTACCATTCAAATCAAAACATGCATATAATGAAGGATAACTATGTTCAACGAGTACTCCTCTCCATAACTACATAAAGCATCTCAGTTCAAAGGCAAGAATGAAGGTGTATTCGAATTACCTTCAGACACAAATGAAGATGAATATAAGTGAAGAACGTTCCTTTAAAACCTTCAATAATCGACAGAAGCTTGCTTAATCTACGAACCCACACCAATTCAACGATTTATGGACGTCTAGGAAGGAGTTTTAGTAGCTTAGGGGGAGTTGAAGATGAAAAATGAGAGTATGGTTTGGGAGAAAATGAAAGAGGGTTGGTGTCTTTGAATAGAATATTATCCTTAACGTATGTTTGCCACACAATATCACGTAAGATATCACCTTAACATACGCTAACCCATATTACCTTTGGAAATTATAAACACGTACTCACTGTAACTATTGATAAAAGTCTCCCAGATTCTTATGTGTGGCCTCATCATAGTTCAGGTGTGTTCAGTATTAAAACTGCATTTCATATGCTAAGTAATGAGGATAGACTAGTACCTGTACTTCCATGGAATATGGTTTGGAAATTGAAAGTTAACCTTAGAATTAGGTTCTTTCTTTGGACAGCTCTGCATGTTAAACTTCCCTCTTGCCTCACCGTTGTTTAATCATGGAGTCATTCAACCCCTATATGTACATTATGCAATGAAGAAGAGAAAACTATCAATCGTATATTTTTCAAATGTAAGAAAATGGAAAACGTATACAATCCAATGGCAGGATGTTGTTAGATATAATTATATAAGACAGTTACAGGTTATAGTTTTGCAGGCAAGAAGTAGTGATTGATGTTCACTTGTATGGGTGAGTTGGTTTCGCCTTTCCGGGTTGATTCATCTCTTCGGAGATCGCTTGTCTTTATTTATTCATTTAGTCAATATACTCCAAAACTCCAGAAAATTTAGCATTTGTAACACCAAAAATATCATCTTCTCCGTATCTACTCTACAGTTCTCATACTTATATTGAACTGTGGAATAATGCATTGTTGACTGAAACTGTTGCTGTTAGTTTATGGTGATCAGTTGAATAGTGAAAGAGTATACATTGGATTATTGATGTTGCCGGTTTATAATTAAATATACAACTGCGCAAATTCTCGGGAGGAATAATGAAGTTCTTTTATTCACTGTATGATCTGTTTGTGAGGTTAATAAGTACAGTGTAACTCCATCCTGTTATTTTCACTATATGGACCAGGAACTTGCTGCATCAGTTCAGAGAGGAAGTCTTGATTGAGAACGAGCTTTGCGCTGTTTGAGACATGCTTTTCGCAACACTTAATCCCCTGACTGGTGGAGACGTGCGCTACTTTTGCCACCCTGCCATAGGCCACATGCACAAGGACCTACAGTAGGTGCTGTTTTTAGCTCTGAAATGATTGGTGAGGCTACAATTGATAGGATTGTCGAGTTGTTGAAATTGACAAATTCAGGCAAGATTTCCTTCACTATACACAGACAACCCCCCAATGTAGCACAATTATCATATTTCAGTTATGAGAAAGTCTATTTTATGTATCTTGCAAATGCTACTGTCAATTAACCCGTTGGTGAAACACCCATTACATCTTAATCAAACCACGTTTTTGGGCATTAATACCATGTACCTTTCATTGATTAATTCATCTTTATTTTGTTTTATTTCAAATTTTCAATTGCTTTTTTATTTCTTGTGCTGTTAATCTGTAGAGACAAATTGTTGGCAGGAGTGGCTTATCTTTGAAATGTGCAAAGATGTACCTCGCATTTTTAAAACTGCATGGATGTAGCTTGTGTTGCTTAAAACTGTGTACACTTGCCCCAATCTTTGGAGAATATCTCACTCTCCCTGTATCTCCCTCCCTATATGCAAGTAGGATTATGTGTTTATACATGAAAGCTATTAAAACTTTATAAAAATCATTATGAAATTATTACAAATAAAATTTGAACTGTAAAAACTATTATAGATTATAAAAGAATAATAAAAATAAAAAAATTACAAGATTAAGTATAAAATCTACAACAAACTTATAAAAATATCAGTAATATAATAGAACCCCCCATCCCGCTTCTTTGATATGTTTTTACCATAAAAATGATTGTTGACAATAAAAGGAGAAATGGCAAAATATCAGTTGTTCAAAATCGAAGTCATTAAAATATTTATGGATATTTGATCAATTGGTGGCCTCTTGTAAATTTGCAGACATTTGATATGGAAGAGCCTTATTCGAAGGATGATATTCATGACGTACGAAGACATTGGACTCAATATTTTCTAGATTTTACATCTTTATCGAAGTAGTAAGAGAAGAATATGGGAACTGGGTACGTAGGGATTTGCTGCGTAGGGATCATTCATCATTTTGTGATTGTACTTTTTTTTGCAAGATTTACAAATCTCTTGTAATAACTGTTGTTGTACATTTTTTGCAAGATATAAACAGGATTTTGTAATAGAATAGTGTAAACTTGATAATTTGGGTAGAATATATGGCGTCTTGTTGGAGATTTTATTATTCATGTTATGCTTTATAGGAGGGATTCTGTCGTGATCTAAAAATTGCCACTTTCGTGAACAGGGCTTTTCTAAATTTGCCATTTTTTGAACTAGAATATCAATTTTTCTAAATCAGTTAAAAGCAGTAACCTTTTTAGAATATTACACATTCTAAATCGGTTAAAGCAGTAACCGATATAGAATATTACACATACTAAATCAGTTAAAGCAGTAACCGATTTAGAAACTAAACATTCTAAATCGGGTTTTCGGATATCCGATTTGGAATGTGAGATTCGAAATCGGTTATATCAACTTACTAAATCGGTTAAATAACCGATGTTAAAAGTATTTTCTACATCGGCTAAATAACCGATGTTAAATGCGTCGATTTTCTACATCGGTTGGATCTATAACGGTTCGAGAACCGATTTAAAAGGCCTATTTTAACCAATTTAAAAGGTGTTTTTTCTAGTAGTGGGCCATGGTCTGTTCGGCGGCCACGTGAAACCTCCGGCAGTTGGGATCGGCGCGCGGGTGGACAAAAGGCCACGGGCGGGGGTGAATGCCAAGAAACCAATCCTCTTGTTTTCCGCCGGCAACAGAAGGGTTGGATTTCTCGACGGCGGCGCTATCATCATCTGCGATGTTTCGGCACAAGGCGACGGAAAGGAAACATGAGAAGATTAAGAGGGTGATCAATGATGTTTTCGCCATAGTTGTGTGTTTTTTTGCTTTATGTTTTGGTGCAGAATGAATATGGAATTGAGGTGTATATATAGCAGTGTGAGTGAGAGATTTAGTCTCATAAAACTCTTCCGTATATATGAAATTAATGTTTAGATAAGTTGAAATTTTCTTGAGAAATAAATTATAATCTTCAAATCACTTCCAAGAGTTCATTAAGTGTTCAAAGTCTTGTATAATATATCGAATGGGAGTCTATTTGCATATATTTTGGTGATGTAGCATGTGATTTACATCCACGAAACTCTAAGATGATGAGCCTATTCAAGATTTCCACAGTCAATAGTAAAAGGTTGCAACTTAAAAAATATAATTTCGTACTCTCGCCTCAAAAGATTGGAAATATATATTTTTTTTAATTTTAGTAATATTAACAAATGTACAAACAAATCTACATACCTTTATTTTTTATTTTTATTTTTGTTGGATAAACTGATATTCCTATTTATATCACAAAAGTATTAGTTTTTTTTAGGGTGATTTTAAATAATAAAATAAGGTTTACCATTCTTCTTTTCCTTATAATTCTTCTTATTGTTATGTTTATTAGATATATAAATAGATAATAGTTTTTAAATAGAAACAACTAATTGATATTATCAGATTATATTTGGATTAAAAAATAAAATATTGAGAAATTTGAGATATACTCGATACACATATATATATATATATATATATGATTTTTCTATTTAGTAATTTTAATAAATGTGCATTATATATATATATATATATATATATTGTTTGAGGAGAAAAGTAAAGACAGCAATCAATTGTATTCATAACAATGATAGAGGGGCCTTTATATAGGCATTACAATGAGAGTCCTTCCATACATAGGATTCCTAGATAAGGTAAGACATCTAATAGGATCCTACTACCTCTAGAAGGATCTGGAACCTTCCATCTATGTATCTACAATCAGTATTAGGTAAGACACATCACGGGAATAATAATTCCCGGAACACTCCCGTGTCGAGCACTAATACAACAATGGTGCGTAAGATGTTGCCTTCGTAAAAACCTATTCCAAGCCAAAACAAAACCCCATGGGAAAAACAAAGGCTTGATGAGGAAAAGATTGCAACGCACCAACATAACATGTCATGTATACTCCCCCTGATGTATACATAACGACTCCCCCTGATGAGTACCTCAAATCATAGGAGTCGGATGCCAAGTTGCCCTCACAACTATACCAAGGAAAAACCCAGTGGGAAAAATACCTCTTGGTTTAAGTTGAACAGAAGTACAACGCATCATTTGTATGGATGTTTTCATAGGCCGCCTCGTTAAAAACCTTACCAAGTGAAAACCCAATGGGAAAAAACAAACCTTGGTCTAAGGACAAAAAGAGCGCGACACATCCAAAGTGCAGAGTCGCTAAAGACTTATCAAGTTTTCCAAAGTCTTGACCTTCATGCACTAAATCAGTCATAACTTCTTCGATTCAATAGGTATCAATGAAACTGTAAGAACGTATGAAAACTAGACACCCATAGCTTTTCATTCACATACAGTACGTAACCTAGATCGACCTGAGCAGATCACAAAGCTCTATCGAAGTTGACTCAGCAAATTACCGGACATATCCCGTCCTACTTTGCAACAATAGTCATATGTCACTCAACATGATGGATGTGATCAAATGGTTGATTTCCTTGGAAAGTAGACACAAACCTTTCCAATGGCACCAATTTCACCATTTTCCATCAAGTGAGCTGCCCTGTAGGTCATATGGGAGATAGACCAACACATTCTGGGCAGATTCGGGTATCAGTTTTCAAGTGTCCTTTTTATCGAGATAGAGCGAGCTTCAAGCTTCTTGTCAATCACAGACATTGCATGAGCGCATCCTAGGCCATCATCACAGTGGCTTTACCGGATTATTACGAATGAGTACATCGAGTCAAACATGAGTACATAATACTGTACTTTTCTCTTAAGACGCATCATCACTTAAGTGAGCCAAGTCTTATGATGACTTCGACTAGTCATTGGGAATCATATAGGCATTACTTTATCGTCTCTTAGGAAACCATCCCTTAGATTGCCTTAAACCGATTGATGAATACGCATCATCAAGTGTCCCAAGATCCTTTCATTCTTAACTTTGGATTTAGCGGAATCTCTTAGTCTCACAAGAGTACATCACTATAAACCCTTAGTTTTACACGCAAAAGCTTCATATCTCTTCCAAATCAAGTATATACTTAGTATGCGTTCGACAATCACTTGTCGACGCGCTCCGTGGTCGGAGGCACTTGATTTGAGTCGATCCACCACGAGATCCTTTTTATCACTTAACTTAGTTCCCCACTAAGATAAGATTTAACCACAAGCCGCACGTCGCTTTTGGGAAACTATCTAATCGAAAGATAGTGGATGTTATAACATCCATTACGATAGCACAACTAAGTTTCGTGTCATCGTAGTCGATTCCAGTGCGTTCATGAGAAACCTCGCGCCATGAGGTGAGTTTAACTCCTTTTCTCACTCGCTTTAACAAAGTATACGGATAGATCTTATCTTTGGAGTGTCGGTACCACTTCAACAAAGGGCTATCACTTTGTTTATACTTGAGTCGCATATGTTTCCATTTTAGGCCAAGGCTACAACGTTGTAGATTTTCAACGAAGTATGGTTCGATTAAACTCACATTCCACGTCCTCATGAACCAGCTTTATTCATAGAGTACTCTTTATGGATTGGCATTCATTGAGGCGTCCCCCAATAATGACTATAATCCAGAATCACATGAGACGGATGAGTTCATTTGATCATATGATCAAGTTTCATGTACCAAACTCGCATACATTCTTAGCGAGAGTATTTATCGAACCAAGTGGCATCCCAATACTCGATGAGATCCACGGCCTAGTAACACCATCTACCACAATTTGTGATGTTACCATATCACCATTTATAGGTGACGAACGTCCATGACCGGACACAATCCTTGCAGACATGTTTGCAGCATGTATTTAATCTCGTCACTTTAGGGAACTTGGTGAGGCACGGTAGGGACAAACTACGACAATTCCAAGTCGTTCTACTCGAACATGATCGTTCGCATCTCCCCCTAACGACGGGAAGACTGGCTCATCAAAGTGACTTACGAGATCGTCTGCCAAGGTACATTTTAAGCGGACTATGAGTGAAAGCGCATGTCATATTCATCATTTATAACCCGTCATAATGCGTTGTGGTGGCGCACTTTTGGCACATGAACATGTGGACGATAAAGGTTTTCAGTTGTTAACACAATCCAGTTAACAAAATGCATATGGTTACACTTGTAACTAAGCATTTGAATGATGATAGGTATAGGTGAATATGACATGTTGACCTATGCTACATAGCCGTAGCTACTGGTCTTGAGAATTCAACAATACCGCCACCATGCACCACCGGGATCGAACATAAAGAAACGATTGAACCGATGATAGGCCGTTGGTTTTATCGAACCTCTAATGCTTTCTTGAAGAGTTCACTCCCTTCACCAGCCCCAAACACCTCAAAATTTCGTGAGCATGTATAAACGGGTGTTTAGGATTCCAAAACCATCAACCTTGTGGTCAAAAATCGGTCGAAATGACATCGAACTAGTTGATAGGACGGCTGGTGGTATGTGAAAACTTCATTTAAGTGGTTCACCTCCTTCCAAGTCTCCAAATGGCACCAAAATTTGTGAGAAGGTAGCCTTGGATGTTAGGAAGTACTCGTTAAAATTTCACTTTAAGACTTGGTCTAAAAAGTGGGTGAACCGACCTTTACAATGGCTGGTCCGCAAGTTGGACAACCATAACTCAGGTTTCATCAACTTATTAATCATTGTCAAAGGAACAACATAACATATAAATGTTATCACTTGAGTACGACCATTTGTGAACACCATCATAGCATCATAATCCACTCAGGCTAATACTTATGATCATGTATGTATAAGGACTCGGTGAAAGGGGAGGACTCAGCACCATGCTTATGCGAGTCGCTACATTATTCTCTTTAGCATAGGAGGGTGTCATCTCCTAATCGTGCCAAAGAATAGGCTTAAATCAATGAACATGGCTAAGAAGGATCATTGGGGGGTCTTTGGCGTCACACATGCTTATGAAAGCAAGACGCGGATGACATAAATATCATCATTGGTCATGAGCCCTGCTCACGACTCCACCAACGTACTTTGGTGTCTTTGATCCAACTAGTTTCTTTGTTCAAAGAAAATGATGTCCATGACAATACCGTGGTATATGGATCATCAAATTGTCCAAATTCCGGACTATTAAAGCCTAAATGTGTCAATGTCCCAATACATCTTCTGGTTACACAAACCGATGCAAGCGGACCATATTGACTCATGAATATTTTTCCTTTCACATATCCAATACAAGTGATGCATAAGATTTTATTCTCACAAATCATAATGAGATGCTATGAGTGATACACTTTGGCATATGTATCATCGAGTCATAACATGGTTCAATTGTTACGGAACATATGTGACTAGAAAACGCCATTCGGCATTCAACAACTTGAGCATCATACCGCTCATTGATTGTGATGACCTACTCATCATAGTCACAATGGATTTATAAGCCGAAATCCAAAAATATCATGTTCCTTGAAAATAGCTTAATACGCACTCAATTTCGCTTGCAAAATTTTATAATCATGAGCATAGCGAATACTCTAACAACATAGAGATTTTATGTTTGATATGATCAAAATGATCCATCATATTGAGTGCATAACATGGCAAGGTTATATGCCTAAGGGGCAAAATTATGACACAAGCATGGTGTAACACTACCATGCACACGCTCGACCTTTTTACAAGGGTGCGTATTTTGGGCTTCCCCAAGGAAACTGTTTTTCAACATTTGAAAGATGATAGTTTAGCGTATAACGCATACCAAAAACTGCATCATCTATGGCAAATTCGGCCAAAAAGAGGTTGAAAAATATGTGTCATAAGACCACTTGCAAATTTAAGATGGGAACCAAGTTGGTTGGGACAAAAGTTAGCACAATCGCTGGAAAGAAAATTCCGCGCAGCTTGACCTTTGTTCACTAAAACAGCTATAACTCCCTTGTTAGGAAGGCTATGGACGAACGGTCAGATGTTCTGGAAACTAGACTTCCGTATCTTTCTATCCATATATTGTGCACTACACGGATCATTAAACTCAGATCATTTTTTAATTGGCTGTTTAGTTTTTCCCAAGTTTAGTGAGAAAACAAGGTTGAGACCATATCCAATGGCATAAGTGTTGATGCAAAAACATGGCAATGACAGCCATATGTGCGTTTAAACGCAGCAGGGTGTTCGATTTCTTATCTCGACTAATGATCCTTTCGGTAACTCCAACTTGGTAGACTTGCAGAGAAAGTAGGAATGTCGGTCTGACTAAAAATTTGTTTAAAAACCACTGATTCCGTTTGAACTTTCAAAGCATAAACAAATACCAAGGAGGATGCGCCTAGTCATGATCAAAGTGTAGACAAAATCCACCAAAGTGCATCAAGTCAACCAAGTATTTTAATTATCAATTTGCAAGCATACGTCATAATAGCCATGTTATATGGATGCAACGCGGTGCATCATAATTAAGCATTTTGAACCATGAGACATAATGAATATACCATAACCAACTCGTCTTGACCATCCAATAAGATCGACTAAACATAGTCAAATTTATAAGGCACATGCCTTTACAAATACTCGGAAAAGTATTCGGACCTATAGTCATACGAACTATAATCGAGGTCAACGAATTCATGTATTTACCGCAATATGCCATTGCCTTACATGTTAAAATTCATGAGAATTACTCGTACATTCTTCCATATATCATATTGCAAGGAGACGATACATGTCTACACCCACATACAATATTTTATTTTTAATAAGCTGAAAGATGGAGTTTTCCAAGTATGGGATTGGGTCAAGACCAACGTGGTGGTCGCTCAATTCAACGTGACAATTTCGTCACAAATCGATTTTAACCACGACATATCCGTCGCAATCGATGTTTGTCCCATTTGTATGTCACAAATCCGTGACTAATCATGAACGAGTCATAACTTTACCGTTACCGACAATGTTCGTTTTATTAAATTGTTGGTTTAAAATCGACAAAACGGCGACATCAAATCGCACCCAAAACGTGGTGTATGCAACAACCACAACTATCGACTTTCAACAATTATCCGTGACTCCCCCAGGACTGTCACACAGTTTACTTCGACATCCGAGAGTGATACCACCTCTCATTGTCTCATCCACCGCAAAGTAGCGTGGGAGATAAAGAACCCAAATACCCAATTCCCCCAAAAAAAAATTTCCCAAAAGAGAGGAATTGGAAAAACGAGAACTTTAATAAAGTCTTACGAGTACTTGGTTTCATATATGCTTTGATCCTTGAACGGGAGATTCTCTCCATATGAGCAACATATTTCCGTGGGTACTCCGTTCTATATTTACTTTGATCCTTGAACGGGATAAATATGGCTTTTTCTCCATAGCGTGCACATCATCATGAGCGACGTATTTTCCTATATACACGTAAAACATAAACATGTAAGATTCATAAGTGTACAAATTAATGAACAAATGAATCATTGAGTAGGAAAAAAATGGAGAGTTGAGAAACGCCCGGATAGGGCTACTGGGCTCAATAATTCGGCCGAAAAAGGACTCGAGCGCGGCGATGCAGCAGCTCGGTATTGGATGAGGTCGGATCTCCAAATTTCTTCGTAAAAATCTGCTTCTGTTCGGCAGTAGATTCAGTAACCAATAGTACACAGAATCCGATCTCCACCGTTTAATATACAGATATTTGTGTTGGGAAGTTGCTGCCAAAATTTCACACCGATCCGACGGTTAACAAAATGGGAAACGTGATTTTCGTACGACTGCGCTGTGCAGAAAATTCACGCGCGGAAATTCTCGTCTCTCGGCTTTTTTTTCGATTTTGATAGGTTTTGTCTCGATTGCACTAGGTTTTCAAGCATTAAATATCACGTGCATAAAACCGTTTCGACGATCCGGCGATGCTTCGATCAGATCGGGTCGCAGCCTTAGGCAACAGTTGGCTTGGATGAAAACGGGACTGTCGAGCAGATCGGGTCGGCAACCTGGTCGGGTCACAACCGGACCGATCGAGTAGTCGGCGCGGCGACGGCGGTCTCTGCGCGGAGGCGGCAGTCTTGGCGGCGGCAATCAGCGGTCTTGGCGGCTTTAGGCGAGATCTGGCGCGGTCCGGCGGTGGAGGTGGCGGTCCGACGGCTCTGGGCAGATCTGGTGGTGGCTGGCAGCAGACGGCGGTCGGCGGTGGTCCGGCGGCCGAGGCGGCGGTGCTCGGCGGGCGTCTGGCAGCGGTCGGCTTGGCCGATTTTTTTTTTTTTCGTTCGAGCTACGTGCTGATAACGTGTTTGAGGAGAAAAGTAAAGACAGCAATCAATTGTATTCATAACAATGATAGAGGGGCCTTTATATAGGCATTCTGATGAGTCGCCCCATACATGGGATTAGATAAGGTAAGACATCTAATAGGATCCTACTACCTCTAGAAGGATCTGAACCTTCCATCTATGTATCTACAATCGGTATTAGGTAAGACACATCAGGAATAATAATTAAGAACATATATATATATATATATATATATATATATATATATATATATATATATATATGGAAAACTTAAATAGGCTTATCATTTGAGAGTTTCTTGGGTGTAAAAATTCAGAGGTGATTAGTCTATGTGCCAATATTCGACGTATTATAATCTAAGACTCTTAACTCAGATGGAACTCTGTGGAAGTGATCCGAAGATTATATTAGATATACACGGATCAAGAACGTTCATGAGATTAAATCTCTCACTCCCATTGCTATATATACATGCACCTCAAAACTCTATATTTGTTCTTCATTGAAAAAATCGATCACTTATCAACAATGGCGAGAACAATTTCACTCATCCTCTTCTTAATCTTCTCGTGTTTCCTTTCGGTAGCCTTGTGCCGAAACATCGCTGCTGCTGATAGCGCCGCTGTCGAGAAATCCAACCCTACTGTCGCCGGCGGAAAACAAGAGGACTGGTTTCTCGGCATTCACCCCCGCCCGTGGCCTTTTGTCCACCCGCCGATCCCTGCTGCCGGAGGCTTCACGTGGCCGCCGAACAGGCCATGGCCCCACTGGGAGTACGCCAGCCCGCCGAGACCCGCTGGCGGTTTCAAGTGGCCCCCGACGGATTGGCCCCACTGGCATTTCGTCAATCCTCCGATGCCCGCAACCGGCGGCTTCCCGTGGCCGCCGTACAGGCCGTGGCCGCACTGGCAATTCGCTCATCCTCCGGTGTCGGTCGGTGGTTCCCAACCTTCGGCGGAGAATGGTGCTGAAACAACTAATGCGGCGCCGGCAGCTTGAGTCCGTTTAGAGTGTTTAAGCTGGTTTGAGTTAGATAAGTAGTAAATTAATATGCATAAGTTGCTTTTTATTTTATTATTAGGTTTTTGCGTTACTTTGGATTGGATATTTTATCTTTGATTTATAGTTTAGGGGTTTTATTTATTTTTCGAGAAGTAATGAATAATGGTATTTGGTTTGTTTAAGTTTCAATTTCACGTTGGTTCTTCTTTGATTTTATTTGCACAATTTTTTTGCTAATTTTTTAGTACTGATGATATATATATATATATATAATCCTGTTGTAATTAATGTATAAATGACTTTTATGCCCCCCTAAACCCTAATGGTGTACCTATAAATATAGGCCTTTGGCCTTCATAATATTACACAACATTCTTCTTCTTCTTCATTTTCCTCTCTTTTCTCTCAAGTTCATAACACGTTATCAACACGATCTCTCTCAAAAATTTTTTTTAATCACTAGCGTGTTATTCTATTTTCACAGCAAGGTAGATTTTTTTTTTCACATGCTTGAGTATAATATTTTATTTTATTTATTTTCCTGGACAGTATTTCACAAAAATCAATATTTTACATAAAATTATATACATATATGTATGTATACATATTCTTGTATATGTACGGGGAAATCATCAGTAACTATCATATATACACGGTTCTGCTTCAAAAGAATCAAAACAGATCTGATAAATATTCTGTATTTTTTTTTCTCTGACTAACGAATCATATTGTGGTGTGTAGAAGAGAGACACACATATTCTGTATTTTTTTCCCCTTGATGTACAATCATTTTGTGTAGTATATAGTTTATTAATTGTTTTGATTTTTTCTATCATTATATATAAACAATATATATAATGATTTAGAAATCTATTATCAAATCGAAAAATTGTTGTTTCCTGAAGAAACAAGATCTAACCATTCTTAATAGTCCAGAATATTATTAAGATAAAATATGTGTTGTAGCTCTTGAACAAATATAATATTATCTCGTCATATTTTAATTAAATATGATGTGTTCTTGAAGAACATTATGAGATCTAAGTTTTTGTGTAAATTCCTGAGGAAAAACACAAAACAATATTCCTGAAGAATATTGTAAAGGCTCTTGAAGAAACTTTTGATTTATTTCATTTTGTACTATTTTTTTCGTGTATTTTTTTTTCTCTTAAAATTATTGCTCCTGAAGTAGCACAATTAAATTGCAATACTATTGATAAATACACTTGTTCTAAAAGAACAAGTCATATTCGTATCAAATCTCCCATGATAATACAATATTCCTGAAGAATATTGATACAAAATAATATCATAAATTATTATGCTCTTGAAGTAGCATAAATTTTAAATACAAATGTGATTTTATGTTATATTAAATAATTTTAATTATTGCACTCCAATGCCATGAATACAACAAAGAACATTTTTAAAACTCTATATGAGTCAATATCCACTTGAAGTTATTAATGAATTTTAATAACTTTTAAAACTCTAAATTCAAGAAAATTTTAATTTTATGTTAAAAATGACTTGTTTTATTTTTACTATGTAGATTTACATATGGCCAATATCACCAAGCTTGAGTTTGTTGCACTTGATATTTCTGGCAAGAACTATTTATCATGGACTCTTGATGCCGATATCCACTTGATCTCAAAGGGTCTGAGTGAGACAATAAAAGAAGGAAACAAAGAATCCCACCAGGATCGTGCAAAGGCACTAATATTCCTTCGTCATCATCTCCATGATGATTTAAAAGTTGAGTACCTCACCGTCAAAGATCCAAGTTAGTTATGGAAAAGTTTAAAAGAGAGGTTTGACCATCAGAGGACTGTAGTCCTCCCTAGAGCCCGACACGAATGGATACGTCTTCGCTTGCAAGATTTTAAAAGCGTGAGTGCCTATAATTCATAGTTGTTCAGAATCAGCTCTACTTTGAAGCTTTGTGGTGAAAAAATAACTGATGAAGATATGCTTGAGAAAACATTCTCCACGTTCAACGCTTCAAATATGATCTTGCAACAGCAATATCGAGAGCGTGGTTTCAAAAAATACTCTGAACTTATATCTTGTTTATTGGTCGTTGAGCAAAATAATGAGTTGCTCATGCGAAACCACGAATTACGACCCACTGGTTCCGCAGCATTGCCTGAAGCCAATGCTACATTCAATCATGGAAATGGGCGTGGACGTGGCCGCGGACGCGGATATGGACGTGGACGTGGTTTTGGACGTGGCACAACACATAGCGAAATATCCAACAACAAAAGGCACAAAGCATCCAATGATAGTAACCCATCCAAAAGGGAAGATAAATGCCATAGATGTGGCATGAATGGGCACTGGTCACGTACATGTCGTACGGCAAAACATCTCGTGGACCTTTATCAGAAATCAATCAAGGGAAAAGAAAAGATTGAAACTAATGTCCTTGATTATGATGGTCCACTTGATACGACTCATTTGGATGTCTCTGATTTCTTTGCTCATCCAAAAGGAGATATTGATCACTTGATTGGGGGTGGTGTGTTAGACGATATTGATTAGTTTGAGAATTGTTGCTTTGTTATTTTCTTTGCTTGGGAATTTTTTCAGTATGATGATTTGCTTTTGAACTAATTATTTTTGGAATGGTTATTTCATAATAAATGAATTTATTTCTAAAAAGTTCCTTTAAATTATTACAGAAATTACAATGGATGCTTGTGATATTTGTCTAGCTGATAGTGCAACTACGCACACCATTCTCCAAGATAAGAAATACTTTCTCAAATTAACATTAGCGTAAGATAATGTTAATACCATATCAGTGCATCAAACATCATTGAAGGCTCGAAGAGCATGTATTATTTTACCAAATAATACTAAATTAGTTATAGATTATGCACTTTACTCTAGTAAATCGAGAAGGAATTTACTAAGTTTTAAGGATATCCGCCGCAATGGATATCACATTGAGACAATGCAAGAAGGTAATAATGAGTACCTTTGTATAAATTCTTTTGTGTCGGCCGAAGCAAACAAAAGAAAAATTCTCGACATTATAAATCTGGAATGTATTACACATTCATAAAAGCAATTGAGGCAAATCATGTCATGAACCTGAAGTTCAATGACCCAAAGATCTTTATGCTCGCATGAAAGATTTGGACATCCTGGAGCAACTATGATGCGTCGAATACTCAATACTTCATACGGACATAACATAAAGAACCGTAAGATTCTTTTAGCAAATGAAATCTCTTGTGATGCTTGCGCACAAGGAAAGTTAATCACTAGACCTTCAAGTACGAAAGTTAGCATTGAATCTCCATCTTTTCTAGAAAGAATTCAAGGAGATATTTGCGGACCAATAGATCCACCATGTGGACCATTTCGATACTTTATGGTATTAATTGATGCGTCTACTAGATGGTCCCATGTGAGCTTACTTTCAACTAGAAATGTGGCATTTGCTAGGCTACTTGCTCAAATAATAAAATTACGAGCTCAATTCCCTGATAATTCAATCAAGGAAATTCGTCTTGACAACGCTGGTGAGTTTAGATCCCAAGCATTCGACGAATATTGTATGGCAATTGGAATTGAGGTCGAACATTCAGTTGCTCATGTCCATACACAAAATGGTCTAGCAGAATCGCTTATTAAGCGTCTTAAACTAATTGCAAGACCATTACTTATGAAATCAAAACTCCCAACTTCTGCTTGGGGTCATGCCATATTACATGCAACAACATTAGTTCGTATTAGGCCAACGGCTTATCACCAATATTCTCCCATGCAACTTGTCTCTGGTCGAGAACCTGATGTTTCTCATTTACGAACTTTTGGTTGTGCTGTTCAAGTCCCAATTGCACCCCCACAACGCACAAAAATGGGTCCCCAATGAAGGCTTGGGATATACGTTGGGTTTGATTCACCTTCAATTATAAGGTATCTTGAACCTCTAACAGGTGATCTATTTCTTGCGCTTTGCGGTGTCATTTTGATGAAATGACATACCCAACATTAGGTGGGACAAAACTACATCTAGAAAAACAAAAGGATATCTCTTGGAATGAAAAAATCTTTTCACATTTTGATCCGAGGAATAGTCAATGTGAGCAAGAGGTTGAAAAGATCATTCACCTACAAAAGGTTGCAAATCAACTACCTGATACTTTCGTTGATACACGAAGAGTGACAAAATCCTATATACCTGCTGCAAATACACCAGCCAGAATCGATGTCCCTGAAGGACAAGTAATAGCATCAAACGAATCCAAAGTACGTCAAAAGCGTGGTCGACCAATTGGTTCGAAGGACTCTGTACCTAGAAAAAAGAAGGTGCAAGATAAAAACCAAACATGAATGATGATTGATCAATCAAATGAAAGTAATGTAGTTCCTGAAGAACTGTTAGTGTCTGAAAATAATGAGATCTCAATAAATTATTCATATTCTAGTAAATTATTGGAGAGGGAAAATGTCATCATGGATGATATCTTTGCCTTTAATATGGCTCGAGAAGTTTCAAATGAGGATCCTGAACCGAAGTCTGTTGAAGACTGTCGAAATAGAGATGATTGGCCAAAATGGAAAGAAGCCATAGAGGCTGAATTAAATTCCTTGGAAAAACGAAAGGTGTTTGGACCTGTAGTTCAAACTCCGAAAAATGTTATCCCAGTAGGATACAAATGGGTTTTTGTTAGAAAGAAAAATGAACATCATGAAGTTACGAGATACAAAGCAAGACTCGTAGCACAAGGTTTCTCTCAAAGACCAGGAATTGATTATGAGGAAGCGTACTCTCCAGTAATGGACACGATTACTTTTAGATTTTTGATTAGTCTGGCTGTGTCACAAAGGCTCAATATGCGCCTTATGGATGTAGTAACCGCGTATCTATATGGTTCACTTGATAGTGACATATACATGAAAATCCCAGAAGGATTTAAATTACCATGACAAGTAATTCATATCCCAAAAGCATGTTCTCAATTAAGCCGCAAAGATCGTTGTATGGACTAAAACAATGCTGGACGAATGTGGTACAATAGACTTAGTGAATATCTCATGAAAGAAGGGTATAAAAATGATGTTGTATGCCCTTGCGTTTTCATAAAGAAAACAGACAGTGGATTTGCAATTATAGCGATTTATGTTGATGACTTAAACTTAATTGGGACTCTGAAGAGCTCAATAAAGCTATGAATATTTGAAAACTGAATTTGAGATGAAAGATTTAGGAAAAACGAAATTCTGTTTGGGTTTTCAAATTGAACATGTCGATGGAGGACTATTTGTTCATCAATCCTCTTATACCGAAAAGGTGTTAAAGCGTTTTTACATGGATAAAGCACATCCGCTTACATCACCCATGGTCGTTAGAACACTTGATGTAACTAAAGATCCTTTTCGACCACTCGAGGATGGAGAAAAGATACTTGGTCCTGAAGTACCATATCTCAGTGCAATTGGTGCATTAACTTATCTTGCTAATTGTACTAGACCAGATATAGCTTTTCTGTAAATCTCCTCGCAAGATATAGCTCTGCACCCACTATAAGACATTGGAACGGTGTCAAACATATTCTACGTTATCTAAAGGGCACCATCGACCTTGGGTTATATTATTCAAAAAGTTCTGGATGTTCTCTAGTGGGATATGCAGATGCAGGCTATCTTTCGGACCCACATAAGGGTAAATCACAAACAGGCTATGTATTCACACGTGGAGAAACTGCTATATCTTGGAAATCTGTGAAGCAAACCCTAACAGCAACATCTTCAAATCATTCTGAAATAATTACAATCCACGAAGCAAGTCGAGAATGTGTATGGTTGAGAAATTTGGCACATCACATTGAAGAGTCGTGTGGATTAACTACGTCAAAAGAGAATCCAACTGTATTGTATAAAAACAATGCGGCTTGCATTACACAACTCAAGGAAGGCTATATCAAAAGTGATAGAACAAAGCATATTTCTCCCAAGCTTTTCTATACACATGATCTGCAAAAGGATGGCGAAATTGATGTTCAACAAATTCGCTCAAGTGATAATGTGGCGGACTTATTCACAAAGGCGTTGCCGACATCAACATTCAGAAGACTGGTACACAAGATCGGAATGCGTCAACTCAAAGATCTTATGTAATCAATTTCAGGGGAGTAGCTGTACTCTTTTTCCTTCGATCGGGTTTTTTTCCACTGGGTTTTCCCGACAAGGTTTTAATGAGGCAGCATGTATTAAAGGTCATTCAAGGGGGAACCCTAATGGTGTACCTATAAATATAGGCCTTTGGCCTTCATAATATTACACACCATTCTTCTTCTTCTTCATTTTCCTCTCTTTTCTCTCAAGTTCATAACAAATCCAAGATTTTGTCACAATCAAAATATTTAAATGATAAAATCATGTTTGAGTAATTCTTGGGACTGAGTAATTGTTCGGACAATCAATTAATATTGATGGAAATTACAGCTGAACTTTTAGTAAAACTTAATTTTAATTATATTGTAGTTTTTAAACAGAAATAATAGTATGATCAGACTAGTAGTGCCCCACCTCCATTTTTCTTCACACTGGTAAGTAGTTAGTGAGCTGAGTTGAGTTGAGTTGCTGCACACAAGGCTGCATTAGAGAATGCATGCTTGAATTGTTCGAATAAGTATACCCGCAACATAACGTACAATGTATGATATATTTTTATTTTAATTATTATAATCATAATAGTGTAAATCATAATCACAATTCGTGTATCACATAATTATCGTGAAAAAAATAACGCATGGTGTATCCCAACTAATGAATCTGAATAGTGTAGTTTTATAACAATAAACTAAAGAGAGGAGGAAAAAAAGTGTGTTGAAGTACTATCAAAGAAGGATACATCAAAGATCTACTTGCTAAGACGATCAGAATATCTACATTTGAGAAGTTTCACAACATTATATCTAGTCAACTCAAAAATGTTATGTGTTATTATCATGAGGAGGAAATGCATGCTGCACTCTTTTTCCCTTAACCACGGTTATTTCCACTGGGTTTTTTCTGGTAAAGTTTTTAATGAGACAACATCAGACTTGTTCACAAAGACACTCCCTACAACTCCTTTAGGGAAATTAGTAAAGAAGATTGGGATATGAATATTTTGAGTTTTATGTTAACATATATAGTAATGAGGGGTAGACATGATATTTTATTATTTTGTACAACACATGTACTCTTTTTCCTTCACTAGGGTTTTTCCACATGGTTTTTTCTAATAAGATTTTAACGAGTCATGATGTTTGTACATGTCATCCAAATGGGAGTGTTATGTATTATTGGATGACCTTTAACCTTTCATCTTTCTTCATTAATAGATAACAACCTTAGACTTGAAAAGCCAAGGCCTTTGTCCTTTCATCTTCATTGTAACTCTTGTATCATAAGCCTATATAAATGTCTTATTCTTGATATGTAAGATATACACATATGTATGAATGAAATGATCTCTATATTTCTCTTAATTCTCTCTATATTTTTAGTAGATTTATAACTTTATCTATAAATACTGAACATTGTATTTACTACTAAAAACTTAATATTTATTAGAACATAAATGATAAGTCATGTTATTTTTCATAATGAAGAACCTTGTTAATTAATTAACCATAAATTTTATTTATAAACAATATAGTTAGTATTACAAATTCCATATGTATTGTGATTGCGATAACGCCGGCGGCTTATCGGTAGGCATGCGGTGGCGGGTGGGTGGCATTGGCAGCCAATTTGTACTTTTTTTTATTATTTTTTATTTATTATTATTGCCACAATGATAATTTAATACTAATTTTTAATTTAATAATAGTCATTCATACTATATAATACACAATTTTTTAGAGTGATTTTAAATAATAAATAAAATTCTGGCCATGTACTGTATAAAAATTTACCATTCTTATTATATATATATATAAGGCTAATAGTTTTATATAGAAATAATTAATTGACATGACCAGATTTAGATCGGATTAAAAAATGAAATATTGAAAATTTGAGATTTAATTGATATGTTTATGATTTTTCAACGCTAATTTTGAGTAGAGTTCAAGTTTGCCCCTTGAATTCATATCATGCCCATGTTGCACGAGTCACCTTCCTCAAGAAAGGACGATCATATTTCAATAAATAATTTCTTAATTAGATTTTTTAGTCAAATTTTTAATTTACCGAGGCTATCATATTTCAATAAATGATTTTATCTCAACAGAATAATCAACTTGTATAAAAAATATTAATATTTAACAAGAATTTATATATTATGTTTAAAAAAAATCACCCTAAAATTGTGTACCGTAATAGTATGAATAATTATTATTGAATTAAAAAAATTTATTTGATTATCATTGTGTCACCAATAACAACAACAAAAAAAGAATAACAAAAGAATACAAATTGATTGCCAATGTCTGCCACCCATCCGCCACCGCCTGTTCCGGTCGGTCAGCCGCACAATCACAATACATATGAAATTTGTAACAATAATTATATTGTTTATAAATGAAACTTATAATTAATTAACTAACAATGTCCTTCATTATGAAAATAACATAACCTATCAATATTAAGTTAACTGTAGTAAATATAATGTTTAATTGATTTTTAACATAAAAAGTAATAGTGAATGATGTCTTATGAAGTCATATAAGATTGATCAAAATTCAATTTTTCAATTTGCGGATTTCCGTTTCTATCAGGTGATGGCAAATTAGTGATGCAACACCAATTTTACAGTTGTTTTCTAAATAAAATTTCGGATAAGAATTATTTTAGCCACGTTCAATTAGTGTAGGTTAGTGGACCAGACTGGCGCAATTCATCTTCTGTAACACCTCCGAAACCAAACGGGAATGTTACAGCGCCGTGGGCCCCACATTAGAATCCACAAGGCTAAAATTATTTTCGCAAACGTTTAAAAATGCCAAAAGGCCCTTTGAAAGTACACACACACGCAGCGGATAAAAACACAGTTCAAAAAATACCGAAAGCCATTTTAAATATACACACGCAGCGGATAAAAACATAATTAATTACATTTGCAGCGGAATTAGAAAAACCAGAAAAGAATACACAATCCCAACAATCACGCCATAGCCAGTATCACCGGAAAGCTCATCCCTTCACGACCGCTACTAGCTCGAACTCCGAGTACCTAAAAGATAAAGCCCACGACGGGGTCAGCCATAATACTCAACAATGATGACGGTCACATCACAAAAACAATACATATCAATGTAATTACAAGGTAAGAATGATTCCAATGTAGTCTTACCGACATAACCTTACCAACCCATCACATTCCATATCAATTCATTCCTTACCATAATTCGCATCTCACGTTCTTAAGTGACGAACGAATTCAAAGTAACCATCTGTACTGCATCCGAACGATACCAAGATTCTCAAATATAAACATACCTCCAATATGGAACAATCTGACCAAGTCCGATTCTGTCCGCTAGATCGCACAATCGGATCCCAATTCTGATAAAACCGATATCACACAGTACATCTGTAAACCAACCGTCCCGAGACAATGGCAAGTCCCGAATATAAATGCAAAACATGAATGTTCACACAATCAATAATGATAAACAACTAATGCATCAAAACGGAGTATCAATGACGTGATAACTCTACACAAGATCGACAAGGATCAACCACGAATGAGAGTACCATGATGTGGTAACTCCAACAAGATCAACGAAAGATCAACCACCGGGAATGCCAACAACACGGTAACTCCAACGAGATCAATAAAGAATCGACAACCAGAAATACCAACGGTACGATAAACTCCAATAAGATCAATAAGGGTCAACAACCGAGAATACTGACGACACAGTAAACTCTAACAAGATCAATAAGGACCAACAACCGGGAATACCAACTGTAACACCCTCAAGATATTCGAGGTATATTACAGTGCCGTGAATCCCTATATGGGACCCACCAGGCTGAACAGCATCATACTCATCGACTCACAGAAACGACAAAATAACACCTCGTCATAAAGACGCAAAACAGAATAATCCACCCGGTTCAACCGGTCAACATAACATCATCATCCAACATAACATAATAGGCAACAATACAATCCGGATGAACAAGAACTCTTAAGTACTCGAGTACAACTATTAGTTCAAAAACCACAAAAGATGAAAAGATAAAAGACACTAAGACGTCACTTATGCACAATCATCACGCACGGCCATCATCCGTATCGTCCAGCCTTGCTCGTCTCGATGAACCTGACCTGAAATTCATAAAACGAATTTCCCCAAAACGGGTCCCCAGAGGGGTTAGCAATTATGCTAGTACAAGTAACCAAATGAACGACTTACATCTTACACATATAGTAAATACATGCAATCAAGAAAATATAGTTCCAAAACACTCATTTCCGGAAATGCCATAATCAAATCACATTTGTAAAAATGCACCACAATTAACCGTGGATCCACCCCTCCGTGGACCCCTACCGAGACCCCGTCGGATCTAACCCATAGTGGTTAAAAGCAAGCTCGCGGATCCACCCCTCTGTGGACCCCTACCGAGACCCCGTCGGATCTAACCCATAGTGAGCATACACACACACACACACACAAGTCTCATGCAATACTACTACGTTAAGATTGTAAGTTCATAAGGATACTTGCCTCGATTAATAGACGGTGACACGAACGGAACGGAAGAATCAAGCGCGACCGCGAGGAATCGACGAATGAACCTAACCATTCGAATAACACAATCACAACCACTCCTAAACGATTACGGAAATGGAATACACCCGAAAACCCGCCTACGATTCATGTATATTCGTACAAAAATAACAACGAGGGCGGACCACAACCAAACCCTCTCGATTTCGCAAAACCATGAAAATATACCATGAATCCGTAGGAAAACTAATTATACCAACAAGATTAATCATATTCATCATGAATCCACCAACAAAACGGAACGGATCGGAAGAAAATCCCAAAACCCCCAAATCACCCAAAAGTAGGGTTTTAAGAGATTTACCTTGGATTAGGGTGAAAGATTCGTGTTGATGTTGATATAATACACCAAGAACTTAGGGAAGATGTTGGATGAGATGATTGGAGCAAGAAATCGCCAAGAATCGCCTGAAATCACCACAGCCGCGGAAAGGAGGAGGAAATGGAAATAATACGCTCATCTCGGTCAACTCCCTGGTTTATATAACCAGGGAGTGTTAGCGCGCGCTAATCCTCAAGGTTACCGTGCGCTAACGGGATAAAAATATAGACCAAACAGTTAGTGTCCACCCGGAGCTGCACCTGGCCGTTAGCGTGCGCTACTCCAAATGTAGCGTGCGCTAATAACCTATCGGTAGCGCGCGCTATCGACCAATAGCGTGCGCTACCTGGACATCAGTCGAGTCCAGTGACAAACTGTCCAGAACCCACCTGATCTGTTAGCGTGCGCTACCCTACAAGCGTAGCGTGCGCTAACTGGCACCTGACCGGTTCGAGTAAACCGCCCAAGATCGACACTCACGCTAGCGCACGCTACCGGGTATCATCAGCGTGCGCTAGCCTCCCGACCTTAGCGTGCGCTAGTCTGCATAGCGTACGCTAATACGCCAATCCAGAAGGCTGGAAAATAGCACTGCCACTCCCAGGGCTTGCTCCCTAGCGCGCGCTACGAATCAGTCGTAGCGTGCACTACTAAGGGGCCCCTAGCGCGCGCTATGCAGAACAGATAGCGTGCGCTAGGTTACGAAATATAAACGGTTCACAACATCGGAATATGAACGAAACATCAAACGGAACACCTCAAAGCGCATCAAAACATAGAATGGATCCACGGCAACCCCAAAACAGCGGTTCCGCACAACAATAACGAGTCTCAGATCGATAGATGACGGGGAAGATACACTGTAAGGTACATGAGGGTCACTACGACCGAGAAATACACCGAAAAGGAAAATACAAGGGGAAAGAAAAAATGCGGATATTACACCAACGATACGGTAAACTTCAACAAGAGCAATAAGGAATAGACAACCGAGAATACCGACGACACGGTAAACTCCAATAGGGATAATAAGGGATCAACAACCGAGAATACCAACGGTAAGGCAAACTCCCAAACGGAATCAATAAGGGTCAATAACGAACGAGACTACCAATGATAGGGGAAACTCCAAACGAGATTAATAAAGGATCGATAACAAACAAGTTGACCATCGATAAGGTAACTCCAAACGAGATCAGAAAAGGATCAACAGGGACAGATACACGAGATAATAAAATCGTCAACCATATAAAAATCATATATACGGGATTTCAAAGACAACCCGAATATCGAATAGATCCAATTATACATGGACTGTGAACGACCAATCAATAAGACTCAATATGGACGTCACGATACGCATATCCATCAAGGATCAGAAGACTTCCCAAAAGAGCAACAGTAACTCGATCATGAAAGACCGACACGACCACAATGTCGTATTTCCATCAGACAACAGTCCACATAATGCTCAACAATGCATATAATATTAACACATACACCCCAAGGCAGCAGCCAAGGGTCACTGAAGCATCTCACAGGAATACTCCGGAACGTAGGTGCCTTTTAGGTCTTATCCCCTAACACATTTCCATTCGGGTGCCATACAGGTTTTATCCCCAACACATCGGCCCCACAGATCACAGCTCAAAGTAAGAGCACATTACGAAATGTAACAAACAATGGTGCACACTCACCGCATGAAATATCAACACACACATGCAATAATGTGACATGATGATTATCATAATCTAACAATATTAATTTACCTCAAGCTCGAGACGCCAACCTTTTCACGACCAACCGTCCTGAACGAATACACGGTTTATCCGACAATCCAAAATGAAGTACAGTCCATAACTAATACCAAACCACCATCCCGAGTTCAACATCGACACGATAACTAACCTTGATATCCAACTTCTCATGCAATAGACCAAATTATAATTCACGTTTTCATTTCCACTAGACATCTTTAAAATCATATACATTATAATTTATCCTAGTCCAAAACTACCATACATACCACCATTCCGACAATTCATATATTCCATAATACCATTGCTATATGAATCATAAATGAAATGAAAACGAAATCATTTATTAACATTATGAACTGAGCAAGCATAACTTGCCTCGATACCAATTCGACGAAGCCGCTATCAATCCCGCCGTCTTCATCTACAAGCTCCTCAACCCCGACCAAGACGATTCATGCATTCTCCAACCTCAACCGCATCGCAACGGTTAACATCAACGATCACTAACGCAACCTAATGCAATAATCAATTAACGATACGTTCAATAACAATCAACAACCGAAATGACCAACTAATCAAACTCGATGGTTTAACGATATCTCGATCATACGAAACCAACCCATATCAACTCTTAACAATACGAACACAAGCCGAAATTCGGTGTTCAATAGCCCTAACAATGTCTTCAACATATATACTTCTCCTAACATCATGAATCGCAACAAACTACCAAGAACATCGAGAATACTACGATTCCATAATCATAACAACATAATCGAATCATTTGATCACCAATTCATTATCTTCCCTTAACAAAATTCTCGTAAATACCAAGAATCATCACAACAATATCAATTCAACCATCATTCATACGAAAACGTATAGAATTTCCCAAGTTCAACTCATTGAGGCATTTCATCGAACACTTTGAAGGCATAATCCAATTTAATTGTTTTAACGAAGAAATACTCGAATTTGTTCCACAAAACTTCAAGAGTATTGAATGATTACGAGTATACAATCAAGTTCTATCATTAATGTGAATCAAAACGAAGCAAATCGGCCAAAACACCAAGAAACCTCAAGAACATCCAAAAACCAAAAGTTTAGGTGTTCTTACCTTCGATCCGGGTGGAAGATTATGTTAATCCATGATTCCAACTTCCAAAACATGTTGTAATAAGTTGATTCTACTCAAAACCATCATATTTGCTGAAGAAATCGCGAAGAAACGAAGAGAAAACATAAAAATGAGCAGATGACTCGGTCCAGGCCTTATATAGGCCGATACCTGCCGGCACCTTACGTACGTAACCGGCCATGGCTTACGTACGTAACCGGTCGTGGCATATCTTAGTGTCCAGTTTGGCCGGCAGCCTTACGTACGTAACCGGCGGGTCCTTACGTACATAACCGGCCCTTACGGCCGTAACCGGCCACAGCCTACGTACGTAATCGGCCAGTCCTAGCCCCCAGCGAGTCACTGCCGACCGTGATCGGATACTATAGGTCCTCTCGGCCACGACTCGGCCAGCCGCCCCGTAACGTACGTAACACTTATTCCGTTGCGTACGTAATACGTACGTTGACATGCTACAGTATTATACTCGTATTACGTACGTAATACACCCTGTATAATGTACATAACTCCATCCGTTGACTCACCTGTCCACATCCGCGCCGAAAGCTGCCGACACCGGGCCCAACTGTGTGATTCCTCTTGTTACGTACGTAACACCTTACTCATAACGTACGTGACACGTATCACTTAGCGTACGTTATCTCAAACGTCTTAACGTATGTTAACAGATCCATACTTAGCCATTTCCAGCAATTCCTGTCCAACGTCTCGACATAACAAATATGAACATACGACATACTGAACATATATACGAAATCCCGAAAATATTCTCATACGGTACGTCTGATGAACGATATCCTCAATTACAACTGTCGACCAAGTACGGCAATCATACAAATACTCATACGGTATATCCGACATCGAAAACACACCAAGCATGTAATATCCTAGAATCAAAATAACCTCGATAGACATACTGGCACGGCTGTCATGGTTTCCAAAATTATCCACTCAAATCGTGTCGGTCCCACTCTGTACAGTACATCCCAGATAAAATAATGCGAAAAATTCATAGTGAAATTCTAGGATATTACATATACACCCACTTAAATAAGTTTCGTCCTCGAAACTCAACACCTGTCATAATCAGTATCTCAATCCCGAAATATCTCAAAATCACGACACCATACTCAAATAATCATCATCAAAACTGAAATAACTAAAAGAACACACTTACAGGTCCGTGAAGTCGATGATCTTCCGTGATACCAGCATACGACTCCCATACAAAGTCTCAACACACTAACAACACACCGGCATCGCAAATACAGCAATTTGAAAATATTTCAAAAAATTTGAAACCTCCAAAATCGGTTTGACTCAAAAGTCAAAAAATCATTTTCAAAAGTCACACTACTACTGCACCGGTGGAGCCACATAACACACACGCCCGGGTTTTACGAAACCCAAGCTCCGATACCATCTTCTGTAACACCTCCAAAACCGACTGGGAATGTTACAGCGCCGTGGGTCTCACATTGGAACCCACAAGGCTAAAATCATTTTCGCAAATGTTTAAAAATGCCAAAAGGCCCTTTGAAAGTACAGACACACGCAGCGGATAAAAACACAGTTCAAAGAATACCGAAAGCCATTTTAAATATACACACGCAGCGGATAAAAACATAATTAATTACATTTGCAGCGGAATTAGAAAAACCAGAAAAGAATACACAATCCCAACAATCACTCCATAGCCAGTATCACCGGAAAGCTCATCCCTTCACGACCGCTACTAGCTCGAACTCCGAGTACCTAAAAGATAAAGCCCACGACGGGATCAGCCATAATACTCAACAATGATAACGGTCACATCACAAAAACAATACATATCAATGTAATTACAAGGTAAGAATGATTCCAATGTAGTCTTACCGACATAACCTTACCAACCCATCACATTCCATATCAATTCATTCCTTACCATAATCCACATCTCACGTTCTTAAGTGACGAACGAATTCAAAGTAACCATCTGTACTGCATCCGAACGATACCAAGATTCTCAAACATAAACATACCTCCAATATGGAACAATCTGACCAAGTCCGATTCTATCCGCTAGATCGCACAATCGGATCCCAATTCTGATAAAACCGATATCACACAGTACATCTGTAAACCAACCGTCCCGAGACAATGGCAAGTCCCGAATATAAATGCAAAACATGAATGTTCACACAATCAATAATGATAAACAACTAATGCATCAAAACGGAGTACCAATGACGTGATAACTCCACACAAGATCGACAAGGATCAACCACGAATGAGAGTACCATGATGTGGTAACTCCAACAAGATCAACGAAAGATCAACCACCGGGAATGCCAACAACACGGTAACTCCAACGAAATCAATAAAGAATCGACAACCAGAAATACCAATGGTACGATAAACTCCAATAAGATCAATAAGGGTCAACAACCGAGAATACTGACGACACAGTAAACTCTAACAAGATCAATAAGGACCAACAATCGGGAATACCAACGATACGGTAAACTTCAACAAGAGCAATAAGGAATAGACAACCGAGAATACCGACGACACGGTAAACTCCAATAGGGATAATAAGGGATCAACAACCGAGAATACCAACGGTAAGGCAAACTCCCAAACGGAATCAATAAGGATCAATAACGAACGAGACTACCAATGATAGGGGAAACTCCAAACGAGATTAATAAAGGATCGATAACAAACAAGTTGACCATCGATAAGGTAACTCCAAACGAGATCAGAAAAGGATCAACGGGGACAGATACACGAGATAATAAAATCGTCAACCATATAAAAATCATATATACGGGATTTCAAAGACAACCCGAATATCGAATAGATCCAATTATACATGGACTGTGAACGACCAATCAATAAGACTCAATATGGACGTCACGATACGCTCGATCCGGACATGTGTCCGTGTACAAGCCAACCACGGTATTGATCAGATACTCGTCTGGTCTCGTACCTAATCAGCCTCACGAAGTACGTCTCGTGTGCACGGTTCAATATGAGGTCGAAACCAACACATGCTACACGTGCCCGTCCCGAAAATCCTACACATGAACGATCAGAACGTATCTGACTCCAGATATGCCACGATACAACATGACAACAAATCTCGAAGAAACGCATATCCATCAAGAATCAGAAGACTTCCCAAAAGAGCAACAGTAACTCGATCATGAAAGACCGACACGACCACAATGTCGTATTTCCATCAGACAACAGTCCACATCATGCTCAACAATGCATATAATATTAACACATAAACCCCAAGGCAGCAACCAAGGGTCACGGAAGCATCTCACAGGAATACTCCGGAACGTAGGTGCCTTTTAGGTCTTATCCCCTAACACATTTCCATTCGGGTACCATACAGGTTTTATCCCCAACACATCGGCCCCACAGATCACAGCTCAAAGGAAGAGAACATTACGAAACGTAACAAACAATGGTGCACACTCACCGCATGAAATATCAACACACACATGCAATAATGTGACATGATGATTATCATAATCTAACAATATTAATTTACCTCAAGCTGGAGACGCCACCCTTTTCATGACCAACCGCCCTGAACGAATACACGGTTTATCCGACAATCCAAAATGAAGTACAGTCCATAACTAATATCAAACCACCATCCCGAGTTCAACATCGACATGATAACTAACCTTGATATCCAACTTATCATGCAATAGACCAAATTATAATTCACGTTCCCATTTCCACTAGACATCTTTAAAATCATATACATTATGATTTATCCTAGTCCAAAAATACCATACATACCACCATTCCGACAATTCATATATTCCATAATACCATTGCTATATGAATCATAAATGAAATGAAAACGAAATCATTTATTAACATTATGAACTGAGTAAGCATAACTTGCCTCACTACCAATTCGACGAAGCCGCTATCAATCCCGCCGTCTTCATCTACAAGCTCCTCAGCCCCGACCAAGACGATTCATGCATTCTCCAACCTCAACCGCATCGCAACGGTTAACATCAACGATCACTAACGCAACCTAATGCAATAATCAATTAACAATACGTTCAATAACAATCAACAACCAAAATGACCAACTAATCAAACTCGATGGTTCAACGATATCTCGATCATATGAAACCAACCTATATCAACTCTTAACAATACGAACACAAGCCGAAATTCGGTGTTCAATAGCCCTAACAATGTCTTCAACATATATACTTCTCCTAACATCATGAATAGCAACAAACTACCAAGAACATCGAGAATACCATAATCATAACAACATAATCGAATCATTTGATCACCAATTCATTATCTTCCCTTAACAAAATTCTCGTAAATACCAAGAATCATCACAACAATATCAATTCAACCATCATTCATACGAAAACGTATAGAATTTCCCAAGTTCAACTCATTGAGGCATTTCATCGAACACTTTGAAGGCATAATCCAATTTAATTGTTTTAACGAAGAAATACTCGAATTTGTTCAACAAAACTTCAAGAGTATTGAATGATTACGAGTATACAATCAAGTTCTATCATTAATGTGAATCAAAACGAAGCAAATCGGCCAAAACACCAAGAAACCTCAAGAACATCCAAAAACCAAAAGTTTAGGTGTTCTTATCTTCGATCCGGGTGGAAAATGATGTTAATCCATGATTCCAACTTCCAAAACATGTTGTAATAAGTTGATTCTACTCAAAACCATCATCTTTGCTGAAGAAATCGTGAAGAAACGAAGAGAAAACATAAAAATGAGCAGATGACTCGGTCCAGGCCTTATATAGGCCGATACCTGCCGGCACCTTACGTACGTAACCGGCCATGGCTTACGTACGTAACCGGTCGTGGCCTATCTTAGTGTCCAGTTTGGCCGGCAGCCTTACGTACGTAACCGGCGGGTCCTTACGTACGTAACCGGCCACAGCCTACGTACGTAATCGGCCAGTCCTAGCCCCCAGCGAGTCACTGCCGACCGTGATCGGATACTACAGGTCCTCTCGGCCACGACTCGGCCAGCCGCCCCGTAACGTACGTAACACTTATTTCGTTGCGTACGTAATACGTACGTTGACTTGCTACAGTATTATACTCGTATTACGTACGTAATACACCCTGTATAACGTACATAACTCCATCCGTTGACTCACTTGTCCACATCCGCGCCGAAAGCTGCCGACACCGGGCCCAACTGTCTGATTCCTCTTGTTACGTACGTAACACCTTACTCATAACGTACGTAACACGTATCACTTAGCGTACGTTATCTCAAAGTCTTAACGTACGTTAACAGATCCATACTTAGCCATTTCCAGCAATTCCTGTCCAACGTCTCGACATAACAAATATGAACATACGACATACTGAACACATATACGAAATCCCGAAAATATTCTCATATGGTACGTCTGATGAACGATATCCTCAATTACAACTGTCGACCAAGTACGGCAATCATACAAATACTCATACGGTATATCCGACATCGAAAACACACCAAGCATGTAATATCCTAGAATCAAAATAACCTCGATAGACATACTGGCACGGCTGTCATGGTTTCCAAAATTATCCACTCATATCGTGTCGGTCCCACTGCATAAAGACATCCCGTATAAAATAATGCGAAAAATTCATAGTGAAATTCTAGGATATTTCATATACACCCACTTAAATAAGTTTCGTCCTCGAAACTCAACACCTGTCATAATCAGTATCTCAATCCCGAAATATCTCAAAATCACGACACCATACTCAAATAATCATCATCAAAACTGAAATAACTAAAAGAACACACTTACAGGTCCGTGAAGTCGATGATCTTCCGTGATACCAGCATACGACTCCCATACAAAGTCTCAACACACTAACAACACACCGGCATCGCAAATACAGCAATTTGAAAATATTTCAAAAAATTTGAAACCTCCAAAATCGGTTTGACTCAAAAGTCAGAAAATCATTTTCAAAAGTCACACTACTACTGCACTGGTAGAGACACATAACACACACGCCCGGGTTTTACGAAACCCAAGCTCCGATACCATCTTCTGTAATACCTCCAAAACCGACTGGGAATGTTACAGCGTCGTGGGCCCCACATTGGAACCCACAAGGCTAAAATCATTTTCGCAAATGTTTAAAAATGCCAAAAGGCCCTTTGAAAGTACACACACACGCAGCGGATAAAAACACAGTTCAAAGAATACCGAAAGCCATTTTAAATATACACACGCAGCGGATAAAAACATAATTAATTACATTTGCAGCGGAATTAGAAAAACTAGAAAAGAATACACAATCCCAACAATCACGCCATAGCCAGTATCACCGGAAAGCTCATCCCTTCACGACCGCTACTAGCTCGAACTCCGAGTACCTAAAAGATAAAGCCCACGACGGGGTCAGCCATAATACTCAACAATGATAACGGTCACATCACAAAAACAATACATATCAATGTAATTACAAGGTAAGAATGATTCCAATGTAGTCTTACCGACATAACCTTACCAACCCATCACATTCCATATCAATTCATTCCTTACCATAATCCACATCTCACGTTCTTAAGTGACAAACGAATTCAAAGTAACCATCTGTACTGCATCCGAACGATACCAAGATTCTCAAATATAAACATACCTCCAATATGGAACAATCTGACCAAGTCCGATTCTGTCCGCTAGATCGCACAATCGGATCCCAATTCTGATAAAACCGATATCACACAGTACATCTGTAAACCAACCGTCCCGAGACAATGGCAAGTCTCGAATATAAATGCAAAACATGAATGTTCACACAATCAATAATGATAAACAACTAATGCATCAAAATGGAGTACCAATGACGTGATAACTGCACACAAATCGACAAGGATCAACCACGAATGAGAGTACCATGATGTGGTAACTCCAACAAGATCAACGAAAGATCAACCACCGGGAATGCCAGCAACACGGTAACTCAAACTAGATCAATAAAGAATCGACAACCAGAAATACCAACGGTACGATAAACTCCAATAAGATCAATAAGGGTCAACAACCGAGAATACTGACGACACAGTAAACTCTAACAAGATCAATAAGGACCAACAACCGGGAATACCAACGATACGGTAAACTTCAACAAGAGCAATAAGGAATAGACAACCGAGAATACCGACGACACGGTAAACTCCAATAGGGATAATAAGGGATCAACAACCGAGAATACCAACGGTAAGGCAAACTCCCAAACGGAATCAATAAGGATCAATAACGAACGAGACTACCAATGATAGGGGGAACTCCAAACGAGATTAATAAAGGATCGATAACAAACAAATTGACCATCGATAAGGTAACTCCAAACGAGATCAGAAAAGGATCAACGGGGACAGACACACGAGAGAATAAAATCGTCAACCATATAAAAATCATATATACGGGATTTCAAAGACAACCCGAATATCGAATAGATCCAATTATACATGGACTGTGAACGACCAATCAATAAGACTCAAGATGGACGTCACGATACGCTCGATCCGGACATGTGTCCGTGTACAAGCCAACCACGGTATTGATCAGATATTCATCTGGTCTCGTACCTAATCAGCCTCACGAAGTATGTCTCGTGTGCACGGTTCAATATGAGGTCGAAACCAACACATGCTACACGTGCCCGTCCCGAAAATCCTACACATGAACGATCAGAACGTATCTGACTCCAGATATGCCACGATACAACATGACAACAAATCTCGAAGAAACGCATATCCATCAAGGATCAGAAGACTTCCCAAAAGATCAACAGTAACTCGATCATGAAAGACCGACACGACCACAATGTCGTATTTCCATCAGACAACAGTCCACATCATGCTCAACAATGCATATAATATTAACACATAAACCCCAAGGCAGCAACCAAGGGTCACGGAAGCATCTCACAGGAATACTCCGGAACGTAGGTGCCTTTTAGGTCTTATCCCCTAACACATTTCCATTCGGGTACCATACAGGTTTTATCCCCAACACATCGGCCCCAGAGATCACAGCTCAAAGGAAGAGCACATTACGAAACGTAACAAACAATGGTGCACACTCACCACATGAAATATCAACACACACATGCAATAATGTGACATGATGATTATCATAATCTAACAATATTAATTTACCTCAAGCTGGAGACGCCAACCTTTTCACGACCAACCGCCCTGAACGAATACACGGTTTATCCGACAATCCAAAATGAAGTACAGTCCATAACTAATACCAAACCACCATCCCGAGTACAACATCGACATGATAACTAACCTCATATACATTATGATTTATCCTAGTCCAAAAATACCATACATACCACCATTCCGACAATTCATATATTCCATAATACCATTGCTATATGAATCATAAATGAAATGAAAATGAAATCATTTATTAACATTATGAACTGAGCAAGCATAACTTGCCTCGATACCAATTCGACGAAGCTGCTATCAATCCCGCCGTGTTCATCTACAAGCTCCTCAGCCCCGACCAAGACGATTCATGCATTCTCCAACCTCAACCGCATCGCAACAGTTAACATCAACGATCACTAACGCAACCCAATGCAATAATCAATTAACGATATGTTCAATAACAATCAACGACCGAAATGACTAACTAATCAAACTCGATGGTTCAACGATATCTCGATCATACGAAACCAACCCATATGAACTCTTAACAATACGAACACAAGCCGAAATTCCATGTTCAATAGCCCTAACAATGTCTTCAACATATATACTTCTCCTAACATCATGAATCGCAACAAACTACCAAGAAGATCGAGAATACTACGATTCCATAATCATAACAACATAATCGAATCATTTGATCACCAATTCATTATCTTCCCTTAACAAAATTCTCGTAAATACCAAGAATCATCACAACAATATCAATTCAACCATCATTCATACGAAAACGTATAGAATTTCCCAAGTTCAACTCATTGAGGCATTTCATCGAACACTTTGAAGGCATAATCCAATTTAATCGCTTTAACGAAGAAATACTCGAATTTGTTCCACAAAAATTCAAGAGTATTGAATGATTACGAGTATACAATCAATTTCTATCAATAATCTGAATCAAAACGAAGCAAATCGGCCAAAACACCAAGAAACCTCAAGAACATCCAAAAACCAAAAGTTTAGGTGTTCTTACCTTCGATCCGGGTGGAAGATGATGTTAATCCATGATTCCAACTTCCAAAACATGTTGTAATAAGTTGATTCTACTCAAAACCATCATTTTTGCTGAAGAAATCGTGAAGAAACGAAGAGAAAACATAAAAATGAGCAGATGACTCGGTCCAGGCCTTATATAGGCCGATACCTGCCGGCACCTTACGTACGTAACCGGTCGTGGCTTACGGACATAACCGGTCGTGGCCTATCTTAGTGTCCAGTTTGGCCGGCAGCCTTACGTACGTAACCGGCGGGTCCTTACGTACGTAACCGGCCCTTACGGCCGTAACCGGCCACAGCCTACGTACGTAATCGGCCAGTCCTAGCCCCCAGCGAGTCACTGCCGACCGTGATCGGCTACTACAGGTCCTCTCGACCACAACTCGTCCAGCCGCCCCGTAACGTACGTAACACTTATTCCGTTGCGTACGTAATACGTACGTTGACTTACTACAGTATTATACTCGTATTACGTACGTAATACACCCTGTATAACGTACGTAACTCCATCTGTTGACTCACATGTCCATATTCGCGCCGAAAGCTGCCGACACCGGGCCCAACTGTCCGATTCCTCTTGTTACGTACGTAACACCTTACTCATAACGTACATAACACGTATCACTTGGCGTACGTTATCTCAAAGTCTTAACGTACGTTAACAGATCCATACTTAGCCATTTCCAGCAATTCCTGTCCAACGTCTCGACATAACAAATATGAACATACGACATACTGAACACATATACGAAATCCCGAAAATATTCTCATACGGTACGTCTGATGAACGATATCCTCAATTACAGCTGTCAACCAAGTACGGCAATCATACAAATACTCATACGGTATATCCGACATCGAAAACACACCAAGCATGTAATATCCTAGAATCAAAATAACCTCGATAGACATACTGGCACGGCTGTCACGGTTTCCAAAATTATCCACTCATATCGTGTCGGTCCCACTCTGTACAGTACATCTCAAATAAAATAATGCGAAAAATTCATAGTGAAATTCTAGGATATTACAATCGACGCGTAGGGGTGTAAATGAACTGAGCGTCCGTGAAAAGATTGCGAAAACATACAATCAATATTCAGTTCGTGTTCGGTTTGATTAAACTAGAAGAGTTCGCGAACATGTTCATTAGATACACGAACCGAACACGAACAAAATAATATGTGTTCGTTATTTCGCAAACAGTTCGCGAAATGAGGGATTTTAATAGATTTATTATTAATTTTATAGTAATTAATAAATGTAACTAATGATTCTACAATAATTAATAAATATATATATACAAAATAAAACATACTTTTCTTAAACCCCTAATTTCTAAATCTATCTGTTATTTTTATTTTTCGAATTAATATTGCTTGTACTTTTTTTTATATATTTTTTACACAAACGAACGATCACGGCGAATCGAATAATCGGACGTTAAAACCAAACCAAACCAAACATACCCAGTATATCCAGCTCAGAACAGGGTCTGGGGAGGGTAAGATGTACGCAGACCATGCCCCTACTTTTTACGGTAGGGAGGTTGTTTCCGTGAAGACCCTCAGCTTAGTGCACAACAAAGTATAGAGTGGTATATAGAAAGAAGCATATGGTACGAAAAAGCTCACGACCATACCTGAGCCCATGGTTTAATTCACATGAAACTTACCTAGGAGGACTTTGGCAACTATACTCTCGATGAATGCTGCTCTAACCGAACAGAGGTTGACTCTGCGCACAGCTCCCTGTCAGAAAAACACCACACGCAGAAGGCAATATGATCAAATATACAGTAAAAGTAAAAAGTGTAATGCTCTAGGTCAAAGCTAACCGAGAGAACCCAACACTGACGCTCTCAACTACAGCACCGCTCCCTACAAAAGAATCCACAACTCTGATCTGGCGCCTCCACGAGTAGCTATCCACAGTCATGGTCTCGGAAAGGTTTAAGGCCTTCAAATCTAATCTCACTTGCTCCTCACACGTCCTCCTCGGTCTGCCTCTCCTCCTCTCCCCGGCAACCAATAAACTCTCGACCCTCCTCACCGGAGCAGAAGCCTGCCTCCTGCGGACGTAGCCAAACCATCTCAATCTCCCTTCCCTAATTTTCGCTGAAATGGGCGCCACTTCAAGCGCGTTCCTGAAAACCCCGTTCGAGATTCTATCCAACATTGTGCGACCACACGACCAATGTAACATTCTCATTTCTGTCGCTTCCAACTTGCTCTCAGGAGACTTCTTCATCGCCCAACATTCGGAGCCATACAACATTGCAGGTCTGATTGCCGCTCTATAGAATTTACCCTTCAACTTTAGAGGGACTTTCTTGTCGCACAGGACCCCAGTCGCTGCTCTCCATCTTAGCCACCCCGCCTTGATACGATGAGTGACATCATTTTCACACTCACCTTCCTTCTGAATGATCGAACCCAAATACTTGAACTTATCCGTACGGGGTACGATCTGATCCGCAAACATAACCTCTACTTCTTCCTCGTTGGCCTCACCACTAAAGTTACACCAGAGATACTCGGTCTTAGATCGACTCACACGCAAGCCCTGAGATTCTAACTTAAACCTCATAATCGGACGTTAACCTAACACAAATAAAATAATTATAAAACTAACACATTGAACATCTGGAATTAATAATTTAGTTATATGTAATATTATAGTTGGATAACAGTTAATTTGAAATCAACGTACAGGACTCAGTGAACTATAATGCATTTAAAAACTTATAATTAATTATTTGATTACCTTAATATTACATTTGGATATCAACATAAATCGTGACTTTTATAATTATTTTAGTATAGTGATATTTTTATAAAACGTATTAGAAAGTGTAAATTATCCATCAAAAATCAACCACCTATATTATGATAACCGTAACTATTAAACAGATCTCCAAGCACTAATTAATCCCAAGTAAATTACATGCTGAAATTCTATATTAAGTACTGAATTGATATTTAAGCCAGATGAAATTACCATCTTAGTAGTTAGTAAGCAAATAGGAATTTACATTAGAAAATATTAATTGAATCGTCCCGAAAAATTTAGTACTAATATCTATTATTATATATAAAACTTATCCCCCTTAATTTAATGTGCAAGGGGATAAAAAAATGTTAAAAAAGAAATTCAATGTTACAATTAACTATGGACGTATGAAGTACAATTTGAAAAATTAATGAGTAAGAATTTTTTTTCCCTCCTCAACGGTTACAGTTACTTGATTCATATATGAAACAAAAAAAAATTCTATTTTAGTAAAACAAGACTGGAAAATCGTTTTTCACAGCTTCGATTTTTAATTTTAAATTCAGCTTTGGATAGTCACTACCAAAAATCAGACTTTAGCCGACGACTTAAAGTGGTCGGCTAAACCCCAAAGTCGTCGGCTAATCATGCCAGCCGTCGGCTAAAAACCGTCGGCCGATATTCGTCGGCCAAGGTTTAGCCGACGACCTTTGTGCAGTCGTCGGCTAAAGTTCAACCATTAGCCGACCACTAGTACAAGGTCGTCGGCTAAACCTGTTGGAAAAAAAAAAAACATTTAGCCGACGACCGTAACAAGACCGTTTGGCTAAAACCATTTTTTTAAAAAATACGATTTAGCCGACGACTGCCTTATATGTCGTCGGCTAAAACTCTTTTAAAAAAATTAAATTATTTTAGCCGACGACCGTCTAAGAGGTCGCTCACAAAGTAGTTTATTTTTTTTAAAAAAAATATAACTTTAGCCGACGACCGTCTTAGAGGTCGTCGGCTAAAACCCTATTTTTTCCCCTTTTTAATAAAAAAAATAAACTACTTTAGCCGACGACCGTCTTATATGTCGTCGGCTAAAACCCTATTTTAAAAAAAAATAATTCAGATTTTGGTATCCCAAAACTTGTATTTTTTGCACCTGCAATTTTTATACACCAGCTCTCATTATCAACAACAATCAACGCACAACATATTCAAGAACATTAATTTCATCAACATACTAGTAGCAAATAATACACAGACTTTGCTGATGTAGCAAATACAAAAGGATCACTTTCATACCATGAAGTGGAAGTGTCAACAGATAACAGCCCGTAGTCGTCTTGCATATCGGTTCCAAGACTGGTGTCGTACCATCGACACTTAAACAAGTAAATTGTCATGCCTTCCCCGTAAATTAGTTCTACCACTTCCAAAAGAACACCGTAATATCCACCATCTATCATAACCCCAGAATTTTGACATCTTCTTTTTTGGTCTCTCCCAAGGCATACGAATGTGACACCGTTGACTTTGGCCATCGAATAAATTCTTGACATAACCGGCTTCATAGAAAGAAGCATAAGTTCACGCGACCAGTTAGGGTGTCCGTCATCTTGTATGTGTGTCATCTGTCGTAAATAAACTTTTTATGTAAAAAATATCTTAAGTCCAAAATGCAATAGCAATTGAATGTATACGTACCCATTCTCCAAAATAGTCGGCAAAAGTGTCATTGTGGAATCTAGTGTCACCTCGCACCATATCGCATGACAAGTGGATGTCTTTCCAGTACTGAACTTCTGGACAATTGAGCAATATCCACCAATGTGCAATTCGTGACTCGTACGGGTCTAATTGTCTTCCTGGCAACCTCCCATAGACGTCAACCTCAGTGGATATGATAGAAAGATTGAATTGTATTTTATCTGCTGGAATAGAGCGGGAAGGGGGATCGAAGTTGCCCAAATACAACTTGATATGCGTAATACACTCCGACGCAAGGTAAGATTATGCAATGCATCCTTCCAGTGCGAGACTTATTGCCACGAGTCTTTGTAATCACCGAGTTGCCTTTCAACCGGTACATCCACGTGTAGTCCTGGACCGGTGACCAATAAGCGCACGGGAAGGTGGATCATGAGGTGAGGCATGAGGTCAAAAAGATTGGAGGAAATATTCGCTCAAACTTGCACAAGATATAGATGATCTCATCTTGCATTTTACGCAAATCAGATCTCTTGACTTCTCTCGTACATAGTTTCGAAAAATCTTGACAATGCAACACACGGCTCGACCACTGTTTTGGTAAGTACGGTCGAATAAATACCGGAAATAGGCGTTGGAGTAGGATATGACAATCATGACTCTTCAAACCAGCTTAACTTGTTCTCCCGAAATTAACACACCTTCCTATATTTCCAAAGATACCCTAGGATACCTAGCGCCTTTATCCAACAAAATATCTCGGTTCCGCTTTCAAGATGATGGTGTAAGTTGCCTTAGGCATTTTTGTTTTCCCTTGATGCTTTCAACCACAAATGTTTTCTTATGCTCATTTCTTCCAAACCTTTGCGTGCTTTTGGCCCGTCTTTGGTCTTTCCATCCCAACCTAAGGTTGTCCCAACCACACTTTCGCAAACATTCTTTTCAGTGTGCATGACATCCAAGAAGTTCCTTATCAGTAACTTGGACCATTAAGGCAATTCCCATAATATACTTTTGTGCGACCAATACTTATACCTGTCGGGCCTTTCAGGGGTTGCTGCAAGCACATCAGGATGGTTGCTAAGCTGACCAAAATCGTACTCATTAAGAATTGATAGTATTTCATCACCTGTCCACTGTCGTGGTGGCTCGCCCATTTCTACAGTGCCATCAAATGCTGCAGCATCCATACGCCACTCATGTTCCCTGTCAAGCCATATCCGATGACGCATTCGGATAACTTTCCTACAAAGGTACCTAGCACAAACAGCATTCAAACAAACTGGACAAACTCTATAACCGCTAATAACAGATCCAGACAAAGATTCCATATGCGTAAAAATCACTAATAGTGCCGATACACATGGCGTGCAAGTAGAACGCGTCTCGGACGAATAATCGCCGTGACGTGGGATGACCTTGCTCCCACAACAATTTCAGCTCCTCTATCAAAGGTCTCATATACACATCGATACACTTTCCGGATATCCCGCCCCGGGACTAACAAGGTCAACATATTATACTCCTTCCACATACACATCCACGGAGGAAGATTGTAAGGAATCACTACAACAGCCATATGGTATATGAAAGACTCATGTTACCAAAAGGGTTGAAACCATCGATGCAATCCCGAGCCTCACATTTCGGATATCTGAAGAAAAATTCGGATACTCCCTATCTATATGCTTCCACGCTTCTCCATCTGAAGGGTGTATCATAGTATCCCTGTCATTAGTGCGCGGCTCGGCATGCCATCTCATTGCTTTTGCCGTGTGAGGAGACATAAAAAGCCGTTCCAACCTGTCCTTCAGTGGAAAATACCAAAGTACCTTCACCGGTTTCTCTTTTCCAGAAGGAGTGATCCTATATCTCTCTGTATCACATACAGGACATCTCGTGAGGTCTTCATTAGGATGCCCCCAGAATAGAACACAATCATACATGCAGACGTGGATCTTAATGTAGGAAAGACCAAGATCTTTCAAAATTCATCTTATTTTTGAATATGTATTAGGAAGATGATGACCCTTTGGAAGCATATTACTCGTAAGCTCCAAGTAATCATCTACAGACTTGATGGATGATTTGTTTTCCACCTTTAATCTCATCGTTTCCATGACACAATCAAGAACAGTCATGTTACACCCTGGGTATAGAGGGGTCTGTTGGAGTTGAATTAGCTTATTGTACCTGTCAAGCCCAGCAGTATTGCAAGGCAACGGTCTACGGGGTCGTGGGATTTGCTCAGTTGGTACAAACGTCTCGGAAAAACCAAACACATCATCAATCAACCTCCTCTTCGGATCGGTGAACCCGACGTTACCACTAAATTGTCCGTGATCATACGGAATAACAGAATTCGGTGCTTCACCATGGTATATCCAACATGTATATTTACTCCAAAAACCATTCTTCTTTAGGTGTTCCCAGACCTCATCAAATGGAAAACGAAACATATCACTGCGACATCTACATTTATTACATGGACAGTAGTGCAACGTATTACCACTGTCGTGCTCTTTTACAAATCTCATAAACTGCTTCATCCCATCCATTACACTTGGATCCCATTTTCGTAACCCAATCCAACTCTTATCCATCCTGAAAATGTATACATTTTCCAATATTAATCCAACTAATTAATTTTGTTCAAATTATAAATGAAATCACAACAAACAATTAATCATAATGATTATCATCATAAAACTTAATCGTTTTACATAAAAGCTATCGAATGTAACATGAATAATACAAAGTTTCGAAATCACAATAAAAAATACAATAAAATACATACCTTAATCGAAATGGTGATTATAACAACCGATAGAAACCTTCGCACTCCAAATAGCACAACTCAAAGTAGCAACTCACAAGCTTTTTCGGGAATAATTGAAATAATCGGGAATAGAAATGTGCTCTTTAGCGAGAGAGGTGCAACATTGGTTGGTGTTCTGAACTATAAATACTTTTCACTTTGAGGTTTAGCCGACGACCTAGATCTAGGTCGTCACAAAGTATATTATTTTTTTTTGTGGAGTTTAGTGACGACCTAGATCTAGGTCGTCGGCTAAACCATTACATTATTATTTTTCTAGGAAGGAGTTTAGCCGACGACCTAGATCTAGGTCGTCGGCTAAAGTAAATTATTTTTTTTAAAAGGGTTTAGCCGACGACCTAGATCTAGGTCGTCGGCTAAACCATTACATTATTATTTTTTTGGGAAGGAGTTTGTGACGACCTAGATCTAGGTCGTGCCAAAGTAAATTATTTTTTTAAAAAGGTTTAGCCACGACCTAGATCTAGGTCGTCGCTAAACCATTACATTATTATTTTTTTTCGGAAGGACTTTTTAGACCACCTAGATCTAGGTCGTCGGCTAAAGTATATTTTTTTCTTTTCGGTCGGCTAACGTTATGACGGTCGTCGGCTAAATATCTTCAATATAGCCGACGACTATTTTGAGCTTTAGCCGACGACCTCCACCAAGTCGTCGGCTAAAACCCTTTAGCCGACGGTATTTTGAGTCGTCGGCTAAAGTGCGGACTTTAGCCGACGACACTTTATAGTCGTCGGCCGTTTTTTTTCGGGTCGTCGGCTAAAGTACTTTTTTTGGTAGTGAGTGCAAAACCATCCCCGACGAACCGTTGCCATATATATAAAGTTTATCCCCCTAATCTAATGTGCAAGGGGGTAAAAAAAATGTTAAAAAAGAAATTAAATAAATCAGAAGCCAAGAATTGGGAACTGAGCAGCAACGCGTGGATCAAAGCGGTGGAGTGGAATCTGAAAGGAAAAGAAATTCACAATAGTTATTCACTTTTCTTTTGTTTCGGTAATAAAAGAAAAGTTCTCTCTCTCTCTCTCTCTCTCTCTCTCTCTCTCTCTCTCTCAATATTCTAGGTTTAAAATTTTCCACTTTTTTATATCTGTTGGACGAAAAGCTGCGAGCTTGAGGCAATATGGGAGCAGGAAAGACGACTTCGTTTCAAACATGAAAATCTCATACGGCGACGTTTCAGGATTTACATACAGCTAATACCAACATTTATCTATTATTATATATAAAGCTTATCTCCCTTAATTTAATGTGCAAGGGGGGTTGTGCACAAAACTTAGTACTGTACAACTAATGCATTGCACACCAAAAATAATTTTATTTTTTATAAACTCACGAATTTACATCTACATATTAAACTCCAAGGAATACAAACAATCGTGTTAAAAACGAAATCATATCGTAGTTTCAAAATTGCATAAAATTGTAGAATGTTAAAACAAAAGTTGATAGTATTTAAAGATTACATGTGAAGAGACTCTTTTAAATGTAACGTCTTAGAAAAAGTCCTTTTACATGTACTCTTTTAATGTGAATAAACTATTTTAAGTACTGGAAACCTAATTAGTACCGACCATTACACTATGAATATTTAGATGCAATGGGTGCAATGCACGGGTTGATAAAACATTACACTATGAATATTTAAAATAAATACAATACATTACATATAACTAATTACATAGACTAAAAGAATTCGACACGGAAAAAGCGTTACGGATGAGTCCTTATTCATATTAAAAGACTACATGTGAAAAGACTATTTTAATTGTAAATTTAAATGTAAATAAACTAATTTAAATACAAAAGTTATGATAACATCACAATTAAATCCTCTAAAATAAATACAATACAAATTATCTAATAGGCATCTAACTACCGTCATATGCTCATTCAAGCGTCTGCAATCAATCCTCATTCAAGCGTCTGCAACCAAAGATCGTGCATCGCACGGGTTGGATCAAGCCTCGTTACTTGATAAATTGTTTTGTAGCAAATGAATTCTTAATAAATACTATATACCAAGAAACTATCCTAATTAAATAAATGCTAAATATCATAAATATTGGGAACACAATAGTTCAATTATCTTAAATGATATTTCTAATTTACAGAATTTAGTGCTTCACATGCTTTATGTAGTGCTATTTATATTTCATAAATTAACAATTAAAGTTGTGTTAGCATTTTAATCTCACTTATATAGTTCCTTGCGAATTGGTTATATATTTCCTATAAGATAACTGGTATATTAGAGTTAGCATTTTAATCTCACCTATATATTTCCTATAAAGTTTAAGTGTAATTTTCCTTTCCTTCTTCTTTTTTTTTTAAATTAATGTTACCAAAAAAATCTAATTCTAAGCAGATTTTTTCAAATAAAAAAAAGATTTATTTAAATTGGTTTTTTAATTTAATATTAATAGTTTTTAAAACTCAAAACAGATTAGTAATAAAAATATTTGTTGAATTCCTTGAGTAGAATTGGAAGTACAATTGGGAAGCCAATATTTGCTGATGAATGTACTTCATCTCAAAGTAGAATATCATATGCCCGAATGTTGGTTGAGGTGGATGTCACACAACCAATCCAGTACAAGGTTATGATTGAAGGTGCAAATGGGAAGCAAGTGGAGCAAAAAATTGTCTATGATTGGATTCCTCCTTTCTGCATGATTTGTCAAAAGGCTAGCCACAATTGCAATGATAAAAGGAAAACCAAAACTTATCAAGAAGCTTTGAAGAAACAACAATGGATACCTAAAGGAAAACAGACTACTATAAAACCTGCAATAATTAAACCTGTGATTGAAACGCAGAAAGCAAATCCACCTCAGGTTGCTGTTGAGAAGGAGAAGAAAACACCTAATCCTTCTGAGGTTGAACAGAGGACTTCACCTGTAGAAGTATGGATTGTGCCTAAGAAAACTGCTAGCAAACCTTCAACTAGCAGATTAGAAGAGGAACTTGCTAGTGGGAATTCTTTCCAATTATTCAATGAAAATGAGAGAGATATCTCTCCATCAGGGGGCGGGGACCCTATCCCCTCTGTGGAACAATGAAAATCCTCAATTGGAACGTGAGGGAGTGTAACAACCCCTTCAAGCAAAAAGAAATCAGGAACTTTTTGCTAAAAAATAGGATTGATTGTGTGGGGTTGTTAGAAACAAGAGTTAAGGAAGGAAAATTTAAGAAAATATCTGAAAAGATCAGCAGGAATTGGATTGTGGTGAATAATTACACTCATGCTACCAATGGTAGGATCTGGATTGGTTGGAACCCAAAAACGGTTAATGGTGTGTGGGTGGACAACCAAGAGCAGAGTATTCACTGCATTTTTACTGATTTGGTAACTAGAAAAGAGTTTCATCTAGTGGCAGTCTATGCTTACAACACTGCTGAACTGAGGAAGAGCTTATGACAAACAATTGAGAGAATCAACCAAGCTATCTCTAGTCCTCTCATTATTGGAGGAGACTTCAACACCATCCTCAATGCAGATGAGAGATTTCAAGGAAATCAGGTTACAAATGCTGATGTTAAAGACTTTGCAGACTTTTTAACTGAGACAGAACTTACTCCTATTAGGCACATTGGCAGTGATTTCTCTTGGTGCAACAATCAACTGGGAGCTGACAGAATATACTCCCTCATTGATAGGACAGTTGCAAATTCTAAGTGGATGAATGAGTATCCTTCTGTGGTGGTAGAACTTCTTGATAAAGGTATTTCAGATCATGCTCCTCAACTACTGGATATAGAAAATGGGACACAGATGAGAAGAGCTTCTTTCAGGTTTCACAATGTTCTTACTGAACATACTGATTATGACAGGATTTTGGAGGAAATCTGGAAAAATCAATACCATGGAAATAAACTTCTCAATATTTAGTATAAGCTGAAAAAACTCAAATATCCTCTGAAACAGCTGAACACAAGGCATTTCAAGAATATTGGAGATAAACTTGAGATGATTAGATGTGATCTGAGTACTATTCAGAAACAGATAGATTCTGATAAACTCAATGACATGCTAATATATCAAGAAAAATAATTGTTGTGTGAACTGGAGAAATGGAGCCTAATTGAAGAGAAAGTGTGGAGACAGAAATCCAGAGTAGATTGGATTAGACTTGGAGATCATAATACCAAGTTTTTTCATGCCTACTCAAAAGCAAGGCAAGCCTTTAACACAATTAAATTTCTCATAAGATCTGATGGATCAAGATGTGAGAATCAAAAGCAAATTATTGATGAGGTCAGAGGATTTTATTTGTCACTAATGGGAAGTGCAGCTCATTCCCTTCCTATGATTTATAAAGAGATTGTTGCTAGAGGCCCAATTCTAAATCATAACCAACAGTTGAAGTTATGTGAGCCATTATCTGATATGGAGATCAAAAAGGCTGTCTTCAGTATGAATCCACACAAAGCTCCAGGGTTGGATGGGTTCAATGCTTTTTTCTTTCAACACTCTTGGAATCTCATTGGTGCTGACGTCATTGCTGCAGTGAAGGAGTTCTTTGAATCAGGTTATCTGCCAAAAACTCTCAATACTACACTGCTCACTTTACTTCCTAAGTCTGCAAATGCTAGCTCTATTAAAGATTTTAGACCTATTGCATGCTGTAGTGTGATGTATAAAATTATATCCAAGGTTCTCACCAACAGAATGCAGTGTGTTTTGGTTGCCATAATCAGTGATAATCAATCTGCTTTTGTCAAGGATAGAGTGATTTTTGACAAAATTCTGTTGAGCCATGAGATCATTAATGGATATGGCAGAAAACACATATCTCCAAGATGCATGGTTAAAATAGATATTCAAAAGGCCTATGACTCGGTGGAATGGCCTTTTCTTAAATATTTACTGCTTGAAATGGGATTCTCCTACCAGTTTGTAAGATGGGTCATGGCTTGTCTAAGTTCTGTTACTTATTCAGTGAACATCAACGGGGAAATCTCTGAATCTTTTGTTGCCAAGAAAGGGCTCAGACAAGGAGACCTCATTTCTCCATATCTCTTTGTTGTCTGTATGGAATATCTGAACAGGTGCTTATTGGAACTTAAATCAGATAGAACTTTTCAGTTCCATCCTAGATGTAAGAAACTTGGATTAGTCCATATCTGTTTTGCTGATAATTTGCTGCTGTTCACAAAAGAAAATGCAAAAGCAATTAGAAAATTCCTAGCTGCTTTTCACAAGTTTTCTTCTGTATCTGGAGTAAAAGCTAATGAGGCCAAGAGTTGCATTTATTTTGGGGGAGTTAGTGATGTCCAACAAGAGGCTATTCTCAATGAGTTTGGTATGACAAAAGGAGAGCTTCCTTTTAAATACTTGGGTGTTCCTGTGTCCTTAAAAAGTTATCCATAGCTCAGTACCAACCACTTATAAAGAGAATTCTAGCTACAATCGATTGTTGGTCTTCAAAGCTGCTATCATATGCAGGTAGACTACAATTGATCAAATCTGTTCTGTTTAGCATCCAATTTTATTGGTGTCATGTGTTCATGCTCCCACAAAAGGTGATCAAAGTCATACAGGCTGCTTGTAGGAGTTTCCTGTGGTCTGGAAAATCTAATCTGACCAAGAAGACGCTTGTAGGATTTACATACAGCTAATACCAACATCTATCTATTATATATAAAGCTTATCCCTCTTAATTTAATGTGCAAGGGGGGTTGTGCACAAAAATTAGTATTGTACAACTAATGCATTGCACACCAAAAATAATTTCGTTTTTTATAAACTCACGAATTTACATCTACATATTAAACTCCAAGGAATACAAACAATCGTGTTAAAAACGAAATCATATCATAGTTTCAAGATTGCATAAAATTATAGAATGTTAAAACAAAAGTTGTTAGTATTTAAAGATTACATGTGAAGAGACTCTTTTAAATGTAACGTCTTAGAAAAAGTCCTTTTACATGTACTCTTTTAATGTGAATAAACTATTTTAAGTACTAGAAACCTAATTAGTACCGACCATTACACTATGAATATTTAGATGCAATGGGTGCAATGCACGAGTTGATAAAACATTACACTATGAATATTTAAAATAAATACAATACATTACATATAACTAATTACATAGACTAAAAGAATTCTACATGGAAAAAGCGTTACGGATGAGTCCGTATTCATATTAAAGACTACATGTGAAAAGACTATTTTAATTGTAACTTTAAATGTAAATAAACTAATTTAAATACAAAAGTTATGATAACATCACAATTAAATCCTCTAAAATAAATACAATACAAATTCTCTAATAGGCATCTAACTACCGTCATATGCTCATTCAAGCGTCTGCAACCAATGCTCATTCATGCGTCTGCAACCAAAGACCGTGCATCGCACGAGTTGGATCAAGCCTCGTTACTTGATAAATTGTTTTGTAGCAAATGAATTCTTAATAAATACTATATACCAAGAAACTATCCTAATTAAATAAATGCTAAATATCATAAATATTGGGAACATAATAGTTCAATTATCTTAAATGATATTTCTAATTTACAGAATTTAGTGTTTCACATGCTTTATGTAGTACTATTTATATTTCATAAATTAACAATTAAAGTTGTGTTAGCATTTTAATCTCACTTATATAGTTCCTTGCGAATTGGTTATATATTTCCTATAAGAGAACTGGTATATTAGAGTTAGCATTTTAATCTCACCTATATATTTCCTATAAAGTTTAAGTGTAATTTTCCTTTCCTTCTTCTTTTTTTTTTAAAATTAATGTTACCAAAAAAATCTAATTCTAAGCAGATTTTTTCAAATAAAAAAAAAGATATATTTAAATTGGTTTTCTAATTTAATATTAATAGTTTTTAAAACTCAAAACAGATTAGTAATAAAAATATTTGTTGAATATTTTCTAATTTATTGTTAACAATTTTATTAACATATTTTTTTTAATTTATAAAAAATTCTTTAAAATCAACTAAATTTATTTTCTAAATTAATTTTTTAATTTAATGTTAACAATTATTAATTCAAACCTCTCTCTCTCTCTCTCTCTCTCTCTGTAATAAAAATATTTGTTGAATATTTTCTAATTTATTGTTAACAATTTTATTAACATATTTTTTTTAATTTATAACAAATTCTTTAAAATCAACTAAATTTATTTTCTAAATTAATTTTTTAATTTAATGTTAACAATTATTAATTCAAACCTCTCTCTCTCTCCCTCTCTCTCTCTCTCTCTAAAGTGGATTGCTGTTATAAGATAAGTTTAAAAAGACTCTCTCTCAGCGCACGTTAGTGAACTTGGGTTAACGTGTGCGCGCCATTAACGGATGGGCAGGAGGGGACGATCGGGGAAGACATCACAGACCAGATTCGCAACTCAGTTGGGTGTTTCGAGCAAAGGAAACGGGCCAGACCATGGCTCTTCTCTTAAAGGCGAAGAGAAATTTGATGGAGCAAGTACGATTTCAGAGGACCCAGTGGAAGAGACGATGAATTCAGAGAGGCAGAACACTCAAACAGAGCAAAAAGAGGTCAGTAGAAGATTGATTCTGGAAACTCCACCACATCAGAAGGAAGAACCGCTAGCTACAAAACCAATTAAATCAGGTATGAGACTTGAATATATACCCCCAATCTTGAAAAACGATGTTCCAACGGCTTGTTTAGAAAAGCATGATATTGAGGGTGAAGGTGAGAAGTGGGAGAATGCTATCATCTTGTATGTTGTTGGGGATTCCCCCCAATTTCATATATTAATGCGTATTTGACGAAACAATGCAAAATTGAACATAAACCTGAGATATTCTATCACAATAAAGGATACTTTGTGATTAGATTTAAAGCCATGGAAGAAAGGAATGAGATACTGTTTTCGGGACCGCACACCATAGCTTACAAACCTGTCATAGTTAAAGCTTGGGAAGATGATTTCTGTTTTGAAAAAGAGATTCTCAAAGTTGTTCCTCTTTGGATCCAATTACCTAATCTTCCTCTTAATTGCTGGGGTGCTAATTCCTTGAGTAGAATTGGAAGTACAATTGGGAAGCCAATATTTGCTGATGAATGTACTTCATCTCAAAGTAGAATTTCATATGCCCGAATGTTGGTTGAGGTGGATGTCACACAACCAATCCAGTACAAGGTTATGATTAAAGGTGCAAATGGGAAGCAAGTGGAGCAAAAAATTGTCTATGATTGGATTCCTCCTTTCTGCACGATTTGTCAAAAGGCTGGCCACAATTGCAATGATAAAAGGAAAACCAAAACTTATCAAGAAGCTTTGAAGAAACAACAATGGATACCTAAAGGAAAACAGACTACTATAAAACCTGCAGTAATTAAACCTGTGATTGAAACGCAGAAAGCAAATCCACCTCAGGTTGCTGTTGAGAAGGAGAAGAAAACACCTAATCCTTCTGAGGTTGAACAGAGGACTTCACCCGTAGAAGTATGGACCGTGCCTAAGAAAACAGCTAGTAAACCTTCAACTAGCAGATTAGAAGAGGAGCTTGCTATTGGGAATTCTTTCCAATTGTTCAATGAAAATGAGAGAGATATCTCTCCATCAGGGGGCGGGGACCCTATCCCCTCTGTGGAACAATGAAAATCCTCAATTGGAACGTGAGGGGGTGTAACAACCCCTTCAAGCAAAAAGAAATCAGGAACTTTTTTCTAAAAAATAGGATTGATTGTGTGGCGTTGTTAGAAACAAGAGTTAAGGAAGGAAAATTTAAGAAAATATCTAAAAAGACCTGCAGGAATTGGATTGTGGTGAATAATTACACTCATGCTACCAATGGTAGGATCTGGATTGGTTGGAAGCCAAAAACAGTTAATGGTGTGTGGGTGGACAACCAAGAGCAGAGTATTCACTGCATTCTTACTGATTTGGTAACTGGAAAAGAGTTTCATCTAGTGGCAGTCTATGCTTACAACACTGTTGAACTGAGGAAGAGCTTATGGCAAACAATTGAGAGAATCAACCAAGCTATCTCTAGTCCTCTCATTATTGGAGGAGACTTCAACACCATCCTCAATGCAGATGAGAGATTTCAAGGAAATCAGGTTACAGATGCTGATGTTAAAGACTTTGCAGACTGTTTAACTGAGACATAACTTACTCCTATTAGGCACATTGGTAGTGATTTCTCTTGGTGCAACAATCAACTGGGAGCTGACAGAATATACTCCCTCATTGATAGAACAGTTGCAAATTCTAAGTGGATGAATGAGTATCCTTCTGTGGTGGTAGAACTTCTTGATAAAGGTATTTCAGATCATGCTCCTCAACTACTGGATATAGAAAATGGGACACAGATGAGAAGAGCTTCTTTCAGGTTTCACAATGTTCTTACTGAACATACTGATTATGACAGGATTTTGGAGGAAATCTGGAAAAATCAATACCATGGAAATAAACTTCTCAGTATTTTGTATAAGCTGAAAAAACTCAAATATCCTATGAAACAGCTGAACACAAGGCATTTCAAGAATATTGGAGATAAACTTGAGATGATTAGATATGATCTTAGTACTATTCAGAAACAGATAGATTCTGATAAACTCAATGACATGCTAATATCTCAAGAAAAACAATTATTGTGTGAACTGGAGAAATGGAGCCTAATTGAAGAGAAAGTGTAGAGAAAGAAATCTAGAGTAGATTGGATTAGACTTGGAGATCATAATACCAAGTTTTTTCATGCCTACTCAAAAGCAAGTCAAGCCTTTAACACAATTAAATTTCTCATAAGATCTGATGGATCAAGATGTGAGAATCAAAAGCAAATTATTGATGAGGTCAGAGGATTTTATTTGTCACTAATGGGAAGTGCAGCTCATTCCCTTCCTATATTATTGATAAGGAGATTGTTGCTAGAGGCCCAATTCTAAATCATAACCAACAGTTGAAGTTATGTGAGCCATTATCTGATATGGAGATCAAAAAGGCTGTCTTCAGTATGAATCCACACAAAGCTCCAGGGTTGGATGGGTTCAATGCTTTTTTCTTTCAACACTCTTGGAATCTCAGTGGTGCTGATGTCATTGCTGCAGTGAAGGAGTTCTTTGAATCAGGTTATCTGCCAAAAACTCTCAATACTACACTGCTCACTTTACTTCCTAAGTCTGCAAATGCTAGCTCTATTAAAGATTTTAGACCTATTGCATGTTGTAGTGTGATGTATATAATTATATCCAAGGTTCTTGTAACGCCCCCGAGATATTCGAAGTATATTACAGCGCCATGGACCCCTATATGGGACCCACCAGGCTAAAACAAGAAAACACCACTCGACTAACCATCTCAGTTAGCGAGGACACACATTTAAATAATACAACATATAAAAATACGCCCGGAACAACCAGCGTAATAACCATCAACCGACAATATAGCAACTTTAATTAATACAAGACGAAGTCCGGAGTGAAAAGCCTATGTACTCGCGAGTACAATATATAAATTTATAAATGTGGGAAACAATCATATCGAAAGGAGCAAGAGAAATAAGAAGACTCGAATGCACATGTCAACGACCCTGGCCAACATCCTCGTACTGTCCCAGCGCCCGCTCGTCCGGCAGAACAAATCCTGAAATCCATAACAAGAATTTCCCCAAAGGGGTTAGCAATTATGCTAGTACAAGTAATCAAGGCAAACCATTCGCTTATACGTTTCATAGTACAATGCACCAAATCATTTCAAAAACTAAAACCAGACATGTCTTTTCCGGAAACAAACAGTCAATCGATTTGCCATGGGAACAGGGCTATACCATTGATCCCGCTCCGTGGCCCCTAAGGACCCTCCCGAGCTGGCCATATTATAAAACAAATCACGCACGCGCATCGCCTTGGGAACAGGGCTATACTATTGATCCCGCTCCGTGGCCCCTAAAGACCCTCCCGAGCTGGATAGCGAAACAAACTCGTGAATCCAGGGCTATACCATTGGATTCCCTCCGTGGCCCCGTCGGACCCTCTCGAGGTGAGCAAATCACACACAATATACATTACCATTTCATGTTAAGCATAAAGGTTTCCAAAAATACTTGCCTTGAATAATTGATGACGCAATGAACGGAAGGAAAATCACCGACGAACGCTAGGAATCAACGGAACCGAACCTAACGATTCGAAGAACATAATCACAACCAACTCTAAACGAATACGGAAATGGAATACACCCGAAAACCCGCCTACGATTCATGTATATTCGTATAAAAATAACAACGAGGGTGAACCGCAACCAAACCCTCTCGAATACACAACAACCAAGAAATATACCATGAATCCGTAGGGAAAACAAGAATACTAGCAAGATTAATCATATTCAACATGAATTAATCAACCGTATGGAACGAATCGAAGAAAAACCCGAAAACCCCCAATTTACTCAAAAGTAGGGTTCTAAGGAGATTTACCTTGGATTAGGATGAAATATTCGTGTTGATGTTGTTATAATACACCAAGAACTCAAGAAAGATGATGGTTGAGATGATTAGAGGAAGAAATCGCCAAGAAATCGCCCAAAATCGCCAAAGCCGCGGAGGAAGAAGGTGAAATGAGAATTAGATCCGTCCAAGGTCAACTCCTGGGTATATATAGCCACACGGCTTAGCGCGCGCTAACGGCTAAGGGTTAGCGTGCGCTACCTAGTTATTTCACAGTCCAGAACTCACTGTCTTGGACCGTTAGCGTGCGCTACTACTATCTAGCGTGCGCTAACAACGACTCGGTAGCGCGCGCTATCGAGCTATAGTGTGCGCTATATGGGCACCTGAACGAGTCCAGAACAAACTATCCAGTACTGGGCAGTCACGCTAGCGCACGCTACTGGACACCTAGCGTGCGCTAGTCCCCCAACATTAGCGTGCGCTAGACAACGTAGCGTATGCTAATCCGCTAGTCCAGAGGACTGGAATCAGAACTGCCACTCCCAGGGCTTAGCTCGCTAGCGCGCGCTACGAAGCATACATAGCGTGCGCTACTACGGGATCTCTAGCGTGCGCTATGCAGAAAAATTAGCGCGCGCTAGGCACTGAATATGAACGGCCCAAAACATCGGAACATGAAGGAAACATCAAACGAAACATCTCAAAACGCATAATAACATAGAATGGATCCACGGCAACCCCGAAATGGCAGTTCCGCACAATAATTACGAGAATTAGATCAATAGATGACGGAAAAAATACACTGAAAAATACACGAGGGTCGCTAAAAACGAGAAATACACCGAAAAATGAAAATACCGGGAAAAGAAAAAAATGCGGATATTACATTCTACCCCTCTAAAAATAAGTTTCGTCCAGAAACTTAAGAAACAAACAACTCGAGGTACCTAGCACGCATGCTATCCTCGGTTTCCCAATTTGCCTCCTCGACACCATGTCTCGACCACTGCACCTTGACCAAAGGGATGGTCTTATGACTCAGTCGCTTCTCACGATGCTCTAAAATCTTCAAAGGACGCTCCTCAAAAGTAATATCCTCAGCGACATCAATCTCACCATAATCGATGACGTGACTAGGATCCGGGACATATTTCCTCAGCTGGGAAACATGAAAAACGCTATGAACATGACTCAGGGCCGGGGGTAACGCCAAACGGTATGCCAACCCACCGACTCGCTCGAGAATCTTGAAGGGTCCAATAAATCTCGGACTCAACTTCCCTTTCTTCCCGAAACGGAAAACTCCTCTCGTCGGCGACACCTTTAGCAAAACGTGGTCTCCCACCTCGAATTCCAAAGGTCGACGACGTACATCGGCATATGACTTCTGTCGACTCTGGGCAGTCAACATTCGTTCCTGAATTAATTCTATCTTCCGCCTCGTCTCTAAAACGATATCCGGCTCGGTCCCGACCAAATCGGACGCCTCATTCCAACAAATCGGTGATCGACAACGCCGCCCATAAAGTGCCTCATACGGTGCCATCTGAATCGACGCGTGCCAACTATTGTTGTACGTGAATTCGATCAATGGCGAATGCTCCTCCCAGTCACTGGTCCAATCGAGAGCACAAGCACGCAACATATCCTCGAACATCTGGATAGTGCGTTCCGACTGTCCATCTGACTGAGGATGAAAAGAGGTACTCAAACGCAAACGAGTACCTAATGCCTTATGCACCGCCTGCCAAAAGTGCGATACAAAAAGGCCATCACGATCCGAAACAATAGACTTCGGAGTACCGTGAAGCCTCACAATCTGCCCGATAAACACACGAGCCAACTTCTCTGGGCCCCAAGTGTCCTTGATGCCCACAAAATGTGCCGACTTGGTCAGACGATCAACAATCACCCAGACCATATTCATGACCGACCTCGATCTCGGCAAACTCGTAATGAAATCCATCGATATATCTTCCCATTTCCATTCCGGAACGGGAAGTGACTGCAATAACCCGGCCAGTCGCTGATGTTCGATTTTGACCTGCTGACAAGTCAAACATCTCGCTACAAACTGTGCGACCTCCTCCTTCATATCATTCCACTATAAATTCCTTCTCAGGTCCTTGTACATCTTACTCGAACCAGGATGAACGGAGTAAGGTGTAGCATGGGCCTCACGCAAAATACTATGTCTCAACTCTGAGTCGTTCGGTACACAAAGCCGACTCTGTAATCTCAAAACACCATCCTCGTGAATCACAAACCCATGAGACTTTTCCTTAAGAACATTCTCTCAGATTTGAGAAATCATCGGATCCTCCAACTGCTTTAGCTTAATTTCGTCGATCAACGATGACGAAATCTCTAAGGCACAAAGTTGCCCGACAGCTCCAGGCAACAAAACCTCAACATCCAACTCGATCAAAACCCGCCGAAGCTCAGACTGAGACGTAAGGATCTCAAGCGTTCGCAACGCAACCGGTTTCCGACTCAAGGCGTCGGCCACGACGTTCGCCTTGCCCGGATTATAAAGGATTTCGAGGTCATAATCCTTAATCAACTCTGACCACCTCCTCTGCCTCATATTCAACTCCCGCTGAGTAAATATGTATTTCAGACTTTTATGATCGGTAAAAATCTGACATGCAGAGCCGAAAAGATAGTGACGCCAAATCTTGAGCACAAAAACAACTGCCGCTAACTCCAAATCGTGAGTAGGGTAGTTAAGCTCATACGGCCTCAACTGTCTCGACGCATATGCAATGGTCGTGCCGTGCTGCATCAATACGCACCCAAAACCCTGACCCTAAGCATCACTATTGTAACACCCCCAAAACCATAAGGGAATATTACACGCCGTAGACCCTTTCCACAAGGATCTACCAGGCTAAACATCCATAAACAACCAAATGCTTGCCCAGCCAGGGTCAAACAATAAAATGATACAGACCGATATGGTCACTTACACGTGAATACACAGACCGATGAGGTCACACAACCCAATCGACAAAACTGACTTAAATAACATTACCCACACAGGGGTCGAAATACAATACAGCGGAAGACTGAAATCAACTCTGACAACACAACAAAAATCAAAACAACTCTCGACTCATGATTAGTATCGCAGCTCGTCATCTTCTTGTGCCAATCCTGTGACTGCTCCCCTGAATCTGCATGTACCTGGACGCAAAACAGACATCCACCCCCCGAATACTCGGGGGTTAGTAAAACTCCACTGTTTTACTAGTGCAAGTATCAAACCATACGAAATGTAACAAGCAAATAGCAACTACGAATTTAATACGGAAATCAATTATCAAAATGTTCCCGAGAAGTTTTAGAATTTCGAACTCAAGTAAGAGATATTTGAAAAGGAACACATCATCTCGGGGATTTTTAAAGCAGAAATTCTTTTGGACCTCGAGTCCTAATTTACAAAACCTTTTCGTAAACATTAGGGCCTTAACCCAAAACTTGTTTCATAATTCAACAGTTTACAATACCGGAAACATTTCCATAAATCTCGTGGGGCTCGGCCCAACGTTCTTTCTTAAAACTTTTCCTTTAAAAACTTTGATTTGAAAGTATCATGCTCATGACACCGTGATCCACCATCACGTGTCTCCGTAGGTTCAACAACCCGCACGGACTACATCACGCACAATTAAACAAACATAATTAATTGACACCGTGATCCATCATCACGTGTCTCCGTAGGTTCAACAACCCACACGGACTATTAACTAAACATAACCAATCCCGACACCGTGATCCACTGTCACGTGTCTCCGTAGGCATAACAACCCGCACGGACTATATCAATCACAACAAACACACACACACCCGACACCGTAGTCCACCGCCACGTGTCACCGTAAGCCCGTCGAGCTCACCCGGTTGACGACCTTGTGTCCAAAACTCATGGTCCACCGCCATGCGTTATCGTAGGCCTCGCTGCACCCGCACGATTGGACCTCGATACCTCACTAAGTTCTGATCCCGTAGTCCACTGCCACGAATCCTCGTAGGTCCCGTCGAACCAACACGAGTGAACTTAGCGGTCACACACATATTCACATTCACATTACATACAACAATGAGCACAATTAATCAATCACCTTGATCACCTCAAAATCGTACGTTGCACGCACATAACACAACCTCGACACTCGCAACAACTATCATCAATCAACGACATTTAACCAACATAACACACATTCGGTACCCAATACATTGAACAACCACGTGTGCAACCATCTCATATGTACATCGCAATCCTGCACAAAGGGCACAACGCCTAACACGGATACCAATATATCACTATTATCACAAAGCCTTCAAATTTCGGAAAACACAACCTACTCAAACGGAACATATTTACGGAGGCAAGAAAAATCGTCATACAAATCATACGTAATTACTATTCACAAGATACAAGTCGTATAATAAGATACTTGCCTTAATAACCGCTACCAAACGCTCCGATGAACACGGTTCGATCGGGAAGCTCGGACCCCGAAGGAGACAACGAACGGAAGGGTTCCGACTCGAGTTCTTCACAAGAATTCGACCCTTGATTCGGTCGATCGGAGCAAGTTATGGAAGGATTAATCGATGTTATGAACTTCAAAACTTCATGGATTTATCCTCTAACAACATCCCTCCATGACCATCAAAGCTCCAGCCGCGGAAGAGGAAGAAACGAGTGAGAAAAATGAAGAAAAACCATTCTTTGGGCCTTAAATAGGGTGACAGACTCGGCCGTGTCCGCCGACACGGTCGTGCGCGCGATGGCAGCGAGGACTCGGCCGTGTCCTGCTAGACACGGCCGCGCCTTCCGATAGTGACCGTCCGCGGCGCTCGGCAATGACTCGGCCGTGTCACGGAACACGGTCGGGCCTCTGGCGATCGCTTAAGCTTATCCGGAAGAGTTCGGCTCGGCCGTGCAGCGACACGGTCGGGTCTGGCGAGACTTCCGGCTTATCCGGACGAGTACGGCACGGGCCGTGTCGGACGACACGGCCGAGTTCGGCCGCGATGATCGCCAATAACGAGCGGGTGAGCTAAAACGACCATAACTCTCTCGTCCGACTCGATTGACTCACCGCTCGAACCATTGGAAAGTTAACTCGATGCTCTATAATACTGCAAAGATTCAGAATTTTTGGAGTTACCAAAATTAATGGTGATCCAACAAAGTCGAACTCATACTTAGAAAAGTCGTTTAGAAATCCAATTCAACAAAACGACACCGAAACCCGAACACGAATACGAACCAAGATACGGTTACGAAGTACTCACAAAGACGAATCTAAGAGCTAGTAGAACACACGATTCCGACCACCCGAAGGCTCGAAATTCGACAACGGAAGGTAATTACCCCAAACTTTGGGAAATTACGAAAATGGCCCAAATGCCCGAAAATCACCATACGACAACGAATAATCAAACCGAAGCTCACAACACGTATAACAACGTTGAATGAACTTACGAAAAACCCCAAACGACAGTTTCGAACGAGATTCGCAAGAACCGAACTCAAGCGCGGAAAAGTCGCTAAAAAGCACGGAACTCAACAAAGCAGCACCGAAACGAACTCGGATGACAAAAGTGCAGAATTAGATATTCTCCGAATGACGAAACGGTCATGAGAGAGTCGTCAAAACAGACTCCGACCAATAAAAGAAATTTACCGAAAATCGAAAATTTGCAGATATTACATTCTACCCTCCTTAAAAGAAGTTTCGTCCCGAAACTTAAAACAAGTAGGGGAAAGAAATATTCCGCCAGGAAAAACTCAACAAGATACACAAGAATGCGTAACTAACGCCCAACGGCGAAATGTTACTAACAACGCAAAGGAATATACGGCGTGAAAACACGCCCCACGGCGACCAACACAACGTCGCCGTTAGGGATATAATAAAACCAACAAATGACAAGCGTCATCAAACGGATAATATAGCCAAGTCAATTATCCGACAATCACAAAACACAACGAACGAAAATCAATACGATTGACCAACCCAACGGTACATCAATCAAAACGCGAGCCAACCGCTGAACAAATACGGAATCCCACCGCCCAAGGGTTGGAAGATCGAAAACGAGACTAATTTCCCGAACTTAAGGGAATTAGGAAGGAGCCTGAATGCTCAACAATCACGAAACGAGAACAAAACCGAACAAACAAACGATCGAACCACAACGATCGAGACAACAAAAATCGAACAATCATGTTCAAACACGAAGGATAAGAAAATTCACAACAACTCCCGGGATGATCCGTGAGAACAACAAGACGTGCATTCCCATAAGATCCACAGGAAGGGAATAGCGATTGAAAAGTCACAACGACAAATGAGTTATTCCAAAACAATACCACACTCGTTCGATCAACAAAAGCAAGGGGCAGACAAGCTCAAATGTCAACGAACATAATGAGTCGACAGAGTCGAAAACACAAGAGTTCCAAATCCGATCCACTTCAATAAAAGAACTAATGGAACCAGATGAGGTCACTCCGAACAAGGTTCATAAGAATCGAATCAACCCAAAAAGTCACATCGATAACCAGATCGACTCACAACAAGATCACAATTCGTTCGAGCGATGAAACCGAAATACGTAACAAGTTCATAAAGTATCAACGAACACGACGAGTCGATAGACCTGAGAAAGAGGAAATGCAGAAGTCAAAACGATACAGGCATTACATTCGACCTCTTATAAAAGAAATGTCGTTCCCGCAACTCACAACAACTGGAGTAAGGTGACAACACAAAAAGCAAACGTCAGAAATATATCCCATGGGCCTCTCAGATCCGATCCTCATATCTATACTGAAGTTCGCGCCCCGAAAGACTCGGAACCCAACTCGCAAAACTGGATCCTGTGTCTCTCGGGTCCACACTTGAAAAGCGTTACTGACGAGAAGGACAATTGGCACGCACATGCCCCCAGCACAATACGTTCGAAATGCCTCGGCTCGGCATATCGAAAATACAGATGCTAGATACAATGGAACATAACACCGCAAAACAACATACTGGAGATGCCAACTCAGCATAATAAAGAATCATAACACATATCATATACAACGATTACCATCGTAAAGTAATACACACACAAACACTACAACAACGACAGTATCGTTCGGCGACACCAACGGCCCGAACGATAATCAGCACATAATTACAAACATTATGAAACAATCACACATGTACACAAGCGTACAAACCCAAGCTTCAACATCTCACACTCGTGTGACAACACGCAAATCGCCACGAGGCGATAAACAGTAAACACCGGTTCACACCTCTCACAGAGGGCTAGTACGAGAAATGCGTGGCTACGCCGACGTTCATGGCACCAATTCGATCATACTGGAGCAAACATCATAACGACAACGTGAACATCATACATACATACCCAACCCTCAAACGGAATGGATAGGTTTTAAAAAAAACGAAAACCTCCTTTTGAAAATAATTTAGAAAAACACCGTTGATCTTGAGTATCACCTTTCAAAAAAGTACAAACGTGAAACATCGTTATCGAGACTTTGGAAAACCATTTCGCATTCGATAAAAATGAGGACACTTTCTTTTCGTGAAAAACTTTCGAAATATTCGACCCTCGGTCTAAGTAAAAGTGTTTATAAAACATTGAAAAATATCTCAAAACATTTTGGTCCTCGAGGTAGAAGAATTCGAAACATATCGTGGCACCTTGGAAGTACCATGAGAAAACAATTCATTTTAAACGTACGTCTCGAAATTTATTTCTACGATACTCAAGGTTTTCAAAGATAATTCAATGGGCTAGAATGCCCAAAATCTCGAGTAATAACACGGAACATTATAGCATTGTGGGTCCCGCGGAACTCACTGCTAAAACCATTTACAACGTTAAAAGGCCGATGACGGTAATATTTCAAAACTCACATAAGCCATTTACAAAATACTAAGTACCGTCACAAGAATTTTGCCAAAACGCTCAAGGCCATAACGCCAAAACTTCGGTTAAAGGAATCGGTTTTCAAAATAAAACTCATTGCCGATACCTTTTCAAATCCATCAAGGTTTACAACTTCCACACCATACCACACCACCCGGTGGTTCAAAGATAAAACAATAATGTGCTCGCCTATACACATACTATATGCCACAAGTACTAAACACAATTATATTACACAATACTGTGTAAAGAAAATCATGCACCGCAATTAACTCACTAAGATAAAATCGAGATACACAGGTACTTCGCATAAAAGAGGAGACTTACATCCACAGGTCGCACGGAGGTGACGGTCGCCCACGATACTAATCTCGTCCGACAACATAACCGACACGTTGTGACTACGCACAACTCAACTTGTCACCTGATGACTCAAACGACATGACAACACATTACTCGACAAATCACGACTTGACTCGACCCGACAGCCTAGGTTTCCGCAACCTAATCTCCGATACCATAAATGTAACACCCCCAAAACCATAAGGGAATATTACACGCCGTAGACCCTTTCCACAAGGATCTACCAGGCTAAACATCCATAAACAACCAAATGCTTGCCCAGCCAGGGTCAAACAATAAAATGATACAGACCGATATGGTCACTTACACGTGAATACACAGACCGATGAGGTCACTCTAGCCACTCGACAAAACTGACTTACATATCTTTACCCACACAGGGTCGAAATACAATACATGGAAGACCGAAATCAACTCGACAACACAACAAAAATAAAAACAACTCTCGACTCATGATTAGTATCGCACTCGTCATCTTCTTGTGCCAATCCTGTGTTGCTCCCCTGAATCTGCATGTACCGGACGCAAAACAGACATCCACCCCCGAATACTGGGGTTAGTAAAACTCACCGTTTTACTAGTGCAAGTATCAAACCATACGAAATGTAACAAGCAAATAGCAACTACGAATTTAATACGGAAATCAATTATCAAAATGTTCCCGAGAAGTTTTAGAATTTCGAACTCAAGTAAGAGATATTTGAAAAGGAACACATCATCTCGGGGATTTTTAAAGCAGAAATTCTTTTGGACCTCGAGTCCTAATTTACAAAACCTTTTCGTAAACATTAGGGCCTTAACCCAAAACTTGTTTCATAATTCAACATTTACAATACCGGAAACATTTCCATAAATCTCGTGGGGCTCGGCCCAACGTTCTTTCTTAAAACTTTTCCTTTAAAAACTTTGATTTGAAAGTATCATGCTCATGACACCGTGATCCACTGTCACGTGTCTCCGTAGGTTCAACAACCCGCACGGACTACATCACGCACAATTAAATAAACATAATCAATTCCGACACCGTGATCCACTGTCACGTGTCTCCGTAGGTTCAACAACCCACACGGACTATTAACTAAACATAACCAATCCCGACACCGTGATCCACTGTCACGTGTCTCCGTAGGCATAACAACCCGCACGGACTATATCAATCACAACAAACACACACACAGTCCTGACACCGTAGTCCACTGCCACGTGTCACCGTAAGCCCCGTCGAGCTCACCCGGTTGGACGCACTGTGTCCGAAACTCATGGTCCACTGCCATGCGTTATCGTAGGCCTCGTCAGACCCGCACGATTGGACCTCAGTACCTCACTAAGTTCTGATCCCGTAGTCCATTGCCACGAATCCTCGTAGGTCCCGTCGAACCAACACGAGTGAACTTAGCGGTCACACACATATTCACATTCACATTACATACAACAATGAGCACAATTAATCAATCACCTTGATCACCACAAAATCGTACGTTGCACGCACATAACACAACCTCGACACTCGCAACAACTATCATCAATCAACGACATTTAACCAACATAACACACATTCGGTACCCAATACATTGAACAACCACGTGTGCAACCATCTCATATGTACATCGCAATCCTGCACAAAGGGCACAACGCCTAACACGGATACCAATATATCACTATTATCACAAAGCCTTCAAAATTCGGAAAACACAACCTACTCAAACGGAACATATTTACGGAGGCAAGAAAAATCGTCATACAAATCATACGTAATTACTATTCACAAGATACAAGTCGTATAATAAGATACTTGCCTTAATAACCGCTACCAAACGCTCCGATGAACACGGTTCGATCGGGAAGCTCGGACCCCGAAGGAGACAACGAACGGAAGGGTTCCGACTCGAGTTCTTCACAAGAATTCGACCCTTGATTCGGTCGATCGGAGCAAGTTATGGAAGGATTAATCGATGTTATGAACTTCAAAACTTCATGGATTTATCCTCTAACAACATCCCTCCATGACCATCAAAGCTCCAGCCGCGGAAGAGGAAGAAACGAGTGAGAAAAATGAAGAAAAACCCGACTGCTGGGCCTTAAATAGGCTGACAGACTCGACCGTGTCCGCCTGACATGGTCGTGGCGCGCAGTGGCCGGCAGGGACTCGACCGTGTCCTGCTAGACACGGTCGCGCCTTCCGATAGTGACCCGTCCGCGGCGCTCGGCAATGACTCGACCGTGTCCTGGAACACGGTCGGGCCTCAAGGGCGCTCGCTTATCCGGAAGAGTTCGGCTCGGCCGTGCGACGACACGGCCGGGTCCTGAGGCGAGACTTCCGCTTATCCGGACGAGTACGGCACGGCCGTGTCGGACGACACGGTCGAGTTCGGCCGGCGGATCGGCCAATAACGAGCGGGTGAGCTAAAACGACCATAACTCTCTCGTCCGGACTCGATTGACTCACCGCTCGAACCATTGGAAAGTTAACTCGATGCTCTATAATATTGCAAGATTCAGAATTTTTGGAGTTACCAAAAATTAATGGTGATCCAACAAAGTCGAACTCATACTTAGAAAAGTCGTTTAGAAATCCTGAATTCAACAAAACGACACCGAAACCCGAACACGAATACGAACCGAAGATACGGTTACGAAGTACTCACAAAGACGAATCTAAGAGCTAGTAGAACACACGATTCCGACCACCCGAAGGCTCGAAATTCGACAACGGAAGGTAATTACCCCAAACTTTGGGAAATTACGAAAATGGCCCAAATGCCCGAAAATCACCATACGACAACGAATAATCAAACCGAAGCTCACAACACGTATAACAACGTTGAATGAACTTACGAAAAACCCCAAGCAGCGGTTTAACGAGATTCGCAAGAACCGAACTCAAGCGCGGAAAAGTCGCTAAAAAGCACGGAACTCAACAAAGCAGCACCGAAACGAACTCGGATGACAAAAGTGCAGAATTAGATATTCTCCGAATGACGAAACGGTCATGAGAGAGTCGTCAAAACAGACTCCGACCAATAAAAGAAATTTACCGAAAATCGAAAATTTGCAGATATTACAACTATAAACACCAAAACCCCCGTTGCCACACGGCAACGCTAAAATCGGGGCTGAAGTCAAACGCCTCTTCAGCTCCTCAAAACTCGACTACCTCTCGTCATTCCAGACGAACTTCTCGGACTTCTGGAGCAACTGTGTAAGTGACCAAGCCAGTTTCGAGAAATCCTCGACGAACCTACGGTAGTAGCCGGCCAAACCCAAGAAACTACGGATCTCCTTTACATTTTTGGGCGGTGCCCAATCCAACACTGCCTCAACCTTCTGCGGATCCACACGAACCCCCTCGGCTGAAATGACGTGACCTAAAAACATCACTTCCTTCGGCTAGAACTCACATTTCGAGAACTTCGCATAGAGTTGCTCGGTTCTCAAAATGTCTAATACTACTCGCAAATGATGGGCATGCTCTTCCTCGTTCCTCGAATAAATAAGAATATCGTCAATGAAGACGACGACACACTTATCCAAATACTCGATAAAGACTTTGTTCATCAACTGCATGAACACCGCCGGCGCATTAGTTAACCCGAAAGGCATAACTACAAACTCATAATGTCCATATCTCGTCTGAAAAGCTGTTTTCGGCACATCGGACTCCCTTACCCGGAGCTGATAGTACCCCGATCTCAAATCAATCTTCGAGAATACCGTAGCTCCCTGCAACTGATCGAACAAGTCATAAATTCTTGGCAAAGGATACTTGTTCTTGATGGTCACCTTGTTTAGTTCGCGATAGTCGATACACAAATGCAGTGAACCATCATTCTTCCGCACAAACAGGACCGGTGCGCCCCAAGGCGAAGCGCTCGGTCGAATATACCCCGACTCAAGAAGCTCACTCAACTGCTTCTTCAACTCGGCCATCTCTGAAGGTGCCATGCGATACGGCACCTTCGAAATCGGATCCGCGCCCGGCTCTAACTCTATAGCAAACTCGACCTCACGATCCGGTGGCAATCCCGGTAACTCGTCAGGAAATACATCAGGAAACTCACTAACGACTGGAATCGACGAAAACTCGACTCCACCATCCTCCGCCTTCAAGGCATAGCACCAATAACCAGTACACCACTTTCGCAGGAGCCTCATCGTCTTCAAGGTGTTAATAACGAACTTCTGGTTTCCCCTCTTTCGTCCCGCGAAAGAGTGCTCGGTGCCTTCCTCGGCTAACATAGTGATGATTCTCGTGCAATGGTTCATGATTGCGCCATGCCGCTCGAGCCAATCATCCCCGAGAATCAAATCCTCACCCTCAATATTAATGACAATAAGATTAGAGAGCCAAGCTCTCTCACAAATAAACACAGAGCAGTCTCGGACCTCTCGATGGCCAACAATCTTATCACCGCTAGGAAGTTTAACGATGAAAGACTCGCAAGGCGACAAACAGTCGAGACTCAAACGGCGCACACACCCCAGCGATATGAACGAATGTGTAGCACCAGAATCGAAAATCATACTGATAGGATGAGAATGGATATGAACGGTACCTGTCGCCACAGTGGCTGCTGGATCATCAGCCCTCCTCATCTCATATATACGCGGATGGGCGGAGCCGACACTGGAAGCTCCCCCTCTAGCGGGCTGACCACGACCTCTTCCCCGGCTGGTACTCGGTGGAGACTGTGGAGCAAACAAGCCCTGGTTCACACTCGGCTCCCTAGGCGCTGGATGAGAAGAACGGGCACCGCGGATCTGTCTGATCTGTTCACAAAAGGAAGCCTTGTGGCCTGCCTGACCAAAAGTATGACAAGTCAACTGCGGACGAGGACACTCCCAGTTCTTATGACCCGACAAGCCACAGTTAAAGCATATGAGTTCACGAACGGAGGTTCTAGCAGCACCTCGAGGACTCCCAGAAAAATGAACCGAACCGCCCGCAGGGACACTCGCAGACTGAAATTTCTGCTGGCCTCCACCCTTGTGACCCGAGAAATTTCCAGCGGATTTCTGTTTCTTACTCTCCTGAACCGCCGCACTGGCCGTCACCGACATATCATAGGCAAGAGCTCGACTCTGATAATCCTTCAGGGTAGTGCAGACGAGTCCAGACATGTAGTCCCGAATTGACAGTTTCATCCGTCTGGAAAAGTGAAAAATTTTGTCGCTATCCTCGACAACCTGAGTCTTCACATAGCCCAACTCCTTATTAAAATCGGCAATAGCTTGGGATACGGGAATATCCTGTGGTTGAGCATCATAGAAAGCATGGACTCGAGCCTGTCTAACCGGCCACGGGCAGTATTCAGTCTCCATCAATTCCTGAAATTCGGCCCATGAAGCAACATGGTCTTTGGGCCCAATGGCCTCCCACCAATCCGTAGCGTCCCCAGTGAGAAAGTACTGGGCAATAGGGACCTTACGGTCCTCGGGACAGTTGGTGGCAACGAAGACTTTAGATATCTCCTTGATACACCCCTCCCAGCCGATCAGATCTGATGCTCCCGAAAACTGAGGAGGATGCATCTTGATGACATCTTGGAGCCAACAGTCTGCTCCGCCCCGATTAGCATGGGCCGGATCCGGGTTCTGAACCACTTGAGCTATCGCCGCCATTTGGTTTACCATTTGCTGCATAACGGCCGCAATACCAAGGTCGGCGCGCTCCTGAGAAGAAGCATGACTGTGACGGTCACCGGTACTGCCGGCTCCCGAAGAATGTGACGTGGCCGCCCCACCGGCTGCTCCACGTCCCCGGTCGCGTCCACGGCCACGACCACGACCACGGCCCCTTCCAGCATCTATGCTGGTGTTAAGAAGTGGCAAACAGCAACTCGTTGATAAGTAAAAGAGGGAAAATAACCACAGTTCAAGAAACGGACATACGGTACGAGAAAATAAAGAATCGAGTAAGAAAAAACTTACGAACACTGGAAGTACTGAGATGCTGGCAGCGGTGTGACAATGTGCAAAACAAAACACAACTAGACCCAAATAACCGACAAGCCTAGGTATCCATAAACCACGGCAGCTCTGATACCATTTTTTGTAACACCCCCGAGATATTCGAAGTATATTACAGCGTCGTGGACCCATATATGGGACCCACCAGGCTAAAACAAGAAAACACCACTCGACTAACCATCTCAGTTAGCGAGGACACACATTTAAATAATACAACATATAAAAATACGCCCGGAACAACCAGCGTAATAACCATCAACCGACAATATAGCAACTTTAATTAATACAAGACGAAGTCCGGAGTGAAAAGCCTATGTACTCGCGAGTACAATCTATAAATTTATAAATGTAGGAAACAATCATATCGAAAGGAGCAAGAGAAATAAGAAGACTCGAATGCACATGTCAACGACCCTGGCCAACATCCTCGTACTGTCCCAGCGCCCGCTCGTCCGACAGAACATATCCTGAAATCCATAACAAGAATTTCCCCAAAACGGGTCCCCAAAGGAGTTAGCAATTACGCTAGTACAAGTAATCAAGACAAACCATTCGCTTACACGTTTCATAGTACAATGCACCAAATCATTTCAAAAACTAAAACCAGACATGTCTTTTCCGGAAACAAACAGTCAATCGATTTGCCATGGGAACAGGGCTATACCATTGATCCCGCTCCGTGGCCCCTAAGAACCCTCCCGAGCTAGCCATATTATAAAATAAATCACGCATGTGCATCGCCTTGGGAACAGGGCTATACCATTTATCCCGCTCGGTGGCCCCTAAGGACCCTCCCGAGCTGGCTAGCGAAACAAACTCGTGAATCCAGGGCTATACCATTGGATTCCCTCCGTGGCCCCGTCGGACCCTCCCGAGGTGAGCAAATCACACACAATATACATTACCATTTCACGTTAAGCATAAAGGTTTCCAAAAATACTTGCCCTGAATAATTGATGACGCAACGAACGGAAAGGAAAATCACCGACGAACGCTAGGAACCAATGGAACCGAACCTAATGATTCGAAGAACATAATCACAACCAACTCTAAACGAATACGGAAATGGAATACACCCGAAAACCCGCCTACGATTCATGTATATTCGTATAAAAATAACAACGAGGGCAGACCGCAACCAAACCCTCTCGAATACACAACAACCACGAAATATACCATGAATCCGTAGGGAAAACAAGAATACTAGCAAGATTAATCATATTCAACATGAATTAATCAACCGTATGGAACGAATCGAAGCAAAACCCGAAAACCCCCAATTTACTCAAAAGTAGGGTTCTAAGAAGATTTACCTTGGATTAGGATGAAAGATTCGTCTTGATGTTGTTATAATACATCAAGAACTCAAGGAAGATGATGGTTGAGATGATTGGACGAAGAAATCGCCAAGAAATCGACCAAAATCGCCAAAGCCGCGGAGGAAGGAGGTGAAATGAGAATTAGATCCGTCCAAGGTCAACTCCTAGGTATATATAGCCACACGGCTTAGCGCGCGCTAACGGCTAAGGGTTAGCGTGCGCTACCCAGTTATTTCACAGTCCAGAACTCACTGTCTTGGACCGTTAGCGTGCGCTACTACTATCTAGCGTGTGCTAACAACGACTCAGTAGCGCGCGCTATCGAGCTATAGCATGCGCTACATGGGCACCTGAACGAGTCCAGAACAAACTGTCCAGTACTGGACAGTCTCGCTAGCGCACGCTACCGGACACCTAGCGTGCGCTAGTCTTCCGACATTAGCGTGCGCTAGACAAGGTAGCGTACGCTAATCCGCTAGTCCAGAGGACTGGAATCAGAACTGCCACTCCCAAGGCTCAGCTCGCTAGCGCGCGCTACAAAGTAGATGTAGCGTGCGCTACTACGGGATCTCTAGCGTGCGCTATGCAGAAAAATTAGCGCGCGCTAGGCACTGAATATGAACGGCCCAAAACACCGGAACATGAACGAAACATCAAACGGAATATCTCAAAACGCATAATAACATATAATGGATCCACGGCAACCCCGAAACGGCGGTTCCGCGCAACAATTACGAGAATCAGATCAATAAATGACGGAAGAAATACACTGAAAAATACACGAGGGTCGCTAAAAACGAGAAATACACTGAAAAGTGAAAATATCGGGAAAAGAAAAAAATGCGGATATTACAGTTCTCACCAACAGAATGCAGTGTGTTTTGGATGCCATAATCAGTGATAATCAATCTGTTTTTGTCAAGGATAGAGTGATTTTTGACAACATTCTGTTGAGCCATGAGATCATTAATGGATATGGCAGAAATCACATATCCCCAAGATGCATGGTTAAAATAGATATTCAAAAGGCCTATGACTCGGTGGAATGGGCTTTTCTTAAATATTTACTGCTTGAAATGGGATTCCCCTACCAGTTTGTAAGATGGGTCATGGCTTGTCTAAGTTCTGTTGCTTATTTAGTGAACATCAACGGGGAAATCTCTGAATCTTTTGTTGCCAAGAAAGGGCTCCGACAAGGAGACCCCATTTCTCCATATCTCTTTGTTGTCTGCATGGAATATCTGAACAGGTGCTTATTGGAACTTAAATCAGATAGTACTTTTCAGTTCCATCCTAGATGTAAGAAACTTGGATTAGTCCATATCTGTTTTGCTGATGATTTGCTACTGTTCACAAAAGGAAATGCAAAAGCAATTAGAAAACTCCTAGCTTCTTTTCACAAGTTTTCTTTTGTATTTGGATTAAAAGCTAATGAGGCCAAGAGTTGCATTTATTTTGGGGGAGTTAGTGGTGTCCAACAAGAGGCTATTCTCAATGAGTTTGGTATGACAAAAGGAGAGCTTCCTTTTAAATACCTGGGTGTTCCTATGTCCTCTAAAAAGATATCCATAGCTCAGTACCAACCACTTATTAAGAGAATTCTAGCTAGAATCGATTGTTGGTCTTCAAAGATGCTATCATATGCAGGTAGACTACAATTGATCAAATCTGTTCTGTTTAGCATCCAATCTTATTGGTGTCATGTGTTCATGCTCCCACAAAAGGTTATCAAAGTCATACAGGCTGCTTGTAGGAGTTTCTTGTGGTCTGGAAAATCTAACCTGACCAAGAAGGCGCTTGTGGCTTGGGAACATCTCTGTTTACCAAAAGTGGCTGGAGGATGGAACCTCACAAACATGCTTGATTGGAACAAAGCTGCTCTTTGTAAACAGTTATGGAACTTAGCTCAGAAGAAGGATAAAATTCGGATAAAGTGGGTTCATGAGTACTTTGTAATGGATCAGCACATCAGCTCAATGAGGATTCCAGCTCAAGCTTCATGGGTTATTAGGAAGGTTATTGGAGCTAGGGATTATTTTACTAAAACTAACAGTGAGCATATGCTAAACTTGCCCCAGTTCTCTATTGGTACAATGTACACTATTGGGTCCAGTCCATAAAGTTAACTGGCACAAGCTCATTAGCGGGAACTATGCCCCTCCTAAAGTTATTTTCATAACTTGGCTTGCAGTTTTGGGAAGATTGGCCACATGTGATAGATTGGCCAAGTTTGGAGTTAATTGTGATCAGACATGTATCTTATGCTTGCAAGGAGATGAAACTTTAAACCATCTCTTCTTCTCTTGTTCATTCTCTGCTAATGTATGGCGCCAGCTAGCTGTGTGGAGTGGGACTCATAGAGATGGTAGAAGTTGGGATGATGAAAAGTTATTTATGGAATCACAATGCAGATCAAAGACTGGGAAACAAATTCTATACAGATTGGTCTTAACTGTGGCAGTGTATGAGATATGGAGAGAGAGAAATTTCAGGAGATTCCAAAACATATCCTCTAATGTGGATACTGTGGTTAGAAGGTGTCAGTTCCAGATTGCACTATGTGGAGCAAAGGATCCCAAAGTGATGAACCAGCTTGCAAACTAAATGAATTACTTTGCTTTTCGTTGTTGGTTGTAATGGCTTTTCTTTTCGTTTTGTTGATTGTAATGATTGTGTGTTTGAACTTCATTTCCGAGTTGGTAATAAAATTTCCTTTACCAAAAAAAAATATTAAATTCAAAATAGATTTTTAAAATCGAAAACAGATTTTTTATAATGATATCTTTAGTTTAACGATAATAAAATAATAATATACCGTTTTGGCCCAGGTCGGCCCATGTCAGTCCGGTGGAGCCTTGGAGGGTGGACAATGGGCTGCGACCTTCCAATCCAGACAAAGCTTGAAAAAATCAATTTGCTTGAAGAAAGTCCACAAACTTATATATCTAACATACATATTGTTATAATATACCTTGAAAGTGACATTTCAATTACCCTTTTGTTTTTATATAGTGTGAATGACTATTATGCCCCTGATGTAATTATGTAATTACGATTGTGCCATCTGAAGTTTTCCTATAAATAGGACTTCAGTTATTAATGAAAAACCACAACTGAGAATCATTCTCTATTCTCTCTCTAAATTCTCTCTCTATAATATTTCAATTTCATAACACGTTATCAACACGACTCTAACCTACTGAGTAATATAATTAGAGTATGCTCTACAGTTGCATCTTATAGATGATCCTCTGTATCAGAAATCTAATTATTACAAATAACCACATATTTTTTCTTCACAATTGAGCATCTTCCACCAACTCACCGATCTCTACTCCTCCTTTTTCTACCTTCTTCTCAAGACTACATCAAATAATTCCATGTTCTGATTTTTATTGAGGAATCAGTTGTTTTCTTAAAATTAGTTCAACATGGCGGAAGGAAATCAACCAAATCATGGCTGACGAAGAAAACCCCAAGGAAACTAACACAAATAGTTGCTTTGATTTCTCTGTGAGAAGATTATTCTTTGGAATTCCCTAACATCATCTTCTTTTCCAAAATCAGCGAATAACCTCGCGAGCCAAAACTTCTCTAAAAAAATAAAAAATAAAATAAAAAAAGGGGGCCAAGAAGGAGAGGCTAAGACAACATGTCAGATCCAAACTCCTCCGAAGCGGATGGAAACACCATAATCCAGCTCGAAAATCCATCATGGAGATAGAAAATCTGAAGGTAACTAACTTCGACTCACCTTGATCCTGGTGGTCGAACCTGCTACTACGCCATGCTGGAGCACAAGCTTCCTGCCGCCATGGACGATGTTTTGAGATCGCCGAATAAAATCTTGATTTGGATGGACCAGATGGTAGCATATCCACAGTAGTGGCGGCGTCGACCGACGGATAAAAGAAGGTGCCTATATCTCTGTCTTTCACGTGAGGTATATAGAACAGAAAAGTAAAACACAGATCTGAGGCTACCCGCTTCTTAGGACTTAGATACAGTAACGGAGAAGACAAACCCTGAAAATAATGAATAAAGGAGACAAGACAAAATAATTAAAAAAAAAAAGAAAAGGACAGCACAAATCAGGCTGTCCGCAAAAGCAAAAGAAAGAAAAATACTTCGTAAATCATAATTTGAAATGTTCATCTTGGGTCACGGAAACCGAAAATAATAATAATGATAATAATAATAATAAAAGAATAAAATATTCTTTTAATTTATTGAATCATACATTCGTTTTTGTTACATATAGGATACATATGCTATCAGAATTAATTTTTCTTGATACCATCGTGATCCATTTGACACTAATATTGATATGAGTGTTAACTCGTTTCATATGTGTTATTATTAATTTATTAAAATATATGAATTAATATCCAACCCTAGAAATCGCAAAGATTTATCAATACATATCATTACACTTGCTATTAACGGCAGTCGATATTTCGACCTATACCTTGACGATGACTATATTTTGAAGAACTGATTGGATGATCCTACTTTGGTCGAAGCAGATAATTATTTTTGCAGTTTAATTTCTCTCTCTTAAAGTGGTAGTTTTAAACCACATATTTATCACAAGATGGATGGTTTGAATATGCAATTTATATATTATATACCACCATCGTGGTTGGTTATACCACATGAATAGTTCATAAATTCTGCTCCCGGAGAAGCAGTTGATAAAAATAAATCCTACTCTGGAGAAGTAGTTGATCGATTATCTAAATCCTGCTCTGAAGAAGCAGTTGAAAGAAATAAACCCTACTCTGAAGAAGTAGTTGATCAATGATTCAAATCATGCTCTCGAAGAAGAAGCAGTTGATGGAAATAATATCCGATCTCCATAATTATTAAACACAAACGGAGAAAATTGAGCAAGTGATACCATAAGCTATCACCGATTAATTAAACAAAATCCCATGCAAACCGCATGGTGGAATCATTTGACAAGTGATATGGAAAACTATCACTGGAAAAAAATTGCTCAATAAATCCCATGTTAATTATATCACATGGTGAGATCATTGAAATCATATTGATTGACAATATTTATGGAGAAACATATATCACATATTCGTGATAATAATATATTTGTAGAAAGGCAAAAGATGATCTTATTATTGCTACAAGAAGCACACAACAGTCGAAGTGAAAATATCGAAACTAGCTGAAAGGCAGTAAACACTCGACAATATGAAATGCGAAAAAGAAAATACATATTAAAACCATAAAAAGAGAAGGGGTGCGTCTCGAGAGTATAAAACTTCGTAACTCTGCCACCTCCTGGCATCAAGGTTTATAATGAAAGATCAAAAGGATCTAAACTTCTTTTTCGTTTGGCGCCAATACTTTGTGCCTGATGAACTTTGACTTCCAAATTCTTAACTGAAATATGTAATATCCGCATTTTTTTCTTTTCCCAGTATTTTCATTTTTCGGTGTATTTCTCGTTTTTAGCGACCCTCGTGTATTTTTCAGTGTATTTCTTCCGTCATCTATTGATCTGATTCTCGTAATATTTGTGCGGAACCGCCATTTCGGGGTTGCGTTGGATCCATTATATGTTATTATGCGTTTTGAGATGTTCCGTTTGATGTTTCGTTCATGTTCCGGTGTTTTGGGCCATTCATATTCAGTACCTAGCGCACGCTAATTTTTCTGCATAGCGCACGCTAGAGATCCCGTAGTAGCGCACGCTACGTCTGCTTCGTAGCGCACGCTAGCGAGCTGAGCCCTGAGAGTGGCAGTTCTGATTCCAGTCCTCTAGACTAGCGGATTAGCGTACGCTACGTTGTCTAGCGCACGCTAATGTCGGGGGACTAGCGCACGCTAGGTGTCCGGTAGCGTGCGCTAGAGTGATCGATCTTGGGCGATTTGTTCTGGACTCGTTCAGGTGCCCAGGTAGCGCACGCTATAGCTCGATAGCGCGCGCTACCGAGTCGTTGTTAACGCATGCTAGATAGTAGTAGCGCACGCTAACGGTCCAAGACAGTGAGTTCTGGACTGTGAAATAACTGGGTAGCGCACGCTAACCCTTAGCCGTTAGCGCGCGCTAAGCCGTGTGGCTATATATACCCAGGAGTTGACCTTGGACGGATCTAATTCTCATTTCACCTCCTTCCTCCGTGGCTTTGGCGATTTTGGGCGATTTCTTGGCGATTTCTTCCTCCAGTCATCTCAACCATCATTTTCCTTGAGTTCTTGGTGTATTATAACAACATCAACACGAATATTTCATCCTAATCCAAGATAAATCTTCTTAGAACCCTACTTTTGAGTAAATTGGGGGTTTTCGGATTTTTCTTCGATTCGTTCCATACGGTTGATTAATTCATGTTGAATATGATATCATGGTATATTTTGTGGTTATTGTGTATTCGAGAGGGTTTGGTTGCGGTCCGCCCTCGTTGTTATTTTTATACGAATATACATGAATCGTAGGCGAGTTTTCGGGTGTATTCCATTTCCGTATTCGTTTAGAGTTGGTTGTGATTATGTTCTTCGAATCGTTAGGTTCGGTTCCGTTGGTTCCTAGCGTTCTTCGGTGATTTTCCTTTCCGTTCGTTGCGTCTTCAATTATTCAAGGCAAGTATTTTTGGAAACCTTTATGCTTAACGTGAAATGGTAATGTATATTGTGTGTGATTTGCTCACCTCGGGAGGGTCCGACAGGGCCACGGAGGGAATCCAATGGTATAGCCCTGGATTCACGAGTTTGTTTCGCTAGCCAGTTCGGGAGGGTCCTTAGGGGCCACGGAGCGGGATCAATGGTATAGCCCTGTTCCCAAGGCGATGCGCGTACGTGATTTGTTTTATAATATGGCCAGCTCGGGAGGGTCCTTAGGGGCCACAAAGCGGGATCAATGGTATAGCCCTGTTCCCATGGCAAATCGATTGACTGTTTGTTTCTGGAAAAGACATGTCTGGTTTTAGTTTTTGAAATGATTTGGTGCATTGTACTATGAAACGTGTAAGCGAATGGTTTGCCTTGATTACTTGTACTAGCGTAATTGCTAACGCCTTTGGGGACCCGTTTTGGGGAAATTCTTGTTATGAATTTCAGGATATGTTCTGCCGGACGAGCGGGCGCTGGGACAGTACGAGGATGTTGGCCAGGGTCGTTGACATGTGCATTCGAGTCTTCTTATTTCTCTTGCCCCTTTCGATATGGTTGTTTCCCACATTTATAAATTTATAGATTGTACTCGCGAGTACTTAGGCTTTTCACTCCGAACTTCGTCTTGTATTAATTAAAGTTGCTATATTGTCGGTTGATGGTTATTACGCTGGTTGTTCCGGGCATATTTTTATATGTTGTATTATTTAAATGTGTGTCCTCGCTAACTGAGATGGTTAGTCGAGTGGTGTTTTCTTGTTCTAGCCTGGTGGCTCCCATATAGGGGTCCACGGCGCTGTAATATACTTCGAATATTTCGGGGGTGTTACAAAATATATGCCTGAAACTTTATAAGTAGATCAGCAACAGTGTCAGCACATATTACTATATCTCTTGATGGCTGAGATATAAACTTGTGATATACTCCTTGATCCAAAAAGGCAAGCAAATCGCTGAAGAAATTATTAATATTCACAAACATATAGGTTTGGTATGGAAGTCCCGCTCAGCCCATGACGTGATGTTGAATATCTCATTGAGTGTGCCATAGCCACCTGGAAGAACAATAAAGGCATCACTATTATTCAGCACATACATCAAACTATCATGCACAGACTGTGCTTGAAGCATCAACCCAGTTGAACCCCCTATACTACTAGTTCTAACTGTGGGATAGTGTAAGGCACTTGTTACTCTTATTCTCTCATTTTGTGCAGCCTCGAAAAGATAACCCAAAAATCTATAATTACTCTCACCATACAATATATCGATTTTATGTTTTCCTAATTCTTTTACGAATTGATATGCCATATCTATATGCTGGATATGACCTATCAGTTTGGATCCACCTAATATACATATAGTTTTAATTGGATGAGATTTATATGAGGATTCTGAGAACTCCATCTTTCTACACTAGACTTTCAAAATAATTTTATGAGAGATACATTTTCTGATTTGTGGATCCCAAATTTAAAGAGCAAACTTCTTACTAGAAGACGAATGACTTCAATATTTTCATTGAAAATGGAGCGGCAGATAAGTCACTATTTTTACTATTTTATTTTTGATAAATTACAAAAGAAAACGAAAGATATGATATTATATTTTTCAACGAAAATGACGTTACCGATTGGCAGCTAAGAAATTTAAATATTGGAAAACAATATTCAGCAACTTGCATTATTTTGCTATTTATCTTATACCAACTTTGATAGAACGGACTTACAAACTAGATCTTTTGAGACTAATTTTTCATGACTATAACGTTCTCGTTCATCCTTAAATTGTATCCACAAAGCCATTAGTTCACGATGAATGTATCCACTGGGATGTGTATCAAGAATCTGTTGAATATCATGATCCATAGATTCCTTATTCAATCCATCCTTGATAAATGCTATTTTATCTTCTCGATTTTTGGATACAATCCCCACAGATTTGCATCGTGTGTCACATGTCCACCGAGCACATTTATAGCACCCACCTAATCTTTTTGCTCTCCGTTTCTTTGCAAAACTACTCTTACCTGTACCTGGCATATACTTAAATAAATTTGAAAATTCGCCAGATAATCGAACTTGTGCTTCGATCAACCATCGAATATCTTCAGGGATGCCATTTCTCATTAGCACCCTTAATCTTTCGAGTCGAGCTCGATAAATTCTTTTTATGACATTCACTGGAAGAGATGGGTAATATTTACGAAGATTCGAAAGCATTGAAACCATTATGATATTCAGACCTTTGGTATGGGTGAATTTTGTGAATACAATGATAATCTATTTATATATTGGAATAACGCGTATGAGATTTGACTCCGCGTCCTGAAGCGTATGAACTACGGCTCTATATTTGAATAATGAACATAATATGACATGTGCGAGCAGCGACTCCATGTTGATAATGATGTGCAATAATGGCACCGAAAGATGATGTGATATGCCGATAAAATATCTATATGGTGATACAGACACATCATATCTTCAGATATTTGTTCTTGATTAATATTACTACTAGCCAATATTGGGAATAAATCCCTAATAAATTTGGAATATATTAAGGGGGAGTATGGGCCCACTTCCTCTACATGTGAACTACTATATATTATGGATCCACTAGATAGTCACATGTGTATATGACTCGTAATCAGAAATCTACGAGATGATTTGCTCACGGTTTGAGCATATATTCAGATCAAATAAAGCTGGTAATATATCCCAAATAAACTTGAATAGATCCCAGAAAGGATCAAGATATGCGCATACAAGTGGGATATTAATTGGCATACTATTCGAAGTCCTCCATCCAATATCGAGAACATAATATATAAACTCCCATGACTGAAGATGAATACTGAGATACTGGCATACGAGTTTGGTGCTCAAAAATCTCTTAGCATGAGGGGGAGTATTGGTAGTTGGAAATATGTGAAATGCATCACACTATATCCTCACAACTGAAATATGAACTTGAAGTTCAAAGATGTATGATAGATTATTAATCATTGATACCAACTACAACTACTTTGATAAATACATAATAATTCCCCGAATGTGAATCAAAGCAAATGATAAAAGGAGGCATATACTTTTGAGAAGTATATAGACATAACCACAATGTGTAATTCCAATGGATGATTGATAATGAGATATCTCGGCAAGTTATATTGCCATGGGGAAATAAATGTTGAAATGTGTCGACACAATATAGCGCTATGAATGAAATGAGGATATCAATGATTGGAAAGAGGATATCGATAAATGGTATGAGGATATCCATGACTGTGAAATATGGATATTGGAAATGAGGATATTAAAATCCATGATTTGTGAAAATGAGGATATTGAAATCCATCAAAATTGAAATATATGCCCTTATAATAAAATGAAACATATGGGCTTACTGAAAGTGACTCGTGATGAGATTTTGAACATATTATCAGTGCATGCAGTCACTCAAAATAAAGTGTTGTGAACGAAAATTATATGCTGTACTCTTTTCCTTGACTGAGGTTTTATCCCACTGGGTTTTCCCAGCAAGGTTTTTAACGAGGCAGCTTAATCACAACTAATATGAAATTTCCAAAAGAGATTTGGAATATATCGCAAAGAATATGAGTTCGATATTACAAACTGCACGGAAAATGATACTCGTACTAATTCCTGAAGGATCATTGAAATGCCTGGGGCATAGTTATATTAAATACGCGTTGCACTCTTTTTCCCTTGACTGGGGTTTTATCCCATTGGGTTTTCCTAGCAAGGTTTTTAACGAGGCAACTGGAATGACATATTAGTATGAATAATGTACTCTCTTTCCCTTAATTACGATTTTTCCCATTGGGGTTTTCCTAATAAGGTTTTAACGAGGCATATTCATGGCATAATGAGGAACACTACAAAGATCAAGACTATTCCTCAAAGCTTGAAAATAGAAGGAGTAGTTGTACTCTTTTTCTTTCGATCAAGTTTTTCCCACTGAGTTTTCTTGACAAGATTTTAATGAGGCAACACATGGATACTCCAACAACGAATGATACATATGACAGATTCACTCAGTTTTTGTCCCACAAGGTTTTACTGAGACGGCACAAGAATATTCATGCGAGAACTATCGAGATAAGGGGGAGAAAATTTATGAGATCACCAATTGCTGAATTTTATCCCACAGAGATTTCCTACCAACATTATGATGCAACATGATATGATTGCCACAAGCTCCAATCCAAAAAGTTTGAAAGTTTTTCTCCCATAGGGTTTTTCTTCAAACTAGTTCAGCAGATATTTATGTAAATAGTCATTCAAGGTGGATTGTTATAATATACCTTGAAAGTGACATTTCAATTACCCTTTTGTTTTTATATAGTGTGAATGACTATTATGCCCCTGATGTAATTATGGAATTACGATTGTGCCATCTGAAGTTTTCCTATAAATAGGACTTCAGTTATTAATGAAAAACCACAACTCAGAATCATTCTCTATTCTCTCTCTAAATTCTCTCTCTATAATATTTCGATTTCATAACACATATCAATTTATCCTAGTCAAAAAACTACAATAAAAATATGTATTCTCCCAAATTATTTGAATAACTTTATAAATTAATATATGCTCAGTTATATAAATATATAGTTAATAATTTAAAATATACTTGAATCTTTCAGCTTTTATGTTTATTATTATATATATACATATATATAATGTTAGTCATTAGTTCATTAATTCAATTAAAGCTACATGTATTATTTGATTCTTTGTTTCACAAAATTAAATTATTTTGTAAACTTATTCTTTATTTAATATTAACATAATTTTCCAAATTTATAAAAAATTATTTAAAATAAAAAAAATATTTTTTTATATTATTTTTTATTAACTAGTGTATAGCCCGTCGAAACTCGACAGATAATCATTTTACATTGTAATTTATAAGTAATAACCAAAAAATAATTCAATACTTTGTTAGGGTTGAGCCGCTTGCAATTGTACCGCATCGAAACACACCAACAAACAGAAATAATGAGTATGGGATTCAGTCACCCGAATTTCTTTAGAATTTATGTACTTGTACTCATCATAAACCCAATTGAAAGATAATTTTACTACTTATTCCAGTTCAAAACTCATATAGTAACACATGAAACAATGAAAGTATGGTACAAATATTCAAATTTATTTAAAATCTGTATATCCATATTCATCAAACTCGATTAAAATATGCCTTTATTACCCGTTTATATCTTAGACCTATATAATATCCGCTAATTACTCAAAAGTTATGAATAAATATTATAAACGACAATAGATTAAAAGTTAAATCCTAGTATAATTTTTGAATTATACAATCTTCAAAATCCTTTACAATTTATATACCTATACTTTGATGTGGGATTCAAGATTTTATATAAATAATAATAAAAAAAATAAAAAACTTCATGTAGGAGAGAGGGTTAACGTGGTACTTCGAATCCATATTGCTATTAAATACTTTATATATTTATTTGTAAGTGAAGAGAATCGAGTTTATTAAAAAGATATAAAAATATAAAAATAAGATTTATACATATATAAATTAGATATTAAAAAATAAATATGTACATATTAACTAATTGCCAAATTTAGTTTTCTAATAATGGCCAACTCAATAGATGACCAAATTAATGTGGTGGTGTAAAGTAATTATAGCTGAAATACATATTTATGTTAAATATTTATTTAGTTATTCATTGAGTGGAATGTCATTTAAAATCAAGATGAGATAAAAGTTTTAAATAAATAAGAATCTAGAATATAAAAAATACCACATGTGAGATAGTTAATGTGGTACTCCGGATGCGTAACGGTATTATATAAATAATTAAATTATATTTTTTAATCAAATTTATTAATGCAAAAAACTCGCCAATTTATTAGTTAGCCTCAGCCATTCGGAGTTCCTCACCGCGGCAGAACATAACGAACAATCAAAAAGATGAGGCAAAGATTCAGCCACTCGAACGTGTTTATAATTTATATAACTGTACTCGTCTGATATCTGACTTGAAGGTGAATTTACTATGCGTTTTCATCCCAAACCCATATAGTGATACCGGAAACAATACGGCTAGGGTTCAGCCAGCTGAAACCCATTTAGATAGTATATACCTATACCCGTCTCAAACTCAATTAAAAAATAATTTTAGCACATGTTCCCTCGCAAATTTGTATAGCTATATGCACTAATTTCCCAAATCTACTAAAATATACAAAATCTAAATAATTAAATTTAAGTTGTTATAATAATTAATTGTTACCTCTGACTTCAAAAAAATTCAAATTTGCTCAAATTGTTATATGTTGATACACAGATTAAGTTAAACGTCAATAAGTTAGCCAAATTAATTTTGTAATAAAAAATATTTATTTAGCCAACTTAATAATTGGCCAAATTATATTTCAATAAATGTAGTACTATTTATTTAGCCAACTCTATAATTGGTCAAATTAATTGGCGATGAGAAATATGATGGTAAAATACATATTGATTATATTAATGAATTACCCAAATCTATGAAAACTTATCAAATCTACATAATCAAATATAAGTTGTTACAATACTTGGTTGTTGTGTTTAACTTTAAAAAAGATTCTCTCAAATTGTTAACATTGTTGAATTGGACAAATTAGATTAAATAAAATAAAATTCTCAAAAAAATTAGATTATTTATTTGGGCAACAATGATTGGCCAAAACTCATTTTCAATAAAAATAACAATATTTATTTAGCCAACTCGATAATTGGTCAAATTAATTGCATATGAGAAATGTGATGTACAATACAAATTGACTATATATATATATATAACTATTTATTTCGTCAACATAAAAATTGACCCGAGAGTTAATAATGTGATACTTCAAATAACGTTATGATATATATTTTCAATTACTATAAAACTACTAAATAAAATAGATGTGAGATTCAAATTTTAGACAAATAAAGGCAAATTTAATAATTGACCCAATTAAAATTCACTAAAAATTTAAACTATTTATTTGTCCAACTTAATAATTGCCCAAATTAGGCACAATAAAAATAATATTCTTAAGATTTTGTGTAAAATAACTATGTGGTTGAAAAATACACATTGAATTCTAGGTATTTATTTAGATTTTCTATTGGTGGAGTTTTCTTTTAAATCGATGGCGGATTCAAGATATTGAATTCTATTTATTTAGGTTGTCCATCGGTTAAGAACCATTTTAAATTAATGTGGGATTCAAGATTTTAGATAAATATGAATCTAAAATTAAGAGAATGCCACATAGAAGAGAGAATTAATCTAGTGCTTAAAATCCGTAACGCTATTATATATATAGATGCCTTTAATTCCCCCAAAATGAGGAATCCCCCATACCTAGACAATTTGAGTGGTATGAATATCATTTCTTTCCATTACCTTTCCCATTCCCTTTTCATTCTTTGTTATTTTACCGAGCATCCCCTAAGTAATAATTAATTATGTAATTTGTTCAAAATTGTGACGTCCACGCCCACTAATATTTTTTAGTCTTTTTTAGTTATGATCTTAGTTTTTATCAACGGGAGTTTTTTAATTCCTACCACAATTGATCAACCTTAGAGTTCCAGAAAATCTTAATCACAATTAATTCTGATTGCAAAAGTCATATGAAGTTGTGATTCAATATGCATACCTACTGTTGTGCGGCGATCTATACGTCTCGACGGCGATCGGCATAAAGGCCGAGCGATCAAAGACAGCATCAAATAATCCAAGGCAGACTTGGCAAGCGAAGAGTCCAGACCGAGATCAGGTACCGAGCGATCGACGTCCAGGGCGATCGCCTCTTGGCACCTAGCGATCGTCTCTGGTGCCCGACCAAGGACGACCGTCCTATGCCACGTGTAGGGCCATCATCCGCCATATCTACGAAGACCGGATCTCGGATCGAGGACCCACGTGCAGATCCGCAAATGGCGCCGCAGAATAAGGATCTTTGACTCCAGCCCATCAACAGCTGTCAACGACAAGGACTGCCTCACCTACCGACAGACCCGCCGAAAGGTCCTAGGTGGGACCTCCCAAGATAGCGACTCCGGACGCATGTTGTCTTCTCATTGGTTCGTGCATCCGGCTGCCAGCAGCTGCTGCGGACTCTAAGGAGACCAACCCATGTGCTAAAGACGGTCGCCCGCTTATTATAATACAGCAGAGGCGATCGCCCAGCTACCTCCACTCCTATAAATAGGAGACCTCCAGCAACTGGAAAAAGGCTTCAGAAATTATTTCCATATGAGAGTTGAGAAGTTCACACAGAACTGTTGTTTCTTACAGAATTCAGAAACTCAGCTAAAAACGCAGCACTCCATCGTTATTACAAGAACTCACAGAGCATCATCTCTGGTTCTTCCGGCAATCATCAACACTCAAGAGCTAGATAACTAGAGTCTTTACACTCATTGTAATTGTACTCTAACATTAATATTTGTACTCCCAAGTATTCGTATTAATGACATCTCGCGAGAGCATTCAAGCCCGGGACTAACAACCCCGGAAAATCTTGTATTATATACTTTCCCTCAGACGTGCTCTCGCACTTTGTTTGTTACTCATCCATTCCAGCAATCCCTTCCGAATAATATTTTGGGTAACAACAATTGGCGCTAGAAGGAGGGCATTTACCTTCATTTTCATTCCGACCGTTTCGAAGAACACTCACTATTCTCCGGAGCATATACTTGAAGAAACAATCACTATTCTTCAAAGAAAAACCTTCAGAATCATGACGTCTGCCACCACAGCGAAGAGAGCCACTCTCCGATCCGCCGGACGTCATATTCCGACTCAATCCGAGCCCCAACCTACGGCAGAGGGTATCCGCAGCGACGCGAGACTCTCGATCTCGCCCCCGAGGGACGGCCCCAGCCTCTCACTCGACCAGTTCCAAACTGCGGAACAGATCGAGGAGGCTATGGCCATCCTAAGGGAGCGATGGAGAGCATGCGAAGCGCCCGCCATAACCCCCTCGGCCATCCACCGTGCGGGCAAGCGAAAACTCAAGGGGTTACTTGTCGAGCGATCGTCAGAAAGCCCCGATTCACGAGGAAAGGCTCTCGCAAAGCGGGACGGTTCCGGCTTCAGCCGCCTAGGAAGCTATCAATCGTGGCGATCGGGGCATTCTGGCCCCAACCGTGAGATGACGGAGTCCGAATCCATCACCAGGAGTTCGGCATACCCAACTCCCAGTCAAAAACAGGTCAGTCGTTTGGCTCCCATCCGCCGAAGAATCGAGCCTCGCGGCAAAGACATCATCTACAGCGGAGCCAGGGGATCAATACTTGGTCGCCTCGCCTCCTGCTCCGAGCGCCTAGCTGCGAGCAGCCAGGACACGGCGATGGCCGCTATGTAATGCCAGCTCGACGAGATGAAAGCGCTCATGGAAACTGGGGCAGGCGCCAGTAGAAAGGTCACCGGACCAAGTGAGCCACTCGCGGTCCAGATCGAGCTTGCCCCCGTGCAACCAAGGATCGCTCCCCCTCAAACACCTTTGTATGAGGGGAGATCGGACCCCGAGACCCACTTGAGCAAGTTCCGGATCTACATGGCCGGATGTGGGGCATCAGATGCGATCAGGTGCCGAATATTCCCGTTAACATTGAGCGAACTGGCCCATAGGTGGTACGTCTCACTGCCACCGCAATCAATCAATTCCTTTGAGAAACTGGCGAGCGACTTCACGTCATACTTCGCCGCCAAGGTCGCCAGACCAGAAGGTCCCCACCGCATGATGAAAATCAGGCAGGGGGAAGACGAGTCCGATGCGGATTATATCGACTAGATGGATGAAATAGTCCTCACCGGCGAGCCCATTAGCGACGAGATCGCCCTCTACTCGGTCCTCGGGGATTCTATGGTCATTCACCCATGTTCAGACACCTCACGAAGAACATCCCTCCGACCTACGCGATCTTCCGCGCCAAGGCTGCCGATTTTCTGGCCAGGTATAGGCTCCTCAACCTTCGCCTAGGTGAGGGGACGCCACCTCCCGTCCAAAAGACGGCGATCGCCAAATCCAACAAGGCGGTCGCCAAGCCACCCGGTGATTTCAAGGCCTTCGAAAAGGTGGAAGCCCATCTCCTCCACAAGTTCAACCGAACTCCGGCTCATATTTTTTACGCCATCAAGGGGCGCGAACCGCTAAGCAAGCCCAAGGCGTTAAGGGACAACGGTCATCTGGACCATAATAAATATTGTGCTTACCACAAGAGTCCCGGTCATAGCACCAACCAATGCCGCGACCTCCTCAGACAACTCTGGAGATTGTCCGAGGAGGGCAAGCTGGACAGTTTATTGGCTTAGCCGGAGCCCCTTCAATCTCCCAAACCGGTCGTCAGAGTCGAACGCGACAGGCCGAAAGGCTCATACGAGTCGACCCCCCCGATCAACCTCGGTGGCCGAATCTATATGCTTCAATCAAGAGGTGGGAACTTCGGAATTCTTTCCCCGATTCCCACCACGTCAAACCAAAGGCTACTGCCTGAGCAACTCCTCGAAAAAGAGGATGACTAGCTCGCCCTCTAAAGTTCGTCATCTAACATGATGGACCTAGGCAAGCGATCGCCTCCCTCAGCATAATGTATACCGTCGAGGATCGCCATCTAACATGACGGTCCGAGGTAGAAGAGTGTCGTCATGGTCGCGAAGGTCGACGAAACCGACGATCCGTCATGGTCGCGAAGGACCCTCCAAAACAAATCAGAGGATGACTCGTTCGCCCTCTAAAGTTCGTCATCAACATGAAGGACCTAGGCAAGCGATCACCTCCCCTTGCACAACATATACCGTCGAGGATCGCCATCTAACATGACGATCCATGGTAGAAGAGTGCCGACATGGTTTTGGAGGACGATGGAACCGTTCTCTGTGACCATGCAAGGTTTCTTTGGGCAGCGATGGCTCGCCCTTCGTTTAAATATGAGGTGGGCATAGCCAAAGGGCCCTCCAAAACAGATCTGTGGACACGTTCGCCCGCCCTCAAAGGTCCATCACCTAACATGGTAGATCCGGACAATGCGACGCGTCCCTCCCCCCGTCACAACGTATACCATCGAGGATCGCCATCTAACATGACGGTCCGAGGTAGAAAAGTGCTAGCAAGCCGCGGTCGTGGAGTCGATTAATCCGACAACGCCCCGTGCAAGGACTCCTCCAGACCAAGACCGCTCGCCCATCATTTAAATACGAGGCGGGCGCAGCCTACGGAGGACCCTCACAATTAAGTGAGTCGCGAGAAGTTGGCCATCAGACGGAATGTCGCTCGCGCACAAGACATGGTCATGGAGGTCGGTTCCATCGAACTCCGCGATTATGCACGGTTCCTCTAGGCCGGGATGGTCGGCCTTCCTCTAGGAATCTGCAAAATTGAAGACCGCTCACTAAACGATTTATTTTCGTCCCCTTACTTTCACTAAGTAAACAAAAACATGGGGGAAGGGCGGAGCTATGTATACCACAATCGTCTTTACTCAAGTACACGTATGACGATCGGAATTGTTCAGATATATGTGCAACGATCGACTTTATTCAAAAGTTACCAGTATGAGTTTATCAATTCACTTGGAGCTGTACACACGATGATCGTTCCTCAAACACTTGCATAAAGTCATGCAAAAGACTCAGAAAGACAATCATACAAGCAAGAAATAAGAGAAACAAATATTCATTTCATCACTTGAAATACAAGTACAAACACGGTCGCCCGAAGGCAAAAATACAACGAAAGCTACAAAAAATTACAAGTAAAAAGCAGAAAGTTCAAGGATCGGCGCCCGTTCCATCGCCAGCAGCAGGCTCTAAACCCCCATCCTCCGGGGCACTCGGATGGACAAGGTTGTCCGGCAACGGGTACCATCTCAAGTCGATTCCAAGATCCGCGGAAAGGTTGAGGATCGGCACGGTGAAATCAGGCTACAGAGGATGCTCCAGCGCATAGACTTTGAAATTTTCAGCCAAAAGGCCGACCTCGAGCCCTCCCTTCTTAGCGGCGCGGATCGCGTCAGCATAAGCCATATAGTAAGTGAATTCGCTGACGTACTCCACGTTAACGAAGGGATCGGCCTCAGTCGCCTTCAGCTTTTCCTTCAACTCCGCAACTGTTTGGCTCACGCCCTCGAGCTCGGTAGTTTTGGTGGCCACCTCTTCCTTCGAGGACGCCATCTCACTAGTCAGTCGGGCGACGGTCACCTTCAGCTGGTCGGCCTCCTTCTGTGCGGCCGCGTGCGACCTGCGGGCTTCTGTCATTTGGTCCCGCATCCGGTCAGTCGCCGCCCGCGCCCGGTCAACATCATGCCTCGCCTGATTAGCCGCCTCCACTGAGCTCTTCTCCATGGCCGCGAGCTTGTCGGCAAACTCAATATTTTGCTTCCGTGCGGTTTCAAGATCCGCATGGAGACGGGCGGTGGACGGTCGCCCATCATAGTCCCGCACGACCTGGGCATCCATCGTCGCCGTCTGGAGGGCCAGCGCAAAAGTAGCCTGCATCGCATCACCAGATCGCCGGCGCGCGATCGCATCCAGATCGGTTGTCCAGGCCTTCGGGAGGGAAGCGGTAGCCCGAGAAACATAGGAAGGGATATCGCTGACCTCGCGAGGAGCTTTTCTCGACAGGAAGTCCAACACCATCGGCGAGCAGTTCGGGTCGGAATGGCGGATCCTGCACAAATGGAAAAAGAGTTTAAGTGTGTTTCCTACACAAGTTTAATAAACGAGCAAAGCGACTAGGCTTACCTCTCGACCTTCTCTGGGTCACGGCCGAAGAACGACCTTCCACGCGAAGCCTCGGCCTCAGCAGTCGCCATAGACTGAAGGAAAGTCGAAGATGGTGTGGACCCCTCCACCAGAAGAACCGCGGAAAGCGGGGGCACGGAGATCGGCAGCTCGTCAGCAGTAGCAGGGACCGAGGGCTCCATAACCCTCCGTTTCGTGTGGTTGAGCCGAAGTTGCTCCTCCTCCCGAGGCTCCCGCTCTTCGACGACAGGCTCCTAGAGAGGTATTGCCTCCGGGGTAGGTCGCGGCGGAGCAGCAGGAGCGCGACTCACCTTTTTCCCTTGACGAAGACGGTTCATGACCCCCGGATTAGACATGGCAATCGCAACAGGGGGCTCTGGGAAATAAGGGAAGCGAATTTATGCAAAAGAAAACAAATGACAAAGTTAGTAATCTTCCTCAGTCAAGACGATCGACTTGTCAAAGAAGATCGCGAAAGTTCGTACCTGGAACCTTTAGATGGCGAGGGTAGCGAAATAGCCGAGCAGCCAACCAACAGGCTTCGTTGTTGATTCGGTGTGCGTCTATACGGTCGTCAGGAAGACTCTGTATCTTCTCCTAGACGATAGCGAAATCAAAAGCGAGGTCGCCGGCCACCGGAACAATGACACATGCAAAAAGAAGGCCAAAATCAGATCAGTTCAGAAAATGTCCGAACAAATGGAGAGTCTAAATCCTTACTCGGACTCCTCTCCCGAAAGCCGGTGGGAATATCCAATTCGTCTGTCGGGTTGTCACTCGCTTCCGACTTCCACGCGCCGCCGACCCAGAACCACTTCGACGGATCGCCCCTCACTTTGTTCGGGACCCCAAGAACCACCCGGCCTGAGCGACCTTGGATGTGGTAGCCGCCGACAGAGCCTTTTTGAACCGTCAGTTTGAAGAGATGGTTCATCTCCAACGGCGAGGGAAGACGATACAGTCGATGGCCACCAAACAAAGTGAGGGTGCAAACGATCTGCAGCCAGGCGTTCGGCGTCAATTGAAGCGGCGCCACGTTCAAGGCGGTCAGCAGATAGGAGACAGCAAACGGCAACGGGAATCGCAATCCAGCCTCCATTATCGCCTCGTTGACGGCGACCATGCCCTCGGGAGGTTGATTGGCTCACTCGTTCTCGGCAGGCACGCGGAGGGAAACATCAGAAGGAACATGGAACCTCGCCCTTCAACGGTCCAGATCCTTCTTGGTCGCCGAGCTCCCGATCTGTCCAAGGGTCAACGGAGAGCGGCGAGCATCCCGGAACAACGTCCACCTTACAGGCTCATAAGGATGGGCGATCAAGTATTCCCTGAAGTTAAATTTGGGGAGCGGACCGACCAATCTCTCCATGAGTTCGGCAAATTCTGTGAAGGCTTGGCCGAACGCACTGGTCCGCTCCCAGTGCGCCGTCGTATCCGCCTCCTCCCGTTTCAGTGAACGGATCCGCTCGGCCTCCGCCGTCTTAGCCGCGTAAGCCTCATTAAAAACTTCTTCGATCTCCGCATGCTCAATACCGACGCGGATGGCCTCGGCGGCGGTGTCCACATGGAATTCCGCAGAAGGTTCATCCCAGGGGGTCAAAGCCCCGGCGGCGGAGGTACTACCCGCCTCATGCGCATTTGGTCTTCCTCCGGATAGTTTCAAAGAGAAAGGGGGGAGAAGAAGTTTTTTGTTCTTACCTAAAGAGTCTGAGTCGATCGACGATCGTCACACGAAGCTTCGAGAGAAATCAGCTATGTCTTCTTCTCAGGCAGAAATGCATAAGGTTTTTTACCTTGTAACCCAGTCCTTTTTATAGGGAATGACGGGGGCTTCTGGGCAAATAAGCGAAGTCCCGAGGATCGAAGTGCAACCGTCAGATAAAGCCGCATTTAATGCTGCCCTCGAATCCCGTGTGCGCGTCGTTTCGAGGGCACGCCAAAGGACAGCCTGACAAAACCGTCGGACTCCCCCAATAGGAGCCCAACACGTGCCCCGACGACATCTTCAAAACCGCTGTCATTTCCCGCTCATTTCAGCGATCGAATAGGTCGTCCAAATTCAAAATCAGTCCGATCGAGAGACGATCGTCTGTTCCGTAAAATGCTGAGTCGCTCGTCTAAATCAAGCGATCGCCAGTAGAACAACCTCACCCCACATCTTCAACATCGGAGCAAGCTGGGAGGCAATTGTTGTGCGGCGATCTATACGCCTCGACGGCGATCGGCATAAGGACCAAGCGACCAAAGACAGCATCAAATAATCCAAGGCAGACTTTCCAAGCGAAGAGTCCAGACCGAGATCAGGTACCAAGCGATCGACGTCCAGGGCGATCGCCTCTTGGCACCTAGCGATCGACTCAGGTGCCCGACCAAGGACGACCGTCCTATGCCACGTGTAAGGCCATCATCCGTCATATCTACGAAGACCGGATCTCGGAGCGAGAACCCACGTGCAGATCCGCGAATGGCGCCGCAGAATAAGGATCTTTGACTCCAGTCCATCAATAGCTGTCAACGACAAGGACTGCCTCACCTACCAACAGACCCGCCGAAAGGTCCTAGGTGGGACCTCCCAAGACAGCGACTCCGGGCGCGTGTTGTCTTCTCATTGGTTCGTGCATCCGACTGCCAGCAGCTGCTGCGGACTCTAAGGAGACCAACCATGTGCTAAATACGATCGCCCGCTTATTATAATACAGCAGAGGCGATCGCCCAGCTACCTCCACTCCTATAAATATGAGACCTCCAGCAACTGGAAAAAGGCTTCAGAAATTATTTCCATATGAGAGTTCAGAAGTTCACACAGAACTGTTGTTTTTTACAGAAGTTCAGAAACTCAGCTAAAAACGCAGCACTCCATCGTTGTTACAAGAACTCACAGAGCATCATCTCTGGTTCTTCCGACAATCATCAGCACTCAAGAGCTAGATAACTAGAGTCTTTACACTCATTGTAATTGTACTCTAACATTAATATTTGTACTCCCAAGTATTCGTATTAATGACATCTCGCGAGAGCATTCAAGCCCGGGACTAACAACCCCGGCAAATCTTGTGTTATTTATTTTCCCTCGGACGTGCACTCGCACTATGTTTGTTACTCATCCATTCCAGCAATTCCTTCCGAATAATATTTTGGGTAACAACACCTACAAATAAACCAAACCAAACCAAACATACCTAGTATATCCCGCTCAGAGTAGGGTCTGGGGAGGGTGAGATGTACGCAGACCATGCCCCTACCTATTACGGTAGGGAGGCTGTTTCCGTGAAGACACTCAGCTTAGTGCACAACAGCATATTGAGTGAAAAATACAAAGGGACGCATATGATACGAAAAAACTCAATACCATACCTGAGCCCATGGCTTAATCCACATGGGACTTACCTAAGAGGAATTTGGTTACTTCCCTCCCGATGAACGCTGCTCAAACAGAAGAGAGGTTGACTCCGCGCACAGCTCCCTGTCAAAAATACACCACACGCAAAAGACAATAGGATAAAATATACAATAAATGTAAAAATGCAATGCTCTAGATCAAAGCTAACCGAGACAACCCAACCCTGAGGCTCTCAACTACAGCACCACTCCCAACTAAAGAATCCACAACTCTGATCTGGCGCCTCCAAGCGCACCTATCAACAGTCATGGTCTCGGAAAGGTTTAAGGCCTTCAAATCTAATCTCAGCTGCTCCTCCCACGCCCTCCTCGGTCTGCCTCTCCTCCTCTCCCCGACAACTACTAAACTCTCGACCCTCCTCACCGGAGCAGATGCCTGTCTTCTGTGAACGTGGCCAAACCATCTCAATCTCCCTTTCCTAACTTTCGCTGAAATGGGCGCCACTTCTAGCGCGTTCCTGAAGACCCCGTTCGAGATTCTATCTAACATTGTGCGACCACACGACCAGCGTAACATTCTCATTTCAGCCGCTTCCAACTTGCTCTCAAGCGACTTCTTCATCGCCCAACATTCAGAGCCATATAACATTGCAGGTCGGATTGCCGCTCTATAGAATTTACCCTTCAACTTTAGAGGGACTTTCTTGTCGCACAGGACCCCTGTCGCTGCTCTCCACCTTAGCCACCCCGCCTTGATGCGATGAGTAACATCATCTTCACACTCCCCTTCCTTCTGAATGATCGAACCCAAATACTTAAAATTATCCGTACGGGGAACGATCTGATCCGCAATCATTAAACATAAATCATTATTGATTTATAAAAAAAAAAAGCAATGCCTAGAAATAATAAGCAGTGCATTCTTATAAAAAAAAGTAGTATACTTTACTTATATATGCAGTATACTGAATGCATAATAGCAGTAAATATAAATTATTTTTACTTAAAATAAAATAATTTATTCATTTTTTATCCATTATTTTATGAAAAATCAAACTAATCATCTTTTTCGTGATTTACAAATTAGAGGTATATTGCATATCTAAAATACAAAAAAAAATTATTATTATTTAGAAAAAAGCAAAAAGCAATGGAAATAAATAGTCTTCATTTTAATAAAATATTACATTCATTTATTATCTATTTTTATGAAAAGTATATCAAATTAATCATCTTCTCGCGATCTAGAAATTAAGATGAATATTTTATACCTAAAAATATAAAATAAAAATCACTACCAATCTTTTAAAAAAAGCAACACCTGAGACATAAAAAAGCAATGACTTCTTATAAAAGAAGTAGCATAATATGTTTATATATTCATCAAAATGAATGTATTAAAGCAGTGAATATAAATCAACTTCATTTAAAATAAAACAACTTACTTATTGTTATCCCTTTTTATGAAAAATATATCAAATTAATTTTATAATCTAAAATTTCAGATGCATATTGCATACCTAAAAATACAAAATAAAAATTATTATTAATTCAGAAGAAAAACATCTGAAATATAAGAAACAATAGTCTTGTGAAAAAAGTAGTAGTATAATATGTTTGTATATGCAATATATTTAATGTATAAAAGGAGCAAATATAAATTATCCCTATTCAAAATAAAAAACTTAATAATTTTTTATCTGTTTTTATGAGAAATATACCAAACCAATCGTCTCTGCATAACCCATATTTTCAGATGCTATTGCATACCTGAAATATAAAATAAAAACTTAATAATCTTAGAAATAACAAAAATCTGAATATAAGAAGCACTATAATCTGTTTATATATGTAGCAAAATGGATCTTTAAAGTAGTGAATATAAGTTGACTTTATTTTAAAATAAAATAAGCTATTCATTTTTTATCCATTTTTATACAAAATGTGTCAAATTAATATTTTTATGATCTACAATTTAAGATGCATATTATATATTTAAAAATATAAAAATATATATTATTATTAATTTAAAAAAAGCGTGGCCTCGGACATAAGAAGGAGCGCATTCTTATAAAAGAAGTAATAAAATCTATTTAGATGTGCAGCATAATTAAAAAAGCAGTCTAAAATAAAATAAAATTAATCATTTATTATCCATTTTTTATAAAAAAAAATCTCAAACAAATCGTGTTTTCGTGATTACAATTTAAGATCCATATTGTAACCTAAAAATATAATATAAAAAATTATTATTATTTTTATAAAAGGACAACATTAGAACATAAGAAGCAATGTACTCTTATCTCTCTCTCTCTATATATATATTATATATATAAAGTGGTGATGGAAATGAAAGGAGAGGCATGTCATATGGGACAAAATTCTACGTGGCAAATCCCAGCAGAAAATAAATGATTTAAAATTACTTGATATATATTTTACGATTCAAATTAGTTTGTTCATTCTTCCACAATTTTAGCTATTTGTAATATTTATCCTATTATCTATTAGTTAGTTAGATTTAGATGATTTCGTAGGACCCCAATACTTATCACAAATCCTCCAAAAAATAATTGATTTAAAAATATTTGAAATGTAATTTCCGATTCCAACGAGACAGGTCGATTCTTCCACAGTTTTAGCTACTAATAATATCTATCCTATTATCTATTAGTTGGTTAGATTTATGAGATTTCTTGGGAGCCCAATACTTATCACGAATCTCTCACGTTTAGTATATATAAACTCGAAATGACATCACTCCTCATACCACAATTCAAAAGCATTTCCAGACGTAGGACTTTTTGCAGCCACCAACTTATCTAACATTGGATCATGTTGCATGTCAATACTAAGCAGTTGCAAAACGCTTGGTGTGTTACCCAACTCATAGAAGAGTGGACAGCTGGGCATCGAAAAATTGTTTGTAGTTAGATAAATTAGTAAACTATTTATATATACAATAACATGCTGCGAATGAAGAATCTATGAAACCTGCAAATTACCTGGCGCTAGCGTTTGCCCAGGCGTTAGGTGATTAACGTGCAAGCTTCTCCATAATGCACACGATTAAATCATGTGGCAAATTTGTAATAGAGTAGTTATCGATAATCATCATTCTTTTTGAGTTAAATATCATTCAGAAAATCATTGGTACATTAATATCTAATTGATTTCACGATGTCATTGATAATGGAGTTTCATCCTCTATCAAATTAACAAGGTTATCGAGTATCTGTATCAATATTACTTATCACTATATGAGTTACTAATAATTTTATTTCCTCTTCTCCCAATTTTGTTACCATTTCACTATTTTGCAGTTAAAGTTCTTGATTGAAGAAAATGAAGACGAAGCATTTCAATTAATGATTATCGCCCTAAACCTCAATCACCATGAAGCCACGTATTTTTTAAACTTCATGTGAAAAACACAGAGAGGATGGAATTCAAGGGTTGTCGATGTTGGAGGACAATTCTAAGAGCGCATACTATGTGTAATACCCGTGATTTCGATTTCCGGTAATTTCTTTTTTTTGGTGTAAGTCCGTTTTGACGACTCGCTCATGACTGTTTCGTCATTATGAGAATGATTAATTCTACACTTTTTGACATCCGAGTTCGTTTCGGCGTCGTTTTGTTGAGTTCTGTACTTTTTAGCGACTTTTCCGCACTTGAGTTCGATTCTTGCGAATATCGTTCGAAACTGCTGTTTCGAGTTTCCCATAAGTCCATTTAACTTTGTTAGACGTGTTGTGAACTTCTTTTTGGTTATTCGATCACGTATCGTGATTTTCGGGCGTTTTGGGCCATTTTGTAATTTACCCAAAGTTGTGGGTATCCGTATATGTGTTTGTTATCTCAACCCTTTTTATGGTCGCGTGTGAGTTTGATTGTAACTCAAACTCTTGGTATGAACTTATTCTGGAGTTTCCCGTGCGTATCTTGATCTTGGTATTTCGATCGGAGGGGTCCGTTGTTGTAACCAGCTTTGAGAGTACTACTGCTGTAGTTCTGGGTGCATTAGCGCACGCTAAGGGATATCCTTAGCGTACGCTATCGAACAGCAGGGTCTGAAGTCAGTAGCTGGAATCAGGCCGTTAGCGCACGCTAAGGGCAGGTCATTAGCGCGCGCTATAAAGCTGTGGTTGGCGCACGCTACGGGTTTGGTAGCGCACGCTAACTAGTAGTTCGAGGGAGTCCACTGGCTACTGGACTGGGTCTGGAGGATTCGTTAGCGCACGTTAACTCTTGATGGTTAGCTCACGCTAACTGTGCATTTTTGGCAGAATGATTGTTCTGACATCTCGATAGCGCACGCTAATCAGGTAAGATTAGCGCACGCTAAGTCATCGAGATAAAACCGGACAATAGCCTTTAATCTTCATTTTCTTTATTTCTTCTTCTTCCTCCGCGGGTTTGAGACGTGGCGACTAGGGTTCGCGACCTAGGCTAATTTTCGTCCATTCCAAAGTGTTTTAGAGCATCCTAGGTGATTATAACATCATCTAATCCATTGCTCTTCACCGAATCAAGGTATTTTTCTTGAATCCCTAGAGTTGACTTTTTGGGAGTTTTGTTCTTGATTTCGATTTCTATCCATTTTTGACGAACCAATTGTGGTCAAATGATGTTGATAAACATATCATATGGATTGTATATCCATATTTCGGTTTGGAATTCCATTTTCATGTTTTGGTCGGTCGATTTGTGTTCGTGGCCGTTTTGGGGGAAACACTTGAACTTTCGTCATTCGTTCTTTGAATTCAACGGCTTTAAGTCGTGCTATGGAATTCATTTTCATTGTTGTTATTTTCCTTCATAGTTTATTATCGCGAGTTGGCGTTCGGTGGAGTCGGCGGGTTCGTAGTCGGTTCGTGCCAACCTACTTCGGTCGATTCTCCGCGTTATGATTATTCGAGGCAAGTACCTTGTCTATACATTTCTTGTTTTGTGGATATGATGATTGGTGATCGTCTTGGTATGTTTGTTTGTTTGTTTGAATTGAGTTTTCAAAAGATTCGGCTAGCCTCGTTAAAGGCTCACTTTCAAAACGCGTGTGTTTGTAAATTGTGTGGGTTGTAAGCGACTATGTGAATTCTATGGATATGTTTGATGTTGATGATGCACTTGGTGTTGCATGTGGATGTATATTGTTTCATTTCGGTGCATTGTGGTTTGACGTGGTGTTTTGCTAAGTGTTTGATGCCTCTGGTTGAATTGTTTGGATATCCTTGGTGTGATATGTTATTTGCGCATGATTGCTTCGCTCACCTCGGGGGGTCCGACGGGATCACGGAGGGAATTCCAATGGCTTCACCCTGGATTCACGAGTGGTGAATGTATTTTACTCACCTCGGGGGGTCCGACGGGATCACGGATGGAATTCCAATGGCTTCACCCTGGATTCACGAGTAAAAACTTCACGAGTTGTTGTGTGAATGTATTTTGCTCACCTCGGGAGGGTTCGACGGGGCCACGGAGGGAATTCCAATGGCTTCACCCTGGATTCACGAGTAAAAACTTCACGAGTGCGTGTGTATGTTTTGTGAATGTGTTTGCTCACCTCGGGAGGGTTCGATGGGGCCACGGAGGGAATTCCAATGGCTTCACCCTGGATTCACGAGTGAAACTTCACGGGTGCTTGTGTATTTTATGTCCGTCGAGGACGCGTGCCGTGGGTTTTAACCCTGTGAATTGTTGTCGGTTTTCTATTTGCGAAAACAAAACCTTTGGGCTGTGACCCTGTTGATTTTTGGTAAGATAAGGATTCAGTAATCCTAAATTGTTTTCTATTAAAACTCTCGATGGCATTTTAAACTGTTTTATAAATTATTTCCCTTGATTTGTGATCTTTCGGTTTTGGAATGTTTTACCCAAACTCTTGCCTCGGGAAGTGCCTTTCGTTACGTTTGGATCTTTGAGGATTTATGGCTATTGTTATTCGTGGAACTTGAATTGTATGGCTCGTATTTGCACTTTGTTCTTGCACTAGCAAAACAGTGGAGTTTTGCTAATCCCCGAGTATTCGGGGGGTGGATGTCTGTTTTTGCATTCAGGTTTGGGAGCATAACACAGGGTCGGCACGAAGGATGATGAAAGATGAACGATACTAATCACACGAGGATCCGTTGATGTCGTATTGGTCTAGTTGTATTTTCTTTTCCGCTGCAGTATCTTTTCCCCGTTGTACAGGAGTTTATTGTATTCTGACCCCTGCGTGGGTATATGTTGGAATTGAGTTGAATGTTATTATTGAAAGACCAAAACGGTCTACTGAGTCATTTTAGCCTTAAAGGCGATGTTTAGATGTTTTAGTTATCAGCCTGCTAGATCCTCGAGGAGAGGGTCTACGGCGTGTAATATCCCTGAGTGGATTGGGGGTGTTACACTATGTCAGATCATGCAGATGGGAACTGAAAAATAGGCTTTCAAAAATGAAATTTAAGACCTCGAACTACCTTGATGTTCCATTATTCTGTAATTCAAGTGACGAAGAATTTCTATCGCATTTAAAAAGACAACTTCCGCACAACCAGTGTCCTAGATGTGTTGTTGATATTGAAGTGGTCTATATGACGCTATAAGTACAGGCGAGCACAACGCCAAAATTTAGGAGTATTTCAATATCATTTTAATTGTTATGATATGTAGGTGTCTCGATTCAAATTTCTCTATCACCTTATTTTCGATAATTACAGCTTCAATCATTCAAACTGATCTCTTAAATTTTTGGATTTCATATTCCCACTTATCTACTCGTGCTTAGCCAATCTTTGAGGTGATATAAAATTAATTATATTATCTTGGGTTTCAAATTCTCACTTTTCTGCTCATGCATTGTTCAATTATTACAAACATTTTGACTGATTCTCCTGGGAAATATAACATTTCGAATTATGTCGATTTCGATATATTTATTGATTTCGGTATATATCTCTAAAAGATACTAACTCAAATCCAGATCCCAAAAACTCTAGAAAAATAAACAACTTATATTAATTAAAGTCATCACATAAAAATCACTTTCGATAAAAAAAATATCTATCATAGATTCAAGTTTATTTGCTTTAATTCAAATTTATTGAAATGTCTTTTAAACAGAAAAAGGACTGTTTTAATATTTTAAAAGACCAAATAAAATTGTAAATTAGATAACTACAAAATTCGAAAAATCTAAATAATTGAAACCCATATCCTAACAACTCTAGAAAGATAAATAACTTATATTAATAAAGGTTATAAATTACATGTTTAGATAATAAAATATCTACCATATGTTCAAATTAATTTTTATTTAATTCGAATTTATTAAAAGTCTTTTAACAAAAAATGACTGTTTTAATATTTTAAAAGACCGAATCAAATTTCAAATTAAATAACTAAAAAATTTGGATTTGGATAATCTTAATAACTGAAACCTAGATCCTAAAAACTCTAGAAAGATAAACCACTTCAAGGTACCTATTTAGATAATAAAATATCTATCATATATTCAAATACTTTTATACATTTTGCATCTAGACCGATAACTTTCATGAATTGATGTAGTTATCTATACGATCGAGTTTCAAAAGCGAGGTTTGCCATATGCTCACATCATCCTCTTTCTCGAACGTGATAATCAAGTTAACGTGGTCGTGTATATGGATAATGTCATATGCGCTGAGATACCTGATAAGGAAAGTACTCCAAAGTTATACGAGGTCGTCTCTGATTATATGGTGCATGGTCCTTGCGGTGCTGCTAATCCTTATTCCTAATGCATGGTTGACGAAAAGTACTCCAAGCGCTTCCCAAAGAGTTTTAATGAACGAACCACCATTGACGATCAGGGATATCCTGTTTATTAGAGAAGGGATACGGGTACTATAGAAAAGAATGGAGTTTCTCTTGACAACCGGTTCATTGTACCTTATAATCGTTATCTGTTTTGAAGTATCATGCTCACATCAATGTTGAATATTGCAATCAAAGTAGAGCCATCAAGTATCTCTTCAAGTACATCAGCAAGGGTAACGACAGGATTACTGCTAGGTTCTCCACCACTGGAGTCGATGATGATGTAACACCCCCAAACCACTCGGGAATATTACAGCATCGTAGACCCTCTCCATGAGGATCTACCAGGCTAAATACAGAAACACCACAATACAATACATACCGACATGGGTAATTAACGGACCATTAGACCAATTTGGTCTTTTACCACAACATACACATCAGCCATACATTACTCTTTCTCGTAACTCATACCCACGCAGGGGTTAACATAATTCAACATTCCTGTAAAAGGGGAAAATAACACAACGGAAGGACAAAACAACAAGACATCACCAAATACTCAACACCGGTCTTCATGTGATTAGTATCGCCGTCCTCCATCATCCTTTGTAACGATCCTGTGAATTGCTCCCCAGCAACCTGCAAGTACCTGGACGCAAAACAGACATCCACCCCCCGAATACTCGGGGGTCACCAAAACTCCACTGTTTTGCTAGTGCAAGTATAAATACAAAGATAAGCCATACATATCATACTCCAAGAACATAGAAATCGTGAATATACTTCCCGAGATAATTCACTTGATCAAACAGTTTGAATTACGAAAGATAGGAATAAAACCATTTTACATCTTACAAAGCATTTTACGATCTCGGGAGTTTTTGAAAACACTTGGGGTTTAAGAATTCTTAAGCCTTTCGAAACACGTAGGGACACAGCACAAAAACCATTTATTTCAAAATACAATTCCGACAACTAAACACGGGGTCCACGACCCAAATCATCCACATCACGTACTCGCAAGGATAACCCGGCGGAAACTACACCGTGTCAAACGTTACCACGACAACAGTCTCACAGAACGACATCAGAGAGCACCACTTTGCAACTTAACCAATACAATCGCACTCAACACACCACAGAGATACAATACACGGAGCAACCACAGGACTCACGTACCCATACCAAATTATCACAATCAAGAGACGAATCATACACAACACATTTACTGATGCCATTCCAGCCAAGTACAATACCATTTGAACTGCCATTCTAATCAGATGAACCATGCGCCAAAAATCAAAGTTCTCCAACAAAACATTTCAAAGTTAACCTTGGTACGAGACTCACGGCCACCGTACCCCGCAGAGCCCCGTCGGACATCCCTGGGTGGTTAACCATAGTTCGCGATATGCAACACATGGCAATGTATCCCTAGAGGGCCCGTCTGACCATCCCTAGGTGAACATACATAATCATCCACAACGCCACGGAAAGCCATAATTCAAATACTAGAATATGCAAACAAATGCAAAGTACTTTGCTAGAATGGCCACTTTATTCGACGTATACTCACAATTAATGTCACACAACAACAAGCAAATACAATACTAAACAACACCAAGTGTCCCAACCTCCTTACGAAGGTATAACAACTAATATCACACAACGTCACATATTCACCGTACAATTACACATATCAATACACAATCCTCGGCAATAATTACGGTTTACTAAATTCACTAAAATATGTTCAATATCTTCCAACATACGAAACTAACGCACATGTTCCGAAAACACATTAATCCACGAAGTATACGAGTTATCTTTTGAAAGACAACAATTATCGAGAACATACCGATCCTTTTAAAGGTTCATTAAAACAACCAAATTGAAATTTTGGTTCTAATACCAACGAATACGTCTACGAAACACGAAATATATGGGCAAGATACTTGCCTTAATAACCGCTACCGAACACTCCGAAGAACACGGTTCAACCGGGAAGCTCGGACCCTGAAGAGGACAATGAACGGGAGGGTTCCGACTCGAGTTCTTCACAAGGATTTCGTCCCTAAGTCATATCAACAATAACTCAAGAATTGTACGATGAATAATAATCGCATAACACCCGAAACCCCCTTAAGACCTTCTATCGGACACCTTCAAGGCATCGATTAAGAACTCGGCCAAAACGACGAATCTATACAATCCAACCATGGAATAACAAGGGAAATGATAGAATACATCTAAATAATCATCAATCCATCACAAATCTAAGTTATTACGGTTAAATCGGACAAAACCAAACAAAACCCCCAATTTTCCCAAACTAGGATTTCTAAGAAAATCTGACCTGATTCGCTCGATCAATGGATGTTATAGGATGGATAATCGATGATATGAACTCCAAGACTTCATGGATTCATCGCCTCACAACATGCCACCACGCCCACCAAACCTCCAGCTGCGGAAGGGGAAGAAACGAGTGAGAAAAATGGGTGTAAACCCGTCTGCTGGGCCTTATATAGGCAGCCTGCCGGCCGCCTTACGTACGTAATCGGCCATGGCTTACGGCCGTAACCGGCCATGGCCGAGCCTTCTGCCCAAAACTGCCGGCAACGTTACGTACGTGACCGGCAAGAGCTTACGTGCTTAACAGTTTTTACAGCCGTAACTGACGGACCCTTGCGGCCGTAACTCGGCCAGGTGTGTCAGTGCCCCAACACGTGCGGCCATGCCTCGGCCGTGGCCAACTCCGACGGTCCGGACGACCCCGAAACCCAAACCTAAATATGAATCGAAGATACGGTTACGAAGTACTCGCAAAGAAAAAACCAAGTGCTAAGAGAACACACGATTCCGACCACCCGAAGGCTCGAAATTCGACAACGGAAAGTAATTACCCCAAACTTTAGGAAATTACGAAAATGGCCCAAAACGTCCGAAATACACGATACACGATCGAAACACCAAGACAAAGCTCGCAACATGAATAATAACATTAAATGAACTTACGAGAAACTCGAAACAACGGTTTCGGACGAGATTCGCAAGAATCGAACTCAATTGCGGAAAAGTCGTTTAAGAACACGGAATTCAACAAAACGATACCGAAACGAACTCGGATGAGAAAAAGTGTAGAATTAATCATTCTCGGAATGACGAAATGGTCACAACAGAGTCGCTAAGGTGGACTTCAGCCAAAAAAAATTTACCGGAAATCGAAATTGCGGATATTATATACTACCCTCCTTAAAGAAGTTTCGTCCCGAAACTTAAAACAAGTAGGGAGAAATAATATCCCGCCAGGAAAACTCAACGAGATACACAAGAACCGAAAATTCGCGCCCAACGGCGAAACGTTACAAGCAACGCAGAGAAACATAAGGCGTGAAAACACGCTCCACGACGACCAACAAAAATCAAATTACAATTCCAAAGTTCACACCTCGACTCGAGATGATGAGTGATCTGGTAAAAACGACAAGGTATGCGTTTACATAAGATTCACAAGATTGGAACCGAATTCGGGAAAAGTCACAACGACAAACAGATTAACTCGAAATAATACTACAACTCATTCGAGCAACAAAAGTGAAGGATAGAACAAGTTCAGAAAATATCGACGAACATAAACGAGCCGATAGAGTCGAACAAAACAAAAGCGAAAAATATGGGTATTACACCATATCACTTTTAAAAGAGGTTTCGTCCCCGAAACCTAAACAACGAGAACGAAGTGCTAGAAATAACAACTTTCCCGGAAATCTTCTCTTGGTCCCTCATCTGATCTCCATGACTATCTGTACCGCAGTCGCGACCGCGCCCTTTGCCCCTCGGCATACTAATCAGATACTCATTCAATACCGCGGCACAACATCGCAAAATAATATACCAAATTACCAACTAGGCTTGACATATCATATAAGACAGCTAATAGCAATACAACAAGAAGATCAACGAGGTATCCTTTTAAATGATATCATTTGAAAATTCTTGGATTTGCATGTTTATTCAAAATAAAACTTTGAAAGTATATTTGGTACCTCGAGTTTTTGTCAAAACTTTTAAACAACGGACTCTAACTCTCATTTGAAATTCTTTGCAAAACAATATTTCCTTACAACTGGCACTATCAAAATCACTATGCCACTACACATCATCATTTTGGAGTGATTCAAGATCACGCACAATAACTGGCTCAGTACAGAAAACTTTTCTAAATCCGAGTTTGAGGTTAAATCGAGTAAGATTCTTTATCTTTCACAATATATTTTTGAAAATAAAAATTGTATTGGTTTTTGAAAATAAAAAATTTTTGGTGTGAAAGATTTCTGAAAATCATGTACTCAAATCATTTGAAAATACAACAGTACGTCAAAAATCATTTTGAAAATCCTCTCCACACTACACAATAATCAATGACGGTAACATTTTACAAAATGTTCAAAGGTACTTTAAAATGACTATTTCAATACCGTCGGGGTTCCTTTAGAAAATTCAAGGCCGGCTCGCCAATTTTAAACGATTTTCAAAGTCCACACGAAGCCGCCGATTAAGCGAAACATCAAAACTTTATGAAATTTAATTTCCACAACTTGCCAAGTTTATAAAATTTCCAGGAAAGCGTTTTCGAACACACACACACAACAGACATAATTTATCACTTTATCAAAATACGACCCATTACCATCAAATCCCATCACACGTCAATACCATCTGTCCACATAATTACAGTATCATACAAGAAACCGTCAAAAGATAATTAACATCTAAAACTGAAATACGACCTCTCAGTAATGAGGACTCTCACAACAAGTGCATTCCGGACGACTTAACGTTCACACCCCCAACTTAGTCACAGTTTTGAGCATTATTGACCAAATAATAATAATGCCAACATCACTACATACTTCCGAACTGACGATCATGAAATCAACAAGTCGAAAGCAAGAGCCACGTTTCGAGTAAATTTTTGGTAGACCTCATTTGAGATTTTAAAATCAAACTTTGAAAACTTGCAATGCAAGAGGAAAATAAAATATAAGTAGTTAAGTTAAAAAAAAATCCGGTCTCGAGGTCATCATATGAAATCAAAATTTTTCCTTTCTTGAAGGATGCTTTAAAATAAAATTTACGTGACTCTTCAAAAATAATTAAACTTTGAAATATCACATTGACAAACTTTCCTTGCGGGATCACACCAAGCCATTACTTCAATGAAACGATTCGCACAATATATATACACATTTATACACCGGTATCACTTTTCATTCTAGCACAATACGATAATCAAACAAGTACGGAGTACGTATTCACGAGGCGCATTTAAACTCCACATAATAACACAGAATCACACAAGCTCGTATAACACGAGACACAACAAAGTATGGAGACTTACATCCATAGATCGCACGAAGATGATGGCTGCACCTCGATACTAATCACGACCGACACCTCAGACGACGCGTCGCGACACGACTCAGTCAGACAAAATCTGACAAGACAAGACAAGACAAGGCCCGACAACACAAAACTCGACCCGACAACCTAGGTTTCCGCAACCTAAGCTCTGATATCATATTCTGTTACACCCCCAAACCACTCGGGAATATTACAGCGTCGTATACCCTCTCCATGAGGATCTACCAGGCTAAATACAGAAACACCACAATACAATACATACCGACATGGGTAATTAACGGACCATTAGACCGATTTGGTCTTTTACCACAACATACACATCAACCATACATTACTCTTTCTCGTAACTCATACCCACGCAGGGGTTAACATAATTCAACATTCCCGTAAAAGGGGAAAATAACACAACGGAAGGACAAAACAACAAGATATCACCAAATACTCAACACCGGTCTTCATGTGATTAGTATCGCCGTCCTCCATCATCCTTCGTAACGATCCTGTGAATTGCTCCCCAGCAACCTCCAAGTACCTGGACGCAAAACAGACATCCACCCCCGAATACTCGGGGGTTAGCAAAACTCCACTATTTTGCTAGTGCAAGTATAAATACAAAGACAAGCCATACATATCATACTCCAAGAACATAGAAATTGTGAATATACTTCCCGAGATAATTCACTTGATCAAAACAGTTTGAATTACGAAAGATAGGAATAAAACCATTTTAATCTTACAAAACATTTTACGATCTCGGGAGTTTTTGAAAACACTTGGGGTTTAAGAATTCTCAAGCCTTTCGAAACACTTAGGGACACAGCCCAAAAATCATTTATTTCAAAATACAATTCCGACAACTAAACACGGGGTCCACGACCCAATCATAACATTCCAATCACAACACGGGGGGTCCACGACCCAAATCATCCACATCACGTACTCGCAAGGATAACCCGACAGAAACTACACCGTGTCAAACGTTACCACGACAACAGTCTCATAGAACGACATCAGAGAGCACCACTTTGCAACTTAACCAATACAGTCGCACTCAACACACCACAGAGATACAATACACGGAGCAACCACAGGACTCACGTACCCATACCAAATTATCACAATCAAGAGACGAATCATACACAACACATTTACTGGTGCCATTCGAGCCAAGTACAATACCTATGTGCCAAAAATCAAAGTTCTCCAACAGAATATTTCAAAGTTAACCTTGGTACGAGACTCACGACCACCGTACCCCGCAGAGCCCTGTCGGACATCCCTGGGTGGTTAACCATAGTTCGCGATACGCAACACACGGCAACGTATCCCTAGAGGCCCCGTCGGACCATCCCTAGGTGAACATACATAATCATCCACAACGCCACGGAAAGCCATAATTCAAATACTAGAATATGCAAACAAATGCAAAGTACTTTGCTAGAATGGCCACTTTATTCGACGTATACTCACAATTAATGTCACACAACAACAAGCAAATACAATACCAAACAACACCAAGTGTCCCAACCTCCTTACGAAGGAGTAACAACTAATATCACACAACGTCACATATTCACCATACAATTACACATATCAATACACAATCCTCGGCAAATAATTACGGTCTACTAAATTCACTAAAATATGTTCAATATCTTCCAACATACGAAACTAATGCACATATTCCGAAAACATATTAATCCACGAAGCATACGAGTTATCTTTTGAAAGACAACAATTATCGAGAACATACTGATCCTTTTAAAGGTTCATTAAAACAACCAAATTGAAATTTTGGTTCCAATACCAACGAATACGTCTACGAAACACGAAATGTATGGGCAAGAAACTTGCCTTAATAACCGCTACCGAACACTCCGAAGAACACGGTTCAACCGGAAAGCTCGAACCCTGAAGAGGACAATGAACGGGAGGGTTCCGACTCAAGTTTTTCACAAGGATTTCATCCCTAAGTCATATCAACAATAACTCAACAATCGTACGATGAATAATAATCGCATAACACCCGAAACCCCCTCTAAGACCTTCTATCGGACACCTTCAAGGCATCGATTAAGAACTCGGCCAAAACGATGAATCTATACAATCCAACCATGGAATAACAAGGGAAATGATAGAATACATCTAAATAATCATCAATCCATCACAAATCTAAGTTATTACGGTTAAATCGGACAAAACCAAACAAAACCCCCAATTTTCCCAAACTAGGATTTCTAAGAAAATCTGACCTGATTCGCTCGATCAATGGATGTTATAGGATGGATAATCGATGATATGAACTCCAAGACTTCATGGATTTATCGCCTGACAACATGCCTCCACGCCCACCAAACCTCCAGCCGCGGAAGGGGAAGAAACGAGTGAGAAAAATGGGTGTAAACCCGTCTGCTGGGCCTTATATAGGCAGCCTATCGGCCGCCTTACGTACGTAATTGGCCATGGCTTACGGCCGTAACCGGCCATGGCCGAGCCTTCTGCCCAAAACTACCGGCAGCGTTACGTACGTGACCGGCAAGGGCTTACGTACGTAACAGGCCTTACAGCCATAACTGCCGGACCCTTACGGCCGTAACTCGGCCAGGTGTGTCAGCACCCCAACACGTGCGGCCATGCCTCAGCCGTGGCCAACTCCGACGGTTCGCACGACCCCAAAACCCGAAACTGAATATGAATCGAAGATACGGTTACGAAGTACTCGCAAAGACGAAACCAAGCGCTAAGAGAACACACGATTCCGACCATCCGAAGGCTCGAAATTCGACAACGGAAAGTAATTACCCCAAACTTTGGGAAATTACGAAAACAGCCCAAAATGTCCGAAATACACGATACACGATCGAAACACCAAGACAAAGCTCGAAACATGAATAATAACATTAAATGAAGTTACGAGAAACTCAAAACAATAGTTTTGTATGAGATTCGCAAGAATCGAACTCAAGTGCGGAAAAGCCGTTTAAAAACACGGAATTCAACAAAACGATATCGAAACGAACTCGGATGATAAAAAGTGCATAATTAATCATTCTCCGAATGACGAAATGGTCACAAAAGAGTTGCTAAGATGGACTTCGGCCAAAAAAATAAAATTATCAGAAATCGAAATTGCGGATATTACAGATGAAGGGGCTGGAAGAGATGATGAGATTAAGCGATACATCGACTGTCGATATTGTTAGGAATATGCCCTCGAATGCCACTCAGAGGATGAGAGAGTGAGAGCAATTGTATTGTAATTATGAATATTATATTTAATAAGGCAATTATTATTTCTATATTATTGTATATCACTGGCATTGTGATTTGGTATATAGAATAGTAGTCCTTGCATTTGAGAGTGAACATTCTACTCCTTATAGAGATAAGGAGATAGGCACTAGAAGTGTTTAGAGCTCGAATGCTTAACTAGTTCGCAAGTCGATAAAGCTTAACAGGACATTAAGTTTTAATAAGACTTGTATAACTGATGCTAGGACGTGTGCACGTCTTGATAGCATAGTTATAAGTATATTGGTGGGACCAGTATACTCGAACACGACTCATACTCGATTCAGTCACACGGTATTCACTCTCGAAGAGTCGATGACAAATCGAAAGGTTGTGATAGTATACGTGGACCTTTGACTTGAGGGTTCAGTAGAAGATGTATCTGTGACGTTTAGTTTGTCATTAGAGTAGTTAGACTCATTTGCTTAATTACTGAGTCGACCTCGAAGTGCGGACTATACGGCAGTAGCGATCTTTCAGACGCCAAGAAAGGATTCTATCTCCTGTTAGTGAGCAGGCGAATGTCCTATCGGTTAATGGCAAATAAGATCATAAGTCTTTGGCCAAAGCATTACGATATAGTCGTATTAGATACGCTATTAATCGATCGGTCTTGATTTGCATTAACACATGTATAGAGTTTAGTCAACGGTAGGGTTTGACTTTACCGTGACCCTAAGACTTGACCGGGACATCGATGAAGGGTCTATACGTATATAGTATTCACGACATAATGGTTACGGAATGATTCGTTCATTCGTTCTCGATCGGGGTTTACAGGCGGCCCGCCAGTGGCTAAGTGTTGCCCGCACTCATTGGTTCCTCCCAATGCCGGTGAGACGAACCTACGAGTCGCGCAATAGGATCATTGATGGATAAATGTGAATTAATAATCTCTCTTATAATATTAGATATTAGATATCTAATTTTGATTTATCGATAAATCAAATAGCGGTCTAATGAATTGTAAGTAGTTACTGGGTGATTACTTTAATTCATAAATTATATTTCTTAGAGAAATATATATTTGTGTTTGATATAATTAATTAATTGGATTAATTAATTAGTCCAAACACATTGGAAATAAAACGGATTCGTTTGACGAACATCCGGTACGAGGATTCGTTTTGTGAGCATCCAGATTACGAGCCGAGTAAATTCGACCCGTCTTCTTGGAAATTTCCCTTAAGGCCACCCCCCCTCCATCTCTTGTCTCTTATATACTTATTTTATGTCACTAGGTGACATATGTGAGGTGTATTTGATACCCTCAATCATGTGTTAAAGGTAGACTTTCATTTTTTTATAAATAAAAGTCTTTAAAAAGGAGTTATGACTACTTCTTCTTGCTTTAACTCATAATCACGAATTTGAGAGAGAGAGTAAGGTAGAAAACTTCATCTTGATCTTAGAGACAAGATATAAGAAGAATACATTGAGAGAGAAAATTCCTACAACCTTCCCTAGCCGCATTCTTGAAGAAAGGAAGCTTGTCGATTTTTCCATCAAGTTCCGGCGTGTGAAGTAGAGGCATCTTGCTTTAGGTGCTTGGAACGAAGGGCTCTTCATCATCATCATCATCATACGAAGGTTTTTCAGAGACATCATAGGTATGGGACTTTGATTCCTTGATCTTCGTATTTTTCTTTTCGTATATACGTTACTTGATCGATCCTCTTAGGGATTCCGTTTATTCTTCCGTTGCGTTTATTTTCTGAGGAATCCCAACAGTGGTATCGGAGCAAGGGTCAAATATATCGTATATACGATCATCTTTGCATTTGGAATGTTATTTGATGATGTTTATGATTTAGAATCATAATAGATATAATCGAAGAAATTTAATCGTTCGTAGTAAGTCAAGTTTCGACTATTTTATGTGAATTATAAATCTGAAAAATTTGATTTTTGTTGATTTATAAGTTCTTCATGAAGTTAAGAAACTTTTTCGTTTTGTAAGCGAGTCGAAAAAATGAGAAAAACGGGGGTTAAACACGAATACCGCACGAAGACGCATCACGGCAGCAGCTTACTAGATCACGCTGGCCGGCCGAGAGTGACTCGCTAGCTATCAGAGCCGCCGCCACCGCTGGCAAGTGGCCGAGAGTGACTCGGTCCGGGCGGTGGGTTTTCGCCCGATTTTGAATCGGGCCGTGGTGGGCCTCGATAGGATTTTCCGGGACTCCATTTTTGTGTTTATATTTCGTTGTAATAATTTCCGAAATTTAAATTGGATTTAATTAGATTTAATAAAATATTTGGAATATTTTTTTTTAAGGGAAATTATTAGACGAGAATATTATTTTGGCCGGATTATTTTGAACGGATTAAAATGACGATTATAAATATTAATTTGATTAATATTGTAGAAATTAAATAAATTAATTTTTATATTAATTGGATTAATATATTAATTGATTATTTAATTTTATTTACCGTTACATGTTGTATTAAATGCCTTATGTGATAGTGATATAGCTCGTGGACTTAGTTGTTGATTTGTTCGATTCGATATGGTTGTAAAGGCCATTTTGAGCCTATTTATTTTTACTAGAAAATATGTATAAAAGGATGTATTGTTCAATGATGTAATTATTCATATGGCTATGACGAAGACCGAAGACGACCGACTGGAAGACGAAGAATCAATACTGTATTTTTCTTTTCGTTATTTGGCTTGGCCCAATACTTAGGAAAAAGTCCATGAGCTATATGTTGGTAGTAACTAGGTTGCTATTTATTGTTTTTCATTTTGAATGATTGACAAATCACAAACCGCGCTTATAAACGGATTAATGTGCAAAGTGTAACATATAATCGCGTTAATACTCCCACTTACAAACACTAAGTTATAAAGGTTACGAGGTTTCCTACCCTCCGTCAAACTCATAGAAAATTGAAATCTAAACCGGAATATTATTCTTCCGAGTATGTCGGGGTAACATTTTTGGGGAAAGTTGATAAATTCCTAGAGTGCATTAGATGCCTTTGGTTGTGACAAATCAAACCCCTATAAACCGTATGGGTTGCCGGGTAAGATTCAATTGTCAGACTAATAGGAGTTGACGGTTTAAACTTAGATAGTTCAGCGAGCCATAGAAACCGAATGGGTTGAGGGCAAGTGAACTAGGGGTAAAAGAAGATCGAATCATCCATTAGATGGGTTGGTATTAGACACCACTTTATAAAGAATAATAGAATATAAACCGTATGGGTTGCCCTCTATTAAACTTTGTAAAGAACTCGATCACCACTATGAAGTCACCCAAGACTTCCGGATTTAACATGGGAGTGTGTAAATGCCGATAAAATAGTGGGAGCCGAGTTATGAATAAAGAAAGTCCTTAAATTTTTTACTCGGATCATAATTAAACAATCACTAACAAATCTCAAATTATTCTCTCAGCTTAACAAAACTCTCAATATGACAATGAACCCACTCGCTATACTACTTGAAAAGAACGTCCCGATCGGTCCGAACTATGGATCGGCGGAACTTGAGGATTGTCCTAACTATGGAAATCTTTGGATACGTCTTGAGGCGGACATCCCGGCCGCTCTGCAAGAACCCGAGCCAATCAGAAGATGTCGATGCCCATGAGAAATGGGTAAAAGACGACATAAGAGTGCGAGGGTACATGTTAGGCTCAATGACCAATGAGCTTCAACGTGCCCATGAAAAGATGACGTCTTCACAAGCCATCTTAGCGCACCTGGCCGAGCTCTATGGAGAGCATAGCCGAACCGCTAGATATGAGATATCAAAGCAATTATTCGGCGCCGGGATGAAGGAAGGAGAGAAGGTTGGGGACCATGTCCTCAAGATGATCTCGATGATTGAGAGATTGGAAGCTCTTGATTTTCGAGATGCATGCATCTCTCCAAATCGACCTTATCCTGCAGTCACTTCGACTCCTTTTCCCAATTTGTCATGAACTTCAACCGCAATGAGATTGCATGTAACTTAGTGGGCTAATGAACAAACCGACGACCGCCCAATCTCGGATGAAGACAAAGGGAAAGGAAGCTGCACTTGTGATTTCTTCTAAGACTTGGAAGTCCAAGAATAAGAAGAAAAAGAACAAGAAGCGATTAGGTCCGATAGCCAAGATCGACAAGGGAAGGGGCAAGGCCCCAATGGTTCAAAAGAGCAAAGGGGCCAAGAAAACGGATGTATGCCTCAATGCGGTGAGCTAGGCCACTGGAAGAGGTATTGTCCAAAGCTTGACCGTAATGCGCCTTCAGTACGGAACTATTGGTTTTAGAAACAAATTGTTCTCAGAATCGTATATTCTACTTCTTGGATACTTGATTCCTAAGTAGTTCTCACATTTGTACAATGAATCGGGATCTGGAACGGCGTAGGAAGTCGGATTCGGGGAGGTGATGGTCACCGTCGGAAGTGGGCATAGTGTCGAGGCTTCGATATCGGATCCCTTATGTTGGATTTAGAATCTGGTTTTATTCTCACTTTAGATGATGTACTTGTTTTGCCCAAGGGGCACAAGAATATTGTATCAATTCCGGTCATGGACCGAAAGGGATTTCACTTCTTTATTGGAGATGGGTCTGTCGTATTTATTTCGAAATAAATTGGTTGGTATCTTGCTACATTATTAAATGGTTTATACCATTTAAATTTAAAGAATAAGACAACCGTGAACACTATAACTAGGAAGCGTGGTAGGGATGAAACGAACCAAGCACTTAAGTGGCATCTTAGACTTGGTCATATTGGTCGACCAAGGTTCATAAAATGGAGAAAGATGGGCTTACGGGTCCATTGGGATCGATCCCTATCCAACTTGTGAATCTTGCCTTCAAGGCAAAATGACTAAGTTACCCTTCGCAGGAGTTTTGAAAGAGTCAAAAACTTGGATTGATCCATACCGACGCCTCGTGGCCCTTTTGAAGTGGCACAAGACGGCTTTCGATTTCATTACATTCACCGATGACCATACGGTATGGATTCGTACTTAATGAAACATAAGTCTGAAGCTTTTGATAAATTCAAGGAATTTAAAGCCCTAGTTGAAAATCAAACAGTAACCGTGTTAAGACTCTTCGGTCGGGCAAGGTGGTGAGTACATGAGTACCGAATTTGATGAGTTCTTAAAAGAACTAGGAATAGTGTCACAATTCACTCCTCCGGCTACTCCACAATTAAATGGTGTATCGTAAAGAAGGAACCGAACCTTGTTGGACATGGTTCGCTCCATGCTTAACTATACCGATCTACCGATTTATCTCAGGGTTACGCGCTCCCTTATCACGTGCATATCTTGAACAGATGTCCTTCCAAATCCGTTCCTAAGACTCCCCATGAGATGTAGAGAGGTAGGAAACCAAGTCTTAATCACATTAGGATTTGGGGATGCCCTCCTTATGTCAAGAAGACTAAAGTAGAGAAATTGGAAACTAGGTCTGTGAAAGGTCGTTTCATAGGATATCCGAGGATTCCATGGGATATCTATTCTACATGCACGAAGATCATAGGATCATCGTTGCTATACAAGCACACTTCTGGAAGATCACTTATTCAGAAGGAGGAGGCGGTAGAAATATTTCCTTGGAAGAAATAAAAGAAACACCAAATGAGACACCTATGCAAGATACAAGAACCGAACCTTCTGAAATACAAATACAACCTCGCAAGTCTAGTAGAATTTCTCAATTACCGGAGAGGTATGGCTATCTGCATCAAGAGGAACTGGGTGTCCATGAGATGACAGAAAGTAGTCAAGAGAAAGATCCTTCTACATACGACCAAGCAATGGTAGACGTTGACTCCACCAAGTGGCAAGAAGCTATGGAAGCTGAGATAGACTCACGCATGCTAATCGTGTCCGGACTTTAGTAGATCGTCCTAAAGGCATAGTGCCTATTGGAAACAAATGGATCTATAAGAGAAAGACTGATGGAGATGGCAAGGTTGATACCTATAAGGCCAGGCTTGTGGCAAAGGGTTATTCCCAAAGAGAAGGAATCGATTACTTGAGACCTTCTACCGTAGCTATGATTAAGTCTATTCGCATGATGCTTGCTATAGCAGCCCACTTAGATTATGAAATATGGCAAATGGATGTGAAAACGGCATTCCTAAATGGATTCCTCGAGGAGGCGATTTATATGGAATGACCTAAGGGATTCATATCTCAAACCAATATTCATAAAGTATGCAAACTTCAAACGTGCCATTTATGGATCAAGCAAGCTTCACGGAGTTGGAATCTTCGTTTTAACGAGGCAGAAAGAGTTTGATTTTGTCCAAAACGAAGAAGAGCCCCGTATTTACAAGAAGGTTAGTGGGAGCAAAATTGCGTTCTTAATACTATATGTAGATGACATTCTACTTATAGGAAATGACGTAGAATGCTCGGGCCGTGAAAGCTTGGCTTTCTAAAGAGTTCTCAATAAAAGACTTGGGAGAAGCTACCTATATTCTAGGTATTCGTCTCTACCGGATAGAGCGAAAAGAATGTTAGGTCTTTCCCAAGCCCTCTACATAGAAAAGATCCTGGCGATTTAGGATGGAAGATTCTAAAAGAGGGTTTCTACCTATGCAACATGGTGCAAAACTTTCCTTAGAGATGTGTCCTCAAAGTGAGGAAGATAGAAAGGAAATGAGCAAGGTACCTTATGCTTCAAAGCAGAGGTAGCCTTATGTATGCAATGATTTGCACTAGACCGACATTGCCTATGCCGTGAGCGTAGTAAGTCGGTTTCGATCAAATCCAGGCAGAACATTGGGATCGTGTAAAGAACATTCTTAAGTACCTTAGGAGGACTAAAGACTTGGTTCTTACATACGGCGGTGGAGAACTAAGAGTGATGGGTTATACGGACTGCATTTTTCTGGGGACATGGATGCTCGATGTCCACATCGGGGTATATCTTTACTCGAATGGTGGGGCGATTTCTTGGAGAAGTGCCAAGCAAAGTTCGATGCTATCTCTACATGTCAAGCCGAATATCAGGCAGCCACGGAGGCTGCTAAAGAAGCTTTTTGGATAAAGAAGTTCACTGAGGAACTTCAAGTGGTTCCTAACGCAGAGAAGCCCGTGACACTGTTTTGTGACAACGACGAAGCTGTTGCACAGGCTAAGGAGCCTAGGGCTCACCACAACACCAAACATATTACGAGAAAATATCATTTTGTTAGAGAAATGGTTCGGGATGGGAATGTTACACTGCAGAGAGTAGACACAGCAAATAACGTTGCTGATCCGCTTACCAAGCCACTATCTCAGAAGGTCTTAGAGAGACATCTGGAGAGTATGGGTATTAGATACCATAGTTTGTGGCATTGAGTGCAAGTGGGAGATTGTTAGGAATATGCCCTCGAATGCCACTCAGAGGATGAGAGAGTGAGAGCAATTGTATTGTAATTATGAATATTATATTTAATAAGGCAATTATTATTTCTATATTATTGTATATCACCGGCATTGTGATTTGGTATATAGAATAGTAGTCCTTGCATTTGAGAGTGAACATTCTACTCCTTATAGAGATAAGGAGATAGGCACTAGAAGTGTTTAGAGCTCGAATGCTTAACTAGTTCGCAAGTCGATAAAGCTTAACAGACATTAAGTTTTAATAAGACTTGTATAATCGATGCTAGGACGTGTGCACGTCTTGATAGCATAGTTATAAGTATATTGGTGGGACCAAGATACTCGAACACGACTCATACTCGATTGATCACACGGTATTCACTCTCGAAGAGTCGATGACGAATCGAAGGTTGTGATAGTATACGTGGACCTTTGACTTGAGGGTTCGTAGAAGATGTATCTGTGACGTTTAGTTTGTCATTAGAGTAGTTAGACTCATTTGCTTAATTGCCGAGTCGACCTCGAAGTGCGGACTATACGGGCGGTAGCGATCTTTGCTGTACGCCAAGAAAGGATTCTATCTCTGTTAGTGAGCGGCGAATGTCTATACGGTTAATGGCAAATAAGATCATAAGTCTTTGGCAAAGCATTCGATATAGTCGTATTAGATACGCTATTAATCGACGGTCTTGATTTGCATTAACACATGTATAGAGTTTAGTCAATGAGGGTTTGACTTTACCGTGACCCTAAGACTTGACCGGGACATCCGATGAAGGGTCTATACGTATATAGTATTCACGACATAATGGTTCGGAATGATTCGTTTATTCGTTCTCGCGGGATTTACTGATGCGCCCGCCAGTGGCTAAGTGTTGCCCGCACTCATTGGGTTCCTCCCAATGCCTACCGAGACGAACCTACGAGTCGCGCAATAGGATCATTGATGGATAAATGTGAATTAATAATCTCTCTTATAATATTAGATATTAGATATCTAATTTTGATTTATCGGATAAATCAAATAGCGGTCTAATGAATTGTAAGTAGTTCTTGGTGATTACTTTAATTCATAAATTATATTTCTTAGAGAAATATATATTTGTGTTTGATATAATTAATTAATTGGATTAATTAATTAGTCCAAACACATTGGAAATAAAACGGATTCGTTTGACGAACATCCGGTACACGAGGGATTCGTTTTGACGAGCATCCAGTACACGAGCCGAGTAAATTCGACCCGTCTTCTTGGAAATTTCCCTTAAGGCCACCCCCCCTCCATCTCTTGTCTCTTATATACTTATTTTATGTCACTAGGTGACATATGTGAGGTGTATTTGATACCCTCAATCATGTGTTAAAGGTAGACTTTCATTTTTTTATAAATAAAAGTCTTTAAAAAGGAGTTATGACTACTTCTTCTTGCTTTAACTCATAATCACGAATTTGAGAGAGAGAGTAAGGTAGAAAACTTCATCTTGATCTTAGAGACAAGATATAAGAAGAATACATTGAGAGAGAAAATTCCTACAAGCTTCCCTAGCCGCATTCTTGAAGAAAGGAAGCTTGTCGATTTTTCCATCAAGTTCCGGCGTGTGAAGTAGAGGCATCTTGCTTTAGGTGCTTGGAACGAAGGGCTCTTCATCATCATCATCATCATACGAAGGTTTTTCAGAGACATCATAGGTATGGGACTTTGATTCCTTGATCTTCGTATTTTTCTTTTCGTATATACGTTACTTGATCGATCCTCTTAGGGATTCCGTTTATTCTTCTGTTGCGTTTATTTTCTGAGGAATCCCAACAGATATATCTCTGCATGTGAAGCAGTTTGGCGAATATTTATGTTTGACATTCATTATCGAAATGTCGCTGTGAAGCGTTTACCATTCCATTTAGAGTGTGAACATAATTGTTTTTCCAGGGATGACGATAATATTTTGGATGTCTTTAATAAGTCTTCATCTAGAGAGTCAAAGTTTTTAGCATGGATGGAAATGAACTAGGTAAGTGAGGAAGCTAGAAATTTGAAATATTGGGAGTTTCCCCAAAAGTTTGTATGGAATAATGCACAACGGAAATGGACTCCGAGAAAACAGCGCTTCCCTATAGGACGACTTTACCATGTCCCTGTTGGTGACGGTGAGCTCTATTACCTTCGAATTATGTTGAATCACATCAAGGTCCCAACATGCTATGCTGATTTGTGAACGGTGGATGGAGTCATTTATGAGAGTTTCAAGTCAGCTTGCTATGCTTTGGGTTTGTTAGATGATTACAAGGAGTATATCGATGGTATCACCGAAGTAAGTTCATGGGGATATGGACCCTACCTGCGTCACCTATTTTCAATGTTGCTATTATCTAATAGTATCTTGAGACCTGAAGTTGTATGGGATAAGACTTGGCGACTTTTGTCAGATGATGTCCTTTACCGCTAGCGCCTGAATTTAAATAATTAGGTAATAATGTTTTATGCCTAAACTTCATAACAGTTACTTTATCAATATATGACTAAACTATTATCTATTTGCAATTATTTTTACTTCATTCATAATATTATGCACTTTCATAATATATGCAATTGCATTTATCTCACTTAATTTTCTTCATTTCATCACAAACAGATTTGGAGCTCACTGATGAACAAGTGCAGAACTATGCATTGGTTGAAATTGAAAAATTACTCTCGTTTAATATAGCAGTTCCATTGTTTTCCACCTATGCCTTTACCGAATGACTCTATCATCTCAGACAATCAGAACAAACTTATATTGGACGAAACTTCTTACGACAGGGATGAGTTACTTGCAGAGCACTCAAGATTGTATTCATGTTTGAATGAGGACCTGTCTTTAGTTTATAAAAAAACATAGATGCGGTTGATAGAGGCACCGGTGGAGTGTTCTTCTTATACGGCTCAGGGGGCACGGGAAAAACTTTTATTTGGAGGACACTGTGTTCGGCGCTGAGATGCAGGGGGGATATTGTTCTTCCAGTAGCTTATAGTGGCATTGCTTCGTTGCTCCTGCCTAAAGGTCGAACTGCACACTTGAGATCCGGTATTCCATTGCTGGTTGATGAGATAACAACTCGCAACAAGGTCAAGCTAGGAATTGACTTGGCAGAACTCCTAAAGAGGACAAAGCTAATAATTTGGGATGAAGCACCAATGACTCATAGATTCTGCTTTGAAGCACTTGATAAAGGCTTAAAGAACATTATGCGACAGCCGGACGGAGAGCCCTCTGATAAGCCATTCGGAGGGTTGGTAGTCGTGTTAGGTGGCCATTTTAGACAGATATTGCCCGTCGTCCCCAAAGGAAGCAGACAGGATATTGTGCATGCTGCCATCAGTTCATCCAAACTTTGGGATACATGTGAGGTCCTTAAGTTGACAAAAAACATGCGCTTGAAGGTCTTCGGATGTACTCCTGAATTTTTATTATTGCTGCACTTTATTATGATTGTTTTTAAATGTGATTAAAATTCTTTGATATGTTATAGTATTTATGTCAATGCAGGTCGACGCATCTACTTCTGATGCTATCGAGGCAATGGAATTCACCAAGTGGATATTAGATATTGGGGTTGGGACTGTTGGTGTAAACAACGACGGAGAAGCAGATGTTGAATTACCCGATGATATTCTAATACGTGATACGATTGATCCTCTTGAAACCATCGTTGAAAGCATTTATCCATTCATATGACAAAATATGCATGATCCACTATTTTTTCAAGATAGGGCTATACTTGCTCCAACTAATGAGATAGTTGAGAAAATCAATGACTACATATTGTCCCTATTGCCTATCCACCCTGAACACCTAACCGTATATGAGTTCGGACAGCATCAGCAAAGAGGATAGAGACATGGATGGTCATGGAGATATATTTTCTGTTGAGTTTCTTAATACGATTAGGTGTTCAGAGTTTCCAAACCACGTGATCAAGTTGAAAGTTGGATGTCCAGTGATGCTTCTTAGGAATATAGGCCAGTCGACTGAGTTGTGCAATGGTACGAGGATGATAGTGACAAAGCTTTATAAGCATGTCATTGAGGCTGCAATTGTGTCTGGAAAAAATGCCGATAAGAAAGTGTTGATTCCTCAAATGATATTGAGCCATTCAGATTTCACCAAGTTCCCTATCAAGGTCCAACGTGGGCAGTTCCCCCTATCCGTGTGCTTTGCAATGACTATAAATAAGAGTCAGGGGCAGTCTCTTTCACACGTTGGACTTTACCTTCCTAAACCTTTATTCAGTCGTGGTCAGTTGTATGTGGCTGTCTCGAGAGTAACTAGCAAGAAAGTCCTGAAAGTTTTAATTTGTGACGAAGAGGGCCAGACTTCCAATTCAACGGCTAATGTAATTTACAAAGAGGTTTTCGACAACCTGTGAGGAATTTTTTTGAGTAAATTTTTTGGCGTTTGACTCTTAATATAATGGAGATCTATATTCCATCGAAAATCAGTTCGTTTTGATATATTTGACTTTTAGCTTTTCAAACGTAAATTTATTTTTATGTTTACATTCAAGTAAACGAGAAATCTATATCACGTCGAAGTTCGACGGGTCTTGAACTAGTAATTAAGAAAAACTTATAAAATTTGGCAGTTACTTACTCATAACAATACGACTCATTTTATTTTCGATGCTCTTATCATGAAAGTTCCAAAATTAAACGTTAAGCGTGCTTGTTCCATAGCAATAGTGATAGGTGACCCTTTGGGATACTGCTGAGAGAGCTCGTGAATGAGCATAAAGCACATTGGAGTCTTGAAGCATTAAACCCATATCGAATAAGTACAAACATTATTCTCAATATCTAAACATAGAGAGAGAGAGAGAAGAAAAAAGATACTGGGATACTTATATAAAAAGATATTGAGCTATTTTTCTCATTGCCAATTAATTTTATATGGAATTTCAAACTTTAACATTGTTTAAGAACAAACTCTCAACATGTGCGAACCCAAGAAATCACTATGGTCTAGCTCCGCATTACCCAAATCAGAGAGTTCATGTCCGACTATGCGTGCGAGAGCGTGTTGAAGCAATACTCTTAATTCAATGTATTCAATACATAAAGATTTGAGCTAATAATCTCATTAACTATTGGTTTTGAGATAAAATCCACACTTTATAAAAACGGGCAATGTTGTTACCAGGGGCAAATTGTCCAATCAGAGTATTACAAATGTTATCATAGTCTAACTCGCAGTGAGGCGTGGTTTAGGGCCGAACTTGTGGACTATTAACTCCATGAGCCGATGAAGATCGAGAATGATCGTTGGTGCAATGAAATGGTAAAGATAATAGTGTCTCATTACGAGACTTTTGGGCATAGAGAAATATGATCGACTATTAATCTCAACTGTAGAGTTAATAAAAATTTATAAATTCAAACATATACTCCCTCTGTCCCAGCCAAAGGTTGACAAAGGGTGTATATTTAGTGTATTTTAGGTAATGATTGATATAAGTAATGATGGTTAAATGTGTGGTGGAGATTAAAAAGTAAAAAGTATTGATGATGAATGGGTGGTTGAGATTAAAAAGTAAAAAATAATTGTTTGATTTGATCGTAAAAAGTGATATATGTAAACTTATTAAATGGATTACTTTTTGATAGAAATGTAAACCTTTGGGCGAGACGGGGGAGTACTACTCAAGTACTCATGACAACATAGTGCATCTTTCTTTTTATACCCCTAACTCTTGAAAACTCCAAAAGCTTACCCTAATAAGCTGCTCTCTAGTATGAACGACAACAAAATAAGTCACTCCCCCGTTCATGAAAAAAATGCACAATTTATTTCTCAATCTGTCTACAAAAAAATTGTTACATTTCTTTTTTATTAATAAACCCTACACAACTCATTTATTTATTATTCGGTCCACAATTTCACTAACACAATTTCTCTTACCAACTTTATATATAAGTTTTTATTAATTTTATTGAAATATGTGTCACCAAACGTGGCAAATTTTTAGTCGACGAAGAGAGTATAAAAAATTTTATTAGCATGAGGACGATAGGAATGACAACGGATCGGGTTCGAGCGGGTTTGGTAAAATCCAAATCAAATTCAAATATTTTCGGGTTTACAAATTAAATTCAAAGTCAAATCCAAATCCAAAACTCAATATCCAAATCTAAATCTATCGGGTTTCTGATCGGAACGTTTTTTTCGGGTATTCAAAAATAAAAATGATACAATCAAATTGAACATCACTAACATGTGCAAATAACATAAATATATCTATACAATGATTAAATTTAATAAGTAGTCAAATGTATTTTAATACATAGATTGAGATATTAAGTGAATTCTAAAATATATTAACAAAATAATACTTTACATACCAACATATTAAAAAAAATATATGTAAATATAATGAAAGTTATATCTTAAATATATTAATAAAATATGAAATTGAGAAAGAGAAGTTTAATTCATTGAATGAGTATAGCTTATTGGCTAATAATAAAAAAAAAATATACATATCGTGTGTCATATATCTAAAATACTATATATAACAATTTATAAATTATAATATTATATATTATATTTGCATCGGGTTGTATCGGGTTTCGGGTTTGGATCGGGATTGAATCGGGTTTCGAATTTCGGACCGGGTATCGGTTCAGTAATCCTTAAATTCAAATTCAAATCCAAACTTTTCGGGTTTAAAAAATAAATCTAAATCCAAAATTTCAAGTTCGATAAATTTAAAATTTCGGATTTTGAATCGGTTAATCATCGGATCGAATTATTTTGCCATCCCTGGAGGACGATCGTCAATTGGAGTATTACATAATTTCCTCAATTAGCTCAACCAAACAAGTCCAAAGAAAATACTCATGTCTAACTGCCCGTTCCCATTTTTTTAGCCTCACAGCCCTGTATTTTTTTTTTCTCAACTCCTTGATTTGTAATTTCACGAATTTAAGGCAAAACCCCCCTAATCACTTTCACAATCCTAAATGGGTAGTTAAATCACATGCCTAAATTCCTTACCATATATAAACATCTGGTTGCTGTTCCTAGAGAGAGAAACATGACATGAGTCCGGGTATCAACATAAACTAGTAGTACTACTATGTATGCGTAAAAAAGAGAGACGGAATAGTACAAGAGCGGGTGAGAAGTGAGAAAGGAGGTTTATTTCTTTCCAGCAAACCCTAAATTGATTTACTAGGGTGAAGCTACCATTTTTGCTCACGGGAGTCGTACCCCAGATCTAGAAACAGTGTTTTATTTCCTCGTAACTTTTGTGGGTCTGAGGTGGGGATTGTCTGATATGGTGCCTGAATTTGTGAGTTTTTGAATTTTGAAGGGTTGATTTTTTGCGAGAAAGTTGAGGCCTTTGATTTTGCGGTCGATTTTTCCTTTTTTTTTGTTTGTTTGGTAAATGGGATTTAATTTGATGTTGTTTGGTTGCTAGAGAAAAAAAAAACATATCACAGCTTAGATAGAGGAAAGAAAGTAATGTATCCATGGAGCAAACGGGTTTCTTGTTCAACACTGGAAGTTGGTAGAATTGTGGACTTGTGACTACTTTTCTTCTTTTCTGTTATAACTTGATTTGATTACTACCGGATTTTCGCACTGGAGTCGTTAGGCGTACCCGGAGGTGTCACCATGTCGTCCTTGAGTCGAGAACTGGTTTTCTTAATTCTGCAGTTCTTGGATGAAGAGAAATTCAAGGAGACTGTACATAAGTAAGTGTTTTTTGTGGGTTTGTGCCTTGGCTATACATTTCTAATTTCAGTATGTTGTCATGATTGATAATGTGCTTATCCATAATATTCAATAAAAAAGTTTGTGGTAAGAAGACATTAATTTTGCCTTGTTTGGGATTTACCATTAGTTCACTTAATGAATATAAACGTCAGCAGAAGTTTCCATTTGTTCGGGAAATGAGATACATGTCTTATGTTATGGTTTGTCTAGGAGATTATAGCATTTCTATTCATTTTCGATGGAGTTATATTACGTCTAGGTTGGAACAAGAATCCGGATTTTTCTTCAATATGAAGTACTTTGAGGAGCAAGTTCAAGCAGGCGAATGGGATGAAGTCGAACGCTATTTAAGTGGATTTACAAAGGTTGAGGACAATCGGTATTCAATGAAAATCTTCTTTGAAATTAGAAAGCAGAAATATCTCGAAGCTCTTGATAAGTATGGTTTCTTTCGAATTTATCATCATTGTTTTGGGTTTCTAATATCTGTGCATATTGATAGATAATAGCCGTTTGCAACTGTGTTTATTTTCTTTCAGACAGGATCGACCAAAAGCTGTTGAGATCCTTGTAAAGGATCTTAAGGTCTTCGCGTCTTTTAATGAAGATCTTTTCAAAGAGATCACCCAGCTATTGACTCTGGATAATTTTAGGTAAAAATTTTGGGTTTGTTTATATGCAGCCTTTTCGTGTCACATTTTCTACTTTTGTAATATGTTCTTTTTCAAAATATCTCTAGGCAGAATGAGCAGCTCTCCAAATATGGGGATACAAAGTCAGCACGAAACATTATGCTAGTCGAACTTAAAAAGCTTATAGAGGCAAATCCATTATTTCGCGATAAGCTCACACTGCCTGCTTTCAAGGCTTCAAGGTTAAGAACACTCATCAATCAAAGGTATGCACTATGTAGTAGCAGTAGCATTTGTATATAGGCTTAACTTTTTCTTATAGCCGTTATCATGGTTAATGTTTATCTTTCCACTCGGATTTCTTTAGTCTTAATTGGCAGCATCAGCTTTGCAAGAACCCACGCCCGAATCCAGATATCAAAACACTTTTTATTGATCATTCTTGCGCTTCGAGTAATGGCTCGCGTGGTCCGCCTCCTATTAACAGCCCTCTTGGTGGCCCGATTCCTAAACCTGGTGTTTTTCCTCCTCTCGGAATCCATGGTGTAAGTAGGGATTGACTTGTGATTCTTTGCAAACTAATTTCACATTCGTTTTTTTAGTCTCACTTTGAAAAATTCCCTTTTGAAGCCTTTCCAGCCAGTTGTTTCTCCTCCGCCAAGCGCCATTGCGGGTTGGATGTCAAGCGCTAACCCGTCTATGCCTCATGGAGCTGTTGCTGCACCTCCTCCTGGTCTTGTTCAGACACCTAGTCCTGGTCAGTTGTCTTAAACTTTTTATATACTCCCTCCATCCCACTTGAAGTGGGTACTTCGATGACATGATTTTGTCCCAATAGAAGTTGTCTCTTTCAGAACAAAATCATAATATCTAATTAAAATTTATATAATAATTCTTAAAGTTTAAAGTCTTACATTATATAACTACAATATTAGTTGATTGAAAAACAATTTTAAAAATATCTGAGAAGAGATGGTCTAAAACGAGTTGTACCTTGGTTAAATGACTAAAATTAAAAGTTGTACCTTAACCAATGTGCCCTCTGCAAGTGGGACGGAGGGAGTACTGTAGAATCAGTTGGAAGTGTTTGCAACTCACTTTAAAAAAGTGATTCTCAGCTTCTGGATGCAAAAGAAGTAGTTTTTAGTGTTGTCAAATGCCAGCTTTTACTTCTAATTTGCTTACTTTATTTAGAATTTAGAAGGAGAGGATGCTTTAGATTTCTGTTCTGCTTCCGGAAACACTCAATTAAACAACTTTTAGCTTCTATTTATAAGAACACAACCAAAATTTTCTTTTCCAACTGCTTTTAGCTTTTGCCAGTGTCGTGGCAGCCTGTAAGGACGTTGAGGCGGCTGCCTAAGTCCCCTAAATTAGTAATCTTACTACTTAGGTGCATATATGTGTGTATTCAGCATATTTAGACGAGAAACTGGTCTCTTTTTTCGTCCCTTTTTTTTAAAGCAAGGAGCTTCTATCTTATTAGGTGAGATTGTAGCTTAAAGGGATGTAGAGTGTTTTTTCATGTTCTTTTATTATTCTTGAGAAAGTAAGGGAGACAGCTAAAACGAGGATTACACACATTAAGCCAGGATCATTCTAAAATGTTGCCGAACGCCTCAAAATGTTTAGATGCACGGTTCTGGCTTTTGCTACAATGAATCACCTGTGATAAAGCGAAACTTTTTACATGCACTCCCTGTATCACCTAACCAACGAGTTAATGAAGTATGCCTTTCCCTTTTATCTTCAGTTGCTTTCTTGAAGCATCCAAGAACTCCCCCTGGTGGTCCTGGAATGGAATATCAGACTGCTGACTCAGAGCATCTGATGAAGCGTCTTCGAGTTGGCCAACCTGACGAGGTATTTTCAAATATATCTGCTGCCCCCTTTAATTTCTTTGACCATTGTTTGACTTTTTTCCTTGTATGGAAAATGTTAAATACTATTCACCTCCAATTCATATTGTGACACTATCAATTTTTACTAGGTGTCATTTTCTGGTTCTACTCATCCGCCTAATATCTGTTCACCAGATGACCTTCCCAAAACAGTTGTACGAAGTCTCAGTCAAGGATCGAATGTTATGAGCATGGATTTTCATCCACAACAACAGGCTGTTCTTTTAGGTTGAGTTGTCTTTGAGTTTTTCTCCCTCTCTCTTAACTTGTTTCATTTTTCTTCTCTTTGATTTGATCAGCTCATTTTTTGTACTGATATATTTGTCTAGAAGACAACCAGAGTAGAATTTTCGCTTGTGAAATAGTTTGATTTTGCTTGCCCTTTTACTGAACCGACTGTAATTTTGATTGTAGTTGGGACTAATGTTGGTGATATTAGCATATGGGAAATTGGTTCCCGAGAAAGGTTAGCACTCAAAACGTTTAAGGTCTGGGACATATCAGCTTGTTCGGTGCCATTGCAAGTGAGTACTCTTGGATATTAATTCGGGTATCTTGTTTTTGGAAATTAGCCTATCATTTTCGCGCTTTCACTTATTTATTTTATTTTCTGATATTGATATTTAACACTACTTGACTTTCAGACAACTTTGGTAAAAGATGCCACAATATCTGTTAACAGATGCGTGTGGGGCCCAGATGGATCCATACTCGGTACAGAAGATTGTCATGTTACCAGAACACAAACCATATTTTACAATTTTTTTGTCAGTCCCGTACATTAATCGTTGATATTTGCAAATTTTTGCTTTTGAAGGTGTTGCTTTTTCCAAGCACATTGTTCAGATATATACATATAATCCCTCTGGAGAGTTAAGACAGCACTTAGAAGTGAAAATCTCTCTCTCTCTCTCTCTCTCTCTCTCTCCCTCTCTCCCCCCTCCCTCCCTCCCTCCCCTCCCCTCCCCTCCCTCCCTGATGATCTCACGTACTGTTAATAACTAATGACTTTTCAAAACTGTAGATTGATGCTCATGTAGGTGGTGTTAATGATATTGCCTTTGCACATCCTAATAAACAGCTCTGCATTGTTACATGCGGAGATGACAAGACAATTAAGGTATCAGCAATTCAAGCTTCATAAGGTATTGCAATGTGGATGCTCCAAGTTTTTACACGAACAGTTGTGTTTCAGGTATGGGATGCTGTTTCTGGACGTAGGCAGTATACGTTCGAAGGTCATGAAGCTCCTGTATATTCTGTCTGTCCTCATTTTAAAGAGAATATCCAGGTGCATTGTTAGCATCCTCCTTTGTTGGTGAAGTGATTTGTCAAATTCTGAATATACTTTGTAGGTTCTATTTGATACTCCCTCCGTCCCACATGAAGAGTCCACTGTGGTGAATATACAACTTTTTATTTGTAGTCATCTGATTTTGAACCAATGTACAACTCATTTTAAATCATACATTCTCACTTATTTTTTTTAACCTTTTTTGTACATCAAGTTACTGTTGTTATTTACATAACAAAGGACATTAATTTAAGGAATATTATATAAATTTTAATTACATATGAATATTTGTTATTTTGAAAATGGACTCTGCTGCTATTGGGACAAAAACATGTGTTGAAAGTGGACTCTTCAAGTGGGGCGAAGGGAATCTAAATTATGAAAAAGGGATTTCTGATTGTTATTCTATCTGCAGTTTATATTCTCTACAGCCATTGATGGGAAAATAAAAGCGTGGCTTTATGATTCCTTGGGATCACGAGTAGATTATGATGCCCCTGGACTTTGGTGCACTACAATGGCATATAGTGCTGATGGAACAAGGTATCCCACGTTTAATATTTTTCTAATAATTTGGTTGTGACCAGAAAATTTAGCTTTTGCTTCCTATTTTAAATTGTAGTTCCGGTTGCACGTTAATGTTTCCTAGTTTTAGTGCATCATCTCCAACCGAACTCATATTTTCAACTTTAAAATTTTCTTTAGTATACCTTGTGATTCTTAATAGGAGAACTTGTGAATTGTTGCCAATTAATTTATATGTTGCGGGTCATTTATTTATCTATTGGCATATTTCTTCCCAGACTATTCTCTTGTGGAACCAGCAAAGAAGGTGAATCCCATCTTGTCGAGTGGAATGAAAGTGAAGGAGCCATCAAGAGAACATATTCCGGATTTCGGAAGCATTCTTTAGGAGTCGTGCAGTTTGACACGACAAGGAACCGTTTCTTAGCAGCTGGGGACGAGTTTCAGATAAAATTCTGGGATATGGATAATACGAACATGCTTACTTATACAGATGGTGATGGGGGATTACCCGTTAGTATTCATAGTGCAGAATGTCCAGTATAGCTTAATGTTCTTCTTATCTGAATAAATTGAGTAGCCCTAAAGTTGCTATGCGTAATGCTTTCCCTGCAGGCAAGCCCTAGATTAAGATTTAATAAGGACGGCTCGTTGCTAGCTGTCACGACAAGTGACAATGGAATTAAAATACTAGCGAATGTTGATGGGCAGCGCTTGTTAAGAATGCTCGAGTTCAGAGCATTTGATGCTGCTCGAGGTCTTTCTGAAGCAGTAAATCTCAAAGTATTACTTCCTCTGTTATTATTTATTTGCAACACTTCCCTAAAATGGAAGAGTCACAATAGAATGGATTTTTGTATCTTACATTCTTTGGTTAGTTATTTAAATATATGCATGAGTTGTTTTGTTCGTCTTTTCTAGATGATATTTTGACATAAACCAAATCAGAAATCATACGAAAAATTTACGACCATTTGAATTTTATGGGACCGGTCCACAATCTTCTCTTTCCCCTTTCTTAATTTATGTGCAAAAGTGTGTTGCACATAAAGAAAAACGACAGAAAAATGACATATAAGGGTTGATTATGAAAAAACAACCTTTGACGTGTAGCCTAATTATAAAAGACCCAATTATCTTTTAAATTTATAAATACCCCATTTGACATTTGTTTTTATTTTACTATTTGCACCCTCGTGGGTTGTATTTTTTAACAAGTACAAACCTCAATGGGTGCGTGTGAACACTTTGAGGGATTGTTTGTAATTTTGAAAGATAACTGGATTTTTTGTTTTTAATTTAGGCATATATCTCACATTTTTATATAATTTTTTTAATGTCTTATCTATACTTTTTTTCCGACAGCCGTCAGTTGGTGCTTTAGGTCCCACTGCCAATGTTTCTGCCTCAGCATCACCTATCCTCGAACGCATTGATAGAGTTCGCCAACCAATGTCCCTTGGCAATCTGGTATTATTTTCTGTTTTCATTTGATTTTTAATATATTTGTTAATCCTACAAGCATTTGCTTATTTAATTCGGACAAATAACAGGCCACCATGGAAAGCAGCCGGTCAGCTGATGTGAAACCAAGGATTCTTGATCCCACGGACAAGATAAAGAGATGGAAGTTCCCCGACATTGCCGATTCATCTCAACTCAAGACTCTGAAGTTGCCTGACCCTCTTACAACTAGCAAAGTATGATATGCAGACCATCTGTTGAATAAAGAGGATTCTAGAGCTTTTTCTATATTGACTTGGTTATTGATTCATAATGGATGTTGCTTTATTTCTTGTGAAACTGCTGCCAATTGTCAATATATGCTAATGTTAATTACAAATATTACACTTTTCCTTTAGTGTCATTACAAAAAAATCCAACTATTTTCCCCAAAATTACAACCCCCTCCCCCCCAGTGTTTTGTTTTTATTCTACAAATTACGCCCTCAAACGGGGGTTTTGTTATGAAAATATGGAATGTTTTTAATATACCTTGATAGGGTATCTGTAACATAAGTGGGATTTTTGGTAAGTAGGGCAAACCCCAAAGGTAGTTTTTTTTTTTTTTTCTTCGTAATGATCCCTATATGTTATGATTTGTCTTGGCCTGTGCGCTATATTTTCCATATATTCCTGTGTGTTTGGATTAATCAATTGAAACGTACTGGTAGGTTGTGCGGTTGCTCTACACAAATTCTGGTTTAGCTGTGCTGGCGCTGGCTTCCAATGCTGTTCATAAGCTGTGGAAATGGCAGCGGAATGAACGCAACCCCTCTGGAAAGGTCTAAATTTATTTTAATTATGGGCAGTATGCCGATGGTAGTATTAAGTTTATTTAACCTAATTTTTTTTTCCAGTCATCCACCTCTAGTGTGCCACAGCTGTGGCAGCCTGGTAATGGGGCCCTTATGTCTAATGATGTGAATGATGCCAAGCCAGCCGAAGACTCAGTTGCATGTATCGCTTTATCGAAAAATGATTCTTATGTGATGTCTGCTTCAGGGGGAAAAGTCTCCTTGTTCAACATGATGACTTTTAAGGTTTGTTCTCATTTTTTTTTAGCTTATAAACAGTAAAACGTCTCTGATAATTAGAAAATTAATATGTATTAATTTCTTTTTTAGGTCATGACAACCTTCATGCCGGCACCACCTGCAGCAACTTATCTTGCATTTCATCCTCAGGATAACAATATAATTGCCATAGGAATGGAAGACTCGACGATCCAAATCTACAATGTCAGGGTTGATGAGGTAGACTCTCTGATTATGCAGAATGGTTATTTTATAATACGTATAGGTGCTTTGACTCATTCTTAGATGCTGATGAGTGGGGGGGAACATAATATACGAACATATAATATAAGTAGATAACTTCCAACCCTCCTTATCATCTTAAGCTTTTAGGTAAAATGGAATTTAACATGGTATCAGAGACTTTGACTAACACCGATGTCATGGGTCCAAATCCCGCTGAAAGCAACTCAACGCATATTAAAATTGTGCATTTGATGGGCCTCCGCCAGAGGGTAGAGTTGAGATTCCAGAATTGTTATATCATGGACCCGAATATAGGACGCAACATGGACCCACAAGCAATACACAAGACATGTGAGAGACGAATTGAAAGGGATATTTATGTCATTTGTTCACTTGTCTATTACATATTCATCACGAGTTCATGATGCACCATGAACCCGGGTCCGTGATATAAATTGCCGAGAATCCAGCCTACAAGTGATCTTGAGGGGAGTATTTACTGAAATATATAATATAATCCAGCTTAAGCTTTTAGGCGACATGGAATTGAACATATTGGTTTGAGAATCTTATAGTCAATCGCAAGAGTGTTGTCTCCCTTTGATTATTAGTCGATATTTTGATCATCAATCATAATTTGAAGAATTATGAGGTTTGCTAAGCCTTTTCTGTTCACACTAGTAAAAGAAATCAATTGGACCAACTCATAATAGGGTAGTATGGAATTAACATGTTTTTTGTATCTCTTTAATTACGTGAAAACCAGTTCTCTGATTGTTGTGAATGTAGCTACTCTCCATTTACCAAGCGATGTTATATTCGTCTGAATTCACTGTTCTTGCACTATGAAATAGGTGAAAACCAAGCTCAAGGGTCACCAGAAACGAATTTCGGGGCTAGCATTTTCACAGAGTTTAAACATATTGGTGTCATCAGGAGCTGATGCACAGGCAAGTCATTGTCCGGATAGAGTTCTGTTACATGTATATGGTTAATTACGAAAGTACCCCTGAGGTTTAGCCTAACTAAAAAAAGAGAGAAACACATTTATCTTTCGAAATTGAAAACGTCCTATTGATATTTGTTTTTCCTTTTTATCAATTTCACCATCAAGACGTGGTATTTCCTCGGTAAATACAAACTTCAAGGGGTTATTTGTAACTTTTAAAAAAGTAAAGTTGAGTTTTCGAGATTAGGCTAACCTTCAGTAGTGGTTTTTGTAATTTCCCTTTTCTCGATATATAGATTCCTAAATAAATCCTTTTCGAGTTATATGCTTGCCTGTTATTCGTTACGGATATCTTCATGTTCAATCTTGATGAGCAGCTGTGTGTGTGGAGCATTGATGGATGGGAGAAGAAGAAAACACGGCCTATACAGGCGCCGCCTGGTCACTCGAATTCCATAGTTGGAGAAACGAGAGTTCAGTTCCATAACAACCAATCACATGTACTCGTTGTTCATGAAAGCCAAATAGCCGTTTATGATGCTCAACTTGATTGTTTACGTTCGGTGAGTCTTGCTTTTATTATCTTCAACATATTATTTGCCCAAAAATGTTTCATGTAACGTCCACTACCTACTTTTCCTTTTAAAAATATGTAATTTGGATGTAAGAAACCAGATCAGTGTTTATAAATATTAGGGATAATTACAAAAACTACCCTTAAGGTTTAGCCTAATTACAAAAAAAGGGTTATTCTTCAAAATTACCCCTCCCCCCAAACAAGATTTACTCGCAGAGGGGTCAACTTGTTTCAATTAGCTCAACTCGACTCGGCAAATAGTCTCAATTCACTATGTGACATTATGACTTGAGCTCGATCAAACCGAGATTGAGTAATCTCGGTTAAGTACTCGAGTCGAGCTCGAATACATGTTTTCTTGGCTCGATAGCTCGTCAAAGATACTCGAATTATTTTACTAATTTAAATGATTTATATAGTATTTATTATTTTCTCGTCTCGATAAGTACTATAAAGCTCGAGTACTCGACTCGATAAGGCCCAAAATCGACTCGATAATGCTCGAACTCGATCTTGCCTTATTGAGTCGAGTACTTGGGTTACTCAAATGTGCTACGAGCTCGAGCTCGATCCAAGACTACTTATGCTCGATTGAGCTCGAGTTCGAGCTCGAGTACCCCTCTTGGTCGAGTTCGAGCTCGAGTCACTTGTCTTTTAAAATATGGAAGCTTAAAATGTATCAACTATGTTATTGCGAAAAGGACTCTATAAGCATTGCTGGAGTTCCAGTTTTAATGTGACGATAAACGGCAGGATCACGTAGGCTTGGCTTCATCCCAAAATTCGAAATATTTTTCATTTGTCGAATCATATTGCGGTGATTTTCCATTGCAGTGGTATCCGCGGGATTCACTTTCTGCCCCAATTTCAAGTGCTATATATTCATGTGATGGCCTGTTGGTTTTTACTGGATTTTGTGATGGTGCTGTTGGAATTTTTGATGCGGACAGCTTAAGCCTTCGATGTCGGATAGCACCATCTGCTTACATATCTGCCTCAGTCTCCAGGTATTCGGAGTTGAAGAACCTATAAATTATAATAATGGAGAAATAGAAAAATGACCCCTGAGGTTTAGATTAATTGCAAAACACTCCGGTTAGTATTTCAAAAATTACAAATACCCCTTATAGCGTTGCAACCGTGTCATCAATTTATGTGATGTTTGTGTGTACCTAACAAATACTCTTCTTGAGGGTGCAATTTGCAAGCAGCTAAACTTCACGGATAGCTTCTCTAATTTATATCTCCCTCTATTTCTCGGATAATTGCAACAAACAAAAACCCCAGAGATTTTTGAAAAATTACGAAAACCCTCTTAATTTATGCATTACACTTGTCCCCCTTCATAAAACATAAACGTTTCAGTCACCCCCTTATATTTATGAAAAAATACATTTACCCCCTACAGTCAAACATCAAGGTTTTATTTTTTGTAATTTTGAAAACCCTTTTCTTTTGCAGCAACGGAAACGCCTTCCCTACGGTTATTGCCGCACATCCATCGGATCCCAATCAATTCGCGCTCGGCATGAGTGATGGTGCAATTCATGTAATCGAGCCGTCGGATGCTGAGACCAAGTGGGGTGGATCAACGTCTCAAGATAACGGGATTTTACCTTCGATTCCATCAAGTTCTGCTTTAAATAGTCAGCCATCAGAAACCCCATCCCGGTGAAACAGTCTTAAGCAAGCAATACAAGTTAGTTTTTTCTTTTGGTAAGCTTCAACATTTTAGTCTGCTATTGTAAATTCATCCCTTTCCTTGCATCTTTGCTTTGTTTTCTTCCACAGTAATTTGGACTAATATTTTATTATTTAGCCCTATTGCCCCCCCCCCCCCCTTTTTTTTTTTATTTCTTTTTCTTCTCAAAATGGTGTATATTCAGCTATTATTGATTTTGGTCCGCGACCTCTGAAAAGCACGATAGAGATCAATCGTGTTGCGCACACAAAACAAACGGAAAGTCGAAAACCTTGTAGTCTTGTAGTTTTGAGACGGGCTGCCTCATTGTATCAGACGGTCTGACAACACTTAAACTTTTGATAAACTTTCAGCATGAAATGATAATCTATAACATAAATGATTACTAATAACATTTTCTTTGTCGATAAGTATTATTTTTTATACCGAAAATTATAATCCTCAGATAATAATATTAGGATGGCGTGATGGGGGTGTCGGCTCTTTTCTGAACAATTGATCCTTAGACCTATTAATATCGTAATTCCTAAATATTTTTCATTATAAAGAATGATAAGAAACAACACTTGTGATGTTTGATGTAATTGGGAGTATTATATGGGAAAATTTTTCTTTACACTAAAAACTTTTGGCTGTTTTTGAAGTTATACTAATAACTTTTTTTTTTCACACTCGACACTCAAACCTTTGTTAACTTTTCGACGTTACACCAAATTATGGACAGCTTTGTCCGTTAGTTTTCGTTAATAAGGGTAAAACTAGGGTTAAAGACACACATACACCTTTTGCAGGTGTTTCAAATTACACCCAAACAAATTTAAATTAAATTTTCAATATTATTGTATTTAAATAATTAATAAAAAATAAAAAAGTACAATAAAAGGAAAAAAAAAAAACTTATTCCATGGAAGGAGCTCTTATTCATTCTCGTGTATTTACATTTCTTTTTCTAAAATTAATGTTAACGATTATAATATATTCAAAATAATTATTTAAATTTAACTTTCAATATTATTATATTTAAATAAATAATAAAAAATAAAAAATAAAAGTAAAATAAAATTAAAGAAGCCTTCTTCAAAGCTCTCCTTCCATGGCATCAAGTTCTGATTTGGAGCATCCTGCCTTGGAAGCTTTTAATTTAATAAAAATTTAAAAAATGTTTTAATTTATTTATTTTTCATTTATAAAATTAATTATACTGTTCTAACTTTCCGTTTGTTTATAAAATTTACTTTTTATAACATTATAATATCCTAATGTTCTACTATTTATTCTAAAAATTAAGAAAATTTAGTTTTATAAAGTAAATTTTATGAATAAAATTAGAACATTATAATTAATTTTATAAATAATAAATAAATTAATTAAAATATTTTTTTAGTTTTTTGTTCATATTAAAAGCTTCCATGGTAGGTAGAGATGTTAAACGGGCTAGATATTTATAATATATATATATATATATATAGTAACAAATATACCATAATAAATAACAAAACATACACATTTATATATATACATATATATACACACTATATTAACAAATATAGTAATAATATATATTATATATAATATTAATATACTATATATAATATTAATACATGTTATATATAATATTAATATATATTTTATAAATATGGCATTACTGTAAGTTGAAATCAACAATATATATAATATTAATTATTTTTTTATATATTGTCCTTTATATTTTACAATATATATAAGTTGAAATTAACAATATTAATACCGTAGTAATATTGTTTTACTTTTTATTTTTTATTAATTATCTAAATACAATAATATTGAAAGCTAAATTAAAATAATTATTTTGAATTTATTATACTTCTTAACATTAATTTTAGAAAAGAAATGTAAATACAACGGGAATGAATCAAAGCTCCTTACATGGAATAAGTTTTTTTTTTTAATTTTATTTTACTTTTTTTATTTTTTATTAATTATTTAAATACAATAATATTGAAAGTTAAATTAAGTTTGTTTGGGTGTAATTTGGAACACCTGCAAAAGTTTTATGTGTCTTTAACCCTAATTTTATCCTTATTAACGGAAACTAACGGACAAATTGACGTCATCCACAATTTGGTGTAACGTCGAAAAATTAATAAATGTTTGAGTGTCGAGTGTGAAAAAAAAAATTACTAATATAACTTTAAAAACAGGCAAAAGTTATTAGCGTAAAGAAAAATTTTCTGGTTATATAATTTTTTTTTTTTTGTATTCTGGTGATCAAGTAGTTGCAGGTTTGCAGCTGTCAAAATTAAATAAAATAAATCGCTTCCCTAAATAGTAATTAAAAATAGTATGACCATAATACCTAATAATAAAATTTTATTATTATTACGGCTACTGTACTACTGTTACTTTTGATTAGATAAATATTAACATTCAAAATTACATAAAAAATTTGCACCCTACAAAATATAAATATTGTCAAGCATGAAATTAAAACACATAAAAAACTGAGAGAAGACATAATCTAGTCATATTGCTTAGTAAATTGTAATATTTGTCATACAACTTAGTTTGTACAAATTGTAGTCAAAAAGAGCAAATTCGGACCAATTTACCCTCACCCCCTTATTTCTTTCTCCCCCTGCCTCTCTCTCTCTCTCTCATTTCCCCCCACCGCCACACGTCTCTCTATTTCTCTCTCTGTCTTTCTTTCTCTCCCCCAACGTCTCTCTCATTCCCCCCACCCTCCCCACGTCTCTCTCTTCTCTCTCCTCTCTCTCAATCCCTCCTTTCCCATTGAATGGCTGCGCCACCCATCATCATCGTCGGCCATGTTCTCAGGTGATCACCATGGCTCTCACAACCATCTTCATATCTCACCGGAACCTAGCTATTTCCGAAGCCGACTTCGCTGGAGTTCCAGTTCTTTCCGAATCTTTCCTACTCTGAATCTTCCCTACGACCGCCAGCAGCTCCGACGACCGCCAGCAGCTCCGAATCTTCCATACTCTCTCATTCGATTTTATTTCTCTTTCTCCAACTTTCTCTCTCTAGAAAAATCCTAGATCTATCTTGAAATAATGTTATTTTTGTATTTGTTTTTTATTATTTACAAGTTTTCATATGATTTCTGGTGATTCGTGGTATATTTGGAGTGATTCAGATCGATTTGTATGTATTAGTGTTTTAGATCTAGTTTTTGGCAAGTTTGCATACGTGTTACGAATTTACAGTTGGTACGATTTATTCATTTCGTACTGGGTTACCATGTTACAATATTGTCATTTCGTATCACTATGCCTTGATTTTCTGTTAAGATTTTATCATTTCATATCAGTATGAAAGTTACGAAATTCGAATTTCATAACACATTTATGCCGATTTGAAATTTTCCTATTGGAGATTTGGTATACATGTTACGAATTCGTAACTGTTACGACTGGTAATAAATTGTAACTTCTTACCAAGTGTAACTAGTACGAAGTTACGAATTAATGACTTCGTATTAGTGTAACCGTAACTATTTCCAGCTACGAATTAGTAAGAGTGTCACTGTTTACACTCTGGTATATTGGTAAGAAATTGTAACTTCTTACCAAGTGTAACTAGTACGAAGTTACGAATTAATGACTTCGTATTAGTGTAACCGTAACTATTTCCAGCTACGAATTTGTAAGGTGTCACTGTTTACACTCTGGTATATTGGTAAGAAATTGTAACTTCTTACCGAGTGTACCATTTAAACTTAACATGTTACTATATTGGTAACGAACGTAACGAAACGTAACGAAAAACAAATAATAAATGATTAATTATTAATCGGGTAATGTAACGAAAAACAAATATCGTATCCGCTTACTGGTACCTCGTGTACAATATTCCGACACGGTAAATAAGATACGAAGTTACGATACAATAACACAAAAGGTAAACAACACATAGTAACGAGATGGTACGAAATACATACGTCGTAACCCAGAAACTCAGAAAAGATAAGGAGATATATAGGGTGGGTTAGTTTTATTGAAAAGTAAGGGTATATTGGTCAAACTATGTCATTTTTTGCTAGAATTTGTACAAACTAAGTCCATTGATAAATATTGTCATTGACTATGGCAAAGTGGCTAAAGGAGTGTATTTCCTCTAAAAAAACTCCTATATTTAATTAAAAGTATACTAAATTCTTATTTCTTTTATAAATTACAGGTAATTCTCTTGTCTCGTAAGAAATCCACAAAAAGTCCCGTACCATTATTTTCCCATCAAAACTTCTATTAAAAAAATAGAGAATATCAAAAAGATATTTAAACTCAGAAAATTATTTACAAAAATCTAAAATGAGTTTTAGTTCTAAAATTTTACTTAAAATATCAGAATATTTTTATTTTTGTAAAAAACTTAATTTTCATAAAATTTGTCATTCTTATATGTTTATACTATTTTTATTTAAATAAAAGGAATTCAAAGTTCTAAATTTTTGTAACTTAAAAAATATACTTCTTCATAAAATTAGATTTTCTTAAATTTATATTCTGAATTTTAATTTATTTTTTATATCTATTTTTAAATTAGTTTAAAAACATTTGCAACAATTCATAGATATTTTCACCTATGTTGAATAGTTTTTTTTTTCAGATTTTAAAAATATTTTTGATAATTATATAGATAGCTGTACAAGTTTTTTGAATGATATTTAATTAAGGATTATTTTAAAATTGTTTTGATGTTATTTTGATAATTTTGAAAGTATTTAAAAGTGAAAATTAGAGTGTATAGGATGTGTGAGATGCGTTCTTCGTTATTTCGGACGGAAATAAATATTGTATAATGTTTCTTACAAAATGAGTGGATTTCTTGTAATTTTATAAAATACAAGCGGATTTCGTGTGGTTTTAGCTAAACACAAGAGATTTTTATGTATTTTATCCCAGTTAAATAGTATGTGTACCTAATCTAATGATAATCCAATTCATCATGATTCGGCATTAAAATAAATTGAAAAGAATCTCATGAAATTATTTTTACACATGACAAAATATGTTAATTAATAAAAAACATTACAGATTAATGAAATAACAATGTTGATTAAAAAAATATAGATCAACAAATATAAATATCTTTAAAAGGATAAAGTGTCACTTTATAAAATATTGATCACGAAACCCAAATTATGTCATGTGCAAAATATTTTATTATTATGTTAAAATTAATTTAAATGGTTTTTGAGCGCCATGATTAAATTAATGTTAATGCAGCGTGTAACCCAGTCAGAGGATCACCGATGACTCTAGTCTCTTAGTCGACCCTTAAAGGCTTATGAAGTTGTTAGAGCATCCCCGATCGCAATAGGGGAGCCAAGTTCACTTACATGTGGGGCTTTTTAATGCCACATAAATATTAAATAGGTCTAAAAAAATATGGTCATTCTATCCCAATGTATATAAGCCCACTTCCACTTATAAATGATTCCCATTAAATTTTGTATTTTTTTTAAATATTTATTTATAATTATAATATAATAACATCTATAAAATAAACGGTCATATTTTACAAGAAAATAAAAAATAGCTGCTGCATCATTTACTTTTGTCAAACTTGGGCTTGGCCATCAAATCACGCTCGTCCATTTTTTTCTTTCCTCTACAATGCTGCTATACTGGATGACCCGAATCACTTTCCATTTCTCCAGGCAGCAAATGGGCCTGCGCTGGGATGCTCTTAGGCATAAAGTCGCATATCATCAAAATATAAAGTTTACTCATACAGCCATTTATAATAGGGAAATCTCTAAAAAAGTCCCAATATTTTGACTCAATTTATGATTATTTTCAAATTAAATTTTTTTTACGAAAAAAGACAGAATACTTACTATTTTATTCATTCTAACCCTTTTTTATCTTTTCAGCAGGTAACCCGCTGAGGTGGCGCGCCAAGTGGATTGCTGGGCTGACGTGGCAGCTACGTCAGCGTCCTTCCTTTATGAATATTCTTTTTAGAAAATAATTTTTTTTTTGAAATATAATTTTTTTCCAGAAAATATATTTTTTTTTTCGCAAAAATATTTTATTTTATTTTTTTCCAGAAAATAATTTTATTTTTTCGAAAAAATAATATTTTTCCAAGAAAATAATTTTATTTCGAAAAAATATTATTTTGCCAAAAAATATTTTTTCCTCCAGAAAATATTTTAAGTTTTTTGAAAAAATATTTTTTTATTTTTTTTCCAGAAAATAATTTTATTTTTTCGAAAAAAATAATATTTTTTTCCAGAAAATAATTTAATTTCGAAAAAATATTATTTTGCAAAAAAAATAGCTTTTTCTCCAGAAAATATTTTTTTATTTTTTTCAAATTTTTTTTTATTTTTTTTCCAGAAAATAGTTTTATTTTTTCGAAAAAATAATATTTTTTCCAAAAAATAATATTTTTTCCAGAAAATAATTTTATTTCGAAAAAAAATATTATTTTGTCCAAAAATAATTTTTTATCCAGAAAATATTTTTTAATTTTTCGAAAAAAATAAAAATTCCATAAAATGATATTTTTTTCGAAAAGATAATTTTTTTCCCAGAAAATATTTTTTTTTTCAAAAAATACTACTTTTTTCCAGAAAATACTTTCTTTTTTGGAAAAAATATTTTTTTCTAGAAAGCTTGAAAATTTATTACACTGAAGTCCAAAAGTGTTATATATATTACAATGAAGTCCAGCATGGGCCACCCATGTGAGGCGAAAAATAAATGTAAACTGGCCCAAAATATTGTTCATAAAGGAAGGACGCTGATGTAGCTGCCACGTCAGCCCAGCAATCCACTTGGCGCGCCACCTCAGCGGGTTACCTGCTGAAAAGGTAAAAAAGGGTTAGAATGAATAAAATAGCCAGTATTCTGTCTTTTTTCGTAAAAAAAATTTAATTTGAGACTAAATCATAAATTGAGCCAAAATATTGAGACTTTTTTAGAGATTTCTCTTTATAATATGCATAAATTTATAAATTTACTTTTTCATAATCTAAGCATTTCCATTAATTCCTAACGAACTACTACCTCCATTTTTTAATAAATGTCATTGGGATTTTTTAATATTAAACTTTTAATTATTTATTTCTATTTTGATATTATACAATAATTATAATATATCATTACATTCATTTAATAAAATATATTCACAATATTATTTTTAACAATTTTTGTGATATAATTAGAAAATCATTTTTAGTAAAATTTTGATCTTGAAAACTGAAAAAGACAGGTTGTTCAAAAATAATACTCCCTCCGTCCCAGCTAACATGAGCATTTTGACTTTATATGGTCAATAATTTTCAAGTTTGACTAAGAATTAATCTCAAACTATAATGATAAAATATTTAATAAAATTATATGAAACTTTAGATGGTGAAGTTTCATAATATAATTTTGTTAAATATTTTATCATTATATTTTGAGATTAATTCTTAGTCAAACTTAGAAATTATTGACCATATAAAGTCAAATTGCTCATGTTAGCTGGGACGGAGGGAGTAGTACTATTTATTGTTGTATCTTAATTTTATTATCGAGAAATGATAGGGTAACATTCTGGACCACACCCTCAAACACATCCGCACTTTACAGAAATTGTACAACATGCTTTACTATTAATTTTATTATAATATTATTATTACTATTTTATCTGTAAATCATGATGTACAACTCATAAAGCTCGGGTGTATATGAGTTGTGGTCAGGGCGGTTTCAATTCTCTTTATTATTTAGTGTGAGGATCCAGCGGTCTTTGGCCCAGTGGTACCGCAATGAAAGATAAGAACCTTAAGCCATTAGGTGCGGGGTTCGAGTCTGGAGCAGAACGGGATTTTTATCCGGACGTTACTCCAGCAAGGAAACTTGTGTGGAGGCGTGACGGTTTCCTCGCGAACCTATTATGCCCCACTTGGCTCCAGCGTGAGCCCGATTAAAACAACATAGTCTGGACAAAGTGGTGGTTAGAGCCCTCCGATTTAGAGGGTGGTCGAGTCTAAGTTGAAATTCGTCATTAAAAAAAAAATATTTAGTGTGAGGGACCACCGACCACGTGTACAGTCAAGTCAACTGAATTTTAATTGTGTGTGTGTGTGTGTCTGATTTCACGTGTATTTAGGGGGGAGGGAGTGGGATCGGGTAAGGGGATCGGGTACCCTTACCCGATCGGTAACACCGCCGCCGCTAAGTCGGGTAAGGCGGGCGGGTTACCAAATCGGCTTCAGTAGCCGATCGGTTGGGGGGGAGGGTTTTCAATATACTAGCCGTTGCAACGGCTAGTTGATTAAAAAAAAAAAAAAAAAAAAATTTTCCCTATAAAATCCAACCTTTTCTACTCATTTTTCCAAACACACACTAATATTTCAAAAACACAAAACCATGGATTCAAGAAGAGGTAAAAAAACTTCCACCTCGCAACCACAACAAATTCCGTTAGGATTTAGCCCATTTTATTCTCAAGCATCCCCGAATCAATTTTACGTTCCACAACCTCCATCTCCGCATCCATTTTACCAATATAATATGGGTCCTCCTCAAATGAATCCTCAACACTACAACATCACTACTACAAGCGAGTTCTCCCCGTTCGAAAACATTGATGAAGACGTAGAGTACGTACCCGAAACACAACCACTACCAAATGAAGAAGACGAAGATGAGGAAGTTCAAGAAGTCGATCCGAGAGGGAAGAAAAAAGCATTCGGTGGGAGGAGGCCCCGTGAACTTTGGTCGCCGGCACAAGAGGAGGCTTTGGCGAAAGCGTGGATTCAAATCTCCGAATGTGGAGTTGTCGGTAATGAACAAAAGTCCGACGGTTTTTGGAAACGGATTCTCAAGCATTACGAGGGAACTATGGGTTCGAGTTCACGAACTTTTCATTCGTTGAATACCAAGTGGAAAACAATGAACACGGTCATGGGTATATTCAACGGCTACTACCTCCAAGCGGTACAAACTATACTTTTTATTTTACGTAATCTATATTTTTATTTTACATAATCTATATTTTTATTTTGTATATAATGTAGAAACGTGCTTGATTTAGTGGGTGCAACGACTTGGACGTGGTGAGGCAAGCTGAGTCCGATTACTATACAGCAAAGAAAAGACAATTTACTCATACCTTGGCGTGGGAGATTGTCAGAGGTCATGACAAATGGACGGAGCAAGAATGTTTTCAAGATATTGCCGGTGCGACAAGCAACTCTTCAAAAAGGAAGTCGGGAGTATGAATCGGCAAGCAACACCGTTCCCGACATGAATGAAGACCCCAACCCTCCACTTTCATCAAAAAAGATGAAAAAGAAGCAAGGCGCATCCTCGTCGATCTCAAGTGTTGCGGATGAAATCAACTCCTACACACAAAAGAAGACACAATATTTGGAAGAAAAACGCGAGAAGGATGCTTTGGCAAAACAATTGTTGGCTACACAACTCGAGGGCGAAGTTCAAGAATGCACAACGGAGATGAAGTTTTTTGGAGCCGCATGATCACATTCGCGATCCCGCTATGTTGGAATTCGTTGTTAACCAAAAACGTGAAATTGCGGCCAAACACGGATGGGCTTGCAATTTTTAAGTTGTAGTTTCAACTTGTTTTAATTTCAAATTATGTAATGTTTTTTTTTTAAGTTGTAGTTTCAATTTTTAAGTTGTAGTTTTTTTAAGTATTATGTAATATTTTTATTTTTAATGAAATGGTATGTTTTTATGTAATGTTTTTTTTAAGTATTATGTAATGTTTTTATTTTTAATGAAATGGTATGTTTTTATTTTAATATTGTATGTGATTTTATGTATTAAAAATATATAAAAAAAAAATTGGGTAGTATAGGTGACCAGTCCCTCCACTTAGGGTAGTGTTAGGGTAGAATTGGGTAGTTTTGAGTTGGGGGGTTTTATTGGATAGAGGTGAGGTGGCACCTAGGGTATTAGGTGACCATTCCCTTACCTTTTAGAGTTGTGAACGCTGTTTTGAATTTGATTCCTATCATTTGTGTACTGCAGTAAATTCTGCACGGCTTTCTTCCAGATCAGCTCGTCATCTCCATTTCATTTTTCACCCACCTGAATTTCAGAGAATCACACACTGACTCATAGATTCACTGTCCGCCGCCACCGCCCGGCGCCGTCGGAAACCAGTGATGAAGCTACACCAGAAATCTCAGCATCAATCCCCATTGAGAAAATCCCCAAGATTTACTTCTCATTCTTCATTTCCTCTTTCGGCCCGACCGAAACCCGAATCCGAACCCAAACCCACTCCCATTACCCGGTCCGATGACGCATGGGCCCTGTCATTGCATGTGGTGGATCAGATCCCTCTGAAAATCTGATATCCTTCCGATGAAGAAGTTAAATCCTCATGCAAATCGTGGAGATTTACTACGAACAAGTACAGAACTCCGTCGCCAGAAAGCAGCAGACCAAAATCGCTTCCTGCATTGGCTGCATCTCAATTGAGTAGGTCGCGCAGACCTTCTTCTTCTTCTTCTGCATTGACTTTAAGAGATGGCGAGAATGTGGTTTCTGTAGTAAAACGGCATCGTTTTACGCAGGATAGAGAAGCTACCGGACGGGTTGCGAAGAGGGCAAAATTGGGCTCCAGCGAAATAATTCTAAGAAGATCTTACAGGTTGAGAGGGGGTGTGGATGGAAATTCAGCACCTCAGCTTCTCGCATTGCCTGAACCGGGTTCTAGATCTAATACTGCGAAAAAGTGCTTTTTGAGTGAGAAGTGCTTAAGATCAAGATCTGTGTTGATGCATAAATTCGAGAAGGCTTCTACCAAGAAAGACGGTGGCGATTTGGGTATAAAGTGTTTAGGGCCTCCACCTCTGATTAAGCATGCTTTGGTTCAGTCGCCTGTGAGAAGTGCTTTTCGTAAGAAGTGCATAAGATCAAAAGCTGTGAAATTGAACTTTGCGAATGAGAGAGAGGAAGCGGAGAAAAGTGCTTCCAAGAAAAGTGCCTTAAATGTGAAGTCTCAAGAAACAGACTACTCTTTAATTGAATTGCCCGAAAAATCGAGTAGAAATGGCTTAAGGAGGTCTCACTTGGATAGTGGTGAAAGCCCAAAACTTGAGATGTGCGCTTTCTCAAGAGATAAGTGCTTAAGGTCAAGAAATGTTGAAATGCAGTTGCAGAAAGAAAGCTCCGAGGAAAGTGATTCCTTGTTGAATGAGAAACCTTTAGTGTCTCCAAATATAGAGTCTGTCTTAGATGAACTGTTTGGTGTGTCTGAGGAAAGAGATGAGGAAAAGAGTGATTCGGATGTGCCGAGTGAAGAGTGCTCGAGGCCTAGGAAACTTAAGCTTAATGTGAATGTGGACGAAGATCATGAGAAAACAACGGATCGAATTGAAGGGCAGTGTTGTTCCAAGAACAAAGGTAATAAGGAGAAAACTGTAAAGTTGGAGAAAAAGGAGAAGAGTGTTGCGTGTTGCTTTGTAGGGGAGCCAATTCCAGAAGAAGTAGCTCGGAAAAGGTGGCAGTGGCGATATGAATTGAAGGTAGATTATTTAATTACTGATTTTTTGCTGAAAAAACAAGTTTTGCTTGCCTTTTATTTTGATTATCCAATTATCTATGACATTTGATGTTATTTGCTATGTGGAAGAAGGGATCTATTGAAGTAGAAGGTTTTATAGTTAGTTCAGAACTAAATTTTGGTAATGGTTTCAAATAGAAGCTAAATTTTCTGAATTAGTTGTAATAGTCCCTGGTGAATAAGTTGTTAACGTGCTTGTTTATTTGTAAAGGCAAACCAGCAATACAATCAGAAATCTAAAGCACACCTACATTTATTTTTAGATTTCGATTAAGTTATGGAGAAAATCGAATCGGAAGCAGAAGGTGGCATGTGAAGACACTAAAAGTACTTTTTTTTTGAAATTTCGGCTGAAAGTCACCTTTTGTTGGTGACTGAAAACAGTTAAACACTCCCTTAGCAGTATCAGAAATTAGAAGCTATAGATAATCATATCACATTGCATAATTGTTCGCTCGTCGGCTTCTTTGTTTCTTTGTTTGCATGTGCTGTGAGTATAGTGAAACGGTAGGGTGGGCGTGGAATATATTTCGTTCTTTGGTTCATCAGAGTTGAGTGATTGACATTACTGTTTCTGACTTGATTGATTTTGGACTCAGCAGAGCAAGAAAAAAGGCAAAACCTGGAAAATAAAGTGAGTGACTCTATGAAACATACCTTGGTGGTGGTAACATATTGTGGCCGTATTCCTTCGTGTTTGACAATTTTAATACGTATCCTTATGATTTGCATGTTCATTGTGACAGCGGTGATGAAGAAGATGAAATTATATCGAATGTGGATTGCCATTATGCTCAAGCCAAAGTTGGCAACTGTGTTCTGGATATTGGAGATTGTGTGTATGTAAAGGTAATTTTACTTTTATTTACGTTTCATTCTTTTTTCTTTCCATTTTTTTTAATCTCTTCTTCTTGTTGTTGCTGCTGTTGTAAGTGTCGTGCAGCTGTGGCTTACACATTTCAGTTGTTGTGTAAATATCTCACTGTTGATACCCAAAGTAAGGTGAAATGTTAGTGTCAGTTCAGTATCAGTATTCAAAGATAACTTCTAATATCAAAGTATGCACTGTTATCTCTCAGTTAGAAACTATGGGCCAGTCTAATAGAAACAAACTAACGTTACCCATGTATTCTTGTTATGAATAGAAAAAATGTTTACATAGTAGGCAGTGTTCTAAAACTTGGCCCCGACTGTCGGCATATCAGCAAGTCGAGCTTTCGTTCTCGTTGAACAATAATAGGCCACCAGAAAACTCGGGCGTCACTCTGGCGAAATTCACTGGAACTCCCCGAGTCCTTGCAAATTATGCGACCCGGAGAGTGCCGAGTTTTTAATTTTTTTATCCAGACGAAGCAACATCATTTTTCTGTGGACTTCTTAGTTCTTCTGATTGATTTTGTAACCCTGCCCGAGCCGTGTCCGTGTGAAAAATACCAACAAAAACAAAGTTCTACTGCATGTGCAATTTGAGTGCGAGTGTGTGTGTGCGAATTGCGATTTACCCATTCGTCTATCTCAGTTCATCTCTTTCAGCAACAGCAGTTGGCGGTTCAGTTCGCCTCTCGAATGGGCGGTGATGAGTACGTACAAAATAACGTTCATCAACAATCAACTATTTATGAGTACCATACAGTTCACATGTCTTTCTTCAATTATGCCTTGAATATAGCTAGTGGTGATGATAGTGATTCCTTTATTATAATTATTATTATCAATCAAAGCTCTAGCATATCGTGGGTTAACTTCAAGTCATACATTGTACTGGTGAAATTTCATCTCTCAATTGTATTAAATATCGAAAATTCTAGCCAAGAATCATGTGATTAACAATCACACTCATTCGGCTATGCTTGAACATTTGCAAGATTGATGTCCTAAGCAATTCCTTCAGGGTGAAGGAACGAAAAAACATATTGGCCGAATCTTGGAACTTTTCAAAACAACTCAAGGGGAAGATTACTTTAGAGTCCAATGGTTTTTCAGGGCTCAAGATACGGTTAGTAGAATTTAATGTTTCCCATTTTGTTGCACCTAACATATTTAGTACTTTCACTGTATGTCTTATCTTTTTGATATGTTTGCCTGTGGCTGTGGATGCATATTCATCAGGTTTTGAAAGATGCTGCTTCATCACATGACAAGAGGCGTTTATTCTACTCCACCTTAATGAATGACAACATATTAGATTGCATAATTTCAAAAGTTAATATCGTCAAAATACCACCAACGGTATATGTTTGTTCAAATTTCGTAGCTGCTATTCCTATAAACTATAATTTTTTTTTACTCTTTTTAATATCTCATTTGTACTGTAGCTATGCCTAAAGCCAAAGCTCATCCAGTCAGCTGCATTTTATTACGACATGGAGTACTGCGTCGAATATTCAACTTTTCGTAACTTGATCACAGGTTTTTGAATTACTATAGAGCAAGTTCCTTTCTGTTCTCATGGATTAATCGGTAGCCTCTGTGTATAAAAATAGTTTCTTTTTGTGTGTAGTTGGAATTTACATAAATCTAAGCATGCCAAAACATCTAAATGACAAATACATTGCTTGTATTTTAAGTGTGTTATAGTTTCTAATTTGATTTCTTAATAGACATTTCAGAAACTTATACGACGAGCCAATCATTCTTGTCAAACTCACAGCATCCTGATGACAAGCCCATTACTATGACAACCTTAGCAGCTTTGCCCCATGTTGAATCTACGGAACCAGAATTAGCCTTACTTGATCTCTACTCCGGATGTGGTGGGATGTCAACCGGACTATGTCTTGGCGCCAAACTTTCTAGTGTAAATCTCGTGACGGTAATGATGAACCTTTGAGTTAGCCTTATCGCAAAAAGACCCTGTTATCTTTCAAGTTGACATTTGTTTCTCTTTCAAAAATTGCACCACCGCGAAGGGATATTTATTAGCTAAATACAAACTTCATGTGGTTGTTTGTAGTTGTGAAAGATAACTGGATTTCTTTTTTTTTTTTTGCAATTACCTTAAATTTCAGGGGTAGTTTTTATAAACATCCCTATTTTTTTCTTGTTTCTTATTCTTTCTCTCGGTCTCTTTTTTTTTTTAATTAAAAACTTATTGATTACTACAACACTCTCTCCGCCCCGGAAAGGTTTAACCTTCCCGCACACACAATTTTAGGAGTTTTGTGTGGTGGGTCATTGTGTATATTATTGTATTTAGATGGTAAATGTGGAGTCCGGTTTATTTCCTTGAGAATGATTCTTAAGGAGTCTTATTAAGAAGGGTAAAATAGTACAATCATTCCAATATAAAAAAACTGCCATAATAATTCGAAGCAAAAAATGAGGGTTTGTCCACATTAATTATTTGAATCCCTTCAATCTTGAACACAATCAATATCTAAAAAAAATAGTTATCATCCCACATTTAATTCCTTTCTTAATTCATTTTTCATGTATTCATTCCTTTCTTTGTCACAAAATTTGAATTAGTTTTCAAATTCCTGCAAAAAAATTGAACAAAATCAATTCGGATTATGTCATTGACTTCTGCAACAAAGTTCGAATTGCCGAAAATGTCACCAACCCAATACATACTTGTGGAAACACTTTATACCTAAATGAGATTTATTATTGTCACCAACAATCTGTGACAAACAACTCTAAATGTTACCTTAGGGATAATATGTGGAAACAAACATAGTGCAATTGAAGAAATTGACACAAAAGTATGAAAATATTTGCACAAAATGTAATCACATACAAACATAATAATGGAAACTTTTGAACAAAATGTCAGTAGAACAATGTATATTTATGGAAATACTAACATGAGGAAACCGAGAAAAACTATTGTCATCATTATATACCAACACTCTGGTGACAAATAACTCTAAATGTTACCATTTACGGATAACATGTGGAAAAAAGATACTGCAACTAAATAAATCTAAAAATAGAATGTGTCACTCAACACATTCAAACAGAAGTAGGGAAACACTTGCTCAAAAATGTCACCATCTCTATGCTCAAATGTGGAAACAAATATTATGCACATGAATATATTAAAGCATAATATATGACACACCATATTCACACATTGTAATGAGAACACTTTTCAAAAGATGTCACCAGAATTATGCAGGAATTTGGAAAAAAAGATCATTCGCCTGGACCCGAAAAGTCAATTTGCTACTCAACCTCTGATTTCGGGTTTAAATGACATCCAAAGGAAAGAATTCGATCCGTGGAGACTATCACTTCACCGAGAATGAGGCTTACTTGATCTGTCATATCCCTTGGTGTGTATGATTAGGACTTTTCTCATGGGCCGCCTTATCTTAGTAAGCTGACTTTCCCACCCCCTCCTCGACCCCTGCCAGGGCAAGCAGATCGTTCTTCTTCCTCAAAGAGGCGAAGCTATATGAGCTCATAATTCAATTTGGAAAGAGAAATGCCATGAAATCAAAGGATAGCTGTTGCAAAAAAATATTGCAATGTACCACCGAGCATTCACCCAAAAAATATAATGTTTTTTGAGCCATAAAAAAAAGATTTTGTAGGGATGAAATCAAGGGATTAGTTGAAATGGAAGAAACAAATCCCTTGAATCTCAGTTTTCAAGCTAAAAATTTTCATTTCCTAATAGTTAAATTTTTTGAAAATCATTTAATTATTTAGTTCATTTCCTAATCTGCCCTGTTACTTCAATATTAATTGTCGTCCGTTGATCATCACAAAAATCTGATCTTGTGGTTGATCTTCTCTTAAGGAGACTCCTTATGGTTTTATCACGAGAAGCAAAGCCATTTTCGTAAATATGATAGTTGATAGCGGATATTGTTTTATTAGGAGAGAGGAGAAAGAATGAAATTTATTTTAAGGAGAGAGAGAGAGAGAGAGAGAGAGAGAGAGAGAGAGATTTACTAGGAGAGAGGAGAATGAGTAATATTATTGAAGAAAGTTTCAAAATATATGTGGGTTCATGCCAAAATGGAAGTGTGTAAAATATTTGGGACGGACAAATAAGGGAAGTATAACTCATTTTCTCTTTTCCAGAAATGGGCTGTTGATTCCAGTAGCTCTGCATGTGACAGTCTGAGGCTGAACCATCCAGAGACCCATGTATGTTTACGCTGTATTACTGATTAACTTAGCCCCTTCACTATGTGAAGGTACAATAAATATTAATGACTCTGAATTCTTCTGCAGGTTAGAAACGAATCTGCCGATAATTTCCTGCAGCTATTAAAACAATGGGAAAAATTGTGTAAGTTGTACGTGTCTGATCTCGATAAAACACTTAGATGTGAATTGGAGGCCCCGCCGGAAGCTGAAGGCAATATGAATCAATCGGATAAGGCCGAATCTTCTGGAGAATATGAAGTCTTGTGTCTAGTCGATATTTGTTATGGTGATCACAGTAAAAATGGGAAGTGTGGGATACACTTTAAGGTATACGAGTACCGAATTTTAAATCTTATGCATTCTTTTATTTGAATGTCCCATCGGCTCAGAAATGAGGTGATCAGGGAGAAGTTAAGAGTTGCGTCTGTAGAAGATAAGAGTTGCGTCAGTTAAGATGGTTTTAGCCATGTGAGACGGAGATCTCTTGATGCCCCAATGAGGAGGCTTGAAGGTTGGGGAAGAATTAAAATCGTAAAAGGTAGAGGAAGACCCAAGAAAATATGGATAAATGTGATTGTAAACGATATGAGGTTCAATGGGATAGGAGAAAATATGGCGATGTGGAGGACAATTTGGATGGAAAATATACGAGCTGATGGAGTTTGATTCTTATTTTATTCATTTATTTATCTTTTTTTTTTCTCGCTTGAGTCGATTTGATTTTTCTATACTCTTCGTATTATCATTTATTTATTTCGTTCTTCTAATTATTTTTTTTGTGTCGCCAACGGTTGTAAAAGATGATTCATGTTAGCCGACCCCATATCATATTGGGATTATGGCCCAGTTGTTGTTGTTGTTGTCATTGTCGTCCTCCTATTGGGTTATATATAACATCTATAATGATTTCTGAAGGTACGTTGGAGGGGGTATGGCCCGGATGAAGATACATGGGAACCAATTGAAGGTTTGAGGTGAGGCTTCAAAATTATGTGTTCCGGTGGTTCGAGCAGCCGCGTCTCTAAATCTGTTCCTATTTTACTAATGTCGTTATAATTATTTCAGTAATTGCCAAGAGCGGATACAGGATTTCGTGGTGAAAGGTTTTAAATCTAAACTCCTACCTCTCCCTGTGAGTACATTTTTTTTTTCCTTTTTTTTTTTTTCCCCTTTCTTTCTTTTGTTCTGGAAAAACCACACGCTAAACTACCTGAACTTCGACCCTTTTTACACTTTTGCAACCTAAACTAAGCAAGTTTTACACTTTTGCAATCTTGGACGAGCTGAGAGCAGGCATATTCCGAGAATGTTCCATTTGAATCAGAATATTCCATCTCCGACTGGTCGGAGGTTGCAAAATGAAAAACAGGCTCAATTCAGTTTGTTATTTATGTTGCAGACTTACAGTGTAAATGAAGCCGAAGTTCAGGTTGCGAAAATATTGTTTACTTAAAAAAATGAAAATAGTGTTCATTGCTATTTTTTTTTTCCCTTTTTGGTGGCTTATCAATTCAAAAATATCCCAGGGGGATGCCGATGTCATCTGTGGGGGCCCTCCATGTCAAGGCATTAGCGGCTACAACCGCTATCGAAACTTCGATTCCCCATTGGCCGATGAAAGAAACCGTCAGATCATTGTCTTTATGGACATAGTTGAGTTCCTAAAGCCCCGGTATGCATTAATGGAAAACGTAGTCGACATCATAAGATTCGATAAGGGCTCTATCGGGCGGTACGCTTTAAGCCGTTTGGTCCGCATGAAATACCAAGCTAAGCTAGGCACCATTGCCTCCGGCTGTTACGGTCTCCCTCAATTCCGGTTGCGCGTCTTCATTTGGGGCGCCCGCCATACTGAAAAGTTGCCTCAATTCCCACTCCCCACCCACGACGTCGTCGTGAAATATTGGCCTCCGCTCGAATTCGAAAGAAACATCGTAGCTTATGACGAGGGCCAGCCCCGCATGCTCGAACAAGCTGTGGTTCTGCGCGATTTTATTTCCGACCTTCCGGATGTCTCGAACGACGAGACCCGCGAGGAAATGGAGTACGTAAAATTTCCGGAAACCGAGTACCAAAGCTACATAAGATTAAGTAAAGATGAAATGATGGGTAACAGCCTTATATCAATCGGCCCGAAATCCTCGATTTTGTATGACCATCGGCCTTTACAACTTTGCGAGCATGACTATCTGCGCGTTTGTCGAATCCCGCGAAGAAAAGGAGCCAATTTCCGGGACTTTCCCGGAATTATAGTCGGAGAGGATAATGTGGCTCGCCGTGACCCAATGGTGGAGCCGGTAATGCTTCCGACCGGACAGCCACTTGTACCCGATTCCATATTAAGTTTCGAACATGGAAAGTCGAGAAGGCCGTACGCAAGATTATGGTGGGATGAGACTGTATCGACATTGGTGACTTTTCCACATGTACGTGTCCAGGCAATCTTACATCCTGAGCAAGATAGACTCCTCACAATACGAGAATGTGCGAGATTGCAGGGGTTTCCGGATTATTACAGGTTCTGTGGGACGATTAAAGAGAGGTATCGTCAGGTCGGAAATGCGGTTTCGATTCCGGTTGGGCGCGCGTTGGGATATGCGCTCGGAATGGCGTACGGAAAGGCGATTGGCGATGAGCCACTAATAACTTTGCCGCCAAAGTTCTCTTCTCGTCTGCCTTCCGTCAGTGAGATTGTTTGTGTTGGCGGGTTGAATGGGTGTTCATTTTAAATTATTCTTCATTGGAGAATGGTGCAGGTTTTGTTGTAATGTAACTGTTGCTGGAGACTAGCTTCCGTGGGCGGATCGACCGGCACTCAGCAGAATATGTGTTAGGGCTATTTTTTTCTTCATATCTTTAGATCATTGGCCAGATGAATGGCTGAGTGAGTGTCTTTATGGACATATGCTGAGGCAAATGATCATGTTGCTGGCGGGGATATTGTTAAATTTCGGGGACTTGGTACGTTCTGCACATGAAATTCATTAATCTCACATGACATTCATGCTCCATCATTTCGACACCCATCCTCAGGGGCGGATATACAGCCCATTTAGAGGGGGGGGGGGGTGCCCGCAGTCGGAAAAAAACTCTATCTTGTATTTTGTATTTTAATGTATTTTGTTGTTTTTTAAACTGAAAATACTTCTCTTTATAATAGAAGGAAAAATACTTATAACTTGCATTATCTCTTTATAACAAAGAAAATGCTTATCATAATTTTTTCATGTCAATTACATTTGTGCCCCGATCACGCATGTGCGAAAATGCTTATCTTAAAATCAATTGGCGACGAGGAATAACCATCGAGTTTATAAGGCTTTCCGGCACTGTTTTGATCAATGTGGGACAAATGAGCAGATCTGTAGTAGATTTTGAGATGAAATATACAGATGGTAATAATCTGTGTTTTGAAGTGAGTAGTTACAAATACATATTCATCTAGGAATATATCAGACTGGAGAAAGATTACAGAGAAAACAATAGTTTGTAACACGAACTTAAGCAATTTTTCGTACTTTACAACGTAAAACTTTATTTGTTTCCAACCTAAACTTTTTTTTTACAACGTTCGCGCGGGAATATGCATATGTACTCATTTAAATATATGATATTCTTATTTGCTCTAAGTTTAACAATTACTCTGATACTTAAATTGTCGGTTATGACCTTTATACGATTTGATGTAATTATGTGACTTAAATGTGGTTTGTGTTACTTAAATAAATGACTCGAATATATTTAGATAAAGAATTATCAAAATTTTAAGTGAAAATGAAATATTTTATATTTAAATGGAAACTGTACATGGATTTTCTAGAAATATTATAGAAAAATGTACAATACTTAAATTTTGGAGCATCTTCAGAAAAAATATTGGACTATGACAATTCCAAAAAAAAAAAAAAATTGTATATATATTTTTAAACTATTATTTTTCATCTAAATTCAAACATTCGTAAAGTCGTACATGAGATACCATGACATCCCCATATGCACCAATCAAAGTCTGGAAGTGGCACGTGAGCAGAGGAATATTCGTGTCTGCCGGCTGATATTCCGTGCGGCCTAACACGTGTCATATGGCGTTAGTTCCTCGCCGCACACCACCTATGATCTCAACAAACTCTCAATCTCTGCGCGGTAGTTGGGAATGTTTAAAAATTTGGAAGTCAAATATATATCTCGTAATTTAATTGGTAAAAGTATTGTGGGATCGGAGCTGTTATCCCGAATACTAGTCAGATATAAGCTTGGAATCTTGGTATCAAAAAAAAAAAAATCTCTATTTCCGCCGTCCGCCAAAAAACACATTCCGACAGTGGTCCTACTAGAGGATACGCAGCAGATCAAGAGTCTTCATTTGTACTAGTAGTAGTAGTATTAATAAACTTTATTTCCGTCCCTAAAGTATAGACTGATGGTAAGTTGCAAGGTGATTGGGATGGAAATACTTCGACATCGCGGGTTCGAATCCGTGTGGTGACAATACTTTGTTGAAATATTGCAAGGTTTGTTGCTGGGTTCGTGTCCTGTTGGTCCTCTCCCTTGCAGGGCTGCTATTAGTGCACATCTCTCGATTTAACACCCGTCTGGTCAAGGGACCTCTGATACAGGTGGGTGGAGTTTCTCGTCTCTCCCTTAACAAAAAAATAAACTGTATTTCAGCAATCATGTTTCTTTCTTCATGATTCGTCGCCGGTTTTTCCTTCCCGCGTTTTTTTTTGTTTATGGCAAGCAATAGACGACAATTTATGTCATGGACCCGAGTATGTGTAGGTCTGTTCTCGGTCCGGGTATTGTCTTTTCGAGTCTTGACCATTAAGGTATCGAGTATTACCGGTTCTGGGTCCCAACTTCAATACTTGTATCCGGACCGCTAACGTTTCGGGTGAGTATCGGTCCCAGATATTTCGAATGGGTTCTCGGGTATCTTGGATCGTTAAAAGCCCTAATCAACAAAACCTCATAATCAGGGCCGGTCCTGAGGTTCCGAATGCCCATGGCGAAAAGCTAGGAAAATGCCCTTTTATTACGCAAATGAAAGAGTTTGGAGCCTAGTCATACGAGACGGCTCATCCCCACGCCGGATCTTTATTAAATAAAACAAAAACAATACAACAGGATGACGTCGAGAAGAGGCCCAAGAGAAAACTATTTTGCTGCTAAAAATGGGCCTATCAGGCCTAAGAAGTCACCGGTTGGTGATACCTTTCGAATTTTGTTGCCCATGGCCGTCGCCATCACAGCCATGGGCTCGGGCCGGCCCTGCTCATAATTGAAACAAGAATGGAGTTTTTTTCAAATGTATGCAAAAGAAATTTAGAGATAAGGTCTTTTAAACTCACTTTTTCTATATGTACCTATACCTTATACAATATATTGTACGACGTATGTTTACAAAAAATTAACATTTTTTTTACCGGATTAACGGTTTCTGTCCTTATCGGTTCCAGTTCTAATTTCAGTACGAGTATCCGCACCGCTAACGTTTCGAGTGAGTATCGGTCCGAGATATTATCAAGCGGTTCTCGGGTATACTTGGATCGCTAACAGCCCTAAGTACGTGTATGATGCATTTGGATATAAGTTAATTCTAATATTTTTTTTCATTAGAATTTTTCATTGTATGTTTATTCTTTCAATATTTTATGATTTAATTTAGTTTTAGGGTTTAATTTTGATTTTTATGATTTATTTTTGTATATTTTCAAGTTTTAAGATTTACTTTTAATATTTTCCAGTTTGTGTTGATTTTTTATTTCCTGGGTCAATTTCATTTTTCATGGTTAATAACATATACTATTAAAGTTGTATTTTTTCATACAAAAATAATATTTTATTCTCATAGATATATTTCTATTAATGCATTGTATTAATGCAAAAAGATTAATACCGAATATGTATGAAAATGAGATTCTGCCCGAATACTTTTCCAAAAAGATATATGTGCAAAATTAAATTATGATCTTGTTTTAGATATTGACATATCTAAAATTTTCGGTGTACTTTTAAAATGTTTTAAACATATTACATCTAATAATAGGAAAAATGAAGAATAATTGTTGGGGTATTAGGGTTTATGATGGAGATTCGAATTCCAAAAGATCGTGTAATCACTTTCCGAACTGATATTTCTACCCTATGCCTGGGTTACAAGAAATTCAGCCTAAGATAATCCAAAGGGACACTTACGAATCTAAGCACAGAAACGTAAGCCAAATTGCTAGAGAAATTCTGAGTTCGTCAGAAAAAGAGAGAGCTGAGAAAGGTGTATCAAGACTCAAAGAGAAGAGCCTTATTTATACATGCCGGATTAGGGTTGCATTAGGGCGGATTAGAGTTGCATTAGCGGCGCCGTCATCAGGACTTAATTAGTGATCCGGAATTAGGGTTTGACGGATGGTTTTCGAAAATTGACGAAATTAGTCAATTTTACCATAGTCTCCCTCTAAAATTCGGATTTTTCACTAAGTTACAATCCAAATTTTCGAAGACCTTTTGGGTGCTGCCCCAAACCCAGCGGGGGCTCTTGTAACACCCCCAGATTTAACCGGAAATATTACAGCGCCGTGGGCCCCGAGATGGAACCCACAAGGCTAAAAGAAATTTTCACAAACATTTACAAATGCCCAAGAGGCCAACGACGGTACTAACTTTAAAAATTCACAAAGACTTATAAAATCCATTTATCAAAAACCGTCGTAAAACTCATTTGAAATCGCAAGGCCAAACAGCCGATACTCAAAAGTTTAGAAAACGATTTCCAAAGTAACCTCAGTTACCAGATACCAAAAGAGCGTCTCAAAATACTCACGCAGCGGAAAAAGACCAACCAAAACGATACTCTAGCAGCGGAAAACAAGAACCAATCAAGAAACTCAATGCACACAACATGTCTTAGCCAGTATCCTCCGGGAAGCTCATCTCTTCACGACCGCTACAAGCTCGATACTCCGAGAACCTAAAAGAAATACCACGACGGGGTCAGCCATAATATCCAACAATGATAACTGTCACATCACATTAAGAATACATACCAATGAGAATAAGAATACGACCAATGTAATCTTACCGCCATGACTTTACTTACTCAAGTAATTCTCATCAGAATAACCATTAAACTCGAACATAATATTTGTATTGTACCTCAAACAATACTCAAGATCCTCAAACTATCATAACCAACTCACGATACGGAAATCTACCATTTCTGACCAATACGATCCATCGAATAATATCATCAAATCCCAAAACGATAACCGATTGTCCACCAAAGACAAGACCAAAGAAAATATGGAACATACCTCGAGATATGATGTGCCACGATAATCATATCAGTCTAATCCGATATCAGAACAATGCAATGCGGACAAGGTCCTAACACAAGACCTACAAATGCATACTCATATGACAACGTCAATATGCTCAAAAACAATAACAACTATGTATACTCAATGGAAATCCCATGATCCAGCGCCCTCAGCATAGATCCCAAGATGATCCTACAAGATCAACACGAGGTGGATAACCAACAATATACATATGCACAACAATAACACAATACTGGGTAATCCAACGATCCAGCGCCCTCAGCATAGATCCCAAGATGATCCCGTCGGACCAACACGAGGTGGAAAAAAACCCGTCCAATGATCCAGCGCCCTCAGCATAGATCCCAAGATGATCCCGTCGGACCAACACGAGGTGGACATCCGATCCAGCGCCCTCAGCATAGATCGCGCGATCCCATCGGATCAACACAACATAAACAACACAATATGCATACACATATGCAACACAATATGTTCATCATCATGAACAACGCAACATGAACGACAATATGACAAATCAATTAAGACGACCTCATGTTCGACAACATGAATGATAATACGCATGATCAAATCACTAACTCTAATTGAATCGATATAAGATACTTGCCCCGAGTCCTTCGGGAGAAATCTCGATGTCCAATCATCACCGACGATTGTCCTCAATGCTCGGCGATCCAAACGAACAATGAACTATAGATACTCATATCCTCGTCTTTACCATAATGTAACCTTGATACTCGAACATACCAATAACTGAGATAATCATATACATTATGATTTATCTCCCAGAATCGAAAGAACAATATGCGATCCGAATACCCAGAGTTCAAAATAATAATCATCGCTATATGCATTATAAACGAAATGAAACTGAAACCATTCATTAAATATTATAACTGAGCAAGTAATAACTTGTCTCGATACCGATACCACGAAGCTGCTGCCGAACACATTGCCTTTGTCTACGAACTCCTCAGCCTCGATCAAACGCAATACAATGGACATACTCGAACACGACCGCAATATCCGGTTATAATCACCGATCAGCAATCTCAACCTATCGAAGAAATCAAATAACACATATCCGATAACAATCAACAACTGACAATACTAACCAATCGAACTCAACGGTTCAACACAACCTCGAATAAACACAAATGTAACCAACCAAGTCAAACCATCACGAATTCCTAATCAAAACACAAAAATATCAAGATCGTCGCCTACTTAGCGCACGTTAATCACCTAACGTAGCGTGCGCTAAGTTGCTCCCGTTAGCGCGCGCTAGGCGAGAACGTAGCGTGCGCTAATGCTGTGCAGTGGCATGCATTTCAAGCATCGTCTAACACTTCCGTCATGACAATGATCAACTCATCTCGAGATTAAGGATTTCATAACAATCATGACATATAATTTAATAGCTCTTCAAGAACACGAATTATCCAAATTCACGTTCATGATCCATAAAATGATAAAATCCGATGTGTTCTAACATCTAAAAATCCTTATTCATCATGTTCTTCGACATACAATTCCTATAACTTCAAGAATCACAGTAGCATCACCATAATCGTTACCATACGAAGTAACCAACGACAAAACATCAAAAATCCGAATTGAAGAAGGGAATTACATCAACATATATCTTGAATTCCATCTAAAACCATACGAAACATATCAATACTCATATATTGATAACAACACTAACTTAGTACGGTAATCCAACTCGTTGTCATGCTCATCAACTTGTTTATATGATAATCATCAACTCAAGAACATCATATACAATCCAAAACGAAATCTCAAAGTGAAGAGTAATTACCTTTTTTGAAGGAAAGGATTGATTTCCACGAATCACCAATGATTTCAAGAACAAAGCTTTTTACTCCATGATTTCCATCTTTAATCTTGTTAAACAGGATCATCCCTCAGTGTTTAGGAACTCCAAATGTTCTCCCAAGGTTGTCTCTATCGGGTGAAAGGAAAGAAATGGACGAAATGTTTCATGACACACGTTTGTCCCTTTATATAGAATGCACCACTAGCGTGCGCTAAACCCTTATGTTTAGCGTGCGCTAGCCTTAGCGTGCGCTAACTGACTTTGTTAGCGTGCGCTATCGCAGTCCAGAGGCTACTGTCTTGCTTCGTAAACTACCTTACGTACGTAATGCCCATGCATTAACGTACGTAAATCATCATGCTTAGCGTACGCAAGTCATTTATCTTAGCGTGCGCTATCCGAAGTTGACTTGCTACATCGTTCACCTACCACTCGCCCCCACATTCCGACAGCATCTAGCAAGGATAAGATTCCTTGTTGACTGATACATAGTTAGCGTGCGCTAAGCCTAATATCTTAGCGTGCGCTAATACTTCAGGACAACAACCGTTGACTTACGTAACGTGCGCGAAGCGGTAGGGTCCACACGCAGATTCCTTCCGATCTGTCTGCACTAGCGTACGCTAACCTATAAACGTAGCGTGCACTAATCCTGCACGATAGCGTGCGTTATGCATGAATATCAGCGTGCGCTAATAAGGCTATACTTAGCCATTTTCCGCAGTTCTTGTCCAACGTCTCGACATACCAAAAGCGAACATAAGACACACTGAACACAAACACTGAATCCAATAATATCATCATACGATATACCCAATATCAAAAGTACGACAACCTGATACACAATATCCTCAAATGTAATTGTCGACCAAATACGACAATTATACCGATACTGCTATCTCAGTCCTTTATTTATTTTATCTCTACTGTACAGATTCTGTAACACACCAAAAACCTTACGGGAGTATTACACGCCGTGGGCCCCGCGCCGGAACCCACCAGGCTAAAAATCATTTACAAAAACGCCAAAAAGGCCGATGACGGTAGTATTTTCCAAAACTCACAAAATCATTTGAAAACACCCAACTACCGTCAAGAAAAATCAAGGCCAAAAACTCGGTTAAGGGAATCGGTTTTTGAAATCAAACTCAGTTGGCATAAAGCCGAAAGCCATTTGAAAGAACTCACGCAGCGGATAGAAATACAATCCAAGATACATATACATCAATAATGATATACACAACAAAATACACGATTCCCCAACAATATGCCATAGCCAGTATCGTCCGGAACCCTCGCCTCACGACCGCAACCATCAAAGTCCTCAATACCTGAAAAACAAGTCCCACAACGGGGTCAGCAATAATGCCCGACAAATAACCACAAGTACATAAACATAAATATTCACATGCCATGCATCATGAGAATAATAACCTCAACGATGACCTTACCACTTCCGTAATCCAACGATTCTCGTCAAAAACCCAAAATCAAGATAATACCAAAAAAATCCCAGTATCACGACAATACCGTATAATACCTCAATACCGAATACTTTCTCGTACATAATCCTCTATGTACGATTACCTTAAAACATACCTCTATCCGGACATCCTTCCGGAATGCATACATGTACCAAGAATATCCAAAATGACATCAACAATATCCGAATACTACAATCTTCCCAAGATTGTCCAAGTATCTCAACAATCATCAACTGTGCATTCTAATCCTTTTAGAACATCACCGAACATTCGTCAATATGCAATACAACATAAAATACTTATGAAATATAAATGGACTTACTCATCAAAACATTACAACCGAACAAGTAAACACTTGCCTGGATACCAACATGATAAAACCAACACCGAACTCATCGTCCTCGTCTACGAGCTCTTCAAATTTGATCGAACGAATCTACGGTCTTCCAACGAAGCACAACAGTTATACCTATTGATTAATCACCCTAGAACAATAATCATGTCAATAATCGGACCAACTCGGTAACAAGGATCATAACATGCACAACTGAATTCAACCTCGTATTATGATCCAGAAATCCATCTCAAAACGATTTAAACGAATCATCATCTTTAATAATATGAAGAAACATTCGAAGTTCTTATCAAAATCTATAAAATCCCATATAACATCGTTATATGATTATCCAACATGTTCCTCACATGTAATCATCCAAGAAAAACGAGCCATTAACAAAGGAGTATGAAGATTACCTGGTTTAGACGAACCAAAAAGAAGAACACTAGAACTCCATCCAAAGAATCATGAACAACTTGAAGAACAAGGCTTGAATCCAAGCTCTCAATCTAATGTTGTTAAAGATTATCATTATACAGTGTTTGGGAATCCCAAATAACTCTCAACTCTCTCTCTCCCGACTAAAGGAAGAAGAATGGACGAAATGCCTCACAATACCCCTCTGTCCTCCTTTTATAATAAACATTATTAGCGTGCGCTAACATCTCATGTTTAGCGTGCGCTACAGCCTTAGCGTGCGCTAACTGACTTTGTTAGCGTGCGCTATCGCAGTCCAGAGGCTACTGTCTTGCTTCGTAAACTAGCTTACGTACGTAATGCCCATGCATTAACGTACGTAAAACATCCTGCCTAGCGTACGCAAGTCCTTGCTCTTAGCGTGCGCTACCCGAAGTTGACTTGCTACAGTGTTCACCTACCACTCGTGCCCCCACATGCCGAAAGCATCCGCGATTACCGGGATTCCTTTGACCGATCTGGAATTAGCGTGCGCTAATCATACAGTTTTAGCGTGCGCTAGCTCTACACGACAAACACTCGTTGACCTTATCTGGGCACGCATCGAACATGGCCGGGTCCACCCGCCGAAAGCTAAGATTCCATTATTGGCGATCTGATGTTAGCGTGCGCTAACCAACATGCGTTAGCGTGCGCTAACTGAATATAAAAATCAACCTGGGCCTACCTGTCGGCCACCTTCCTAACTAACCCGGCAAGTCGTTACGTCGTTAGGGTCCTCCTTAGCGTCGTAATCGAACCTCTTAGCGTCGCTATCAATACTTCGTAGCATGCGCTACTGTACCCGATGGCGTGCGCTAATGAAACATTTATAGCGTGCGCTATCGTTGCTGTGCCTAGCCATATTCAGCTATCCTCAACCAATATCTCGACATACCAATCGAACATACGGCACAATGAATACATATACACATTCAATAACATTATCAAACGTTCAGAACGTTCTCAAGCACAAATATCCATCAACGATATCCAACATATAAACGAAAAAATATATCCGAAAAATCGGGGTATTACACTCTACCCCCCTTAAAAATAAGTTTCGTCCTCGAAACTTGCAATCTCTGTACAAACATCTCAACAGAAAAAATCCAAATCACCAAGGCAACCAAATAAATACCGAATAATATACTTACAGGTCAGTGAAGACGAAGATCTCCCGTGATACTAGCATATGACACCATTTCAAAAATCTCGACACAACAAGAATGCCAAAACAGGAATAATCACAATTTGAAAACGATTGGTCTCCGCCAAGACCACAACAAGTTTAGAGCACTGTCGAGTTTTGTGGGATCTGTGACGCTGTGTCTCCTCACCTAAAGCGCATGAGCCGCACCTTGTCACATGCACGTATCACCGGCGTTCCACTCCACATCGAAAGCCGCACATTGCACGTGCCTCGCACCGGCGTTCACTTCCCGATTGGAGCCGCACATTGCACATGACCACGGCACCGGCGTTCACTCCCTGCCTCATCGGTCTCGGGAACACCAACAATCCCCAAACCCACACATCACCACGACAGTACTCAAAAATTACACAGTTCCAAAACATCACAAACATCACGCTACTACCACACCGGTAGAGCCACATAACACACATGCCCGGTTATCACAAAACCTTGGGCTCCGATACCATATTTGTAACACCCCAAAAACCTTACGGGAGTATTACACGCCGTGGGCCCCGCGCCGGAACCCACCAGGCTAAAAATCATTTACAAAAACGCCAAAAAGGCCGATGACGGTAGTATTTTCCAAAACTCACAAAATCATTTGAAAACACCCAACTACCGTCAAGAAAAATCAAGGCCAAAAACTCGGTTAAGGGAATCGGTTTTTGAAATCAAACTCAGTTGGCATAAAGCCGAAAGCCATTTGAAAGAACTCACGCAGCGGATAGAAATACAATCCAAGATACATATACATCAATAATGATATACACAACAAAATACACGATTCCCCAACAATATGCCATAGCCAGTATCGTCCGGAATCCTCGCCTCACGACCGCAACCATCAAAGTCCTCAATACCTGAAAAACAAGTCCCACAACGGGGTCAGCAATAATGCCCGACAAATAACCACAAGTACATAAACATAAATATTCACATGCCATGCATCATGAGAATAATAACCTCAACGATGACCTTACCACTTCCGGTAATCCAACGATTCTCGTCAAAAACCCAAAATCACGATAATACCATAAAAATCCCAGTATCACGACAATACCGTATAATACCTCAATACCGAATACTTTCTCGTACATAATCCTCTATGTACGATTACCTTAAAACATACCTCTATCCGGACATCCTTCCTAATGCATACACGTACCAAGAATATCCAAAATGACATCAACAATATCCGAATACTACAATCTTCCCAAGATTGTCCAAGTATCTCAACAATCATCAACTGTGCATTCTAATCCTTTTAGAACATCACTGAACATTCGTCAATATGCAATACAACATAAAATACTTATGAAATGTAAATGGAATTACTCATCAAAACATTACAACCGAACAAGTAAACACTTGCCTGGATACCAACATGATAAAACCAACACCGAACTCATCGTCCTCGTCTACGAGCTCTTCAGCCCGATCGAACGAATCTACGGTCTTCCAACGAAGCACAACGCTTATACCTATTGATTAATCACCCTAGAACAATAATCATGTCAATAATCGGACCAACTCGGTAACAAGGATCATAACATGCACAACTGAATTCAACCTCGTATTATGATCCAGAAATCCATCTCAAAACGATTTAAACGAATCATCATCTTTAATAATATGAAGAAACATTCGAAGTTCTTATCAAAATCCATAAAATCCCATATAACATCGTTATATAATTATCCAACATGTTCCTCACATGTAATCATCCAAGAAAAACGAACCATTAACAAAGGAGTATGAAGATTACCTGGTTTAGACGAACCAAAAAGAAGAACACTAGAACTCCATCCAAAGAATCATGAACAACTTGAAGAACAAGGCTTGAATCCAAGCTCTCAATCTAATGTTGTTAAAGATTATCATTATACAGTGTTTGGGAATCCCAAATAACTCTCAACTCTCTCTCTCTCCCGACTAAAGGAAGAAGAATGGACGAAATGCCTCACAATACCCGTCTGTCCTCCTTTTATAATAAACATTATTAGCGTGCGCTAACATCTCATGTTTAGCGTGCGCTCTGATTTAGCGTGCGCTAATCGACTTTGTTAGCGTGCGCTATCGCACCCGCAGGCTACTGCCTTGCTTCGTAAACTAGCTTACGTACGTAATGCCCATGCATTAACGTACGTAAAACATCCTGCCTAGCGTACGCAAGTCCTTGCTCTTAGCGTGCGCTACCCGAAGTTGACTTGCTACAGTGTTCACCTACCACTCGTGCCCCCACATGCCGAAAGCATCCGCGATTACCGGGATTCCTTTGACCGATCTGGAATTAGCGTGCGCTAATCATACAGTTTTAGCGTGCGCTAGCTCTACACGACAAACACTCGTTGACCTTATCTGGGCACGCATCGAACATGGCCGGGTCCACCCGCCGAAAGCTAAGATTCCATTATTGGCGATCTGATGTTAGCGTGCGCTAACCAACATGCGTTAGTGTGCGCTAACTGAATATAAAAATCAACCTGGGCCTACCTGTCGGCCACCTTCCGGAACTAACCCAGCAAGTCGTTACGTACGTTAGGGGTCCTCCTTAGCGTACGTAACCGAACCTCTTAGCGTACGCTATCAATACTTCGTAGCATGCGCTACCTGTACCCAGTAGCGTGCGCTAATGAAACATTTATAGCGTGCGCTATCGTTGCTGTGCCTAGCCATATTCAGCTATCCTCAACCAATATCTCGACATACCAATCGAACATACGGCACAATGAATACATATACACATTCAATAACATTATCAAACGTTCAGAACGTTCTCAAGCACAAATATCCATCAACGATATCCAACATATAAACGAAAAAATATATCCGAAAAATCGGGGTATTACAGATTCCACGCTGTACAATATAACTCGGATAAAATAATATTAAACATCAGTAGTAGAAATTCCGGATATTACATTCTACACCCCTTAAAATAAGTTTCGTCCTCGAAACTTGCAATCCATCATAAAACGAACAACCATACTGTTCAACCCAAAATATCCCAAAACCATCACGGCACTGATCAATCATCATTATTCTGAATAGCCAAAACCGCATACTTACAAATACGCAGGTTGATGGTCTCCGGAGATACTAGCCAGCGTTCTCACGGTATAGTCTCAATACGCTTACGATCACAATTCCCTGATTCTCAACGAAATATATCATCTTCGGATCAAACAATCTGCCCGAATCAAATTCTGTCTGCCTGATTACATAATCAAGTCTCAATTCTGATAAAACGAATAATATCCGATGTATCTGTGAAACAACTGCTCAATACAATGGCAACGAATCCCGAAACATCGATAGACAATCTGAACGCTCAGATGATCACCAACAATGATCAACAATCAACCGAATTTATCATCGACATGATAAATTCCAATCGACCAACCGTAGGTCAAAACACAATCGAGAATATCATCAACGTGATAAACTCCAATACAACCAACGAACGATCAACGGAAATCGAGAATACCTTCACACGGTAAACTCCAACACTATCAACACAGAACCACAGAAACAGATATACGAAAAAGCAAAATTCTCAAAACGACACACCGATCACATACAGTGGATCTCAATAAACGTATCCGAGTGGCGAACATACCCCTCGGCATATGAACAACCCATCACAAACTGACGAACATACCCAATTCATACAAGGAGTGGGAACGACCACTCAATATCCAAAACAACCAGCATGGGGTCACCATCCCCAAATTTGCACTTACAAGGAAATCATTCCAGAATCACTGTGGTAAAATCGCGCTACTACCGTACCAATGGAATCACATAGCACATATGTTCCGGTTTCACAAAATCCCAAGTTTCCAAAATAATATTATGTGCATGAATCTACAACACGCAACATATTTCTCTTATCTGATAACTCAACCAATCATCACCGGATAATCAAACTAACATACTGAAGTTCGAATTCCTTTTCCATCGTACCATCAATATGATATGCACTATGCACTAAATGCGTATGTATATCAATCACATTTTCAAAACCAGTTTGAAATCATATATTCTTGTCACGAAGACAATTTTCGAAAGTTCTTTCAAAAATTTCAAAACTAAAACATAAATTTTGGTAAGATCACAAAGTCAATTTTCGAAAAATTAACTAGGCTCAATGGTGCCAAGTATTTGATAACAGTTTCCTTCGAATCCACACGATTTCGAAGTTTTAAAATGAAAAGTATGCAAATGCTCGACCATATCCATACTCCTGTATACCAATTCGGTTCGTCGCCAATATTCACTGATATTCCATCGGAAAACCACACGATCGAGTTCCAAAACCTCAATATATAAATTCCGACTAAACTCCTTTTCCACACATGACTTGCAACGTCAGTCATTAACCCATCCTGGATCACCTTAAATATGATATGACAAAATATTGAAACAAATCCACACAGCGAAAGACTTCCCAAGAGGTTCAATTTGAACAAGTAAACCAAAGCCTCTAAAGGCGGAAATAACATAGGTAAACGATTGGTAAAGTGTTTTACAAGTCTCGGGAGTTTTAAGAAAACAGAAAAGCCGTTTGAAACATTAGGGTCTTAGCCCGTATCTCGTTCCGCATTACAAAAAGTTTAAAAAGTAGAAAACCCCTTTTCGGACTTCAAGTCCTGAGTTATAAAACCATTTCAAAATCGATTGGGTCTCGGCCCAAAATCATTTTCCGTAAAACATCCGTAAAATATTCATTTTGAAAAGTATCATTTTCAAATGCTCAAAACAGTTCATGTATCTCAAATGAATTAACATGCTACATGTTCTTCTCAACAATCCATAGTCCTTCTCCCGATTACACAATCCCGTTCCAAAATCTAGCTGATATACTGATTTCCAAAATCATAACTTCTCAAGATCATCAATCCTATCCCAACTCTGTCACCTTATATTGAAATGCATAATATCTCGAATCTCAAAACATATCAACTCGTAACTACAAGAAATCTCAATGAAATTCAAAATCCGAATACTTACAGATCGTGAAGCCGACGATTCCCCGTGATACTGGCACATGTCTAGACTCAAGAAAATACTCGACACAGTATTTTCAAAACTCACGCTTTGCAAACTCGGTGCAACTCAAGAACACAATATATCACGTAAACACCATTTGGAAAAGTTATAACAAGCCCAGACGACATCGCAAATCCGATAACGCACAAGCCCGAGTGAACAACAAAGACTCACGGCTCTAGTACTTGTCAATCGACAACTCGAATGACGCAACAAAACACGACCAACTCGACCCAAATGCCTAGGTTTTCTCAACCTAAGCTCCGATACCATATTCGTAACACCCTGCATTTAACCGGAAATATTACAGTCGTGGCCCCGAGATGGAACCCACAAGGCTAAAAGAAATTTTCACAAACATTTACAAATGCCCAAGAGGCCAACGACGTACTAACTTTAAAAATTCACAAAGACTTATAAAATCCATTTATCAAAAACCGTCAGAAACTCATTTGAAATCGCAAGGCCAAACAAATTGATACTCAAAAGTTTAGAAAACGATTTCCAAAGTAACCTCAGTTACCAGATACCAAAAGAGCGTCTCAAAATACTCACGCAGCGGAAAAAGACCAACCAAAACGATACTCTAGCAGCGGAAAACAAGAACCAATCAAGAAACTCAATGCACACAACATGTCCTAGCCAGTATCCTCCGGGAAGCTCATCTCTTCACGACCGCTACAAGCTCGATACTCCGAGAACCTAAAAGAAATACCACGACGGGGTCAGCCATAATATCCAACAATGATAACTGTCACATCACATTAAGAATACATACCAATGAGAATAAGAATACGACCAATGTAATCTTACCGCCATGACTTTACTTACTCAAGTAATTCTCATCAGAATAACCATTAAACTCGAACATAATATTTGTATTGTACCTCGAACAATACTCAAGATCCTCAAACTATCATAACCAACTCACGATACGGAAATCTACCATTTCTGACCAATATGATCCATCGAATAATATCATCAAATCCCAAAACGATAACCGATTGTCCACCAAAGACAAGACCAAAGAAAATATGGAACATACCTCGAGATATGATGTGCCACGATAATCATATCAGTCTAATCCGATATCAGAACAATGCAATGCGGACAAGGTCCTAACACAAGACCTACAAATGCATACTCATATGACAACGTCAATATGCTCAAAAACAATAACAACTATGTATACTCAATGGAAATCCCATGATCCAGCTTCTCAAGATAGATCCCAAGATGATCCTACAAGATCAACACGAGGTGGATAACCAACAATATACATATGCACAACAATAACACAATACTGGGTAATCCAACGATCCAGCGCCCTCAGCATAGATCCCAAGATGATCCCGTCGGACCAACACGAGGTGGAAAACCCGTCCAATGATCCAGCGCCCTCAGCATAGATCCCAAGATGATCCCGTCGGACCAACACGAGGTGGACATCCGATCCAGCGCCCTCAGCATAGATCGCGCGATCCCATCGGATCAACACAACATAAACAACACAATATGCATACACATACGCAACACAATATGTTCATCATCATGAACAACGCAACATGAACGACAATATGACAAATCAATTAAGACAACCTCATGTTCGACAACATGAATGATAATACGCATGATCAAATCACTAACTCTAATTGAATCGATATAAGATACTTGCCCCGAGTCCTTCGGGAGAAATCTCGATGTCCAATCATCACCGACGATTGTCCTCAATGCTCGGCGATCCAAACGAACAATGAACTATAGATACTCATATCCTCGTCTTTACCATAATGTAACCTTGATACTCGAACATACCAATAACTGAGATAATCATATACATTATGATTTATCTCCCAGAATCGAAAGAACGATATGCGATCCGAATACCCAGAGTTCACAATAATAATCATCGCTATATGCATTATAAACGAAATGAAACTGAAACCATTCATTAAATATTATAACTCAGCAAGTAATAACTTGCCTCGATACCGATACCACGAAGCTGCTGCCGAACACATTGCCTTTGTCTACGAACTCCTCAGCCTCGATCAAACGCAATACAATGGACATACTCGAACACGACCGCAATATCCGGTTATAATCACCGATCAGCAATCTCAACCTATCGAAGAAATCAAATAACACATATCCGATAACAATCAACAACTGACAATACTAACCAATCGAACTCAACGGTTCAACACAACCTCGAATAAACACAGTCAGAACCAACCAAGTCAAACCATCACGAATTCCTAATCAAAACACAAAAATACTGCACTGTCTGCCTACTTAGCGCACGTTAATCACCTAACGTAGCGTGCGCTAAGTTGCTCCCGTTAGCGCGCGCTAGGCAGTAAACGTAGCGTGCGCTAATGCTGTGCAGTGGTGTAACACCCCGAGATATTCGGGATAATTACAGCGCCGTAAACCCTTTAAATAAGGATTTACAAGGCTAATTAAAAAGGAAAGTGAATATAAGACGTCAATACTTGTGAAAATTCGAGTTTATGAAAACGTACAACTGGTTCAACGGATAATTAATACAACCATATCGAATTAATATCAAAGGACACACGTACTCGAGTACAGAAACCAAACCAAGACAACAAATCTCCAATAACAATAAACATCACTGAACCCCTTCGTCATCACGTCAGACGCGTGGTCGCTTTCCCTGCTCCTTAGCTACCCGAACATCAAAACAAATGTCCACCCCGAAGGGGTTAGCAAAACAATGCTAGTACAAGTATCGTATTTAAACAATTCGAATATGCATCAACAATACACAACAAGACATATCACACGGGCTTCCGCACGGAACCCGACAATGCGAATCTACAAGATTCCATTACACAAGATGGGTATTCCAATGATCCAGCCTCAAGATAGATCCCAAGATGATCCCGGACCAACACGAGGTGGAAATAACCCGCCCAATGATCCAGCCTCACTTAGATCCCAAGATGATCCCGCGGACCAACACGAGGTGGACATCCGATCCAGGCCTCAGCATAGATCGTACAACGTATACAAACACAACTCATGCATACACATATGCCAAATCATTATGTTCATCAACATGAACATATAAACAATATACAACGAATATCATGAAAAATCAACGAAGTAAATATCATGTTCAACAACATGCATAATCATACGTATACTCCAAAAATACCGATATTAACATATCACGATACTTGCCTCGAAGATGGCAAGAATGATATACTTCAATGCTCTCGATGCACTCAAGGCCGCCTCCGATCTACGTAAAAAGCTCGAACCTTAACAAAAGGAACGATATACAAATCATCTCGAGTCGAACAATGGTTTCAACAATTCGACCTACGGCCAAAAGCTCAAACTAAACAAGTCGCTGGATTGCTTAGCGCGCCACGTATTATACGTAACGCGGCGCTAAGTCGAATCGTTAGCGTGACGCTATCATATAAGACTAGCGGCGCTAGCCACAATCGGCAACCGCTCGGCCGCTTCATAACGCACGCTACGTGCGTTACGTGCGAAAACCGAACCTCGATAGCGCACGTTAACTCACACATGTTAGCGTGCGCTAATAGTGCATGGCGGAATACTACGAACCGAAAACTGGGTTGAATGATGAAGAACTCATGAACCCTATGGTGATATTACAAGTTATCCTCGGGCATATCATGCTAATAAGGTTTCTGGAAGATTTATGATTGTGAAACACCAATATACGGATAGTTATCTCGATATCACAATTCCTCTACGATCTTCAAGAAATAATCTAAGTTCCATCGTCTTACGTTCCAAAACACATGATTCCAACGTATACAACGTATCAACTGGGTAAAATCCGATTACTCGATCATAAATCGATTTAAACATGCTTAGGAGTCCTTATAATAAGATGGTTCAAAGGTTCATTCGACATCTAGTACCGATACGTCAAAAGTATCCTTCTAACATGTGATGATCGGTAAAAACGAGATACTAGCTATCCAAACATGATTCAAACTTCCTCATGAACATTACTAATCATTGGTGAAGAATCACCTACCTCAAAGTAGTGAAGAACACGGATGAAAATGAAGCAATCCAACACCCAAGGCTTGAACACCAATCTCCAATGGTATAAGATCTTCAATCTCGAACTAGGAGGTTGATATGGAGTGTTTAAGACGAATGGAGTTATGTTTCAAGTGCAAGAGTTTGGGTCATGGGGGAAGAAAGGACTGAATTCACGAATAGGATGCTGTCCTATTTATAATAAATAGCTATTAGCGCGCGCTATACACTGTCCGTAGCGTGCGCTAACGGCTCACGCCTATATCAGACTCGGCACTTAGCGTGCGCTACGCATAGACCTCTAGCGTGCGCTAAGGCGTTGACCCGGCTTTTCCCGAAAGCCGTCCAGGTACATCCGACAGGATCCGACAGGGGTCCCCCGGCCAGATCTCACCTACCGCACGTCTCAATCGGTCTGACCACGCATAGCGTGCGCTACTTACACTCGGTAGCGTGCGCTATAAAACCATGTTAGCGTACGCTACCCTTAGCCTGTAGCGTGCGCTACATGCACAGAATTTCATCCTTTGAATCGCATACACGAAATTATATGCTCGACGACATCGGACTATGAAATACGGAGAATAAAACTCATACAAAAGTACAATCATTACAATATCACAAGTTCCAATTACATAACAGAAATCTCGGGTATTACAAGTGGCATGCATTTCAAGCATCGTCTAACACTTCCATCATGACAATGATCAACTCATCTCGAGATTAAGGATTTCATAACAATCATGACATATAATTTAATAGCTCTTCAAGAACACGAATTATCCAAATTCACGTTCATGATCCATAAAATGATAAAATCCGATGTGTTCTAACATCTAAAAATCCTTATTCATCATGTTCTTCGACATACAATTCCTATAACTTCAAGAATCACAGTAGCATCACCATAATCGTTACCATACGAAGTAACCAACGACAAAACATCAAAAATCCGAATTGAAGAAGGGAATTACATCAACATATATCTTGAATTCCATCCAAAACCATACGAAACATATCAATACTCATATATTGATAACAACACTAACTTAGTACGGTAATCCAACTCGTTGTCATGCTCATCAACTTGTTTATATGATAATCATCAACTCAAGAACATCATATACAATCCAAAACGAAATCTCAAAGTGAAGAGTAATTACCTTTTTGAAGGAAAGGATTGATTTCACGAATCACCAATGATTTCAAGAACAAAGCTTTTACTCCATGATTTCCATCTTTAATCTTGTTAAACAGATCATCCTCGTGTTTAGGAACTCCAAATGTTCTCCCAAGGTTGTCTCTATCGGGTGAAAGGAAAGAAATGGACGAAATGTTTCATGACACCCGTTTGTCCCTTTATATAGAATGCACCACTAGCGTGCGCTAAACCCTTATGTTTAGCGTGCGCTAGCCTTAGCGTGCGCTTAATCGACTTTGTTAGCGTGCGCTATCGCAATTCGCAGGCTACCGCCTTGCTTCAGAACTACCTTACGTACGTAATGCCCATGCATTAACGTACGTAAATCATCATGCTTAGCGTACGCAAGTCATTTATCTTAGCGTGCGCTATCCGAAGTTGACTTGCTACAGCGTTCACCTACCACTCGCCCCCACATTCCGACAGCATCTAGCAAGGATAAGATTCCTTGTTGACTGATACATAGTTAGCGTGCGCTAAGCCTAATATTTTAGCGTGCGCTAATACTTCAGGACAACAACCGTTGACTTACCAGGCACTAGCTCGGCAGTGTAGCGCACGCTGTCGAGTCAGCCAACGTACGCTATCGGGCCTGGGCAGAGGGACTCTGAGGTTCTGGACTCGGTCAGGATCGGCAGGTAGCGCACGCTACTGTCGGTCGTAGCGCACGCTAACCGGCAGGGGTAGCGCACGCTGCCGGCCGACTAGCGTACGTTACCTGGGTGAGTTTGCTAGTCCAGTGGCTACTGGACAGGTCGGCTAGCGCGCGCAGGCTTCCGGCCGTAGCGCACGCTAGCGGGAGTCGGGCGGTCGAGTCATGGTCGGCAGAATTGGTCGGTGGTGCCGGGTCATGCGGGCCATGGCCGAGAGTGCTCGGCCGACATCGCCGAGAAGCGCACGCTAGGCCGGGAAGGCTAGCGCACGCTAGTTCCGGCCCAGTATAAAAATGACAGACCAGCGACTTTCTCCGTCATTTTTCATTTCATTTCTCTTCGTTCCGCGGCTGGGGTTTCGGAGGAGACGAAGCCATGCTGTTGAACAACAAATCCACGAAGTTTCTGAGTTTATATCACCGATCAATCGTCATATAACATCCTTCGATCCAGCGAATCAAGGTTAGATCTTTAGAACCCTACTTTTGGGGAGATTTGGGGATTTTCGTGGTTTTGTCCGATTCATTCGGTTTTGATGAGTAATTCATGATGAATATGATTAATCTTGTTGGTACTCTTAGTTTCTCTACGGATTCATGGTATATTTCGTGATTTTTACGAAATCGAGAGGGTTTGGTTGTGGTCCGCCCTCGTTGTCGTTTTTATACGAATATACATGAATCGTAGGTGGGTTTCCGGGCGTATTCCACCCGTATTCGTTTAGAATCAGTGATCGTATTCTTCGAATCGTTAGGTTCGCTTTCGATGGTTCCTAGCATTCGTCGGTGACTTTCCATTCCGCTCGCGTCGTCAACTATTCAAGGCAAGTATACATTTATGATTGTGCGTTCTCGACTTTGAAAGTAAGAGGAATTGATGGTATGATATGAACGAACCGCTTTTACGGCATTCATAGATATATTGATGGCATATTATGAACGACCCGCTTTTACGGCATTCATATATGTATTATTGGCATGTAACGAACGAACCGCTTTGACGGCATTCCTACATGTAACGGCGTATGATCCGAACGAACCGCTTCTACGGCATTCACATATGTCATGAGATTTTAGTCATTCCTAATAACTAGTCTTGAATTGATGAATTGACGGATTACATTTACTTTATTGTCGAGTAGTATTATGTTTCATACGTTATACTTGCACTAGCTATTCGACGGCTAACCCCTTTATGGGGAAATACGTTTCATGTATTTCAGTTCCAGGAGAGTGGACAGCGGGTACCGGGTCGGCATGAAGATGATGGGCAAGTGTGATACTGTGTCTTGTCTCCTGTTATCTTTTTCGATTCCCCATTCGGTGTTGTTGTACTGGAATGGATTTTAAATACTCGAGTATTGTATTTCGCTTCCTTGATGTTCCTACTGTGTTGCCGAGGTATTGATTTGTGCGTTGATGTATATGGTTTCATTGGTTATGGTTTTGAATACCATTTGTATCGCCTTTCTTTCCATTGTATGTAGACCTTCTCGGTCAAGTTTTATAGTTCCGCGTATGTTTAGCCTTGTGGGTCCCACGGCGGGCTCACTGTAATATACCCGAATAACTTGGGGTGTTACGAATATGGTATCGAGCTTAGGTTTATGGATACCTAGCCGCCGGTCTTTGGGGTCGATTGAGTCGTCATTTGCCCACAGATCACTACTCGCCATCATCACAAAGGCGACCGGTACTTGTAAGTCCTCTCACTCTTCTTGTATTATCTTGACCGCTTCGCTTTTAACTTGGTATTCTTTGGAATTGGTCACTTCGAGAAGGTGCGATTTGGATTATACTTACGCATGTGTGTGCCCTTTGGAATGTTGGATGTAAGGAGAAGAATCGTGACCGTGGTCATGGACGTGAACTCTTCCTTGAGATTTTGTTAAATTGCTAAATTCGATATTAGCGTGTATCGGTATTGTGTTGAGACTTTGTTTGGAAGTCGCATGCTAGTACCACGGGAGATCTTCGACTTCACAGACTTGTAAGTATGTTGTTTGGATTATTCGATAATTCTTGGTTATCTTGGTGATTTTGGATTTATATGTTGGATATCGTTGATGGATATTTGTGCTTGAGAACGTTGTGAACGTTTGATAATGTTGCTGAATGCGTATATGTATTCATTGTGCCGTATGATCATTTTGGTATGTCGAGATGTTGGTAGAGAATAGCGGAAAATGGCTAAGTACAGCTACGTTAGCCCACGCTACAAGGTATGCCTAGCGCGCGCTAAGATATATATTTGGCGTACGCTACGGTGCATACTTAGCGCACGCTAAGAGATCCAGTTACGTACGCGAAGGAGGACCCCTAACGTACGTAACGACTTGCTGGGTTAGTTTCGGAAGGTGGCCGACAGGTAGGCCCAGGTTGATTTTTATATTCAGTTAGCGCACGCTAACGCATGTTGGTTAGCGCACGCTAACACCAGATCGCCAATAATGGAATCTTAGCTTTCGGCGGGTGGACCCGGCCATGTTCGACGCGTGTCCAGATAAGGTCAACGAGTGCTTGTCGTGTAGAGTTAGCGCACGTTAAAACTGTATGATTAGCGCACGCTAATTCCATATCGGTCAAAGGAATCCCGATAATCGCGGATGCTTTCGGCATGTGGGGGCACGATACTGTAGCAAGTCAACGACGATTAGCGCGCGTTAAGGTCGAAGAATAGCGCACGCTACTGAGCATTTCACTGTATCAAGTCAACGCCTGTTAGCGTACGCTAATGCATGGGAATTACGTACGTTAAATGAATTTTGAAGCAATGTAGTAGCTTCTGGACTGCCCGTTAACGCACGCTATCAAGGAAGGATAGCGCACGCTAGTCATGTAGCGCACGCTAAATATAAGGTCTAGCGCACGCTAGTGATGTGTTTTATAGAGAGAATAGACGAGTGCTGTGAGGCATTTTGTCCATTCTCCTTCCTTCAGTCAATAGAGAGAACCTTGGGAAGTACTTGAAGTTCCTAAACATTGAGAGATGATTCTCTCAAACAAGATTAAGATGGAGAGCTCGGATGTAAGTATTGTTCTTGAAGTTTTTGATGATTCTTGGAATGGAGTTCAAATTATTCTTCTTCGTGGTTCGTCCATACATGGTAGTCCTCGTATCCCTTTGATAGTGGTTCGTTTTTCTTTTTTTTTAAGGATTACTACTTGGGAGGGAGTATGTTGGGAATCGTGTATTTTTATGTTCGTCTTATTTCAATGTAAATGCATAAATTGGACTGTACTTTTATCCGCTGCGTGAGTATTTTGAAATGGCTTTTGGTATTTTGTCAACTGAATTTTTATTTTGTAAAACCGATTCCCTAAACTGAGTCTTTGGCATTTTGGCCTTGATTATTTTGACGGTATTTGGAAAATGATTTTTTCTTAATTTTTTAAAAAAAAATATATATTACCGTCATCGATCTTTTTAACATTTTTGAAATGACGTGGAAAATTGTGCTTAGCCTGGTAAATCCTTGTGAGAAGGGTTTACGGCGTGTAAGATTCCCAGGAGGATCTGGGGTGTTACAATTGTGGTATCATGTGATAATGTTATACGAGATTTATTGGAATTGTAATAAGAGATTTCGGATGTTGATATGATTATTGAGACCTTCTTCATATGGTGATGACAGTATTGTTGCGACTCTTAAGGTTGTATGACTGACATGACGAAGAAAATGGTAACATGGAGATATATACCTCAGATATGTTGTTCTGAATGGGATTTCGGATATTTCGTGTTCTTGAAGAACTCTTGAATTATGCGAGGTGATGAATTTTTTTTTAGAAGTGTTGATGTTTTGAAAATGAATATGGAATATTCATATCTAGAGCTAAAACTATGTGTTTGATATAAAATTCGTATAGGAATACGAATGTGATTATGAGTTTGATGAGACTATTATTCATCTCCGAATTTGGGATTCCATACGTATTGGAGCAAATGTTCAAGTCGAATGATTGGACTATTTGATAACCTTTTTAGTAGGATTATCTAATGTTTTGAACCAGTCGGATGATTCGAAATGATGACGGTCATAAGTAAATTTTAACGATGGATTTACGAGAAGGGAACCTTATCAATTCGAATTTAAGAATTTAGTTTGGAACATTTAGACCCTTATTATTGGTCCGAATTGGTTGCTGATATGATCATCATATTTCGACTCATTGTGGACAGGATTTGTAAGTGCCTGAGTTGGATTGTTCAGACTTTAATTAGTCGAGATATAGTGAAACGATTGAGTTTGTGGTTTGGTGGTATTGATATTGGTCGTCATCGAACTTGTTGATTATTAATCCTTCGTTTTACAATAAGATATGATGTTTGATCGTGAATTATGACTGTTGTGTTGCGGTTAAGGTTGAAGGGTTCGTAGATTAACTTGGTCGAGACTGAGGAATTCGTAAGACGAATCAACTGAATTGGTAACAGTTCGTTGTATTGATATCGAGGCAAGCTTTATACTCGTATTTAATCAATGAGACTAATGTTATCGTAGGTGTACGAATGTGTGAATCATTTCAAGACTTGGTCTCCTTATGATTGTGTTGATATCGGGGATCGCTTGATACGACACCCCGACAAATCATGCCAAATGCTATTGTTGTTCGTAAACGGCCGATTGAAGGCATTGATGTATTCAATTTCATCTTCATTATCGTGAATCGATTTAAGTGTGCCGAGACATCTGTTGTACCGTTGTTATCGAAGTTACCGCTCTAAGGTAACCAAGTATTGAATTGGGACCGCCGAGATAGTTCCCATCCGTTGAGTCATTATCGATTGGTCGTTCGAAGACAATCGAGATATTGAATGGGGATCGCCGAGGATAGTGCCCATCTGTGAGTTATTATTGTCGTGTTGGCCAACTCAGGGCAGCACACTATTATTCTTATGAACTCGATAATTTTGTGATCGTTGAGGGTGGAGGATTTCCCGAATTGTGGTGTTGTGGTTATTGCCGTGTTAATCGGTCCTTAGGGAATTCTGATCCCAGGATGGTTGTTTTGAATATCGTTGGTCGTGTCGATCTTTCATTATTCGTGTGTCATCGTTCACTTGGTGAGTCGTATGATTCGTATTGGATGTTTTATCCCTTGAGTTTCGTTGTCATGTTGTATCGTGGCATATCTGGAATCATGTCTGCGTGCCGATTGGTTATGTGTAGGATTTTTAGCCAGGCACTCGATGGTCATGCGTGGATGTTTCCGCATTGGACCGTGCACACGAGACGTAGTTCTTGAGGCTAATTAGGTACATTGTCACACGTATATTCTGGATTCCGTATACGGGGTGGACATGTGCACGGACACATTTCCGGATCGGGCGTACTGTGATGTCCCTCTTGAGCTTTATTGGTTGATCGTTCGTAGTCCATGTTGTATTGGATATGTCCGACGATTTGCGACTGATTGTTCATACGCCGAGGGGTATGTCCGACAGTCAGGTTGATTTCTTTTAGATCTATTTTGTGATGATTTACAACTTTGGGCCGTTCGGCTTTCAGGCCATTATGATGTATCGGTATTTTCCGTTGGAGCCTTCGGGCATTGTGAATTCGTATCTTTTTCGGCATTGGTTCGGTTTACCTTCGGGTAATGTATTGTTGTGTTCTATATTGATGACTCGCCGTTTGGGCGTAAGTTTTCGGTTCTTGTCTATCTCGTTGAGTTTTTCCTGGCGGAATATTTCTTCTCCCTACCTGTTTTAAGTTTCGGGACGAAACTTCTTTTAAAGAGGGTAGAATGTAATACCCGTAATTTTGATTCCTGGTCATTTTCTATTTTTGGCGGAAGTCCGTTTTGACAACTCGCTTGGGACCGTTTCGTCACCCTGAGAATGATTAACACTTTTTGACATCCGAGTTCGTTTCGGTATCGTTTTGTTGAGTTCCGTGCTTTTCAGCGACTCTCCGCACTTGAGTTCGATTCTTGCGAATCTCGTTCTAAACTGCTGTTTCGAGTTTCCCGTAAGCCCGTTTAACTTTGTTAGAAGTTTTGTGAACTTCGGTTTGGTTATTCGATCGCGTATCGTGAATTTCGGGCGTTTTGGGCCGTTTTGTAATTTACCCAAAGTTATGGGTATTCTATCTGTATTCGTTGTCTCGACTCTTTTCTCGGTCGCGTATGATTAATTATTACATTACGCTTTCATTTCGGGTCGTTGATGTTGTCTGCGAACTTTTCGTCGTGTTCGCCCGACGCTTTCGAAATCGAGTCGCCGAGCCCTCGTGGTCGCACCTTGCCGACGATTATGGATCGACCGGACGGCCGCAGTTCTCGCCGACGATGGTCGCATCGACCGAGCAGCACGGCAGAACCGGCGAGCGCACGCCACGGACGCCGCGCTTAGCTCGGCAGTTGTAGCGCACGCTGCCGAGTCACCAGCCAGACGCTATCGGCCCGGGCAGAGGGACTCGAGGTTCTCGACTCGGCCAGATCGGCAGTAGCGCACGCCATCGCTTGGCCGTAGCGCACGCTAACCGGCAGGTAGCGACGCCGCCGCCGACTAGCGACGTTACCCAGGTGAGTTTGCTAGTCCAGGCTATCGACAGTCGGCTAGCGCGCGCAGCTTCCGGCCGTAGCGCACGCTAGCGGGAGTCAAGGCCGAGTCATGGTCGGCGGAATTGGTCGGTGGTGCCGGTCATGCGGGCCATGGCCGAGAGTGCTCGGCCGACATCGGGCCGATAGCGCACGCTAGGTCGGGAAGGCTAGCGCACGCTAGTTCCGCCCAAGATAAAAATGACAGACCAAATGACTTTCTCCGTCATTTTTCATTTCATTTCTCTTCGTTCCGCGGCTGGGGTTTCGGAGGAGACGAACCCATGCTGTTGAACAACAAATCCACGAAGTTTCTGAGTTTATATCACCGATCAATCGTCATATAACATCCTTCGATCCAACGAATCAAGGTTAGATCTTTAGAACCCTACTTTTGGGGAGATTTGGGGATTTTCGTGGTTTTGTCCGATTCATTCGGTTTTGATGAGTAATTCATGATGAATATGATTAATCTTGTTGGTACTCTTAGTTTCTCTACGGATTCATGGTATATTTCGTGATTTTTACGAAATCGAGAGGGTTTGGTTGTGGTCCGCCCTCGTTGTCGTTTTTATACGAATATACATGAATCGTAGGTGGGTTTCCGGGCGTATTCCAATTCCGTATTCATTTAGAATCTGTTGTGATCGTATTCTTAGAATCGTTAGGTTCGTTTTCGATGGTTCCTAGCATTCGTTGGTGACTTTCCATTCCGTTCGTTGCGTCGTCAACTATTCAAGGCAAGTATACATTTATGATTGTGCGTTCTCGACTTTGAAAGTAAGAGGAATTGATGGTATGATATGAACGAACCGTTTTTACGGCATTCATAGATATATTGATGGCATATTATGAACGAACCGTTTTTACGGCATTCATATATGTATTATTGGCATGTAACGAACGAACCGTTTTGACGGCATTCCTACATGTAACGGCGTATGATCTGAACGAACCGTTTCTACGGCATTCACATACGTCATGAGATTTTAGTCATTCCGGAATAACTAGTCTTGAATTGATGAATTGACGGATTACATTTACTTTATTGTCGAGGAGTATTATGTTTCATACTGTTATACTTGCACTAGCTATTCGACGGCTAACCCCTTTATGGGGAAATACGTTTCATGTATTTCGTGTTCCAGGAGAGCGGACAGCGGGTACCGGGTCGGCATGAAGATGATGGGCAAGTGTGATACCGTGTCTTGTCTCCGGTTATCTTTTTGGATTCCCCATTCGGTGTTGTTGTACTGGAATGGATTTTAAATACTCGAGTATTGTATTTCGCTTCCTTGATGTTCCTACTGTGTTGCCGAGGTATTGATTTGTGCAGTGATGTATATGGTTTCATTGGTTATGGTTTTGAATACCATTTGTATCGTCTTTCTTTCCATTGTATGTAGACCTTCTCGGTCAAGTTTTATAGTTCCGCGTATGTTTAGCCTTGTGGGTCCCACGGCGGGGCTCACGGCGCTGTAATATACCCTGAATAACTTGGGGGTGTTACAACCATGTCCTCGGTCTGTACATTTTAAACATTGTACAATACGTGAGGGAAGACGCTTAATAAGAAAAATAAATCTGAAAGTAACACTTTTCACATACTATTGTAGTTGTCTTGCAAAATAATCGATGCGGTGAACTCTTGTTCCTGAACTGCTCCTCTTGATTGAGAAGGTAGCACCAAACATCGATAATCTTACCAGATATACGTTCGTCCGGTGCCATGCTTTCAAATTCAGTTATCTTTAATTCTGGACCATCTATACATTTGAACACCGGAAGCCTATAAAGTCACAACATACAAATTGAGTGATAATGTGCCAATTCAACGGTAATATAAAGTGTGATTTTAATTAAAATAAGAAGGTATATATAGAACTTACGATCTATCCCCATGTTTTGAAAATATCCACTTGACCAATATTGATTCGTCTCTTGTAATAGACGCGTGCATGTCAACCTTTCGATTCAGATATGGCGAGCATATCGTTACCGCAGCTTTTACTCCACGCTTTTCAGCTGGATTCACCACTGTTTCCAGACTTGTAGCAGCAACGGTGCAATCCTTAGTAGTGATGACGTTCTGCTCAATAGTGTCACCGGTACTCCCTGGCACAAGTGGAGTGCGAACACGCTGTGCATCCATCGTAGGTTCAGCCGAAGGTGCACTTGCTGAGTGAAGCTGCTGTTGAACACCTATGCCATCGTTCAAACCTTCATCACCGAACTCTTGAGTCACCCAAGGTCAAGCTTGGAAATGAATATACAGGGGCAGAGTATTTACTCATTCTTGATGACTTCCCTGAGTTATTCGAATGTATCATGATTGGTGTGACTTCCTCTGCTACTGCAATGTTACCAAATAAACCGGGACCCAATCCTTTCTCAATCGGGGTGACTCCATCTCCATCTCTCATGTTACTATCAACTAAACTTTCATTTGTATTCTTTGATTTTTCTGCCGTCCTTTCTAAAATGATCCTGTCACATGATTCCAGAACATCCGGGCGTGAAAAAAACTGTGTTGCCGACTCAATTTCAGGAAGCCCACCGTCACTATTAATTGTTGCTACACCACCAGATATGTCCCCAACAGTCAAGTCTTCAGCATACATCTCTTCATCTACCGATCCGCCTCCATTTTGTTGTTGTGCCGCATGTCCTTGCTTGCTTCCAAATAATTCACATGTTTTTGTCCTCCATGCATCAAGTGCTTCAACACCAGGGAACTTATTTGAAGCCTTCTCAATTGAACTTATGATTCTTGTCTTCAATGTCATCATTTGGTTGTACATTGACTCGAAGTCATTTAAATAGCCCTATTGTTTTAATCACAAACAAAAATTAGTACAAAGTTTTGTAAATTATTTATATAAATCAATCTAACTTGATACATATAAAACAACTTCATTTCTGTATATAAACAATACTGATTAGAAGGGTACTTTTAAATCAATATTGATTTTTTGTATGGAATCATTACTGATTATAAAGTTAGATTGCGATTACTACTATGTTTGCAGGCCATTACATATATGTTGGAATCATTACTGATTCTCAATATTGATTCTTGCTTGGAGACAATAGTGATTAGCAAGGTAATTATAAATCAATATTGATTTTTTGTTTGGAATCATTACTGATTATAAAGTTAGATTGCGATTACTACTATGTTTGCAGGCCATTACATATATGTTGGAATCATTACTGATTCTCAATATTGATTCTTGCTTGGAGACAATAGTGGTTAGCAAGGTAATTATAAATCAATATTGATTTTTTGTTTGGAATCATTATTGATTATAAAGTTAGATTGCGATTACTACTATATTTGCAGGCCATTACATATATGTTGGAATCATTACTGATTATCAATATTGATTATTGCTTGGAGACAATAGTGATTAGCAAGGTAATTATAAATCAATATTGATTCTTTTTTGTAAATAAGCAATATTCATTACCTCCATGTTAGATGGCGAAGGAGGTGGGTTTTCCTCCTCATTTATTTCATCTGGCACGAACGGTCCTTCATGATCACTTAAGCCAAGACCTCCAGCTTCTATCTCCATTTCCAGCCTTAACCGCAACATTTCGAATGACCACAACCTTATTACAGGCCTTTGTCTTATTACCCGTGGTATGTCCCATTTAATTGAATCAACATATAACAACTGCATAATGAATCATAAAATTAAAATGATTCATTACAATGAAATAATTATTAACATAAATTATTATTTAATAAGATAACTTACCACTAACGTTTTTATAGGACCACAGAAGAAGGCCTTTTCATTGTTACCAGTCCATGTGTTCTTACAATACCGCAAACAGTTCAGTATGTACTCACACCAATTTATGTCTTGAAAACGTGTATCCGGTGTCACTCTCGAAAGGACGTTCAAATCACACAATCCGTTGTATTTGCAATGTCCCATTATATTGCAGAACACAACGATGAAGTTGAGCTTGAAGTTCGAGTCCGATACACTTGACATGATTATCTGCCTGCTTACGTCAGTTGGTCGAATTAGCTCACGCTCGAATTGTTCTATCCACTCAGCCTTTACCCCAACACCATAGTCATCCGTTGAACACGAATCGTATCTAATGTACCCCATTGGACATCCAAGTATATCTCTTATGGATTCCTCTGTGATGTGGATTGGTCCTTTTGCCGTTTTTATTGTCATTGTGTACGGATCGAAATTTCGGGCCACATGCAGGCCAAGTGTTGATGGTATGCCATCCAGCTTCATTTCAGCAAGCCCGCCGAAGCCCATCTCATTCAATGTCTGAAGCTGCTCACCTGACATCGAGTGTACGGCATTAAAGAGTGGGTATGGTGTTGTACGCACCTTCATAATACATCCCTGCTTGGTTTGTTGGAAGTCCCCTGCTCCATGTCCAGGTTCATCTGTTGTGTTGCTTTGTTCTCCTATCGAATTACCGACCTTTGCTTGTTTCTTTGTTTTCTTAGTTTTTGACTTAACAGGTAATTGCTGATTTTTCTTGTTTGAGGCCTCCAAGGATACTTCATGCTCTCTTCTTCTTTATATGTTCATCCTAACAGGACACGAAGGACCTGCAACATTTTCGAACAAATTATGCAGTAACTACTAACTTATAGAAATCAATACTGATTAGCATTTAAACATATGAATCACTATTGATCAATGAAATGAAAAATGTTTACATTGAAATCCACTATGCTTAGCATAAGTAAATCACTATTAATCATTAACCATAAAATGCCATTGTCAGCATATACTTATTTCATTCCATAGCATGGCCAGTGGTATTAGTATGCAAAAAACATGTGATATTTATTATTAGTTAAAAACAGAATTCAAATCATTGAGCTCATGATCTAATATAATATTCCAGCATAATAAGTTAATCACTAATAATCATAAATCATAAACTACTATTTCACAACATGGCAAGGTGTTTTTTTATGCAGTTAAGTTGTGATAGTGAATATTACCAAAAAACAGAAATCACATATGATTAGTTCATGATCTAATATACTCTTATACAGTAACAACTAAATCTGTAATAATCATTAATCATAAATGTTGAGCGGTGTTCTTATGTAGATAAGTTGTCAGACCAATCAAAGATTAATAGCAAGAAACAAAAATCAAAGATTTAAGTTCATGCACTACCATTGACAGACCAATCATCATAAATAGAAATCAAAGAATTAAGTTAATATACTCTCATACACAATAATAAGTAAATCACTAACAATAGCTTATCACAAACTACCATTGTCATATCAATACTGATTCAACTACATAGCAATACTGATTCCATGTCCAATTTCAATCAAGTTTAAACTTTTCAGGAAAATCATTGCTGATGTTTAGGGCTCCTTTGTACTTCAGTCAACTTTTGTTATCTCGTTCTTACCAGATTCAAGTCTTAAATCTCGATTTTGAACAGGGCTCCTTTGTACTTCAGTTTCTGCTACATCCGTTTCACGTTCACCAGGTAGTATTCGTCGTTTACATTGAGCCGTTTTTATCGCCATTGATTTTGTTTTCTTTGCTATTCTGTCACTCTTTCGAACACCTGTTCAACAACACTGAAGCTTAAGTTACTAATAATCAGATTAGGGTTTTTAATCGAGAAGTAGATGAAAAAGGGTGTCTAAGAATCCTTGTACCATCCATTATTCTGGTTCGCAAGAGCTTGAATCGACCACTTTGAAGCTTCAATGGCGTCTTCTTCCTTGTAGGGTTTCGAATTTGTGAAAACCCCTTTCTTGATTTCAGAAGATATACGCTGAATCTTTTCAGCGCCATGTTGCTCCGTCTTGAGAGATTTTAGGAAAGGATATCTGTTTGATTTGATATGATTTTGCTATCCCGGTTTTTTAGCCCGCGCATAATCATCAATGCAAAACGGAAAAAAAGTCTCAATTTTGCCCCTATTTTAATTTAGAAACGGATTTCAAATGTATAAGGTTGCCATTAATTACATATTATGTCATTCCTGATTTATGCCATTGATTTAATGTAATCAAGGGATGGAATTTGTCCCTTTATTCTTTTAAACATATCACATTCTCGTTTGAACCCACCTCTCTCTCTCTCTATCTCTCTCTCTCTCTCTCTATATATATATATATATATATATATATATTAAAGTAAAAGTATTTATCCAGACAATATGGAAATTGGCCCATTACTATTAGTCAAATTGTTATGCCTCGACAGAAAAGATACTGACCAATTTAATCTTCCAATAAAAAATAAATATTAACTCGTGGTGCAAAATAATTATTGAGGTGGAAAAATACATATTGATTATGAGTATTTATTTAGGTTATTCAATCGATGGAGTCTCGTTTAAAACCAATGTGGGATTCCAAATTATATATAAACACTATTAATACAAATGTAATAATTGGCCAATTTTTTTTTCAATAAAAACAAAAATATTCATTTTAATAATCAGAAAAATTAATATTTGTCAAATTAATTTTTTCAATACAAATAAAATTATTAAAACTCGTGGGGTCCAAAATAGTTATGGGATAAAAAAATATACTTTGATTTTAAGTATTTATTTAGATTTCTCAATCGACAGAATCTGATTTAAAATCGATGTGAGATTCAAAATTTTAGATAAATATAATTAATGCAAATTCCATAATTATCCAAATTAGATACTTTGATAAAAGATAAAGTAATTTATTTGGCTAACTTAATAACTGATAATATTAATATTGGCCAAACTAAATTTTGTAATCAAAATAAAACTATTAAATAAAATAAATGCGAGATTCAAAAATTTAGATAAATAGAATTAATATAAATTTATTAATTGATCAAATTAAATTTTCATTAAAGAATTATACTATGTATTTGTCCAACTTAATAATTTTTCAAATTAAACAAATTTGCCAAATTAAACACAACAAAAATAAAATTCTTAAATGTTGGTGTGAAATAACTGTGGGGTTGAAAAAGACACATTGAAATCTACGTATTTATTTAGGTTTTCTATCGTTGGAGTTTTACTTTAAATTAATTTGGGATTCAATACATTGAATTCTATTTATTTAGATTATCTACCGACTGAGTATCATTTGATATGAGATTCAAGATTTTAGATAAATAAAAATTCAAAATTAAGAGAATACCACATGTGAGTCAATGTAACGTTTTGAATCCGTAGCGCCATTATATATATATATATATAACATTATTATTTGCTTAGGTAATACTATTACCCATAGAGTTTTTCAGCGGTGGTTTTGGGTGAAGGATTAAGACATAATTTTTGGTGGTAAATCTAGGACGAGAAAGTGCGTAAAGAGATGGAGGAGTACAAAGTTGAACGTTGGTACTATTACTTGAGGTGATAATCTTAGAAAGTGGGTAGAGAGAGAGGGAAGTAAAAATTGAATGTTGAAATCGATTATTTGAGTGGTAATTTTAGTGAGGGAATAGAGAGATAAAATATTCTTGAATGCTGGTACATATTACTTGGGGTGTTAATTCTAGAAAGAGAAAGTGAGTAAAGAGAGGCGAGTAAAAATTTAAATATTAGTACTGATTACTTGAGTTGATAATTATAAAGTGAGAGAGATATGAAGTAAAAAATGAATTTTCATTATAAGCCGTTGGTATTGATCAATCTCCCATAAGTTTTCTGGGACAACGCTCAGATATATATGATAGAGATCAATAACGAACGTTATCCTGATGTGAGAACTATAAGTATTTTTTATCTATCAGATTTAATAGCACAAACAAATAAACGTCTCCATTTAAATATAATAATTTACTTATTTGTTACTTGTTTTTGATAAAGAATAGATCAAATTAATTCTCTTTTCATAATCTATATTTTAAGATGCATATAGTATACCTAATAATATAGCATATAAAATATCATTATTAATTCAAAAATATACGTCTGGAAAATAGAAAGCAATACCTTCATATAACAGAAGCAATGTAATCTGTCTATGTAAGCGGGATACGGATACCGAACATTATAATACTGAAAACATCAAACTAATTACCTCATTTTTAAGAAAAATTAAAATGAAAATAGAAAAAAAAATACAAACAATGTAAAAAAGAAAATAAGAAAGCTGGTTAGCTTCCTACGCATTTGAAAAGGAAGAAAGAGATGTCCCGAGGGCATAGACTGATGGTAAGTTGCAAGGTGATTGAGGTAGAAATACTTCGACATCGCGGGTCTGAATCCGTGTGGTGACAATACTTTGCTGAAATATTGCAAGGTTTGTTGCTGGGTTCGTCGTTGGTTCTCTCCGTTGCAGGGCTGGCTTTAGTGCACATCCCTCGATTTAACACCCGTCAAGAGACCTCTGATACAGGCGGGGAGTTTCTCGTCTCTCACTCAACAAAAAAAAAAAAGAGAGAGATTTTCTTTCAAGTCCTTACTTAAGAGAATCACTTACCCCCTTTTTTTTTTTTCTAATATACATATTTTATTTTTTTATGACATGAATATGGATATTTGAAACATATATATTCACGGGCCTCGGTCTCCTCCTACATCATTATTAATCATAGGATCCCTCGTCTTGTTGATATTCAACATTCATGCACTGCCCACTTCATATAATTCTGGGTTTATAATATAATATATATATATATAAATATAATATTTCCACCCCTTTCTTCTCTTTGGATCAGTGCTTTAATGTTTTAAGTTTCTTGAATTATTCTCTATTGTTTTTATCTTCTTTGACGAAGAATATATAGAGTGGACCGAGAATTCTTGAAATTTCTTTATTTTCTGTTTTTTTTAAAGGAGTTGTGTGGTGGTAGTGGTGGTGGTGGTGGTGATGGATAGAATGTACGGCGGCGGCGGCGGCGGGGTGGTACTGACGAGAGACCAAAAGCCACGGCTGAGATGGACGGCCGATTTGCATGATCGTTTTGTTGATGCTGTCACTAAGCTTGGTGGCCCTGACGGTGAGTATATATATATATACCTATATATATATATATGTCTATTAAATTACTAATATTTTTTTTTTCATTATTTCCTAAAATAATCGGGGCCGGCCCAATGGGGACAGCTCCGGCGATGGTCCATGGCCTCTAAATTTCTATGCCCATTTTGCATACCCAATATATCTTAAAAAAAATTAAAAATTACATATTTCCTTGGCAGAAAAAAAAACAAAATCAATTTGGACCGAGACTCCTTTACCAAAAAAAATTATTGTAAAGGGTCTCGTTTATTATTTTACCCCAAGCCTCAAATCGACTTGGATCGACCCACTCAATAATATTTTAACTTGGTTCATATTAGTTTAATTTACATTCATTGTAACTAAGGTTGACTTTAATCATGTGAACGTGCAATTATTCTGTTTCATGTTTGATCAACATTAAAAAAATAAAAAAAATAAAATCTCTTTACGTTAATTTCTTGATATTGTTTGACAAATATAGCGGTAAATTTCAATTTACTTGTTTATTCCTTTTTAAATTGATTTAGTTTTATTTATTTTAATTATTTATATTTTTGTATTTCGTGTCTAAAAAACGTTCCAATTTTGGGATATGGGATTGAGAGCACGTCCCAAACGCCAATGTCTGAATTCAGAGGTGTCGGACTGCTCGCCCGGCCTGATCATGTGGGCTATCTGCTTTTTGGACGGGCTTGGGCTGAGTATTTCGAGCATTTCTAAGAAAAAGACATCCCACGGCCATCTAAATATGGACTGGCCGTGGAATGACGTATTTATTTTCCATGTCGAGACGTTCTATTTTTCTGGGGCCCCAAAAATATGCAGCCCAAACCCGTCGAAAAATATGGTTTTTTTCCGGCGGTCGGTGTGCCAAAATTTTATTTGCTCTTCTCCACCCCAAACCCGTCGAAAAATGTGGTTTTTTTTCGGCTGCCGGTGTGCCAAAGTTTTATTTGCTCGGCTCGGGCCAAGCCAATTTTCCCGACTAGCAATTTCGTAACAGCCTGCCAAATTTTTCGGGTCGATCGGTCCGGAATTGACAGCTCTATTTTCATCAATAAAAATTTCATTTACCAACAATTTTTTCTTTTATTACAAAAAACATAAAATGAGTACATGAAAATGATAAAAAAGAAACACATTTGCAGAGGCTACTCCTAAATCGGTACTCAGAGTAATGGGGTTGAAGGGATTGACATTGTACCACTTAAAGAGTCATTTACAGGTACAGTTATTATCGGTTAAACACGTTTTCGTTAATTCAATCCCGCCCCTGGTTATCTTACATGGCACGAAAAAACACTTCAATTTTTGCTAGTGCAGAAGTATAGACTCGGACAACAGCAAGTCGTCGAAAAACAGAACATCGTCGGCGACAACAAAGAGAACAGTGGTAAGTACACTACGGTACCGTAGTGCTAAGTGAACATTGTGCCTAGCCGTAAATTGCTCGTCTAAAATTTTTGTTTTCTGAATTATTCATTTTTCCGCCATCTAATTGTTCGTAGAAAATTCATACGGACACGATAACATGCATCTCGGGGGAACCAGCACAAACTCTTCGAGCAACAATAGTGAACTAGGGGGGTAAGGTGTTGTTAATTAAATCAATTTGCTTCCTTCATTTTGTTTCACTTAACCACTTGAAAGTAAGTATTTGGTTAAATAATTGGAGTTTGAGATAATTGGTTAATGGTGTGTTTGGCGGTCTAAGCTGATAATCTAGTTGTTGGCTGATAAGATAGCTTGCTGAGAAGCTATTCTATGTACTGTTTCAATAAGTTAGTTTATACGCTAGTTTATGACGTACTAATAAAGATCTTTTAAATAAGCTCAAAAGATAAACTAGATATGCATTAAGTCAACAATTATTCTCAACCTAACTAGAAAAGAAAACCCACCTAACTCTGAAAATTACGAAAACCACCCTTGGAGTTAACATCGTCTTTTGTTTTATGCATTCGTTGGCGAAGCTAACCAAATTAGTGACATCGTCAAATATTATTACAACTAATTCTCAAATTTTCTAAATGTTATACATAACCCCAAGTTGAGACTAGTAGCAATATTTAGAAAAAGTTGAAGGTTGTATTATCGTGACATCAACAAATTCCATCAGGTCAACTAACGGTTGGCGCAAAGGGTTCGTCGAAACCAAACATCAGGGGTGTTTTTGTAATTTCAAAATTAGCTGTTTTTTTTTTTTTGCCAATTTCCCCTAAACTATTGGTAGTTTTTGTAAATTGCCCTTTATAAAGTTCTAAAAAAAATGCTGAACAGAGAATTTCCCATTGCTGGAGCACTTATGTGTCAAATTGAAGTGCAGAAAAGACTACAAGAACAGCTTGAGGTACTTATTCACAACACTTGATACCATAAACTCTTGCTTATTAGCACTTATCATCATCGTCAATTGCGTCTTAATACGAATTATGTTGGGTCAGTGACACGAGGACTATATTGTCTGGTCAAAGTTAGCTAATCATGAGCAGAGACAGAAATGAAGTCTACATGACTAAGTTCGATAAAATTTAAGTTCTTAAAATATATAACTTTCATTCATAAGTAAAAATGCAAAAGTACACAGTAAAATGGCCCGTCGTTTTTTCAAAGCATAAAACTTATCGATAACGAATTATATATCTAGATCATATGTATATTATCGTTCAAATATAATATAAAAGACGAACTGTTTCTTTAAAACAGGTGCAAAAGAAACTGCAAATGAGAATAGAAGCCCAAGGGAAGTACTTGCAAGCAATACTAGAAAAAGCTCAGGAGAGCCTTTCTACACATGACATGAATCACACGAAAGCTCAACTAACCGACTTTAACTTGGCGCTATCGAGTTTCATGCGAAACGTAGACACGGACGAAAGAAACGGAATTACACCGGATTATGGAAAAGCGCGCGAGTGGAACTGCATTAAGGAGGCTCACGAAACAAAAGACATGAAGGTTAAGTTCGAAGGGCCGCCTTCGATCGAGTTTGATTTGAACTCGAGAAGTAGCTATGACTTTGTCGGAATCAACGGACCAGTGTTCGAATCGAAACGGCTCGAAAAAATATAGACGAGGTGTATTGAAATGCACTGTAGTCTTGCTGTGTGCATTAGACTATTAGATTATTTTACATTTTAATTTGTTGATGGATATAGGTTAGTGATTTTTTGTTAAATTTGTGTGTGTTGGTGTGTGTGTTTTTATCTTTTCTTGTTAAATTTGAGTTAATTTTACCAATCAAAATTGGCAAGAGCCAGTTTTGCTTTGTTAAATTGACGTTCTTATAGTTAAAAAAGGCCAAAAATAAATAAATTCATAATTACAAATAACTGCTTGATATTTATTTCTATTTTACAAATTGCACCCTCAAGAAAGGTGTATTCTTTATTAGGTAAACAAAATTCTAAGGGGTGGTCATGTTAATTTGCAACACCTTAAGGGTCTATTCGTAGTAGGATTCGTTGAGATTTAGAATTTCAATATACTTAATTTTGAGTAGTGGGAATGTTTGAATAATAAGAATACGTGTTTGTTGTAGGATTGAGAATCCTTACTTTTACTATAGATATTTAAATAATGTCTAAGAAATTGGATGGTGTTGTATTAATGTATAATGTTTAGGTGTATTATTTAAAGATAAAAGGAAGAGAGAGATAATTAGTTGGATTATGTTGTATCATCACATACTACATTCGTTCTCTTATAACTGCAATATCTGGACTTTCACGTTTGGCAATGCGCAACTTTAATTATTAATATCTTCAATTCTTTATTTTTAAAAATTATAAAAAGTTGATATTTTGAAAGTATATTTCGAGATGAATCTAACAAGATCCCACATGACTATATTTTTTCATATGTATAAATCCCAAAAGATGGTCAAAATAGAGTATGTGAACAATGTAATAGTCAACACGTTGCAATAATAAAAGAACGGAGGAAGTAGTATTTAGTAGTATTATTTAAATAAAAAGAGAGGAGCGAGTTTAAATGTAAAGGAGAGAGAGAGATGATGTTATAAGATATGTTATTCGTATGCGGTTTGAAATTGAAGTATCAGAACAAACATGTCCTCAGGGAGTATTTGAAGTCTTGAATACTAAAAAAAATACGTTTTTACTAAACAATAACAACTTTATGCAGCTTGGTTCGTTATATTAACGAACCGAGGTCGAGCTCGACTCGAATATTATCGAGTAGTTTGGTTTAATTTTCGATCCTAAATTTGTAACTATACTAAAAGAAAAGACAGGGAGAGGTTATTCCTCAACTATTAACAAAATAAAAATGATTTTTTGCTCCATTATTTAATCACTTAATAGTATAATCTTGCATGTTAGGAAGCAACAAGCAAGCAATACATAATAGTAAGTATAGAAATAGTAATATTTTTTAAGTGCATAAATAAATATAGAAACAAGTAGTAGTAGTAGTAATTATTACAAATAACGTTTCAGGTAATCATGGACGCGCGTGTACTCAACCTCTGGATAAAGTTCTGAAGCTTCTTCTCCATCTTCCCCTATCTCAAAGTTTGTCAAACATCCCTCATAGAAGATGTGATAGAAATGTCCCATTCCAACTTGCATAACAAAATCATCACAACCTGCATTCATTTCAGCATATATATATTTATATAAAGTGCACATATATAATAAAGAGAAAAATTTGTATTGCCCTTTTATATTTAATAGATTTTTTTTTAACAACAACTCTTTTGATACCCAAATTATCAGATTTGACATTTGCTCGAAGACATTCGAGTCACTTATTCGAGTAACACACTCGAATCACCTACTCGATTAACACAAAACACATTCGAGTCACCTATTTAAGTCATCGAAATTGCATTCGAGTCACTTAATTACACCCGAGTTACCTAAATTCGAGTGACTCGAATACATTCGAGTGACTCTTATACATTCGGGTCACCTATTCAAGTGACTCAAGTACATTCGTGTTACGTATTCGAGTGACTCTAGTACATTCGTGTCACCTATTCGAGTGACTCGAATAGGTGACTCAATTGTGTATTAGGTGACTCGGATGTTACTAAGTAACTCGAATAGGTGAATCAAATGGAACTTAGATGACTCTAGTAGGTGATTCGAATGTGTTGTGTTAATCTAGTAGGTGATTCGGAGGCGTTACTCGAATAGGTGACTCGAATGTCTTCGAATAAAAGTCAAATATGATAATTTGAGTATAAAAAGAGTTGGTGTTAAATTTAGGACATGAATGAATTCTATTATATTCAAAAGAGCACAATGAAGTATTCCCACTATAATAAATGTAAGAAATATAACTACCAGGTACATTACCTTTGAGCTGAGCCAGGAAGTCTTGTTTGGAAATGGTGATCTTCTCTAGTGTATTTCCTGTAAGTTTCTCCCATTTTCCGACCAACTCCCTTTGACTTAGAATGTTTTCCGGTGGCCGGAGGTATAGTGTCTTGTTCAATGTACGGGGGTCGTCTATGGACTTGATCGCGTACCTTGCTATATCATCCTCATCCATAAACACCGCTGTAATAATATATACGTGACGCAAACTTCATTATAAAGAACCAAAAGTCGGCATCCGTACTAATTTCGAAAGTAATTAAGAGTGTCTGATAAATAAATAGCAAATATGTTTATTTATATTTTCTCCCGATTTCTTTATAATTACAATAGTTTAATTTCAGTCAATAATTAAGAAACAATTCAAGTATCCACGCAATCTGGATCATCCATCGCATGCAATCAAGGGCTGAGATGTATTCTTATTTCTCAAAAAAATCACATTCTCATTTGATCCATATGTATATACCTTTAACATTCCCATCACCATAGATGAAGACTTTATGTTTGGGAGGAAGTAGAGTTTCCATTTGAGAGAGATTGCCGACGAAGTATCCGGCGAAACAGTTGGCTGAGACATACGTGTGTGGGATTTGGGCTTCTTCAACTGCCTTTCTCACAATCATCTTCTCATCAAATGTCACCCTCCCTGGCTCAAGGGCATGCTCCATTTGGGCTGGATCCGCACCAAACTCCGAAGGCAAGAAACGCTACAAATATATATATATATCATGTAAGAGAAAGTGAGCCGAGCCGGTTCGTGAGCTATTCAAGATCGGCTCGACAAAAATTTTGTTCAAGCTCGTTTAAGAAAATATGTTACTTAAACGAATCAAACTTGAGCTTAACAATATTCAGTCCGTCTGCTCGTGAACAAGCTCGATAAGTAGGTTAGATTAACAGTATGCAACTACTAGTTTGGTACATCTTCTTTTACACTATAATTATTAGTAAGATGTATGTTAAATCTTTAAACATTATATTCTATAAAAAATAATGAATTTCAGTAAATATATTATATTTTGTGAACAAAGTAATTTATTTTATCGAATAAATGATATATTGTTTTAGTTTAAATGAAAATTTAGAATGTTCGTTTAGACTTGATTAAGTTCGAATAAACTCGTGAGCCACGAAGTGTTCGAACAAAAAACACGAACTCGACTCGATCGATAATGAACTTGTCAAGCTTGAGCTTGGCACTACTCCGCTTGGTTCGATCATTTGGTTCATGTCTAACATTAGAAGAAAAGTATTGCTACCATTTCAAAATTAAATTCTCTTACTAAAACCTCGATTAATTAATAACATTAGTTAAAAAATATATTGTTAAATTTACCTCAATTATCTAATAACCTTGATTAACTAATACTCTATTCTCCAATTCTGGTATTATTAATTTAAAATGTTTCAATATTTATTATACTTCATAAAGATTAGAACATATGAATTGGGTGGGTACATGTTTGTATATTTAAATATCCTAAGAGAGTATTTGTAATTTCCAGAAGGAGCCGGATCCTCTGCAGCACAACACCGTGCTGTGCTGCTGCACACCGTTGGATCCGGCACGCACACACACACACTCGTGTGAGTGTGTGTAATATGATGGTAGGGATGCAGCACAACACGTGCAGAGGATTCGCATCCTCTCCAAAAACAGCCTTTTTTTTTTTTTTTTTCCTGAATTAGGTGAAGACAGGCCTGATTTTACCAACTAGGCAGGGGTGGCAACGGGTGCATGTACGAGATATCAAATCTCGTCGCCATAATGCGGAAGAGGGAGAATTTACACAAAATGAATAAAATAGACATATTATCCTTAAATGATTTTTTATAAAAAAATAATTTAAAGAAGTGGTACAGTAAAATCTCGATAAATGAATATGATCGGGATCGGATAAAAATATTCATTTAGCGAAATTATTCATTTATCGAAAGAAAATTTGAACATGTTATAAACAGTTGGGACCGGAGAAAATTATTCATTTGGCGAGGTTATTCGTCGGACATTCATTTATCGAGGTTTTAACTGTACTTTTTATAGAAATTTTAAAAATTACATATAGAAAAAACTATATACCAATTTTTCTTAACCTACCCCAAAACTTCAACATAATTGCAAAGATGATATAAAATCCTAAACAACCCCTTTGCTGGCATTAGGGGTGGGCATGGGACGGGATGGGTCGGGATTTGGCGAATCCCGTCCCGTCCCGAAAATAAATTATTGGGACGGGATGGGACGAGATTGCGTATTTTGAAATTCATCCCGCACGTCCCGATCCCGTTTGGGTTCGGGTCGGGACCGGGACGGGACGGGATATCCCGCACATTTATTGACCTTGACAGAAACTGTGAAAAAACGAATGAGACAGCTATAAATTTTGGAATTATCAAATGAATGAGGTAGAAATTAAAAAAAAAATCCAAACTAGTCATTGCAAAAAAAAAGTGACCCCCAATATTCATTAGAAACTTAAAAAACACAGAACAAAATAGATAGTAACGTAAATACGCACAAAGGACAATAGATCAATAATCCAACTGCATAGTGCATATTACATCAACATCAACACGTAAGATAAAATTCAAATTGAAAGTGCAGAAAACATCAACTTAAAACTGAAAACTTAAAACTGAAACTTTGATGTTTCATAAATCATACATCAATTTAGGGTTTATATGATTAAATGATATATAAAAAAATTGATTATATTAAATATTACGGGACGGAACGGGATTGATCGGGATGGTCCCGATCCCATCCCGTCCCATTTGAATAGTAGCAGAGCGGGACGGAACGGGATGAGATTGCCATTTTAACAAACTATCCCTTTCCATCCCACTAATTTTCACCGAGATCAGAACGGGATCGGGATTTCGGGTTCAAGTGGCCAGCCCTAGCTGGCATCGGTAGTACAAATGAGAAAGGTGATGACTAAAGAGTAACTGCTGTCTGTGAATGAAAAAGGGTATTTTTTGGGCTGGAATATGGGCTTAGTAAATGTATGGGCTCAGTAAATGTTTTAACCCTGGACTGGAGCACAACCCAACTCAAAGGTAGCTCCTCCTCTGACCCTATCTCCACCTTGCGGCCATAGCCCACTTAGATTAAATTACCCCACAGGCCCACACAGACGGGTATATGACACCCTTCCCTTGCCCAATTCCTTCCCCCTCCTCATACGACATACTTTTCAATATTAAAAATAATAAGTGTAATAATTTGTAATTTTCAGAATTATCTGTAATTTACATATTATTATTCATATTATTGAGAAATATCATTTCTAATAGCGAATGTTGATTGAGATTATAATCATACATTAAAAAAATAAAACTATACTTTTTTATTGTTAAACGATTTTGAAATGGAATCTCAAATTTTAACACTCATTAGTATTGAAGACGGAACGTCAGACAGTGTGACAAGAGTGTGCCTCTTGTGTGATGATATCGTAATTTTTTGATAGATATTTCCAATAACAAAAACTCGAGAGAGAGAGAGAGAGGACCAACCTTTATAATGGGAATGTGAGTCCGGGGATAATACGGATCGGCTGGCACACAGTGTGTTGTAATGTATTTTATTTTTTCGCTAGCACGAATTCAATGTGCTTAGGGAGAAAAAATGATTATGCACTATAACATAACATACTATTTGTGCATTGAATCCATACTAGATATGCATAATTCACGTTTTCATTTTAAGGATTGGTTTCCATTAGGGATGGCAACGGGGCGGGGATGGGGCGGGTTTCACAACTCCCGGCCCCGGCCCTGGCCGGGTACGGAAATTAAAACCCCGTCCCCGATCAAACTCCGGTCAACCCCCGCTTGACCCCGGTCAAACCCCGGCCAACCCCCAGTTGACCCCCGGTCAAACCCCGATCCCCATTTCTTACCCGATCCTCCCGATTTGCTACTGTTTTTATAGCTACTTTTAGCTATTTTTCTCATATCTTTTCAATCAAAACACATAAAAATAGTAATTAAGTAACTGTAAAAAATTACATAAGTTCATAAAAATCCACAATAAAAAATTACATAACTTAAATTTATATATTTACTAAATATATAAAAAATAAAATTCCTAATTATATATATATAGGGTCGGGGCGGGTCGATGGATAGGCATCCCGGCCCCGGACCCGGTTTCATGTGAGCGGGTCGATCGGGTTTCCCACCGGTCGGGTCAAAATGCCATGCCTAATTTCCATTAAGGGTGTTCATAAGCGGGTACCTGGCTTTTCAGGTACCTGTTTTTTCGGGTACTCAGAACTTCGGGTACCTATTTAGGCGGCCCATGGCCCAGCCCACAAAATCCGGGTACCTGCTTTTTTGGGTACCCGACATTCCGGGTCGGGTCACCCGGGTACTCGAGTTTTTTTTAATCATATAAATTATTATTATTATTATAATAATTATATATATATGTATGATTTTTTTGCTATATTTTTTCAACTTTTAGTTCAACAAAAATATTTAGTTTTTAATTAGCAAGAATTGTTCTACTTTTTAAGTCATGTGTTATGATTAAATCAAATATTAGAAAATTTAACTTTAATTTAATTTATTTGCTCGATTAATTCTACAGAAAAAATTAAATTAAAAGTAAGAAGATAATTTAGAATAATTATAACATTCATTTTATTATCATTGGTTCTAACATATTAAGATATTATATGAAACATTTAATCTATTCATTTTGAAATTAGACTACTATATATATTAATACATAATCAATTTTGTAATTTTGATGTCATAGTTTAAAATAGTTAATGAGATTTAAATTATAAAAAATATGATTCATGAAAGAAAAGGAAAAAAAATTAGAGCATAAGCTTAATATGAACCAAATTATATAGGTATTGTAATGTTAACATTATTAAATATTGGAACAAAATGTTCCAACGTTAAAATGTAAGTAATACATACTAATTCTATACATAATTTTTAAAATGGTTAAAATAAAATATGTAGTGAGAAAATAAAAAATAAAAAATAAAAAAAGTTACCGGGTCGCCGGGTACCCGGTATATTTATTTGGCCGGCCCGGTAACTCACATAATTAGCGGGTCGGGTACCCGGCCCGCTAAATTCGAGTAATTAAAAAATTACCCGATAAAATGTTTCCGGGTAGTCAAGTAATTAGGCCGGGTCAATCGGGTGGTGTAGTTTTGATATATATATATATATATATATATGGGAGAATGGTATATATATATATATATGGGAGAATGGCAAGTTTGGTCCAAAATTATGGCAGGAGTGAGACGTTGAATCCCGCGTTTATTCCACATGTGATTTTTAGTCCACAATTTTCAAAAATTGGCAAAGATGATCCGAAATTGTAATTTTGTGGACTAAATCTGTTTAGTTGGCAGATTTTTGCTTAGGTGGCCAAAATTCAGATTTTGTTAAGTTTTTTATTTTTATTTAAAAATATCTGCAAAATTCAAAAAAAAAAAAAAAAAATTCTGAACTATATTAATATTAAAAAATATTAAAATCGGTAATTTTATTTTTAATTCTGGAATATTAATATTTAAAAATAAAAAAAAATTATTTTAAATTCAGAAATTAAAAATCTAAAAATTCTGAACTATTCAAAAAATTCAGAAATTGGTAAATTTATTAAAAATATTAAAAATTTCCGAATATTAATATTAATATTAAAAAATATTAAAAAATCGGTAATTTTATTTTTAATTCTGAAATATTAATATTGAAAAATAAAAAAAAATTATTTTAAATTCGGAAATTAGAAAATCTAAAAAATTCAGAAATTAGTAAATTTATTAAAAAACATTAATATTAATATTAATATTAAAAAATATTAAAAAATCGGTAATTTTATTTTTAATTCTGGAATATTAATATTAAAAAATAAAAAAAATTATTTTAAACTTGGAAATTTTTTAACGGTCACATGCTATCCGATCATTCAGAATTTTTTAGATTTTCTAATTTCCAAATTTAATATAATTTTTTTGATTTTTTAAATTAATATTCCAGAATTAAAAATAAAATTACTAATTTCTTAATATTTTCCAATATTAATATTAATATTAATATTAATATTAATATTCGGAATTTTTTTAATATTTTTTAATAAATTTACTAATTTTCGAATTTTTTAAATAGTTCAGAATTTTTTAGATCTTCTAATTTCCAAATTTAAAATAATTTTTTTTTTTATTTTTCAATATTAATATTCCAGATTAAAAATAAAATTACCGATTTTTAATATTTTTTAATATTAATATAGTCCAATTTTTATTTAATTTTGCGATTTTTTTAAATAAAAATAAATAAGTTCACAAATTCTGAATTTTGGCAACCTAAGCAAAAATCATTAATAACCAGATTTAATCCACAAATTACAATTTCGGACCATCTTTGCCAATTTTTGAAAGTTGTGGACTAAAAATCACACTTGGAACAAACGCGGGACTCAACGTCTCACTCCTACCATAATTTTGGACCAAACTTGCCATTCTCCCATATATATATATATATATATATATATATATATATATATATATATAGAGAGAGAGAGAGAGAGAGAGAGAGAGAGGGAGGATCATACGAGAATGATAAAGATTTAAAGGAATAAAGGAATAGCTCACTACCAATCATTTTAAAAAAAAATCCATAAATAATAATTTCCATTAATTATACTAAAGGGTAAATATGTCAATTTGGTAGTGAGCTACAATTTTGGAATGAATATCAATTTACCATCTCGTTCATTTCTGTCATTGACCATCTATCTCTCTCTCTCTCTCTCTCTCTCTCTCTAAATCCTCCTCTTCTCTTCTATCTCTCTTATCCTAAACCCTAAATGTCGCCTCCACCACCATCTCGCCGGTGATATGCCGCCACAACCACCAGAACATCGGCCCTACTGCTCTCTAATTCCATGTCATCGCATCGTCGACACAAACACCACTCTATTTCTAATATTCCACACCACCCAGATGCATGAAACAAAACCGAGAAATAAGAAATAAGGACTGAGTCTTGCAGGTCTGCTGCTTCAGATTCAAAGAAGGCCGGCCTCTGAAAAGCGCCCTTGTGACCGATTGTATCTCGGAGCTACTGCTGCTCAGGCGAAAAAACACCACCGCCACCCTCATATCATCGTCATCATTTCTATGAAGTTGAGAAAAAGTCAAAACTGCGTCGAATGAAACTCAGATCTGCAACAAATCCGATGAACCCACCCCATCCCAAGAATCATATCAAATTGTAACCCACCCCATCCCTCCCCCTGTAATACCCGCAAATTCGATTTCCGGTAATTCTCATTTTCCGGCGGAGGTCCGTTTCGACAACTCGCTTGACACTGTTTTGGAATTCTGAACCTATTTTGTTCTTGGAGTTTCTCCGCTTAGACGGGTCTCGATGATGTTTTTACGTAATTTCATCTTGTGTTATATTTTGTCTCATGTGCATTTGATTCTCGTTAAACTCGTTCGATTTCGTCATTTTCTTACTTCCATGAGTTCGTATGATTGAGTAGAACATGTTGTGAGTTTCGGATTGTTAATCCGACGTTGTATCGTGATTTTCGGATGTTTGGGCCGTTTTTGTAACTTCCTAGAAATTTAGTGATTTTGTTACTTGTTAGACCTTGGTTATGTACCTCAGATCGTTTTGGGGTTCCGTACTTCCATTTCGTGTTATTGTTGCCCAAATATCGATTCCTATTGCTTTTATTCTCTTTCCGGATCTTTTTTCATCATTTTGGGACCCGAGGGGGGGTGTGAGCCGCGGCACAAGGATTGTGCGCCGCGGCACACATACTACCCAGTTGTTGGCCAAGAAGGTCATGCAGTGTGCCGCGGCACAAGGATTGTGCGCCGCGCACACAGCCAGCCGCGGCTGCGCACACTTGTCCGGCCGCGCACACCCGTGGCACTCGCCGGCTAAAACCTCTGTCTGCGTGCCCCAAGATGCCCGGCAGTTGCCGCGGCACATGCCGAGTCCGAGCCGCGCACACTCCGAATGAGCCGCGGCACAACGAGCGGCCACCACCACCGGGCGCAATTTTGTCCTCGTGCGCGGCACAGATTAGCTGAGCCGCGGCACACGATGCGGTCAGCGCTATAACTGGGTGTTTTCAGCGATTTTCGCTCATTTCCTCCTTTTCTTCCACCGTGCGCGAGAGAGAGAGGGTTGAGAGGGGGATTTCTTCTCCATCCGCCCTTTTGATTGTGTGTTTTTCTTCATCTTCCTTCGATCGTGTAGCTCGGATTGTGGATCTAGCACGTGTTCTTCGGATTATAGGGTTTGTATCTTCAAGAGGTAAGATCTCTTATACCCTAGTATGATTTTTGGGGAGGGTTTGGTGGTGATCTTGTGTTTTAATCCGAATTAACCGATGTTGTTGTTAGATTTTGATAATACTCTCGTGACCCTTGGTTTTCTTGTTTTTGGTTGGGATGAAATCCCGTTAGTTCACCGTTAACCGATTTCAATTCCCTACGCACTCTTGGTGTTCGATAAATTGTCCCAACGGGTAGAACTAGGAGGGATTTCTTCGTATTCATGATGTGAGATTGATTGTATATCATTATTGTGTTAGGGTCGGATTTGAGGGGATTGTTCGGACCGGAACCTATTCCTTCGTCGTCTCCTTCGCGTCGTATTACCAAGGCAAGTACCTCGATATACGAATTGTAACTGCGTGAAATCATTGTTGTCGAAGTGTATGAGTTTATATGGAGGTATATATATATGTATGTGTATATATATATATATATATGTGTGTGTTTATATATATAGTTACATGTTAAATATATGTATGTATATACGTATATTAATATATATGTTTATGTCGGTGATCGACGAGTGTTGAATTCTAACATTAGTTGACGTACTCAACTTGGATTGATGGGCGAACTATAGTTATTCATATAATATAGTGAGGTTATATATTTATATATATATATATATATAAATGTGTATATATTCGGTTGAGTCGCAACATAGAGACATATGTGCGGTGTTGATTGAGTTTGATTGATAACGTGCGTGTTATTGTTTATTTGTGTGGATATGGACTGGCGGAGAAATTGTGTGACTTGATGTACCGAGTTGAAAATTGTTGTGACAATTGTCCGTGTGCTTGATGTTTGAACAATGTGGATACTTGTTGTGAGAAACGTCATATCCGGGAACCTCGAGGCGGGCGGTGTACTCCGGCCTGGTGTACGCTGCAATGTGCGGCTCCATATGGGTGGTGAACGCCGGTGTCACCTAATGCGCGTGCAAGGGGCGGCTCTTGCGGGAGTGACGCCGGTGCGGTGACATGTTCAAGGAGCGGCCGACATAGTGGAGTGAACGCCGGTGCACAGGTGAGCAGTGGAGGCGCCTGGCAGGCTTATTGGTTACGGGTATTTGAGTGATAGCTAAGACCCCGTTACCGAACGATGTTCGTATCTCAAATTCTTTCAACTCACTTTTAATGTTTGTCTTGATACAGACCGCAATCCGTGTTTTTGAAAACTTGTTTCAAATTGTTTTTAAAGCGTTGGTATCAGGGTTAGTTAACCCCGGAGGTTTGACGAAATCTCCGAGGGTTAATTAATCGGGGGTCTTGAGCAGGAAATGTCGAATGAGAGTTTTGTACCTTTGATTGTATTGTGGTGCTATTCTGTGTTTTGGGTCGAGGACCCTGTGGAATGTTGAGATGATTGATTTCATGATGATGATATTTGGAATGGGTTGAGAACCCTGTGAGATGTTGTAATGATTTCGTTTGTGACGGTGTTCTATAAATTGGGTCGAGAACCCCAAATAAGTTGACTTGGTTTTTGTGTAATCGTTTTCCATACGTTGGGTCAAGGACCCGAGAGTTTTTGAAATTATTTCCAAAAGTATTCCCATTCGATTTTTAAAAACCCCTAAACGACCCGAGTCAATAATAATGATTGCAAACTATCTTATCAAAATACTTTTCCTTTTACAAAAGGGATCTTCCTGACTCCTTGGGCTCGTTTAAAGTTTCATGAATGTTATTTTCCGTAAGGAGAATATGACTATGTGATTACCTTTCCCTCGTGTATGCGAGTGTTATTCTCTTGTTGTGGGAATGTATGGTTTGTGTTAAGGCTTCACGGCGGTTGAATTTTGTGTCAAATCGTCGTATATCTTGTATATTATGTACTTGCACTAGCAAAATTCGGTTGCTAACCCCGAGTTTTCGGGGTGGGTGCATTATGCGCTGTGTTTTGGCAATCGGGAGCGATCACGGGGTTGGCTTGGAAGGAGATGGAAGACGACGATGCTAATAACACCAGAGTCAGAGTCTTTTCTTTTGTATTATTTTGGTCGGTATTTCTTTGTCGTTCGAGTATTCACCCTTGCTTGGGTGTAGTTATCATTTATTAAATTGAGTTGTCATTCTTTTCTATGTTCAAGTTTATTGTGGTCATTGTAATATGAATGTCGTTAGTTTCTGAAGTGGTTTATGACCTTGTCGATGCTGTTTATTTAATTTTGACCCCTGGCCAATCATCGAGTAGTCTTTTGAGTTTAGCTTTGGTAGATCCTTGCGATAAGGGTCTACGGCGTGTGACATTCCCGGTCATATTCTGGGGGTGTTACATTTATGGTATCAGAGCTTAGGTTTGCGAAAAACCTAGGCCGTTGGGTCAAGTCCATGTCTTGTGTAAGTCGCGCGCATCAGAGTCGTGATTAGTATCGTGGTTCCGACATCATCTTCCGGCAATCCGTGATGGTAAGCCTCCCGATTGTAAGTCCCCTTATATACGTATTTGATTACATTGTGCTAATATGCTTAATGTGAACTAGGGATTGGAACGTGTTGGTGATATTATCGTTTTAGGATATAACATGCGCATGCGGTCCAAGCATAAATAGTTACGTAGTATGCTTCGGAAGTCGAGCATGTTTATCTGTTTCGGTACTTTATTAGAATGAATTTACGAATGATAATGTTATCCACCGCATGAGTATTTTAAGATGGTTTTTGTTATCTTGCAAACCGAGTTTTGATATTTTGGGTCTTGCATATTTTGATAGTATTCTTATGACGGTATTTGATATTTCATAAATGACTTTTGTGAGTATTTGAGAATGTTACCGACTTCGGCCTTTTTGGCATTTAGATCATTTTTTTTTAAGGAATTTTTGCCTGGTGGGTTCCGGCACGGGGCCCACGGCGCTGTAGTATCTCGAATATTTTAAAGCAATGCTTTGAAATTTTCTAACATTGTGTAAAGCCATGATTTAATACCGTCATGTTAAATGGTCACGTATCTCGGTGGAGAATTCTTTCGAATAAACATTTTTGAAGAAGAGGAAAGATTTTCAAAATTTTGATATTTGGGACTCAACATTTTCGAAATATTTCAAATTAGTTACGAATTAATTTTCGATTTCCTTTTTTTCTTTTATTCATCACTCGAAAATAATTTTTAGAGTCATTATGTAAACTTCCTCTTCCGAAATAAAAGACAGTGTTTACAAGTCTTGGGCGCAACGTGACTAGCCCTCTTTTTCAAAAATTTGTTTTCATTAAGTGCATACATATAATGATCGTCCTCATCGAGGAACTCGAAATTGACTTCATAAAACTTTATGCTTTACGATAGTACCGTTATTCTAAGGATGCTAACTAAAACTCGGGTTGATAATTGTGGTATATTGTACAACTGATAAACTAATACTGTTGATCGGTGTTATCCGTATTAGTATGTCAAGCCTCGGCGGACGTGGACGTGATGATGGAAATGGAAGCGGCAAGGTGGTTCGTACGACCACGATCCATGCTACGGTGAAGGAGTATCTAGATCAATCGATATCCTATGAAATCTCCTCAGTGGTCGAGCCCTCGAGCGAAGCCAAGAGACCGAGGATATCTGGGAAGTTTTTGGGCGGTGAAGAGCCTAAGGCTCCCAAACCCCAACGTCGTTCGAACGCGTCGTCTTCGCGATCAGGAGTGAGCGCTTGGAATCCCAAGCCAGCATCGGTGACTCGCGGTAAGAAGAGAAGATGTTTCAACTGCAATCGTCAGGGACATGTTCGTGCAAATTGTCCCTTTCCACTCTTGACTTGTTACCGGTGCGGGTGTGAAGGTCATCGGGAGAAGCATTGTGAGATAATTTCCGAACTGGCAAAGAATGCTACCCTATTGGCGGACAGAGCAAGTGACTGGAGAATGTCCCGAAACCCTATGTTTCCTCCTGAAGAACCTAACATGGGAGGATGAATATTTTGTAATATGCCCTAATCGTTGCTGTTTTGGACAATCGTGACTTTGATCGTTCTTCATTTCATTGCTCTATGTTACCAACTCTTGCTGTTCTAAGTTCGGGATCGAAATGTTTTCTTAGTATGGGGAAATGTACTACCCGTACTCTTCATAGTATTTTCAGTGTTGGGTGACTTCCATTGCTGGTACTTCATCTATGACCCTCTCGATAATTTTTTTTTAAACTACCCTGTTGTACTTAGCCTACCGTTCTCCGAACGAATTTCAGAACCGTGTTGTTAGACTCCGTGAATTATTGTGGTCTTTCCACATCTGAGCTTGATTCTTGCAGAAATTTTGTTCGAAGCTAATATTCCCTCGCGTGCAATTAACATTTCCGAATGTATTATGAACTTGGATGCGGTTGGTTGAGCTCGAAACATGATTTTCAGGACGTCTGAACTATTTTGTGATTTTCTTCCCTCTGGGAGTTTTGGTATCCAAATTCATACTCCTCCACCTCAACTTATCGTGTTCCCATACATTTGTATCGCCTCGACTCACGCACCGGATGCTCGCTAGGTCAGTTCATCGTATTTCTGGAACCTTGCATTCGCTCTTTGCTCGTGATGAGTTGGGGATGAGCAAGTAGTTATTTCCTTGATTGTTCCGCCGCTCTCTATTTTAAGTTTCGGGACGAAACTTCTTTTAAGGAGAGTAGAATGTAATACCCGCAAATTCGATTTCCGGTAATTCTCATTTTCCGGCGGAGGTCCGTTTCGACAACTCGCTTGACACTGTTTTGGAATTCTGAACCTATTTTGTTCTTGGAGTTTCTCCGCTTAGACGGGTCTCGATGATGTTTTTACGTAATTTCATCTTGTGTTATATTTTGTCTCATGTGCATTTGATTCTCGTTAAACTCGTTCGATTTCGTCATTTTCTTACTTCCATGAGTTCGTATGATTGAGTAGAACATGTTGTGAGTTTCGGATTGTTAATCCGACGTTGTATCGTGATTTTCGGATGTTTGGGCCGTTTTTGTAACTTCCTAGAAATTTAGGGAATTTGTTCCTTGTTCGACCTTGGTTGTGTACCTCGATCGCTTTGGGGTTCCGTACTTCCATTTCGTGTTATTGTTGCCCAAATATCGATTCCTATTGCTTTTATTCTCTTCCGGATCTTTTTCATCATTTGGGACCCGAGGGGGTGTGAGCCGCGGCACAAGGATTGTGCGCCGCGGCACATACTACCCGATTGTTGGCGGCGCCGAGTACTGGTGTGCCGCGGCACAAGGATTGTGCGCCGCGGCACACAGCCGAGTCAAGCCGCGGCACACTTGTCCGGCCGCAGCACACCGTGTGGCACTCGCCGGCTAAAACCTCAGTACAAGCGTGCCGGCAAGATCCCGCAGTGCCGCGCACATGCCGAGTCCGAGCCGCGCACACTCCGAATGAGCCGCGCACAACGAGCGGTCACCACCACCTGGCGCAATTTTTGGCCCGCATCAGCGCATGATTAGCTGAGCCGCGGCACACGATGCGGTCAGCGCTATAACTGGGTGTTTTCAGCGATTTTCGCTCATTTCCTCCTTTTCTTCCACCGTGCGCGAGAGAGAGAGGGTTGAGAGGGGGATTTCTTCTCCATCCGCCCTTTTGATTGTGTGTTTTTCTTCATCTTCCTTCGATCGTGTAGCTCGGATTGTGGATCTAGCACGTGTTCTTCGGATTATAGGGTTTGTATCTTCAAGAGGTAAGATCTCTTATACCCTAGTATGATTTTTGGGGAGGGTTTGGTGGTGATCTTGTGTTTTAATCCGAATTAACCGATGTTGTTGTTAGATTTTGATAATACTCTCGTGACCCTTGGTTTTCTTGTTTTTGGTTGGGATGAAATCCCGTTAGTTCACCGTTAACCGATTTCAATTCCCTACGCACTCTTGGTGTTCGATAAATTGTCCCAACGGGTAGAACTAGGAGGGATTTCTTCGTATTCATGATGTGAGATTGATTGTATATCATTATTGTGTTAGGGTCGGATTTGAGGGGATTGTTCGGACCGGAACCTATTCCTTCGTCGTCTCCTTCGCGTCGTATTACCAAGGCAAGTACCTCGATATACGAATTGTAACTGCGTGAAATCATTGTTGTCGAAGTGTATGAGTTTATATGGAGGTATATATATATGTATGTGTATATATATATATATATATATGTGTGTGTTTATATATATAGTTACATGTTAAATATATGTATGTATATACGTATATTAATATATATGTTTATGTCGGTGATCGACGAGTGTTGAATTCTAACATTAGTTGACGTACTCAACTTGGATTGATGGGCGAACTATAGTTATTCATATAATATAGTGAGGTTATATATTTATATATATATATATCTATATATAAATGTGTATATATTCGGTTGAGTCGCAACATAGAGACATATGTGCGGTGTTGATTGAGTTTGATTGATAACGTGCGTGTTATTGTTTATTTGTGTGGATATGGACTGGCGGAGAAATTGTGTGACTTGATGTACCGAGTTGAAAATTGTTGTGACAATTGTCCGTGTGCTTGATGTTTGAACAATGTGGATACTTGTTGTGAGAAACGTCATATCCGGGAACCTCTGAGGGCGGGGCGGTGTACTCCGGCCTGGTGTACGCTGCAATGTGCGGCTCCATATGGGTGGTGAACGCCGGTGTCACCTAATGCGCGTGCAAGGGGCGGCTCTTGCGGGAGTGACGCCGGTGCGGTGACATGTTCAAGGAGCGGCCGACATAGTGGAGTGAACGCCGGTGCACAGGTGAGCAGTGGAGGCGCCTGGCAGGCTTATTGGTTACGGGTATTTGAGTGATAGCTAAGACCCCGTTACCGAACGATGTTCGTATCTCAAATTCTTTCAACTCACTTTTAATGTTTGTCTTGATACAGACCGCAATCCGTGTTTTTGAAAACTTGTTTCAAATTGTTTTTAAAGCGTTGGTATTAGGGTTAGTTAACCCCGGAGGTTTGACGAAATCTCCGAGGGTTAATTAATCGGGGGTCTTGAGCAGGAAATGTCGAATGAGAGTTTTGTACCTTTGATTGTATTGTGGTGCTATTCTGTGTTTTGGGTCGAGGACCCTGTGGAATGTTGAGATGATTGATTTCATGATGATGATATTTGGAATGGGTTGAGAACCCTGTGAGATGTTGTAATGATTTCGTTTGTGACGGTGTTCTATAAATTGGGTCGAGAACCCCAAATAAGTTGACTTGGTTTTTGTGTAATCGTTTTCCATACGTTGGGTCAAGGACCCGAGAGTTTTTGAAATTATTTCCAAAAGTATTCCCATTCGATTTTTAAAACCCCTAAACGACCCGAGTCAATAATAATGATTGCAAACTATCTTATCAAAATACTTTTCCTTTTACAAAAGGGATCTTCCTGACTCCTTGGGCTCGTTTAAAGTTTCATGAATGTTATTTTCCGTAAGGAGAATATGACTATGTGATTACCTTTCCCCTCGTGTATGCGAGTGTTATTGTCTTGTTGTGGGAATGTATGGTTTGTGTTCAGGCTTCACGGCGGTTGAATTTTGTGTTGTTACTGTTCGTATATCTTGTATATTATGTACTTGCACTAGCAAAATTCCAGTTTGCTAACCCCCGAGTTTTCGGGGGGTGGGTGCCTGTTATGCGCTCAGGTTTTGGCAGATCGGGAGCAGTCACGGGGTTGGCTTGGAAGGAGATGGAAGACGACGATGCTAATCACACCAGAGTCAGAGTCTTTTTTTTTGTATCATTTTGGTCGGTATTTCTTTGTCGTTCGAGTATTCACCCTTGCTTGGGTGTAGTTATCATTTATTAAATTGAGTTGTCATTCTTTTCTATGTTCAAGTTTATTGTGGTCATTGTAATATGAATGTCGTTAGTTTCTGAAGTGGTTTATGACCTTGTCGGTCTGTTTTCTATTTAATTTTGACCCCGGTCGGTCAATCATCGAGTAGTCTTTTGGAGTTTAGCCTGGTAGATCCTTGCGATAAGGGTCTACGGCGTGTGACATTCCCGGTCATATTCTGGGGGTGTTACACCCCCCCCCAAATCAAATCCGATGAAACTCATATCTGCAGCAGTAACACAACAACGACGCAAACCTAAATCAAACAAAACTTGGACAAAAACCAGTCGTCGGAAAAGAGGATGAGACCATCGGAGAAGATGATGAAGCTCGTTTAGACGTGAAACGTCAGAGTAGGGCTGAAGCGTTGGGTTCATTGGAGTTTCAGGGGGGTTATCGCAAAGTGAGGACGAGGGAACCCGTTTGAAAACCCCTTTGAAATCATAACCTATCTGAAATCGAACCAGTGGTTCGTCCATGTGTTTTGTGCTTCGTCAGAGTTGAAACCAGTTCATCAAAGTTCCAATGTTTTTTTCTCTCTCTCTCTCTCTCTTGATTTTATGATATTATGTGATTTTAGGTTTTTCTATCGTTAATCACAAGTGATTTTATGTTTCTCTATTGTTAATCACTAGTGATTTAGGCTTGGATTGTGTGAAATTATGTGATTTTAGGTTCTATATTGTCAATCACAAGTGATTTTAGATTTATCTATTGTTAATCACAAGTGATATTATGTGATTTTAGGTTTCTCTGTAACAGAATTTAGGCTTCTCTATTGTTAATCACAAGTGATATTGTGTGATTGTTGTTTCTCTATTGATTATCACAATTAATATTCTATAACAGATTTTGTGTTTTTATATTGTTAATCATGAGTGATATTACACTTGAACAATTTATCCAAATTTCGTTACACTAAATCATTTGTGATTTTGGGCTGCATATTCACGATTTGCTTGAACGGCCGAACAAAACAAGATGAACACTATCTTAAATTTTGATTTGATTTTGATATATACGATTTTGATTTCGGTGAGATATTGTGACTCTTTATTTTTTGACATCAACACTATCCTAAATTGATTCATATAAAAAAATTGACATTAATACCCCTTTAGTCTCATTTTTGGAAATTATTATTTTTGGAATTGTTTTTAAAAATGAATGGCTGGGAGTTATTCCTTTATTCTTTTAAATAGCATTCATTCTCGTTTGAACCCACCTATATATATATATATATAATTACCTTAATATTTCCAGCTTCTTTAATGGCATCAACCAGCTTAAGCTGCAGCAATAGATTATGGCTCCTGAAATGCACACCCGACATGGCGCAAACCACCACGTCGACTTGCTTCACAGCTTCCACCAAGCTCTGAGGATCGGAAAACGAGCCGTCGATCAGCCAAACCCCTTGCTGCTTGAATTCCATCAAAATCTGCAACTTGTCCATGTCTAGGCCGATCTCCGGCCGCCGGAGAATGTAAGTCGGGTGGCCCTCCGCCAGGCTAGCCTTAACAAGCCTCCTGCCAACGTATCCTGTGCCACCCACAACAAGAACCCTACTTTTTGCCATTTTTAGAGATTATTGGTGGCGAGTAATTTTTTTTGTGTGTGTGTGTGTGTGTGTATATAAGTGCTTGGCAATCAAACGGGGTTTATATAGAAGGTTAATTTGTATATGTGGAGTAGGCGTCACTCAAAATTTGAAGTACTTTTCAATATATAATACTATAGTTGGTTGGACCAGAAAGAAAAAATGAAATATACGCCATGTACGAATTTATTTATATATGTAAGTTGGGAGATGGTTTTAGTGGAAGTGTTAGGTGACTAGTGTTACATTTTTTTTTTTTTATACTAGGTGAGCCATACTTTGTATGACTAATTTCAGAGCCGGTCTTCCTATGGGCGGCATGGGCCATCGCCAGTGCGTGGCAGAGCGTGAGCCCAAATTCATGAGATACCTGTGTTCGCTTTTTTTTTTGAAAGAAAAAAATTAAGTTGGGTGTATTCAATTGGGATTTTGTGGAATTCTTTTGGATTTTAGAAATCCTAGGGTATTCAATTTGGATTGTTTTGAATCCATTAAAATCTTGAGGTATTCAATTTGGATTTCAGAATGTCATTTAAAATCTTGGTGTATTCAATTTGGATTTCAAAATGTCATTTAAAATCTTGGTGTATTAAATCTGGATTTAAAACAATCCATTAAAATCTGAGTGTATTAAAAAATCCATGGATTTTTTTGGATTCATTAAAACGGTGGATTTTTATGGATTTGTTAGTGTTTTTTTTTATGTTTTGAAATCTCACCAAAATCAATGAGATTTTGAAGGATTTCTAAAAATCCATTTTTAAATCCGAAAGACTCTCCATCAACTTTATAAGATTCTACAATGATTATTATTAATTCATGCATTATTTCTAATCCACCAAAATCTTTAAAAATCCATGGATTATTATTAATCCACCAAAATCTGAATTTAATACACTCCTCTAAATTTTCATTCAATTTTTTGGCTCAAAAGCTGGCGCCAACAACTTACAAATTATGTCATCTGTAATCCGTGTTAGTGTGATTATTAACTGATTAAGTGGTTTATGGTTTATCTGATGTTCATTATCACTATCATTAATTCATTGTTTAAAAACATAAAATATGTTTCTTAGATCACAACCATCGACAGCTCAAAATAAGAAAAGAAAGAAAAAGCAACAAGAAATTGCTTAACTTTTACAAGGATCATTAAATAAGTTTATTATTGGGCAAGAAAAACCTATTGAAAATCCGACTTAAGAGGTTTTAATAATCCTAATACCAATGATCATGTTGAGGAATGTGTTGATGAAAAACTTATTGACGGAGAACTTGATCCTAATTCTAATGATGATTTGGAAAATCTTGTTGATGAAAAACTTATTGGTGATCCTAATTCTAATGATAATGTGAATCGTATTGATGATGAACTTATTGGTGATTCTAAGTGTGATGAAAGGAGTTTTTCAAAATTAAAGCTATTGAAATCATATTTGCGGACTACCACGAGTTTGCAATTTTGAGCATCGAAAGTAAGTCTTTAGCATATACAGACTATGATAGATTAATTGATGATTTTGCTTCACGAAGTGCACGAAGGCACCATTTTAAATGATCTTATTTTCGTTTTATTGTTCGGGGTTTTGGTTTATGTCTCCCGTTGTAACTCCCTTTTTTCAATAAGAATCGGGTGAGCCGCCTAGCTTGAATAGGTTTCAAACCTCTTAAAAAAATTGTGTATTATGTTGATTGGATTAGGGGCATAATTTTAGTTATTCGCCCAGGGCATCAAAAACGATTGGACCGGCCCTGACTAATCTTATAAGAAACAGCTCTGGCCCCTCAGAACAGCTTCCAGATAAACCGCGAGATAATGTACCTGACTAACAATTAAATATACTCTACTTCCGCGCACAAGGAGTTATCCCCCAAGTGATAGCTCCATGCTGGACCCCGATAGATAGGCATGTCGGGTCTCCATAATCCAACCGCAGGTTCCCACCGAGATCAGGCCTCCCACACTGCCACTTGAAACACATGATATTGTAACTATTCGTCAGCCACCCCGGGGGCTAGGACCTAACCCTTAGTCAAAGACCAAGGAATCATTGGGCCTTAAGAAATTCAATTGTAAAGTATTGTCATTAGGAATTGAACCTCTAACCTCCAACGTCAGGTGGCCAACTGCGCCAAGGCAGTTGGTTAACTAGTGTTACATTTCATTTTATACTAGTTGGTTCAGGGGCTTTTCTTACCTAATTTATATTTCACGGTATCTTATAATTATATTATCAGTCTTTCTATTCCTGGGTTGTATAGAAAGACATAACAAAACAATAATTAAATCAATTTAAATCAATAAATAAGGAGACATACATCATTGCGTATATATTATTATAAAAATGGTAACTACGGGCCAGACCAGTAGAGATCTCAGTGGGGATATCGCCCAAGTATGTAACCGAAATAACGTACGAATATAAGCCTTATGGAAAACTCTCCAATCAAGTCTGATCCTCAACAAATGTCCACAACCAACGGTCAACAATACGTTTTCCACCGTGCACGCCCAAGATAAACTAGCTCACACACAAGACCTTAGCAACATTCAGTGTATCGTCAGGCTGTGCTCGAAATATCTCTCAGCACTGTCACAAATATGATCTGACATCTGGCCCTCACAACTGACTAATGGAGATAGATCTTGCACACTCTTCGTTGGTTGAGCATCATACCCGTGTAAATCAAAGTCAGAATCTCCAAAACTCCGATCGGTGACTAGTACATAATCATGCCTATAAAATCTAATCGATCATGGCAGACCTTAAACCAAAACCCATTGGCATGTGTATCCTTTCTAACCACCTCGTTCGAGAAAAAACACATACATACAAGACAACATTCAATACATACCCCCTCATCCCGATAAAATGACCAAGACATGACTCTCTCAACCTCCTAATAACATCATCATCTACTGCCTGGAGCTCAGTAATAATGGTCCTAACAGTTCCTAGTCTAATATACTCATATATCGAGCACTTCGAACCGCGCAATAGACTCGCCATTAGGTGAGTGCCTCGGGGAACCATCAAAGTGATCCAAGGTATTCCGAGTCACTTCATCATTCTCTTTAGTTCACTTCACTAGTCCAGTTCTCCTATCGTTGCATTAGGTTCACTAAATGTTGATGAAGTATTGTCATTTTAAAATCAAGTAATATGTATCTATTCGTGCCCGGCCGCATGATCTTTTTGTAGTATAAAATATACACTGATTTAGGGTCGAGTAGTATATTAAGTTTCTGGTCTGGCCCACGGGCTTTTTCCTTTTTTTTTATAATATAAATTATTATAGTCTAAATTTCTAATTACATATAACAAAAAGTAGGTCTGGTATGTATCTCAATCGAGTAATATTAAATTAAACTCGAGCAACATTAGTTTCTATTCGAGTCATCTTATTTTCTTGTAAAAAAGTATTATCTAGTCTAAATGAAGATATTTGAGTAACAAAAGACAAACTTGTGTCACAATTCGAGTCACATTCGAATTATCTAATTCGCGTTATTCTATTTCTCACCTAAAAATGGAGAGTAACACATAAACGTAAAAACAAAAGGACGGCATTTGAGTAACATAAAACACCACTCAAGTCATATATATTTCGAGTAAAGTTAATAGAATCAACCTATTTGAGTGGATCTCGAGTCACCTAGAACAAAAATCTTCACGTGGATGAGAAACCTATTCGAGTCACTTATAACAGAAATCTATTTTCGAGTAATATAGAAACAAAAACAATCGAGTAAGACAAAAACTTAATCGAGTAAAATAAAAACATCATTCAAGTAACATAATCGAGTAATCGTGTTCGAGTTACCTGGTTTCCGACGGTTCCATCAATAGCAACAATGACGGAGTCCGCTGAAGAGTCTGCGGCGGTGGTAGCACCATACGGGGAAGATGAATCACACACACATTAAGGGAAGAAGTCGAAATTGCCATTCGAGAAAGATAGTTACTCGTAAGTTTGAAGTCATTAAAATTGATCACTCATATCCCTGCTTTGAACTCACTCGAAAATGTTGTTGTCCGTGTTGCAGGTGACTCAAAATGTCTCTCTCGAACATATATATTGTGTTGCACGTAACCCGAATTGAAACTGGAAATGCTAGGTGACACGAACAAAAGACTTACTCGAACTGAAATTAACTCAATTGTTTATTAAAATTGTGTTTATACTAGTTTGGGATTTTGCACAATTATTAAAATAATTTCTTTAGCCAAAATTAGCCTTAATCAATTTAATTTAACCGTATTTACAATCATATATATTAATTGGAAGAAAAGAGGATTAAAAGACATAACAATATATGAAGGAGTAAGTGCATTCTTTTGGATGAATGAATCAATCGAATCGAATCAATCGAATCAATTGAATGGATTTGAATCGAATCAATCGAATCGAATCAATCAAATATATATTAAGGGTAAATAATAATAATAATAATAATAATAATAATAATAATGGTAAATAATAATAGTAAATGTAATCAACAACAACGATAATAGTAATATTATTAGTAATAATAACAATAATAATAATTAAGATTAATAATAAGAAGAAGAAGAATAAGAATTAGTAGGCGATCGGCCAGAATGGACACAATCAATCGAATCGGCTGAATGAATCGAGGCCCAGATTGAATCAAAATCAAAAATAAGTCCCAAAAGAGCAGTATAAATAAGGGTCATTTTTTGAAATAAAATAAAAACTAACCAAAACTTCATTTATTAAGTAAATACCTAAAAATTCAAAACATCATTTATGAAGAATGGGAGGGAGTATAAGTTCTAAGTTATTCAATAGATACAAATAATAATTTTGCAGCAATTATACCACGCTCCTTTAATAAAGGATTCGCATTGCCACATATAGAAATAGTGATATACACTTGAATACATTGAGCGTCCTTACAAGCATATATATCACTCTCGATGTGGACAATGTGAACACCTTACTAAGTGCTCATTGGGTGCGGCATAAAATCTGCCATAATCTTGTGAATTTTTATTTTCACGGTTTTGTATGATATGATCATCGCATTAGTTATTCAATAGACAAAATTAATAGCTTCCTCAGTTTGTGTTTTTGTACATCTATTTTCTGGTTTTGTGTGTTTGTATTTTGTATTTTTTATCCAAATGCTTCAATTACTTGATTCATTTTGTATAAAATATTTCTAGTAACAAAATTATTTTTAATAGTGTAGTGAGTAAATGAACCAATATATTTCTTCGTCTAGATAGTGACTAAATTTCAGAACCAACCCTAATTTATAGTTGGTAGTACATGATTTTCGACTCTGGCGAGTTTCTGTACAAATATTTGTTGCACTATAGTAATAGAGTTCAAATATATAATTTTACTATGATATCCTTGGTTTTAGGGAGGTTCTTCATTTCGCAGTAGTTTTTTACAAGTAATCAAGTAATAAGGAGAGATGATATTTGTTTCTTTTTACTTGCAACAGTTTGAATTTTGCACTATTCATGTAACAACGTTTGATCATATTATTTTATTAAATATGAATATAAATATTATCATGTAAGATAGTGGGTTCATTTCAATGCTAAAATATTATCATTTTATTAATTTTTACTAATATATAACTGAAAATATTAATGATCAAAATTATACGTGTGGATGTCGAACTGTTGCAAGCATTTAGTTTCAGACTATCACGAGAAAACTACATTGAATGCTTATGTATAGACATTGCGCACTTCCATCTTCAAGTAAAAACAAGACAACCATTTCACTGCATAGAAATTCAAATCGTCAGTGAAAAAAATATTTCTCTCAGCATCCAGAGAGTTGAAGATATTGATGATGAATAGAGCATATACATATATTTGCCATTTTAGTAGTCTTGCTTGTATAATTGATACCCGTTATGTTCCGAGTGTCTGTCAAGGATCTGACTCGAGCCTCGGCACAATAGCAGATGATAGCTCTATATGAGAAACTCTGACCGCACCAATTAACCTCTCAGGCAACTCATCGGTTGCGTTCGCCTGAGCAAAATTTACACGATTTCATACCCAATAATATGAAATGAAATTCTCCTATTTCGAATTTTTCATGACGTTCATAAAGACAACACACATAAGTTACACTAAGACTCCGTCGACTTAAAATCAAGCAAGGGCGTAGCCAGCACAATGAAGGAATTTTTTTTAGTAAACAAAATCATAAATCCACTGATTAGTTTTAACACTGTTTAAGTGGGGACAACCTGGGATGGCTGGGGGCCTACACCCCTGATAACCAAGTTTATAATCCAACTTTCACCGGCATATGCAAGTACACTACACATAGCTATAAGTAATTTTTTTTGGTTGGGGGGGGGGGGGGGGGGGATTTGTAGAGTTGTTATATTATTGGACGTACATTTGTGATGCAATATAGACCCGTAAGCAATACACAAGGTATGAGTGGGATGGATTGACCAAAGTATTTATGTCACTTACTCATTTATCTCTTATACATTTATCACGGGTTCATGATACATCATGAACTCGGGTCTATGACATAGATTGCCAAATTTGTATGCCCTTTACCAAAATTAAAGTCATACGATATCCTATTTCTCAGAATTAATGCAAATTCGTCAATGATCAATAAAGTGCAACAAATTGAGTGGTTTCTCCTTGTTCTTCTTTACCAACTCTTGTTCGGGTTATATTACAAATTACTCATCCTAATACCTGAAAAAAAAAATCAAAAAGAAAAAAGAAAAAATATAGTATTATCCTAATGCCTATGAGGGCAATTGAAGATTTCCAAGATCATTTCACTAGCTGAAACAAGCAGAGACAAACACCACTTATAATGCTAACACTTGTAGGTTCAAAGACGTTCCTATCTACTTTTGCTCGCATAGGCGGCAATTTAGTTCCAGCTTTAGCTCCAAGGAATAGTTTAGACAGAAGGTAAAACCAAGATTTGTACTCGGTCAGATATAATAATTACTTGGCATTTTATTAGATCAAGCAGATATGTTGGAAAATCATCAGTTGAGGTCTAAATATATTACCTGTACAAGAAAAGCCATGTCAACCACAAGTGTCGTAATAACGCCAATTACAAGCCCCAGGACTCCATTTGCCACAGTAGAAGAACCAATATCTACGTCAATCTGTAGAAAAATAGTAAACATCGAAGACAATTGGACCTTCAATCTGACTCTTCATCTGGTGCAGATTTTGAAAAAAGGAAGAAAATACACACACAATAAAAGGGTCCTACCTCCAAGTACTTGGGACCACGGATATAATTGCAATCAACTGCCTTTCCTAGTAAACAAGGGGTGCTGCCAACACTCTGACGTACAATCCAAGAACCCTACATGATTCATAACAGAAACAAAAAAATATCAAATGAGAAAATTCATTACAAAGAAATAGGAAGAGTTTAGAATTGGCACAAAATTCCTTATTGCCACCCATTTTATCCTCAAGACCATTAGGACTAAGATATTCATTATGTTCTACACAACAGAGAATATAAAACATATATTGCATTGTCTATGCATATCGAAATAAATACATAGATTCAACTGAAAATCCATTCAAACCAACAGCCTACAAGTAATTATCGTGAAAGTCTTCGTCAATAGCGACAAGATTATTAACACCGACAAACTTGGTTCTAAAAACATATATTTGTCATTAGAATTAGTAGCTCCTCATAAGAGCTCACCACAGATCTATTGTGAAGAGAAAACGAAAACGATACCTTGGGAACTGATGGAATAAGCTTCAGTCTACTATTGCGGAACTCGTCGTCCCCATCGACAAACCGCTGCAAGAGGGATCCTGGTACTAAATTCTTTGCAACGAAATAAAACACCATGCTGTAGTGCGTCGATCCAGGAACCTAGAAAAATGAAAAATTATTAAAATCCTCAAACCGCCAGATACAATAAGAACTAGAATAGGAATCAGCCACATAATCAACTCACTTGCAGGTTAAAAATAATAGAAAAAAGTCCTTTATCCAATGCAACCTGAAGAGGAAGCGCAGTGTCATTTTCAAAGGGAAAAATAAAATAAAAAGACGAATCAAATTTCAAACGAGTAATTTTCCAAATATTGTATGATCAGAAAAAAGAGCAGAGTAACTGAAGGCAACACAAACGACCCTAGAGATACTTACTTGGGCTGCACAACCACTGCGTCTGGCAACATGATCCATTCTTCTCGTATCTTTGAACCAGTCTACAGCGACAAGATCCATAAGATGTTTACCTGCAGGAATCTTCAAAAACATGTTGCAGAAGATCTGTGAGATTAAGTCAAGCAAAATTAGGCTGTCCAAGATGTAACCACAATGAATCTGCACTAAACGGAAAACTATTAAATTACCTTTGATTTGTCATAACAGAAACGCTTGCTACGAACTCTGAAGTTGCTTCCATCAGATATTGTCCAACAGTTGCGAGCCTTATCATGATCATCACGACGAAGGTTACCAGAGAAAATGGACAAGTCTATCTGGTCTATAGGTTCTTCTTCGAAGGCTTCAATTTTAAACAACATTGCAATTAAATTGAAATTTTTATAATTTAAAAGATTCACGGCCGTGCAAGGAATTATCAAGTTCAAGATCTACCAGTTCTTTTGTCTTCAATCTCAATGGCAGATGGCAAAGCCTGTATATGGTCAAACCAAATTATAACAAAAAAGAGAGGAACTAAGACAGCAAGTATAAACGTCAAACGTGTTATTAAAGAATATGAACAACAAAAACCTCTTGATCAGCACACTGAAGATCTTCATCTTCTTCCGAGTATTCGTCCATCATTACGGCATTTCTATTTGCTGCATGTATTTGATCAAGTGAAGCACTGTGATGATGAACATAAGATGACTGCAGCTTCTGCCTCCGCTTTGAAGATGTAGATACTGACGTCATATTGACCATAACAGGGATCCGGGGAGCTGCACTCCTTTCATCAGTTTGAGAAAAATATTCTCGCAATCCTGTGACAGTAGAAAACCTGAAAATCATTCCACCGTATCAAGAAAAATGACGGGTGTGATTTTAGCTTTTTGTTCACAGCTGTTCTACTTTCATGTATGAACTATCAATGGAAAAGTCACCACTACAACCATCCCACCAACCAAATATTTTACTACAAAAAGGTACAAGAAAGAATCTCTTCATCAATAAGAAGTAAGAAAAACTTCTTAAATTAAATGATTCCTTCAAAGACCCCAACATTTATAAAGAGAATGGTGGAGGGAGAATATGACAGGAAAATGGAGGAGGTGGTTGATAATGGCATCAGAAGGATGGAATGAAGAATAGGGACAGGAGAGTTAAGAGTATTAGTGACTCGACTGGGAGTTTATAGAGGTTCAAATTTGACTTCGACTTTGATGCTTGTCTGTATAGTATTACTCTAGTACGGAAATTGATCTTATTCACGCAAAAGTAGCTTAATATCACCGAGCTGGTTGCGTAACTGTACTCGGACAACAAAAAATAGACAGCCTTTTATACTAAAAGGTCAAACTCGGAGCTTTTAACTGCACACTACGTAGACCAAAAAAGGGAAAATTACAAGCCACGACAAAGAAACCGATTTAAAGAGCCCAATACACCTCTTATCAAATAATGACGGAACAGATATGCGTTAACATGGAGTCAAAAAATAACATCTCCAAACAAGCTATCTTTCCCTTTTAGAACTGTAGACTTCTTTAAATAGGAAGTGATAATGTCCATAATTATCTTAATGATTTATATTCAACATATTGAGCACTAGAACCAGGGATCCGACACCTGCAGGAGTCCAGCAGATTAATTCTCGATTACCAACACCACGCGAGTTTGGAAAAATTGTTCAATCACAATGAACACTGTTAAATGGATCTCGAAGGGAAAACCACATTATTGATTTAAATATTTAGACACTGCCAGAAAAGTATATCTGAAAGTACAAGATTAAAACCTACTTTATCCTAAATTAAACCATAAGATCTCACCAGCAACGCTGTTTAACATCTGAAGGAGACAATGTTGCTGAAACAATGAAATATAACCGACTCCCCAGCCTTTTAGATCAATTTGCATGAGATGCTGGACCTGTGTTCTAGGCCTTCCATTACGTGATTTCAGAGGTGAAATGTTGAATCCTCCACCTGATATCAGTATCAGCTGAGGATTCAGCACGGCTAGAATTCTAAAATAAAATTTGCTAATCTTGACAAGGAAGCTGTTGGCATTAAAAGTGAATTTACTTTCAATATGAGCTCGCACGAATCCAGGTTGGGATCCACAATTCTCATGCTCCCTAGATCGAAATAAGACAACTGCACAAAAATAAAAGTGAAAACTTGTATGCTGTAGAAAACTAAAACGCATATCAGATAAACATGGGGAAGACCTCAGACATTTACCATAACTCCCATCATCATTTCGACGCCAATAGCGTACATAGCAGAGGTCACGAGGCCACACAAACCTGAAATTGTTTAGAATAAAATGAATCACTCTTAACACAACATATCTCAAATTACGTGAATGCATATAAAGAGTACAAACAAACTATATTGGTGACTGACATAAGTAAACATATTGTTACAGGTTTCACACATTTGAATCATATAAACCATATATTTCGACCAGGAAAAGTCTGGGAAAAAGAATTAGAATTTTTTTGCTTACAACCATGGTTATCACGTCGCCAAGTCGACCGACTACCTTCATAAAGACAAGTCGACAAGTCGCCCCGACTAGTCGTGACTAGTCGACAAGTCTTTCGTATACATATATTTACTAGATTTAGTACATGACATAATTAAACATAATAATATAAGTCCAAATTCAACAAAACTAACATGATAATAATTTCAAATACATACCTATATATACGCATTTATATTAGTATTAACAGTATACTAAATTAACAGATGTTTACAAAATTAACATATGTATACATTATATAATACATACGTAGATATAGATATATATACATTAACACGTTAAATAATATAATACAACTTCAACATAATTAATAATTCATAAAAAACATATTACTATCTAATGATTATTAATTTTAGTAAGTTAATAACTTCTTTTTAGTAGAGCTTATAATAAGATAAAGATTAATAAGATATATATGTCTGCCCAAAATGTGACCATATTATTTGACTAGATGAAAAATAATTTTATCACATTTGACTAGATTATATACATAGATTGACCCAACTAATAAACAAGATACGAACTGGGCTCAAATTAAGCCCATTCAGTATGAATCCAGTAACCACTCTAAACCCTAACCAGCAAAAGCGCGCTGTTCTTCATCTCCTACACCACTCACGAGTTCACAGCTCCTCACCTTCTACACCATTTACATATTCAACAACTCTCCACCTTCTCCACTATTGACATGCGCCGGAAGATGGTCAGCAGGTCCAATCTTTCCTCCGCAGTGGGTCAGGAGTTTCCTGAAACTAAGAACCCGCCAAGTCAAACTGAGTAAGGCCCTGTTCTTTTGGACTTATTTTTCATTTTGATTCGATTCGATTCGATTCGATTCGAGTCCGTTCGATTCGATTCGATTCGAGTCCATTCGATTCGATTCGATTCGATTCGAGTCCATTGATTCGATTCGAGTCCATTCGATTCGATTCGATTTTCTTATTATTATTATTATTAATCTTAATTATTATTATTGTTATTATTACTAATAATATTACTATTATCGTTGTTGTTGTTGATTACTATTATTATTATTATTATTATTATTATAATTTACCCTTAATATATATTCGATTCGATTCGAGTCAGTCGATTCGATTCGATTCGATTCGATTGATTCGATTCGATTCATTCATTCAGAGCCTAAGTCGTTCGCCGACTAGTTTTTTGGGGCGACTTCTAAACTTGTTGGCGACTAGTCGTCGACATGATAACAATAATTACAACAGACAAATAGCTGGATCTTATTAATAATAGTTAGAAATAAATAAAAAGAAAAGGCGAGACTAAGACATTAATCGAGCCTATATGCAAGCAATATCAGATATCAAGGCATAAACACTAGAGGTACTAGAACAAATAACTTTATACCCATTTCATGCATTAGTCTACACTCTAAAGTAATGGTCTTTGAAGCGAACATGGACACGAAGAATACCAACCTTAACAAGACTTGAAAAAAGGTCATATTCATGTACAATATCATCAAAAAAAGCTTCGCTTAAATGTGTAATAAGGGTGTAATTCAATATTAGTTACTGAGGAAACAGTGTGAATGAAATGGAAATATCAAAACGAATCAGAAAAATAATTAATGATAAGGACACATTACGTAGGGAACCAATCTAATTGAAGCCTATGGTATAGTATAGCTGTATGTCCATCTACTTCTTCAACTAAGCTACCATACTGGAAACTGCAATCCCACCTGCATGCGTACAAGCATTTTGTTAGAAAGCTAATAACTAAGATCGCAGTTTTGATCCATACAATGAAACACAAACACTATTCTGCCATGATGGTTTTTCTTCCGTTTCATCCATCTTTTCCCTCTTTTTTTATTTTAGTATCAATAGAGAATATGATTAGTTCTCTGCATGCTGCAGTGTAAGAATGTAGATGAAGACTAAAAAATTAAATAACCCAACAAAGAAATTCAGTCTAAGAATGGCGAAGTAAATCTAGTTATTATCAGAAATCTCCTTGAAGAACATATATGATGTATGAAATAAACTCAAATGTGCCGGTGGAAAAACTGTTTCCAAATATATTTTCCATCAGATCACTTTCAAGTTTCAACGTGTAAGAAACATAATAATTGGGAATTTTCAAAGTAAATGTCGAGTCAATCATAATAAAACATACTCGCATCGTGTTGCATCCATGCTCATTACTAGTTCAAATATTTCTTCACAGGTAGCCTCCACCACCCCAACAGCTTTCATTGCTCTACTACAGCTCTTTGGCTACATAAATAATATTATATGAGGAATAGACCCCCAGGGCATCCATGTCTAGCTAAGATATTTTGAATTACAGACAGAATAGAATATGCTCTTACAAGGAAGTCCACTTCAAGAAGCTCCTCAAAAATCCTAAGACCTAGAATCCACATAAAGAAAATGAGAATACAATATAAATTCTATAGTAGAAAATATCACACAAATATTAATAATAGGATATAGATTCAAATAAAGGATAGATCCATTATCCACATATTAGCCAACTTCTCCAACTACCAAAACTTAACGTAAATTACAAAGATCATTAAACCATTTCGGAACTGGAGAAGGCACCAATACATTCTAGAAAATGCTTGATTGCTAGAAGAAAAAGAAAACACAAATACTAATAATAAATCAAGATCTATTCAAAATCATCCACTTATTAGCCAACTTCTCCAACTACAAAAACTTAACGTAAATTACAAAGATCACCAACCATTTTGGCACTGGAGAAGGCGCCAATACTTTCTAGAAAATGCTTGATTGTTAGAATTCTGATTAGCCAAATCCGAATCTAATTCCTTTGTCCAGTCCAAAATAGACTCGGGGGGCCCTGCCACATGAAATTGAGAGTAAAATTTCCTTAAGATTACAAAAATAATAAAGAACCTTAAAAGGATGGGTTGCAAATTTTGAGACCATTTCCTATTGTTGTTCTGCGTAACAAATTTCTATGAGAATCTTCTTCATCGTCAGCAGCACTAAACCTGCAACAGAGGAAGAGGGGAAAGGAAACAGAAAAGAAAGGATCAAACTAAGTCAAACAGGTCGGGCATCAGATATTTCCAAAGAAATTTAGAGCTACAGCAGATCAGGATGGCACCATGCCGAAAGTTGTTCGACTTCGCAGCAAGATAATTATAGTTGTTGGGAAGTGACAAGACTGGTAACTGTTTGACAAAGTTATAAAAAAATGTTGCGTGTATGAGAAGACTAGGTTGAGATTTGAGTAGGCAATACTACCAAGTATCGTTAAGGAACATCAGATAACCATTTCAACGTGGGTAATTTAAAATTATATTGTTTCTACTCAGTTTAATTCGAAGTCATTGAGATATTAATTGAGACAGTTCTGCTACAAAGCCAATATTGTGAAGAACAGAATGTATGACAGACAGGAAAATAAATGCAAAGAAATAACGTACTATCATCACACTCTACAAGATCCGGACCAAACAAAGGAAAATGCAAAATCAAGAGAAACAAAAAACATTATATTCACATGACTACCAGAATAAGCTCAACTTTCAAAGTTTTTAATATTCTTACATACGATGACTCTAGAAAATATTAATTTCTTATGCTAAAAGCACTTTGATAAATCACCATACACTAATATATCCAGGATAATACATTAAAGTCTTCAATGAACCACAGTTCTTTCCAACTTATGACTTGCTCTCCTGAAGATTGGAACTATTTAAAGCCACCCACAGCAGCAATCCCACTTTTATATCCTATTGGCAGCCCTATCTTGGAATCCTCATTATGATGAATTTTAACTGTATGACACAAAAGAGACAAACCAGAAAAGTAATATCCTCACTGCCATCAAAAGCTATTACCTTATCTCATGAAAAATATGTGGCTCTTGTTCAGACACCAAATCATACATGTACTCCTGATTCATGGATCTCTGTTCGAAAGCTTATCTTACTACAATTGATGGTCCTTTCAAGTAGAGTGTATGAAGAGTTGGATTTACATGGGGTCTCTAACCAGGCTGCGGACTTCTTTCCTGGAAGTTCTTTGGTCATTTGGCTTGAAAGAAACAAGATAATGTTTGAGAATGTTACAGAATCCGTAGATGTGGTGTGAGACAGGACCAAACTTCGAGTTGCTCTTTGGACATGTAGTCATAAGGCGTTCTAGGGTTGTTTGGTGTCTGACTTATATAGGAATTGGAGTTTTTCCCTATAAACTTGTACATGATTGGCTGTATCATGTCTGGGATTTCTCATCCCTTGCACTTTTTCTTCTAGCAATAAAATTTCTATTTCTTATTTTAAAAAATAATGATCTTTCGAGCATGATATTCCCTTCCAAACTCAAGAGTGCAACTCCATAATAAAACCACCTTTCGTCTCTATAAAAATTTATTATACCGTCCTTCTCAAAGCTTTATGAGAAAACGGGAAGTAGGATTACTATCATATAGAAAAACAGGTTCCTAAATGCAAATGAGTAATCTTTTGCACGAGCAAGTTTTTAAAATCCCTAATATAACCTCAGGATATTGTTCCTCAACATATCTGGCTTAAAAGTTCTAAATTAATATTAGGCAAATAGTACTTACTGACTCTCACGATCTGATGATGAGGCATTCCTCCCACTATCCACACCAGACTTGTATTCAAAAGAATGGTATTTGTTACCGTTAGTAGCTTGTGACTCTTGATGCTGCATGCCAATATCATTTATCAGTAAATTGGCTACTGAACACATGTTAGGGCAAAATGTAACTTCATCACATGCAGAAACAATCATTCAAACAATGGTATGATAGTGAATACAGGGAGGTGACACAAGAAAACCTGATCGATAACAGATTCAATTTTCTCTTTCCAAATGAGTGCCTCCTGAATGTTGAAAGCTGCCATCTGGAACAAGAAATATCAACATGTAAACTAAGTTAAATTTCCAACATAAAAAGCTTGCAAGCAGAAGTATTTATTAAACGAGTTTGATAAGACCCTAGGGAAATGTGGTCCAAGAACAACAATGCTAATGATCTTGGTAAGTGCACATAACGCAGTATTTTATGATCGAATTGTCCATAACACTGCCAACTTTATCAACTTTCTTAGATTTCTTAAACGCTTCTTAAACTGCTTTATCCAAATAGCACACATTCTTGTTGTCTTTAGTTCATCAGTGTTCTATTTGCTGGAGAACATCTTAAATAGAAAGTAGCTTTAGTTGTTATTTCACACTCCGGAAAGACTTATTAGGCCGTCATTGCTATTTAACCAATAGAAGACCAGAGAAACATCAAGTGCAGAAAGACAATACCAGAAATAAAGAAAGATGCAAAAATAGGTGATACAGAAAAGAGAAAGGGGAAGAAAAGAAGCAAATGAGAACAAAAGTCCGTCTAATTACTTATGGGGTAAATAAAAACATGTGTGGAAGGTACATTACTTGAAGGAATACTGTGACAAAAAACACACTCGAAATATATTCAAGCGAAGGCTCCTCTTGCTTCTTAAGTTCATAAACATGTGTGAGGAAAATAATTTATATAAATAAGATCCCTTCACGGGCATAAAGATTAATCAAATCAACAAAAAGTAACACTTGGAAGTATCACTAAATGCAAATGTAACGCACCGTAATTCGATTGTACTTCTCTTTCTTGTTGTAGACAGACAGGACGTATACCATCTGTAAAATAGCTGAAACTAGTAAAAATAAAGGCACTAGCAGAAAACATAGCTGAACTGTTTCATCATTAGAAACATTCACTACACAAACATCTAGCTCCTGTACTTCTGTCTATACCAAAAATGGTAGCCAATAGTATTAACTACATGTATAAAAAATAAAAATGAATGCCACCCCAAAGAACTGGAGTTTTTTAGCTTCAGAATATGCATATAAACAGTTCTTTTAACCGATTGCTTCAAGTCAATAGAAGCAGACAAATATGAACCTAGCACAAAGGAAGCTTTTAGATCTAGTGTTGGCTTACATGGGCCGACCAGGACATGAAAATAACAGACTTCAATGTAGAATAAGTATGTTAGTTGTAGCCCAATCTGCTGCATACTTTTATTTATCCAAGGAACCAAAAATATATTCTCTTCCATTTATTTATTTATTTATTCCAAGGAACCACGCAAATATATTCTCTTCCATTTACTTTTACCATTGTATATTGACCATTGAGAAAAAAATAATCCCAAAATATTTCTTCTCTCCAGGTAATACTAGATATAAACTGGGTGTATTTAATCGAGTAAAGGACTAAGAGAACTAAGAGAAACTAAGAGAATGCATAAGCTAGTGCGTTAGTGCTGTTTGAAACTCAAACCAACAGAAACCTTGTAGAAAATTTCACATACTTTCGTTTCCGGCTATGAGACCAATGTAAGTTATATAACACTCATTTGTAGAGCATACTAAATGTCAAGGTACTTACAAAAAATATTATACATATAACTATAGAGTAACCAAACCAACAAAATGTAGCATATGAGGATCACATCGTTCAAACAACTTAAGCAAGAATAAGATGAACAAGATCATTCAAAAACTAAGGACCCTCCATATTTAAACAGCCGAATAAAAGTGTACTTCCAATTTCAATCATAAAAGACACAATTCAGCAAGTGGAATATAAGGATAAGAACTGTTAATCGCAGCTCACATGTCCGTGATGAGTCTTCAGTCCTCGGTCCTCCACCCTACAGTTGCCATCTATAAGTAGAGTCTTGGTCGGCACCTTACCACATATGAAAGAGCAAGAGAAAAATTATTTTGCAACACATATTGAGGGCAATCAATATTTACATACTACAATATCCGATGCTACATAACATAATGTTATAACATAGTACCCAGCAATTAGATCATACAATTTCATTTTCTGTTGAACTGCAACAAGAAAACTATATCTACATCATTAATTAACATAAGTGCACGTGTTAGTAGAGAGAATAAATTCATCCAATAGAGCTCATGATCTTCAATCCCCTAAAACAAAATACCGCAACGAATAGGCACTGACCACATTGACTTGGGGCTTCTTCTTGTAGTACGCCAACAATCTAGACTCAAGCACAAAGTACCGCATGTGAATAAATGATCTTCCAATCTTCCTGCGCCCGTACCTGACCATCCATCCTTCATAAACCACCTTCGAATTTGACATATCCACCTAGTTAATACAACACTTCCTTCAGTCACTGCACGTCGTCTTCTTAATCGCGGTACAACTTTTGTATACTCCTCAAACCTTCAGTGAACAAAAAAATAAAAAAAAACAAATAAAAATAAAGAACGAGAAACAAAAAAAAAATACTTAAAACTCCAGCTGCTCACAAAAATATCTTCACCCTACGCAGCTTCAAATGGATTAGCCACCATTGAAGAAATAGGGGAAGAAAAACCCTCTTATCTTTAAAAATTTACGAGAAGTTGAGAATAATTAAACAAGAATTGCTCAGTCATGGAATCAGTCTCTCAAATTACGAACAACTTCACACTGAGAAACCAATCACATCCACATGAAATTCAATTCCTCTCCAAAATCTCACCATCTGATCCGCGCCCGCCCGATTCATAAACCGGCGATCTGCTTCTGCGAAAGCCAAAACGCCGAACATCCGAACAGTTTAAAGCGACAGAATTGCAAAAGCGAGTGAAAATTCCCCCGTACGCCTACATGTACAGACAAGCACGTCATATACGAGAAAAATACTGAGCATCTACATATGCATATTAAACAGGTATATACACAATTGTGGAGAGTAGAGAGAGAGAGAGAAAGAGAAGAGTAAGAGCGAGAGAGATTATTAGAATTACAATAGGGGCGCTCGTGTCAGAATCTTCACAATTCACCACTCCTTCCAAATTAATTTACACGCATATTTGTAAATGAATGTAGTGAGAAGTATTTATGTGTGTGTGTGTGTGTGTGTTTTTTTTTGGGGGCGAAGGTGGGGGTAGAGATTAACGTATGTGCGCACACAGTCACACACACCTATAGTAGAGAGAGGGAGAAGAGAGAGACAGAGAGAGAGAGAGGTTATTTTACAGGAAGTGATTTTTGAGTTTTCAGGCTACCGAATAAGTGAAAAGAATGCCGGCAAGTTCAGGAGACTGAAAAGGAAAAAAAATGAATAAAGAAAAGGGAAAGTTAAATTTCACGTGTACTTAAAAAATAAAATAATTACATAATAATTATGTTAATTAATGATAAAAGGTTATGAATTTGCAAGATGTCAAATGTTACTTTAAGTTTTATGAATTTTTATTTAATAGTTTTGTATCTCGGGCCTTAAACTATTATTTTTTATCTTAGTATTTTAAATTAACGATTTCTCTTTTTATTTTATACCGAGGTTTCATGTCTAACTTGACTTGTTTTCGGGATAACAATCTCAGCTCTTCAGAATTGTCAGGTTTCTAAATATATCCAACTGCTCATAGTGAGTCATCCCGCAAATGATTGCCTCATGCTGGAACCAATTAAATTCAACCTTAGGGTCCCACCAAAATTGGACGTCTCACACTAGCCTTCAATATTTAATTATTTCACCAGCATATTTCGGGGATTAAGATCTCTTCTTTTTTTATAGATTAAAAAATCATAAACCTTGAAAATTCTTGTTTATAAAAAGACTCGAACCTGAATCTCCCGTATGAAGTGGAAGACCAATGGCCACTGGACTAAAACCACTGGTTAATTTCTCTTTTTTTTTTTTTTTGATACCAGGGGTTAGAGGTTCTGGCACAGTAGTCATCGGGATAACGGCCCCACAAGATCTGCTACCGGTTAAATCGCGAGATGTGTATCCGCTCAGGTTCTTAAATATCTTCAACTACCGCGCACAAGGAGTCGTCACAGTGATTGCTCATCTTGACCCCAAATCCAACCGCAGTTCCCACCAAATCGCCTCCACACGCCGCTGCCCTCAATATTTAAATTGTTCCACCAGCGTACTGGAGGCTAGGCTTTCCTAACCCTTCAAGGATCGTTGGCGCTTGAAATTCATCCAAGTGTTGCCTAGGAATTGAGCACTAACCTCAATGAATTGAAGGTCAGATGTCATCTATATTATTCATTTTTAATGTTTATTTTGTATTATTCAAACTTTTATTGAGATGTATAACTAATATTGTAACAATATATATTTGATTATTTGTAAATATTTTATAAATAGGTTCAAGTAATTGGCGGGTTTATTTTCTGATTTTGAGATGGATACCGTAAGTCACTTTTTAATCAAGTTTGTGACGGGTAAAGGGACATAATATTTAAATGAGTCTGGTGGTTGGCCATACCGTCATTATTTCTTGTGTTACTATATAAACCGTAAGTATGGATGGGGACCATGGGTTTGGAATGAGAACAACTAGTAAAATCACATTTTAGTTGAGTTTGACATATGTACTACTCTAAGAGTATATAGATTCTAAACAGTCCACGATGATCGTAGCCTCATCGTTATGCTTCATTGTGTGTTCCATCATGGTGAACAACTTCACATAACTAAACTCTAACCAAATATAAAATTATTTTTAAGTTTCTATTTATAAATTATATTTCTTTTCTCGAGAAGATTAACTTTTGAAAATTAGATTACATGATCAAATGGCATGATTGAGTGGTGCTTAATTTAATAAAATTTGTGTATTTGTTGGGATGGTTACAAAAATCAATTATACTATCAGAATGTTGATAGCTTTTTTTTTTCAGATTTACATTTAAATTAACTAATTTATGAATATTGTTTGCCGGTTCAATAATTGCTATTTCTTCAGAGAATTTTTTGGACATTTATAGTTATCGATCAATGCATACTAAGAAACAGTAGTGTGATCAATGTGATTGGAAGAAATCATTATAATAATATCGTGAGCCAGCACAAAGTAAATAAAAAATGAATCTCATGATCCATCGGTCCAAAAAATCCAAGACTTTAGCATTTGAGCATACAGTTAAACCTCGATAAATGAATGTTTGATAAACGAATAACATCGCCAAATGAATAATTTTTTCCGGTCCCAACTCTTTATAACATGTTCAAATTTTCTTTCGATAAATGAATATTTTTCTCCGGTCCCGACCATATTCATTTATCGAGGTTTTACTGTAGACGAGATTGTACAGGGCCGGATTTGGGACAATTTATGTTTTGAGACTCGTGATGAATATATAAAAAAAACGAGAAATGACATCAATATTCCGATCAAATGATCCATACATACTTTGTGTATTGATTCCATGCTTTGTGTATTGATCCCAATCCATATTGTAGAAAAGTATCTCTCTAATGTTGCGGTTGTAGTTGGCAAAACCAATGCTACCTTCAACAATCGATAAACTAAGCAAAACGCAAGATGTTTTCTTGTTCCACCATCACACTACCAAGGTCGGATATATCTTTCAATTAGCAAATGTTTCATCTTTTGCACATTGTCAATGTCAAGAGCAATCATTTCCACCCAACTTAAAGCATTTGTATACAACTCAGCCAACCTCAGTCTTTGATTGGTCAAAGTTATGAAATGAATTACGCGGATTTGAAGTCACCATACAAGTAAGCAATTTAGAATTTACCTCGCTAAATTTGTCACCAAACTCTTAGAGCAATCGAATTATAAAGGTGCTGATAGGTGATATTGGTGTTTTGTCTTTGATTGTTTGGATTAACGTAATTTTCCTCCATGTTCAACATTTCAATATAATCATGTTCACAAAAATAAGAGATATTATTCAAAATTGAAGAAAACTTACCAACTCTAAACTTTTACAATTGTCGCTTGGAATTCAAGATATCTTATTTCATATAGTACTGTCGGGCCAGACATATTATTCCCAAAGATACAACGACTACATTTTCAAAACTGTAGCAGACCAGGTTTCAATGCTCTGACGAACTGAAAAATTATGCGAACTGAGCAAACTACTATGAACGTGTGATGCTATCTTTAAGTACGTAGAATATGTTGTTGTTTGATGTATATGCAGCCTATAAATGATCACACGCATACACACACACGCAAACACGCGCGCGCGCGCTCGCGCGCACACGCGCGCGCACACATATATATAGTAGTTCGACCAGTTGGGCACCAATGGCAGATTAATGGTGTTTAATAGGACACATAACTAGTGTTTTGTAACTACTAATTGTTTCATTTCAACAGTCATATCTGAAGAGTTAATTCAAAGGTCATATCAGAAGAGTCAACTTCTGAATTCCCAAGGCAAAACTAGAAAAGACTACTCTTCTGAACCAGAAGAGATACAAATTTCAGAAGGAATAAAAACTTTTTGGCTTTACTTCACAAATAGGAGAGTAAGTAGTTGGACCGAAAGAGACAATCGACTCTTTTGTGTAGCAAAACTTATACTCGAGCCAAGCTCAAATCTGGCCCAAAAGAACCAAGAATCAAACCCAATACCCAAAACCCAAGTCGAGTCGAGCCGGCTAGCCGGTCAAATGTGCAAGAGGGCGTACGCGCATGTGGCCGAGTCACCTCGAGGACTTGCGGCATAGTCTTGGTCATTGTCGCACACTCCCTAACCCGCTTCAACTCATTAATTATCTTAAACTTCCTCATATATTCAATGCGGGTGTGACTTGTCATATTCCCAATCAGATCAAATACGAAAGTTATTCTTTAATTTATCACTCACCAAATTAGTTTTTAAAGATTAGATCTACTGCGATTATCTACTGATGACGTAAATTAATTCTGAACCATTTAATTTTACAAAAAATAAAATAGCCATTATAAAAATAATTAAAACCTATTTTTCGATAATCCCCTACATGAATGAAAATTAATGCTTGTTTGAATCCAAACTCTTTTTCGCAGTCCTCAGCATCAGAATAAGTACCATATGTTTTAAATATTCCTTGGTCAATATAATAGGATGTACTTAAGTTCCAGTGGATGTGATGTCTTAAATTATTCCTTCATAGTGTATACCAAGACTATGATATTTACACGATAAAATCTCAATACTTTTTCGTTCTTCCATTGTGTCTGTTTGGACCATTCACTTTGGGGCTGTTTATCAAATTTGTCTATCTGGGTAAATTGTGTATGTCTGGATAAATGTGTCTGTCTGGGTGTTGATGTTGTTGTTTACTTTTTCATCTGAATAAACTGTCTGAATAACAGAAATGACCGATTTACCCCTGAATATGAATTATAAGCTGCTTTATAAACTGTTGTTTATTTTTTAAGTAATATAAATGATATAATCCAAAAATCAAAACATAAATTCATAAAGTACTTAAAATCCAATTTCAAACACAAAGAAGTCAAGTTCAACCACAGAGTAGCCAAATTCAAACACAAAATAGATAAATTTAAACATTATTGAAAAATCAAATTGGACCCATCTTCTATATATATATTATTTAAATTTAAAAAACTACATAATGATTCAATTTTGTATGTAAGTAATATATAAAATATTTAATACATATATAAATAATATGTATAATGTACATTGTATATTTAGATATAGAAATATATTTTAAATAACATATATAATAAATATTATACATATGAATAAATGTTAATATATAAGTAATATATAATATTTATTTATATATTCATAATATATATGATATTTTGCAAATACAAAAGTTTATTTATACAACAATATAGTAACAAATATTATTTCTAAATTAATAATGTATATTATTTATATATGAATAATATATATTACATTCATTTATATTAAAACCTAAATTTTTTTGTATTGTATATATAAATGAGTATATATAATGGGGACAGGAGAGTCATTTTTTTGTCCTAAATTATTTATATTGTATATATAAATGTGTGGTTTTCAATTAGGGGTAGGGGAGTCATTTTTTTGTCTTAATAGGGACAACACCCCTTTTAATGCTTAATGAATAAACCATTTTTATCTGCGCGAATAAGCCATTAAGCCACAAGTAAACACCTCCAAACGTCTAAGCGAATAAGATAGTTTACACATTAAGCTGATTAAGTCACAAGTAAACAGCTCATTTGATTCATAAGTATGTTAATTTGAAGTTGCGTTTACTTCACACTTACATAGGTGACCTCCATATTGTTATAATTTTGGCCCAACGAGGCCCAAATATATATATATATATATATATATATATCCTTTAAGGGTGGCTCATACCACTTAGAGCCGGCCCGGCCCTAAGGCAGCCCTTCTTTAATAGGAGCCGTCCGATCAGATGTATTAAGACATTTCTAATCTGGACCGTCCATCTTATCCTATTAATACCCTAACCCTAACCCTCTCCCTTTCATTTTTTCACTGCCTCCATTCTCTTCTCACCCTTCTCTCCCGTGAGCTTCCTTTCCTTTCTTCTCGGTATCCTGCTCCTGATCTACTTAACTTATTTCCCCGCTGAGCCTTTATTGCAATGGATCTTCGGGATTTCTTGGCCCATCCTGGTGTGTATATAAGGCTCGGTCGGGGAGCTGAGTTAAACACACTGAAAATCGAATACCGAGTTGCATCTTGAGAATCTGAGTGAAATCTTGTGATATCTTTGTGTTGGGAAAACAAGAACCCTGTATCGAATCAGCCGGGATACCCGATCCCTGTATCGAATGATATATGATAAAGAGGTTTTGACATATATGCGAATCCGAATACAGTAAAGGAAACTGTATCGAAGCTTTGAGGCTTAATCCTGTATCGAAGACCTGCCTCGAATCAGCATATAATGAAGCCCTTTAGTACAGCAAGAAGACTTGTAAAAGACAAAGTATGGAAACTGTCTCGAAACTCAAAATACAGTTATCATCCATACAGCTCACAACAGGACAAAGAAGGAATCTCCAGAAGTCAAGTCCCGTTGAATAAATAAGTATTTAAATACTCAAGGATAAAGTATTTAAATACTGCCAGTCTTCAGATCTTCAGAATCCCGCAAAAATCGGATCGTGTCATAATCCCGTTGAAACGGAATCTCATTCAAACGGACACATCTCAACGGATATATTCTTCAGAGACTATATATATCTTATGAAGGCATTGAAGATAAGATACCAGCAACCTAACACTCAAGCTATCAAAAGTTATCATCAGAGCAAAACATATCTCCAAAGCTTACTGCAATCAAGAACGAAAGAGATATACAGTGCTCATCATCCTGAACAACACTTCATCAGCTGAAAGCTCTTAAAGTCAAAGTTGTTGTTCACCATCTGTTCTATACATTGAACAAACTCAAAGATCGATACTGTGGGTGAACAATCATGCTCCTCCCGGATCGTGTGTGAAGGATTTGCATTGAAGAAGACGAAGCTTGAGGCGTGTGTGAAGAAGCAAGTCAAAGCATTAGCTCAAAATCAATGTGTGAGCGGTTTAAGCTAAGATCTTTATATCAATCTGTGAACGATATATTGATTGTGTGTGTTGTTATAATTACGTAGTTGTGTGCGTAGTAATTATAATAAACGCTTTACTCTGTGTGGAGGCCAGGTGGACGTAGAGGGTTTACCTCGAACCACTTTAATTCTTGTGTTATTTACCTTCACTTTTCTTGTTTTAAATTACGTGATAAATTAAGTATACACTATACACCTAGTTCTTTGTATCCACAACCTGTATATCAAGACTTCCGCTACGCACTCAGATTTAAAATCCATACAGTTTGTTGTTTAAACTATTTCCCAAACTGTATCCAGTATACTTAGTGGCCAACACTTTGTTGTGATATCTGTGAGTGAAATCGGGAAGAGGTTTCTGGGGTTTCTGGTTTATTGTGAAGGTGCTGCCGGGTTCCCTGTTGCCGGTCGACTGTGGTATTTCGGGCCTTATTCCGGCCGACGGTGGTTCGGACTTTCCTCTGTGGAAAACGTCCGTGTTGGTGTCAATTGCTAAAGTTTTTTCGGAAGATCTGAGCCTACTCATCACGTTCCAAAAAGAGGGGGTTTCCGATCCTTAACTTTCTCTTATTAATATATATATCCGTTATATATATATTTTGTCTTATTATAATATATTATATATTCGTTATATATATTATAATACATATATCTTGTCCCGTAAGAATATATCTTGTAATTGTAATTACCCGTTTCCCAACACCTACTATACTCGTCCCTTACAAGTTTGCGATTCATTAAAGACCCTCGTGGTTTATCTCCACCATAATTCTTAGAATCTAAACACTTCGGCAGGATTTTAATCAAATCTATTTGCAAAATCATCAAATCAAACAAGTATCACATGCACATAATATAGATCAAGCTAACTGATATAGAATATGAAAACAAACCACATATCTAACAGTCGCTTGTTCAAATGAACGACATGTGCCCCCAAGACCACTTCACTAGTTGCCACGTGTCTTGTAAGGCTCCAAACATTCTCAGAGTGTCAGCATCTATTGGTGGGATATCCTATATATTAAAATGAAAAAAAAAAAAAAAAGACTTGAAAAGTTTTTATAAATATTTACACTCTGACATGAATCAAATATGTATGAATCAAATATTCCCTCCCCATGAAAGAATAATTAGATACAAACACCAACACAAACAGAAGATTAACGGTATCAACGCCACCAGCCAGTCGAGTCGAGTCGCTACAGTAATATCGTCACCGAGAGGTAACTTTATCCAAACACTTGATTTATCTCCACAAAAAGTCTGCCAAAACAAGTTTTTAATAAGGGACGACGGATTCCTGCACAATAAATATCGACATTTTCTTCAGCTACCAAACAACATTTCAATCTGTTGTTAAATTTCAACAAATAGATGCAGATACAATCAATGTGTCCAATATAAAACAAGAATTTAGGATATTTTTTTAAAGAAAAAAAAATGAATATCCGTAGATATCTTTTGAAATAACAAACACCCGCCTTTAGGCTAATTCGAAATTAGGCGATCATGGCCCAAAGAACCGAAAATTACAAGACTAAGCTACAAATATGGCCGGATAGGATATACACCAAAATTGTAAGACCTAGCTAGGAATATGGCTCTACTTGAAATCTGTTTCGGACATACTTTTACGATCTGAAGAATAAGAGGACTTACACAAGTAAAGAGTATAAAATGCTTGAAGCACATATTCAGATGGGCTTCCTCCTTAAGACTCGCGATCTTCTGAAAATGAGAGTGATATATATGTGCATATACACGGAATAAACGTTTGAATATGGTCTTCACAACATCCCATCGTCAGTATTCAGCACGAATAGAAAAGAAGAAAAAAAAAAACCTAAATAATATCGACATAACTTACCCATTGTTAGCATGCATTACCAAGATAAGTAAAAAAAAATAAACTGAATCAGAAATCATTATTTTACCGAGCTTTTGAGGAAATATGGACTCATGGTCCAACTGGGTTTCGATCCAGTCCATCAAATATTCGACATATTTAGGAGCCGAAACTTCGATAGGCTTTTTAATTTGTACGCCGTCTGCCCATCTGTATTCATATCTGCAAAATTATTAATCTTCAGGTCACGGGCAGTTGTATGCTCTATATAATTTTTTAATTCATAGTTAAAAACAAAGGTTAATTTTCCACAAACTGCCCCCGAAGTTCACAAATTAAACTTATCTTCTATAATTACAATTAAAAAAAAAAACTCATTAGGTCTGTATTTATCTTACAATAAGTCCCCTCTTGAAATCTCTTGAGGCTGCACTTTTTTAAGACGAAAATAAATCTGAGGTGGTCATTTGTAATTTCAAATGATATTTTTTTTTTTGGTAATTAGGCTTAACTTCAACTTCAAGAGCAGTTTCTGTAATTATCTCTAAAAACAATGATCGAGGTACAAAAATTCAATAAAACTTGAAAAAAATAAGATCCAAGGTGCAAATAAGAAAAAAGCTCACAGTTACCAAGAAACTATTTGAATCTTCTTTCGGGCATCCAACACAACAAGCAAAATACTTCAACCATTGTATCCTTGAGGTGTGGGGTAATCACAAAAGAAACCCAGATAAATTTGAAAATTATAGAAAACTCCTTGAAGTTTGAATAGAATTAAGGGGGTAATTTTAATTTTTGCATAAATGTGGGGGTGATATTGAAATATTTGTGCTTATGCAGGGGGTAAAATGCAAGTCAGTATCCAATCTCAAGTTTTTTTTTTTTTTTTTTTTTGTAAATTTGAAACTTCTTTTGGGGCCTTCGTGAACACCCCAAACCTCAAGGGTAGTTTTGGTAATTATACCTTCCAAAATAGAAGCCAGATAAAATTTTAACAACTCTGACATACTTAGGGCCGGCAGACATTGTCGGGCAGCTCTCTGTTGTACAAAACTCAGTGAGGGTGCCATAGAGAAGATTCACCTGGTTGAAGAAATCTACAGCTGGAAATTAAAAATCGAGAAGCTTCGTCAATTTTTATTCTTGGAGAAGCTCATTGTAGCAGAAGAACAAAGGAAAAGGTACAAAACTAACACATCATATGTGAAGGTAGAATTGGATTTAGATTAAAGACATTTATGTACCTTGAGATTTGACCTAATTACAGAAAAAAGGTTATGATATCCCACATTAGTTCCACATGAAACTGTAAAAGGGTACGTAAGTGAGAGTCAACCATTTATCTTTGACTATGGTTTTCTTTTTGGAAATTATCTTTGACTATGGTTTTTGAATAAGTTAGACCTCCCTAGCTTATATGTTGAACAATTTGGTCCGTAAGAGACTAGACATATTACGTTACGGGCACTCCTGCCGGATACGAGCAGACTGCGGAAAGGCACTACGCGATGGTGAGCCGAAGGGTTGCCATCCCGATGGTGGGCCCAGGGGTTGGCATCCCGGATGTGGGCCCAAGGGGTTGCCATTCCGATGGTGCCCCAGGGTTGCCATCCCGGATGTGGGTCCAAGGGGGGGTGCCATCCCGGATAGGGGCTTAAAGGAGGTTGCCAGCCAGGATGGGGCCTGGTGGGGGGGGGGGGGGAGTGGGCCCTGGTATGGAGATGCCAACTTGCCCCCGGAGTGTGCCGTCGAGGACGTTCGGTTTGAAAGGGGGATGAATTGTTACGATATCCCACATCGGTTCCATATGAAAATGTGGAAAAGAATATAAGTGGGAGTCAACCCTTTTATTTTTGACCACGTTTTTGGGTTAAGTTAGGGTTCCCTAACTTATATACTCAACAAAAAACAACTAACTTTCAAAATTACAAAAAAAAAAAAAAAATAAGTTTGATTAAGAGTTAAAATCAAGTGGCTAACTGTAATATTTTTTAAAATATGAGGGAGTTATGGAATGTTTTTTTCTAATGAAGGGGTAACTATAGGGGTAATTTCTGCAATTTTGGAAGTTAGCTCGACTTTTTTGTAATTAGGTCAAACCTCAATGGTACTTATTTTAATTAATCATTTTGATCAAAAAAAATATCAAAGAGAAAATGTTTCAAGAACCCAAATCTTGAATGGGATAAGTGATTCCGATGATAGTGTTCTGGAATAGATGACCAATTTTATTCTCATGCGAGACCAACCAGATGTGGGAACATCTTCACATGCAGCACAAGCGCACACACACACACACGAAGGGAAGGATAGGGAGTGAGGGGGAAAGCTTCACATGCAGCACAAGCGCGCGAGCGCACACATGGAAAGAGAGGGGGGGGGTACTGTTGACAGCAAGCCATTCATTGGTATCTTCCCCAGGAGGTAGCCTTACAGCTTCTCTCAAGTTCCCACTACCCAAAGTTGCATCAATATGCTGTCTTAGCTGTGCTCCCTGCACCAAATTATCATATACAAATTTAATGATGCACAAATTAAATAACTACTAAAAATCAAGTACATAACTGTATGCAGGGATTGAAATAGAGCACTTAAATCGTTAATATAACAGGAAAAAAAAATGTATTCAACACTATTATCTAATTTTAAAGAAAAAGTTGAGCAAAATAACTATTTTACCAAACATTAATATATTCTGAGATTTAGAAAATGCTTGAACAGTTTTGATTCATGCAAGGATAACACATTATATATGAAACTGAAACTGAAACTGAAGCTGAAAATCAAAACTTAAGAGGGAGATTACGAATGTTTAGCTTAGAAGGGAAAATCCACCTTACTACCCGATGGAGCACTTTTTTTAGGGCGGAACGTTCTTTGGTTCCTGTTGAAAAGTAGCAAACTTTGACATTATAAACAATTGATGAAGTCCAAAAGAATCTCACTAAACAGGAGTTTTTTTACTAGAAAAGGCTAACTCGGAGAACTCAATAGTAGAACTTAAGTATCTTTAACCAGGCCAGAATTATTTGACATGGTTGTTGAGTTTGACTCCACTGTACTACTTGAGTAAACAGTGAAGATAGTCCGTTTTTTTCCTTCTCTTGTAAACAGCCAATATTTTGATTGATTCATAAATTTACATGTTGAATATCATAACGGGGTTAAGAAACGTTAGCTAGCTCGTACAGCAAGCGTAACACGTGTTTGGTATAACAAAATATTGAGCAAACATTCTGCATATACCTCAAAAGTGAACTATAGAAAACAACAGAATATATTACATCCATTCTCCCAATTAAGCGCCAGTCCGAAAATGAGATGTATTTATTGAGCTCATATCATAAGACTTTAATTCAGTATAAGAAAACGTCTATAATTCCAATATTTATACTTATCATATTCAAACCCATGTTTGGCCAATTATTTTGGAGTAACAACTCCACATACCCTTTTCCTATCAAGACATACTAGGCTTTGTTTGGTTTTATTTTTAGTTCATTAGAGGAAATTATCTTGAGAGAATTTAACTTTTGGTGGGGGGCCGAAGAATGTGTGACGAACAAAAAAATATTTGGACGTTTTGTTGGGAAGACATGTTATGTGTTTTGAAAACAAGACTCTGAGTATCCACTTGCTAGAAAGCGATATCATTCGAGTTTAAAATCATGTGAATGGAACCACGGAATACAGAAAGTCGATTGGAGTTAACGATTTTAAGTGTTCTCCGACAAGTTTTGCACTTGATATCGAGTATCTAGTCATATCTTCATCGAGACCGAACATGATATCAAGAAGTTTTGGGTAACAGACCTTCGGCCCAAACCAGCCGACTAAATGAGCTTTGTTCGGCGAGCATTTGTGGAACATTTGAGGACCAAAAAAAGAAGACAGAAGAAACGATTGGCACAATGATCAATACCCCTTTGATGATTAAAGCTGTGTTTCAAATCCTTTTTATCGAAATCAACCATCAGCTCAAGCACTATTATAACACACGAACATGAAATTTCAATTCCTTACCGCATATCATAGATCAACGTCTACGTTACTTCAACCAAATATCAAAAAAGATGAGCGTATTTTACCCTTTATAATCATTATTAGCTTCAATTCAATTATGACCCTCGTACACACACAAACAAACAAACAAACAAAAAAGAAAAAGAAACAGATGACAACAGTCAAGAAAAAGCAACGTATAACAAAATCAACGAAATAAGAAGAAATCATGTCGGAGAAATAATAGATCTGGCGTAACACAATCATCCAGAAGTAAATCACAAATATATATATATATATATATATATAGGGTTAATTTCAGGAATTTACCTGCCAAGGCCAAAGAGACTCATGTCTGTACACACAGAGGGATAAAACGAAATTACGAAAAAGCAGGCTTAATGATTCAAAGAAATGTAGTGATGCGTGTGTGTGTGTGTGTGTGAGAGAGAGAGAGAGAGAGAGAGAGAGAGAGAGAGTGACTGTGTGGGGTGGATGGTATTGTATGGTGGGGGAATATGGGGTGGCATTTGGCATGAATACTAGAGAAGTGTTGAGAAAAGCTGTCAAGCACCGACTTCGTTTGGCGTCCACTGATAGGCACCATGGAAATGGTGAGTGGCGTGCATTCTGAATATTATGATTGAGGGACGTGTATTAAATGACAGAATACCAATGAGATACAAAATGAGCGAGAGTTAGGGGCAGGCCCGGCCCTCACTTACTTTTTTTTTTTTTTTGAACGTTTTGTTTATGGTCAGAGCCTGTTCACCCCATATGTGGTCTCTACACCCATCGGGCAGATGCCATCGTGGTAGTTCACATGGAAAAACCCCTGGTAGATCGCTAAATGGCACGACACCTACGGCATAGAATGCCAATTTGGGGTAAAACATGCGCCTCCATGGATTCGAACCTGGGTTGCCCCAGGAAACAAACCTTCATTGGAAGACTGGGATGCCACTGGGCTATCAACCCATTGGCTCACTTACGCTTAGTTCTCGTATTTTAGTAAAGAAAATAAAAGAAAAGGGAAAAAAATTAGGAGAGAAAAATAGGAGAAAGGAAAGTGAAAGGAAAGTGTATTTTGTGTTCTCGAGTTGGAAGGAAGTGAGAGGAAAATTAACAATTTTGTTCTTTTCTCTCCGAAGCCTTCCAAATCGGAAGGAAAGTTAGGAGGGAAAGTTTTCCTTCCATTTCTTTCTGTTTCTTTTCGTTAAAAAACTAAGGAACACCAAATATTTTTTCTTTTTTCTTATTTCCATCTATTTCCCTTTTTTCTCTCGTTAAGTTAAACTCGAAAACTAAGCGTTAGTGCAAAGTGGGCTTCTGCTCAGGGCCCCCAAATTTGAGCCCCAGAATTTAAAAAAAAAACAATATTATATTAGAAAAAAAATATTAGCTGTTTAATTTAACTCACACACAGACGCATCCTCTCCTCCCTATCTCAAAAAAAAAAGTAAAAAGCACATACGTCATCTCAAGCTCTCCGCACAGCAACAAGAATAAAGTGAAAGAAATAAAATTTTAACGGCTTATTGCTCGGCAATCATCAGACGACGGCAGCACCGCACCGTAGCACGACAGCAGCCTCAGTTCAAAAAGGGGCTATTCATAAGTTTCTTAAAGCTAGTTCTAGTTCTTTGGTAAAAGATGATGATTAGGGATGGCAAAATAATCCGATCCGATGGATACCCGATCCAAAACCCGAAACTTTGAATTTACCGAACCCGAAATTTTGGATTTGGATTCGAATTTGGATTTATTTTTAACTCGAAAAAGTCTGGATTTGGATTTGGATTTAAGGATTACCGAATCGATACTTGACCGAAATCCGAAACCCAATTCAAACTCGATCCAAACCCGAAACCCAATAAAAACCCGATGCAAAAATAATATGTAATATTATAATTTATAAATTGTTATATATAGTATTTTAGATATATCACATACGATATGTATATTTTTATTTTATTATTAGTCAATAATCAATACTCATTCAATGAATTAAACTTCCCTTTCTCAATTTCATATTTTATTAATATATTTAAGATATAACTTTCATTTTATTTACATAACTTTTTTTTTAATATGTTGGTGTATAAAGTATTAATATTTTGTTAATATATTTTAGAATTCACTTAACAATCTATGTATTAAAATACATTTGACTACTTATTAAATTTCATCATTGTATAGATATATTTATATTATTTGTACGTGTTAGTGATGTTCAACTTGATTATATCATTTTTATTTTTGAATACCCAAAAAAACTCGATCCGATCCGAAACCCGATGAATTTGGATTTGGATATTGAGTTTTGGATTTGAATTTGGAGATAATTAATAAACCCGAAAAAATTTGGATTTGAATTTGGATTTTATCAAACCCCCGAACCCGATCTGTTGCCATCCCTAAGGATGATGTGATTGCGAATGAAGAGGTTGATGCATTGAATGAAGTTGTTGATGTTATTGAGAATGAAAATAATATTTTGAGTAAAGAATTGGATGTAAATAAGGATGAGAATGATGATTTGAATGAAGAGGTTTATGCTTTGTTCTTGATGTTATTTTTTTTAGTTTCTGGATGAAAACATGATTCTTAGAGTTTCAAGCACCCACACCTCTTTTTCGCTTTTTGCCCAGGGCCCCCGAAATGTCAGGACCGGGTCGGCCGACCCTGGTTAGGGATGTCAATTTTATCCGTACTCGATTTTATTTGTCGACCGAACCCGAAATTTTATGATCGGGTACGGGTAGAGTATGGGTATAGTATACTACCCAATTACCCGATCAACATGCTCATTTAAATTATATAAATATAATATTATTAAATATTATACATAAATATTATATTATATTCTGTATTATATATATTATTATAAAAAATATTATATTTAAATATTTATTATACTAAATTGAATTTATTAATTACATTATATGTATATATGATATATATTAAAAAAATATTTATATTCTTAAATATAGGGTATACGGGTACCCGAATACCCGATGGGCAATATCCGAATCCAATATGAATCAAATAGGATAAGTATGGAAGAGGCAGACCATACCCTACCCGATCCATTGACATCCCTAGCAACCGTTATTTTAATAAAGAACTATCGTCATGTAAATTCGAACGTACAATGTTGGAGTGTTTGACCCTGTTCTTTTGGACTTATTTTGATTTTGATTCGATTCGATTCGATTCGGTCAGTCCATTCGATCAAGTTGATTCGATTCGAGTCTACTCGATTCGATTCGATTCTTATTATTATTATTATTAATCTTAATTATAATTATTGTTATTATTACTAATAATATTACTATTATCGTTGTTGTTGTTGATTACAATTATTATTATTATTATTTACCATTATTATTATTATTATTATTTACCTTTAATATATATTTTAGTTCGATTCGATTCAATTCGAGTCCATTCGATTTAGTTGATTTAGTTGATTCGATTCGATTCGAATCCATTCGATTCGATTGATTCGATTCGATTCATTTTGATTCATTCAGTCCAAAAGAACAGAGGCAACCTCGACCATTTTACCACTTACCATTAATCATCTAATGTCGGGGATGTGTTTTTCCCCCCTAATTTTCTTGGAATTAAAGAGAGAAAAAAATGAACTTTCGTTTATTATTTTTGAATGTCAGTCGAACGTTGTACGTCACAAAATAAGATTTTATAAATTTCACCCTGATAGGCCGACAATAGTGTGCAAATATTATTGTTAATTATTGGGTTTTAATGAATTTTATGTTGGTATACTAGGTTATTTTCTACCTATTTATATTTTGGATGCAATTTACTTCACTTGACAATTTGTTGTTTAATTTAGGTGTTTGGTGGAGTTTTTAAGCTTAAGGAATAATTTGGGCCATCAAACGGACCAAGCCAAGGTGATTTGGGCTTTAATGGAGAAACTGCCGCACACACTGGGTGACCCAGTGTTGGCCCTGACCCGAAAATCCTCTTACTTGGGCCCAAGAAACGACTCAAATCCGTCTCAATTGGTTCCATAAGGTGAAAATCGGTCTCCTAGGCTAGATAAGGAATTTTAATTGACTTGGAAGGAAAGACTCCAAAAGAATAAAAACTCAAGAATAATAACAAGGAAGGAGATCTAATTAAATAAGAAAACTAAGAGATAAATGAGTATTATAAAAGAAGAGGCTCAGATTATTAAATCATCATTATCATCAGCATCATCTTCACGCTGGAACACGAGGATCATCATTCTCACGACTAAGCAACAGAGAAAAAAGAAGAAAAACCGAGCCGCCACCGACGCGCGAGGAAGTAGACTACACCGTTTGAATTTATTCTTCTTATGTTTACTATTAATTTGATGTTTTCTAAAGCCAACATGTCCGGCTAATTTTCTATTCTAGTTCTTAATAAAGTTTGAAACTGTATTTAAATTATTCAAGTTTTAATCCCGTAGCGTATTCTCAACTCGAAGTATCTTGAATTACTTTTGTGTTATTGGATTCATTACTATGCCATATAATTTTTTGATTTGGTTTGGCCAACTAGATTAGGGGTTTTATGTCTTATGCCAGAAATTGAGTTGTAATCCGTAATTGTTGCAACTTTAATTTCACAAGTAGCAAATAATTGAATTTTCTCAATTGAGTAACACAAAATCTAGATCCCTTAAGTCGAGCTTATGAACTTAATATCTTGCCTATTTCATTATTTTGGTTTTTAATGCATTTAGCGAGCGAGATTTGAAGAGGTTGTTTTGAATCCATCGCCTAGATAGGTTTAATTAAAGAGTTTGTTTTAATTAAATATACTTAAGAAATAATTGGGGTCAACAGAGCTTGTTGTTGGCTTCGGAATAGGAATTCATGAGATTAGAGAAGAGATAAGCGCTGCATTAAAGCTTGAATTAATTCGAAACGGTTGATAACGGAACTAAGAACTAGATTATTCCTTAATTGATATTTTCGAATTCTATTTCCTTTGTTTATTTTGACTTAATGTATTTTACGCAAATTATTTATTTAGTAAAGATCAGAAACTAAAATCCCCCCTTTCCTTTTTTTTTTCTTTTTTTATTTTAATTCATAAAAGTATTTAACCCTTAAAAAGCATAATTGATTTACCGTTCTCCGTTGGATCGACCCTTACTTGCCGATACTACTAGTTGGTAGAAGTAAGCCAAGGAAAAATAAAAATAACTAATTTTGATGCGTCACGACAGCGCGGTCAAAATTATGGCGTCGTTGCCGGGGAACGGTGTTAAATTAATTTTACTTATTTTGGGTTAAAAACTTTCTGCAATTTCGACACTAGGTCACCCAGTGTCAGTTCTAAAATTCATAATAATTGTCAGTTGTGCACTAATCCGCTAGTTTTAATTTTGCATGAATACAAGGTCACGTGGAGATAAGAACTTACAGTATTTTCCGAAAATTACCAAACGAGATCGAGTTTTCAGGTGAAGAACAAAAGAAAGCAGAGAAGCGAAGGCCCTCATCTCGAACATGGCCGCCAATTCACAACAATTTGGTTATCGTGACAATCTTGTGAAAATGGTGAATGAGATACATGACTCGTCTATTGAGGATAAGCTGATCGAATTAACCTCATTTGTCAGAAAACTTGTTGTAGGAAACTCGCAGGTCATACCGTGCCGAATTTACCAAACTACAGAGCACACCACCGAGCATTACAAGATATTATTGGATGAGATCGAGGCACATGCCAATGGGTCCGGTACTGAAAATTCTTATGGGAGGAAGAACGATTCATACTCAAACACATACAACCCAGGATGGAGGGATCACCCTAACTTTCGATGGAGAAACCAGCAAGAGGTGCCTCCACAAAATAAGGGACAATTTTACAAGCAGCTCGCCGAAAATTCGACACCATCTTTGGAGGAGATGATGAAGACCCTCATGGAAAACACTCACTACACCATAGATTGCATACAGCAACGTGTAAAATACATTGCAATATGCCCTAAATTCATTGCAATAGGGCCTATTGCAACGATTATGCAAAAATCAAGCGTGCCCTTTGCTCTGGTTGCCATAGGGCCCTTATGGCAACAAATTTGGTACCATATTGCAACGGCATATTATCGTTGCAAATATAGTATATGGCAACGATTTAACGGCTATAGCAACAGGTTTAACACCATTGCAATATATTGGACTACCTATGGCAACATTTTTTTGCAACGTTTTTTTTGTGTTAATTGTTGCAATACATGGACTCAGGCAACCCTAAGGCAACATATATATGCCCAATTGCAACATATTTAGAATCAAATGCAATCTAATTTTATTAATGAATATGACATATATGGCAACATTTAAGCTTCTATTGCAACGCTGAATAAAAAAACTGGCATGACCATTAGATTTATTTCAATTGGTATATCATAACATCAATCCGACCGAGCAATATTACTGTTGTTCCAACATCAATAAATTCACTCAGGCTAAGTTTAGGAAAATGACCAAGTTGAAGCAAAATTACTAAGTTCATGTGACACACAATCTAACTTAGTAATACATAGATCAAATTCTTAGTTAAACATTATATAAACATGAGTCATGGCTCTTCTTCCTCTTCCTCTTCCTATTCCTCTTCCTCTTCATCTTCATCTTCATCTTCATCCGTCTCATCTCCGTCCTCAATAGAAGTAGTAGCACACAATTCTTTTATATAACTTTAATAACTGAAAACCAAAACATAGTTAATATTTGCTCTCTTCATCTGCATCCTCATCAGAAATCTCCATTTGTTTGCACTCGTTGATGTCCCAGAATTCTTGATGATGTACCAGTAGTCCTCTTTGTCCATGGTAGTTACTGTTGAAACATCTTCTTGCCTGCATCCTTGGAGTGTTTACCTTTGAATGCCTGAAAGGCAAGGACAACACAAGTTTGTAATACACAATATAAGCTTTGTAATACTATTTTTTCCAATTATACCCTTACTTATTAGTTGAATAAATTCTGGACCAAACATAATCATATAAGAGCATGAGATGTAAAAAAATAGAAGTATCTTCTATTGGTTCAAGATCATGTTTTGACATTACTCTCTTCAAGTGGGACGGATGGAGTAAGTAAAATGAGGAACGCAAGGGAACTAACTGGTCGCAGGTTATTCTATATGTAACAAATAGATAGATCTTAATGGTGGGAAAATTTTGTGATAGTAGAAATTAGAACTACAGGAAAATGAAATCGTTGTACTATACAAATCATATTTAAGGCACGAATTACACGATGGTGTTGACATGGAAACTCCCATAGCCATTTATAATCCTCTTTCTGGTTTATATCAACCATTGGGAGTAAAAATACACTCAGCTACATATGTAGCTTGCTGAAAAGACCAAGTAATAGAAAAAATAATGCATTTATCTTCACAAAACATGCTCAGAATAACAAAACAATAACACCACAATCGTAGATCTCAAAAGAAAGTATTTTTACTTTTACCACGCCATATCTTGAACCACTATCTCCACTTCTTTTTAGTACTCTTGTTCAAGAATTTTTATAAGCTAGGAGGATAATAAATTAGGTTAAAGTGCAGGAAGCATGTTATGACTTCAATGGCGCTTTCATGGGCTTGGATGTAAACAAGATGAAGAGGAAGCAAGCCGGCTAGATGTTGAGAGCAGTGACTAGAGCGGCTTATAGGCTTCTGTGTAACAATAATTTGTCATGCTTTTACAAGCTCGATACCAAAGCAGAGACAAATCATATGTTTATATAACATTTCGACCAACTTCGAGAAAAAAAAATTGCATGACCTCGGGACAAGACAAATAATGAGCATATTATTATCCAGTGATATGAATTCTTAGTATGCAAGAAACTGAAAATATAAAAAAGGATATTTCCGCTCAGTTATAACTCAACACAGCCTCAAAAAAAGAAAATTCTGGCAACTCTAGTAACATCAAGGTCAATTCACGCACCGAATGCATGTACAAATAGCTTAGAGAAGAAAACTTACAGGTGTGCATTACGACATAACATGCATGAAAAAGTTATGAGAATTCATGTTCATCAACAACTAAAGGCGTCTTATAATGGATTGGGGCGACGACTTAGTGAAGTAGGACCCAGTTTCTGAACATAAACAGAGACATCAAATATTGAATCTGCTCACTTATTTTACTCTACCAATAGAGCTCGAGGTATAAGTTTTATACTAAAAACTAAATTTCTTGAACACTGAACATCCTCACAAGCAAATTAACATAAGGTGTAGCTATTATCCATGTCAAATTTAAACACCAAAGAAACATTAATTTAACCTCAAGTCCCACAAAAGCGACTTCCCATTGCGTTGCAGATGACTTTCCCACGACGATGGATCCGACTAAACAACAATAACCATATCCGAGAGTGACTTTGCCAGATAATGCTTGTCGAAACCTAACCACACCTTATAGCAAATAAAAATGCTTGATGTTTGCTGTGTCCATTAATGGTTTGAGAATATTAACAAGTGGAAAACCAAGGGATAAGATATACCATAGCATCTTGATAGGAAAAGACTCGATGGCCAAATACAGCACCTATATATACAGTTAGCAACAAATAAAGCAAAGAGCAATGTCAATTTTAAGCCATTCGCCAAGGCAAAACATAGGTCATAATGATATAAGTTTAGGGTTCAACCATATGATATAATTTCTGATAAGTAGCGGGAGCGATTTAGGCTCGTCTACAGGCGAAGGGACAAATTAGAGGCCGCGGGCCATGGATGAGGCAGGCCCAACATGCGCAGATTATTATTATTTCCAGTTATTGTTATTAGGGTTATCATACGACATCCGCTACATCCATGGCCGCTTGCTTGACCTCCTCATCACCAAAGAACTAACAATATTTTGATGTTTTAATGAGGAGAATAATTATAAAAATCAAAAGTGAAAGTATATCCAGATTAAACATCATAAATCCTAAGTAAACCACAAAATATAAACCCTAAATGAAACTCGATTTAAATCTCAATTTATGGAAAAATGAAAGTACAACCGAAAGTACCCTCCGAATTAGACCCCAATCGAAGCAGTGCTTGCCTTCTTCCTTGGTGACTTGAGTACCTTCTTTGAAGTTGGTGTTGAATCGGCGGAAACGTGGCGAAGATACCTCATACGTCGATTCAGCTTGTCTTTCACCGAATGGCCTTCACACTCCCAGGTTGTATGTCCTCTTGCGAGCCGCCGGGTAAGCACGAGCAAGCGGCTCTTACGGAGGTGGAAGGCTGCAGCGGCCACACCTCACACACAGTATGTGTCTTGTTTCTCCTCTTACCGAAGCTTCCAGGTTTACTGCGGCGGTTTTCTGTATCGCATATATACCACATCCCCATCAATGTATTTTCATTTTCAAGTATCCATATATTTATATAATATATATCATGAAATCAAGAGGGGAAGTGTGTTTATATGTTACTTTGTATCAATAATTTTAATAGAAATAATCTATCTATGAAGAATACTGCAATACTCTACATAGACGCATCATCGGAGTTCTAGGCATGTTCTTATGTGCACAGGAGATCTACTACTGTAGGTGGTGCTCAAGGAACACAAAAGATCACTATTAGCACAACCAACAAAACGTAGTACAACATAATAATATAGCTTCATTGGTTCAAGAGTAAAGTAATAATTATCTCACAAGATGCCTAGGAGTTTACAAGACAAAATGCAATGTATACAACTCTCTCTCACTACCCATTCACGCATCTCAACCGGGCAATCAACTCATCCTGTTGACCATAAATGAAAATACAACAAAGCAAAATCAGCCCACACACACAAGGATGATGATGCTGTGAAGTGGAGATATGGATGATTAGTGAATAGAGTGAGCTTGCCTTTTTTCCCTTCATTGAAAGACCTCTTTCCTTAAGGAAAGCACGGAGTCTTTCCACTGTAAAGCTCTGCAGATCTTTGTCAAGCCAAAGCGATGATCCCCCTACATATTCAAAACATAATGTCCACCATTAATGTCCAGTTAGCCTATAATTAAACCAACAAAAATTAGGCCACATAAAATGAGAAACAGAACATCAACAGCAGTTCATTTCATTCTATCAGCTACGCCACATAAAAAAAAAGGAAGAGAAAATAGTGGACATTTCAACAAAGCTTAGGAGCTGAAACCAAACTGGGAGAGGTGAGTACCGCAAGAAGATCTACTCAGTTTCAAGCAGATCTAGATATATGATCCAGAATCGGAGTAAAGTTCGACCCAATTAACCTCACAAGCAGATTCGAGTGTCCTTCAAAAAATCCAGTGGTGATCAGCAAAAATAGAAACACATACAATGATTACATTCAATCATTGGACAAAAGGGGGAAAAACAATAAAATCTCCTACACATAATTAAAACTGAGAAACACATGAATTCAAGAAAGAATGAGGTGATGTGAAAACATGAACTGAAATAGAGTATAATTGATCCTTCTCTACCTAAGAAGCTCAGACTTAGGAGGGCCGAGTTCTCGCTTAAGAATACCTTTGCCATATGATTCAAGAAAAGTTCCAATGAGACTCTCCATAGCTTTCTAGAAATACCGCCGCAGCTTCTTCACTAGATGCGTAAGATTAACCATTATCCAATTATTGATAAAAAGAAGAGATGCCAAAATCTAACAATTGCTAGATAACAAACAAATGGAATCAAAATACGTAATTAAGTAATTATGTTTGGCTTGATAGAAACCTGAATTCATTGCGGCGAAGTTTGAGCATTTGAATTAATCTACAACCATTGGCAAGATACTCCAACCCCAAATCAGTCAAGTTATTCAGGTTCGAAATGTTCAACGAACACAAACCAGCGCAGCTTTTACCGATGGTTTTGAGAGAGACAGAGATAGGGAGAGATATCAAAATTAAAATCAAATTAAAAACTTAAATTAAACAAAAATAAACCCCCAATTACAAACAAACAAACAAACATACATCCCCAACAAACTTGATTACATAGTTCGAATTAACACAAGAAACATAGGAACCCTAATTAAGACACAAAAATAGAGCAATATAAGAAGAAGGAAGAAGCATTGGGCATGTAACTGTAACACCCTCAAGATATTCGAGGTATATTACAGCGCCGTGAATCCCTATATGGGACCCACCAGGCTGAACAGCATCATACTCATCGACTCACATAAACGACAAACCAACATCATGTCATAAAGACGCAAAACAGAATAATCCACCCGGTTTACCAGTCAAACATAACATCATCAATCAACACAAACATATAGGCAACAATACAATCCGGACGGACAAGAACTCTTAAGTACTCGAGTACAACCCTTAGTTCAAAAGCCATAAAAGATGAAAAGACAAAAAGACATTAAGACGTCACTTAGGCACAATCATCACGCTCGGCCATCATCCGCATACTGGCCCAGCGCCCGCTCGTCTCGATGAACCTGACCTGAAATTCATAAAACGAATTTCCCCAAAACGGGTCCCCAGAGGGGTTAGCAATTACGCTAGTACAAGTAACCAGATGAACAACTTACATCTTACACATATAGTAATGTATGCAATAAAGAAAACCGTTTGAAAGCACTCATTTCCGGAAATGCCAATATCAAATCACATTTGTAAAATTCACCACAATTAACCGTCGATCCACACCTCCGTGGACCCCTACCGAGACCCCGTCGGATCTAACCCGTAGTGGTTAAAAGCAAAGCTCGTCGATCCACACCTCCGTGGACCCCTACCGAGACCCCGTCGAGTCTAACCCGTAGTGAGCATACACACACACACAATTTCTCATACAAAACTACTATGCCAAGTTTGTAAGTTCATAAGGATACTTGCCTCGATTAATTAGACGATGACACGAACGGAACGGAAGGGTTGAACACGACCGCAAGGAACCGGCGGAAATGAACCTAACGATTTGAATAGCACAATCACAACCACTTCTAAACGATTATGGAAATGGAATACTCCCGGAAACCCGCCTACGATTCATGTATATTCGTATATAAACAACAACGAGGGCGGACCACAACCGAACCCTCTCGATTCCGTAAAAATCACGAAATATACCATGAATCCGTAGGGAAACTAAGAATACCAACAAGATTAATCATATTCATCATGAATCCATCAACGAAACGGAACGGATCGGAAGAAAATCCCAAAACCCCCAAATTATCCAAAAGTAGGGTTCTAAGAGATTACCTTGGATTTAGGATGAGAAACACAAGTGGATGATGTTAGTCTTACACCAAGAACTCAAGCACAAGAATCTCTCAAGTGATTGGAGGAAGAAAATCGCCTCAAATCGTCTGGAGTCGTCGGCCGCGGAAGAGGAAGAAATGAGATTTTGTGATTATCTCGGCCAACTCCTGGTTTATATAGCCGGGAGTGTTAGCGCACGCTAAGACCTCAAGGTTAGCGTGCGCTAACGGATAGGGTTACAAACCCTCCTGTTAGCGTCGATCCGAAGCCAGGTTTTTGGCCGTTAGCGTGCGCTACCATACATGCGTAGCGTGCGCTAATAACCTCTTGGTAGCGCGCTATCGACCAATAGCGTGCGCTACCCGAACATCACGAGTCGAAGAGCCAACCGCCCAAACCTCACGACCTGTTAGCGTGCGCTACCTATACCAGAAGGCGTGCGCTAACTAGCATCCGATTGAGTTCGGTAGTAAAGCGCCCGATCGACAGTCACACTAGCGCGCGCCATCGAACAATTTAACGTGCGCTAGTCTCCCGACATTAGCGTGCGCTAGACGATGTAGCGTGCGCTACTCCGATAGTCCGCAGGGCCGAGCCGAATCGCCACTCCTGTGGCTAAATCGTTAGCGTGCGCTACGAATTAAGCGTAGCGTGCGCTACAAATGGATTTCTAGCGTGCGCTACACAGGAAATTTAGCGTGCGCTAGATACAGGATATAAACGACCCAAAATACCGGAATATGAACGAAACGTCAAACGGAACACCTCAAAACGCAACATAGCATAGAATGGATCCACGGCAACCCCGAAACAGCGGTTCCGCACAACAATTACGAGAATCAGATCAAAAGATGACGGAAAAGTTACACTGAAGGATACATGAGGGTCACTACAATCGAGAATTACACCAGAAATACCATTACAAGGGAAAGAAAAATGCGGATATTACATTCTACCCCTCTAAAAATAAGTTTCGTCCCGAAACTTAAGAAACAAACAACTCGGGGTACCTAGCACGCATGCTATCCTCGGTTTCCCAAGTTGCCTCCTCGACACCGTGTCTCGACCACTGCACCTTGACCAAAGGTATGGTCTTATGCCTCAATCGTTTCTCACGATGCTCCAAAATCTTCAAAGGGCGCTCTTCGAAAGTAACATCTTCGGCGACATCAATCTCTCCATAATCGATGATGTGACTAGGATCCGGGACATATTTCCTCAACTGGGAAACATGGAAAACGCTATGAACATGACTCAAGGCCGGAGGTAACGCCAAACGGTATGCCAATCCACCTACTCGCTCGAGGATCTCGGGGCCGATAAATCTCGGACTCAACTTCCCTTTCTTCCCGAAACGAAAACTCCCTTCGTCGGGCGACACCTTTAGCAAAACATGGTCTCCCACCTCGAATTCCAAAGGTCGACGACGGATGTCGGCATACGACTGCCGACTCGCGCCAACATCCGTTCCCTAATTAACTCTATCTTCCGCCTAGTCTCTAAATATACATCCGGCTCGGTCCCGACCAAATCGGACGCCTCATTCCAACAAATCGGTGATCGACATCGCGCCGTAAAGTGCCTCATACGGTGCCATCCGAATCGACGCGTGCCAACCGTTGTTGTACGTGAATTCGATCAGCGGCAAATGTTCCTCCCGATCACTACTCCAATCGAGAGCACAGCACGTAACAAGTCCTCGAACGTCTGGATAGTGCGTTCCGATTGTCCATCCGATCGGGATGAAAAGAGGTACTCAAGTGTAAACGGTACCCAACGCCTTATGCACCGCCCGCCGAAGTGCGATACAAAGCGGCCGTCACGATCAAACAATAGACTTGAGTACCGTGAAGTCTCGAATCTGCGCGATAAACACACGAGCTAACTTCTCCGTGCCCCATGTGTCCTTGATGCCCAGAAAATGTGCCGACTTGGTCAGGCGATCAACAATCACCCATACCATATTCATGCCCGACCTCGATCTCGGCAAACTCGTAACGAAATCCATCGATATATCTTCCCATTTCCATTCCGGAACGGGAAGTGACTGCAATAACTCCGGTCGGCGATGCTCGATCTTGACCTGGCGACAAGTCAAACATCTCGCTACAAACTATGCGACCTCATCCTTCATATCATTCCACCAGAAATTTCTTCTCAGGTCCTTGTACATCTTACTCGAACCAGGATGAACGGAATAAGGTGTAGCATGGGCCTCCCGTAAAATACTCTGCCTCAACTCTGAGTCGTTCGGCACACAAAGCCGACTCTGGAATCTCAAAACACCATCCTCGTGAATCACAAATCCAGGAGACTTTCCTTTAAGAACGTTCTCTCGGATTTGAGTAATCATCGGATCTTCTGATTGCTTCAGCTTAATTTCATCGATCAAAGATGATGAAATTTCTAAAGCACAAAGTTGCCCGACAGCTCCCGGCAACGAGACCTCAACGTCTAACTCGATCAAAGCCCTCCGAAGCTCAGGCTGAGGCGTAAGGATCTCAAGCGTTCGCAACGCAACTGGTTTCCGACTCAAGGCGTCGGCCACGACGTTCGCTTTACCCGGATGATAGAGGATTTCGAGGTCATAATCCTTAATCAACTCTAACCACCTCCTGCCTCATATTCAACTCTCGCCGAGTAAATATGTATTTGAGACTTTTATGATCGGTAAAAATCGACATGTAGAGCCGAAAAGATAGTGACGCCGCATCTTGAGCGCAAAAGCAGCCGCCAACTCCAAATCATGAGTAGGGTAGTTCGGCTCATACGGCCTCAAGCTGTCTCGGCGCGCATAGGCAATGGTCTTGCCGTCTTTGCATTAATACACACCCAAGACCACGACCGAAGCATCGCTATAAACGGCAAAACCCTCGTAGCCACATGGCAACGCCAAAACTGGGGCTGAAGTCAAACGCTTCTTCATTCCTCAAAACTCGATCGCCTCTCGTCATTCCAGACGAACTTCTCGGATTTCTAGAGCAAGCTGCGTAAGTGGCGAGCCGATTTGAAACCCTCGACGAACCTACGGTAGTAGCGGCTAAACCAAGAAACTACGGAGCTCCTTCACATTCTTGGCGGTGCCCAATCCAATACGGCCTCAATCTTCTCGCGGATCCACACGAACCCCTTCTACTGAAATCACGTGACCTAAAAACATCACTTCCTTCACCAGAACTCACATTTCGAGAACTTTGCATAGAGTTGCTCGGTCCTTAAAATGTCTAATACTATCCGCAAATGATGAGCATGCTCTTCCTCATTCCTCGAATAAATAAGAATATCAATCGATAAAAGACGACGCACTTATCCAAATACTCGATAAAAACTTTGTTCATCGATTGCATGAACACCGCCGCGCATTAGTTAACCCGAAAGGCATGACTACGAACTCATAATGTCCGTACCTCGTCCGAAAGGTCGCTGCACATCGGACTCTCTCACCGGGTGATAGTATCCCGATTTCAAATCAATTTTCGAGAATACCGCAGCCTCCGCAACCGATCGAACAAGTCATCAATTCTCGGCAAAGGATACCTTCTTGATGGTCACCTTGTTTAGTTCACGATAGTCGATACACAAACGTAGTGAACCATCCTTCTTCCGCACAAACAGACCGGTGCGCCCCAAGGCGGCGCTCGGTCGAACATACCCCGACTCAAGAAGCTCACTCATGCTTCTTCAACTCGGACATCTCTCAAGGTGCCATGCGATAGGGCGCCTTGAAATAGAGCCGCGCCCGGCTCTAACTCTATGGCAAACTCAACCTCACGATCCGGTGGCAATCCGGTAACTCGTCAGAAATACATCAGAAACTCATTAACGATGGAATCGACGAAAGCTCGACTCCACCATCCTCCGCCTTCAAGGCATAGCACCAATAACCAGTACACCCCTTTCGCAGAGACTCATCGCCTTCAAGGCATTAATAACAATTTACTGTTTCCTCTCTTTCGCCCCGCGAAAGAGTGCTCGGTGCCGTCCTCGGCTAACATAGTGATGATTCTCGTGCGGTAGTTCATGATCGCACCATGCCGCTCGAGCCAATCATCACCAAGAATTAAATCCTCACCCTCGATACTCACAACAATAAGATTAGAGGGCCAAGTCCTCTCACAAATAAGTACAGAGCAGTCTCGGACCTCCTGATCACCAACGATCCTATCGCCGCTAGGAAGCTTAACGATGAAGGGCTCACAAGGCGTCAAGCGGTCGAGACTCAAACGACGCACACAATCCAGAGATATGAACGAATGCGTAGCACCGGAATCGAAAAGCACACTGACAGGTTGAGAAAGAATATAAACGGTACCTGTCGCCACGGTAGCCGCTGGATCATCGGCTCTCCGCATCTCATAGACACGCGGATGGGCGGAGCCGACACTGGAAGCTCCCCCCTTAGAGGGCTGACCCCGACCTCTCCCCCGACTAGCACTCGGCGGAGACTGAGGAGCAAACGATCCCTGATTCACACTTGGTTCCCTAGGCGCTGGAATGGAAGCCCGGGCACCAAGAATTTTCTCCCTCTCGGCCAGAACGGCCTTGTGGCCGGTGGCCCTGCGATTACACGTCGGCAAAGGGCTCAAACAAGTACGACCGATGTGGCCGTCGACCACAATTGAAACACTTCACATCACGGAAAGGAGCACCGGTAGTTCCACGAGGACCCGGCAGAGCAGGTGGACCACCGCCGGCGGAAGTTAGCAGATTGGGATCTCTGCGACCCCCACTCTTGTGGCCGAAAAGTTCCCAACGGACTTACGCTTCTTACTCTCGCGGGCCGCCTCACTCGCCGTCACGGACATATCATAAGCAAGGGCCCTACTCGATAATCCTTCAATGTAGTGCATACGAGCCCCGACATATAGTCCCGAATCGGCAACTTCATCCGTCTGGAGAAATGGAAAATCTTGTCACTCTCCTCGACAACTTGGGTCTTCACATAACCCAACTCTTTGTTAAAATCAGCAATAGCTTGAGCTACGGGATATCCCGTGGTTGAGCATCATAAAAGCATGTACCCGAGCCATCGATCGCCACGGCAATATTCGATCTCCATCAACTCTTGAAACTCGGCCCACGTAGCGGATGGTCTTTGGGCCCAACGGCCTCCACCGGTCAGTAGCGTCCCTGTGAGAAAGTATTGGGCAATAGGGACTCTACGTTCCTCGGGACGATTAGTGGCAACGAAGACCTTAGACATCTCCTTGATCCACCCTTCCCGGCAATCGGGTCAAGCTCCCAAACCGAGGAGGATGCATCTTGATAACATCTTGGAGCCATCGGTCCGCTCGCCCGATTAGCATGGGCTGCTCCGGTTACGAACCGCTTGAGCTATTGCCGCCATTTGGTTCACCATCTGTTGCATAACGGCCGCAATACCAAGATCGCACGCTCTTGAGAAGAAGCATGGCTATGACGGTCGCCCAGACGCCGGCTCGAAGATCGTGACGTGGCCGCCCCACGCCGTGCCCACGTCCCGGCGCGTCCACGACCACGACCGCGACCACGACCTCTTCCGGCATCCATACTGGAGTTAAATAAGTAGCAAAAGCCATACGAGGATCGAGACAAGAAAAGAACAATCACAAGTCGAGAATCAAGGGTACGATACAAGGAATTAATGAACAGAGGAAGGAAAACTTACGGACCTTTGGTAATCTAATCATGGCGGCGTGACGATGATGTGCAAAACAAAACACCACAAGACCCAATAAACCGACAAGCCTAGGTATCCATAAACCTAGTTCTCTCGATACCATTTTACGTAACACCCTCAAGATATTCGAGGTATATTACGTAGCCGTGAATCCCTATATGGGACCCACCAGTGAAACGAGATCATACTCATCGACTCACATAAACGACAAACCAACATCATGTCATAAAGACGCAAAACAGAATAATCCACCCGGTTTACCGGTCAAACATAACATCATCAATCAACACAAACATATAGGCAACAATACAATCCGGACGGACAAGAACTCTTAAGTACTCGAGTACAACCCTTAGTTCAAAAGCCATAAAAGATGAAAAGACAAAAAGACATTAAGACGTCACTTAGGCACAATCATCACGCTCGGCCATCATCCGCATACTGGCCCAGCGCCCGCTCGTCTCGATGAACCTGACCTGAAATTCATAAAACGAATTTCCCCAAAACGGGTCCCCAGAGGGGTTAGCAATTACGCTAGTACAAGTAACCAGATGAACAACTTACATCTTACACATATAGTAATGTATGCAATAAAGAAAACCGTTTGAAAGCACTCTTTTCCGTATATGCCAATATCAAATCACATTTGTAAAATTCACCACAATTAACCGTCGATCCACACCTCCGTGGACCCCTACCGAGACCCCGTCGGATCTAACCCGTAGTGGTTAAAAGCAAAGCTCGTCGATCCACACCTCCGTGGACCCCTACCGAGACCCCGTCGAGTCTAACCCGTAGTGAGCATACACACACACACAATTTCTCATACAAAACTACTATGCCAAGTTTGTAAGTTCATAAGGATACTTGCCTCGATTAATTAGACGATGACACGAACGGAACGGAAGGGTTGAACACGACCGCAAGGAACCGCGAAATGAACCTAACGATTTGAATAGCACAATCACAACCACTTCTAAACGATTATGGAAATGGAATACTTTTAAACCCGCCTATGATTCATGTATATTCGTATATAAACAACAACGAGGGCGGACCACAACCGAACCTCTCGATTCCGTAAAAATCACGAAATATACCATGAATCCGTAGGGAAACTAAGAATACCAACAAGATTAATCATATTCATCATGAATCCATCAACGAAACGGAACGGATCTAAGAAAATCCCAAAACCCCAAATTATCCAAAAGTAGGGTTCTAAGAGATTACCTTGGATTTAGGATGAGAAACACAAGTGGATGATGTTAGTCTTACACCAAGAACTCAAGCACAAGAATCTCTCAAGTGATTGAGGAAGAAAATCGCCTCAAATCGTCTCTGGAGTCGTCGGCCGCGGAAAGAGGAAGAAATGAGATTTTGTGATTATCTCGGCCAACTCCTGGTTTATATAGTTGGGAGTGTTAGCGCACGCTAAGACCTCAAGGTTAGCGTGCGCTAACGGATAGGTTACAAACCCTCCCGTTAGCGTCCCATCCGAAGCTGGTTTTGGCCGTTAGCGTGCGCTACCATACATGCGTAGCGTGCGCTAATAACCTCTTGGTAGCGCGCGCTATCGACCAATAGCGTGCGCTACCCGAACATCACCGAGTCCGAGCTAACCGCCCAAACCTCACGACCCGTTAGCGTGCGCTACCTATACAGCGTAGCGTGCGCTAACTAGCATCCGATTGAGTTCGAGTAAACCGCCCGATCGACAGTACACTAGCGCGCGCCATCAACAATTTAACGTGCGCTAGTCTCCCGACATTAGCGTGCGCTAGACGATGTAGCGTGCGCTACTCCGATAGTCCGCAGGGTCGAGCTGAATCGCCACTCCTGTGGCTAAATCGTTAGCGTGCGCTACGAATTAAGCGTAGCGTGCGCTACCAATGGATTTCTAGCGTGCGCTACACAGGAAATTTAGCGTGCGCTAGATACAGGATATAAACGACCCAAAATACCGGAATATGAACGAAACGTCAAACGGAACACCTCAAAACGCAACATAGCATAGAATGGATCCACGGCAACCCCGAAACAGCGGTTCCGCACAACAATTACGAGAATCAGATCAAAAGATGACGGAAAAGTTACACTGAAGGATACATGAGGGTCACTACAATCGAGAATTACACCAGAAATACCATTACAAGGGAAAGAAAAATGCGGATATTACAGTAACAAACTCGATTCCTAAGGGGGAAAATCATCTGAAGATTTGCTTAAGCTTATTATGTTTAAAAAAAAACTCATTTAGGAACATTGTTAAAAAAACAATGAATTTACAGAATCTCTGGATGAATTATCAAAACTCATCAAAATAAACTGAATTTTACAAATCGCGTGATAAATTACCAACAAACTCATCCTTTGAAAATAGCGAATTTGGAATAAACAAAAATTACCTCAAATAATTATAAGAAATCCTTTGAAAATAGCGAATACGACATAGAAAGATCAAAACTGTCAGAGGATTAGGGTTTGGATGCGGATAAGAACGCCTAGGGCGGGCGAGACTTACACAGTGTATCTGGTGGTGGTGATGCGGCCTGGTGGTGGAGGCGGATGCTTTTCCTGATGGTGGTCGCGGCGTATTGTTCTGGTGGTAGCGGCGGCCTGGTGGTGGAGTCATGACTTTTGTGTTCGTGTGTTTGTTTTGGTGTCTGTGTGCCGTGTGGGTTGTGTTGTGTGTCGTGTGGGTTTTGTTTTTTCTTTTCTTTTTTCTTTTGTTATTTTTTGTACGCCCGCCAACATTTTCCCAGAAATCCCGCTCATATTTTACAAGCCCGCCACATTTTCCCCCCAAAATGAATAGATACCGCAACGATTTTAAAAAAGTATTGCAATAGAAGGCATGTTTTAAACTTTCTTAGATTTTTCCAATGGAATTGCAATGCTTTTCAAAAGCGTTGCAATTTATGTGATTTCGTTTCTCAATTGCAATGGTTTTTAACAATTTTTTAGAAATATGGTTGCAATAGGCAATCTATGGTGTAGTGACTATGCAACTACAGCAGGGCATGAATCAGTTCCAGCATGACACTAAGTCGAGTATCAAAATTCTCGAAAATCAAATGAGTCAACTGGCCACCACCGTGAGCCGTTTGGGGAGCCAAAATAGTGGGAAATTGCCATCCCAACCTGAGCTGAACCCAAGGAACGTGAGTGTTGTAACTTTCAGGAGTGGGAAGTAGCTTGAGGAGCCTAAGAAGCCTAAGCAAGTGGTGGAAGATGAAAACAGGGAGGAAAAACCCACTGAACAGATCGACACTGGGATACCCAGTGCTGAATCGACACCCAATGCTGAACTGCCGGACAGCAAAGTAATAATATCTAATTCTTCTCATATTGGCGCTGCCAGCGTACCTTTTCCTTCCAGGATAAAGAAGGCTCCAATGGACAACAAGGAAAATTAAGATTTAGATGTGTCTCATAAAGTAGAAATCCATGTACCATCCAGCCATGCAATTAAGCAAATTTCGAGGGACGAGGTTGAAGAAGTACTCTTGATTGACGAGATCAATAATACATATGTACTCTATGAGATCATACCAAGACTGAAGTATTCACTATTGCATGGTCCCTATATATTTAGAAAGAGTATGAGCGTAATTAGAATTCCTTGCACTAATAGTTCGAAGTTGTGCAAAAGAACAAAAATAATGGTGTATGTACTTGCTTTAAGACCTATACCAAAACCTCCTTGGTGCATTCGTTAAAAAGGGAAGTTCTAGTCGAGCCAACGACTTAAAATAAAGGCGCTAGCTGGGAGGCAACCCAGTGTATTTTTTTGTTGTAGAACCAAATAAATTTCCATTTCTTTCTTTTGTTTTTTCGTAGGTACTAGAGAGTCTTGGATATATGGTTGGTCAGCAACAATGGACTTTGAATCAAGTTTGGGGAGGTCGAGTATTGTGCAGAAAAATAACAATGGATGTCACAGTGCTGATAATCTGTCGCAGTGTGCGAATTTACAAGAAAGCCTACTTTCTCTCCAAGACTAACACACCGCACTAGCCCGGTGAACTCTTTTTCCTTTTCTATACTTGATTTGCGCGTTACTTTTTTCTAGATTTTTTTGTGTTGTTGCCAAAATTGTGTTTCCCCGAACTTTGGTTTTTAATTTTTAATAAATGTCCTTTAGTTAATTGTGAATAGTTGGTGAAAAGCATAATAGTATTTAGTATCATTTGCTCATTTGGAATATAAGTTGAAATTAGCTCAATGTGTGGTTCGTAGATTTTGTCTTTCTATGAAAATTGTTTGGTTTTGTGTTAGCTTTTAATGGGATAATTATGTGAACTAGAGATATGAAAATTGCAAGACTATTAGAAAAGGCAGGAAGGAAGATTATAATTAAAATTTCTCTTGTGATTTGTACTTGGTCATATACCCTCTTCTTATAAATTTCATTGGTCGTTGAATTTTTTGGGCTTACCGCATGCAAGGAGGTTAGTTGAAATAAAAGAGAGGTGTTGAGCAGCAACATCTGCCTAATTTTGGGGGTCCTAAAATGTTGTGAAAAAAGTAACAACGAAAAATAAAGGACTAACCCACTGTTGGTGCGTAGCTGCCGTCTCACACGAAAAAAGTGTTGGTGAAAAGAGCTACACGTTAGCAAATAATGGTGTGGAATCTATCACCTAAAAATATAGGAAAAAAAGAGAGAAGAAAAAAAAAAGAGGAAAAAGTGTTGGTAAAAAGAGCTACACGTTAGCAGATAACGGTGTGAAAGCTATCGCCTACGAAATATGATGAACCTTGTGGATAGTGCGTTCGCGTAAGTTCCTATCAATAAACAACCAATTGAAATAATAAGTTTGGGAAGATGATTAAAGTCTTTATCATAAGTTGGAAATTTTTTTACCATACTTCTCTTCTTGGAACTATTTAATAGGTGATAGGACGACAAATGTAGACCTCCTAAAAACCCGGTCTAAAGAAGCCCAATATAAACCGACGTTCCGATCTCTGAGTAAAGGAGGAGAGACCTAGACGAATGGAGTCCGATCTAGGGGCTTGGAGAAGAGTGTCCCGATCTAAGTGATCTCGCTGACCTATGGTCTCAAATAAGAGTGTCCCGATCTAAGAGGTCTCGCCAACCTATGGACTCAGATAAGAGTGTCCCGACCTAAGGGGTCTCGCCGACCTCTGGACTCAGATAAGAGTGTCCCGACCTAAGGGTTCTCGCCGACCTCTGGACTCAGATAAGAGTGTCCCGACCTAAGGGCCCCCTTATAATATGAACCGACCTGCCTAACCATCACCCGGAATTGGAAATCGCCGGGCTCATGAAGGTTGAGCTCTCGAAAAGATAGATCTTGACCTACCTGATAGAATCCCAGAAATTCAGGGGCTGGTAAACCGCAGTCCCCAAATCCCGGATATTGAGGGATGAGAAATTGCAGCCTAAATCCCTGAATATCTAGGATCTTCCCTAAAATCAGGAAAAGATCTCAAGGACAAGCAGCCCTCCCTTCTATAAGTATGGGAGAAGCCTTCCTTCCAAAGCCCAAGGCATAATTCTGAGATTACAGTATTTTTTAGAGAGAGAAAGAAATATACATAAAGAGAGAGAGAGAGAGAGTGTGTGACACTTCACATATTCGGGTTTTCTCGGATAAACTTCTGAGATTAACCTGGTTATTGGTGATCGATCAGCTCGGATACATCAAGTGGCACCGTCTGTGGGACAGGAGCCCCTTTCAAAGCCGCATCTCTATCCAGCTCCCCGATAAAGCCCAAAGTGGCCAGCTGCTTGCGGGCGCGAGATAGGGCGAAATCAAAATATTGTGTCGCAGCAGGAGCCAACCGAACCAGGTAGGCGGTAGAATTGTGGTACCGAGCTAGGAGAGCAGAGCGATAGACCTCCAGGAAAGATTAACCCATGTCGCTGGCCAGCAAGCGGCGTTGGCCGTCCGAAATTCCTTGAGAATAGGCTGACTCCCTAGCCTCGGCGAGCTGAGCTTCAAGCTGGGTAATCTTCTCCGACTCGGCCTTAGCCTGCGCAAGCTGAGCTTCAAGTTGGGTAATCTTCTCAGATTCAGCCTTGGCCTCTGCTAACCGAGCCTCGAGATGGATAAACTTCTCCGATTTGGTTTGGCTCTGAGCTTTCGAAAGCTTTAGCTCTTGGTTCAGTTGAACATTGGCCATCTGAGCCCGCTCCAAAACTGTCTCCCGCTCGGAGATCTTTTTGAGGGCAATATCTAAGCGATGTTCTCTCTCTTGCAATCGGGAGGCGAGGTCATCTCTATCCTCCAAGGCAGCTTTAAGTTCCGCCGACGTTTGGATCATCTGGAGGAAGATGAGGCCCCGTCCTTCTGCTCTTCCGCGAAGTTCACTAAAGTAGCGCAGAACTGAAAAAGAAGGACGATCTCATCAAAAACATAGGCAAGAATAAAATAGTAAATAAGAAGAGAAGAAAAAGTAAATAAAGAATACCTTCCCGAAATACATCATCATTAGATCTAGACGGGTGTCCGGCGGAGAGTTGCGTAGTGACTGCCTGTCCCTATCTGGGACTACCGAGCTGAAATACGGAAGGAATTTCTCCCTCTCTTTACAGCACAACAAGATTTCCATAGTTGAGCTAAGAGGAGTCGCAGCCTTAAGTCGCTTAGAAGGAGCGGAGGAGCTGGGGGAGCGGGCCCGCTTGATGACCTGCGACCGCATAGAGGAGCTCGCAGGGCTCCGCCCCGTGGTTAACGGAGGGGCCAGGTCGGAAGGCAGGGTTACCCCAGCCTTGGGCTTGGATATAGGCCTCTGTTTCGGTCTGGATGAACCCTACGCCCTCTTCCGGGGAGGATTCGCCGACCTGGAGGCCTTGTCCTTCACAGGCTCAGCAGGCTTGGTGGCATCGGATTGACAGGTCCGCATGTAACGATCTGCAGAAAAAATACAAGGTCAGTAAGCTCTCCGAAGAGAAAATGACAGAAGTATACCAAGGCAAAGCCATTAAAACCTACCAATGTCAGGGATAGTTGGATAAGGGTTCGAGCTCATCCCACAATGAAATAAAAGGTCGTGAAAATGTGTCAGCTGAAAGGCATTATAGGAAACGACATTCCATTCCTGAACCTTACTAACCCACCCAGCTCGGACAGAGCTGCGCCTAGGAATTGGAGCTTGGCTCGGAGTGACCTATACCCATTCCGTGGGAAAGCCCCAAGAATCAGCTGAGGGGAGGCGGAGAAAAAAGAACCGTGACCTCCAATTCTTTACATTGGAAGGGAGGTGGGTGAAAAAATGGGCATCGTTCCGAGAGGTTAAATAAAAGGAACATTTGAAGCTCTTTAACCTGAAGCAAAAATAAAAAAAAAATCTAGGTCGGGTTCCTCGTGTCTATAATGACATAACACAAGATAACCGACCATATAACGAAAGGAATTGGGGGGGAAACTGATTAAATGGGAGGTTATATTTAATAGAAAGGGAAACAAGGAAGGGGTGAAGAGGAAAGTGAAGGCCGCTATTCACCTGATCCACAAACCAAGTAATATGACCCGGGGGAGGGTGATCAGGGGTGTCAAAAGCCTGGAGTGTGACAAAATCCCACCCCGGAGGAAGCCGGAGAAATCTTATAAAGCTATCTAGGGCGGCTGGGCTAGTCCTAGATAAAGGATGGGGAGGAAGGACACGTGTAGCCCCTGCGACCGACTGATAAGGATCGGCTAGAAGGCCGGTAATAGTCACCTCACCTGAAGGAGGAGGAGACGGAGGATATCTAAGGCAATCAAAGGGATGCCAGAGGGGAGGTCAGGAAGAATGTCGCCTAGCTCAGACCAGTCTATATCGCCTAATGGTTCATCCCTAAGGCAAAGGGAGGAGCCTATAGCTCGCTCCGACCTATTCCCCGAATCCCCATCAAAAGAAGATAAACCTTCCAAAAAGGAATCTACGGCCGATTGACCGGAGATATTTTGGGAATCGGAGGGTGAAGACATGTCAAAAGGAGGAAAAGGGGGGAGAGAAAGATAAAAATATATATATAAAAAAAGAGGGGGGAGTGAAAGGTACTCAGATGGACATACCCATGAAACTGGGCGGAAAGGAGATCGTCGGAGAGCAAGCGCGTCGCCAGAAATGGATAGCTGTGATTACTGGTATCACCGGAGAAATCTCGCACCAGAGGTTGAAGGTATAAAAAATGCAGAAAGGGTAGAGGAAGAAGAAGACCTCCTTTTATAGGAGGTAGGGGCGAAAACCAAGAAGGGTAGGGACAATCTGAAGCGTCCGATACCCTATTCGAAAAGAACGACCTAGATTCAACACCGCCTTAGCCAACCTATAGTAGGTTAACACCTGGGCCCAAGCGTGGGATGTGACGGTTGGGAGGAAAGGTTGGAAAAAGGAAAAGGCGTTGATATAAATGCACACAAATCTCGAGAACTCGTTACCTGGAAACTTGATTCCCAAGGATTACCGCATCGAGGTCGTCAATTTAAAATAACTCTTACTCTACTCGGTCTTACAGCTCGGCTAGAGTAGGAGGGACTGGTTGATAGGACGACAAATGTATACCTCTTAAAAACCCGGTCTAAAGAAGACCAATATAAACCGACGTACCGATCTCAGTGTAAATGAGGAGAAACCTAGGCGAATGGAGTCTGATCTAGGGACTTGGAGAAGAGTGTCCCGATCTAAGTGATCTCGCCGACCTATGGACTCAGATAAGAGTATCCCGACCTAAGGGTCTCGCCAACCTATGGACTCAGATAAGAGTGTCCCGACCTAAGGGGTCTCGCCGACCTCTGGACTCAGATAAGAGTGTCCCGACCTAAGGGGTCTCGCCGACCTCTGGACTCAGATAAGAGTGTCCCGACCTAAGGGCCCCCTTATAATATGAACCGACCTGCCTAACCATCACCCGGAATTGGAAATCGCCGGGCTCATGAAGGTTAAGCTCTCGAAAAGATAGATCTTGACCTACCTGACAGAATCCCAGAAATTCAGGGGCTGGTAAACCGCAGTCCCCAAATCCCGGATATTGAGGGATGAGAAATTGCAGCCTAAATCCCTGAATATCTGGGATCTTCCCTAAAATCAGGAAAAGATATCAAGGACAGACATCCCTCCCTTCTATAAGTATAGGAGAAGTCTTCCTTCCAAAGCCCAAGGCATAATTCTGAGATTACAGTATTTTTTAGAGAGAGAAAGAAATATACATAGAGAGAGAGAGAGAGTGACACTTCACATATGTGGGTTTTCTCGGATAAACTTCTGAGATTAACCCGGTTCTTGGTGACCGATCAGCTCGGATACATCAATAGGATTGCGCTTTTGTGTGTGATAATTCTATGTAACTTTCATTAATTGCCTATGCAAAATATGTTTTTAGTTATGCATAACCGTTTATTGCACCACTGTTAAGGTTGAATATTTCAAGGTGTGCAAATCATATTACTACTTTTGTTATCGCTTCGATCCAACTCATTCTAAATTGCTTGAGGACAAGCATTGTTATAAGTTTGGAGAGATTTGATAGGCCGAAAATAGTGTCAAATATTATTGTTAATTATTGGGTTTTAATTAATTTTATGTTGGCGCACTGAGTTATTTTCTACTTATTTATATTTTGGATGCAATTTACTTCACTTGGCAATTTGTTGTTTAATTTAGGTGTTTGGTGGAGTTTTTAAGCTTAAGGAATAATTTGGGCCATCAAACGGACCAAGCCAAGGTGATTTGGGCTTTAGTGGAGAAACTTCCGCACACACTGGGTGATCCAGTGTTGGCCCTGACCCGAAAATCCTCTTACTTGGGGCCCAAGAAACGACTCAAATTCGTCCCAATTGATTCCATAAGGTGAAAATCGGTCTCCTAGACTGGAAAAGGAATTTTAATTGACTTGAAAGGAAAGACTCCAAAAAAATAAAAACTCAAGAAGAATAACAAAGAAGGAGATCTAATTAAAGAAGAAAACTAAGAGATAAGGGAGTATTATAAAAGAAGGGACTGAGATTATTAAATCATCATTATCATCAGCATCATCTTCACGCTCGAACACGAGGATCATCATTCTCATGGCTGGGCAGCAGAGGAAAAAGAAGAAAAACCGAGCCGCCACCGACGCGCGAGGAAGAAGACTACACCGTTTGAATTTCTTTCTTCTTATGTCTACTATTAATTTGATGCTTTCTAAAGGCAACATGTCCGGCTAATTTTCTATTCTAGTTCTTAGTAAAGTTTGAAACCGTATTTAAATTATTCATGTTTTAATCCCGTAGCGTATTCTCAACTCGAAGTCTCTTAAATTACTTTTGTGTTATTGAATTCATTACTATGCCATATAATTTTTTGATTTGGTTTGGCCAACTAGATTAGGGGTTTTATGTCTTATGCCAGAAATTGAGTTGTAATCCGTAATTGTTGCAACTTTAATTTCACAAGTAGCAAACAATTGAATTTTCTCAATTGAGTAACACAAAATCGAGATCCCTTAAGTCTAGCTTATGAACTTAATATCTTGCCTATTTCATTATTTTGGTTTTTAATGCATCTAGCGAGCGAGATTTAAAGAGCTTGTTTTGAATCCATCGCCTAGATAGGTTTAATAAAAGAGCTTGTTTTAATTAAATATACTTAAGAAATAATTGGGGTCAATAGAGCTTATTGTTGGCTTCGGAATAGGAGTTCATGAGATTAGAGAAGAGATAAGCGTTGCATTAAAGCTTGAATTAATTCGAAACGGTGGATAACAGAACTAAGAACTAAATTATTCCTTAATTGATATTTTCGAATTTTATTTCCTTTGTTTATTTTGACTTAATTTATTTTACGCAAATTAATTTCTTAGTAAAAATCAGAAACTAAAATCCCCCCATTTCGTTTTTTTTTCTTGTTTTAATTTAATTGCTAAAAGTATTTAACCCTTAAAAAGCATAATTGATTTACCGTTCTCCGTGGGATCGACCCTTACTTGCAGATACTACTAGTTAGTAGAAGTAAGCCAAGGAAAAATAAAAATAACTAATTTTGACGCGTCACGACAGCGCCGTCACACCCTTTTGATCTTCACCTTCCAAATACTTTCTTCATCGGTTGGAAATGTTACATTTAATCCAAGAAACACTACACCATAGATTGCATACAGCAACGTGTAAAATACGTTGCAATATGCCCTAAATTCATTGCAATAGGGCCTATTGCAACGATTATGCAAAAATCAAGCGTGCACTTTGCTCTGGTTGCCATAGGGCCCTTATGGCAACAAATTTTGTACCATATTGCAACGGCATATTATCGTTGCAAATATAGTATATGGCAACGATTTAACGGCTATAGCAACATGTTTAACACCATTGCAATATCTTGGACTACCTATGGCAACATTTTTTTGCAACGATTTTTTTGTGTTAATTGTTGCAATACATGAATTCAGGCAACCCTAAGGCAACATATATATTCCCAATTGCAACGTATTTAGAATCAAATGCAATCTAATTTTATTAATGAATATGACATATATGGCAACATTTAAGCTTCTATTGCAATGCTAAATAAAAAAACTGGCATGACCATTAGATTTATTTCAATTAGTATATCGTAACATCAATCCAACCGAGCAATATTATCATTGCTCCAACATCAATAAATTCACTCAGACTAAGTTTAGGAAAATGACCAAGTTGAAGCAAAATAACTAAGTTCAAGTGACACACAATCTAACTTAGTAATACATAGACTAATATCTTAGTTAAACATTATATAAACATGAGTCATGGCTCTTCTTCCTCTTCCTATTCCTCTTCCTCTTCATCTTCATCTTCATCTTCATCTATATTCATCTTCATCTTCATCCGTCTCATCTCCGTCCTCAATAGAAGTAGTAGCACATCTAAATCCTTCTCTGAATCATTATGGACTTCTCCCAATCTGAAATTAGAAAAAAAAAAAGTTAGCTCATCACAAAGTAGATTAAATAATGCAATGGCTTCAAAAAGATATAATTGCCCTCGACAAAATCAAAACAACGCCTTGTGATACTCTATATTGATATTCTTTTACCTTGTGAAATTTCCCGTTGCATCCGACTCTTGTGAAGCATTACACAAACTATTACGGAGACCGCTTACAATGCAACAGCATTTCCTTCACTTGGTTCACCTAACGCCTCGATAACAACAATAGAAAGGAATATGCTTAGCTACACCACTTTACAAAATGGTAATCGGTAAACGAAAAAGAAAAAATAGAAAAAGAAAAGAAGTGATCGAACGGGAGAGACGATGAAATTAATGTAAAACCCGGCTTAAAAGTAGTTTATAACAGCCCGGACTCTTCGCTTACTGTGTCTTAATGCTGCAAATAGATACCAAACCCTGTTAATAATTCAACTCCCACAATGTTGAAGCGAATTACAAGTTGCCCATGTTTGTAAACAAGCTAAAAGTTGAATAACTTCAAAAGTTAAATCAAAAGCAGACTTGAGGGGGAAATCGGCAAGAAGCTCACGATCACTTTTTTTTCCAAGTGTTTACAAAATACTTCTTCAACGAATAATGAAACCTTTCGTCTTTTGAAAGAAATATCATACCAAAGAAGACGGCCTCGATATCTTGATTCGAAGCTCCACCAATGACAAGAATGAGTTGTACAATCTAGTAAATGACCGTATATACGAAACATCTCGTGTGATACCATCTTTACTTTTCACATCACCGCTTCCATGTTCAATTTTATGGTTGACCATGTCAAACTTCTAAGATCAAAACCCGAAAGCAATAGAGAAATTTTTTTGAGGTTGAGAAGAACTTTTATGATTAACCCTAAGAAGAATAAGCAAGACTAAAATCGATAAATATCTACCATTGCGACTTCCACCCGTAATGTATAACTTTTCATCACATATTGTTGCAAAGATGCTGTGTGGCATGAATAATGCATCGAAACAAAGTAGCCCGTAAATATTGTAAATAGTCAACTCCAAGTCCAAAACTGGATATTTTATTATGAAAAGAGAAAAAGACATAACGAAACTAGAAGCAATCAAAACAATATAATGACAATGAACTAAGAAAATCTAAATTTTCAATGAACAAAGACCTTGTAACGAGCAGCAGTTGTCGACTGGATACCGAGAGTGCCACCCACCGGTCATAGTTTACATTCAAATACCAACTTTCACCTGTCTGCTCCCATTGGGGCTAGCGTGGCACACACTAAACTTTTATCAGTTCGTAAAGCAACAAGCACCAGCTTGCAAGAGCATGATCGACACATATAGCGATGAACGCCAATGGATTGAGTAATAAAAATATACTATAAAAGTCTTTACATGTGATAACGACTTGGAATAAGTAAATAAATTAACAGCTTATGAAGTCTTCTACACCAACGATTTCTTTCTTAAACATACATTTGATTTATATACTTATAAAGAGGGCTAATTATGCCACTTCCCAAGTTCTTATAATTAAGGGAGTCAACTATTGCTTACACTTAAAAGATGAGAAGATAGAATAGACAAATGTAAAAATGAAGTCAATGAAGATAGGATGGTCGTAAAACTAATGAAAATGCATAACAGTATATACTAACAATATACAAATTCGGTTAACAGGGAGAGGTATAAGAGAGACGTTCAACCGAAAACACAAATTACATTTCAAAGAAATCAGATACAAATGCTTTTACCTAGATATAACTCAAATCTAAGCCAATATATTATATATTGGGTCATCCTAGACATGGTTCCAGAGAATCAAGTTACCTATAGGCTATATCTATTGAATTTGGGGTCGAAGTTCTCTCCATATGCAACTATTCTTAGGCCCAAAAACTTATCCCCGTGATTGTCATGCGGCCATGCCATACAAGACCTAAGCAAAATTACTGATGAAGAAACGTGATGCTTATGATTATGCAATCTCGCTTATAACTTGGTTTCGCTTCTTTTTGTTTCACAACCCCCCCACCCCCACCACACACCGCACCAATAGCATCTCAATGTCTCAAAGAACTACTCTTTGAATCTCGGGCCGTTGTTCAAGTGCCATTTGCATTCACACCAGAGTCCTAGAACAACTCCAATAAAACTTTTAGAATCTCTCTCAACTCATTACCTTGTTAAATTTCTGCATAGGCCCAGAGATAACATCTGGCTTCCACATATCGGCACTTAATGTTGCGATCGAATAGTTCGTTGTAAAATGAAATCAAAACTTAGCAACAAAATCTAACCTACAGAAACACCAAATGTAATACGAATTAAAGAAATCGCTAAAATCAACATAAAACGAGCATAAGTAACTTCACAAGAAAAACGCTTAGTGAGTAGCCAACTCCCTTGTTGGAGTAAGAATTGGACCACGATAGCCGGTCTATTCTTTGGCAGATAATGACCTCTCCAATGCCGGGAGGGCAAAGGCAGAATTGTAGGGTAAACAAAAATAAAATCAATCCCACAACTCACAAGACTCATCTGTGTCACAAAAACAATCTAAAAATATCTTTTCACAGTATATTGGTTGTCCTCGCATATCACTTCGGCGAACAAAATTAACTAATCCTAACAAAAGAAGTGCATCTTCCAACTTCCATAAGAGAGGATACTCGAGTTACAAGAAAAATAAAACAAGGTTACCTTAGATTAAAACTCACCTTTCCGTAACTGCAATAGCGCTCCCGCATATATCACGACCAGTCAACACCAATGGTATACAAGCAGCCTTTGGACAAGGAAAACAATCAACAAATCTTCAATTGCTGAAACATGAAAAAAAAACTTGCAAAATATAAGTAATTGAATAATTACATATCAACCTGAATAGGTGTGGGCTTACTGTAACCCAAAGCTTGGCAAGCCCGTAACAGTGGCTTACTGTAACCCAAACCTGAATACGGTCAATAACGGTATAGAGATTCAAAGCAGCGTCGATTCGCCATTGATGCGAACAATCTACGCGGTACCTGACAGTACAACTATTGTAATCAAAGTGCGCCGTGAAGAGGAAGAGCTACTAAATCGCGATGGAGGAAATCTAGAATCGGAGGATGATACTAAAATCTGGGTCGATCGAGAGGAAGAAATTCCTAGTGTGTGTAAATCGCACCTAGTGTGTGTGTAAATCGCCCAGCAACAGCGATTATTAAGCTTTTTTTAATGTTGGTTTTATTTGCAAAATCTTTCAAAAGCCCGCTCAATTTTCTTAGTACCCGCCTAAATTTTGGGCCCCAAATTGCTATGTACGGCAACGAATTCTTAAATTGTTGCAATAGAATGTAAATTTTACACTATTTCCAATTTTTTCGCTTCAATTGTAACACTTTATAAATGCATTGCAATATATCCGAGCTGGTCTATCAATAGCAACGTTTTCTGATGAAATTTTTGAAATTTGGTTGCTATAGCCAATATATGGTGTAGTGAAAGTAGCCTTTAAAAATATTATATTTTATTAAATATTTTCAATCACATTAAACCATCTAAAACTCGGCGTTGATATTTATATTTTAAACCATACATCGTAACCCATTCTCCTAAATATACACCAATTTTATCTGAAATGTAATACATATATTGAGGCGCATGGAGTAATTTGAATATCACAAGCTTCCTCGAGTTTTGTTATAACTGCAACGCTTGGATTTCAACACTATTGACACACTCTCCTTGTCGAAAGATTAAATTATGCACATTTGATTAACACATACGTATCTAAAAACTCAAGAGGGCTTTTTTAATAATTTGTAGTTTGAATGTAGTTGTTTTGTGCTTTTCTTTGTTTGTGTAGTATTTTTTTTTTTTTTGGATATTGTTTAAATTTTCTCCATAGGCCTATAGTTATGTTTCGTTTATAGTCTCTTATTATTAAAATCACAACTATAGCTCGAGGAGTGATTCGTAACTAGGATTGTCTAAATGGTTCTCGATTCTCGATTAGAATTGGAACCGAACCGAAACCGCGCGGTTCCGGTTAATCGAGAACCACACTAACTTTTCGATTTATATAAATGAATTAGAACCATATTGCTATGTATTACTTCTCGATATATTTGGACTCGAAGTACGTTTTTTGTTTTTATGTGATTTCGAGACATTATTAGGGTATTTTAAGGCCATTAGCAGGCATGGCTAATGTCTCGACCCCAAACTCTAAGAAAACGGGATACGTGCGCAAGAAAAACTAAAAAATGCAACGACCTAAGACACAACCCGATAATACACGGTCGTGTGTCTGGCCATGTCAATTTCCAGCAAGTAATAATTTAATCGTGTGTAATATAACAAAATATAATATTGTTTTTCTTACTCAAATTTAATACAATATTTCCCTTAATTTTGCCTAAGGAACAAATTTATTATGAACGTGCATCATTCACTTTTAGGGCTGAGCACAAATGGTCCGGACCCGGTTTTTATCCGGACCCAGATCGGATCCGGACCGAACCTGTTAATCAGGTCCGGGTCCCGGGTCTGTATTTTGTCTAAATCCAGGTTCCGGGCCGGACTGGCTCAAAACCCGGAAAATTCGGGTTCGGCCCGGAACGACTCGGTAAAAATAAAAATACATAAAAAAATATTTTTTATTATAATTTACACTCTGTGGTGATGAAATAATGATGATTAATGACTCAATTATGATTGCACATTATTCTAATTAAGTTTATTTATACTAAAATATTGTTGAACTTGGGAGTTTAGTTACTAAATGAAGATATTAAGATTGATAATTGTATTTTATGGGAGTATGTAAAGAAGAAAGCATTTTACATGTAATAAAAGGACACTTAATATGCCAAAAAAAAATATTACAAAATCGGGCTAGAACAGGCAGACGACCGACCCACCTGGCTTCTGGTCCGAACCGGTTGGCGATTGTCAACAGTCCGGCCGGGTCGATAAAGTCCGACCATTTATAATCCGTTCCATTCCGGACCGGATCGGTCCGGGCCGGGTCAGACTCGGTGCTCAGCCCTATTCTCTTTAGTTATTTATATTAATAACATCGATTAAAATTAAAAAAAATAACTTGTTTCTTAATGTGTATTAATATTAACTAATGGTAATAGTAATGATAATTAATCCTTATGTATTACTTATTTTCACATTTTATGGAACATAAATGGTAATTCTTTTATGGAAATGATCATTTTAATTAATTGGACCCAAAAAATTCAAACATGTTATAAACTTGAGAGAAAAAGAGAGAAATTGGAAGAGAAGAAGAATAATGTGTGTATTCTTATGAGGGCCAAATGCCTTTATTTATAGGTACACATCTAGAGTTTCAGGGGTATAAAGATGTGAGAATCAATTTTTTAATACCAAACCATAAAATTGATAAGTTATATATCCTCATTCATAAGAGTGTAAGTTATTGATACCATTTTGCTTAAAAAGACTAAAATGTCCTCCAAAAAGGTGTTGATGTTGACTTTCCTTTTTTACCTTTTAGTGATAGATTTAAGGGTATTAATGTCTTTTGGTATCAAAAACTTGTACTCTTATGAATGAGGATATATAACTTGTTACTTTTATGGTTTGGTATTATAAAAGATAGAACCCAGATGTGAGAATCATTCATTAGTAAATACATTAATTACAACACTCCCCCTTGAATGACCTTTAATACATGCTGCCTCATTAAAACCTTGTCAGGAAAACCCAGTGGGAAAAAACCCGATCGAAGGAAAAAGAGTACAGCTACTCCCCCTGAAATCGATTACATAAGAACTTTGAGTTAACGCTTTCTGATCTTGTGTACTAGTCTTTTGAATGTTGACGTCGGCAACGTCTTTGTGAATAAGTTCGCCAATTAATCACTTAAGTGAATATTTGATGTATCTACCTTTGAGATACAAGTGATATCGTCTTCATACAATACTTCCTCTTGAATATTATGATGTTCATGCCTCATCAAAACTCCTTCGGAAAAACCCTGTGGGAAAAAACCGATAGAGAAAAAGAGTACACAGTATAAATTTGCTCATGTGTTGCATTGGTTGCCTCGTTAAAAACCTTAACTAAGAAAACCCGGTGGGAAAAAACTTAGAAAGGGAAAAAGAGTACAACCATTTGGTCTTCAGGACCTTTTGACCTTCAGGGTCGACATAATCTTCAAGCTAATTTAAAAGTTATCACTTCTCCCCCTCAAGATAACAATCTTGCACTTCAATACCATGAATATAATTTTCAGACATGGAGAGATTTAGTGAATAAATCTACTAGATTATCATTATTGCTCTTCTGAAGCTCGTGTGGAAATAAGTTTCATCTTACTTGCCCAAACATTATATGCAACACATAAATGGAAAATATTTATCATCATAATAAATAGGCAGTATGAGAACAAATATGAAATCATAATCCCTAATAGCCACCAATATCGAATCTCGATCTCTTTCATGTAATAAACCAATATGGTTAACACCATTCCACATTCTCCTTCTTGGAGAAATATTAAATTTTGCTAGCATGTTAACTTCAATTTGTATATCAGGCCTGATGATGTAATGCTTCAATAGCATACAAGTACGGAACTTATGGTCCTCTTATATCTTTGTTATTTTCTTGAGATCTATATGAGTCGGTATCCACTTCAAGTGGTAAGACAACCTTTATGTAGCTAAATGGATAAAAACTTTCCATCATATATGCTCGATCTACAAGTCGAGACAATACTAATACTTAGTTTTATCTAAGTTTTTCATTTTGAACTTGTATTTAGACACGAGTTCAAATAATTCACATATATCCTCTTCAGGAGGAATTCACTTAGTCGGTTGATCCACCAGACTATTTCAAAATGTATAAATATTTATAACTCAAAATAGTACATGTTGCGAATTTCACGTTCCTATTACTTTAGGAACCTCAAGTCCGTCAGGGACTTTCATATAGATATTCACGTCCAATGACCCATAAAAAAATGTGGTGATGACATCACTAATTGAATATCTATATTCATAATAATTGTCATATGTGTATTAAATGACGAAATTTAGTGCCAACGGGAGAATATGTTTTGGGTATGCGCTTAAACTCTTGATATACTAATCTCGCTTATCTTTCACCACTTTATTTTATTTTGCGAGTTAAGCTTTGTCTCAATTGCTTATATTTTATTTAGTGCTTCAAGCACTCCACTAGCAATTGTTGAGACACAAAGTGTTGTCGACAACTATCATTCTTATAAACAATTCTCCCATATTCACAAAGTCAATGACAACTTCAACAAAATCAAATATTCAACATTTCCCATAACATTTGATTTGGTCGTCCCATAATCCTATACTGTAATTATTTAGTGCACGTGCAAATTAAGGTATTGAGATTCTCATCTTCGGGACGATCCTCTTCAGGAGGTTTTTGAAGTGATGTTGTAGTTTAATCTATTTGTATTCCGTGGATTTTATCTTTAATACCAATAAAGAATACGTCTCTCACGCTTCTGGCGTCGAGGAGTATCAACAAATATATTTCGTTCACATTCGACTTTAATTCTTTATGGTACATATACAACTGGTATATGAGATTTCATCACTCATTTGGCAGTCAATAACTTGTTGAACTTCGAGTTCATAGTGCGTAAATTTAAATATCCAACCCAATGAGAATTTTCCGACTTTCTCTTATTTATATTTCATATCTCCCTCTAATGTCGGAGATAGTTGGAATTGAATTATAAAATCCAATCCTCTTCAGGAGGTGCACTAATAACAGAGGGCGTGACCCAAATATTGTGCCTTTAATATGGATACTTGAATTTGAAATTCATCGCAACATGATCATTGGATAAAATATTATATCGCTTATAATTAATTCGATACTCATTGAATAATGCTCCTTTTAGAGCCGACAATAAGAATATTGTCATATGAAATTATACCAATCCTTCGGGGATTGTCTTTCCATTCCTCAAGTAGAAATTGAACGAATCAATATGACATAAAGTTATGTATTTTTCATACATGCAACTTCAAATGTAAATTGCTCTCAAGGAGCATGTATTTTTCTTCAAAAATATTAATTGTGCTAAGTCAGGAGCAACAATTTAAATCAAAGATAATCATATATTACCGAAAATATGAAGTACTCATCAAGGGTATGTGATATTTTTCAAAAGTATCAATTATGCTACCTTGGGAGTGTAATACTCGGTTGTAATTCATTCACTTTCATTCAGTAATTATCAGTCTGTAATTGTCACTCAGTGTATTTTCACTCAATTATAATCATTCATCAATCATGTTATTTCACCGTGTTCACCGTTCGGAAAAACTTCGAGTTGTGTATCGTTATTGTTCATTGTTTCAACTTTCCTCATATGAGTTCGACTTTGTTAGATCACCATTAATTTTTGGTAACTCCAAAAATTCTAAATCTTTGCAATATTATAGAGCATCGAGTTAGCTTTCCAATGGTTCAAACGGTGAGTCAATCGGAGTCCGGACGAGAGAGTTATGGTCGTTTTAGCTCACCCGCTCATTTTTGACTTTTGGCGATCAGCATCGGCGGACTCGGTCGTGTCGTCGACACGGCCGTGCCGTGCACTCGTACGGAAAATGCGAAGTATCTGCCCACGAGGACTCGACCGTGTCGTTTGCACGGCCGAGTCGAACCCTCCGGATAAGCGAGAATCGTCGCCCGGACGCCCGACCGTGTCGTCCGCACGGCCGAGTCATCTTAAGTCATTGTCGGACGGTCACTGTCGGGAGGCCCTCCGCGCCGCGACCGTGTCAAGCGAGGACACGGTCGAGTCCTGTCGGCGGTGTCGGCCAAGCGTGCGACACGACCGTGCCGATCGGCCGTGTCCGGCAGGGTAGTCAACCCCTATAAATTCATTTTTTGAGCATTTCAGCTCATTCCTTCCAGTTTTTTCCACCTTTTACGAGAGAGAAGCTTGAGGGAGAGTTTTCTTCATCAATTATCATTTGAGTGTGTATTTTTCATCACCTTCAATCATTTGGGAAGCTTGGATACTCGATTAAACTCGTGTTCTTCGGATCGAAGTGATTGGATATTCAAGAGGTAATTTCTTCGACACCTTGGACTTCGATTTTGTGTTGAGATATGATGTTTTGGACGTTATAATCATGTTATTTGAAGGGATATGTATATGATTATGAGTTTGTATAAGGATTCATTAGATTATTGAGGGATTATTCAAGAACACTTTGTATATCGAGTTGAAATTGGGGGTTTTCGTTTAATTGTCGTTAGAATCACGTTTTCGGATATTCATTTCGGAGTATTGATCATTTGGAAGATGTTTTGTTGGTTTGAAACACTTCTTCGGGGAATTGATATTGGTTTTTTGAGGTTTGATTGTAAACAATCGGAGTTTGGACGCAACGTGTTTGATTTAATACCTCAATGAACTTGGTTTATTCGTATCGACGTTTTGAGTTAGTTATATTCGTGTTTGATTCGTATTTTGAACGGGTTGTTGAATATTGTATAATTCAAGGTTGTTCGAGCGATCGATATCTCAATTAGGACGTCGTTCGTGGAAGGATTGTTGTCACCGGTATTGAGTAAGATAATTCTTACTCGGTTAAAAGGATATTCATACCTTTTGTTGTTGATCATTCATAATCATAACTCATTCATCATTGTATTAATCATATTAAAACTTGTTATTGTCAATTAATCACTTGATCATAAGGAGCAGCGGTTCCAATCCTTTCGTTGAGCTATCATTCATTTCATTATTACCCTCATTTCGGTGAGTCATTCTTGACTTTGTCAGATTATTATTTATTCATTGATATTCATTACGGTCATTCTCGTTCATATGACCTTCTGGGTTCATATTGCGTGGCGGGTGTGGTGTGTGGAATTTTTAGTCGGGCACACGATGGTTATGTATTGGGTTCACCGATACATTAGGCACCGCACACGGAAAGCGTTACACCGTGAGACTAATTAGGTACACGGACGGGTGTTGTACACTCGCACGTAACATTACGGGCGTACTATGATACTCCTCTTCAGCGTAATTCATAACTAAGAATATTTCATAACTTGATTAATTATGATTGTGTATTTTCAACCCTTGAGGATTGTTGTTCAGTATAATCGACCCCGTTTGGGGATTTTGTTTTTCAGTCTTGGCAAGGCAAAGGCACGGGAGAACATGCCGACGTCGATGAGTCCTGAGTGATACTAGAAAGGGGCCCCATTGCTCATCACTTATTCAGTCATTTATGTTTCCTTTATTTATTCCGCTGCAGACATTCCGTTTGAATACTCGTTTCATTCAGTGTTGTGTATTTTATCATCACATAAGATACACATGTATTCTATTTTATCCTGGGTGTGTTGTATGAAACTCCTAATCGGAGTAATTGATGTTGTAATGTGGTTCGGTACTACATTTACCCTGTGTAATTCATCCTTTTTCATTCGCCTGGTGGGTCCCAATCGGGGGTCCACGGCACTGTAATATCCGCCTAGTTTGGGGTGTTACAGAGTTGGTATCGGAGCGTGGTTTTGAATACTACCTTCCGAGTCATGTCTCATTTGAAGTCATCTTCATCAGACTAGTATCACTGGACTTTCGTGTCACGTGTGACCTGTGCAAATGCCGAGCCAATCAGACCGAAAGAACTGTAAGACTTCTAACGCCATGGTATAATTTCTGGCAATAGTCATTCATTCATCATTCATCATTTAACAATCCTCAAACATCATCATTCATTATGATCGGGACGATCATATTAACTCATCAATCACTTAATTCATTTTATTACTCAGTTAATAATCAGGACGATCATGTTAACTCATAAATTACTCAATTCATTTCATTACTCAGTTGTCAATCTGGATGATCATATTATCAATCTTGTTAAGTTATTCAAGATAATCATTTCAAGAATTTCATCAGATAATCATGTGACTTCATAAATCATTCATATAATCACTAAGTTAGAGCATGTATACTCATTTTCATCATCTCATGACATAATCATAACGTGCTAATCATGCGGAAATATAATCATTATGCGACTTTCCTCCTTCGATGGAAAGGGCAAGAAGAGGACGTGGAGGGCGAGGCCGTGGAGCGGGCCGAATCACGAGAGCTCGTGTGAATACCCGTGCGAATGCGAGGAATAATGCTAATTCATCTAGTAGCGACGCTACTCATTCACCTGGACGTGATCATTCTCTATCAGGGAGTCGTACTCGGGACACCGCTCAGTCAGAAGGTGTTCGGATCGATCCACTCGCCTTTATGCAGGGCATGATGGCCCAGATGACTCAGATGACACAACTAATGGAGACGATTCAAAATTCAGCTAATCAAAATCAACAGGCTCCTCCGCCGCCGCCTCAGAGGCGAGAGAGGAATGTGAGCAGTATCATCGGCGACATCTCTCGCCAAAGGCCACCTACTTTTGAAGGCTCATCTGAGCCGGCGGATATTGTTCATTGGCTCGAACACTTCGAGAAGCTATTTGCGATGGTAGAGTGTCCCGAAGGACACAAAGTTTCAGTTGCGGCTTACTATCTGGGTAAGAGCGCTCATTCTTGGTGGTTATCGTTGAAACCCACCGAAGGATCGTGTACTTGGGATCAGTTCAAGACCCTCATGATGGAGAGGTATTATCCGGACCCACTCAGAGAGGCCAAGCTGTCAGAGTTACTCACTCCCGACCCCTCATCAGACGCGGATGTTCTCGCCATTGCCGAGAAATTTCAGGAACTTCTTCCGTTCGCCTCATCCATCATTCATTTCGAGGCGGATAAGATTAAGTATTTCAGCAAGAGGCTGAAACCACGTATGAGATTACAGTTGCTTAATCATAATTGCACCACGTTGGCCGAATTCATCGAGAAAGCTCTCACTTATGAACTTACTGCTAAGGAAATTGCTAAGCAGCAACCTTCGTCTGCTAGCAAGAAATCGATGAACCGTAATCAGTCTGAAGGCGGTCATACAACCTTCAAGAAACCCCGTGCGGGATCTGTTTTTTCTGAGCAACCTCCTGTGTCGTCTAAACCCGCGGAATCTCAGTCTCGAGCGGCCAGTTCGGCCATCACCTGTTTTAACTGTGGGGAGCTTGGTCACCTCAGTACCAAGTGTCCTCGATGACTATCACGTGTCATAATTGTGGGATTGCCGGGCATAAGGCCCGTTTTGCCGTAGGGACTCCAAACCTACTCCGGCCATCTCAGCCCCGGCGATCGGCCATTCGAATCAGGCCACTCAATCGGGTCGTTTAAAAACGACAGAGCGACTAAAGGTGGAGCCTATAGTCGCATACGGAGCGTCCTAGTCGGACTAGCAAACCCCGGATTTATGAGATGAAGAAGACCAATGATCCCGAGGCCCGAATGATCTCAGGTACACTCGATATTCTATCTCAACATGTGTGTACCCTTTTTGATACTGGTGCATCGCATTCATTCATTTCCGAGTCATGTTTGAGTAGACTACTTCTGGGTAGTGCTACTAGTTGTGAGCCTTATGTCATTGGTCTACCTGATGGTAGACGAATTATCGTGTCGGGAGATTCAGGATTGTCCGATTCAGTTTCATGGTCGTGTATGGCCAGCGGACCTTATCGTGGTAGATTTGCCGAGAGACGACGTCATCTTGGGTATTGACTGGATGGATCGTCATGATGCCATCATTAGTGTCCGTAAGCGTATGGTCACTATCATTTCAGACGATGAGGTTGAATGTGTTTTTCAGGGAGGTAATCCCGACTGTTCTGGTAAAGTCATTAATTTGATGAAAGCAGTACGGTTACTCAGTCAGGGATGTGTTGGTTATTGGTGCTATATGACCAAAACCGAAAAATCATCGATATTGTTGTCGGATATTCCGGTTGTGAGAGAATATGCCGATGTATTTCCAGACGAGTTACAGTTTACCTCCACGTAAAGATGTGGAATTCACGATCGAGTTGGATCCTGATGCGTCTCCGATATCGAAGGCACCGTCTCGGATGGCCCCGACCGAAATGCAGGAGTTGAAGAATCAACTTGAAGAACTGTTCGAGAAAGGTTATATCCGACCGAGTGCGTCTCCGTGGGAGCACCGGTCCGTTTGTCAAAAAGAAGGATGGTTCTTTTCGCTTGTGTATCGATTATCGGGAGTTGAATAGGGTGAAAATCAAGAATAAGTAACCTTTCCCACCTATCGCTGACATTATGGATCAACTGCAGCGAGCTTCAGTATTTTCCAAGATCGACTTAAGATCTGGATATCATCAGCTGCGGATTCGAGAGTCGGATATCGCGAGGACGGCGTTTCGAACACGCTATGGTCATTTTGAGTTCGTAGTTATGCCGTTCGGGCTAACTAATGCACCTGCGGTATTCATGGAACTAATGAATCGGGTCTTCATAGACTTTTTGGATCGATTTGTTGTTGTCTTCATCGATGACATTTTGATTTATTCTCGTAACCGAGAGGAACACGAGATTCATCTTCATCAGGTTCTCGACGTGTTGAGACGAGAGCAACTCTATGGAAAGTTTTCCAAATGCGAGTTCTGGATGTCCGAGGTGACTTTTCTCGGACATGTAATTTCATCAGACGGAGTTCGTGTCGACCCACAGAAGACGGAGGCTATCCGAGACTAGTTACCTCCGAAGAATGTTAAGGAAATCAGAAGTTTTCTCGGATTAGCGGGCTACTATCGGCGATTTGTGGAGGGATTTTCTAAAATCGCTCAACCCTTGACGAACCTTTTGCGGAAGGATAAGAAATAAACGTGGTCCGACGCGTGTCAACGGAGTTTTGAGGAACTCAAGAGCCGATTAATGTCAGCACCTGTACTTTCCTTGCCACAGGGGGCGGAGGGATTTGTGGTTTATAGTGATGCGTCCAGACAGGGTCTCGGATGTGTACTCATGCAGAATGGGAAGGTTATTGCTTATGCTTCACGACAATTGAGACCTTACGAGATTAATTATCCGACCCACGACCTTGAGCTAGCAGCCGTGGTGTTCGCTTTGAAAATTTGGCGTCATTATCTTTATGGCGTTACTTGTCGATATTCACCGATCATAAAAGTTTAAAGTATATATTTACTCGAAGGAGTTAAATATGCGGCAGAGGCGGTGGTTAGAACTAATCAAGGATTATGATATTGAGATCCTTTACCACCCGGCAAGGCGAACGTTGTCGCCGACGCCTTGAGTCGTAAGTCCGTTCGGGAGCGGATGCTTGCTCGTTTAACATTCGGAAGGAGCTTCACAGAATTCCTTAGACCCGAGATCGAGGTCCGGCTTCGCCAATTCGGGGACAACTTTGTATGTTAGAGATTTCATCGTCACTTGAGGAGGTAATCGAGAGAATCGAGTTCGACCCTTCATTGTTGCGCATCCGTGAGGATGTGACTCAGGGAAAGCCCCTGGATTTGTGGTCCACGAGGACGGACTTTTGAGGTTTAAGAACCGGTTGTGCGTATCGCGAATGACGAGTTGAAAAACTCGATTTTGAGAGAAGCTCATGCTACCCCTTATTCTGTTCACCCGGGTCTAGCAAGATGTATAAAGACTTGAAACAAAATTACTGGTGGAGTAATATGAAGCGAGAAGTCGCGGAATTTGTTTCGAGATGCTTAACTTGCCAACAAGTCAAGATTGAACATCGGCGACCGACGGGTATGTCAAAACCTCTCCCTATTCCGCAGTGGAAATGGGAAGACATTTCTATGGATTTCATCACGAGTTTGCCGACGAGTCGCCGTGGCATGAATACGATCCGGTGATTGTGGACCGCTTAACTAAATCAGCTCATTTTCTTGAGATTAAGGATACTTGGGGTCCCGAGAGACTTGCCCACTATTCATCAAAGAGATAGTGAGACCGCACGGTACTCTAAAAGTATCGCTTCCGATCGTGACGGACGGTTTGTGTCACATTTTTGGAAATCGACCATCGTGCTATGGGAACTCGGCTTAATCTCAAGATCGCTTTCATCCTCGGTCAGACGGACAATCAGAGAGGACTATTCGGACATTAGAGGACATGTTGAGAGCTTGCGTCCTCGATTGGAAGGACGATTGGGAAGCCCAACTACCATTGATCGAGTTCACGTATAATAATAGTTGGCATGCTTCCATTAAGATGGCACCTTACGAGGCCTTGTACGGTCGTCGTTGTCGCTCTCCTTTGTGTTGGGATGACTTGTCAGAATCAATCGGCACCGAGCCCGATATGCTTATAGCCGCCCGGGAAAAGGTAGGTTTGATCAAGAGTCGTTTGTTGACCGCTCGAGTCGGCGAAATCATATGCGTATAACCGTCGTCGACCATTAGAGTTCGAGGCTGGTGACCATGTGTTGGTCAAAGTATCCCCGAGTCGTGGTATCTTCCGTTTTGGGAAGAGGGGAAAGTTGAGTCCGAGATTCATTGGACCGTTTGAGATTTTGGATCGAGTAGGCGAGTTAGCTTATCGATTGGCTTTACCCCCGGCGTTGAGCCGAATTCATAATGTGTTTCATGTCTCTCAGTTGCGAAAGTATGTTGCCGACCCGAGTCACATACTGCAGTTCGACGAAATCGAAATCGCCGACGACCACTCATATGAGGAGCGTCCTATACGAGTCATAGAGCGGCGAATCAAACAGTTGAGAAATAAGACGATTCCTTTGGTTAAGATTCAGTGGTATAGACACGTAGTCGAAGAGGCCACTTGGGAAACCGAGAAGAATATGCGGGAGAGTTATCCCGAGTTGTTTGACCCTTAGTTTCGGGGACGAAACTCTTTTAAGGGGGGGTGTATGTAATACTCGGTTGTAATTCATTCACTTTCATTCAGTAATTATCAGTCTGTAATTGTCACTCAGTGTATTTTCACTCAATTATAATCATTCATCAATCATGTTATTTCACCGTGTTCACCGTTCGGAAAAACTTCGAGTTGTGTATCGTTATTGTTCATTGTTTCAACTTTCCTCATATGAGTTCGACTTTGTTAGATCACCATTAATTTTTGGTAACTCCAAAAATTCTAAATCTTTGCAATATTATAGAGCATCGAGTTAGCTTTCCAATGGTTCAAACGGTGAGTCAATCGAGTCCTGGACGAGAGTTATGGTCGCTTTAGCTCACCCGCTCATTTTTCGCTTTTGGCGATCATCGCCGACCGGACTCGGTCGTGTCGTCCGACACGGCCCGTGCCGTACTCGTCCGGAAAATGCCAAGTATCTGCCAAAGGACTCGACCGTGTCGCTTGGCACGGCCAGTCGAACCCTTCCGGATAAGCTGTAATCGTCGCCAAGACGCCCGACCGTGTCGTCCCGCACGGCCGAGTCATGCCGAAGTCCGCCGGACGGGTCATCTGCGGGAGGCCCTTCGCGCCGCGACCGTGTCAAGCAGACACGGCCGAGTCCTGTCGGCCACTGTCGGCCAATCAGGCGACACGACCGTGCCGATCGGCACGGGCCGTGTCCGGCAGGGTAGTCAACCCCTATAAATTCATTTTTTGAGCATTTCAGCTCATTCCTTCCAGTTTTTTCCACCTTTTACGAGAGAGAAGCTTGAGGGAGAGTTTTCTTCATCAATTATCATTTGAGTGTGTATTTTTCATCACCTTCAATCATTTGGGAAGCTTGGATACTCGATTAAACTCGTGTTCTTCGGATCGAAGTGATTGGATATTCAAGAGGTAATTTCTTCGACACCTTGGACTTCGATTTTGTGTTGAGATATGATGTTTTGGACGTTATAATCATGTTATTTGAAGGGATATGTATATGATTATGAGTTTGTATAAGGATTCATTGGATTATTGAGGGATTATTCAAGAACACTTTGTATATCGAGTTGAAATTGGGGGTTTTCGTTTAATTGTCGTTAGAATCACGTTTTCGGATATTCATTTCGGAGTATTGATCATTTGGAAGATGTTTTGTTGGTTTGAAACACTTCTTCGGGAATTGATATTGGTTTTGAGGTTTGATTGTAAACAATCGGAGTTTGGACGCAACGTGTTTGATTTAATACCTCAATGAACTTGGTTTATTCGTATCGACGTTTTGAGTTAGTTATATTCGTGTTTGATTCGTATTTTGAGCGGGTTGTTGAATATTGTATAATTCAAGGTTGTTCGAGCGATCGATATCTCAATTAGGACGTCGTTCGTGGAAGGATTGTTGTCACCAGTATTGAGTAAGTTAATTCTTACTCGGTTAAAAGGATATTCATACCTTTTGTTGTTGATCATTCATAATCATAACTCATTCATCATTGTATTAATCATATTAAAACTTGTTATTGTCAATTAATCACTTCAGTCATAAGGAACGACGGTTCCAATCCTTTCGTTGAGCTATCATTCATTTCATTATTACCCTCATTTCGGTGAGTCATTCTTGACTTTGTCAGATTATTATTTATTCATTGATATTCATTACGGTCATTCTCGTTCATATGACCTTCTGGGTTCATATTGCGTGGCCGGGTGTGGCTGTGTGGAATTTTTAGTCGGGCACATGATGGTTATGTATTGGGTTCACCGATACATTAGACCGTGCACACGGGAAAGCGTTACACTGTGAGACTAATTAGGTACACGGACGGGTGTTGTACACTCGCACAGAACATTACGGGCGTACTATGATACTCCTCTTCAGCGTAATTCATAACTAAGAATATTTCATAACTTCAGTTAATCATGATTGTGTATTTTCAGCCCTTGATGATTGTTGTTCTCAGATAATCGACCCGTTTGGGGATTTTGTTTTTCGTGTCTTGGCAAGGCAAAGGCACGGGAGAACATGCCGACGTCGATGAGTCCAGTGATACTAGAAAGGGGCCCCGATTGCTCATCACTTATTCAGTCATTTATGTTTCCTTTATTTATTCCGCTGCAGACATTCCGTTTGAATACTCGTTTCATTCAGTGTTGTGTATTTTATCATCACATAAGATACACATGTATTCTATTTTATCGTGGGTGTGTTGTATGAAACTCCTAATCGGAGTAATTGATGTTGTAATGTGGTTCGGTACTACATTTACCCTGTGTAATTCATCCTTTTTCATTCGCCTGGTGGGTCCCAGTCGGGGGTCCACGGCACTGTAATATCCGCCTAGTTTGGGGTGTTACAGGGAGCAACAATTTATAAGCATATAACACCCAAAATATAAATTACTCTAAAGAGTATGTAAATATTAATTAAAAGTATTAATTGTGCTACATCATGAGCAACAATTTATATCAATGTGGTGATAATAAAAGCAATTCAATAACACAAGGCCATATAGAAAATATTTAAAATAATGCCTTTTTTTGTTTAATATTCTTCAGGAATATTAACTTTAATTGATGTGTTTATCATAAATACTATCATAAAAATATGACTATATATCGTTGTGTTTTATCAAGAACATCAACAATTTCTTTTTAATAATCTTCTGGATTATTAAAATTACAAATTCATGTTTCTTCGGGAAACCATGCAAATATATTAATATAATGTATTAAAAGAATCATTACAAATAATTTTATATCAATGATACAAGTATTATTATCAATATAATATGTAATAACTATCGTTATTACTCTTCTTACAGAAGAAAGTGCAATAATTATTATGCAATTAATCCAATATCTATAAGATGTTAATGAAAATTGATCAACTCAAAATAATGCAATTTTAAGTGTATAAATGTACTTCATGATATTTACTAGTAATTTGTGATATTTATCATACAATATGTGTGAATTTGTATTAATATATCTTCAGGATATATATCATAAATAAACATATAGTTAAATAATATATAAAAATAATATAAATAGACTTTAACACCAAACACGTAAATTTAAACATGTAAATATTGAAAGTATTGGGATTAATAGACTTCTGGTCTAATAAGTGGTGAATATTATTTACATTGATATTTTTTCTAATACCAATTTCTTTTCTTCAGAAATTGTATATGTCATTTGTCTCACTTGTTATCGCGGAATCATACATATTTCAAGCGATAGTTTAGAAATCCATTGATTTATCGATACTTAGAAGATAATAGTGCAAAATCTTCGACCCTGTAGGAAGAAATTTAGTGGTTATTCATGAACTGTCAATAAATTTAGCACTACCTTTTTTTTTTCATACGAAAAGTATCATTCTAAAGATATCATGCATATTTGCACTTTGATGAGACAATAAATTATGACCACTATTTAATCCCAATAACTTGGCATTCTATTCACAAAAAGAAGAAACAAGATAAGCCAAGAATTTGAATGATACAAATATCATCAGGATATTTGACCCTTTTATCACTAATTATATAGCAACGATCAATTCAAATCATACTCCAGGTATGACACCATATCTTATATTGATAAAAACTCACAATATATCATAAGAGATAATAAAATATTAAACTACACAATATATAAGATTATATATTGACATATAATCTTAATATTATCATTTTCGTGTCCTTATCATTAACCGTTGATATATTAACTCCACGAGATAAAATTTATAAATAATTATCCCCTACAAGGATAAACTCTAAATTTTTTCTACTTCGGGAGATAAAAAATTTGAGCCATGTAATATTGAAGTTTTTAATTTAATATTGTTCACTTCCGGGAACAACTTGATAGGAATATTCGACCACTTACTAATCTTGCTATCATTGGCGGACAGTCGGATTATGATTGTGGAGTATATCATATCTTGTACAATCTCGATAGAGGATATTCTCAAATCATATTAATATTTTTTTTATTTGAGATATAAGTTATATTTTCCTTCAGGGATAATATCATGCTACATCAAGAGCATAATGATTTAATTATGCTATTATATTTATAAGTAACAAATCAATATTCTTCAGGAATATTGTATTATCACATAATTCATGTATAAATAAGAATTATTCATTCAGAATAGTAATATTCTTCAGGAATATTACAATTAATTGCGCTACTTCGGGAGCAATAATTTTAAGATCCATAATCGAATATACAAAGAGAAGAAAAAAATAGTACGAGAATTAATCAAAGCTCGAAATAACTAAACTAAAATAGTTGCTTCTTCAAGAGCATTTACAATATTCTTCAGGAATATTATTTTGTATTTTTCATTAGGGATTGCCCAAATTATTAGATCTCATAGTGTTCTTCATGAACACATCATATTCAACTAGAATATGACGAAATAACATTGTCCTTCTTCAAGAACTACAACAAATCTTTTATCTTAATAATCTTCTGGATTATTAAATATTGTTGAATCGTGTTTCTTCTGGAAACAAAGATGAATATGATTTGATAATAAAGTTTGGGGTCATCATATATATTATTTATATATGATGCACAAAAAGATATAAAATTTAATAACTAAGTATAATATATTTTTCCTCAAAATCATCATATGCAAGAAAGTTTTTGAAGGAGTAAATAGAATTAATACCATTCACCAATGTAAGAAAAGCACTATTTTTGCTCGGATTTTTTTTTTTGCTTATTACCTTCCGCTTCGTGTTTCCCCTGGTTTGTTGATGTTCGGAAGGCTGTTGTCATTGTCCTCAAGTCAACTGCTTCAATGGTGGAACCAGCAGCAATATAGATCAATGAATCATGGCACTTGATGCCCACTGGCACACCAGGGACGGATGCCGTACCCATACAGCTTGAATTACGATTAGCAGATGATATTGAGGCATCCCATACCCTAACCTTGAATAACATTCAAAACCTAACGAACATCACCAGATCTGTTATTGTTCTTCAAATCTATACTTCACAATATCTTTATTTTATGATCCGGATCTGTTATGACAGGCGACGCCATCAATTCGGAGAGAAACCACAATCACAACCGTCGATCATAAAGTTTTAGTGATGGTATACGAAGGTGTTTGAGGAAGTGGCTGGCGGTGCATGGAGGGGATGGCGGCGGTGGGATTTGTGAAAGAGATCTGATGGTGGTTTTTAGGTTAAGTGTGTTTTGTGTGAGAGAGAGAACCGATTATTTGTTGAAACTCTTTATTAGAACATTCGTGCTGATAACGTGTTATAAACTTGAGAGAAAAAGAGAGAAATTGGAAGAAAAGAAGAATACTGTTTGTATTCTTATGATGGCCAAATGCCTTTATTTATAGGTACACATCTAGGGTTTCAGGGATATAAAGGTCATTCATTAGTAAATACATTAATTACAACAAAACAACTGTTTTTTTTTTATGTGCGTTAGTGGTTGATAGTGATAGTAATTGGAATTCTTTTTTTTGAACAAGTAATTGGAATTCTTAATAACATGCATTTATTATTTTCATTGATAGTATTAATGTAGCAATGATAAATTCTTAATCAAAATGATAATTCTTAATCTCTCTCTCTCTCTCTCACACACACACACACACATATATATATATATATATATATATATATGGGAGCTTTATTTTCAGAACTCTTTTAAGTGCGAGAACTGCGAGAACTCCTCTAAACCAATGGGATTTTTTTAAATATTAAAAAATATTATTAATTCAAAATGTTATTATAGTAAAATACAATTTTTATTACGGGAGATAACCCCTACTGATAATAACCCCTACTATAATAGCCCATACTGATGATAACCCCTACTATATATATAACCCCTACTATATAGTAGGGGTTATGATGGGTTGTATGTATTGACATGATATACATTATGTATTACTAGCAGTATAAAAGGTGGTTCTCGCAGTTCTCGCACTTAACAGGGTTCTAAAAATAAAATTACAATATATATATATATATATATATATATATATATATATATATATATATATATATGGGCGCGTTCTATGCGTCTGCCAATATTAGATGCGATCTTTACTGACTAATTTATGCCTGAGTTTTGTACTAATTATGCATGAAATATATGCATTTCGTGCATCAAAATTTCAATACATTAAAATATGCAATATATTTGATGCATATAATCTAATAGTTTAATGCATCCCTATATAGTGGCGCGTTACATGCGTCAATATTAGATGCGATCTTTCTGATCTTAATTTATGCATGAGTTTTGTACTAATTATATGCATCAAATATATTGCATATTTTAATATATTGAAATTTTGATGCGAAATGCATATATTTCATGCATAATTAAGTACAAAACTCATGCATAAATTAAGATCAGTAAAGATCGCATCTAATATTGCAGACGCATGTAACGCACTATATATATATATATATATATATATATATATATATATAGAATTTTTAGAAAGCTGACTTTTGTAATTTTTATTCATTTGATATTTTCATTCTATATCCCCAAAAATTTATAAGAAGTTTTTTTATGAGATATATAATAGATATGTTTTAATTCCCATCTTACTGACGAATCACTATTTTAACTAATAATATTTAAGACTGGTAAAATAAAATATCGAGGAAGACACCTTAACTGATATTAACTGGTTATTATTTTATTTTATTTTCCTCATAGATGCTACTACGTGGTAATGCTCTCAGCATACAATTATTCAACGTATTTTTTATATTTTACCTGACTCCTATATATTATGCTAATTTTTCGTGGTGTTTAGTGGAACATTACTTTATTTTCGTATGTCTTATTAATTTTTCAAAGAGACATACTCATTAAGATCACAGTGTCATGTATTTAGTTTGCACCAAAAGTTGACAATTTATCTGAACATCATATTACAAATATTATCAGGGCCGGTTCAATAGTTTCGGATGCCCTGGGCGAAGGCGAAAAATATGCCTCTTAATTTAAGAAATTAATAACACAATTTTTTGAAGGGGTTTGGAACCTAGTCAAACTAGGCGGCTCATCCCCACGCCGATTTTCCATCTTGTCATTAGAATTTTCAATGGGTTTTCTTGTCTAACAAAAAATCTATTTAATGATCCATGTAAAGATTGAGCAATTTCTTGTTGTTTTTTCTTTCTTTTTCGATTTTGAGCTCCGGATGGTTGTGATCTAGGAAATATTTTTCAACAAGTAATCAAACAACTAAGCAAAAATACCAAGTAATACCAAGCAAATAAGAAAATAATACCAAGTAATGCCAAGTAAATTAACAAATAATACCAAGAAGTAAAATAAAAAATTTACTTGAAAGGAAAAAAATGGAAAGACAACACCTGGATCCTGGGGTTTGGCATGGCAGTGGTGAGTGGTAGATTGGGGAATATGAAACCTGGGGTGAGCGACCGACACAAGCCCTAAAATTAAAAAAAAAAAAAAGATTTGGGACAGTGGAGAGGACGGAGCGACCGATAGAGAGAGCAGGAGAGGAGCGGAGGGTTTTACTGGTGTGGTGATGGTGTGTGAGAGTGAGAGAGAGTCAGAGAGAGAGAGAGAGGAGCGACCGACCGAGTAAAAAAAAAAAAAGATTGGGGACTGGTGGTGTGGTGTGTGTGAGAGTGGGAGAGAGTCAGAGAGAGAGAGGAGCGACCGAGTGAAAAAAAAAAAAAAAAACCTAAGTACTACTAGGTGGACCGGCCCTGGATGCCTGAATTGTTCTTTATCTGGCGGAGGCCCATTTGCTGAAAGACAAGCCGACTCAGATATTATTATTTGAATACTATACTACAACATCACATTATAAATATAATCATTTAATACTACAGTACAACGTAATTAGATTATTAGCCCACAAACTATTCACCATATCATTTTACTAAAAAATTCATTAAAAATAACATTAATTTTTTTATGTAAAACAATTTTTATTGAAAAAAGTTATAATTAAAAAAATATTTTCACGGATCATGCACTATATACGAAAACACTAGCTGGATTTTTTCGCGAACAAAAAAAAAAAAAGAACTTCAGGACAAAGGTTGCGAAAGTACGTACCGTGGTCATCATTCTAACACACGTTATGAGGTGTAACATTATTGGACAACCAACACCACACCCACAAACAAAAATACCCCATAATGATTTCTCCCCCCTCTACCCCCACCCCCAACCCAAAATCCCATCCCATGTTGCGAGTACCGTCCATCTTACATCTCTTACCGGATGAACTATACATGACGTACATAGACGGTGGATATTGATACACTATATGTATTAGATAAAACATCGATCTGCACCGTCTATGCACGCCACGTGTAGTGCATCCGACAAAAAATGCACTATATGTGGTGTACCATGGACCCAAACCATGTTGCCTCGGTTCCGTCCGTCCATGGAGCATCCCCACATAGTGCATCTCCTGCTGGATACACGACACGTGACGTATATATGAAGTGCAGATTGACGCACTAAGCACCCATATATACGCCACGTGTCGTGCATTCAGCAAGGGATGCACTATGTGGGGATACTCTATAGAATGAGCCTGTTGCCTCCCTCCCAGCGCCACCCGCCCCTGTCTCCTCTAATCTTAACACACACACACACACAAACCCCACTTACTATAATCTTTCCTCATCATTAAATTTCTCCAAAGATACCTTAAAATCACCCCCCCACCCCCCACCCCGCTTGCTAATAAACATGCCACCCCCTGGCTGTACATCTAAATTAGTTTCAAGTGTACTTATAATCCTTTTTGTAGAGATTTATTACAACACTAGATTTCTATCCTACTTTTTCTCTCCTTATCTATCTGAAAGCTTATCTTCCATGTTTGGCCAAACCCTAGATCTGTCCCCCCTGTAGGTGAATAAATCAAACACTCTGTTATTTTTCTTGCACATAAGCTGCAAAAGGTGTCTCTGTGTTTGCTGTATTTTCATGACATTTTCTTTTCTTCCTGTTCTTGATTTTTTTTTTTCGACAGAGTACTTAATATGCTTGTGTAAACCTGGATATTGAGGTTTAAAATCCCTTCTCCTCATTTCTAGGGAAAAAAAAAAGAGAAAAAAAATAACTCAGGTTCTGACAGACTAGTTCATCTGCATGTCTGCATATGTACTTTTGTATGCTTATATGTTTGCTAACTGTAATAACGTTGGTTATGGATGCAGATTTCCATGGGAAGCGTGAGAGGAGGACTATATAAAATATAATACCGTGAATTAATTTTGGGTTTTTCGATTTAATCTGAAAAAAAAAAAGGATTTGACAAGAGGGGATAATTTGAAATGAGTGGGACAGCGTCGACGGCGGTGGCGGTGGTGGGGCTGGGGATAGGCGGAGGAGGAGGTGAGGTGGGGTGTGGTGGTTATAGGGCGCCATTTACAGCTGTGCAATGGCAAGAACTCGAGCACCAAGCCATGATATACAAATATCTGGTGGCTGGTTTGCCGGTCCCCCCTGACCTCGTTATGCCGATACGTCGCAGTTTCGAGGCCCTTTCCGCCCGTTTTTTCCACCATTCTTCTCGTAATTTCTCATCTTTTTTTTTTTTTTTTTGGGAAATTATCTTGTCAATGTGACCATCTTTAATTGTTTTTATGTGCTTTACTTGAGTTTGAAGCTTCTGTTTGTTGCACAGTCATAAATAGACATATAGTAGTACTCTTCCCGTCCCAAAATTATTGATGTTTTAGAAAAATTCCACGCAGATTAAGGTATCTGGAAAAATGACTAATCTACCCTTATTTATGTTTGATTATGCCACAAGAACAAGTAAAATACTTGTTGTATAAAAATTTAAATAGGGGCAATTTGGGAAGAATGATGTACATATTTTCGTTGTTGCTAAAACGACAATAATTTTGGGACGGAGAAGTCGTAAATAAATAGTAACCCCTGTCCCAAAATTCTTGAAGTTTTAGAAATGTCATGTAGATTAAGGTATTTAAAAAATGATTAGTCTACCCTTATTTATGTTTGATTACAACCACAAGAACAACCAAAGTACTTATTGTACTAGACATTTAAATATGGGCTATATGGGAAGGACGAGTTCCATTATACTTAGAAATCCTAAATCGACGGACATTTTTTTTGTTGTTGTTGCTAAAGCGACAATAATTTTGGGACGGAGGGAGTACTATGATATTATTGATGCTTTATGTGTTATTAAGGTATTGAGCTTGATGCTTAGAGCACAATCTCGAGATCCTTTGCAAACATATTTTTCTTCTTTTCATGACTCGCGGATGAGAAAAATTGGCAATGAGTAATACTAATTATGGATTTCTTTCGGTACTTAGCCCACTAAACTCAGACTTGTTCGTTGTGCAGTGGGCTACTGTTCCTATTACGGTAAGAAATTCGACCCAGAGCCCGGGAGATGTCGGAGGACAGACGGCAAGAAATGGAGGTGCTCGAAAGACGCGCATCCCGACTCCAAATATTGCGAGCGGCACATGCACCGCGGCCGCAACCGTTCAAGAAAGCCTGTGGAATCTCAAAGCACTTCGCAGTCTCTGTCGGCTGCGATGCCACACGTATCTTCGAGTGGGTACGGTGGTGGTGGTGGTGGAAACTCCGGGAGCTTACAAGGTGGAGGCCCCCGAAGCTTTCAGAATCTACCGTTGTATTCTGTTGTTAGTTCTGAGAGTTCGCCTTATGGGAGCAGTGTGACGAAGCTGCAGATGGAACCTGTCTCGTATGGGATGGATAACAAGGAATTCAGGTAATTTTGCTAAAAGTTTACTCGATTAACTAGTTTGATTGCCGTCCGGTTTGATATGGATGTTGATTATGAGGCAGATTGGTTGATCATTCTTCTTTTACGTAAGTTCAACAACTAAAACATTTTATAGTGGGGTTTATAAGACTTCCCACGCGAGAAAAGCTTCTAGCACAAATCAGCACCTAAGATTGAAGGTATTTTGTATGATATTAAAAGATAACAAGATAAAGGTACTTTAATCTATTCTATTTTTTTAAAAATCTAAAATATAATTAAAAAATTAATATATATTTTCTTCGTTATTCATTTTGTTGTAAGATAATTGACTATCGCTTTCAATCTGAAAGATACTCGTAAAGGTCTATCCTCTTACTGTCACCCGTCTCTGTATTCTGTGTGTTTAGCTCTGTCCACACACACACACACGCTCTTACCAGTGCGCAATGGTGAAGAATAGAAGTGTAAGCCTACGTGGAGCTAAGTTGTTGATTTTGGTCATCGTCCGGTCCATCTAAGTTGCAGTAGTCGGAGTTTTTGTTGTTGTATATATAGTCTCTGCACTTGGGATCATATCTTACTTGGTGTATGGATGAAAGATAAATGTTCCATATTATTTAAAAAAAAAAAAGAGAATCAAGCACATGGATCTACACCAAGTCTATGTACATCAAGTGTATTATCTACATAACCATGTAGCCGTAACGAAGACCATGGTTATCAAGTCGACGACTAGTTGCCAGTCGAATTTTGTAAAAAGTCACTGGAAGACTTGTTGATTTCAGACGCCAATTTGTGTAACCCAAAAACCGATGTCGTAAACGGGGTTCTACCTGAAATCCGACCCAGAAATTGGATCCGGAATTAAAAAGGTTTAAGACGTATCAAAACATACGTGTTTTTTTCCATCTCGTTCTATTCTCCCCCAGTTAGCTCTTGTTCTCATCTCTCTGAGCGGCGGTTCGCGGGTATTCATATCTCCGGTAGTCCGACTGTGATCAATTGTGGATATTGGTTGAATTTGAAATTATATTGTGTTAGTTTTTGATGAAAACTATGAAATTGTGGTGTGTTTAGTTCTATTATGTATTAAATCTAATAAATATATGTATATGAACGTCTTGCCGACTTGACACGACTAGTCGAACGACTTATCGAATTGTCGTCCTGACGGTGCACGAGCGGTTTGACTCGAGTTGGCATCGTAATAACCATGAACAAGACAGCTGGCTTCTCTCTTGATTTTCAACACAACTTTATATATGCAGGTATAGTAGTCATGGTCTGGCTCCCGATGCCGATGATCATAGTTTCTCGCCAGAAGCTTCTGCACTGGGTTTAGGCTGTAATGCAGGAAACGGCACATGGAGACTCATGCCGACTCAAGTCTCTTCGAGCTCCTTGTTAAAACAGAAACCCGATTCCCAGTTGATGGCCCCTGCTTCTGCTCAAGGAACAATGCCCCATGCTTTTGAGCCCATAAATGCTACCATCTCAAGACAACGACAACAGCATTGCTTCTTAGGGAGTGAGATTGGTTCACCGGACCCCGTAAAACAAGAGCAACATGCGGTGCATCCTTTCTTTAGCGAGTGGCCTACAACTAAGGAATCGTGGTCCGCTCTGGACGAAGATGATGATGATGGATCACACAATAATCTTTTCTCTTCTACCCAGCTTTCCATCTCGATTCCGAGGGCATCTTCAGATTTTTCTACAACGAGTGGTTACTCCACGAATGGTTAGTGAAAAAAAGAATACCGGAAATTTTCATTTTCATTTTTTATTTTTGAACTTTCATTATTACATTTTCGTTTAATATCCATCACATTTTCAAATTGAAATTCTTGTGCGGACAGTAGCAAACTAAGATGCCATACAATAGCGCGAAACTACTAAAGTTTAGCAATACTCGTCGATACTTAAAACGTTTTAAACGCGCAGATGCTTGAAAGGAAGGACGATCTACGGAATAAAGCCAATCAGCGGGCTGTGTTTGTATGAAATTCATCTACTTAAACATTTTCGAGGACCGCCTGTGTTTGTATGAAATTCATGTACTGTGATAGTAATTGCTGAGTTGATTTGTTTTAATTTATCTTGTCATTGGTATTTAACATTTTTTCTTAAGCGACTCTTATGTGTTGTAAAAAGACAGAACCCTGTTTGAATTCATTGTCTCGAATAAATGTAATCTTTCGAATTCGATGTCTTCGTGAATAAGTATGATATTTCAATCTTCGGTTCGGCCTCGAGCTATTACAGTATCGTCTGACGTGGCTTAGAGCAGCTATTACACAACTATTTGCTTTGCTTCAACATTTGGAGATAGTACTCTCTCTCTCTCTCTCTCTATCTTTACAATTTACAACAAGAACTGGAGTTGAGGTAAATTTCACAGATACAGAAAAGACTCAACATCCCAAAAGAGATTCTAGTAACAGAGCATGTGGCGTCTGTGAGTCGTCTAGTCAACTTTTCGAATCTGCAAGACAGAATTCCCAGTTTCTCTAGTTCAAGCCAGTTGAGTCATTTCCAGCTTCTCCCCCAGTATCAGGCCCCACTTATTCGACTCATCTACCAATATTCTACGGAATACTGGATGTCTCGAACGGCTGACAAACGACTTCGTTTGAAAATTTGAGGCCGGATCTAGAATCAGCACCGGAAGATTGATCATTCTGGCATTTTGGGATTTTCTCCTGAAAAGATACACTGATTTAGATGTGTGTAAATATGTACGATTGCGAGGAACTGTGAAAAGGTAATTGACTGGAAGACCAATGCCGACAAGAAGCAAAGTACTCCCGACATTTAAACCGGCACCACAGCCGGCTCCAACACAGCCGGCGGCCTCAGGGCCAAAACCGGCCCCCCATCCTACGCAACCAATGCCTACTCCGATGCCCCAAAAAGCGAATGTATGCTTGATACGAATATCGTATCTACGACGCCACCGGATGAGGGAAGACGTGGGATATCCGAGCCTGAGCTCGTGACATACGACACGAGCGTGGAAGGGGAGGAACCGCGAGTGGAAGAAGGGCGTGTGGGCCGAACCCCGAGACGGGCTCGGCCTCCGAAGAGATACGAGGACTACATTCCTCACCGTTAGTTTAATTTATGTTATGAATATTGTTGGGCCGAGCCCATTAATTTATGTATCGAGTCGAGCGAATCTATAAGCTCCGTTTCGGGTTTTCTTGTTGGTTCTTTCCCGAACCGTAGAGTCGAACCAACCCTAGGGTCCTTAGTATAAATAGAGGATAGTCTTGTATGATTTGATTCATATATAATACAAACCCTATTTTCCTCTTTTCTCGTGTTTGATTGTTCTTACGGCGCGCACGTCGAGATTCTCTCTCGCGTCCGTCTTCGCAGCTTTGTTAGGGTTATAACCTTAACAACTGGTGCTTTCATTGTGTTCTCGAGCCATGGTTAATCCTCAATTCAATCATGGGGTTCGTTCAGAGGCGGCCACTACGACCACCGGGACGCCGCTCGCGTTCCCTCGTTCGTCGTTTCAACCTACACCGCCGGCGACAATGGAGTCGATTATGGGGATGCTTTGCGAGTTGAAGACTCGTTTTGATGAGAGAGAGGCACGTGAGGCCGTGCCGCATCCGTCATCGAGACCGGAACCAGATCCACCCTACGGCTCGCATCCGCTGTGGCCGTCGTCGCCGTGGCCGCCGGGAGGGCACTCAGCCTGGTCGTCCGGCCTCCCGTATACTGCTGCTCCGGCGATCTCCGGCACAGCCCCTATTGCCGCCCCCACCCCAGTCGTCGGGAACAGGCCTCCTCTCGGGTCTCGCCAAACCCCATCCATGCAGTTTCAGGGCCCACCGGGGTATTCGTCGTGGGATGTGGCCCCACCTCGGTCTACTAGGGAACCCCCTCCACCACGGCGGCCGTCTTCATGCTCGCCGTCGACCCGTCGCGTTTGATTCGGATGGAGCCACCCGTTTTTGATGGCGGGGACGCGACGGGGTGGATTACTAGGGTTTAATATTTTTCAACCACATCTCGCTTGGCCGAGCAACGATTGCTCTATGCCGTCATGTTATTTGCTCCTCCGGCCTCGGACTGGATCTTTGCTTATCGGGCTAACAACCCGGCCGTCACATGGCCTCAATTGGTTGATGATTTGCGGCGGCGATTCGACCCACATTATTTTGTGAATTCCATGGAGGTTCTCGCAAAGCTAACGCAGCAGGTCGATTTCGGACTATAATAAGGAGTTCGAACGGATCATGAATCGAATCACGGGGTGTCCGAGTCTACGCCGCTCTCGGTGTATTTGGGTGGTCTTCGCACCCTCTCAAGAGCCACGCGTTTTCGCACCCACTCTCCGTGGCGTCGGCAATTTAGATCGATGTCGAGTTTAAGTCGACGGCGGACAGGAGTGGGGTCACACAGCGTCGTCCATGGCAAGGTCTGGAGTCTCGACCATCATCGGGCGTGATCGGGAACATCGGAGCCTTCACGGGCAATGGCGCCGGGAGGAGCGAAACAACGGGATTTTTCGAAGCTACCCGTTGTGCGTGTCACCGCGGCCGAAAGGGCAGAAAAATCTCGTCTGGGGCTGTGTTGGTACTGCTCGGAAAAGTGGGTGAGCGGCCACGTTTGCAAAGGACGTTTCTTGGCCTATATGGCCTCGGACGGAGAAGATGACGACGTTCCCGAGCCTACAGCCTCGTCTCCTACCACGGGGGAAGTTGTTGTGGCTGATCTTTCTCATCTTTATAGCTTGGGCGGTTGTTCACGGCCGATGGCATTGGAATTTCAGGGTTCTTTGGGTACTGAGAAAGTGTTTATTTTGGTTGATACAGGTAGTTCCCAAAATTTCTTGCATCCTCGCGTGGCGGAGCGGACGCAACTTGAGTTGGACGAGATCACTTCGTTTAGGGTCTACGTTGGGAATGGGCAGGCCCTCACTTGCTCAAATGTGGCATCGCATGCGGAGATCCGAATTCAGGGTCATTCTATGACTCTCGATTTGCATATTCTCCCGATTCACGGCCCCGACGTCATACTAGGGTTGCCGTGGCTCAGCTCTCTTCGCCGTGTTACTAGCGATTACGAGCGTGGCACCTTGGAATTTCAGAGTCGGGGGAAGCCGGTATGTTGGACGGTGACGCCGCGTACGGCCCGACAGATTTCAGCTCAGAAGTTGGCCACGCTAATGCTTCATCAAGACGGTACGGACTGTTTCGAGATTCTCCCTGTCGACTACTCTTCAAAGGGGGATACCGAGAAACTGGAGCTGGATGCGGACCTTCCTACTGCCGTGCGTGAGGTGGTCGAGAATTATGCAGAGGTTTTCGCGGCCCCGACGGGTTTGCCTCCGTCGCGTGTTTTTGATCATCGAATACACCTGCTTCCGGGAACCAAGCCGGTGAATGTGCGTCCGTATCGTTACCCCTATTATCAGAAAGCGGAGATAGAGCGCCAAGTGCGCGAGATGTTAGATGAGGGCATTATTCGGAGGAGTTGCAGTGCGTTCTCATCCCCGGTGCTCTTAATTCGGAAAAAAGATGGTTCCTTTCGGTTTTGCATAGACTACCGTGCTCTTAACACTGTTACAGTCGCCGATCACTTTCCGATACCAACAGCGGATGAGTTATTCGATGAGCTTGGTCAAGCAAGGGTGTTTACGAAGCTTGATTTACGATCGGGGTATCATCAAATCAGGATGCATGAGTCGGATGTTTATAAGACGGCTTTTCGGACTCATGATGGGCACTTCGAGTTCTTGGTGATGCCGTTCGCCCGATTTGAATGCCCCGTCTACCTTCCAAGCACCATGAATGAGATTTTGCACCCTTGTTGCGCCACTTCGTCATCGTCTTCTTTGACGATATTCTCGTTTACAAGAAATCGGTTCCCGAGCACGCCGAACATCTCATGGAGGTTTTTACAATCTTGAAATCCCATAATTTCTTCATCAAGCTAACGAAGTGTACTTTTGTTGTGCTACTGATTGAGTATTTGGGCCATATTGTTTCTAAGGTTGTTTGAAAGCAGATCCCGCAAAGATAGATGCTATGGTAGCATGGCCAAGCCCGACGCTTCTAAGAAATTGCGTGGATTTGGGATTGACGTTACTATCGGAAGTACATTGAGAAGTATTCCATATTGGCGGCCCCGTTAACGGAACTATTGAAGAAAGAGGCGTTCGTGTGGACTCCCGAGGCTGAGGCAAGTTTCACCGCTCTCAAATCTGCCATGATTGCGGCCCCTATATTGCGGCTGCCTAATTTCGAGAAGCCTTTTTGCGTGGAAACGGACGCTTCAGACTTCGGGGTGGGCGCGGTGCTGCTGCAAGATGATCACCCCATTGCTTTTTTCAGCAAAAAGTTGGGCCCCCGACGTCGTGTGGCGTCAACTTATCACAAGGAGTTGTACGCTATAGTTGAGGCCGTTCAGAAATGGCGTCAATACTTGCTCGGGCGTGAGTTTGTTATTCGTTCCGATCCGAAAAGTCTCAAGGAGTTGCTTCACCAAGTAATTCAAACTCCGGACCAACAATTGTACGTCCGGAAGCTCATGGGGTACAAATTCCGCATCGAGTATAAATCGGGAGCTGCAAATCGAGTAGCGGATGCCTTGTCGCGTCGTGACGAGGACGAGGAGGGCACGGCTGAGTGTAGTGCTCTATTTTTGACGATGGCTCACCCTCTGCCGGAGATAGCCGAGATTATTAGAAAGGACACGGAGACCTTGCCGGATTTATTGGAGCTGCGGGCGCAAATTCGGGGAGGTGTGGCAGCGGCTCATTTCCGAGAGGCTGACGGGATGCTTTTTAGGGGCACAAAAATAGTGGTGGGTGCTACATCTCAAGCGAAGGAAGCGTTACTCTATGAATACCATTCGACGCCGTCCGCGGGTCATCCCGGGGTGGACCGAACCCTTCGCCGTCTTGCTACATCATTCTTTTGGGATGGGATGCGTCGAGATGTAAAGAATTTTGTGGCGGCCTGTTACGAATGTCAGACTACTAAGTACTCGACGCAGAAACCGGCCGGGTTGCTACAACCTCTTCCCATTCCCGAGCAAGTATGGGAGCATATAGCGATGGATTTCATCACGGGGTTGCCTAAGTCGAGAGGGTTCACGGCTGTGATGGTGGTGGTCGATCGGCTCTCAAAATATGCTCATTTCGCACCTCTCCCGACGAAGTTTGATGCGTGGAGGGTGGCTAATGTCTTTGTGGATACCGTGGTGAAGCATCACGGCTTTCCGAGGTCGATTGTTTCCGATCGAGACTCGGTATTTCTCAACGCCGTGTGGGAGAATATGTTGAAGTTAAGTGGGACGAAGCTCCAATTTTCGACGGCCTACCACCCACAAACGGACGGCCGATCAAGTCCGAAACCGAGGGTTAGAGCAATACCTTCGAGCGTTCGTGGCGGACCGCCCCACGAAGTGGACGAGTTTTCTACCGTGGGCCGAGCTAGCCCTCAACTGCTTCCATCACGACGGGTTAGGGACTTCTCCATTCCGCGCCCTTTATGGCCGAGAGCCCCCTGCCCTTGTAGCATGGCCGGCGGCCGCATGCCCGACGGAAGTTGCGACGTTATCAGTACGGGAGAACTCCTCGTGTGGCTCCGAAAACTGAAAAGCAGCGCATGCGATCGTCGGCTAATAAACATCGTCGTAAGGTGGAGTTCAAGGTGGGTGACCGTGTCTTATTGAAATTGCAATTATATCGCCAACACTCGGTGGCCCGGCCGTTGTCTCAAAAGCTATCCCGGCGATTCTACGGGCCGTTTCCGATCGTGGAACGCATAGGGGAGGTTGCCTATCGTTTGAGTCGCCCGAGGGAGTAAAATTCATAACGTATTTCACGTTAGTTTACTCCGACCGTTCGTGGAAGGTACTACTTCAACTTGCGAGAATTTTCCAACTATGTTTGCTAGGGGCCGCGTGCTAGCTCGCCCTAGGAAGGTCATTGATCAACGGCGTGTGTTGCGAAGTGGTGTAGTTGTGGAAGAAGGCTTAGTGCAGTGGGATGATGATGATGGCGTGAATCCTTCTTGGGAGCCTATGCCGCTGCTTTATCGGAAGTTCCCGACGTTGTTCCTTGAGGACAAGGAACAATCTAACGAGGGGGGAGTTGATACGAATATCGTATCTACGACGCCACCGGATGAGGGAAGACGTGGGATATCCGAGCATGAGCTCGTGACATACGACACGAGCGTGGAAGGGGAGGAACCGCGAGTGGAAGAAGGGCGTGTGGGCCGAACCCCGAGACGGGCTCGGCCTCCGAAGAGATACGAGGACTACATTCCTCACCGTTAGTTTAATTTATGTTATGAATATTGTTGGGCCGAGCCCATTAATTTATGTATCGAGTCGAGCGAATCTATAAGCTCCGTTTCGGGTTTTCTTGTTGGTTCTTTCCCGAACCGTAGAGTCGAACCAACCCTAGGGTCCTTAGTATAAATAGAGGATAGTCTTGTATTATTTGATTCATATATAATACAAACCCTATTTTCCTGTTTTCTCGTGTTTGATTGTTCTTACGGCGCGCACGTCGAGATTCTCTCTCGCGTCCGTCTTCGCAGCTTTGTTAGGGTTATAACCTTAACAATGCTCGACGCGCCGGATTCCACCTCTCATATCTCCTGAATAGACTCTTCATAATCATTTCTATCTGAGAAATCAAATATAGCAACAGAAGGAAAGAAGCTTCACAAATCAGTAGTGTTTTGAAAACATGTGCTTCCTTGTTTTTCTAGTAGTTGCAACCGTCTCATATTCACGTTTAATTTATAACTTTGACTATTAATATTTTTAATAATATATTAATAAAAATTACAACTAAAGTTTATATATTTTAGAAATATACCGTCGATACAACCCAACATCATCTTAGATGTTTATATATATATATATATATATATAATGCATGTATAATTTACACAATCATTCCGACACACGAACTATACGGTGGATATTAGTAACAAGTAATCGAGTAATTTTTTAGCCACAAATTATATGGGCTCATGGCGGTATGGACTCGCAATCAATCCAACCATTGTGTCTCACATACTATCGAGCAAATATTTTTTGGTTTTTGGCAGATTACCTTTTACATTTTACAGCATAAGCTATTTATTTTTATATAAATTAAATAAATCGATTATCTTCTAATAATTTTTAAAACTTGATCGATTATTTATATAAATTGAATAGACACATTACTTCCTATATTTTCAAAAATATACATCACACCCCCTCGACTGTCTTGTACACGAAAGAGTGATTTGTATCGTTTAAATAAAATACATGGGATTAATGCAACTTTTGAGAACACAAGCGGTAATGCACCTGTTTAATTTACATAGAGGGTAATCGATTTATTTTTGAAAACACAAGGACGTAATTGACCCATTTTATAAAAGGCACGGGCTGGGGGAGGGTAATCCGCCATTTACCCACACCTTTCACTGTATTGTTATATTATGAACTCGAGTTTATAGTACTCCCTCCGTCCGCCACCCGTGTTCAACAATTTCCTTTTTCATCCGTCCGCAACCTATGTGCATTGTTTATTTTTGGCATTTTTTTTACCCTTTCACAACACAAGTGGGTCCATTTACTCCACTCACAACACATCTTACCAACTAAGTCAACTCAAATATTAAAATCCGTACCGGTCAAAAGAGTGCATTGTCATGAAAAAGGATGTGATGGTGTTAGCTGGTCCACAAATTGCACACAGGGCATTCGCTTGGCATAGATGCAGGGTGTGTGGTGGATGTTATGTCGATGGCTGGAGGACTTCCATGGGAGCCAAGAGATGGGAGTAGCACCATAAATTTTCAGCAAGTTTTTGGACATGTGCCGAGGTGAAATTCTTAGAAGGGATCTTTCTAAGCGGTGATACTCTTTTATGGTGGAGTATGATAGTTCTCTGTTTTTGAGAATTATGATTGTTGGTTCAGACAATGGTTGCCGGTGTCGCGGAGAAGATTTTTCTTTTATTTAGCCAAGGTGGAGTTTGTTGGGAATTTCGGCTAGAATGAAAGAAAAGACTTGAAGTGTTTGTCCCACATCGGTTGAAGAATGGAAGGTGAAGGGGACTTCAAGCCTATAAAAGAGAGTCCAAGGCTTTGATTTTAATGCACACCATAAAACACACATTAAGTATTTTATTCTTTCTTTCTTGGTCTCTTGTTTTAGAGAGTAGAAAGATGTGAGTTAAATCTTTGAGAGTGTGGGTGTAATTTGTAACACCCCCAAGATATTCGAGGTGTATTACAGCGCCGTGGACCCCTACATGGAATCCACCAGGCTAACACAAGAGAACACCTCTCGACTAACCGTCTCGGTTAGCAAGGAGACAATAATATTAACAACAAGAACATAAAACAACACGTCCGGTACAACAGGCATAATAACATCAACCGACAAATATGGTAACTCCAACGAAGTCCAAACACAACCAGAAGGAAAAACCTACGTACTCGCGAGTACAATCTATAAGTTTAGAAATATAGGAAACAACCATATCGAATTAGACAAAGGAAATAAGGCGACCCAAATGCACATGTCAACGGCCTTGGCCAACATCCTCGCATCGTCCTTGCTCGCTCGTCCAGGATAATTATGACCTGAAATCCATAACAAGAATTTCCCCAAAACGGGTCCCCAAAGGGGTTAGCAATTACGCTAGTACAAGTAGTCAAGGCAAACCAATCGCTTACACATTTCATAGTACATGCACCAATATCATTTTCACAAGTCAAAACCAGACATGTCTTTTCCGGAAACAAACAGTCAAACAATTTGCCTTGGGAACAGAGTAATATCATAGATTCCCGCACGAGGCCTCTAAGGACCCTCCCGCACTGGCTATATTATAAAACAAAACACGCACATGCATCACCTTGGGAACAGAGTAATATCATAGATTCCCGCACGAGGCCTCTAAGGACCCTCCCGCACTGGCTAGCTAAACAAACTCGTGAAATCCAGGGCGGCAGCATAGATTTCCCTCCTTGATCCCGTCGGGCCAACACGAGGTGAGTTACACACAAGTAATATACATCACCATTTCATGTTAAGCTTAACGGTTTCCAAAAATACTTGCCTTGAATTAATGACGACGCGAAGAACGAAGGGAAAGTCACCGACGAATGCTAGGAACCAATGTTTAACACCCAAAATTTATTTATTTATTTATTTTTTTTTTTTTTTTTTTTTTGGATAAAGTTTGACACCAATTCATAAAGGAACTTCATTTATTTAATTTAATAAGCCAATAATGGCAATCAAGTTATCAAACTTCTAAAGAAAACAACATAAGTAAAACTTTCTAATATAGAAATGTCAAAAGTGGAAGTACTAAAATGTTCATTGACGTAAAATAAATAGCAGTGTGTCACGAATGCTCCCGTCAGTCCCTAGCCTCCTTAATCGTAATACCTGAAAAATGTTAAGTAAACCGTAAGCACAAAGCTTAGTGAATTCAAACACTACATTATACCAATATCCACAATCACTAGACCTAGATTAAAATATACAGTTATAACATTTAAACATAAGCCAAGAACAAATCAAGGCTTATAAGGAGGGCTAGTAGGTTACCCGCATCTCACAAACCGAAGAGTATTGGGTTAATCTTACCCTCACCTCACATCCCGGAGGGTATTGGAGTAATTATACCTAACCACGCGCACCGGACAAAAGCCGGATAATTGCTATGATCCCCTCAACAATAAACATACAGTGCACATGTATGATTAACAATTTAAGCATGCATCCACATTATCAAACCATAATAATAATTTAACACTCACGTGCTAACCTAGCAATCATAAATATTGAGACAATGGAGTGAGAGAACTCACCTTGAATACTTAAGGGAGATTGCTAAATCAAAACTGGCTACCACACTTGAGCAAATGCCAAAACTTCACCTATTATAAACTAGGAGTTAGGATATACCCAAAGATGAAGCTTAAAGACTTAAACAAAAATCTGGACAGCAAGGTCTAAAAACAGGCCCGCTGTTAAAGATGGATTTACTTAATTTTCCTAAGTATTAACATATCAATATTAAATTTTTCTAAGAAACTAGAGTCTTTCCCCTTTTTAAAACAGTAAAGAACTCACTCTAACTCCAAAATATGAATTTATTATGATGCTTTTAAAAAGACATCGCAGTGCAGTCCCAAATCATAGGAATCAGTAGTGTTGGCCAATTCTACCCAACTTGTGGATAGACATTGTCCAAACTAAAAATCACAGAAATAATAGACATAAATACCAAAGTCTCAGAGTTGGAATCGACCAAAAAGGGTTTCCCAAACTCTAGATACGAAATTCACAACATGACTAATTACAAAACCCTTAAAAGCTGATGACAGAAAACTGATCTGAAGTGTGAACTCAATATGACCAAGAAATACTTGGAGATAACATCCCATAAACTCCAGATCACAACTTTAGGTCATAACACACATGTGGGAACTTGGAATCCCATTAGATCATTTCCCAAGCCCTAGAAACGAATAAAACAAGTTGACCTATCAGATCAGACCCGGATCAGACCTACCAGCAAAGGTGCCGTTCTTGCCCATGGATAAAGTCCTAATTAGTGAGAGTGACCTTCATAAGAAAGTTACCCAACACAATTTGTAAACTTTTGGCACAGGTTTGAGATCCGTTTGAGTTATAGAATTCAAGTTATGATTTTTGTAAGATGACTACAAATCTGATGGAAACAGAATCGTAGCCAACCCTTAATCTTTTAACCAATCCATTCCTCTCCCTTTTGAAACACATTCCTAGATGTGTTTATCACCCAAATTCAGTCCACTATGAACATGGTGTCTCTAAGAAGGGCTAGGGGTCATTGGTATTTCATTTAGTCACAAGGAAAAGAATCAAATCAACATAATATATGACAAACCACAATTTTCCCCTTTCTTAAGGGTTCCTTGATCTTTCAAATACACAAACATCTATATACACATCTTAGAAGATGCTATAAAGTTGTATACTTAGATCTAAACATATTGATATGGATGTGTTGAGAATCAAAATAATAATTAACAAGAATTATAACCATTCACAAGATCTATCACATTTTATCACCTAAATAAAACTTGGTGATTCCCATGGTTCATTTAGACCTTGTATTTTATATAATCATCTAAATCCATCATACACCATGTATAGGGTGTAGATATAATCTAGAGATGATGATAACATACAACTTATAACAATAACAACTTTGGTTAAAACCATAAGATCTATCTTCTTTAAATCACACAAGTTACAACTTGATGATTTTTATGAATCATATAGATCTTTTACATAATATGATCATCTAGACTCATCATACACCATGTATAGGAGGTGGTGATGAAATTTCTAGATGATAATCAACACTTAAAACAATTAATTGAATATAAATCAAAAGAAAAGATTAGAACACCTTAAAAGATCTTACCTAAGCTTGTTACACCAACAAGGAAATGAAGGAGAAGATGATTGTGGCTTTGGGAAGAAAAATGAGACAGAGAGATGGGAGAGATGGGAGATCGGCCGAAAAAATGAGGGAGAGAGGAGGAGGTTAGGGTTTGTGATATTTTTATAATTCATATTAGGACAAAGCCTAATGACTACACTAATGGGCTAGGCTCAAAACTCATTTCTTACTAGCCCAATATAATTAAATCTATCAATTAACTTAGCCCAAAACTTGTAATTTAATCTAACTTGGCTAATTAATTAAGCCCATCATTTAATATAATTAAATACCATGAAAATAATTAACGTCTTGAAAAAAGAAACCGGCGTTACAACTCTCCCTACTAAGAAGGGACTTCGCCTCGAAGTCACCCTCTGAATAACTCGGGATAATGCGCCCTCATCTCGTCTTCAGTTCCCATGTACACTCATATCCCTTCCTATGCCGCCACCGAACCTTAACAATAAACAGTCTTACCGCTCCGAAGGGTCTTTGACTTTCGATCAACAACCGCGATAGGTTTCTCAACATAGTTGAGCCGTTCGTCAATTTGGATGTCTTCCAGAGGTACCACGGCGGTATCGTCAACAATGCACTTCCTCAACTGAGACACGTGGAAGGTGTTATGAATCAAACTAAGCTCGTCAGCAGCTCCAACCGTGCGCTACCTTACCAACGCGAGCTATGATCTTATAAGGTCCAATAAACCGAGGTCCCAGCTTCCCACGCTTGCGGAACCTAATCACACCCTTCCAAGGGGAGACCTTTAATAACACATGATCCCCAACCTGAAACTCAAGATCGGAGCGCCGCTTATCTGCATAACTCTTCTGACGACTCCTAGCGGTGACCAAATGATCCCCGATCATTTTGATTTTCTCCGTGGTCTGCAAAACAATATCGGTGCTACCGAGCACCCTCTGTCAACCTCACCCCAACACACCTGGGGTTCTAGTCTTCATACTATACTGTGCTTCATAGGGGGGCATGTCGATGCTTGAATGATAATTGTTGTTATATGAAAACTCGGCTAAATGAAGATGATCATCCCAACTGCCTCCAAAATCAATTGCACATGCCCGAAGCATGTCCTCCAAAGTCTGTATCGTCCGCTCACTCGCCCATCGGTTTGCGGATCGAACGCAGATCTTGAAATGCAATCGGGTACCCAATTCTTCTTGAAATTTCTGCCAAAATCGAGAGGTGAATCGAGTATCTCGATCAGAGACAATAGATACGGGCACCCCGTGTAATGAAACTATCTCCCGAACAAAAAGCTCGGCCAATTTTTCAGCTGAAAAACTTTCCTTGATGGCCAGGAAATGAGCACTCTTCGTCAATCGATCCACAACTACCCATATCGTATCCGCTCCCCTTGCAGTCTTAGGAAGTTTTGTAATAAAGTCCATGGTTAAGTGCTCCCATTTCCACTCAGGAATCTCCAAAGGTTGCAATTTCCCATGAGGTTTCTAGTGTTCGGCTTTGAGCTTCCGGCATGTTAGGCATTCTTCTACATATCGAGCCACATCATTCTTCATCCCGTGCCACCAATAACCCTCACGAAGATCTCGGTACATTTTTGTAGCACCCGGATGAATAGAAAACTTGGACCTGTGAGCTTCTTCCATAAGAGTTTTCCGGTTCCCACCAGTAAATGGAACCCAAACCCTACCATAACGAGTTAGTAATCCACGCCCATCTCGCTCCATCTTAGGTAACTCATTCACAATCCTTTCACGATTTGGGTTCCCCTCTTGAGTCGCCACATCTTGAGCATCTCGAATCATACCCAATAATGATGTCTCCATAGTCATCCGAAGACATTTAGCTCGAATCGGTTCGACAGATTGCTTACGACTGAGTGCGTCAGCTACCACATTAGCTTTACCGGGGTGGTAGTGAATCTCACAGTCGTAATCTTTCACCACATCTAACCATCTAACCTGCCTCATATTCAAATCCCACTGATCGAAAAGGTACTTCAAACTTTTATGGTCAGTGTAAATGATACACTTAACCCCGTAAAGGTAGTGACTCCATATCTTGAGAGAAAAAACAAGAGCTCATAATTCCAGGTCATGAGTGGGGTAGTTCCTTTCGTGAGGTTTTAGCTGGCGAGACGCATAAGCTATCACCTTACCCCGTTGCATCAACACAGCACCAAAACCCAGGAGGGATGCGTCGCAGTACACTACCATGTCCTCCACTCCTTCCGGTAAAGTCAAAACCGGGGCATTACACAACCGCGTCTTAAGATCTTCAAATGCAAACTGTTGTTCCGGACCCCAAACAAATTTCTCCGACTTCTTGGTCAATCGCGTAAGAGGTAGAGCAATCTTTGAGAAATTTTCAATAAACCTACGATAGTAACCGGCCAAACCCAAGAAACTACGAATCTCCGAAGGCGATTTAGGAGCTTCCCATTTCTTAACCGCATCAATCTTGGCCGGATCGACCTTGATACCTTCCTTGTTCACCACGTGGCCCAAGAATTGAACCTCTTCTAACCAAAATTCACACTTAGAAAATTTAGCATAAAGCCGTTCTCTCCGTAGTGTCTCTAGAAGTTCCCGAATGTGCTTTTCATGCTCCTCCCTGGTCTTAGAATAGACCAAAATATCGTCAATAAACACAATGACCGAACGGTCGAGCATCGGACCACACACCCGATTCATAAGATCCATAAAAGCAATGGGTGCATTAGTGAGTCCGAATGGCATCACCACAAATTCAAAGTGTCCGTATCGGGTTCAAACGCCGTTTTCTCAATGTCACGATCCACGAACTCGCATCGATGATAACCGGAACGCAAATCAATCTTGGAAAACCAAGACGCTCCTTGGAGTTGGTCGAAAAGATCGTCGATACGAGGTAAAGGATAACGGTTCTTTATCGTGAGTTTATTCAACTCCCGATAATCTATGCACATTCTTTGAGAACCGTCCTTCTTTTCGCGAAAAGTATAGGAGCACCCCACGGCGAGAAACTTGGCCGTATAAACCCCTTATCACTAAGCTCCTGTAATCGATCTTGAAGCTCTTTCATCTCGGATGGCGCCAAACGATAAGGAGATTTGGCGATCGGAGCAGCCAGTACTAAATCAATGCGAAACTCCACTTGCCTAATAGGTGGCAAACCCGAGAGTTCCTCAGGAAAGACGTCACCAAAGTCGGAAACAACTGGAACATTATCGAGTGCAATAGCAGAGGTACAAGAAGCAATATCCAAATGGGGAATATCTCCTTGAATAATAAGTTCTCCACCCCTAGGGTTTTGAACACGAACTTGTCTCTTGCGACAAAGAATTTCTGCATCGAATGCATCGAGCCAATCCATACCCACAATAACGCAAAGTTCCCTCATAGCAATAGGGATAAGATCAATGGGGAATTCAACTCCCGAAAATTCAAGGGTACAACCCCGATAAACATCGATTAAGATAGTTCGATTGTCGGCAACTTCGATAACCATGGGACGTGCTAGTTTCCGACACCACGCCCAAACGATTTATGAACGTGCGTGACACGAAGGAGTGAGTAGCGCTTAATCAAACATAACAATGACAGGTGAGAATCTAATGTATAAGTGCACGATTCATAATATTTAAGAAATAAAACAATTACTCTATGGCATAGCATAAAATGAAAGATAAGGAAGAGATGTTTACACTCTGATCGCGGGCTTCCCGTGCTCCTCCCTCGTAAGGTGGTGGACACGTCCTCTTGTCAACATAGTTGGTCCGTTAGAGGTCGGGCGTATTGGGATTTGCATTCCCATACTTCTTGACTTTGGGCAATCAGTTTCTTGTGCCCCTTCTCTTGGCAATTGTAACAAGCTGGTACTGCTGCAATGATGGTAGTAACACAGGGATGTAATGGCTTTTGGAGCCTTGCAATTCTTCAGTGATGCCCTTCCTTCTTACGCTTATAACACACCATTGGGGTCGATCACCACCTTGAGATGGCTTGTATTCATATCTTGGTTTATCCCGAACTTTGTCTTCTTATGAGCCTCATTAGAAGTTTTAGAAAAAGTGCTCTCAATTTCCTCTTAGATTGAGTTTGCGGCTCAATCTCTCTCTTCAGTGCCCCCATGATCGCACCCAAGGTCGTAAAGTCTTGCATGCTCACAAATTCCCGGATGTCGGTACGTAAAATCGAGATGTACCGACTAACAAGCCATGCTTCATCTCCAGCAAAAGTAGGACAGAAAGAAAGCATCTCCATGAACTTGGCGTTCAGATCACTAACAGACTCAGTGGTCTGTTGTAACGCCATGAACTCGTGCATCATTCTTTGTTGCTCCACCCTAGGCACATATCGTGCCTCGAACCACTCCACAAACTGGGCCCAAGTAATCGCCCTTACAGCTTCTTCAGTCATTCTTCCCGTGGTGGTGTTCCACCATGTCTTACCCCGCTTCCTCAGCTGGTTCTTTGCTACCAACACTCTAAACTGGTCTGGGCACCCTATAGTCATAAAGGCGCCCTCCACGTCAGATAACCAGTGCTTAGTGCCACTGGATCGTCCTCCCCATCCCAATGAGGTGGGCTGCACTTGCCGAACTTCTCGTAGTAGTACATTAAATCACGAACAGGAGGATCAGGAGCCCCCCCCAGGCGGAGGTGCATCTGCCATACGCTCATCTAGCAGAGCACGAACTTGATCAATGATGTTAGCCGTGACATTCGGAATGATCTCGTTAAAAGCATTATTGAACTCCTCAGAAACGAGTTCCCTAACTTGAGCTATTTGAATTGCATTGAGGCGGCAGCGGAGCCATCTAAAATTGATAAGAAAAGAAAAAACGATTCAACCTATGCATGTCTAAGAGATCGAAAACACTCAGCTTGCTGAAAACTTTTCAACCTTGCCCCGTCCCCAAAACCGGCTCCAATATATTGAATAGTAGGGGCCCTTCTATTATTCAATATAGAAGTTCCAATTTCGGTTTCAGGTCTAGTTTCAAAATTTCAGCTTGCTCCTAGCCGTAACAGTTTAATTCACACTCATGGTAGATCTAAAAGGCCTAAATTCTCACATGGTAGATAGTAGCACTAAAGGTATATAATTATCCTCCTAGGCTAGTCTTTGGGATATGTCATAAATGGAGCATACTATTGTGTTTGATAAGTAATAAAATTTAAACTCAATTAGTAAATAAAACTTACTTGGCTGGCTGACCGGCGCACCGTGACAAAAGCCGGATAATTGCTATGATCCCCTCAACAATAAACATACAGTACACATGTATGATTAACAATTTAAGCATGCATCCACATTATCAAACCATAATAATAATTTAACACTCACGTGCTAACCTAGCAATCATAAATATTGAGACAATGGAGTGAGAGAACTCACCTTGAATACTTAAGGGAGGTTGCTAAATCAAAACTGGCTACCACACTTGAGCAAATGCCAAAACTTCACCTATTATAAACTAGGAGTTAGGATATACCCAAAGATGAAGCTTAAAGACTTAAACAAAAATCTGGACAGCAAGGTCTAAAAACAGGCCCGCTATTAAAGATGGATTTACTTAATTTTCCTAAGTATTAACATATCAATATTAAATTTTTCTAAGAAACTAGAGTCTTTCCCCTTTTTAAAACAGTAAAGAACTCACTCTAACTCCAAAATATGAATTTATTATGATGCTTTTAAAAAGACATCGCAGTGCAGTCCCAAATCATAGGAATCAGTAGTGTTGGCCAATTCTACCCAACTTGTGGATAGACATTGTCCAAACTAAAAATCACAGAAATAATAGACATAAATACCAAAGTCTCAGAGTTGGAATCGACCAAAAAGGGTTTCCCAAACTCTAGATACGAAATTCACAACATGACTAATTACAAAACCCTTAAAAGCTGATGACAGAAAACTGATCTGAAGTGTGAACTCAATATGACCAAGAAATACTTGGAGATAACATCCCATAAACTCCAGATCACAACTTTAGGTCATAACACACATGTGGGAACTTTGAATCCCATTAGATCATTTCCCAAGCCCTAGAAACGAATAAAACAAGTTGACCTATCAGATCAGACCCGGATCAGACCTACCAGCAAAGGTGCCGTTCTTGCCCATGGATAAAGTCCTAATTAGTGAGAGTGACCTTCATAAGAAAGTTACCCAACACAATTTGTAAACTTTTGGCACAGGTTTGAGATCCGTTTGAGTTATAGAATTCAAGTTATGATTTTTGTAAGATGACTACAAATCTGATGGAAACAGAATCGTAGCCAACCCTTAATCTTTTTAACCAATCCATTCCTCTCCCTTTTGAAACACATTCCTAGATGTGTTTATCACTCAAATTCAGTCCCCTATGAACATGGTGGCACTAAAAAGGGCTAGGGGTCATTGGTATTTCATTTAGTCACAAGGAAAAGAATCAAATCAACATAATATATGACAAACCACAATTTTCCCCTTTCTTAAGGGTTCCTTGATCTTTCAAATACACAAACATCTATATACACATCTTAGAAGATGCTATAAAGTTGTATACTTAGATCTAAACATATTGATATGGATGTGTTGAGAATCAAAATAATAATTAACAAGAATTATAACCATTCACAAGATCTATCACATTTTATCACCTAAATAAAACTTGGTGATTCCCATGGTTCATTTAGACCTTGTATTTTATATAATCATCTAAATCCATCATACACCATGTATAGGGTGTAGATATAATCTAGAGATGATGATAACACACAACTTATAACAATAACAACTTTGGTTAAAACCATAAGATCTATCTTCTTTAAATCACACAAGTTACAACTTGATGATTTTTATGAATCATATAGATCTTTTACATAATATGATCATCTAGACTCATCATACACCATGTATAGGAGGTGGTGATGAAATTTCTAGATGATAATCAACACTTAAAACAATTAATTGAATATAAATCAAAAGAAAAGATTAGAACACCTTAAAAGATCTTACCTAAGCTTGTTACACCAACAAGGAAATGAAGGAGAAGATGATTGTGGCTTTGGGAAGAGAAAAATGAGAGAGAGAGATGGGAGAGATGGGAGATCGGCCGAAAAAATGAGGGAGAGAGGAGGAGGTTAGGGTTTGTGATATTTTTATAATTCATATTAGGACAAAGCCTAATGACTACACTAATGGGCTAGGCTCAAAACTCATTTCTTACTAGCCCAATATAATTAAATCTATCAATTAACTTAGCCCAAAACTTGTAATTTAATCTAACTTGGCTAATTAATTAAGCCCATCATTTAAAATAATTAAATACCATGAAAATAATTAACGTACCGAAAAAAAAGAAACCGGGCGTTACACAATGAAACCGAACCTAACGATTCGAAGAATACAATTACAACCATTTCTAAACGAATACGGAATTGGAATACACCCGAAAACCCGCCTACGATTCATGTATATTCGTATATAAACAACAACGAGGGCGGACCACAACCAAACCCTCTCGATTCCGTAAAAATCACGAAATATACCATGAATCCGTAGGGAAACTAAGAATACCAACAAGATTAATCATATTCATCATGAATCCATCGACAAAACGAAACGGATCGGAAGAAAATCCCAAAACCCCCAAATTATCCAAAAGTAGGGTTCTAAGAGATTACCTTGGATTTAGGATAAGAAACACAAGTGGATGATGTTAATCTACACCAAGAATTCAAGCAAAAGAATCTCTGAAGTGATTGGAAGAAGAAAATCGCCTCAAATCGCCTCTGAAGTCGCTCGGCCGCGGAAGAAGGAGAGAAATGAGAATTTGTGACTATCTCGGTCAACTCCCTGGTTTATATAGCCAGGGAGTGTTAGCGTGCGCTAATCCTTTAAGGTTAGCGTGCGCTAACGAGGGGAAATTACAGGCCAAACTAATTAGCGTCCAGTCCAGTAGCCGAACTTTTGGCCGTTAGCGTGCGCTACTCGAAACGTAGCGTGCGCTAATAACCTCTCGGTAGCGCGCGCTATGGACCAATAGCGTGCGCTACCTGGACATCAGCCGAGTCCAGTAGCCAAATGCCCAAACTCACCTGACCCGTTAGCGTGCGCTACCATACAGGCGTAGCGTGCGCTAACTAGCCTCTGATTGAGTTCAGTAGTAAACTGCCCAGTACTGGACAGTCACACTAGCGCGCGCTAATGAACAACTTAACGTGCGCTAGTCTCCCGACATTAGCGTGCGCTAGACAAGATAGCGTGCGCTAATCCGATAGTCCAGAGGGCTGGGAGTTGAACTGACACTCCCAGGGCTAAATCGTTAGCGTGCGCTACGAATCAAACGTAGCGTGCGCTACTAATGGATTTCTAGCGTGCGCTATACAGGAAATTTAGCGTGCGCTAGATACAGAATATAAACGACCCAAAATACCGGAATATGAACGAAACGTCAAACGGAACACCTCAAAACGCATCATAACATAGAATGAATCCACGGCAACCCCGAAACGGCGGTTCCGCACAACAATTACGAGAATCAGATTAAAAGATAACGGAAAAGTTACACTGAAGGATACACGAGGGTCACTAAAATCGAGAATTACACCGGAAATACAATTACAAGGGAAAGAAAAATGCGGATATTACATTCTACCCCTCTAAAAATAAGTTTCGTCCCGAAACTTAAGAAACAAACAACTCGGGGTACCTAGCACGCATGCTATCCTCGGTTTCCCAAGTCGCCTCCTCGACACCGTGTCTCGACCACTGCACCTTGACCAAAGGTATGGTCTTATGCCTCAATCGTTTCTCACGATGTTCCAAAATCTTCAAAGGACGCTCCTCAAAAGTAATATCCTCGGCAACGTCAATCTCCCCATAGTCGATGATGTGACTAGGATCCGGGACATATTTCCTCAGCTGGGAAACATGAAAAACGTTATGAACATGACTCAGGGCCGGGGGTAACGCCAAACGGTATGCTAACCCACCGACTCGCTCGAGAATCTCGAAGGGTCCAATAAATCTCGGACTCAACTTCCCCTTCTTCCCGAAACGGAAAACTCCTCTCGTCGGCGACACCTTCAGCAAAATGTGGTCTCCCACCTCGAATTCTAAAGGTCGACGACGGACATCGGCATATGACTTCTGTCGACTCTGGGCAGTCAACATCCGTTCTCGAATTAATTCTATCTTCCGCCTCGTCTCTAAAACGACATCCGGCTCGGTCCCGACCAAATCGGACGCCTCATTCCAACAAATCGGCGATCGACATCGCCGCCCATAAAGTGCCTCATACGGTGCCATCCGAATCGACGCGTGCCAACTATTGTTGTACGTGAATTCGATCAATGGCAAATGCTCCTCCCAGTCGCTACTCCAATCGAGGGCACAAGCACGCAACATGTCCTCGAATGTCTGGATGGTGCGTTCCGACTGTCCATCTGACTGGGGATGAAAAGAGGTACTCAAATGCAAACGGGTACCTAACGCCTTATGCACACTTTGCCAAAAGTGCGATACGAAACGGCCATCACGATCCGAAACAATAGACTTCAGAGTACCGTGAAGTCTCACAATCTGCGCGATAAACACACGAGCTAACTTCTCCGGGCCCCAAGTGTCCTTGATGCCCAGAAAATGTGCCGACTTGGTCAGACGATCAACAATCACCCATACCATGTTCATGCCCGACCTCGATCTCGGCAAACTCGTAACGAAATCCATCGATAAGTCTTCCCATTTCCATTCCGGAACGGGAAGTGACTGCAATAACCCAGCCGGTCGCTGATGCTCGATTTTGACCTGCTGGCAAGTCAAACATCTCGCTACAAACTGTGCGACCTCCTCCTTCATATCATTCCACCAGAAGTTCCTCCTCAGGTCCTTGTACATCTTACTCGAACCAGGATGAACGGAATAGGGTGTGGAATGGGCCTCATGCAAAATGCTCTGTCGCAGCTCTGGATCGTTCGGCACACAAAGCCGACTCTGGAATCTCAAAACACCATCCTCGTGAATCACAAATCCAGGAGACTTTCCCTTAAGAACGTTCTCTCGGATTTGAGTAATCATCGGATCCTCTAATTGTTTCAGCTTAATTTCATCGATCAAAGACGACGAAATCTCTAAAGCACAAAGTTGCCCGACAGCTCCAGGCAACAAAACCTCAACATCTAACCCGATCAAAGCCCGCCGAAGCTCAGACTGAGGCGTAAGGACCTCAAGCGTTCGCAACGCAATCGGTTTCCGACTCAAGGCGTCGGCCACGACGTTCGCCTTGCCCGGATGATAAAGAATTTCAAGGTCATAATCTTTAATCAGCTCTAACCACCTCCTCTGCCTCATATTCAACTCCCGCTGAGTAAATATGTATTTCAGACTTTTATGATCGGTAAAAATCTGACATGTAGAGCCGAAAAGATAGTGACGCCAAATCTTGAGTGCAAAGACAACCGCCGCTAACTCCAAATCGTGAGTAGGGTAGTTAAGCTCATACGGCCTCAACTGTCTCGACGCATAGGCAATGGTCTTGCCGTGCTGCATCAATACGCATCCAAGACCCTGACCCGAAGCATCGCTATACACGGCGAATCCCTCGTTGCCACATGGCAATGCCAAAACCGGAGCTGAAGTCAAATGCTTCTTCAATTCCTCAAAACTCGATTGCCTCTCGTCGTTCCAGACGAACTTCTCGGATTTATGGAGCAACTGAGTAAGTGGCCGAGCTAGTTTTGAGAAACCCTCGACGAACCTACGGTAGTAGCCAGCCAAACCCAAGAAACTACGGACTTCCTTCACATTTGTGGGCGATGCCCAATCCAATACTGCCTCAATTTTCTGCGGGTCCACACGAACCCCTTCGGCTGAAATCACGTGACCCAAAAACATCACTTCCTTCAGCCAGAACTCACATTTCGAGAACTTCGCATAGAGTTGCTCGGTCCTCAAAATATCTAACACTATCCACAAATGATGGGCATGCTCTTCCTCATTCCTCGAATAGATAAGAATATCGTCAATGAAGACGACGACACACTTATCCAAATACTCGATAAAGACTTTGTTCATCAATTGCATGAACACCGCCGGCGCATTAGTTAACCCGAAAGGCATAACTACGAATTCATAATGTCCGTATCTCGTCCGAAAAGCTGTTTTCGGCACATCGGACTCCCTCACTCGGAGTCGATAGTACCCCGATCTCAAATCAATCTTTGAGAACACCGCTCCCTGCAATTGATCGAACAAGTCATCAATTCTCGGCAAGGGATACTTGTTCTTAATGGTCACCTTGTTTAGTTCGCGGTAGTCGATACACAAACGTAGTGAACCATCCTTCTTCCGCACAAACAGACCGGTGCGCCCCAAGGCGAGGCACCCGGTCGAACATACCCGACTCAAGAAGCTCACTCAATCGCTTCTTCAACTCTCGCCATCTCTGAAGGTGCCATGCGATACGGCGCCTTGAAATCGAGCCGCACCCGGCTCTAACTCTATAGCAAACTCAACCTCACGATCCGGTGGCAACCCCGGTAACTCGTCAGAAATACATCAGAAACTCGTTAACGATGGAATCGACGAAAGCTCGACTCCACCATCCTCCGCCTTCAAGGCATAGCACCAATAACCGGTACACCCCTTTCGCAGAGACTCATCGCCTTCAAGGCATTAATGACGAATTTCGATTTCCTCCTTCGTCCCGAAGGAGTGCTCGTGCCATCCTCGGCTAACATGGTGATGATCCTCGTGCGGTAGTTCATGATTGCACCATCTTTGCTCGAGCCAATCATCCCCGAGAATCAAATCCTCACCCTCAATATTAACGACAATAAGATTAGAGAGCCAAGCTCTCTCACAAATAATCACGAAGAGTCTCGGACCTCTCGATCACCGATAATTCTATCACCGCTAGGAAGTTTAACGATGAAAGGCTCGCAAGGTGACAAGCGGTCGAGACTCAAACGGCGTACACACTCTAGAGAAATGAATGAATGCGTAGCACCCGAATCGAAAAGCACACCGACAGATGGAAATGAATATGAACGGCAGTACTGCCGCTACGATCAGTCTTTGGATCATCGGCTCTCCTCATCTCATAGATACGCGGCTGAGCAGAGCCGACACTGGAAACTCCACCCCTAGCGGGCTGACCCCGACCCTTACCTCGGCCGGCACTCGGTGGAGGTGGCGGAGCAAATGAGCCCCGGTTCACACTCGGCTCCAACGGGACTGGTTGAGAAGAACGGGCGCCGCGAAGTTGTTTGATCTGCTCACAAAAGGGGGCTTTGTGGCCTAGCTGTCCACAAGTATGACAAGTAAACTTCGGACGAGAACACTGTCGGCTCCTATGGCCATGTGTACCACAGTTAAAACATGTGGGCTCACGAGCGGAGGTTCCGGTGGCACCCCGAAAGCTCCCAGAGAAATGAGCCGTACCGCCCGTAGAAATATTTGCAGCTAGAGATTTCTGCTGGCCCCCACTCTTGGGACCAGAGAAATTTCCGACCGACTTCTGCTTCTTGCTCTCACGAGCCAAATCACTCGCCGTCACTGACATATCATAAGCAAGGGCTCGACTCTGATAATCCTTCAGGGTAGTACAGACGAGCCCAGACATATAGTCCCGAATGGGCAACTTCATCCTCCTAGAAAAATGGAAAAATTTTGTCGCTCTCAGCGACAACTTGGGTCTTCACATAACCCAACTCCTTGTTAAAGTCGGCAATGGCCTGAGATACGGGAATATCCCGTGGTTGGGCGTCATAGAAAGCATGCACTCGGGCCTGCCTGACCGGCCACGGACAATATTCGGTCTCCATCAATTCTTGAAATTCGGCCCATGAAGCAACATGATCTTTGGGACCAACGGCCTCCCACCAATCTGTAGCATCTCCCGTGAGAAAATATTGAGCAATAGGGACCTTGCGGTCCTCGGGGCAGTTGGTAGGGGTGGCAAATCGTGCGGGTCGGGTCGTTATCGGGTTGACCTGATAACAACCCGACCTGTTAAGGTCAAACCCGAACCCGACCTGATAAGGATTCCCTAAATCCGAACACGAACCCGACCTGATAAGGTCCAACCCGAACACGACCCGGACACGACACGAACACGATAAAAACACGATTGGATTCGTGTTGACCCGACACGATAGCAACACGATAACGACACGACACGTTAAAAACCTGTTTCAACACGATAACAACCTGATAACCTATAAATACTAACAAAAAAATGATAAAAAACAATAAGAATTATAAACCTCAACTAAAAGTCTAAAAGAAATAAATTATTAAAAACTTATTTATTAAATATTTATTTTTTTAATAAATATTTATTAAAAAATAAATTATAACGGGTTACCTGAACCCGACCCGAACCCAACCCGAACCCGACCCGAAATTATCGTGTCCTTATTGGGTCAACCTGATAAGAACCCGAATCCAATAAGGCTTGACACTAACCCATTAATTTCGTGTCGGTCCGTGTCGTGTTTTCGTGTCGTGCCGAAAATTGCCAGCCCTAGCAGTTGGTAGCAGTGAATACTTTGGATATCTCCTTGATCCACCCTTCCCAGCCGATCGGGTCCGAAGCTCCCGAAAACTGAGGAGGATGCATCTTGATGACATCCTGAAGCCAGCGATCCGCTCCGCAATACCGCCATCTGAGCTATAGCCGCCATCTGGTTAACCATTTGCTGCATAACAGCCGCAATACCAAGATCGGCGCGCTCCTGAGAGGAAGCATGACTGTGACGGTCACCGGTACTGCCGGCTCCCGAAGAATGCGACGTGGCGCCCGGCTGCCCCACGTCCTCGGCCGCGTCCACGACCACGACCACGACCACGGTTTCCTCCGGCATCCATACTGATGTTGAGAGATAACAGAAGTATATCGATGATGAGTAAGGGAGGAAAAACAACTACGATTCAAAAGTGGAAATACAATGCAAGAAACAAAAGAGCCGAATAGGAAAACTTACGAGCACTGGAAGTACCGGGATGCTGGCGGTGGCGTGACAATGTGCAAAACAAAACACGACTAGACCCAAATGACCAACAAGCCTAGGTATCCATAAACCTAGTGCTCCGATACCATTTTCTGTAACACCCCCAAGATATTCGAGGTGTATTACAGCGCCGTGGACCCCTACATGGAATCCACCAGGCTAACACAAGAGAACACCTCTCGACTAACCGTCTCGGTTAGCAAGGAGACAATAATATTAACAACAAGAACATAAAACAACACGTCCGGTACAACCGGCATAATAACATCAACCGACAAATATGGTAACTCCAACGAAGTCCAAACACAACCAGAAGGAAAAACCTACGTACTCGCGAGTACAATCTATAAGTTTAGAAATATAGGAAACAACCATATCGAATTAGACAAAGGAAATAAGGCGACCCAAATGCACATGTCAACGGCCTTGGCCAACATCCTCGTACTGTCCCGGTGCTCGCTCGTCCGGATAATTATGACCTGAAATCCATAACAAGAATTTCTCCAAACGGGTCCCCAAAGGGGTTAGCAATTACGCTAGTACAAGTAGTCAAGGCAAACCAATCGCTTACACATTTCATAGTACATGCACCAATATCATTTTCACAAGTCAAAACCAGACATGTCTTTTCCGGAAACAAACAGTCAAACAATTTGCCTTGGGAACAGAGTAATATCATAGATTCCCGCACGAGGCCTCTAAGGACCCTCCCGCCGGCTATATTATAAAACAAAACACGCACATGCATCGCCTTGGGAACGAGTAATATCATAGATTCCCGCACGAGGCCTCTAAGGACCCTCCCAGCATGGCTAGCTAAACAAACTCGTGAAATCCGGGCGGCGGATAGATTTCCCTCCTTGACCCCCGTCAGCCAACACGAGGTGAGTTACACACAAGTAATATACATCACCATTTCATGTTAAGCTTAAAGGTTTCCAAAAATACTTGCCTTGAATTAATGACGACGCGAAGAACGAAGGGAAAGTCACCGACGAAAGCTTAGGGTTTGTGATATTTTTATAATTCATATTAGGACAAAGCCTAATGACTACACTAATGGGCTAGGCTCAAAACTCATTTCTTACTAGCCCAATATAATTAAATCTATCAATTAACTTAGCCCAAAACTTGTAATTTAATCTAACTTGGCTAATTAATTAAGCCCATCATTTAAAATAATTAAATACCATGAAAATAATTAACGTACCGAAAAAAAAGAAACCGGGCGTTACACAATGAAACCGAACCTAACGATTCGAAGAATACAATTACAACCATTTCTAAACGAATACGGAATTGGAATACACCCGAAAACCCGCCTACGATTCATGTATATTCGTATATAAACAACAACGAGGGCGGACCACAACCAAACCCTCTCGATTCCGTAAAAATCACGAAATATACCATGAATCCGTAGGGAAACTAAGAATACCAACAAGATTAATCATATTCATCATGAATCCATCGACAAAACGAAACGGATCGGAAGAAAATCCCAAAACCCCAAATTATCCAAAAGTAGGGTTCTAAGAGATTACCTTGGATTTAGGATAAGAAACACAAGTGGATGATGTTAATCTACACCAAGAATTCAAGCAAAAGAATCTCTCAAGTGATTGGAAGAAGAAAATCGCCTCAAATCGCCTCTGAAGTCGCTCGGCCGCGGAAGAAGGAGAGAAATGAGAATTTGTGACTATCTCGGTCAACTCCTGGTTTATATAGCCGAGGAGTGTTAGCGTGCGCTAATCTTTAAGGTTAGCGTGCGCTAACGAGAAAATTACAGCGAACTAATTAGCGTCGATCCGGTAGCAAACTTTTGGCCGTTAGCGTGCGCTACTCGAAACGTGGCGTGCGCTAATAACCTCTCGGTAGCGCGCTATGGACCAATAGCGTGCGCTACTGGACATCACCGAGTCCGGTAGCAAATGCCCAAACTCACACGACCCGTTAGCGTGCGCTACCATGCGGCGTAGCGTGCGCTAACTAGCCTCGATTGAGTTCGGTAGTAAAGCGCCCGATCTTGGGCCAGTCACACTAGCGCGCTCTTGAACAACTTAACGTCGCTAGTCTCCGACATTAGCGTGCGCTAGACAAGATAGCGTGCGCTAATCAGATAGTCGGAGGGTGGGAGTTGACCGCCACTCCCGAGGGCTAAATCGTTAGCGTGCGCTATTTAATCAAACGTAGCGTGCGCTACTAATGGATTTCTAGCGTGCGCTATACAGGAAATTTAGCGTGCGCTAGATACAGAATATAAACGACCCAAAATACCGGAATATGAACGAAACGTCAAACGGAACACCTCAAAACGCATCATAACATAGAATGAATCCATGGCAACCCCGAAACGGCGGTTCCGCACAACAATTACGAGAATCAGATTAAAAGATAACGGAAAAGTTACACTGACGGATACACGAGGGTCACTAAAATCGAGAATTACACCGGAAATACAATTACAAGGGAAAGAAAAAATGCGGATATTACATAATTGGGGGTTGGCTTGAGATATTAGTCTATGTGATTGTAACAATTTGTCATACAGTGGAGTTTTCTCTCTGGAGGCCCGTGGTTTTTCTCCGGTTTTGAAGTTTCCACGTATATTCTTGTGTTATTTATTTTTCTTTATTTTCGTTCTTTGGGAGGGTTGTTGGGGATCTTTGAAGCCGTTTTCCCAACATACATATGGGTGGTGGAGGAAGGGAGTACAACGTAAAGCCGAAAGCAACATACAAAGCACATGTGAATAGATTGCACGGTGTATTTATTATCATTTAAATATTTATCTATTATATATAGTTTATTATCATTTAAATATTTATCTATTATATATAGAACGAGTTCATGATGCATCATGTTCACGTATCAAGTTATAAATTTTATTGCAGCCGTAGTGTGGGAGTTTTATCCCTCTAATGTGTGGGATAGCTCTTTGTGGGCACCAGACATTATTCCTCCCACCTAATGGGCCGTTGAATCACCATGATTTAATTCTTTCACCAATCTCTTTCGAACCAGGGTGTGGGGATCCTGGGGGCGAGGGATTTCGCCTTTTGTTACAAGTTATAAGTTTTATTATTGTTTAATTAAAAATTCAACTTTTCTATTATTAAATATTCGTTGTTTTTCAACACATGTTTTATGTTGCTTCTCAAATGCCTGACTATTGAATATCTCCTATTTTCCAACATATGTTTTCTGTTGTTTTCCGAATATTGAATATTTAGTATTTTTCAACATATGTTCACAGTTGTATTTTGAGTCGAGTGTTTGAAAATTTCGAACTGTGTGTTCGTTGTTTTATTAATGCAGAATTCGCTGAGTCTAAGTGACAACTTCTCATACTTCGGCTGCCGTATGTTCTCTGCTGGTGCTTCGTTTGTTTATGTGTCAGCCTCTCATGCTTCAGCTGACGCATAATCAATTACTCGCTTAATTATCATTGCATTAATTACATTATAATTATACCTCAAATAACTCCTACCTACCTTATTAATCTTTATGAATTAAGGAATATGAATTACGAATAAATAAGAATTGATTATATTTACAAAAATATTTCACATTTTTATTAATTAAAAATATAAATCCCAAACAAAGAGAAATTTAATATAGTATTGTGAACTATATATTTAAACTTAAACCTAAAATATCGCAGAAATATTATTTATTTCTACTAATTAATTAATTTATATTAGTTAATCACTATAATTAGGTATATCAATAAAAGAAATATCAACTAAAATGAAAGATGCTTGGGAGTATTGCAAAATAAGTGTTGAATATATATAATTAAAAAAGTACTCGAAGTCCTAATCACTTAAATAAATCGAAATAATCTTATTAAAAAATATTATTGAAAAAACAATGGTTTTAATTATTAGTTATAAATAAATCAATAAAAATTATGGAATAAATCAATTAGTCTATCTTAGTTTCAAATCTTATTTAATTAATATAAAATAATAAAAAACTGATTTTTAAGATATTTCTAAATACATAAGTAATTAAATTTAATAATAATATATTACTCCGTAGATTCATCTTTGTACAAAGAAAATTTTCAGAAAATAAAAATAAATCATTTTAAGTGATTTTTTTACTTTTTTTTTTTAGTTTTAAAAAATTTATTAATTTATTTACTTTTGAAATCAACTATATATTTTTGAAAATTTTAGATTCACTTTTGTATTTTAAATTATATATAAATAATTTATGTAATCTTTTCAAATATAAGGACTAAATTATCTCCTTTTTTTGCCATTTAGTAGAAATCGTTAAATACTTACTGATTTGGACTATTTTGGCCAAAAAAAGGACCAGAAAAAAAGTGGAATCAAATTTATTTTTAAAAATTCTCATATTACTAGAGTATAATATTTTCTCCTAAAATATGTAACTAATTTTTTTGATAAATTATTTATCAATAGAATGATTTCTATATAAAAGAGGGTTATAGAGAATAAAATCTGACTACAAATCTTTTTAAAAATATATCTCGATAAGTATTTTAATTATTTTTAATTTTCATTCACTCAAAAGTAGGAAATTCGTGTGAGAAAAGAAGGAAATTATTGTGCTATTGCAACAATATTTTTTTTGGTTACAGTATTGTACTATTGAAACAATAATTGATTATGTGAGAGATTTTAGTTTTGTTTATTTTATTTATAATATGCTTTGGATGATGCATATTTCCAATATGTTGGTACAATATTAGAAAATATTGTTGATGTAGAAAATAATGGTTTTAATTATTATTTATAAATAAATCAAAGAAATTATGGAATAAATCAATTAGTCTATCTTAGTTTTAAATCTTATTTAATTAATATTAAATAATAAAATAAATGAAAAAAATTTATATTTACTAAATTATAATTACTGATTTTATGACTTTTCAAAGAGATTTTTCTAAATACATAAGCAATTAAATTTAATAATAATATACTAATCCGCAGATTGATCTTTGTACAAAGAGAATTTCAGCAAATAAAAGCTGATCTTTTCAAGTGATTTTTAAGTAATTTTTTTTACTTTTAAAAGATTTGTTAATTTATTTATTTTTGAAATCAAATATATATTTTTGAAAATTTTAGATTTGCTTTTGTATTTTAAATTATATCTAAATAATTTATGTATTTTTTTCAAATATAAGGACTAAATTATCTCCTTCTTGGTGATTGAATAGAAACTGTTAAATACTTAACGATTTAGACCATTTTGCCAAAAAAAGGACCAAAAAAAGAACGCGGAACCAAATTTATTTTTAAAAATCTCTCATAGGATCAGAGTGTAATTTTTCCTCCTAAAATATGTAAGTAATTTTTGATATAACAACATATTTATCAATAGAATAATCTCTATATAAAAGAGGGTCATAGAGAATAAAATTTGACTACAAATATTTTTAAAAATATATCTCGATAAGTATTTTAATTATTTTTAATTTACAGTATGATAACACTCATTTTTACAAATATTTTTGCACCGATTTTCCGGATTCTAAGATCCTAAAATATGTAGAACTGTGTCGTTTATGCTCATATTGTGTTTATTGGACTCGATCACATTTGGGTATATTTTGTTGATTTTATAGGTACTTTATGGACATAAATCAAGCAAGAACGAAGTCTCAAACCCCAATACATATCAAGCAATGCGGAAACGAGAGATCGGGTCTAAAAAGGAGTCAAAACGATGTCAAAACGGATCAACACGAGCTCGGCCGTGTCATTTGACACGGGCCGTGTCATAAGCCCGGCCGTGCCATATTGACACGGTCGGGTTTCATATCCAGGCGTTTTTTCATTATCTGGACGAGTATGACACGGGCCGTGTCATTCGACACGGGCCGTGTCATTCGACACGGTCGTGTCATTTGCTCGGCCGTGTCATTTGCTCGGCCGTGTCATTTGACACGGTCGAGTTCCCTATCCAGTGAGTTTCGGAGTTTTGAGCACACTATGACACGAGCCGTGTCATTTGACACGGGCCGTGTCACTTTTCAGTGGAAAAATCATCTTTTGGCATTTTTGCAAAATTTGTGTATGAAAAGTGATGTTTTTGGCTTTAGAAAAAGGGATATTGGGCAAGACTTGAGATATATGCTGAAGATTGGAGAGATTAGAGAGAGAGAAACACAAGATTGAGGGCTTTTACTCCAAAAAGAAGGAGATTTGAAGGAAATTCTTGAAGAACACTTCAATAACATTTGAAGGCTTCAACCTGGACCAGTCAAGACACCATCCGAGTTTTATCTTCTTCCTATCTTTTATCTATTTTGTTGTTTTATTTAGCATGAACATGATGAATATGATGATTATTAATCTTTCTTTCATTACCATGTCTGGCTAAACTCATTAGATTCCGGGCATGGGAGTACGTTGATTTGCTATGATTTTGAGGGATTGATGATTATATTTATCTAGTGTGATTTCTTTATCAAATACTTGGTTTTGATTCATGTTTAGACACTTGATCAATGTTTTTACATGTTAAACTTAATTGCTCATAATTCGAGAGAAGAGGGCATTAATAGGTTTCGAGTATTTGACGTAGTAAATTACGAGATTGAGAAATCGGTGATGAACTATTATGATATCTAATCTTATTTGGAGTTAGATAATTTATAATAGACGGAGACGTTGTTATAGGTTATTTAATCTACGTTTTAATGCATCTCGAGAGAGACTTTAGAATATTGTTGTGATCATCGTTTTGGAGACGCACTTAGAACTTTTTGGAACCAATCCCGACTAAATTTAGTAATCAACGGAAATCTAACCTAGCCTTGGAATCTACCTTTCTAAACTCTTGCAATTCGTTTTAATTCAGATATTTTCAATTGTTTTAATTTATTGTGATCATTTTATTTTATTTCATTAAACCATCCATTTTACCTTCCGATAGTCTAGATAAAACCGGAAACACTATAATCTAGTACTTAATACAATAAGAATATTTAGTCTCTGTGGAATACGACCTTGCTCGCCGCTTTCTACATATTCTCCGTACACTTGCGGATTGTTTAAAAATTTAGCGAACACAGTCACTCAAAAAATAGGAAATTCGTGTGAGAAAAGAAGGAAATTATTGTGCTATTGCAACAATAATTGATTATGTGAGAGACATTAGTTTTTTTTTTCTAATATGCTTTGGATGATGCATATTTGCAATATTTTGGTACAATTGCTTCCATAATATTTACTATGTTATACTACATATTTAAGAGTAAAGTATTTACATATTAAACTCATCAGATAGTAGATTGACATGTACTATCTCATGTTGGCGCATGTCAAGACTCTTATTCAATCGTGGTCAGTTTTATGTAGTCATATCACAGTGGAGACCACAAAATACTTTAATTTTTTTATTGCGACAAGAATGGTATAATCGCAAATAGAACAACAAATGTAGTTTATAAAGAAGTGCTATAAAATTTATGATGAATAATTGTGTATTATGCGTTTCTATTTGACTTTTTTTTTATATTTTCGTATTTTATACGGGTGGTATACTCGTTTTTACTCTATGTGCATTATTTTTTTAGATGAATAGTTATTTATTTGCTATTAGATATTCATTTTTTTATACAAAATTAGATATTCATTTGATAGTGGATCAGCTGACATACTCTATTTACCTTATTGTACTTCACTTTAATGTCAATTTACCTTTTTTTTTTTTAATCCTATCCTATCATACATTATTATAAAGTAGACAGTGTGTGTAAGTCCATGATGCACTACTACCTAAAACTAGTGTATCGCCCGTCGAGTAATCTAAACTCAACGTAGAATCACTTTATATTGTAATTTATAAGTAAGAATCTAAAAATAATTTAATATTTTATTAAGATTCAACCACTTAAATCATTACCGCAGAGGAACACACACTAAACCGAAATGATGAAGCTCGGATCCGGCCACCCGATTCCATTTAGAATTTCTGTATTCGTCCTAAGTGCGATTGAAAGATAATTTTACTTCTTGTTCACGTTCAAAACTCGTATAGTAACACATGAAACAATGAGAGTATGATTCAGCCATTCAAACTCATTTATAAACTATATATCCGTACGCATCCCAAACTTGATTAAAAGATGCCTTCATTACTCATTTCTGTCCCAGACCCGTACAGTAATATCGGCTAATTACTCAACAAATTTAAATGTATATAATATTTAAATAATTAAATATAAGTAAAAACTCAAACATTATAAAGTAAAGATTAAGCATAAATATTATGAATAACAAAAGATTATTTAAATTTCTAGTATAAGTTTGGAATTATACAATCTTTAAGAGCCCCTAATGTGCGAATCAACGTGGTGCTGCGAATACGTAATGCTATAAGATACATTATTTTGATTTTAAGTATTTAATAAATTCTCCAATGGGTGGAATAAAATCGATGTGTGATTCAAATTATAGATAAGTACGATTAATGCAAATTCAGTAAATTGGCCAAACTAAATTCTCAAATTAAAAAAAAAGTATTTATTTGGCCAACTTAGTCATTGACAATATTAATATTGGCCAAACTAAATTTTTTAATTAAAGTAAAACTACTAAATAAAATCGATGTGATATTTAAAATTTTCAATAAATAGAATTAATATAAATTTAATAATTAGCCAAATTAATTTCCACTACAAAGGTAAACTATTTATTTGTCCAACTTAATAGTTGATCACATTAAACACATAAGTTGGTGGTATGAAATAATTACTGAGTGAAAAAATACACATTAAACTCTATCAATCTACTTCTATTTTAAATCGGTGTGGGATTAAGAATAAAGACGTTGAATTATAAGTATTTAATTAGGTTATCAATGATTGAATGCCATTTTAAATCAATATAGGATTCAAGATTTAAGATAAATAGGAATCTAAATTTAAGAAAATATCACATAGTAGAGAGAGTTAATATGATACTCTGAATCAATAATGCTATTATATATATGAAAATGAATATTAAGTTAACTAGACAATTATAAAGTCCCTGTTATACATGAAAATTAAAAAAATAAATATATATTCTTATAATATAAAAACTCAATATATATGTGATCAATCCATTATTTTCTTATTGTATATTATTATATTTCAGAAATAAGTCTCCATACATAATGAAAATATCTTAATAGTTCAAAAAATACCAGCCATTAAAATATACCACACTGAAACCACACATAAAAAACTCAACATTAACGTATACACAAGAAATAGGTCATGCGTGTATGTCAAGAAAATACCTCTGGCCAAGGAAATATATGTAAAAATTATAAATGCAGTTTACACATAAATTTGGTAAAATGGTTATTATTTTAATTGTCATCCAGTTAGCAGGAAATTTATTATAAATTTATTACTTCTTTGTCTTTCTCTCACACCCACACTTAAGTTAAGAAATAAGAATTTGATTTATAGATCTTAATTAAATGAATGTCCTAAATATTCTCACAAAAACGTATGCATAGAATGTAATATTCTAGTGCATCGATACTTTGATGCATATAATACAGAGTTTTTATGCATTGCAAGTTTGATGCACGAAATGCATTGCATGCATAAGTCAATCTGGACCGTGCATCACACACAGATCAATGATTCAGATTTATTCTCAATTCACAACATAAAAACCATTCTCATATCATTATATATATATATATATATATATATAAAAGTTTATAATGAGCGGAAGAAAAAAATTAAAAAAAATGGGGATACCCATTTTGAATATTAAAAATAAATAAATTTTATATTAATCAATAATATATACTCTTGTGAGACGTTCAGTAGAATGATAGGAATCATATAAGGTGGATATATAAACACATATTGCTAATTATATAAATCCATATTAAAACATGTTTGGTAGACATTGGGATTTGTACAAACCCATATTGCTAAGTATCGAGGAATACATCTCTCGATGTCATGATTTACAATAAAGGGTTATATGCGGGCCGATCATATAAATCCTTAATGGTCTGAAATTTTATAGCTTTTACTAAACATGGATTAAGTCATAATACAAATCGGTATATGACTTTATTTAGCCAATTACATCATACTACCTCCGTCCCTATTTAGTTGTCCTGTTTTGACTTTCAACGGTCAAATTGACCAATTTTTAACCAAAGATTATGAATAATTCTTTTATTATTTTTAGAAAGTAAAAATTGCATTTTAAAATAGATTATATGTACTTTACAATGATATAATTTTTTTATTTTATCAATTATATAAAATTCATAAATTTCAGTCAAATTTTAGTCAATTTGACCGGTCAAAAGTCAAACTGGACAACTAAAAAGGGACGAAACCAAACCAAACCAAACCAAACCAAACATACCCAGTATATCCCGCTCAGAGCAGGGTCTGGGGAGGGTAAGATGTACGCAGACCATGCCCCTACTTATTACGGTAGGGAGGCTGTTTCCGTGAAGACCTCCGGCTTAGTGCACAGCAGAATCTTGTGTGATAAATACAAAGGAAAACATATGATTCGAAAAAGCTCAAGACCATACCTGAGCCCATGGATTGATCCACATGGGACTTACCTAAGCGAAATTAGGCTACTCCACTCCCGATAAACGCTACTCTAACAACAGAGAGGTTGGCTCTGCGCACAGCTCCCTGTCAAAAATACACCACGCGCAAAGACAACAGGGTAAAATATACAATAAAAGTAAAAATGCAATGCTCTAGGTCAAAGCTAACCGAGACAACCCAACCCTGAGGCTCTCCACTACAGCACCGCTCCCTACAAAAGAATCCACAACTCTGATCTGGCGCCTCCAAGCGCACCTATCAACAGTCATGGTCTCGGAAAGGTTTAAGGCCTTCAAATCTAATCTCAGTTGCTCCTCCCACGTCCTCCTCGGTCTGCCTCTCCTCCTCTCCCCGATAACCATTAAACTCTCGACCCTCCTCACCGGAGCAGATGCCTGCCTCCTGTGGACGTGACCAAACCATCTCAATCTCCCTTCCCTAACTTTCGCTGAAATGGGCGCCACTTCTAGCGCGTTCCTGAAAACCCCGTTCGCAATTCTATCTAACATTGTGCGACCACACGACCAACGTAACATTCTCATTTCAGCCACTTCCAACTTGGTCTCAAGCGACTTCTTCATCGCCCAACATTCGGAGCCATACAACATTACAGGTCGGATTGCCGCTCTATAGAATTTACCCTTCAACTTTAGAGGGACTTTCTTGTCGCACATGACCCCTGTCGCTGCTCTCCACCTTAGCCACCTCGCCTTGATGCGATGCGTGACATCATCTTCACACTCACCTTCCTTCTGAATGATCGAACCCAAATACTTGAACTTATCCGTACGGGGTACGATCTGATCCGCAATCATTACGTCAACATCTTCCTCGTTGGCCTCACCACTAAAGTTACACCATAGATACTCGGTCTTAGACCGGCTCACACGCAAGCCCTGGGATTCTAATTTAGCCCTCCAAAGCTCCAACTTCGAGTTCACCTCCCTCCTCGACTCCGCCACTAACACAATGTCGTCAGCAAAAAGCATGCACCACGGGATGCCATCTTGAATCCCTCGCGAAATGACGTCAAGGATTAAAGCGAAGAGAAGAGGACTTAGCGCCGACCCCTGGTGTAGCCCTATCTCAACCGAAAAATACTGGGTGTCACCAATTGGGGTCCTAACGCACGTCCTAACTTGGGAGTACATGTCTTGGATCGCCCTAACGAACGGCAACGACACCCTCCTCTCTACTAGGCTCCTCCAAATAACATCGCGCGGGATGCTATCATAAGCCTTCTCTAGATCTATGAACACCATATGGAGGTCCTTACGCCGCTCTCTAAACTTCTCCATAAGGCGTCTGGCGAGATGAATGGCCTCAGTTGTGGACCTCCCCGGCATGAAGCCAAATTGGTTCTCTGAGATCTCCACTTCTCTTCCAACCCTGCATTCCACCACTCTTTCCCAAAGTTTCATAGTATGACTGAGGAGTTTAATACCCCTATAGTTACTACAACTCTGAGCATCGCCTTTGTTCTTGAAAAAAGGCACGACAATACTATGCCTCCACTCTGTCGGCATCTTAGAGCCTTTGAGGAGGATGTTGAACAGCTCTGCTAGCCACTGAATTCCGACTTCCCCCAAACAAAGCCACACCTCAATAGGGATCTGATCCGGGCCTACAACCTTAGCTCTACCCATTTTCATTAGGGCACCCTTAACTTCCTCCTTGCTAATGCTCTCACAGGAACTAAACGAACGAGCAGAAGATAGACTAACTCCTTGCACCACCGAGTCACTACCTCTAGCCTCATTGAAAAGTTCGAAAAAATACCTATTCCACCGCTCCTTAATAGCCACATCGTTCACTAACACTTGACCCAAATCATCCTTAATAAACTTAACGGGACCCAGGTCGCGCCGCCCTCTTTCCCTAGCTTTCGCTAGTTTAAAAATAGCATTCGCCCCTTCTTTGGTGTCGAGGCGCTTGTACATCTCCTCGTAAGCCTCACATTTAGCCTTAGCCACTGCCTTCTTAGCCTCTCTTTTCGCCACCTTGTACGCTACAATCTTCAAGATTCTCTCTTCCACATCACTAACCGACAAAAGCTTCTTAAATAACGCTTGTTTTGCCTTAACCTTGTTTTGGACCTCCTCATTCCACCACCAAGCCTCCCTAGGTCCACTAGACCTGCCCGAAGAAACCCCTACCACCTTCTCGCCCACTCTCCTAATAGTATTGGCCATGCTGGTCCACATAAGGTTAGCATCGCCCGCCCGCAAAAAACCTCCTTCGCGGGTCAGAGACTCCTTGAATACTGTCGCCTTCTCACCCTTCAGATCCTTCCAGAGAATCCTAGGTCTAGCTTCTCTAACCCTGCTAACAACACGACCTCTCATGGATAAATCCATAGCCGGCCGGTGTTGAGAAGCACATGCCTCGCTCCGAACACCTTGCGGTCCACGCACGCCCGGCATCCCGATTGCGCAAAAGAAGGTAGTCGATTTGCGTGTTGTGCCCCCACTCGAAGGTGATGAGGTGCTTAGCTCTCTTGAAAACGAGTTAGCAATTACCAACTCATGCGCGGTGGCAAACTCCAACAGTGCGGAACCTCCTGCATTCCTAACTCCGAAGCCGAAACCCCCATGCGCACTATGATAACCATCCACCCTCACCAATGTGCCCATTGAAATCGCCCCAAAATAATAAATTGATCGTCCTAATACACCCGACCAACTCATCTAAATGACCCAAAGGCTTCCTTATCAAGCACACCCAAACCAACATGTGGGGCATACGCACAAACCACATTAACCACCTTCTCCCCAACCACCACTCTAACGGACATAATCCTATCATTGCACCTCTTCACTTCCACGACGTTGTCCTTAAGCTCCTTAGACAAAAGAATGCCCACACCATTGCTCGAGTTAGCAAGGCCTGAATACCACAATTTATAACCGTTCACCTCCCTGGACTGCGCCCCCTTCCACCTAGTCTCCTGAATACAAGCCACATCAACCCTTCTCTTACCCAAAACATCCACAAGCTCCAAAAGCTTACCCGACAAGGTACCCAAATTCCAACTACCAACCCGCAAACAGTGCGACATCGACCAATACAAGCAAAGACAATATAAAAGCAAGCAAACCGCATAAAAATCGCAGTAAATGGTAGATATATGGCAGGCAAAAATGAAATTTAACAGAAAAGTACAATGATACTGGACTTCGACACGCATTGGAGACGATGGAGGAGAAGACGCGGAAGCTGGAGCTGAAGCTGGAAACCGATCGACTCCTGAACAGGGAAAAGGCGATCGATAGGCCGACGACACCTGGTAGCAGCACGGGAAACCTTGAAAACAGACAGCTAAAATGCAATACTACTGTTAGATTGACGGGGAGAGATGAATGCCGAGGTGTAAAGTTATTCTTCCGGCGATACGCCGGCCAGAGATGACCAGCAGCCCGGGGCGGCGCAAGCGTAAGTTACGGCAAAGCTCAGGGGTTAGTTAAAAATCACACTGTTATCTTACAGAAAAATAAAAAAAACAACCCAAATCACACTGTCAGAATGAAACTAATATTACAAACTAAAGTTGCAGTAATTAACTTAATCAAATTAAACAAGGCTAAAATGCTCCTGGGGTCCCTTAACTTAATTTTAGATAACGATTTAGTCCTTTATCTTTTTTTTGTCCCAATTAAGTCCTTTATCTTTCTAATTTTAAGCAAATTTAGCCTTTTAGTTAGTCTCAGTTAAGCTGTTGTCAGGTGGTACATTAAGTTGCCTACGTGGCTATAAACATACCTGCGTGGAGAACAAAGTCAAATTCCTAACCTATGTGTCCATTTTCTAACCTATGTGTCCATTTCCTAATTTTACCTGAATTTATATATATATATATATATATATATATATTCTCAAGAAAATAATTTTATTTCAAAAAAATATTATTTTGCCAAAAAATATTTTTTCCTCCAGATTTTTTCGAAAAATATTTTTTTTATTTTTTTTTCAGAAAATAATTTTATTTTTTCGCAAAAAAATAATATTTTTTCCAAAAAATAATTTAATTTCGAAAAAATATTATTTTCTGGAAAAAATAAACAAAATATTTTTTCGAAAAAACTAAAAAAATATTTTCTAGAGGAAAAAATATTTTTTGGCAAAATAATATTTTTTCGAAGTAAAATTATTTTCTGGAAAAAAATATTATTTTCTGGTCAAAATATTATTTTTCGAAAAAATAAAATTATTTTCTGGAAAAAAAATAAAGAAAATATTTTCTGGAGGACAAAATATTTTTTGGCAAAATAATATTTTATTTTTTTTCCAGAAAATAATTTTATTTTTTCGAAAAAATGATATTTTTTTCCAGAAAATAATTTAATTTCAAAAAAATATTATTTTGCCAAAAAATATCTTTTTCTCCAGAAAATATTTTTTTTAATTTTTTCAAAAAAATATTTTTTTTAATTTTTTTCCAGAAAATAGTTTTATTTTTTCGAAAAATAATATTTTTTCCAGAAAATAATTTTATTTCGAAAAAATATTATTTTGCCAAAAAAATATTTTTTCCTCCAGAATTTTTTTTTTTAATTTTTTCGAAAAAATATTTTTTTTATTTTTTTCCAGAAAATAATATTTTTTCGAAATTAAATTATTTTCTGGAAAAAAATATTATTTTTTCGAAAAAATAAAATTATTTTCGGGAAAAAAATATTTTTTCGAAAAAATTAAAAAAATATTTTCTGGAGGAAAAAATATTTTTTGGCAAAATAATATTTTTTTGAAATAAATTTATTTTCTTGAATATATATATATATATATATATAAATTCTGGTAAAATTAGAAAATGGAGGTTAGGAAATGGACACATAGGTTAGGAAATGGACACATAGGTTAGGAATTTGACTTTGCTGTCGCACGAGTATGTTTATAGCGCGTAAATGGCAACTACCGCAGATGACGATTAACGAGGCAAGCGAAAAAAATTAAATTCTTAAAATTAGAAAGATAAAGGACTTAGTTGGGACAAAAAAAAGATAAAGGACTAAATCGTTATCTAAAATTAAGTTAAGGGACCCCAGGAGCATTTTAGCCATTAAACAACTACCAGTAACTTAACCAAGTAACTTCACCAAGATCAGCAGAATCAAACAATTACAAAAATCAAGTTTAAACAGCAGAGTCGAATAAATCCTAATCAGTATGTAATTATAATTATATAATTATATATATATATATAAAATTGAATCTCACCGAGTAATAGGAAAGTAAATGAAAAGCAATTGAAGATTATATCTAAAGACTGAAAAGAGGAAAAAAAATAAAAGCGGCGTCAAACGGAGAAGAAGAAAGAATCTGTGCAAATTGCGATAAAGAAGAACAAAGCCGCACGAAACTTCTGCAGCGTGAAAAATGAGAGACAATTGCTTCAGCAAAATGAAGCGCCGGAGGGTTTTAGACCGACAGTAAGAAGTTTATACACACACTCAAAAAGTCAAAATTAGGGATCTATTTCACTCTCTCTCTCCTTTCTCTCTCTACACGAAGAGGAGGGAAATATCTGAAGATTGGTCAACACGACCGACGGTCGTTGTCAGCCCGATTAATATATCAAGAATGATACTATCCCACCAGCACTCGTTGAAATTCGGCAGCATGTAGCGAAACGTATGTTTAAAAAAAGGGACGAAGGGAGTACTAAATACCTCTTAATAGTATTATTTTCTAACTGTTCATGCAATTTTTTATTAAATAACTATAAATTGTAAATATCGAGTCTAATTAAAAGCTCGAATATATTTTAAATCATCATATATTTTAAATTAAAGTTTATTCCAGATATATTTTAAAGAATTCATTTATATAAAATGATTAAAACTTATCAGCAAACGATTTAATTAATAAATATTTAATTTACTAATAAAGAAGAAATTGGCTTTTGAATAAATCAAATCAATATTTTTATATCGAGCATAATATATGTATCTTTTATGCTTTAACTCAATAATTCCAGAAAATTTTCACAAATCTGAACGCAAGTTAATTTTATTTGATGTTGTACATATGTTAATTATTTGATGTTGTACATATGTTTAATATTTATTAAACATATTTTTTTAATTGATTGGAAGAGTTGCTGACATGTAAAATATTCAAACTATTTATTTGATTAACGGGTAAATGAGTTGATCGAATTGCTCTAATTTACTGACACATCTCCTACTCCATCATCTCCCGTCCACCACCCTTCGCCCTCCTCCATCTTCTCCCACCCCCATCATCTCCCGTCCACCACCCTTCGCCCTCCTCCCTCTTCTCCCACTTCTTGGCTAACAAATATAAAAACATATGTACTACTCGGTATCGTGTACTAATATCTCAAATCACAAATATCAATACGATAAATCGTGCACTAATCAAACAAAAAAACACAAACCAAACATACCATCCAAGAAAGGTCTAACAAAAAATCACTTTATTTCTTCATAAATAATAATAATGCTACAATATGTTACTCTTACATCGTTTACTTGAGAGTTCTCCATATCTTAAAGACAAATATCAAGTCAATTATATACAATAATAATTAATCTTATCATAAAGTTTTATAAAAATATATACGATCAAAATTTGTGTCAGACAGTTTGATTATAATATATCATTAAGGATAATTGCCAATTATCTTCAAACTTATAAAATATTATTTCATAATGAATAATATGATCTATAATATAAAGAATACTGGTGTTATTTGATCGTAGCGTGCACCTCAAAAGACCATTCTATCCTTACTCTCTCCTTTCATTATTTTTGTGTTGAATTTAATAGTAACAATAAATTTCAAAAAAAAGTATCTAACAACAATAAATTAAAAAAAATACATTTAAATTAAATTAAAGGAACAATTAATCTTAAAAAAAAAATTTCCTTAGGGGATCTCCAACGGACCTCCGATTGATCAATTTTTCCGGCGGACCGTCACCGGCCGCCGGCTGCCATCCGACGGGCGACCATTTCTTTTAATGCCAGGCCAGCCGACCTGCTTTCCGGTGACCTCATGCGGCCGACCTTTTTATTTTTTATTTTTTCTTAACCGCAGGCCGCCGACCTGCTTTCTGGCGGGTCACCGGCGGCCGACAGTCCTCCGGAGGCCGGCCAATTTTTTTTTTCTTTAAACGCCATGCTTTCGACCTGCTTTCTATCGGCTGCCTTCCCCGAGCTTACCACCACACGTGGTACAAGAGAATTAAAACAGATGGACTGCCGACGACTCGTCAATTTTTCTTTACGCCAGACTCGATGACTTGCTTTTCGGAGGCCGACAGACCTCCGACGACCTCTCTCTCTCTCTCTCTCTATATATATATATATATATATATATATATATTCTTTTTTAACCAGACCCGTGAGTCCTTTTAGGCGGGCTAAATATTTTTTATCCCAGGCCGCCTAACTGCTTTTCGGTGGACCGCCGTTTTTATTTCTTTATTTATTTATTTATATGCCAAGCCAGTCGACCTGCTTTTCGACTGGCCACCGCAGGCGACCGACAAACCTCTGATGGCCAACATTTCTTTTTAACGCCAGTCCCGCCGACCTGTTTTCGGCGACCGACCATTTTTTTTTACACTAGGCCCGCCGACCTTCTTTTTGGCGGGCCGCTGTCGATAGATCTCCGACAGCCGGCTAATTTTTTTTTCTCTTAACCGCAGGCACGCCGACCTGCTTTCTGGCAATCAGTCATTTTTTTGGCATGACGGCATAATTTCGCCGGTCCTTAATTGTTTTTTCCCTCTTTTTAGGGCAAGCCCATCGACCATCGATAAAATTTTGAGAACCAACATATTTTCTTTTCTAATATTTAATATGGTAATATAATTATTTTAATTGAATTATTCACCATCATTATGCATTATGGCGCGGCACTAGACTAGAATTGCCTCGATCTAGCTAGTAAGCCTAACTCACTCGGTTGCTAAGTGTGTAAGAAGAGGTTTAAACACTTGGGAGTTGAGAGAAACACTTTACTATTTCACAAACACTTTACAAGAATGTTGAGTCTTTGAGGGTTTGGTTGCAAATGATAATAAAAATTATCATTTTTTTATCCAAATCAATATTTTTAATTAATTATTTGCAATTGTTAATGCAAACTAATGCCTTATTCTCCTGAACATAATATAAGTTTGTTTTAATTTCAGTTAATAAAAATTAATTTTATTAAGTAGACATTGATTTTATTTTTTTAAAAAAAAATGGTCATGTAGAATTAGGGGTGTCAAACCGGTCGGGTATATCCGGGTTCGACTTGGGTTCGACTCGGATTTTTTGGGCTCGACTCGGTTCCGTGTTTACGAACCGGTCAAGTTCGGCGCGATCTTTCAGCTCGGTTTTGTAGTCGAGTCGGGTCGGGTGTACTCGACTGCCCGGTCGGAGTGTTCGAATTGTGTACCCTGGTTAGGCTCGACCCGCTCCTCTCCCGACCCGATTAGGGTTAATTAAACACGGCTTAAAGTTAAACTGCTCGACTTCTGAGTTCTGAGACCAGACAACTTTCGAACACACACACACCGCCGACACAGACGAGACGAGGCACGGCTCGCGTCCACTGCCCCGATCAGTCCAGTCGATCCGGCTCTTCCCCGGCCGTCGCCAGCCCTAGTCGGAAGTGGAGCAGGAGCGAGCAGGTATATTTCAGTGAATATGGTTTTTCAGTTTCACTTTGAGTTTGAAGGCAACGAATCGATTAGGGACCCTGAAATATGTTATCACTTCGGACGATTCGGGTTAAGGAATATCTTTTCTGTACTTGCAGTTTCAGTTTGAACTTTGAAGTGTTGAAAATAGGTATGCCCGACCCGACCCGAATCCTGTCCGACTCGTCCGACTCGACGAGCTACTCGGGTAACTCGAGTGTACTCGAACGGGTCGAACTCGACAGCTTCATGCGCTGCCCGACTCGACTCGGGGTAACTCGACCCAAATTCAGAAAATAAAAAACCCGTCTCGAGTCCGTGTGTACTCGACTCTAGTACGACCCGTTTGCAACCCTAACAGAATTGTCTGATACTTTTGCTTGTAACAGTAGCTCCCCCTTTCCACGACTTTTTTTTAAAGTTCGAGAACCTTAGCGCCTCTATAAATTCTACAAGTTTCGAACTCATTCTGAAAAAATCAGTGAGCAAAATTAAGAGAGAAGGAGAGATGAGGAAGAAATCAACAAGGAAATCGTCAGCTGCCTCGCTTCTAGCATCACCTCCGCCACCGCCGTCGGCTACAGCGGCAGGGACAAGGAGTCCTACTCTATCTCCGGCGTCTCCCGCAGTAAAATTCGATTTCAATCTCAGCGGATTCGCTGATATTGCCTCAGCGCTGAAGAAGAAGAGCAACAAAAGTGGCAGAGCAAGTGCGTCGGGTTCCAAGCGGATGAAACCTACTGGATTCTCTCCATCCCCGCAGCGATCACTGAAAAGTGTCAACACGATTTCTGATCTGAAGGGTCTCGCATCTTCTAATCTGGACTCCGTCAAGCACCAGCTGGAACGATCGCATTCCGAGATTTTGAAGGACATCGAGGCGTCTCAGAGTCGCCTTCAGAAACGCTTCAAGGTTATTACTCTCTCGCTAACAGTATGTGAAATTTAAGTACACTTTGATTCGTGTAGATCGAGATCTGTTTAGTCATTAGTGTCTCTAGTTTTTGATTTATTTGCAGAAAACGTCTTCTGCTAATTTTTAGGTTCCGATAAGATTATCATTTTATTGAACTATTAAATGATTTTTTTTTTCAGTTTTATTTCTGATTCTGGAAACGCCTCAAGTTATCTCTATTTATCTTTCATTTGGCGTACATATGACACTTGTATGTGCAGAGTATATCTATGCCTTGATTAAATATTAATATACCTCATATTCGTCAACTTAAATATTAATATATCTCATAGCATGTCCTTAGTTTTCTCTTCATGTTCTGAGATGATATGTATCTCTTATATGTATTCATAATTTTTATATTTTAGTTTCATAATTTGTTGAAATATGACTTTAGTCAGGTCTGATACAGTAATACTCTTTCTTAGTTCACAATTATTTACTATTACAATTTTGTGCTGGTAATATGTTTGCTCGAGCTTTATCAGATTTGTACAAGTGGTGATGCATAGTGTCCTAGTAATCATTTACTGTTGTTATGCAACTATGCTTATATTCTTTATCTTTGTGTTGAAATGTTAAATATTAAGTAAAGCGCATTGAGGTGCATTATATGTCATCTACATGGTTGTAGAGTACTTCTGTGGAGATTTTCTGAGATATTATATTCCAGAAGAGCAGAGGACAATTGGTTGGCCTTACAGAGAGCACCGCATTAGTGCTAATTCTACTCAATAAAACTAGAAAAAAAAAAAAGAGAAACTCGGTGCCTTGTTTCGCATTAGTATGGGCATGGATGTATTTCTGTTTTGTAAGGTGCTGTGAAAAGTTGGATACACTATGCACGGTAATCTTCGGAAGTAGAAAGTCAAGTTGCATTATAAGTTATAGTCTTGTATACCAGTGATTGAACATCATATAAACATACTGGATTGCAAGAATCAACATTATCAGAATATGGGAATGATAGTCTTCACTTAAGTGTCCGGATACCAATGAGATTTATTTATTGCTCGAGTTTGATAAGAATGACGTAAATTCTTTTTATCCTTTTAAAGGGAACACTTGTATCTGATACCTAGAATACGTACATTGACGTTTGCCATTATTAGTAGATTTTGGACTAAGATCTGTCGTTTTGTTTTGATATTTATGGCATACGTGATATGTACTTCTACTACTTTTCCTAACGTAGTGTGTAGGACCTAGCTCTTTCAGCTGCCAGAAGCTCATTTTACAGTTCTAGTATCTCATGTGTTCACTGCTAGAACGTTTTTGACACAAGAAAAGTGTTTCTACATGTTTCTACAATCATAATATGAATATCGTATGTGTCTACGTTATTGACAGATCCAGACTCAAGCATGTCAGCAAGTAATGGACGAGGCAGAGAAAGAATATAAGAAGATGTCTGATCGAATCAATGAAGGCAGAGAAGCTATGAAGGTGGGTACCCATAGTTAGCCCCTGCAGTAGCTGCTGCTTACTACCATACATTCCTCTTTTGCCTTAACTTTAGGCGGTTAACCTGTAAATTTGTTTCAGGCTTCATATGCAGAGTTTATGGAAGAAGCACAGGCAACTGCATCTCGTCGTAAGTTTGTACAATTTTACAATGAGTCATTTTAATAATCATTTTGCTCATGTTTAAGAAGGAACTCAGGTCCAACCATCTGTTTTCTCTCTCTTTTTAACATCTCATCATCGCTTTCACATTTGTGGTGTGCTATAACATAAACGCGTGCATGCTCACACATAAATAAATGGCGCTCACTAATTTCGCATGAGAATCATGCATTAAATCTGTATTTTTAGGTAATGTACAAAGTGAACTGTTTACTTTGTATGATAAACAAAAATGAATTAATGTGTCTGTGTGAGATTTCAGTTTGTAAAACATCTATCCCCGAGCTTGCGAAAGCTACAGAGAAAGGCATTGCTTCACTTCAGAGCCGTTTTGGGATCTCATCAACTGCAGCTTGATGTTGCTGGAAATTCGTGGGTAAGAATATGTCGTTTTAACCCTTCTTTTTTCATTTTGTGATGATTGGAAAAACTACTGAATTCTCGTGTTCAAATTCGTCATTGTTGCTTAACTTGTATTGGATACTCCTCTTTCCGTAATCAAGAGTTCTTATTTTCGTTCAAGTCCAACCATAAATCATTAAAATAGATTTCTGATAATTAAAATTGTGTTGTTTCCAACTACTTCAAGAGTTGTTGTTTTATATGCGTTGAGTTCGTGCAAACATGTCCTTTTGACAGGATTCATTTTCATAGAGTGATGCAAATTGTATACAGAAGCCCGTCCGCGAGTCTATCGCTGCAACTTGATGCAAATTTCCTTGCAAGGCTGAGTCAGAAAAAAAAAAGGGAAATTCCTTTGTTGTAATAAATAATCTGTTTCTTATATGTGCAATGGACTAAAATAAAAAGAAACGAACTGATGTCGAATAGCTTTACTAGCCTGTTAATTCTGTGGATTCTGAATATATAAGTGACATACTTATTTGGGTAGTAGAGGTTCATAATTTTGAGGGGCATCATGGTAAATTTAGTAAATTCTCATAAGCTTCTATATAGTATATATTATACACCCTGCATTTCTATCTATATATAATACATGTCCTCAAAGGAGAACGCAGTTGGAGACGAACACTTCCTTTGTCATTACCACCTTCATTAAAACAACCAAGTACTAATAATTCCTTCACCTACACTGCCCAAACACCAATCCCACTTAAGCATCTTAATCCTGTTTCAGCCACTCCCAAAGACTTCGGACACGGTCCAAAGAAATGCAAAAAATCCAAAAACTCGAGAAAGAATTATGACAGTGAGGAAGAGGAAGAAGAAGAAGAAGATGATGATCGAGAAGAGGGCGGTCATCCCGGAGATAGTGACCAATCGGATGATGAGCAGAGTGGCATTCTATGTAGGAATCCCACTTTTTATTGGGCTTCTGTTCTTTCCATTCTTTTACTATCTCAAGGTGGGATTGGGAATTGATGTTCCAAATTGGGTGCCGTTTGTTGTGTCGTTTGTCTTCTTTGGGACTGAATTTTCGGGTGTTTGTTATGTAATTGTGTCCGCCAGTTGGGATCCATCAAGGAAAGGGTCACTCCTGGGTTGGAATGAGGCTCAGAAGTCAGAAGAATTGGCCTGGTTTCTGGGAGTCAATTGGGGTGCTGGCCTGAGATTTTGTAGGTTCGGTGTGAGATTTTTTTTTTATTTTTTTTATTTTACACGTAACTCCTATAATGTCTATTTTATATATTATAGTTTTCAACCGCTAACAATTTATATAGGACAACTTTTTCCAAATTCATAAATCAAGAAATATAAAAGCTCAATTTGGAAGATAGCCATCTAAAATAGAAGATAAATGATTCCAATCAAATTATAACTACCATTGGTTGGACTGTAATAATTTTTCGTACTCACTTGTCATAGTAGCATACAAAAGTATGAGATTCAGTCATCTGTTGTACGATAAAAGGATTTATACTGGTTATATATGTATAACCCTTATATATGCATACTGATATATAAGGATTGATTCCGGTGAGAACCTTCCCTGGTGTGAGAATAAGGAGGGTTCAGATTTTGCCATATCATCACAACAAATGGGGTGAATGACATTAATTAAAGAGAAGGGTAATTTTGACCCTTCATAAATAAATTGTTCTCATTTAAAGTACAATAACTTATACATTTATTATCCATTTTAAATAAAATATATACACACGCTTTTTCATGATCTACAATTTAAGATGCATATTGCATGCCTAAAAATGTAAAAACAAAGAAAGGACTGTATTGTAACAATAAAAGCATTGTGAATTGTCGAGAGAAATGAACTGCTTCACAGTGTATAAATGCACTGCTTCTGTAATATCCGTAATTTTTTCATTTTTAGCAGTTTTCATTTTTAGTGTATGTCTATTTTTATCGACTCGCTTGTAACCGTTTCGACATTTCGAATCTACTTTGTTCTTGGAGTTTTTCCATTTGGACGAGTTTTGATGATGTTTTCACGTAATTTCATTTTATGACATGTTTTGCCGTATGAACGTTCGATTCTTGTAAAACTCGTTCGTTTTTGTTGTTTCTTGGTTTGTACAAGTTCGTATGATTGAGTTGGTCGTGTTGAGACTTTCGGTTTGTAAATCCGACGTCGTTTCGTGATTTTCGGTCATTTGGGCCATTTTTGTAATTTCCTAATAGTTTAGGGAAATCTCGTTTTCGTTGTCGCATTACTGACCCTTCGGTGGTCGGAATTGTATTTTTCTTTCAGCGCTTAGCTCCGTCGTCTTGTATGCTTCGCGTTCATGTTCCTGGATTCTGGTCTCGTCGTGCGTTTCGTGTATTGTACCCTCGACAGCAGCTTACTGCTGATGTGACATCAGCAGTACTGAACTGTTGTGTAGGTAGCGCACGCTACTCCTGTTACCTTGCGTGCGCTACCGATATGCATTTAGCGTACGCTAACCCCCTAGTGTTAGCGTACGCTAACGAATGGTGGCAGTAGCCACTGGACCTGTCACGGCCCCGTTAGCGCGCTACATATGGCAGTTAGCGTGCGCTAACTTCACAGATTATATAAGTCGGCGCGGTTTGAGCAGCGATTTTATTCTTTTCTCTTCGTTTCTTCGACGTGCGACCTCGAGGCGATTTCCACCGTGCGATCGGAGTTCTCTTCAAATTCCATCACCGTAGAGTGGTGTTAACATATTATCATCAAAGATAATCATCATCCATCGTCCGAATTCAAGGTATTTTTGTCTAGAACCCTAACTCGTCAAATTTGGGGTTTTAGGGTTTTGCTAATTGGACTCGAATTATTCTAGTATGTTGTGATATTCCTCACTGATTATTGTTATTGGGTGATTCCCAATCCGTTTTTCTCTATTTTAATCCGCGAATTGTTGATACGGGGAGATTTTACGTAAACCCTCGCCCGTATCGGTTGAACGTTTTTGTCATGAATTGTAATCGGGGATTATGGGTGTATTCCGAACGGTTATTATTGTCCGTTGGGACTGAACTATGTTGATCCTTCATTTAGGAACCGTCGTTTTCCACCCGGACCGTTCGTAGTCGTGTTTCACTTCCGTTTCTTCAAGAATGTCTCAAAGGCAAGTACTTTACATTTGTTTACATGTTCTAGTATTTGAAATTATGGCTGTATCGTGGTTGTTGTGGATGGTTATGTGTATGTTCACCTAGGGACGGTCCAACGGGGCCTCTAGGGATACGTATTGCCGTGAGTGTGCGTATCGCGAACTGTGGTTAGCCACCAGGGATGTCCGACGGGGCTCTGCGGGGTACGGTGGCCGTGAGTCTCGTACCAACGGTTAACTTTGAACTGTGATTTGTTGGAGATAATGTGCTTTGTGATTGTACATCATAAATATTCCGGAATATAAAATGTTTTCTAAAATGACTTTTTGGCGCATATATTCATCTGATTAGAATGTAGTTCAAATGGATTGTACTTGCACTAGCAGTTGTCGCTAACCCCTTAAATGGGGGAAATACTTTTTGTATTTCAGGTATCGATCGTGGGGACAAACGAGCACTTGAGCCGTATGAAGATGAGGGGCAAGCATGATACTGTTCAGTAGACTTTTGTTGGTGTTCAGTTATGTCACTTATTTTTGATGTCTTGTTTTGGGGTTTCTGTATTATAAAACTGGTTTAAGTACTCGAGTACTTCCTTTTTCCAAATTGTTAATGTTGTGTTCCCGTTTCGGGAAATGGATTGATGTTGGATTCTATTCGTCGGGTTGTAGTCTTATATTTGAATTGTCGTTTTATTGATGATTGGTGTCGTTGACAAATGTCTTGTTGGTACGTTAGCCTGGTGGATCCACGGTGTGGGGTCCACGGCGCTGTAATATGCCCTGAATGTCTTGGGGGTGTTACAGCTTCATAGTGTACAAAGTACTGTTTCTGCTTCAAAATTAACACAAAATTTTCTGATGAAACCATTAACTTCAACGAATAAACTGCTTTCTTTGAATATGAATTAGGAGTCGTGACATATACCATTAGAAAGCCAAATGAGTCTAGTTTCCAACAAAAAAATAGCCCCCAGAAATATTAGCTGTGTTTAGCACTAACTTTTCAGCTAGCTTTTCAGCTCTAGTAGCTTCTTTGACCTTTGACTAAAAAAGCTTGTTACGTGAACGCGCAGCTTCTTAAACCAGCTAGCTGATCATTTAGCTTTTCAGCTAGCTGGTTGAGAAGCTAACTAAGTTAGTTTTTTTTTGAAAAAAAACTCCTTTTATATTTTCTATTCCAGAAATATCCTTGACCTAAATTAGAAAAACAAAACAAATGTTGTGGATGTCGTTAAGAATTCCAGTCAGAAAAATAAAAAGTAAAAAAAAAATTCTGAAAATTCTGGAAAATCTAAAAAATCTGAAAAAAATAAAAAAAATCTGAAAATTCTGGAAAATTCTGCAAAATTTAAAAAATCTGAAAAAAAATCGGAACTTTTATTTTTTAAGAAAAATTATCTTGAATAATAATATTAAAAACAGATCTTTTATTTAAAATTAAAAAATAAAAAGTAAAAAATAAAAAATCTGGAAAATTTAAACTAAAAGTTCCGATTCTGAAAAATTCTGGAAAGTTTAAAATAAAATTCTGATAAAAATAAAGATTATCAGAATAAAGCGATGGCTTATGAGATGTCGTTTTACTGCGGAGAGGCAGCCAGAAGGAAAGAAGCGGAAGACCTGCAGTCGGGTTTTGGGAGGCAAGTCAGAAGGGTATCCGAAGGCTCAGTCTGGTTCGCGAGTCTTCGGGAATCAGTCGCCATCAGTTGGTCGAGGAAACGGTTCTAGGTCCGCTCCTGCTGGTTCCGTTCGTGGTCCTTCGTGCTTCAACTGTAGTCGTCCGGGCTACATGATGAGTGAGTGTGATAGGCCTCTGATTCAGTGTTTTGCTTGTTGTAGGATGGGTCATCGTGCTAAGTTTTGTACGGATGCAGCTCGGGCTCCAGTTACTCAGATATCAGCCCCAGCTGCGGGAGAGCCGAGTGTGAATAAGGCAAGCAGTTCCTCGGCCCGCGAGTTTTGGTAGAGGTCGAGGTCGTGGTCAACCTTCTAGAGGAGCTTCTAGTGCGGGTGCATTCCGCCCGAGTGTACGAGATGAGACGAGCAGGAGATCCTGACGCGACGGTGGCTACATGTACTGTCCACATCCTTGATCATCCTGTTTCCGTATTGTTCGATTCTGGTGCTACGCATTCTTTTATATCTATGGATTGCGTGCGTCGTCTGCATGTTGATTGCCTAGTTGCTTGTGAGCCTTTTGTTGTTAAACTTCCTAGTGGGGATAGCATCGTGGGGGATCGTGAGGTTAGAGATTTTCCAGTGAGTATCGCGGGGAGGGTTTGGCCTTTTAATCTGATCGTAGTAGATATTATAGATGAGGATTTGATTCTTGGTGAGGATTGGCTGGACCGTCATGGGGCGATCATGAATTATAGAACGAGGACTGTTTCGATGTTAGCCTCTGACGGTACTGAGCATTCTTTCGTGGGGCGTAAGCGGAGTAGACAGAGACTCTTGATCAGCGCCTTGAGGGCGGTGAGGCTTCTTCGGGGAGGTTGCACGGGTTATTGGTGTTACGCTTTGAGATCGGAAGAAGGGGGAGTCGAGCTCTCGTCTATTCCGGTAGTGTGTGAGTATCCTGATGTCTTTCCAGACGAGTTGCCGGGTTTGCCGCCGGACTGAGAAGTTGAGTTTACCGTCGATTTAGATCCGGGTGCAGCACCAATCTCTAAGAGGCCATACCGTATGGCGCCCGCCGAGATGCTGGAGCTGAAGAAACAGTTGGGAGAGTTGCTAGACATGGGATATATTCGACCGAGCGCTTCACCTTGGGGCGCACCGGTCCTGTTTGTGAAAAAGAAGGATGGGTCACTTTGTTTGTGTATCGACTACCGAGAGTTGAACAAAGTGACCATCAAAAACAAGTATCCGCTCCCGAGGATTGATGATTTGTTTGATCAGTTGCAAGGGGCAACTGTGTTTTCGAAGATTGATTTGAGATCGGGGTATTATCAGCTCTGAGTGAAGGATACCGACATTCCGAAGACGGCCTTTCGGACGAGATATGATCACTACGAGTTTGTGGTTATGCCTTTTGGGCTAACCAACGCCCCAACCGTGTTCATGCAGCTTATGAACAAAGTCTTTATCGAGTACCTCGATAAGTGTGTAGTCGTTTTTATCGATGATATCCTGATTTACTCGAAGAGCGAGGAGGAGTACGCCCGTCATTTGCATATCGTGTTAGATATTTTGAGAATCTTTTTGTGAAGTTCTCAAAGTGTGAGTTTTGGTTACGGGAGGTTATGTTTCTCGGTCATGTGATCTCGGCCGAGGGTGTTCGTGTGGACCCACATAAGGTAGAGGCAGTGTTGGATTGGGCGCCGCCCAAGAACGTGAAGGAGGTCCGCAGTTTTTTGGGATTAGCCGGGTATTACCGTAGATTCGTCGAGGGGTTCTCTAAGCTCGCTCGACCGCTGACTCAGTTGTTATAGAAGTCAGAGAAGTTTGTGTGGACCGATAAGAGGCAGAATAGTTTTGAGGAATTGAAGAAGTGGTTGACGACCGCTCCCGTTTTGGCTTTACCGAGTGGTAATGATGGTTTCTCCGTTTATAGTGATGCGTCGGGCCAAGGGCTCGGATGCGTACTTATGCAGCACGGGAGGACGATTGCCTATGCTTCCCGTCAGTTGAAACCGTATGAATTGAATTACCCTACGCACGATCTTGAGTTGGCCGCAGTCGTATTTGCGTTGAAGATATGGCGTCATTACTTGTATGGCTTGTCGTGTCAGGTTTTCACCGATCACAAGAGCCTAAAGTACATTTTCACCCAGAAAGAGCTCAATATGAGACAGAGGAGATGGTTGGAATTAATTAAGGATTACGATCTCGAGATCTTTTATCATCCGGGCAAGGCTAATGTGGTAGCAGATGCCTTGAGCCGGAAATCGGTATCGCTTCGGGCGCTTGAGTTACTCACGGCCCAGTCGGGACTTCAGCGAGAGTTGATGAGGTTGAGCATTGAGATTATGCGCCCAGAGTTCGGCGATTGCGTACTTTTGAGATTTCTTCATCTCTGGTCGAGGACATTAAATCGGGACAGTTGGAGGACCCGATGTTTATTCAGCTTCGAGAGAGTGTAGGGAAGGGGAAATCCCCGGGATTCGTTATTCATGAGGACGGAGTGTTGAGATACCGAGGTCGGTTGTGCGTTCCGAACGACTCGGAATTGAGACAGAGTATCATGCGAGAGGCTCATGCGTCACCTTACTCAGTCCATCCGGGCTCGAGTAAAATGTATAAAGATCTGAGGAAAAATTTCTGGTGGAATGATATGAAGGAGGTAGTTCAGTTTGTGGCTAAGTGTTTGACTTGTCAGCAAGTCGAGATTGAGCATCAGCGGCCAGCCGAATTATTGAAACCACTTCCCGTTCCGGAATGGAAGTGGGAGGACATCTCTATGGATTTTGTCACGAGTTTGCCGAGGACGAAGACTGGTATGAATATGGTGTGAGTGATTGTAGACCGACTGACTAAGTCGACACATTTTCTGGGCATCAAGGATACTTGGGGTCCAGAAAAGTTGGCTCGTATTTTTATCGCACAGATAGTGAGGCTTCATGGTACACCGAGGACCATTATTTCAGACAGAGATGGCCGATTTGTATCGCATTTTTGGCAGGAGGTACATAAGGCATTGGGGACACAGTTACGTTTGAGCACTTCATTCCATCCCCAGACCGATGGGCAGTCCGAACGTACCATTCAGACGTTCGAGGATTTGTTGCGCGCGTGTGCGTTAGATTGGAGCAGTGACTGGGAGGAGCATTTGGCCCTAATTGAGTTTACTTATAATAATAGCTGGCACGCGTCGATTAAAATGGCACCGTATGAGGCACTTTATGACTGACGTTGTCGATCACCGATATGTTGGGATGAGCCGTCCGATTTGGTTGGCACCGAGCCGGACCTTGTGTTGGAGACGAGGGAGAAAGTTGAATTGATTAGAAAGAGAATGTTGGCTGCTTAGAGTCGACAAAAGTCTTATGCGGATGTTAGGCGTAGACCCTTGGAGTTTGAGGTGGGAGATCATGTTCTGTTGAGAGTGTCTCCGACGAAAGGAGTTTTCCGTTTTGGGAAGAAGGGGAAACTCAGCCCGAGATATATTGGACCTTTCGAGGTATTGGAGAGAGTCGGTGAGTTGGCATACCGTTTGGCTTTACCTCCGTCGCTGAGTCTTGTGCATAACGTATTTCACGTTTCCCAGTTGAGGAAGTACGTTCCGGACCCATCCCACATTATTGACTTTGGGGACGTGGAGATCGAGAAGGATGTTACGTTTGGAGAGAGGCCCGTCAAGATTTTGGAGCGTCGAGACAAACAGTTAAGGCACAAAACCATTCCTTTGGTTAAGGTGCAATGGTCGAGGCACGGAGTAGAAGAAGCGACGTGAGAGTTAGAGGAGGATATGCGTTCGAGACACCCCGAGCTTTTTGATTCTTAAGTTTCGGGACGAAACTTTATTTTAGAGGGGGAGAATGTAATATCCGTAATTTTTCCATTTTTAGTAGTTTTCATTTTTAGTGTATGTCTATTTTTATCGACTCGCTTGTAACCGTTTCTACATTTCAAATCTACTTTGTTCTTGGAGTTTTTACATTTGGACGAGTTTTGATGATGTTTTCACGTAATTTCATTTTATGACATGTTTTGCCGTATGAACGTTCGATTCTTGTAAAACTCGTTCGTTTTCGTTGTTTCTTGGTTTGTACAAGTTCGTATGATTGAGTTGGTCGTGTTGAGACTTTCGGTTTGTAAATCCGACGTCGTTTCGTGATTTTCGGTCATTTGGGCCATTTTTGTAATTTCCTAATAGTTTAGGGAAATCTCGTTTTCGTTGTCGCATTACGGACCCTTCGGTGGTCGGAATTGTATTTTTCTTTAGCGCTTAGCTCCGTCGTCTTGTATGCTTCGCGTTCATGTTCCTAGATTCTGGTCTCGTCGTGCGTTTCGTGTATTGTACCCTCGGCAGTGACTACTGGCGATGTGACATCGGCGATCTTGAAGCTGTGTAGGTAGCGCACGCTACTCCTGTTACCTTGCGTGCGCTACCGATATGCATTTAGCGTACACTAACCCCCTAGTGTTAGCGTACGCTAACGAATGGTGGCAGTAGCCACTGGACCTGTCACGACCCCGTTAGCGCGCTATATATGGCAGTTAGCGTGCGCTAACTTCACAGATTATATAAGTCGTAGGCGATTTGAGCAGCGGTTTATTCTTTTCTCTTCGTTTCTTCGACGTGCGACCTCGGGCGATTTCCACCGTGCGATCGGAGTTCACTTCAAATTCAATAACCGTAGAGTCGTGTTAACATATTATCATCGGCATAATCATCATCCATCGTCCGAATTCAAGGTATTTTTAAATACAGAACCCTAACTCGTCAAATTTGGGGGTTTTCCGGGTTTTGCTAATTGGACTCGAATTATTCTAGTATGTTGTGATATTCCTCACTGATTATTGTTATTGGGTGATTCTCAATCCGTTTTTCTCTATTTTAATCCGCGAATTGTTGATACGGGGAGATTTTACGTAAACCCTCGCCCGTATCGGTTGAACGTTTTTGTCTTGAATTGTAATCGGGGATTATGGGTGTATTCCGAACGGTTATTATTGTCCGTTGGGACTGAACTATGTTGATCCTTCGTTTAGGAACCGTCGTTTTCCACCCGGACCGTTCGTAGTCGTGTTTCACTTCCGTTTCTTCAAGAATGTCTCAAAGGCAAGTACTTTACATTTGTTTACATGTTCTAGTATTTGAATTATGGCTGTATCGTGGTTGTTGTGGATGGTTATATGTATGTTCACCTAGGGACGGTCCAACGGGGCCTCTAGGGATACATATCGCCGTGAGTGTGCGTATCGCGAACTGTGGTTAGCCACCCAGGGATGTCCGACGGGGCTCTGCGGGGTACGGTGGCCGTGAGTCTCGTACCAACGGTTAACTTTGAATTGTGATTTGTTGGAGATAATGTGTTTTGTGATTGTACATCATAAATATTCCGGAATATAAAATGTTTTCTAAAATGACTTTTTGGCGCATATATTCATCCGATTAGAATGTAGTTCAAATGGATTGTACTTGCACTAGCAGTTGTCGCTAACCCCTTAAATGGGGGAAATACTTTTTGTATTTCAGGTATCGATCGTGGGGACAAACGAGCACTTGAGCCGTATGAAGATGAGGGGCAAGCATGATACTGTTCAGTAGACATTTGTTGGTGTTCAGTTTATGTCACTTATTTTTGATGTCTTGTTTTGGGGTTTCTGTATTATAAAACTGGTTTAAGTACTCGAGTACTTTCTTTTTCCAAATTGTTAATGTTGTGTTCCCGTTTCGGGAAATGGATTGATGTTGGATTCTATTCGTCGGGTTGTAGTCTTATATTTGAATTGTCGTTTTATTGATGATTGGTGTCGTTGACGAATGTCTTGTTGGTACGTTAGCCTGGTGGATTCCACAGTGTGGGGTCCACGGCGCTGTAATATGCCCTGAATGTCTTGGGGTGTTACAACTTCATAGTGTACAGAGTACTGTTTCTGCTTCAAAATTAACACAAAATTTTCTGATGAAACCATTAACTTCAACGAATAAACTGCTTTCTTTGAATATGAATTAGGAGTCGCGACATATACCATTAGAAAGCCAAATGAGTCTAGTTTCCAACAAAAAAATAGCCCCCAGAAATATTAGCTGTGTTTAGTACTAGCTTTTCAGCTAGCTTTTCAGCTCTAGTAGCTTCTTTGACCTTTGACTAAAAAAGCATTACGTGAGCAGCGAACTTCTTAAACCATTAGTGATCATTTAGCTTTTAAATTGGTTGAGAAGCTAACTAAGTTAGTTTTTTTTTTTTGAAAAAAAAACTCCTTTTATATTTTCTATTCCAAAAATATCCCTGACCTAAATTAGAAAAACAAAACAAATGTTGTGGATGTCGTTAAGAATTCCAGTCAGAAAAATAAAAAGTAAAAAAAAAATTCTGAAAATTCTGGAAAATCTAAAAAATCTGAAAAAAAAATAAAAAAAAATCTGAAAATTCTGGAAAATTCTGCAAAATTTAAAAAATCTGAAAAAAAATTGGAACTTTTATTTTTTAAGAAAAATTATCTTGAATAATAATATTAAAAATCAGATCTTTTATTTAAAATTAAAAAATAAAAAGTAAAAAATAAAAAAAAATCTGGAAAATTTAAAATAAAAGTTCCGATCTGAAAAATTCTGGAAAGTTTAAAATAAAATTCTGAGAATTCTGAAAATAATAATATAAAAATCAGAACTTTTACTTTTTATTTTTGAATTTTAAATAAAAGATCTGACTTTTAATATTATTATTTCAGATAATTTTTTCTGGTTTATATCAACACAATTTAAATTCTTAAAAAATGGACTATAATATGATGATAAAGTTTAAAAGAAAAGAAAAATAAAAGTAATGCCCTTAAATGTCATTTTACAAAAATATCAGCTTCTTAATCAGCTAATTTGCTAAACACCTACATTAAAATCAGCTAGCTTATCAGCTACCTAACTTGACTACCTAACGGCCGGTTTACTGGCTACCGGCGACTGTCATTATCGGCTAGCTTTTCATTCTGAATAGCTTTTCAGCTAGTTTTGCTAAACACAGCCTAAGTATGAAGAGTTATGATGCATTGAATGGAGACTGATACGATGCTAAGCATATACAAATGGGTTGCTTCATAGTGTACAAATAAGCATCGTAGTAGTCTCCATTAAAGGCATCATAGTAAATGTACTGTTATGATACTTATTTTATATAAATGTACTGCTTATAGGTACAAAGTACTACTTCTGCTTCAAAATTTGACTTATAACATATTGCTTCTTAGCTCATAACTACACTACTTCATAGCATACAAGATACTGCTTCTATTTCAAAATTTGCACGAAAAAATCCTCCTCAAACCGTCAACTTTAGTAAATAAACTACTTTCATTGGATATGAATTAGGAGTCATGCCATATATCATTGAAAAGCCATGAGAGTCTAGTTTCCAACACAAAAAAGAACACTAAAGATATTAAGTATGGAGTATGGGTGTTCAAACCTGCCCGACCCGGTTGACCCGTCCCAATTACCCGACTACCCGGGAACTTTTTACCGGGTAATTTTTTTAATTACTCGGATTTAGCGGACCGGGTACCCGACCCGCTAATTATGTGAGTTACCAGGCCGGGTAATGGGCCGACCAAATAAAATTAGCGGGTACCCGCCGACCCGGTAACTTTTTTTTTTTTTTTTTTCTCACTACATATTTTATTTAACCATTTCAAAAATTATGGATAGAATTAGTATGTATTTACTTACATTTTAATAATATTAACATTACAATACCTATGTAAAATTTGGTCCATGTTAATCTTATGCTCTAATTTTTTTTTCCTTTTCATGAATCAAATTTTTTTATAATTTAAATCTCATTAACTATTTTAAATTATGACATCAAAATTACAAAAACGAGTATGTATTAATGTAATATAGTAGTCTAATTTCAAAGTAAATAGATTAAATATTTCATAAAATATCTTAATATGTTAGAACCAATGATAATAAAATGAATGTTATAATTATTGTAAATAATTTTCTTACTTTTAATTTAATTTCTTTTTGTAGAATCAATCGAGCAAATAAATTAAATTAAAGTTAAATTTTCTTAATATTTGATTTAATCATAACACATAACATCAAAATTAGAATAAATTCTTGCTAATTTAAAGTTAAATATTTTTGTTGAAGTTGAAAAAAATATAGCAAAAAAATCACACAAACACACACACACACACACACACACACACACATATATATATATATATATATAATTATAAGAATAATAATATATATGATTAAAAAAACTCGGGTACCCGGCTACCTGGTGACCCGACCCGGAAATTCGGGTACCCGGATTTTATGGGCCTGGCCATGGGCCGCCTAAATAGTACCCGGAATTCCGGATACCCGAAAAAGCGAGTACCCGAAAAGCAGGGTACCCGCTTATGAACACCCCTAGTATGGAGATAGTTATGATACTTTGAATGCAGATTGTCATGATGCTTGTTTTATAAGAATATACAAATGCACTGCTTCATGGTGTATAAATGCACTACTTGTTTTTTTTTTTTTTTATATTTTTAGGTATGTTATATGCATCTTAAATAATAGATCATGAAAAGACGATTAATTTGATATTTTTTACTTTAAATGAGAAATAAATGAATAAGTTAGTGTATTTCAACTAGAGACAATTTATTTATGAAGAGACGAGATTACTCTTCTCCTTGATTAATGTCATCCACATGCCATTTATGTAATACCCATATTTTTTTCGCTTCCGTATTGTTCGACTCAATCGACTCGTTTGGGTTCTTTGATACTTCTGACCTTGTGTTGTTTTTCGCCTTTGTCATTCGAGCGAGTTTTGATATTGTTCCAGACTGATCTGTTTATCGTTGTGACCTTTCCAAGTTCGGTTCGATTTCCTGTAAATCTTGTGTGAAATTAACACCCCATGGTTCCTATAAGTTCTTTTAATGCCTTGAGTTAGGGTGTGAACTTCGTATTTGTTGTTCGATTGTTGTGTTGTTGTTGTTTTTTTGTTCGATCATAGTTGTCGATTGTGGCCGATTTGATCGTTGGCGTTCAATCATTGTTGTTTGATCGTTGTTGCTCGATCGTTATTATCCGATTGTTATCATTTGATTTTGTATCGTGATTTTTTTGGAGCGTTCGGATCACTTCGTAATTTCCTTAAGTTCAAAAATTGTCCTCGTATTCGATCTTCCAAACCTTTGGGTTGTTGGAATTTCGTATTTGTTCAGCGATAAACTCGTGTTTTGATTGCTGTGCTGATCGGGTTGGTCAACCATATTGATTTTTGTTCGTTACGGTGTAGCGATATGGATGGTAGCAGTCACGTAAAACATGTGGTTCGTTGTGGGTTGTCAGCAGCCGATAACGTGTGTTATCTAAGATTGCCTTGCGTCGATTGTTTCATGTTTTAAGTTTCGGGGACGAAACTTCTTTTAAGGGGGGTAGAATGTAATACCCGTATTTTTTATTTTTATATTTTTTTCGATTCTAGTGACTCGTTTGTATTCATTGACACATTTTGGACATGTTTGTTCAGCACTTTTTGTCATACAAGTGAGTTTTGATATTTCTTTGGATTAAACGGCATACTATTTCAACCTTTCCAGATTTAGGTTCGACTTTGTACATTCACCATAAATTCCAGAAAAATCCAAAATTTCTAAAATTTTGCAGCATTGTAGAGAATTGAGTTAGATTTCCAATGGTTTAAACGATGAGTTAATCGAAGTCCGGACGAAGGAGTTATGGTCGAAATAGCCGACTTTGGTGTAGTGACACGGCCGTGTCGTACTAGTTTAGAAAGCAAAAACTTTCTGGACAGGTGACACGAGCCATGACCCGACCGTGTCATCTGACACGACCAAAAAATGCTAAAATCTAGAAAATTCTTCCGGATGAGTATAAATAGCTATCTCACTGATTTCTGAAGTGTTCTAGGGCATTCTTTCGACCCAACCTCATTCTCCACCAATATTTTCAGTTTTGTGCTCCAAAATCGAGCCATAAACTTGTTCCTATCATCATAGAATCCGGATATCAAGGTTGTTCTCGAAGAATTATCCTTTTTTCTGGGTTAAATCAAGATATGTGATGAAGTTCTTCAACTTCCTCCAATAGATTCTTATTAGTTATTGTTTCTAGGATGATTCTTAGGTGTTCTTGGGTTCTTAGATGTTCTTGAGTGGTTTTCATCGACTCTAGCGGGGTAGAGATTGAATTCTTCAACTATATCATTTCTTATACTCAATGCCCGCTAGATGCTCGATAAAAATCCCCTTAGAGTATGAATTCGAATTCTACGTGTTATTGTGATTTGAATCAGTAGCCGTGATACGAGTCTTGCTATATTGGTCACTTTAGGTTCGGAAATTGGGGATTGATAGCTCCGAGTTTTACCAACCTCATTTAATCGTCGAAATACTCAAGGCAAGTATCTTGTCCATACATTTCATGTTTCGTAGAAGTAATGGTTGGTAATTATATATATGTGCAATCCGAACGTTTTAATGACCTTTCAAAAGGATCGGTATATTCTCGATAAATGTTGTTATTCAAAAGATAACTCAAGCATTTTGGGAATAAATGTGCTTTATTGTATATGTGTATTAGTGTTGCGTGATTGTGATTGTATTAGGTGATTATAGTAGACCTTTCTACTGGTTGAAGATTGTGTATTGATGCGTATTCGTTTGGTGAATATATGGCATGGTGTGATATTAGTTGTTACTCCTTTGTAAAGAGGTTGTGATGCTTAGTATTGTTTGGTAATGGTATTTGCTTGTTGTAGTGGGACTGTTGTAAGAGATGTGCCACCGGGTAAGATTTGTTGAATCTGCGGGATCCGTCCTTGCTAGTACGGGTCGGGCATGACTGTAGGGTTATCTAATCGGGTATGTCTTGCGGGGACTCCGAGGTTCGTGACTTGCTAGCCCGATGCCGGTGTAATATCCGCATTTTTCTTTTTTTCGTATTTTCATTTTGGTGTATTTTTCATTTTTAGCAACTCTCTTGTAACTGTATTGATATTTCGAGAATATTTAATATTGGACCTTTTGTCGCCCGAGCTTGTTTCGGACCCGTTTTACTCAATTCCGCGTTTTATGTAATTTTCGTTGCTATTTCGTTCGATTCTCGTAATCGTTGTTCGGAACCGCCGTTTCGGGATTGCCGAAGATCCATCTCATGTTATTATGCGTGTTGTGAGTTTTTGTTTGGTATTTCGACCGTGTATCGTGCATTTCGGATGTTTGGGGCCGTTTTGTAATTTTCCAAAGTTTTGGGGTAATTGCTATCCTTGTCATTTCCGAACCCTCGGGTAGTCGGAATCACGTTTCATTTTAACGCTTTAGTTTCTGACTTGAATCCGTCGTGAGTGTACACGTTGGTCGTTGGTACGCCTTGGTATTTTCCGATCATTCCTCGTCGAGTAGTTACTTCAGATTCTGGCCTGCTGTCACAGGCCATGTTACGGCCGTAAGCCAGCGATGTTACGGCCGTAAGACTCGAGAGTTACGGCGGTAAACTTCCCTTTATGCGACCGTAACAAGACTTCGTTTTCTTGCTTTTGATCAAGTGAGAAGCTACGGGCGTAACATGCATGCATTACGGCCGTAAGAATTCATACGGCCGTAATCGTGTATTGATACCGCCGTATGTCGACTTCGTTGAATTGCCCAGTTTCGTTCCAGAGGCCAGTTACGGCCGTAAAGACAGGCACGTTACGGCTGTAATGTTCTTATGTTATGGCCGTAAGTGAGGTATGTTACGGCCGTAACACCTGCCAATATATAATCTGGCAGCGACCGATTTTTCTTCATTTCTCATCTTCCTCTTTTCTCTTCGCGACGGGAACGACTTTGGAAGCTAGGGTTCGTCCGATTTTTACCCAAACTCCATTGAGGAGTATATTCAAGCATCATATCATCCACCTATCACTAATCATCCGCTGTTCATCTTCGAATCAAGGTAAATCTCTTAGAACCTTACTTTTGGGAATTTTGGGGATTTTCAATTTATGACCATTTCGTTCCGTGTGGTTGATTAATCCTTGATGGGTATGATTAATCTTAGTTGTATTCATGTGTTTCATACGGATTTTCGGTGATTTTCGGTGTGTTTTTGAAATTGATAGGGTTTGGGGTTATTGTCCGGCCTCGTCGATTTTGTCGTACGGAATTATATGAATCGTAGTTGGGTTTCTGGGAGTTTTATGTTGTCGTTGTTTTGTCGAGTTGTTGTAATCGTGTTCGACGAATCGTCTAGGTTCGGTGTTCGGTTTCTCGCAATCACGGTCGTAATATTTTCCGTTTCTCGTCGTCGTGCAATCGAGGCAAGTATTCCTTAATGAACTTACACTCTTAACATGGTAGTTTTTCGTGAGAAATTGGGTGTGTGTGTATGCTCACTACGGGTTAGATCCGACGGGGTCTCGGTAGGGGTCCACAGAGACGTGATCGACGAGCTTTGCTTTTAACCACTATGGGTTAGATCCGACGGGCTCTCGGTAGGGGTTCACAGAGGCGTGGATCGACGGTTAATTGTGGTGCATTTTACAAATGTATTTTGGACATTTCCGGAAATGAGTGAATTTGAACTGTGATTTATTGATTGCATTCTTTGACTAAATGTGCAAGATGTAAGTTGTCCATTTGGCCTACTTGTACTAGCGTAATTGCTAACCCCTTAGGAGGACCCTTTCTGGGGAAATTCGTTTTATGAATTTCAGGTTATGTTCAGCCGGACGAGCGGGCATTGGGACAGTACGAGGATGCTGGTCAGGGTTGTTGACATGTGCAAGCTAGTTTCTTTATTTTGCGTTGTCCATTTCAATATGGTTGTTTTCTCAACTTGTGAACTAATAGACGTACTCAAATACTTAGGAGCTTTTGATTTTCTTTGAAAAATGTATTGGGTTGTCAGTTATGTTTTCATTGGTTCATTATTGTTGCTTGAATGACCGGTCGAACCGGGTGGAATATTATTGTTTTGCGTCTTTATGATGTTGTGTTATTGCGTCGACTCCGTGAGTCGACGAGTGAAGTTGATTACCTAGCCTGATGGGTCCCATGTAGGGGTCCACGGTGCTATTACATTCCCGGGATTTCTTGGGGGTGTTACAGAAAATGGTATCAGAGCGCACTGGGTTTATGGGTACTTAGGCTTATCGGTTAATTGGGTCTAGTTGTGTTTTGTTTTGCACATTGTCACCCCGTTGCCATCATCCCGGTACTTCCGGTGCTCGTAAGTTTTCCTTACTCGATTATTTGTTTCCTTGTATCGTACTTTCGATTCTTGAACTGTGACAGTTTTTCCTCTCATCCTTACCATCGTATTGAAATTGCTACCTCTTATCTTCAGTATGGATGCTGGGAGAGGCCGAGGTAGAGGTCGCGGCCGTGGCCGTGGACGCGGTCGGGGACGTGGGCCAGCCACGTCACACAATTCTGGAGTTGGTAGTACTGATGGTCATCAAAGCCATAGTGCTACTCAGGAGGGCGCAAACGGTAGTGGCGCCGATCTTGGTGTTGCAGCTGTGATGCAACAAATGGTGAACCAAATGGCTGCGATAGCTCAGGCGGTTCAGAACCCGACTCCGGCCCATGCTGCTAGGGGCGGAGCAAACCGTTGGCTTCAGGATGTCATCAAGATGCATCCTCCTCAGTTATCGGGGGCTTCAGACCCGATTGGCTGGGAGGGTGGATCAAGGAGATATCCAAAGTCTTTGTTGCCACCAACTATCCCGAGAATCGCAAGGTCCCTATTGCCCAGTACTTTCTCACTGGGGACGCTACTGACTGGCGGGAGGCTGTTGAGTCTAAGGATCACGCCGCTTCATGGGTCGAGTTCAAAGATCTGATGGAGACCGAGTATTGCCCGTGGCCAGTTAAGCAGGCTCGAGTCCATGATTTTTATGATGCTCAGCCTCGGGTCATTCCTGTTTCTCAGGCTATTGCTGATTACAACCGGGAGTTGGGCTTTGTGAAGACCAAGTTAGAGAGAAGAGAGACAAGATTTTTCATTTTTCCAGACGGATGAAACTGAAGATTCGTGACTACATGTCTAGGCTCGCCTGCACCACCTTGAAGGATTATCACAGTAGAGCTCTTACCTATGATATGTCTTGGACGGCTAGTGAGGCGGCTCGTGAGAGCAAGAAACAGAAGTCCGCCGGAAATTTTTCGGGCCACAAGGGTGGAGGTTAGCAGAAATCTCAGTCTACTAATGTTCCCGCTCGTAGTAATCCAGCTCGTTCTTCTGGGGGTTTCCGCGGGGCTGCCAGTACTCCTTCCACTGATGTGAAGTGTTTTAACTGTGGCCGACCGAGCCACATCAGTCGAGCTTGTCTGAGTCCGTTGCTGACGTGTATCGGTGTGGCCAGCCGGGCCACAAGGCTGCTTTCTGTGCTGAGAGAGAGTGCCCAGGCTTCCTTCCCAGCACCTAGGGAGACGAGTGTGAACCAAGGGCCATCTAATCCATAGCCTCCGCCGAGTGCCAGTCGAGGAAGAATTCGGGGCCAGCCCGCTAGAGGGGGAGCTTCCAGTGTCAGCTCTGCTCATACACGAGTTTACGAGATGAGGAGGGCCGATGATTTAGCAGCCACTGTGGCAACAGACACCGTTCATATCCATTCTCATCCTGTCAGTGTGCTTTTCGATTCGGGTGCTACGCATTCATTCATATCTCGGGAGTGTGTGCGCTGTTTGAGTCTTGACTGTTTGTCGCCTTGTGAGCCTTTCATCGTTAAACTTCCTAGCGGTGATAGGATCGTTGGTGATCGAGAAACCCGAGACTGTTCTGTGTGTATTTGTGATAGGGCTTGGCCCTCTAATCTTATTGTTGTGGGCATCGAGGGTGAGGATTTGATTCTCGGGGATGATTGGCTCGAGCGGCATGGTGCAATCATGAATTACCGCACGAGAATCATCACCATGCTAACCAAGGACGGCACCGAGCACTCTTTCACGGGGCGAAAGAGAAACCAGAAATTCGTAATCAACGCCTTGAAGGCAATGAGACTCCTATAGAAGGGGTGTACTGGTTATTGGTGTTACGCATTGAAGGCGGAGGATGGTGGAGTCGAGCTTTCATCGATTCCAGTCGTTAGTGAGTTTCCTGACGTCTTTCCTGCCGAGTTACCGGGGTTGCCAGTGGACCGTGAGGTTGAGTTTTCTATTGAACTAGAGCCGGGTGCGGCTCCAATTCCGAAGGCGCCGTATCACATGGCACCTTCAGAGATGTATGAGTTGAAGAAGCAGTTGAGTGAGCTTCTTTAGTTGGGGTATATTCGGCCGAGCGCTTCACCTTGGGGCGCACCGGTTCTGTTTGTGCGGAAGAAGGATGGTTCACTGCGTTTATGACTACAGCGAGCTAAACAATGTGACCATCAAGAACAAGTATCCCTTGTCGTGAATTGATGACTTGTTCGATCAGTTGCAGGGAGCTGCGGTATTCTTGAAGATCGACTTGAGATTGGGGTACTACCAGCTTCGGGTGAAGGAGTCCGACATTCCTAAAAAAGCTTTTCGGACGAGATGCGGACATTATGAGTTTGTGGTCATGCCCTTCGGGTTGACTAACGCACCGACGATGTTCATGCAGTTGATGAACAAGGTCTTTATTGAGTATTTGGATAAGTGTGTCGTCGTCTTCATTGACGATATCCTTATTTATTCGAGGAACGAAGAGTAGCATGCGCATCATTTGCGCGTGGTGTTAGATATTTTGAGGACCGAGCGACTCTATGCGAAGTTCTCGAAATGTGAGTTCTGGCTGAAGGAAGTGATGTTTCTAGGTTATGTGATTTCAGCCGAGGGGGTCCGTGTGGATCCACAGAAGGTTGAGACAGTGTTGGATTGGGCACCGCCTAAGAATGTTAAGGAGGTCCATAGTTTCTTGGGTTTGGATGGATACTACCGTAGGTTCATCGAGGGGTTCTCGAAACTAGCTCGGCCACTTACACAATTGCTCCAGAAATCCGAGAAGTTCGTCTGGAATGACGAGAGACAGGCGAGTTTTGAGGAGCTGAAGAGGCGTTTGATTTCAGCCCCGATCTTAGCGTTGCCGTGTAGCAACGAAGGTTTTGCTATTTATAGTGATGCTTCGGGTGAGGGTCTTGGGTGCGTATTGATGCATCATGGCAAGACCATTGCATATGCGTCGAGACAGTTGAGGCCGTACGAGCTCAACTACCCTACTCACAATTTGGAGTTAGCGGCAGTTGTCTTTGCCCTCAAGATTTGGCGTCACTATCTTTTTGGCTCCACATGTCAGATTTTTACTGATCATAAAAGTTTGAAGTACATATTCACTCAGCGGGAGCTGAATATGAGGCAGAGGAGGTGGCTGGAATTGATTAAGGATTATGACCTCGAGATCCTTTATCATCCGGGCAAGACGAACGTCGTGGCAGATGCCTTGAGTTAGAAACCGGTTGCGTTGCGGACGCTCGAGATGCTTATGTCTCGACCTGAGCTTCAGCGGGATTTGATTGAGTTGAATGTTGATATTTCGTTGCCAGGAGATGTCGGGCAACTTTGCGCTTTGGAGATTTCATCGTAGTTGATAGATGAAATTAAGCAGAAGCAGATGGAGGATCTGATCGTCGTTGTAGGTCCCCTTTGTGTTGGGACGAATTGTCTGAATCTATTGGTACGGAACCTGATATGTTATTGGCAGCCCACGAGAAGATTTCCCTGATCAAGAGTCGTCTATTAACGACCCAAAGTCGCCAGAAATCATATGCAGATAATCGTCGACGACCACTCGAGTTTGAGTTTGGTGACCATGTATTAGTCAAGGTATCTCCTACTCGAGGTGTTTTCCGATTCGGGAAGAGAGGCAAGTTGAGCCCAAGGTATATTGGTCCGTTTGAGATCCTGGAACGAGTAGGCGACCTAGCCTATCGTTTAGCATTACCACCAGCTTTGAGCCAGATTCACAACGTATTCCATGTATCTCAATTGAGGAAGTATGTTGCTGACCCAAGCCACATTATTCAATTCGACGAGGTCGAAATAGCCGATGACCATTCGTATGAAGAACGGCCTGTGCAGATACTTGAGAGAAGAATCAAACAGGTGAGGAACAAGGCGATTCCCTTATTAAAAATTCAGTGGTGGAGACATGGAGTCGAGGAAGCTACGTGGGAGACTGAAGATAGCATGCGAGAAAAATACCCCGAGATGTTTACCCCTTAGTTTCGGGGACGAAACTCCTTTTAAGGGGGGGAGTATGTATTACCCTCGTCTTTACTATTGTATTTTCTGATTTAAACCAAGTATTTTCGCACCATATCTGTATTGTTGTAGCAAGTATAATGACGAATTATGTTAAGTTGGAATCAAGGTCATTCATACTATATCAATTGTTGGGTGATATTAGGAGAATTCCATTTATGCTTGTTATAGAACTTAACGTACGTTAACCTATATTCTTTACGTACGCTATGTACGTAGCCTTACGTATGTAACATTCATATGTCAACGTACGTAATGCGAGAGATCCATCAACAGCCCGCCTTTCGGCGGGTGGGACCGAACGGGGGTAGGTGGTCGGGAGTCGATCGCCATAGCCAAGTCAACAGCTATTACGTACGTAATAGTTACATATTTACGTACATAACGATTTGCGTGTTTTAAGTCAGAAAGATCTGATGAAATTGATTACGTACGTAATGTTCATGAGATTACGTACGTAAGGGCTTTAACGTACGTTAAACCCTTCTCCTTAACGTACGTAATGCTGAGTTCAGGTTATAAAAATATGACTTGCCTTTCATTTCCTGCTCGACCCTCTCAACCTCCCCACTGAGAAAACGATTCCCTTCCCTGCCAACTCCATTTCTAGCCCTTCTAACTTGTGTTGGAGTTTCAGCACTTGGTTTGTGACTTGGAGATTAGGAGATTGAAGTGTGTCCCTTGAAGTGTTGGTGTTGTTCTTCATTTTGAGGTTGGTCATTCTTTAACTCATATTTAATCTATGCTTATAATGATGTTAGTATATAAACACTTCACATAATGTTAGTTTAAGCTAGTATAAACTTGATAAGTTGATTAAATCATGCTCAAACTAAGTGAAGATCAACATTTACGGGTATTAATATTACTTCTTGATGTATAATAACTTCATAATATGGTTGTGTTGATAATGACAGATAAAACCTGATTTATAATATGATAATCGGAAGTTGATTATAGTCTCAACACTAGGAACATGTTAGGGATGAAATCCTTAATGATTAGAGGGGAGAGATACTAATCTTGTCTTGAACATTCAATTGATTCTTGAAGGTAATATCGAACCATAATTTTGGCCTCTAAAACCAATACCTTCGTAATAAATTGTTGGAAGAATTATGTTAACCCTTTGAAGATAATTTTCACAAGATGGGATGAAGTTACATTCAGAATTACAAGTATCCAATGATATAACTAGGCTTTTAATAATTCTTCAAAAGTAAAACAATGGATTTTGATAGAAGGAAGTTGTAATCTTCATATGTTCAAGTTAATCGATTTCGTTGATAACTTAAAAGGGTGTTAATCACTACATTAATATGTTGATAATGTTCTTAAGAGGATTGTAGTGAATATGGAGATACAAATGCGGTAGATGAGTAGCCGAGTTCCATTTCATTAATCCGTGTGTATTAGGAGACGTAAATTTAGATGATGTTCTTAGTTCACTAAAAACTTGAACTTATGCTTTCATATAGGAATCATTTTTAATGTAATTGTTGGTAAAATAATGAAGAACATAATTAAACACAAACTTATATCGTAATCGGAAGTGCCGATGATTTGAAAAGATGTTTTCACAATGTTACATTGGTAATAATTTGGACTTCAAGTATTCGACATTAATGTTAGAATATGTGAATGAACATGATAAACATATGATGATTTGTAATTGGAACATTAAAGTGATCAATAGGATAATTGATTTATTCAAGTAAATTTACGAATATTGTTTATGTAAGGATACCGTTATCGTACGAATGTGTTGTTGATTGAATTACATTTCATTCAAGATTTCTTGTTCACGTGAGTATTGTTAGACGGGGATACCGTTCGTTTGACCATTCAAAGAAGGATTATTCATCTACGGAATTGAGGCAAGTTATCTTGCTTGGTTATAATGATGGTTGAATTCTTGTAATTATTATGCGTTTCGTGTGTATGAAATGTTCTGATAATCTATGATTCGTGATATGGTGATGCCCTTGATCGTATTATCATGGTGTTGGGATGATATACCCGAAATTACCGTTCTTGTTACCGTTGGTCCTTTTGAGCTTTGTTGATACTTCGGTAAGTTGTTCGATTCCTTGATAAAGGTGTAATTCATTGAGTTTCGTTGTCATGTAGTATCGTGACATCTCTGGAGTCATATCTGCGTGCCGATTGGTTATGTGTAGGATTTTTAGCCGGGCACTTGATGATCATGCGTGGATGTTTTCCGCATTTAGATCGTGCACACGAGACGTAGTTCGTGAGGCTAATTAGGTACATCGTCCCACGTATATTCTGGATTCCGTATACGGGGTGGACATGTGCACGGATACATTTCCGGATCGGGCATACTGTGACGTCCGTCTTGAGCCATATTATAAGGTCGTTCGTATATTTGGTTATGTTCGACAGTTGGGACTGACTGTTTATATGCTTGCGGGGTATATTCAGTAGTCGATTGTTTTCTTTGAGATTCGTATATATATATGAATTGTATAATGTCATGAGAATTATTATCATGTATAGCTGACCCTGTGGTTTGGGGCGAAATACTTGTATTTCAGGGCGAGGAAAGGGCAAGGCAAGAATGTACTTAAGGGAAAGTCTCCTGGATTGGTGATTCACGAGGACGGTGTGTTGAGATTCGAGAGCCGACTTTGTGTACCGAACGACTTGGAATTGAGGCAGAGTATTTTGCGAGAGACCCATGCTATGCCTTACTCAGTTCATCCCGGTTTGAGTAAGATGTACAAGGACCTGAGGAGGAATTTCTGGTGGAATGACATGAAGGAGGATGTGGCACGATTTGTAGCGAGACAATTGACTTGTCAGTAGGTCAAAATCGAGCATCAGCGGCTAGCCGGGTTATTGCAGTCGCTTCCCGTTCCGAAATGGAAATGGGAGGATATTTCGATGGACTTCGTCACGAGCTTTCCGAGATCGAAGTGTGGTATGAATATGGTTTGGGTGATTGTGGATCGCCTGACCAAGTCGGCGCATTTTCTGGGCATCAAGGATACTTGGGGTCCGGAGAGATTAGCTCGTGTATTTATTGCGCAGATTGTGAGGCTTCACGGTACTCCTAAGTCCATTGTTTCGGATTGTGATGGACGTTTTGTATCACACTTTTGGCGGGCGGTACATGAGGCGTTGGGTACTCGTTTGCGTCTGAGTACTTCTTTTCACCCTCGGTCGGATGGGCAGTCGGAGCGACTATTCATACATTTGAGGATATGTTGCGTGCTTGTGCTCTCGATTGGAGCAGTGATTGAGAGGAGCATTTGCCATTGATCGAATTCACGTACAACAATAGTTGGCAGACGTCGATTCGAATGGCACCGTATGAGACACTTTATGGGCGACGATGTCGATCGCCGATTTGTTAGAACGAGGCATTCGATTTGGTTGGGACCAAACCGGATATCGCTATGGAGAAAAGGCGGAAGGTGGAATTGATTCGGGAGAGGATATTGACTGCTCAGAGTCGACAGAAGTCGACCTTTAGAATTCGAAGTGGGAGACCACATTTTGCTAAAGGTTTCGCCGACGAGGGGAGTTTTCTGCTTCGGCAAGAAGGGAAAGTTGAGTCCGAGACTTATTGGGCCCTTCGAGATTCTCGAGAGAGTCGGTGAGTTGGCATACCGTTTGGCGTTGCCTCCGGCCTTAACGTTTTCTTGCTTTTGATCCAGTGAGAAGTTACGGGCGTAACATGCATGAATTACGGCCGTAAGAATTCATACGGCTGTAATCGTGTATTGATACCGCCGTATGTCGACTTCATTGAATTGCCCAGTTTCGTTCCAGAGGCCAGTTACAGCCGTAAAGACAGGCACATTACGGCCGTAATGTTCTTATGTTACGGCCGTAAGTGAGGTATGTTACGGCCGTAACACCTGCCAATATAATCTGGTAGCGACCGATTTTTCTTCATTTCTCATCTTCCTCTTTTCTCTTCGCGACGGGAACAACTTTGGAAGCTAGGGGTTCGTCCGATTTTTACCCAAACTCCATTGTAGGAGTATATTCAAGCATCATATCATCCACCTATCACTAATCATCCGCTGTTCATCTTCGAATCAAGGTAAATCTCTTAGAACCTTACTTTTGGGAATTTTGGGGATTTTCAATTTATGACCGTTTCGTTCCGTGTGGTTGATTAATCTTTGATGGGTATGATTAATCTTAGTTGTATTCATGTGTTTCATACGGATTTTCGGTGATTTTCGGTGTGTTTTTGAAATCAATAGGGTTTGGGGTTATTGTCCGCCCTCGTCGATTTTGTCGTACAAAATTACATGAATCGTAGTTGGGTTTCCGGGTGTTTTTCATTATCGTTGTTTTGTCGAGTTGTTGTAATCGTGTTTGACGAATCGTCTAGATTCGGTGTTCGGTTTCTTGCAATCGCGGTCGTAATCTTTTCCGTTTCTCGTCGTCGTGCAATCGAGGCAACTATTCCTTAATGAACTTATACTCTTAACATGGTAGTTTTGCATGAGAAATTGGGTGTGTGTGTGTGTATGTTCACTACGTGTTAGATCCGATGGGGTCTCGGTAGGGGCGTGAATCGAGGAGCTTTGCTTTTAACCACTACGGGTTAGATCCGATGGGGTCTCAGTAGGTGTCCACAGAGGCGTGGATCGACGGTTAATTGTGGTGCATTTTACAAATGTGTTTTGGACTATGACATTTCCAGAAATGAGTGAATTTGAATTGTGATTTCTTGATTGCATGCTTTGACTAAATGTGTAAGATGTAAGTTGTTTATTTGGCCTACTTGTACTAGCGTAATTGCTAACCCCTTATGTGGACCCTTTCTGGGGAAATTCGTTTTATGAATTTCAGGTTATGTTCAGCCGGACGAGCGGGCATTGGGACAGTACGAGGGTGCTGGCCAGGGTTGTTGACATGTGGAAGCGAGTTTCTTTATTTTTCATTGTCCATTTCAATATGGTTGTTTTCTCAACTTGTGAACTAATAGACGTACTCAAATACTTAGGAGCTTTTGATTTTCTTTGAAAAATGTATTGGGTTGTCAGTTATGTTTTCATTGGTTCATTATTGTTGCTTGAATGACCGGTCGAACCGGGTGGATTATTATTGTTTTGCGTCTTTGTGATGTGGTGTTATTGCGTCGACTCCGTATGTCGACGAGTGAAGTTGATTACCTAGCTTGGTGGGTCCATGTAGGGGTCCACGGCGCTGTTACATTCCCGGGATTTCTTGGGGGTGTTACAGCCGGGATAACTTGTGGGTTGTCCAATCGGGTATGTCTTGCGGGGAATCCAAAGTTGGTAGCTTGTTAGCGCGATGTCGGGATAACTTATGGTTGTGGTTTGGGTGTGTGATGTACGTGTCATGAGTTGTCCAATGAGGTATGTCTTGCGGGGATTCTGAGGTTCGTGGGTTGCTAGCCCGATGCCGGGATAACTTGTGGGGTTATCCAATCCAGGTATATCTTGCGGGGACTCCGAGGTTCGTAGCTTGCTAGCGCGATGCCGAGATAACTATGAACGTATGCATGGTTGCGGTTTTGTGACTGTTGTCACGGTGACATGTGATTTGGTTGTAACAACCCAAATCACGTAAGGGACATTAAACGCCGTAGAACCCTCATAAGGTCTACCAGGCTAACACATGACACATAATCCACAGTCGAAACCCAAAAGACACATTCATCATAGTAAAACAGGGCTGTGGCCTCGGCCAAAATATTTTAATCGAAATACATAAAGGATAAGTCAAATACAAGTTCATTGCCCACGCAGGGGATTTTAACCGAGTTTAAAAGTAGTCAATCTAATTCCAACACCCAAGCAGACACAATGACAAAACATAAAACATAGACTCGAGCCTCATCATCATGCTGGGCCATCCCTTGCGTGTATATCCCGAGCCCGCTCCTCATCTCTCCCGATACGTGGAATGCATAAGACACATTTCCCCCATTTAAGGGGTTAGCATTCGAATAGGTAGTGCAAGTACACAATTGCACTACATTATATACAGATACGATTTAACACAGTCATCTCAGTCAGAAACCATTTGAGAAACCATATTCCGGAATATCACAGTGACATCCAAAACAGTTTATTAACTCATCACGATATCACAAACATCCACAATTGGTGACCCGTGGTTGTACCCCTTGGTATCGACCCCCAGACGCCCCGTCAAATGCTCCGAGTGGGAAACCACTTCTGCGGCCGTACCCCTTAGTATCGGCCCTCAGACGCCCCGTCGAATACTCCGGGTGGAAGATCAACAACACACGCACCCAAGTCCACTTCCGTGACCGTACCCCTTAGTATCGACCCCCAGACGTCCCGTCGAACTCTCCGACAACAACTCACACACCCAAAAGCTCATAATTCATCATTCGTACCGAAACCATAACACACATAACAGAATGTAATACATGTACTTGCCTTGAATACACGACGAGAAGGAAATGGTGAAAGGAAAGGTTTCGGCCCGAATAATCTTCACAAATCCGTTCCTAATACAATAATGATATACAAACAATCTCAATATTGCGGAAACGTAGGAATTCATCCTAATTCTACCCGTTGGAACAATTCTTCGGTCACTACGAAGTCATAAACGATTCCAATCTATTAACAGCGAAAACCTAAAAGTTTAATCCGCTAAACTATATTGAAAGTAAGGAACTACGACTATACAATCGCAATCTAACAACTTATCGAAGTTAAATCGGTTTCAAAGGGTAAAATCATGCCAAAATCCCGAAATCCCCAAAAACTAGAGTTCTAACGAAATATACCTTGATTAGGACGGAGAAGGATGATTACGATGATGATAAACCTTGCTTGGAACACAATAATCGATCTATGGAGGAACTCTACGGACTGCTCTGCACGAATCACTCCAAATCGCCCGAAGAACTCCCGTCGCGAGCAAGGGAAAGAAAATGAAGAAAAATAACGCGTCTGGGGTCAACTCAGGATTTAAATACCTGACAATGCATTACGTATGTTAACACGAATAGTTAACGTGCGTTATGATGCTTACGTACGTAACTCCTACGAGTTAACGTACGTAAGAGCCCGGCAGATCAATCTGCCCGATTAGATGAGGTCGTTGGTGCATGCTACGTTAAACCGTTAACATACGCTATTAAAAGCTTTACGTACGTAACACACACCCGCTAACGCACGTAAGGACTAGGCAGAAACTGGGCAGAACCCACGCTGAAGGCCATAACGCACGTTATGCAGGTATCGATAGCGCACGCTAAAAAACATGCATAACGTGCATTATGCATGCAGCAATTCAACACTGCTGAACACCGCTTTCTGCACAAGACGATACGAAGATGGAACGCAACATAAGGACAAGACACAGAAGCGTAAACACAAGGTATCCACACTAACGTCCGTCTTCAAATTGTTCCACCAGTAGTTACTCCTTACATCCTTGTACATTTTGCTCGTACCAAGATGTATGGAGTAAGGTGTAGTATGAGCTTCACTCAAGATCTTTTATCTCAACTGAATATCACTCGGTACACATAATCTGCCGCGAAATCTCAAAACTCCATCATCCTGAACCACAAATCCAGGGTCTTTCCCCTTCTTCACGTCCTCTCTCAACTGGACTAAAAATGGATCTTCATATTGCCTCGCCTTGATATTATCAACCAAGGACGAAGTGATTTCTAACGCACATAACTGGCCCTAAACCCTCTGAACCCAAACCTCTATATCCTGACAAATCAAATCCCGCTGGATTCTGCTCTGAGGTGTGAGCACCTCTAACATCTGTAGAGCCATCGGCTGACGATTTAACGCATCTGCTACTATGTTAGTCTTACCCGGATGGTAAAGAATCTCGAGGTCATAATCTTTAATTAACTCTAACCACTTACGCTGTCTCATGTTCAACTCCTTTTGACTGAAGATGTACTTCAGACTCTTGTGATCCGTAAAAATCTTACACTATAACCCATAGAGATAATGTCTCCAAATCATTAAAGCGAATACGATCGCAGCTAACTCCAAATCATGTGTGGGGTAATTTACCTTATAAGGTTTCAACTGGCGAGACGCATAAGCAATGATTCTATCTCTCTGCATCAAAACACATCCGATTCCGAGGCCCGAAGCATCACTATAAACCACAAAATCCCCGTTCCCCTGAGGCAATGCTAAAATGGGTGTGGTAGTCAACCGTCTCTTCAACTCATCAAAACTATCCTGCCTGTATGCGGTCCACTCGAACTTCTGAGTCTTCTGGAGTAACTGGGTGAGTGGTCTAGCGAGCTTAGAAAATTCTTCAATGAATCTACGGTAATATCCCGTTAGTCCCAGAAAACTCCTCACTTCCTTCACATTCTTAGGCGGCTCCCATGCCGTCACTGCCTCTATCTTCTGTGGATCTACCCGAACTCCCTCTGCTGAAATCACATGCCCGAGAAATATCACTTCCTTGAGCCAAAAATCACACTTAGAGAACTTCGCGTACAACTGCTCAGCTCTCAAAATGTCTAACACAATCCGGAGATGTAAGGCGTGCTCCTCCTGACTCTGAGAATAGATGAGAATGTCGTCGATAAAGACAACTACGAATTTGTCCAGATACTCAATAAAAACTTTGTTCATCAACTGCATGAATACTGCTGGGGCATTGGTTAGCCCGGAAGGCATAACCACAAACTCGTAATGGCCACATCTCGTCCAAAAAGTAGCTTTCGGTATATAACTGTCCCGAATCCTCAACTGGCAGTAGTGTAACACCCCAATTCACAACTGGGACATTACACGCCGTAGAACCCTCGTGAGGTCTACCAGGCTAACACATGACATAAAAACCACAATGTAATCCCGAGTGATGCACTCAAAAGTAAATAAGGCCGTGGCCTCGGCCAAAACATTTATAACGTAATACACGAACAGAGGTTAAATACCAATTCTTTGCCCACGCAGGGGACTTAAACCAAGTTTCAAAACAGACAGTCTAACTTCAATACTCGACAATGCAATGACAAAACATAAAAATGCAGACTCGAGCCACATCATCAAGCCAGCCCATCCTTCGCGTGCGTGTCCCGTGCCTGCCCCTCAGCCCTCCCGGTACCTGAAATGCATAAGACGCATTTCCCCCATTTAAGGGGTTAGCATTCGAATAGCTAGTGCAAGTACACAATTACACAACATTATATACAAAAACGGTTTTACACAATCATCTCAAACATAAGTCATTTGCCACATATATATTCCGGAATACTACATTGGCAATCACATCAATTTTCAATCATCACGATATCACAAAAATCACAACTGGTATCCCGTGGCCGTACCCCTTAGTATCGACCCCCAGACATCCCGTCGAACACTCCGGGTGGGATACCACTTCCGCGGCCGTACCCCTTAGTATCGACCCCCAGACATCCCGTCGGACACTCCGGGTGGAAGTTCAATCACACACGCACCCAAGTCCACTTCCGCGGCCGTACCCCTTAGTATCGACCCCCAGACATCCCGTCGGACACTCCGGGTGGAAGGAACACAACTCACGCACCCAAAAATCACCATTCATCATTCATTTCGAAAATCACAATATACATAACGAAATGTAATACATGTACTTACCTTGAACACGATGAAACAAGGGAAACAACGAAGGAATAGGTTTTGGTCCGAACAATCCTCCCAAATTCGCTCCTAACACAATAACGGTATACAACAAGTCTCAATAATGCGGAAAGGTAAGAATTAATCCTAATTCTACCCGTTGGGACAATTCATCGGACACCAAGAGTGCATAAGGAAATGAAATCGGTCAACGGTGTAACAATGGGATTTCATCCCAACCAAAAACAAGAAAACCAAGGGTCACGTGAATACTATCAAAATCTAATAGCAACATCGGTTAATTCGAATTAAAACACAAGATCACCACCAAACCCTCCCCAAAATCATACTAGGGTCAAAGGAGTTCTTACCTCTTGAAGATTCAAGCCCTATGATCCGAAGAACACGTGCTAGATCCACAATCCGAGCTACACGATCGAAGGAAGATGAAGAAAAACACAATCAAATGGTAGATGGAGGAAAATCCCCCTCTCAACCCTCTCTCTCGCGTACGGTGGAAGGAAGGAAGAAATGAGTGAATTCGGCTGAATAAAACGCAGATATAGCGGCGGCCGCGTTGTGTGCCGCGGCTCACCAAATCTTGCCGTGGCACGGGGCCAAAATTGCGCCCAGTGGTGGTGACCGCTCGTTGTGCAGCGGCTCATTCGAAGTGTGCCGCGGCTCGGACTCGGCATGTGCCGCGGCCTGTCGTGTGCAGCGGCCGCACGCTCTGATTGGTTTTGGCCGGCAAGTGCCACACGGGTGTGCCGCGGCTTGACTTCGGTGTGTGCCGCGGCGCACAATCCTTGTGCCGCGGCTGCAGTACAGCTTTCGGCCGCCAACAACTGGGTAATGTGTGTGCCGCGGCCCACATCCTCCCTCGGGTCCCAAAACGACGAAAAAAGATCCGGAAAGAGAATAAAAGCAATAGGAATCGATATTTGGGCAACAAAAACACGAAATGGAAGCACGGAACCCCAAAACGATCTGAGGTACACAACCAAAGTCGAACAAGGAACAATTTCCTAAATTTCTAGGAAATTACAAAAACGGCCCAAACATCCGAAAATCACGACACAACGTCGGATTAACAATCCGAAACTCACAACATGCTCTACTCAATCTTAGGAATTCATGGAAGTAAGAAATCGAACGAGTTTACGAGAATCGAATACACATGAGACAAATATACCACAAGATGGAATTACGTAAAAACATCATCGAGACCCGCCTAAGCGGAGAAACTCCAAGAACAAAATAGGTTCAGAATTCCAAAACAGCGCCAAGCGAGTTGTCCGAAACGAAAATACACCAAAAATAGAAATTACTAAAAATAGAAAACGCGGATATTACACTATCTCCCCCTAAAAATAAGTTTCGTCCCGAAACTTACAACACGAATAACTCGGGGTATCTCGACCTCATGCTCTCCTCCGTTTCCCACGTGGCTTCCTCGGATCCGTGCCTCGACCACTGCACTTTGACCAAAGGGATGGTTTTGTGCCTGAGTTGCTTAACTTGACGCTCTAAGATCTGAATCGGCCTCTCCTCGAAGGTAATGTCGGGCCCCAACTCGATCTCTCCAAAATCAATAATATGGCTAGGGTCCGCTACGTACTTCCTAAGCTGGGAAACATGAAATACGTTATGCACGTGGCTCAGGGACGGTGGCAAACCTAACCGATATGCAAGCTCTCCAACTCTCTCTAGAATTTCAAACGGTCCAATAAATCTCGGACTAAGTTTACCCTTCCGACCGAAGCGGTAAACTCCCCGCGTCGGCGACATCTTAAGCAACACATGGTCTCCTATCTCAAACTCCAACGGCCGGCGACGTCTATCGGCATAAGACTTCTTCCGACTCTGGGCCGTCAACAATCTATCACGAATCAGGGCAACCTTCTCTCTCGTCTCAACTATCATGTCGGGCTCGGTACCAATCAGCTCGGACGCATCGTTCCAATACAACGGCGATCTACACCTTCTCCCATATAATGCCTCAAATGGTGCCATTTTAATCGAGGCGTGCCAACTATTGTTGTACGTGAACTCGATTAACGGTAAGTGCGATTCCCAATCATCCTTCCAATCTAAAGCACAGGCTCGTAACATATCCTCTGAGTATGCAGTATCGTCCGCCGGTATCCGTCTGCATCGAGGGTGGTAGGATGTACTAAGTCTCAACTCGGTTCCCAAAGCTCTATGAACGGCCTGCCAAAAATGTGATATGAACCGGCCATCACGATCCGAAACAATACTCTTAGGGGTCCCATGCAATCTCACTATTTCCGCAACAAACACTCGTGCAAGCCTCTCCGGCCCCCAAGTGTCCTTAATACTTAGGAAATGAGCTGATTTGGTTAGTCGATCAACAACGACCCAAATCATGTTCATTCCTGTCCGAGTCTTAGGCATACTGGTAATGAAATCCATAGAAATATCCTCCCATTTCCACTCCGGGATAGGAAGTGGTCGTAACAGCCCCGCGGGTCGCTGATGCTCGATCTTAACCTGCTGACAGGTCAGACACCTCGACACAAACTCGCTAACGTCTGCCTTCAAATTACTCCACCAGTAGTTGCTCCTCACATCCTTGTACATTTTACTCGTACCAGGATGTATGGAGTAAGGTGTAGCATGAGCTTCACTCAAGATTTTCTGTCTCAGCTCAATATCACTCGGTACACAAAGTCTGCCGCGAAACCTCAAAACTCCATCATCGTGAACCACAAATCCAGGGGCTTTCCCTTTCCTCACATCCTCCCTCAACTGGACCAAAAACGGATCGTCATCTTTGCTTCGCCCGATATCATCGATCGAGGCGAAGTGATCTCTAACGCACATAATCGGCCTGAACTCTCGGAACCCAAACCTCAATATTCGGCGGATGAAATATCGCCGATCTACTCTGCGGTGTAAGTACTTCTAACATCTGCAAAGCCATCGGTTTCGGCTCAACGCATCGGCCACTACGTTGGCCTTACCGGATGGTAAAGTATCTCGAGGTCGTAATCTTTAATTAGCTCTAACCACCTACGGCCTCATATTCAACTCTTTACGGCTGAAGATGTACTTGAGACTCTTGTGATCCGTAAAAATCTTACACGATGACCCATAGAGGTAATGCCTCCAGATTTTTAAGGCGAAACGACCATGACTAACTCCAAATCGTGCGTGGGATAATTTACTTCATAAGGTTTCAATTGGCGGGACGCATAAGCAATCACTCTGTCTCTCTGCATCAAAACACATCCTAGACCAAGGCCCGAAGCATCACTATACACTACGAAGTCCTCGTTCCCCTGAGGCAATGCTAAAACGGGTGCGGTAGTCAGACGTCTCTTTAACTCGTCAAAGCTGTCCTGCCTGTCTGCAGTCCACTCGAACTTCTGAGTTTTCTGGAGCAACTGAGTGAGTGGTCTAGCGATCTTAGAAAATCCCTCAACGAATCTGCGGTAATAGCCGGCAAGACCCAGAAAACTCCTCACCTCCTTCACATTCTTAGGCGGCTCCCAAGCCATCACTGCCTCTATCTTCTGCGGATCTACCCGAACTCCCTCTGCTGAAATCACATGCCCGATGTCACTTCCTCGAGCCAAAACTCACACTTAGAGAACTTCGCGTACAACTGCTCTGCCCTCAAAGTGTCTAATACAATCCGGAGATGCAAGGCGTGCTCCTCCCGATTCCGTGAATAGATAAGAATATCGTCGATAAAAACGACTACGAATTTGTCCAGATACTCAATAAAAACTTTGTTCATCAACTGCATGAACACTGCTGGGGCATTGGTTAGCCCGAAAGGCATAACCACAAACTCGTAATGGCCATATCTCGTCCGAAAGGCGACTTTGAATATCGGCGTCCCGAATTCTCAATGGTAGTAGCCGATCGCAAATCAATCTTGAAAAGATGTCGCCCCCGAAGGTGATCAAACAAATCGTCAATCCTGGGCAAAGGGTATTTATTTTTGATGGTTAGCTTGTTTAATTCTCGATAATCGATGCATAAAGCGACCCATCTTTCTTCTTAACGAAAATGCAGGCGTACCCCAAGGCGATGCGCTCGGTCGAATATACCCTTTATCTAACAATTCTCCCAGCTGGTTCTTCAACTCTAACATCTCCGACGGTGCCATACGGTGCGGTGCTCGAGAAATAGGGCCGCATTCGGCTCAAGATCGATAGGAAACTCCACCTCTCATTGCGGTGGTAACCCCGGCAAGTCGTATGGGAAAACATCGGGATACTCACCAACAAGCTGGAATTGACGACATGTCAACTCCACCATCTTCCGCCTTCGAGCGTAACACGATGCCGACACAACCACGGTTCGGAAGTTTCATCGCCTTCAAGGCGCTAATCACGCTCCCCGATCTACCGGCTTACGGTACGAGAGTATGCTCGGTGCCATCCTCGGCCACGATCGAGATAGTATGAGTCCGATAGTTCATGATAGCACCGTGACGCTCTAACCAATCGTCCGCGAGGATTAAATCCTCACCCTTGAGGTCGATAACAATGAGGTTCGAGGGCCAGTCTCGGCTCCCGATCCTCACGGGGCAATCCCTAACTTCCCGGTCCCCAACCATGCGATCCCCGCTAGGCGTACCCACCACAAACGGTTCACATTCAAACAAGCAGTTAAAGCCAATACGATTCACACAATCCGATGCAATAAAGGAATGGGTAGCACCCGAATCAAAAAGCACGGAAACTGGATGAGTAAGGATCTGAGTGGTACCTGACGCCACCGGAATGTCCGCCTCCTCTGTGCGCCTCATCTGGTACAATCGGGGGTGGACTAAACCCAAGCTCGAGGCTGCGCGGCGATCCGGCTGTCCCCGACCTCTACCGCGACCCGAACCCTGCGGAACCTGAGTAGCTGGAGTGTTATGATCCCTCTGATCGGTAGTGGTAGTCGGAACTCTAGCGGCCCTGGTGGCTCTCTCACAATGAGTCGCCCGATGTCCGGTCTGCCCGCAAGTGTAGCAAGTAACTGGAGGAAAAGGACAATCCTTCATCAAATGCTCATATTGGTTGCAGTTAAAACAAACCCTGCCACCGAAGCAGCAGTGCCTCGAGCGGTTACCCGAGATCCACCGGCTTTGATGGAACGGCCTCTTCCCGGTATGGGAGCGAGCGAGACCTCGGCGGCCACCCTTCGGTCGAGAATCCACCGGTAGTCTTACGCTTCTTAGCTTAGAAACCGACTCGATTAGGAACCGCCATATCGATCGCTAGGCGCGATCTGGTATTCCTTCAAAGTGGCACACATGAGCGGTGCCATACTCGCCTAATATGCGGCTTCATGCGCATATTGAAGTAACGGATTTTATCGGCCTCCGATCTCACTTGATCTCTTACGAACCCCAATCAGATTGTAAGAAATGATGGCATGAGAAATAGGCACATCTGAGGTGTAGCGGTGAAGAATTCCACAGTCTGCGCTCCTTGGTAGCGGCGGACAATACTGCTGCTTCCATAGCGGCCTTGAATTCCTCCCAAGTAGCTCGACGGTCTCTGGCACAACGGCCTCCCACCACTCCGCAGCCTTCCTTATCCGGGAGGTGCTGGGCAATGTGTACCCTCTGTCTTGGGACAAGCTACGGCATCGAAGGTCTGGACAAGCTGAAAGAGCCATTCTCCCACCGAGGAGTCGGAGGATCCGGAGAAACGAGGAGGGTGCATCTTAGTCACCGTTTGAAGCCACTTACTAGCCTTCTCTTAGGTGTCGGGGCGGATTCAGCGTCCACCACGAGCTATCTGAGTAAGTTGGGCTACCAAGCTGAAATCTGGCGATAGCCAGCGTCGGTATTGTGCAGCGGCCTTGAGTGAGAGGCCGAGTCCACAGAGGACCGAGAAAGTGAGCCCTCCTCATTATCGGCACCCGACCACGGCCTCGGCCGCGTCCCCTTGCCGATCTACCACGACCTCTCAACATACGAAGGAAAATAAGAAAGGAACAAGATCGGGAATATTCACAATTCACAAAGTTGGTAACACAAGTCACGATTCCGAGCAGCGCAAGAAAACGAATTACGGAGATATAAGAGTTCGAGGAGACTTACAACCACGGGTCGCACGAAAAGACGGTAGCGTGATGATATTAGGCTCAACGCCCGACTCTAATGACGCAACCCAGCGAGACCCAAATTCACCGACAAACTAGGTATTCAAAACCTAAGCTCGATACCATAAATGTAACACCCCAATTCACAATGGGACATTACACGCCGTAGAACCCTCGTGAGGTCTACCAGCTAACACATGACATAAAAACCACAATGTAATCCCGAGTGATGCACTCAAAAGTAAATAAGGCCGTGGCCTCGGCCAAAACATTTATAACGTAATACACGAACAGAGGTTAAATACCAATTCTTTGCCCACGCAGGACTTAAACCAAGTTTCAAAAGCAGACGGTCTAACTTCAATACTCGACAATGCAATGACAAAACATAAAAATGCGGACTCGAGCCACATCATCAAGCCACCCATCCTTCGCGTGCGTGTCCGTGCACGCCTCGGCCCTCCTGCACAAATGCATAAGACGCATTTCCCCCATTTAAGGGGTTAGCATTCGAATAGCTAGTGCAAGTACACAATTACACAACATTACATACAAAAAAGGTTTTACACAATCATCTCAAACATAAGTCATTTGCCACATATATATTACGGAATACTACATTGGCAATCACATCAATTTTCAATCATCACGATATCACAAAAATCACAACTGGTATCCCGTGGCCGTACCCCTTAGTATCGACCCCCAGACATCCCGTCGAACACTCCGGGTGGGATACCACTTCCGCGGCCGTACCCCTTAGTATCGACCCCCAGACATCCCGTCGGACACTCCGGGTGGAAGTTCAATCACACACGCACCCAAGTCCACTTCCGCGGCCGTACCCCTTAGTATCGACCCCCAGACATCCCGTCGGACACTCCGGGTGGAAGGAACACAACTCACGCACCCAAAAATCACCATTCATCATTCATTTCGAAAATCACAATATACATAACGAAATGTAATACATGTACTTACCTTGAACACGATGAAACAAGGGAAACAACGAAGGAATAGGTTTTGGTCCGAACAATCCTCCCAAATTCGCTCCTAACACAATAACGGTATACAACAAGTCTCAATAATGCGGAAAGGTAAGAATTAATCCTAATTCTACCCGTTGGGACAATTCATCGGACACCAAGAGTGCATAAGGAAATGAAATCGGTCAACGGTGTAACAATGGGATTTCATCCCAACCAAAAACAAGAAAACCAAGGGTCACGTGAATACTATCAAAATCTAATAGCAACATCGGTTAATTCAATTAAAACACAAGATCACCACCAAACCCTCCCCAAAATCATACTAGGGTCAAAGGAGTTCTTACCTCTTGAAGATTCAAGCCCTATGATCCGAAGAACACGTGCTAGATCCACAATCCGAGCTACACGATCGAAGGAAGATGAAGAAAAACACAATCAAATGGTAGATGGAGGAAAATCCCCCTCTCAACCCTCTCTCTCTCGCGTACGGTGGAAGGAAGGAAGAAATGAGTGAATTCGCTGAATAAAAACGCAGATATAGCGCTGACCGCGTTGTGTGCCGCGGCTCAGCCAAACTGTGCCGTGGCACAGGGCCAAAAATTGCGCCCAGTGGTGGTGGCCGCTCGTTGTGCCGCGGCTCATTCGAAGTGTGCCGCGGCTCAGACTCGGCATGTGCCGCGGCACTGCCGGACTGTGCCGCGGCAAGCGGTATAGTCGGTTTTGGCCGGCAAGTGCCACACGGGTGTGCCGCGGCACTGACTCGGCTGTGTGCCGCGGCGCACAATCCTTGTGCCGCGGCACACGGTACAGTTTGTTTAGGCAACAACTGGGTGATGTGTGTGCCGCGGTGCACAATCCTCCCTCGGGTCCCAAAACGACGAAAAAGATCCTAAAGAGAATAAAAGCAATAGGAATCGATATTTGGGCAACAAAAACACGAAATGGAAGCACGGAACCCCAAAACGATCGAGGTACACAACCAAAGTCGAACAAGGAACAATTTCCTAAATTTCTAGGAAATTACAAAAACGGCCCAAACATCCGAAAATCACGACACAACGTCGGATTAACAATCCGAAACTCACAACATGCTCTACTCAATCTTAGGAATTCATGGAAGTAAGAAATAGAACGAGTTTACGAGAATCGAATACACATGAGACAAATATACCACAAGATGGAATTACGTAAAAACATCATCGAGACCCGCCTAAGCGGAGAAACTCCAAGAACAAAATAGGTTCAGAATTCCAAAACAGCGCCAAGCGAGTTGTCCGAAACGAAAATACACCAAAAATAGAAATTACTAAAAATAGAAAACGCGGATATTACACTATCTCCCCCTAAAAATAAGTTTCGTCCCGAAACTTACAACACGAATAACTCGGGGTATCTCGACCTCATGCTCTCCTCCGTTTCCCACGTGGCTTCCTCGGATCCGTGCCTCGACCACTGCACTTTGACCAAAGGGATGGTTTTGTGCCTGAGTTGCTTAACTTGACGCTCTAAGATCTGAATCGGCCTCTCCTCGAAGGTAATGTCGGGCCCCAACTCGATCTCTCCAAAATCAATAATATGGCTAGGGTCCGCTACGTACTTCCTAAGCTGGGAAACATGAAATACGTTATGCACGTGGCTCAGGGACGGTGGCAAACCTAACCGATATGCAAGCTCTCCAACTCTCTCTAGAATTTCGAACGGTCCAATAAATCTCGGACTAAGTTTACCCTTCCGACCGAAGCGGTAAACTCCCCGCGTCGGCGACATCTTAAGCAACACATGGTCTCCTATCTCAAACTCCAACGGCCGGCGACGTCTATCGGCATAAGACTTCTTCCGACTGGGCCGTCAACAATCTATCACGAATCGGGGCAACCTTCTCTCTCGTCTCAACTATCATGTCGGGCTCGGTACCAATCGGCTCGGACGCATCGTACCAATACAACCGAGATCTACACCTTCTCCCATATAATGCCTCAAATGGTGCCATTTTAATCGAGGCGTGCCAACTATTGTTGTACGTGAACTCGATTAACGGTAAGTGCGATTCCCAATCATCCTTCAATCTAAAGCACGGGCTCGTAACATATCCTCTAGCGTACGTATCGTCCGCTCGGTGTCAATCTGTCTCCGAGGGTGGTAGGATGTACTAAGTCTCAACTCGGTTCCCAAAGCTCTATGAGCGGCTGCAAAAAATGTGATATGAACCCGCCATCACGATCCGAAACAATACTCTTAGGGGTCCCATGCAATCTCACTATTTCCGCAACAAACACTCGTGCAAGCCTCTCCGGCCCCCAAGTGTCCTTAATACTTAGGAAATGAGCTGATTTGGTTAGTCGATCAACAACGACCCAAATCATGTTCATTCTGTCCGAGTCTTAGGCATACGGTAATGAAATCCATAGAAATATCCTCCCATTTCCACTCCGGGATAGGAAGTGGTCGTAATAGCCCAGCGGGTCGCCGATGCTCGATCTTAACCTGCCGACAGTCATACACCTCTACACAAACTCGCTAACGTCAGCCTTCAAATTACTCCACCGGTAGTTGCTCCTCACATCCTTGTACATTTTACTCGTACCAGGATGTATGGAGTAAGTGTAGCATGATCTTCACTCAAGATTTTCTGTCTCGGCTCAATATCACTCGGTACACAAAGTCTGCCGCGAAACCTCAAAACTCCATCATCGTGAACCACAAATCCAGGGCTTTCCCTTTCCTCACATCCTCCCTCAATGGACCAAAAACGGATCGTCATATCGCTTCGCCACGATATCATCGATCAAGGGCGAAGTGATCTCTAACGCACATAATCGGCCTGAACTCTCGTAACCCAAACCTCAATATTCGGCCAGATGAAATCTCGTGGATCCTACTCTGCGGTGTAAGTACTTCTAACATCTGCAAAGCCATCGGTTTTCGGCTCAACGCATCAGCCACTACGTTGGCCTTACCCGGATGGTAATGTATCTCGAGGTCGTAATCTTTAATTAGCTCTAACCACCTACGCTGCCTCATATTCAACTCTTTCTCGCTGAAGATGTACTTGAGACTCTTGTGATCCGTAAAAATCTTACACGATGACCCATAGAGGTAATGCCTCCAGTTTTTAAGGCGAAACGACATGACTAACTCCAAATCGTGCGTGGGATAATTTACTTCATAAGGTTTCAATTGGCGGGACGCATAAGCAATCACTCTGTCTCTCTGCATCAAAACACATCCTAGACCAAGGCCCGAAGCATCACTATACACTACGAAGTCCTCGTTCCCCTGAGGCAATGCTAAAACGGGTGCGGTAGTCAGACGTCTCTTTAACTCGTCAAAGGCTGCCCGTCTGATCCACTCGAACTTCTGAGTTTTCTGGAGCAACTGAGTGAGTGGTCTAGCGATCTTATAAAATCCCTCAACGAATCTGCGGTAATAGCCGGCAAGAACCAGAAAACTCCTCACCTCCTTCACATTCTTAGGCGGCTCCCAAGCCATCACTGCCTCTATCTTCTGCGGATCTACCCGAACTCCCTCTGCTGAAATCACATGCCCGATGTCACTTCCTCGAGCCAAAACTCACACTTAGAGAACTTCGCGTACAACTGCTCTGCCCTCAAAGTGTCTAATACAATCCGGAGATGCAAGGCGTGCTCCTCCCGATTCCGTGAATAGATAAGAATATCGTCGATAAAAACGACTACGAATTTGTCCAGATACTCAATAAAAACTTTGTTCATCAACTGCATGAACACTGCTGGGCATTAGTTAGCCCGAAAGGCATAACCACAAACTCGTAATGGCCATATCTCGTCAAGGCGACTTTCGAATATCGGCGTCCAATTCTCAGCTGGTAGTAGCCCGATCGCAAATCAATCTTGAAAAAAGGCCGCCCCACAAGTGATCAAACAAATCGATCACGGGCAAAGGGTATTTATTTTTGATGGTTAGCTTGTTTAATTCTCGATAATCGATGCATAAACGGCGACCCATCTTTCTTCTTAACGAAAATGCAGGCGTACCCCAAGGCGATGCGCTCGGTCGAATATACCCTTTATCTAACAATTCTCCCAAGCTGGTTCTTCAACTCTAACATCTCCGACGGTGCCATACGATGACGGTGCTCGAGAAATAGGGGCCGCATTCGGCTCAAGATCGATAGGAAACTCCACCTCTCATTGCGGTGGTAACCCGGCAAGTCGTATGGGAAAACATCGGGATACTCACCAACAACTGGAATTGACGACATGTCAACTCCACCATCTTCCGCCTTCGAGCGTAACACCGATGCCGACACAACCCCGGTTCAAGTTTCATCGCCTTCAAGGCGCTAATCACGCTCCCGATCTACTCCGGCTTACGGACGAGTATGCTCGGTGCCATCCTCGGCCACGATCGAGATAGTACGAGTCCGATAGTTCATGATAGCACCGTGACGCTCTAACCAATCGTCCCGAGGATTAAATCCTCACCCTTGAGGTCGATAACAATGAGGTTCGAGGCCGCCTCGGCTCCCGATCCTCACGGCAATCCCTAACTTCCCGGTCCCCAACCATGCGATCCCAGGCGTACCCACCACAAACGGTTCACATTCAAACAAGCGGTTAAAGCCAATACGATTCACACAATCCGATGCAATAAAGGAATGGGTAGCACCCGAATCAAAAGCACGAAACTGGATGAGTAAGGATCTGAGTGGTACTGACGCCACCGGAATGTCCGCCTCCTCGTGCGCCTCATCCGTACAATCGGGGTGGACTAAACCCGAGCTCGAGGTCGCGGCGATCCGGCCGTCCCCGACCTCTACCGCGACCCGAACCTGCGGAACTGAGTAGCCGGAGTGTTATGATCCTCCGATCGGTAGTGGTAGTCGGAACTCTAAGCGGCCACAGTGGCTCTCTCACAATGAGTCGCCCGATGTCCGGTCCGCCCGCAAGTGTAGCAAGTAACTGGAGGAAAAGGACAATCCTTCATCAAATGCTCATATTGGTTGCGATTAAAACAAACCACGCCACCGTAAGCAACGGTCTGAGCGGTTACCCTGAGATCCACCGGCCTGATGGAACGGCCTCTTCCCCGGTATGGGAGCAGAACGAGACCTCGAAAACTGACCACCCTTCCCGGTCGAGAATCCACCGGTAGTCTTCTGCTTCTTAGCTTCCGAAACCGACTCTGATTCCGGAACCGCCATATCGATCGCTAGGGCGCGATCCTGGTATTCCTTCAAAGTGGCACACATGAGCGGTGCCATACTCTGCCTAATATGCAGCTTCATGCGCATATTGAAGTAACGGATTTTATCAGCCTCCGATCTCACTTGATCTCTTACGAACCCCAACTGCTGATTGTAAGAAATGATGGCATGAGAAATAGGCACATCCTGAGGTGTAGCGGTGAAGAATTCCACAATTCTGCGCTCCTTGACTGGCGGCGGACAATACTCTGCTTCCATAGCAGCCTTGAATTCCTCCCAAGTAGCTCGACGGTCTCTGGGCACAACGGCCTCCCACCACTCCGCAGCTTCCTTATCCAGGAGGTACTGGGCAATGTGTACCCTCCTGTCTTCAGGACAAGCTACGGCATCGAAGGTCCTGGACAACTGAAAGAGCCAATTCTCCCAACCGAGGGAGTCAGAGGATCCGGAGAAACGAGGAGGGTGCATCTTAGTCACCGTTTGAAGCCACTTACTAGCCTTCTCTTCCGGTGTCGGGGGCGGATTCGCGTCCACCCCGAGCTATCTGAGTAAGTTGGGCTACCAAGCTGCGAAATCTGTGATAGCCAGCGTCGGTATTAGTACCCGACGGCACTGAGTGAGAGGCTGAGTCCACAGAGGACTGAGAAAGTGAGCCCTCCTCATTATCAGCACCCCGACCACGGCCTCGGCCGCGTCCCCTTGCCGATCTACCACGACCTCTCAACATACTGAAGGAAAATAATAAAGGAACAAGATCGGGAATATTCACAATTCACAAAGTTGGTAACACAAGTCACGATTCCGAACAGCGCAAGAAAACGAATTACAGAGATATAAGAGTTCGAGGAGACTTACAACCACGGGTCGCACGAAAAGACGGTAGAGTGATGATATTAGGCTCAACGACTGACTCTAATGACGCAACTGACAGACCCAAAATTCACCGACAGCCTAGGTATTCAAAACCTAAGCTCTGATACCATAAATGTAACACCCCAATTCACAACTGGGACATTACACGCCGTAGAACCCTCGTGAGGTCTACCAGGCTAACACATGACATAAAAACCACAATGTAATCCCGAGTGATGCACTCAAAAGTAAATAAGGCCGTGGCCTCGGCCAAAACATTTATAACGTAATACACGAACAGAGGTTAAATACCAATTCTTTGCCCACGCAGGGGACTTAAACCAAGTTTCAAAACAGTCTAACTTCAATACTCGACAATGCAATGACAAAACATAAAAATGCGGACTGAGCCACATCATCAAGCCACCCATCCTTCGCGTGCGTGTCCGTGCTGCCCCTCGGCCCTCCCGCACGAAATGCATAAGACGCATTTCCCCATTTAAGGGGTTAGCATTCGAATAGCTAGTGCAAGTACACAATTACACAACATTATATACAAAAACGGTTTTACACAATCATCTCAAACATAAGTCATTTGCCACATATATATTCCTAATACTACATTGGCAATCACATCAATTTTCAATCATCACGATATCACAAAAATCACAATCGGTATCCGTGGCCGTACCCCTTAGTATCGACCCCGGACATCCGTCGAACACTCCGGGTGGGATACCACTTCGCGGCCGTACCCCTTAGTATCGACCCCGGACATCCCGTCGGACACTCCGGTGGAAGTTCAATCACACACGCACCCAAGTCCACTTCCGCGGCCGTACCCTTAGTATCGACCCCGGACATCCCGTCGGACACTCCGGTGGAAGGAACACAACTCACGCACCCAAAAATCACCATTCATCATTCATTTCGAAAATCACAATATACATAACGAAATGTAATACATGTACTTACCTTGAACACGATGAAACAAGGGAAACAACGAAGGAATAGGTTTTGGTCCAAACAATCCTCCCAAATTCGCTCCTAACACAATAACGGTATACAACAAGTCTCAATAATGCGGAAAGGTAAGAATTAATCCTAATTCTACCCGTTGGGACAATTCATCGGACACCAAGAGTGCATAAGGAAATGAAATCGGTCAACGGTGTAACAATGGGATTTCATCCCAACCAAAAACAAGAAAACCAAGGGTCACGTGAATACTATCAAAATCTAATAGCAACATCGGTTAATTCGAATTAAAACACAAGATCACCACCAAACCCTCCCCAAAATCATACTAGGGTCAAAGGAGTTCTTACCTCTTGAAGATTCAAGCCCTATGATCCGAAGAACACGTGCTAGATCCACAATCCGAGCTACACGATCGAAGGAAGATGAAGAAAAACACAATCAAATGGTAGATGGAGGAAAATCCCCCTCTCAACCCTCTCTCTCTCGCGTACGGTGGAAGGAAGGAAGAAATGAGTGAATTCGCTGAATAAAAACGCAGATATAGCGCTGACCGCGTTGTGTGCCGCGGCTCAGCCAAACTGTGCCGTGGCACAGGGCCAAAAATTGCGCCCAGTGGTCGGCTGACCGCTCGTTGTGCCGCGGCTCATTCGAAGTGTGCCGCGGCTCAGACTCGGCATGTGCCGCGGCCCTGTCGGACTGTGCCGCGGCACGCGGTACAGTTGGTTTTGGCCGGCAAGTGCCACACGGGTGTGCCGCGGCACTGACTCGGCTGTGTGCCGCGGCGCACAATCCTTGTGCCGCGGCACACGGTACAGCCTGCTCGGCCAACAACTGGGTAATGTGTGTGCCGCGGCCCACATCCTCCCTCGGGTCCCAAAACGACGAAAAAAGATCCGGAAAGAGAATAAAAGCAATAGGAATCGATATTTGGGCAACAAAAACACGAAATGGAAGCACGGAACCCCAAAACGATCTGAGGTACACAACCAAAGTCGAACAAGGAACAATTTCCTAAATTTCTAGGAAATTACAAAAACGGCCCAAACATCCGAAAATCACGACACAACGTCGGATTAACAATCCGAAACTCACAACATGCTCTACTCAATCTTAGGAATTCATGGAAGTAAGAAATCGAACGAGTTTACGAGAATCGAATACACATGAGACAAATATACCACAAGATGGAATTACGTAAAAACATCATCGAGACCCGCCTAAGCGGAGAAACTCCAAGAACAAAATAGGTTCGGAATTCCAAAACAGTAGCCAAGCGAGTTGTCCGAAACGAAAATACACCAAAAATAGAAATTACTAAAAATAGAAAACGCGGATATTACACTATCTCCCTAAAAATAAGTTTCGTCCCGAAACTTACAACACGAATAACTCGGGGTATCTCGACCTCATGCTCTCCTCCGTTTCCCACGTGGCTTCCTCGGATCCGTGCCTCGACCACTGCACTTTGACCAAAGGGATGGTTTTGTGCCTGAGTTGCTTAACTTGACGCTCTAAGATCTGAATCGGCCTCTCCTCGAAGGTAATGTCGGGCCCCAACTCGATCTCTCCAAAATCAATAATATGGCTAGGGTCCGCTACGTACTTCCTAAGCTGGGAAACATGAAATACGTTATGCACGTGGCTCAGGGACGGTGGCAAACCTAACCGATATGCAAGCTCTCCAACTCTCTCTAGAATTTCGAACGGTCCAATAAATCTCGGACTAAGTTTACCCTTCCGACCGAAGCGGTAAACTCCCCGCGTCGGCGACATCTTAAGCAACACATGGTCTCCTATCTCAAACTCCAACGGCCGGCGACGTCTATCGGCATAAGACTTCTTCCGACTCTGGGCCGTCAACAATCTATCACGAATCAGGGCAACCTTCTCTCTCGTCTCAACTATCATGTCGGGCTCGGTACCAATCAGCTCGGACGCATCGTTCCAATACAACGGCGATCTACACCTTCTCCCATATAATGCCTCAAATGGTGCCATTTTAATCGAGGCGTGCCAACTATTGTTGTACGTGAACTCGATTAACGGTAAGTGCGATTCCCAATCATCCTTCCAATCTAAAGCACAGGCTCGTAACATATCCTCTAGCGTCTGTATCGTCCGCTCGTATCCGTCTGTCCCGAGGGTGGTAGGATGTACTAAGTCTCAACTCGGTTCCCAAAGCTCTATGAACGGCCTGCCAAAAATGTGATATGAACCGGCCATCACGATCCGAAACAATACTCTTAGGGGTCCCATGCAATCTCACTATTTCCGCAACAAACACTCGTGCAAGCCTCTCCGGCCCCCAAGTGTCCTTAATACTTAGGAAATGAGCTGATTTGGTTAGTCGATCAACAACGACCCAAATCATGTTCATTCCTGTCCGAGTCTTAGGCATACTGGTAATGAAATCCATAGAAATATCCTCCCATTTCCACTCCGGGATAGGAAGTGGTCGTAACAGCCCCGCGGGTCGCTGATGCTCGATCTTAACCTGCTGACAGGTCATACACCTCGACACAAACTCGCTAACGTCTGCCTTCAAATTACTCCACCAGTAGTTGCTCCTCACATCCTTGTACATTTTACTCGTACCAGGATGTATGGAGTAGGGTGTAGCATGATCTTCACTCAAGATTTTCTGTCTCAGCTCAATATCACTCGGTACACAAAGTCTGCCGCGAAACCTCAAAACTCCATCATCGTGAACCACAAATCCAGGGGCTTTCCCTTTCCTCACATCCTCCCTCAACTGGACCAAAAACGGATCGTCATCTTTGCTTCGCCCGATATCATCGATCAAGGACGAAGTGATCTCTAACGCACATAACTGGCCCTGAACTCTCTGAACCCAAACCTCAATATTCTGAAAGATGAAATCTCGCTGGATCCTACTCTGCGGTGTAAGTACTTCTAACATCTGCAAAGCCATCGGTTTTCGGCTCAACGCATCAGCCACTACGTTGCCCTTACCCGGATGGTAAAGTATCTCGAGGTCGTAATCTTTAATTAGCTCTAACCACCTACGCTGCCTCATATTCAACTCTTTCTGGCTGAAGATGTACTTCAGACTCTTGTGATCCGTAAAAATCTTACACGATGACCCATAGAGGTAATGCCTCCATTTTTAAGGCGAAAACGACCGCAGCTAACTCCAAATCGTGCGTGGGATAATTTACTTCATAAGGTTTCAATTGGCGGGACGCATAAGCAATCACTCTGTCTCTCTGCATCAAAACACATCCTAGACCAAGGCCCGAAGCATCACTATACACTACGAAGTCCTCGTTCCCCTGAGGCAATGCTAAAACGGGTGCGGTAGTCGACGTCTCTTTAACTCGTCAAAGCCGCCCCTGCTGTCTGGTCCACTCGAACTTCGAGTTTTTGGAGCAACCGAGTGAGTGGTCTAGCGATCTTATAAAATCCTCAACGAATCTGCGGTAATAGCCGGCAAGAACCGAAAACTCCTCACCTCCTTCACATTCTTAGGCGGCTCCCAAGCCATCACCGCTCTATCTTACGCGGATCTACCCGAACTCCCTCTCACAAATCACATGCCCGATGTCACTTCCTCGAGCCAAAACTCACACTTAGAGAACTTCGCGTACAACTGCTCTGCCCTCAAAGTGTCTAATACAATCCGGAGATGCAAGGCGTGCTCCTCCCGATTCCGTGAATAGATAAGAATATCGTCGATAAAAGCGACTACGAATTTGTCCGGATACTCAATAAAAACTTTGTTCATCAACCGCATGAACAACTTTGGGGCATTAGTTGGCAGAAAGGCATAACCACAAACTCGTAATGGCCATATCTCGTCCGAAAGGCAGCTTTGAATATCGACGTCCGAATTCTCAATCGTAGTAGCCCGATCGCAAATCAATCTTGAAAAGACTGCCCCCTGGTGATCAAACAAATCGTCAATCACGGGCAAAGGGTATTTATTTTTGATGGTTAGCTTGTTTAATTCTCGATAATCGATGCATAAACGGCGACCCATCTTTCTTCTTAACGAAATGCAGGCGTACCCCAAGGCGATGCGCTCGGTCGAATATACCCTTTATCTAACAATTCTCCCAATGGTTCTTCAACTCTAACATCTCCGACGGTGCCATACGATCGGTGCTCGAGAAATAGGGTGCATTCGGCTCAAGATCGATAGGAAACTCCACCTCTCATTGCGGTGGTAACCCCGGCAAGTCGTATGGGAAAACATCGGGATACTCACCAACAAGCTGGAATTGACGACATGTCAACTCCACCATCTTCCGCCTTCGAGCGTAACACCGATGGCCGACACAACCCCGGTTCAAGTTTCATCGCCTTCAAGGCGCTAATCACGCTCCCGATCTACCCGGCTTACGGTAGACGAGAGTATGCTCGGTGCCATCCTCGGCCACGATCGAGATAGTACGAGTCCGATAGTTCATGATAGCACCGTGACGCTCTAACCAATCGTCCCCGAGGATTAAATCCTCACCCTTGAGGTCGATAACAATGAGGTTCGAGGGCCAGTCTCGGCTCCCGATCCTCACGGGGCAATCCCTAACTTCCCGGTCCCCAACCATGCGATCCCCGCTAGGCGTACCCACCACAAACGGTTCACATTCAAACAAGCAGTTAAAGCCAATACGATTCACACAATCCGATGCAATAAAGGAATGGGTAGCACCCGAATCAAAAAGCACTAAACTGGATGAGTAAGGATCTGAGTGGTACCTGACGCCACCGGAATGTCCGCCTCCTCTGTGCGCCTCATCTGGTACAATCGGGGGTGGACTAAACCCGAGCTCGAGGCTGCGCGGCGATCCGGCTGTCCCCGACCTCTACCGCGACCCGAACCCTGCGGAACCTGAGTAGCTGGAGTGTTATGATCCCTCTGATCGGTAGTGGTAGTCGGAACTCTAGCGGCCCTGGTGGCTCTCTCACAATGAGTCGCCCGATGTCCGGTCTGCCCGCAAGTGTAGCAAGTAACTGGAGGAAAAGGACAATCCTTCATCAAATGCTCATATTGGTTGCAGTTAAAACAAACCCTGCCACCAGAAGCAACGGTCTGAATCGAGCAGTTACCACGAGATCCACCGGCCCGATGGAACGGCCTATTCCCCGTTATGGGAGCAGAACGATACCTGTAAACCTGACCACCCTTCCCGGCCGAGAATCCACCGGTAGTCTTCTGCTTCTTAGCTTCCGAAACCGACTCTGATTCCGGAACCGCCATATCGATCGCTAGGGCGCGATCCTGGTATTCCTTCAAAGTGGCACACATGAGCGGTGCCATACTCTGCCTAATATGCAGCTTTATGCGCATATTGAAGTAACGGATTTTATCAGCCTCCGATCTCACTTGATCTCTTACGAACCCCAACTGCTGATTGTAAGAAATGATGGCATGAGAAATAGGCACATCCTGAGGTGTAGCGGTGAAGAATTCCACAATTCTGCGCTCCTTGACTGGCGGCGGACAATACTCTGCTTCCATAGCAGCCTTGAATTCCTCCCAAGTAGCTCGACGGTCTCTGGGCACAACGGCCTCCCACCACTCCGCAACTTCCTTATCCAGGAGGTACTGGGCAATGTGTACCCTCCTGTCTTCAGGACAAGCTACGGCATCGAAGGTCCTGGACAACTGAAAGAGCCAATTCTCCCAACCGAGGGAGTCAGAGGATCCGGAGAAACGAGGAGGGTGCATCTTAGTCACCGTTTGAAGCCACTTACTAGCCTTCTCTTCCGGTGTCGGGGGCGGATTCTGGCGTCCACCCTGAGCTATCTGAGTAAGTTGGGCTACCAACTGCTGAAGTACGGCAGTAGCCCCGGCGTCGGTATTATTACCCGACGGCACTGAGTGAGAGGCTGAGTCCACAGAGGACTGAGAAAGTGAGCCCTCCTCATTATCAGCACCCCGACCACGGCCTCGGCCGCGTCCCCTTGCCGATCTACCACGACCTCTCAACATACTGAAGGAAAATAAGAAAGGAACAAGATCAGGAATATTCACAATTCACAAAGTTGGTAACACAAGTCACGATTCCGAACAGCGCAAGAAAACGAATTACAGAGATATAAGAGTTCGAGGAGACTTACAACCACGGGTCGCACGAAAAGACGGTAGCGTGATGATATTAGGCTCAACGACTGACTCTAATGACGCAACTGACAGACCCAAAATTCACCGACAGCCTAGGTATTCAAAACCTAAGCTCTGATACCATAAATGTAACACCCCAATTCACAACTGGGACATTACACGCCGTAGAACCCTCGTGAGGTCTACCAGGCTAACACATGACATAAAAACCACAATGTAATCCCGAGTGATGCACTCAAAAGTAAATAAGGCCGTGGCCTCGGCCAAAACATTTATAACGTAATACACGAACAGAGGTTAAATACCAATTCTTTGCCCACGCAGGGGACTTAAACCAAGTTTCAAAACAGACAGTCTAACTTCAATACTCGACAATGCAATGACAAAACATAAAAATGCAGACTCGAGCCACATCATCAAGCCAGCCCATCCTTCGCGTGCGTGTCCCGTGCCTGCCCCTCAGCCCTCCTGCACACTAAATGCATAAGACGCATTTCCCCCATTTAAGGGGTTAGCATTCGAATAGCTAGTGCAAGTACACAATTACACAACATTATATACAAAAACGGTTTTACACAATCATCTCAAACATAAGTCATTTGCCACATATATATTCCGGAATACTACATTGGCAATCACATCAATTTTCAATCATCACGATATCACAAAAATCACAACTGGTATCCCGTGGCCGTACCCCTTAGTATCGACCCCCAGACATCCCGTCGAACACTCCGGGTGGGATACCACTTCCGCGGCCGTACCCCTTAGTATCGACCCCCAGACATCCCGTCGGACACTCCGGGTGGAAGTTCAATCACACACGCACCCAAGTCCACTTCCGCGGCCGTATCCCTTAGTATCGACCCCCAGACATCCCGTCGGACACTCCGGGTGGAAGGAACATAACTCACGCACCCAAAAATCACCATTCATCATTCATTTCGAAAATCACAATATACATAAAGAAATGTAATACATGTACTTGCCTTGAACACGATGAAACAAGGGAAACAACGAAGGAATATGTTTTGGTCCGAACAATCCTCCCAAATCCGCTCCTAACACAATAACGGTATACAACAAGTCTCAATAATGCGGAAAGGTAAGAATTAATCCTAATTCTACCCGTTGGGACAATTCATCGGACACCAAGAGTGCATAAGGAAATGAAATCGGTCAACGGTGTAACAATGGGATTTCATCCCAACCAAAAACAAGAAAACCAAGGGTCACGTGAATACTATCAAAATCTAATAGCAACATCGGTTAATTCGAATTAAAACACAAGATCACCACCAAACCCTCCCCAAAATCTTACTAGGGTCAAAGGAGTTCTTACCTCTTGAAGATTCAAGCCCTATGATCCGAAGAACACGTGCTAGATCCACAATCCGAGCTACACGATCGAAGGAAGATGAAGAAAAACACACAATCAAATGGTAGATGGAGGAAAATCCCCCTCTCAACCTCTCTCTCTCGCGTACGGTGGAAGGAAGGAAGAAATGAGTGAATTCGCCGAATAAAAACGCAGATATAGCGCCGACCGCGTTGTGTGCCGCGGCTCAGCCAAGCGTACGCGGCACGGGGCCAAAATGCGCCCGGTGGTGGTGGCCGCTCGTTGTGCCGCGGCTCATTCGAAGTGTGCGCGGCTCGGACTCGGCATGTGCCGCGGCCTGTCGGACTATGCCGCGGCACGCGTCTGATTGGTTTTGGCCGGCAAGTGCCACGGGTGTGCGCGGCCGGACAAGTGTGCCGCGACACCGACTTGGCCAGTGTGCCGCGGCGCACAATCCTTGTGCCGCGGCACACGGTACAGCCTGCTCGGCCAACAACTGGGTAATGTGTGTGCCGCGGCGCACAATCCTTGTGCCGCGGCCCACATCCTCCCTCGGGTCCCAAAACGACGAAAAAAGATCCGGAAAGAGAATAAAAGCAATAGGAATCGATATTTGGGCAACAAAAACACGAAATGGAAGCACGGAACCCCAAAACGATCTGAGGTACACAACCAAAGTCGAACAAGGAACAATTTCCTAAATTTCTAGGAAATTACAAAAACAGCCCAAACATCCGAAAATCACGACACAACGTCGGATTAACAATCCGAAACTCACAACATGCTCTACTCAATCTTAGGAATTCATGGAAGTAAGAAATCGAACGAGTTTACGAGAATCGAATACACATGAGACAAATATACCACAAGATGGAATTACGTAAAAACATCATCGAGACCCGCCTAAGCGGAGAAACTCCAAGAACAAAATAGGTTCAGAATTCCAAAATAGCGCCAAGCGAGTTGTCCGAAACGAAAATACACCAAAAATAGAAATTACTAAAAATAGAAAACGCGGATATTACAAGTAGCCCGATCGTAAATCAATCTTTGAGAAGACTGTCGCTCCCTGAAGCTGATCAAACAAATCGTCGATCCTGGGCAAAGGGTACTTGTTTTTAATGGTCAACTTGTTTAATTCTCGATAATCAATGCATAAATGAAGCGATCCATCCTTCTTCTTAACAAAAAGAACAGGCGCACCCCAAGGCGATGCGCTCGGTCAAATATACCCTTTATCTAACAACTCCTCCAACTGTTTCTTCAACTCTAACATCTCCCATGGTGCCATACGGTACGACGCTCGAGAAACAGGAGCCGCGTTCGGCTCTAGATCGATAGGGAACTCAACTTCTCGTTGTGGTGGTAATCCCAGCAAGTCATCCGGAAATACGTCAGGATACTCATTCACAACTAGAATCGATGACATGTCAATTCCACCATCCTCCGCCTTCAAAGCGTAACACCAGTAGCCTACACAGCCCTGGTTCAGAAGTTTTATCGCCTTCAAGGCACTAATTGTAATACCCGGTTGTAATTCAGTAATTATCATTCAGTATTTATCATTCAGTATTTATCATTCAGTCATTATCACTCAGTAATTTCACTCATTATTGATCTTTTGTCACTCATATTCAGTCATGGTATTCATCATTCAGAGTAATTGTATCGTGTATCAATCGTCATTCATCACTAATCTGATTGGAGTTTCGTGCCGTGTTTATCATCATTGTCATTTTCGTTGCGGTGGCGTGAGGAGTAGGGCACGCTACTTACTCCTTTTAGCGTAAGCTAATTGGGTTTAGGTTGCGCCCGCTACCACTCAGCTTTAGCGCACGCTAAGGTTGCCCAGGCTGCGATCCGTAAGGTACCGGATGCAGTGAGATATTGTAGCGCACGCTACGAGTGGTAAGTAGCGCGCGCTAACGGGTTGGAGTAGCGCACGCTAATATGAAGTGTAGCGCGCGCTAAAGACGGATCAGGTTGAATCCAGTGGCTACTGGACTGCATTGGATTAATTCATAGCGCACGCTATGTGTTGTTTTTAGCGTACGCAACCGATTATATAGCGCACGCTAAATAATGGTTGTAGCGCCTTATCGAGGCGAATCGAGAAAACGAGGCGGTTTCGACTCCGATCGGGCATCAAATTATTCGTTAGCGCACGCTAACTATGGGCTTTAACGTACGCTAGTAGTATGGTCGTAGCGCACGCTACAAAGGTACGTAGCGCGCTACCGTGTTCGGACGGTGGAGTCTTGGACTACCCAAACTACTCGTTAGCGCACGCTATTCATAAGAGCTAGCGCACGCTAACACAGGCGGCTATAAATTGGACAGTTTGGTCAGAGTTCGTCATTTATCATCCTAATCTCTTTCTCTCGTCGGTTCTTGGCGATTTGGGCGATTTTGAGGGTATTCTTCAAGGTGTAATCATCAATCATCATCTTCAAGACTTTGAGTTGGATTAATCATCACTTCATCATCTCCTATTCATCGAATCAAAGGTATTAAATTCTTGGATCTAGAATTTCGGATTTTTGGGTTTTCCTTCCGATTTCTTCGTGTAAGCTTGGATTATCATTGGAATATGTTAGATATGGATTATCTACCTTGGATAAATATATTCCTACGGATTTAATGGTTATTTTCGGAATTATTTCAAGAACCCTTGGGGTTGACTTTGGTAAATTGGGGATTTTCCGATTGATGTTGTTGTAACCATGAATTATGGATTCCTAATGGATTATTGATGTCATTGAAGTGTTTTGTTAGTTCGAAATACTCATTTTGGTTTGGTTTCGACATATTCGGGATTGGATAATTCCGAAGTTGTGTGGTTGGTTATGTATTCGTTGGAATGCCTTATGAGTTTGATTATCGTTGTTTCGACCGTTGGGTTAGACGTGTTTTGTTACTTGATGCGTGTATTGAACGATTGTTGGTAATTATTGTTATTCAAGGTTGTTCGAGCGACCGACATTCCATTTAGGACGTTGTTCGTGGACGGACATTCTTCATCGGTATTGTGTAAGTTAATTCTTACTCGGTTAAAAGGATATTCATTCCTTTTGTCGTTGTTCATTCATAATCATAACTCATTCATCATTGTATTAATCGTATCAAAACTCGTCATTGTCAATTAATCACCTCAGTCATAAGGAACGACGGTTCCGATCATTTCATTGAGCTATCATTCATTTCACCATCATTCAATCTTGGTGAGCCATTATTCATTTTCATTGTCACTTTTGTCATATTGTGGCATTCCGGGTCATACTGGCGTGCCGGTTGGTATGTGTAGGATTTTCATGTCGGGCACATTATAGTCGTGTGTTGGTTGGTGGCCTCACATTGGACTGTGCACACGAGTCGATTGCTCGTGAGACTGATTAGGTACAAGACCACGCGTGTTTGATCGTTGGTGGCTTGTGCACGGACACATTTCCATCCCGGACGTAGTGTGACGCCATTCCTTTGAGCCGTACTGATTAGTCGATTCATATAGATGTTTGATTGCGTATGTTTCGACAGGATAATTCATAATTTCAGATATATCATGATTGTGTATTTTCAACTCTTGAGGATTGTTGTTCTTTGTAACTGACCCCGTTGGGGATTTTGTTTTTCAGGTCTTGGCAAGGCAAAAGTACGGGGAGAACACGCTGACGTCGAGGAGTCCCAGTGATACTAGTAGGGGCCCGATGCATTCGATCATTTATTCAGTCATTTATGTTTCCTTTATTTATTCCGCTGCAGACATTCCGTTTGAATGCTCATTTCATTCAGTGTTGTGTATTTTATCGTCACATAAAATACACATGTATTCTATTTTATCCTGGGTGTGTTGTATAAAACTCCTCTTCGGAGTAATTGATGTTGTAATGTGGTTCGGTACTACATTTACCTGTGTAATTCATTCATTTTCATTCGCCTGGTGGGTCCCAGTCGGGGGTCCACGGCACTGTAATATCCGCCTAGTTTGGGGTGTTACACTAATCACATTACCCGATCTACCCGGCTTACAACCAACAAGTGTATGCTTTGTGCCATCCTCAGACACGATCGAGATGGTACGAGTCCGATAGTTTATGATGGCACCGTGACGATCCAGCCAATCATCCTCGAGGATCAAATCCTCGCCCTTAAGGTCCACAACAATGAGATTCGAGGGCCAATCTCGGCTCCCAATCCTCACTGGGCAATCCCTAACCTCCCAGTTCCCAACCATACGATCCCCACTAGGAATACCCACTACATATGGTTCACACTCGAACAAGCAGTCAATACCAATACGACACACACAATCCGAAACAATAAAAGAGTGGGTAGCACCCGAATCAAAAAGCACCGAAACTGGATGAGAAAGGATCTGAGTGGTACCTGACACCATTGGAACGTCTGCCTCCTCCGTGCATCTTATCTGACATAACCGAGGGTGGACAAAGCCCGAACTAGATGCAACTCGGCGGTCCGGTTGACCCCGACCCCTACCACGGCCCGAACTCTGAGGAACCTGAGTGACTGGAGTCTTCTGATTGACGCTAAGCTCCTTCTGAATGGCAGTGGTATTCGGAGCTCTGGCGGCTCTTGTAGCCCTCTTGCAATGAGCTGCCCGGTGCCCGGTCTATCCGCAAGTAAAGCAAGTAACTAAAGGAAAAGGACAATCCTTCATCAAATGCTCATATTGGTTGCAGTTAAAACAAACTCTGCCACCAGATGCAACAGACTGGACTGAACGGTTACTGTGAGATCCTCCAGCCTGATGAAACGGCCTCTTCCCAGGTGTAGAAGCAAACTGAGATTTCAAAAATCGACCACTCTTGCCGGCTGAGAAACTGCCAGCTGTTTTCTGTTTCTTGGCCTCGGAACCCAACTCTGACTCCGGGACAGCCATCTCAATCGCTAGGGCGCGATCCTGGTATTCCTTCAAGGTGGCACACATGAGCGGTGCCACACGCTGCCGGATATGCGGCTTCATGTGCATATTGAAATAACGGATTTTATCAGCCTCGGTTCTCACCTGATCTTTCACGAATCCAACTGATGATTATAAGTGATGATGGCCTGAGAAATCAGCACATCCTGAGGTGTGGCAGTGAAGAATTCCACAATCCTGCGTTCTGATTAGTGCATAATTGATCTAAAATTCATATACAAAATATTCATTTTTCCGGGCATAATTGTACTGATTTGTGATTAAAAATATATATTTTACAGATATGTCCAAACATGAGCTAAAAATGGTTATTTTACAGATTACTGACATGAAGCATCAAAAAGGACGGAAAACAAGATCAAATCCAACGACGGGAATTTTTCAAGGCAAAACGACCTACAACACGGCGCAAACAGGACCGTGTAATGTAGGCCGTTTCACATACGGCGCAACAAGGGCCGTTTCTTGGGCCGTTTCACACACGGCCGGCATTTTGCGCCGTGTCCTCGCCCGTATTCCGGAAGAGACCGAGTCACCACAAAACGGCGCACAACACGGGGCAAACTGGGCCGTTTTTCATCGCCGTTTTTTCAGCAGATGCCATGCAAAATTAGTCCACTTTTGACCAACTTGTGAACTCAACCACAAGATATTTTTTTGGTCAAAAATCTGAAAATTCAAAGACATGGGTGAAGTGTGAACAAAGAATTAAAAAAATGATATTACAATAGATATTTTGAATTAAATAATCAATTGTATTCTTGAAAATCACCTATAAAAGGACATCTTCATCCATTGCAAAATCACCAATACCAATTACCAATTCTAAAACCCATCTTCTTGCTAAGAAATACTCCTTTCTTTTAGCAATATATTTTCCTTAGAACTTTCAATTTTAGTTTGTATTTTATTTTTGATTTGAAGTTTTTCTTTCATTTAGTTTGTAATTGAAAAGTGCTTGATCAATAAGCACTTAGTATTTTACTTAGTATTTTACTTTCAGTTTTTGTAAGCTTGTAACCTTTAAACAAGTTTGAAGTTATATTTTAAAGTTTGTTTCTTGCACTTTGATTCATCATATTCAAGTAAGTTTTATCTATTGTCATTAAGTTCTAGTAATTAAAAGTTTCTATATATATATTATATATATCAATTATTTCTATTATAATTTTAGTTTGTATGAACCAATGAGTAGCTAATATTTCTACCTAGGTGAAGGGGGATTTCTATTAGGTTATATATTGAGTATTTGATTGATTTAAACTATTTTTAGGACTAATTGGTTTAAATAGAGATTGATCATATCCTATTTTTACTAATGAAACCTTCTTGATTGATTGTTGAGTGAATTGGAAACATATCTTTTCAATCTATCAAATGTTAATCTTGTTATCAACATCTTAAGATTGCGAAAGTGGTTAAGACATCTTTGATTACGAAAGTACGGAGGTGAAAAGTTGATTACTCGATGAACGATCGTTTATCCTAAAAATAGTCAAGTTAGAGAAATGAAAGGACTAATTGGTTTATATAGAGATTGATCATATCCTATTTCTACTAGTGAAACCTCCTTGATTGATTGTTAAGTGTATTGGAAACACATCTTTTCAATCTATCAAGTGTTAATCTTGTTATCAACATCTTAAAAAAGTGACAGTGATCAAGACATCTTTGATTACGAAAGTACGGAGGTGAAAAGTTGATTACTCGATAAACATTCGTTTTTTCTTTTATATTCATATAAATCAATTCCTATACTTAATTAAATACCTAATTTAATGAACCCGTAATCCCCTAGATTTTATAAATTCCCAACTCATTTTAATTCTATTCATTTTCACTAGTTAAAAAATAGTCTAGTATAAATAGTCTTAATATAAATAGTCTAGTATAAATAGTCTAGTTAAAAATAGTCTTAATATAAATAGTCTAGTATAAATAGTCTTAATAAAAATAGTCTTATATAAAATAGTCTTATTAAAAATAGTTTAGTTTAAAATATAGTGCATTTTAATTTAGTTAATTTTTAAAAACCCAAAAATATCTTTTTTAATATTTTAGTATTTATTTCTCGCAATCTATAACAAAATATTATACGAAGCCCTGTTGGACAATCCTCGAGAGAAAAGACCTTGGTAGAACTTACCACAAACTACTTCTACCTCGTATATATTTGCGAGCGACTCAAGAACTCCTATTTTTAGGATAAGTTTTTGACCGATCAAATTTTGGCGCCGTTGCCGGGGATTGTTTTAGGCCAAATATAATTTTTTTTTTTGTATATTTTTGGTTCATATCTTGTTATTTTATCTTTCTTTATTTATGCATCTTTTATTCTTCTGTCCGGTCAAGTGGCGGATAACGGTACTCCATGACTATCAAAGTCGGATTTTTCAGTTTCCCACAACAACTGATATTTGTAGATATTTTATTGTTTTTCATTTTAATTTTTTTTGTCATGGAAGAAACATTGTATAAAATTGAAAAAAGATTTCCCTTTCTAAGCAAAAATGCAATTTTAAAGATTTACAAGACAAGGCTTGAAAGGATGAGGTTGCTTATGAATAAAAGCATACCTTTTGACATAAGATTCATTATCGAAGCCAAAGTAAGAATAGAAGGTGAATTCACAGAAACACCGACCAGATTTTTACCAGGGCTTGGAAAAAGTTCATATGCAAAGAAACGACGAGCAAAGGTGATAGCCGTTTGCTATAAATCTGCTAGATGGAACTGTAATTTAAAATGTCGATCTTTAGGAATTCCATCTACAAACAGAGAAGATAAAATTCAATTCATTAAGGATGGTCTGAATAAAGAGAATTTAGATGATATCGAAATTTCTCCTGACACGCATCCTAGTGGACTCGTACATTACGGAATTCGATGTTTGTGGAATAAATTCAAACCAGAATATGAACAACGTCTTGGGAATCTGACGTTAAAAGACCCTGTTTGCCAATTTGTAAGAAAATTGGATGGGAAGCTTCTCCCCGACTCATAGAAGGCGTTTAAGCCGTTTCTGAACGTAAAATCAGAGGAAGATGTGAGCCACAATCACAACTACTGTACATACACGTGAGTATCTTTTATTTTTGTCGTATGGTGAGATTTTCTGAATAAAAAAATGTGATACGCGATAAATGCATTCATTATTCTATTGAGTAGTTGAAGCGCAATCAACGAAATCACAAACTTGTTAAGCAATTTTTCCTCATTTTTTCTTCTATAAATAACCTTTGTGCTTGTTTCTTTTATTCATCCCTCAAACTTGTACTTTTCTCTTTTTCTCTCTAAAAAAAAATTCTTTTCAAAAATGGAGTCATCATCTTCCACAAAAAGATTTAACTCAGTCTGCATTTTTGGTGGAGCTAGTTATGGAAAAGATGCATGCTTTACTGAAGCAACACACAACTTGGGTCGTACTTTAGGAGAAAAATGCATTCATGTATTTTACGGAGGAGGAAGTCTAGGATTAATGGAACGAGCTGCTGCTTCTGCCTATATGGAAGGAGGAAGAGTGTTGGGAGTAATTCCAAAACCTCTGGCTGAAAGTAAAATTACCGGGGCAACTATTGGAGATGAGTTTAGATCTGTAAATATGCAAGATCGCATAACTCACATGACAAATAATTCTGGCGCCTTTATCACCCTTCCCGGTGGTTTTGGCACCCTTGAGGAACTTTGTCATGTGGTTACCAGAGCCCAGCTAAATGTTCATCAAAAACCAATAGGTCTGCTTAATGTCAATGGTTTCTTTGATGGTTTACTATCTTTCATCGACTACTCTGCTGAAAAAGGTTTTATTTCCGAGCGTGCTAAACGAATCATAGTCGTTGCAACAACACCAGAAGAGCTAATCAAAAAACTCATTGAATTTGTTCCTCAACCGCATTCACTCTAGCTAATATTGTGCGGATGGAAGATCTCACCGTGAGAAAACGAAAAGTGGATTCATTCCTCTCCCTTTGATACCCCATATCAGACCTCTTGTTATTTTTACTTTCTGTCGTGTGTAATAATCGTGCTAAATGGTGGCAGCTTAAGGAGTTTCTTCTTGATCTCTTGACGCGCATCTATTCGCGATTTATGTATTGTTATTTTATTGCTGTAATTTTTATTGTGTGTTTTTTATAAAAGCATTGATGGCAGCGTAAGGTGACTCTTTGGACTTTCTTGATGCGCATTTTAAAAATTGTGTTATACAACCGGTAATTTTAGTTTGTATTTTATTTTTGGTTTGAAGTTTTTCTTTCATTTAGTTTGTAATTGAAAAGTGCTTGATCAATAAGCACTTAGTATTTTACTTAGTATTTTACTTTCAATTTTTGTAAGCTTGTAACCTTTCAACAAGTTTGAAGTTATATTTTGAAGTTTGTTTCTTGCACTTTGATTCATCATATTCAAGTAAGTTTTATCTATTGTCATTAAGTTATAGTAATTAAAAGTTTCTATATATATATATATATTATATATATATATCAATTATTTCTATTATAATTTTAGTTTGTATGAACCAATTAGTAGCTAATCTTTCTTCCTAGGGGAAGAGGGATTTCTATTAGGTTATATATTGAGTATTTGATTGATTTAAACTATTTTTAGGACTAATTGGTTTAAATAGAGATTGATCATATCCTATTTTTACTAATGAAACCTTCTTGATTGATTGTTGAGTGAATTGGAAACATATCTTTTCAATCTATCAAATGTTAATCTTGTTATCAACATCTTAAGATTGCGAAAGTGGTTAAGACATCTTTGATTACGAAAGTACGGAGGTGAAAAGTTGATTACTCGATGAACGATCGTTTATCCTAAAAATAGTCAAGTTAGAGAAATGAAAGGACTAATTGGTTTATATAGAGATTGATCATATCCTATTTCTACTAGTGAAACCTCCTTGATTGATTGTTAAGTGTATTGGAAACACATCTTTTCAATCTATCAAGTGTTAATCTTGTTATCAACATCTTAAAAAAGTGACAGTGATTAAGACATCTTTGATTACGAAAGTACGGAGGTGAAAAGTTGATTACTCGATAAACATTCGTTTTTTCTTTTATATCCATATAAATCAATTCCTATACTTAATTAAATACCTAATTTAATGAACCCGTAATCCCCTAGATTTTATAAATTCCCAACTCATTTTAATTCTATTCATTTTCACTAGTTAAAAAATAGTCTAGTATAAATAGTCTTAATATAAATAGTCTAGTATAAATAGTCTAGTTAAAAATAGTCTTAATATAAATAGTCTAGTATAAATAGTCTTAATAAAAATAGTCTTATATAAAATAGTCTTATTAAAAATAGTTTAGTTTAAAATATAGTGCATTTTAATTTAGTTAATTTTTAAAAACCCAAAAATATCTTTTTTAATATTTTAGTATTTATTTCTCGCAATCTATAACAAAATATTATACGAAGCCCTGTTGGACAATCCTCGAGAGAAAAGACCTTGGTAGAACTTACCACAAACTACTTCTACCTCGTATATATTTGCGAGCGACTCAAGAACTCCTATTTTTAGGATAAGTTTTTGACCGATCACGTTCCTTGACTGCCGGTGAACAATATTTTGCTTCCATAACAGTCTTAAATTCCTCCCAAGTGGCTAGGCGGTCTCTGGGCGCCACAACCTCCCACCATTCCGCAGCTTCCTTATCCAGGAGGTACTGAGCAATATGTACCCTCCTGTCATCAGGACAAGCTACGGCATCGAAAGTCCTGCCCAACTGAAAAAGCCAATTCTCCCAACCGAGGGAGTCAGAAGAACCAGTGAAACGAGGGGGGTGCATCTTAGTCACCTTCTGAAGCCATTTACTAGCTTCATCTTCAGGAGTCGGGGGCGGATTCTTCCACCCTGAGCTATCTGGGCAAGCTGAGCTACCAACTGCTGAAGTACAACAGTAGCTCCCATGTCAGCATTACCACCCGATGGCTGATCCTGACTGACTGACAAAGTCTGCTGCCCGTCAGAACTCAGAGGTAGAGTGTTCGACACTAAATGAGAGGCTGAATCTGCAGAGGACTGAGAAAGCGGAGCTTCCCCACTATCTGCACCACGACCACGGCCTCGGCCGCCCCCCTAGCTGGTCTACCGCGACCTATCAACATACTGAAGAAAAGAATTGAAGAGGACAAGATCAGAGAAATTCACAGTTTACAAAGTTGGTACTACTACTCACAATTCCAATTTACACAAGGGAAATGAATTACGGAAACATAAGAGTTCGAGGAGACTTACAGCCACGGGTCGCACGAAGAGATGGTAGCACGATGATATTAGGCTCAACAACTGACTCTAACGACACGACTGACAGACCCAAAATTAACCAACAGTCTAGGCATTCATAACCTAAGGCTCTGATACCATAAATGTAACACCCCAAATCACGTAAGGGATGTTACACGCCGTAGAACCCTCATAAAGTCTACCAGGCTAACACATGCACATAATCCACAGTCGAAACCCAAAAGACACATTCATCATAGTAAAATAGGATCGTAGCCTCGGCCAAAATATTTTAATCGAAATACATAAAGGATAAGTCAAATATAAGTTCATTGCCCATGCAGGGGACTTTAACCGAGTTTAAAAGTAGTCAATCTAATTCCAACACCCAAGCGGACACAATGACAAAAGATAAAACATAGACTCGAGCCTCATCATCATGCTGGGCCATACCTTGCGTGCATATCCCGAGCCCGCTCCTCATCTCTCCTGATACCTGAAATTAGAGATGTTAAACGGGCTCGGGCCCGTAGGGCTGGCCCGTTTAACCCGCCAAAAAACCGGGTTAGGGCCGATATTTCCTAGCTCGTTTAAATTCGGGCTTTTTTGGCCCGGACCGTTTAGCCTGAAGCTTAGTAGGCTAGCCCGGCTTAGTGGCTAGCCCGATATATATACATTATATTAATATTATATATATATATATATACTATATTAATATTGTATATATAATATATATTAATATTATATATAATATATATTATTACTGTATTTGTTAATATTGTGTGTATATATATATATACATAAAAGTGTATTTTTTGTTATATTTATTATAGTATAGTTGTTACTATATATATAAAATATATTGTTATTGTTTTTTTTTTTTGATTTATAAAAAAATAAAAAATAGATTTTTTAAATATTTAGCCCGTTTAGCCCGAAACCCGTTAGGGTTATGGTTAGGGCCAATATTTCCTAGCCCGTTTAAATCCGGGCTTTTTTAGCCCGGACCGTTTAGCCCGAAGCCCGCTAGGGCTAGCCCGGAAACGCTAGGGTTAGCCCGTTTAACATCTCTACCTGAAATGCATAAGACGCATTTCCCCCATTTAAGTGGTTAGCATTCGAATAGCTAGTGCAAGTACACAATTACACTACATTATATACAGATACGATTACACACAGTCATCTCAGTCAGAAAAAATTTGAGAAACCATATTCCGGAATATCACAGTGACATACAAAACAGTTTATTAACTCATCACGATATCACAAACATCCACAATTGGTGACTCGTGGTCGTACCCCTTAGTATCGACCCCCAGACGCCCTGTCGAATGCTCTGGGTGGAAAACCACTTCCGTGGCCGTACCCCTTAGTATCGGCCCCCAGATGCCCCGTCGAACGCTCCGAGTGGAAGATCAACAACACACGCACCCAAGTATACTTCCATGGCCGTACCCCTTAGTATCGACCCCTAGACGTCCCGTCGAACGCTCCGGGTGGAAGGGCAACAACTCACACACCCAAAAGATCATAATTCATCATTCGTACCGAAACCGTAACACACATAACGGAATGTAATACATGTACTTGCCTTGAATACACGACGAGAATGAAATGGTTAAAGGAAAGGTTTCGACCCGAATAATCTTCACAAATCCATTCCTAATATAATAATGATATACAAACAATCTCAATATTGCGGAAACGTAGGAATTCATCCTAATTCTACCCGTTGGAACAATTCATCGGTCACTACGAAGTCATAAACGATTCCAATCTATTAACGGTTAAAAACTTGAAGTTTAATCCGCTAAACTATATTGAAGGTAAGGGACTACGACTATACAATCGCAATCTAACAATTTATCGAAGTTAAATCGGTTTCAAAGGGTAAAATCATGCCAAAATCCCGAAATCCCCCAAAACTAGGATTCTAACAAAATATACCTCGATTCGGACGGAGAATGATGATTATGATGATGATGAAAAACCTCACTTGGAACACAATAATCGATCTATGGAGAAACTCTATGGACTGCTCTGCACGAATCGCTCCAAATTGCCCGAAGAACTCCCGTCGCGAGCAAGGGAAAAAAAAAAGAAAAATAACGCGTCTGGGGTCAACTCAGGATTTAAATACCTGACAATGCATTGCGTACGTTAACACGAATAGTTTGTAATATCCGGAATTTCTACTATTGTTGTTTAATATTATTTTATCCGAGTTATGTTGTACATCGTGGAATCTGTACAGTATGGATAAAATAAATGAAGGACTAAGACACCTGTATTAGTATTATTACCGCACTTGGTTGACAGTTGTATTGGAAGACATTGTGTGTCGGGCTTATCGTATGGGAATGTTGTTGGTATACGTATATGTATTCAGTATGCCGTATGTTCGTATTCTGCATGTCGAGACGTTGGAGAATAATAGATGATAATGGCTAAACATAGCCTTATTAGCGCACGCTAATACTCATTCATAGTGCACGCTAACGTGCAGGTGCAGCGCACGCTAAAGGTAAAATAATAGCGCGCGCTAGTGCAGGCAACTCAGAGGGAATCTACGTGTGGACCAGGCCACTTTCGGCGCACGTTCTGATAAGTCAACGGATGTTTGTAATCTAGTACTAGCGCACGCTAATGGTATATTGGACAAAAAGGAATCTTATCCTCGTCAACACTTTCGGCGAGTGGACCAGTCTTCGGAGCATACAGACAAATGAGTCAACTGATATTAGCGCACGCTAAATGCAAGGACTTGCGTACGCTAGAGAGTGTAAGTTACGTACGCTAATGCATGGGCATTGCGTACGTAAGCACATGTACGAAGTCAGACAGTAGCCTATGGACTACGATAGCGCACGCTAACAAAGTCAGTTAGCGCACGCTAAACATAAGGTTTAGCGCACGCTAGTAATATACGTTATAAAAAGGGGACAGACGGGTATTATGAAGCATTTCGTCCATTTCTTTCCTTTCACCCGATAGAGTGAACCTTGGGAGGACATTTGGAGTTCCTAAACACTGAGGGATGATCCTCTTTAACAAGATTAAAGTTGTAAAATCATGGATTAAATCTTTGTTCTTGAAATCATTGGTGATTCTTGGAAAATGGATTCAACCTTGGAAACCAATCCATTCCTTCATAAAGGTAATCACTCTTCATATTTGGATTTCGTTTTGGATTGAATGTTGATGTTCTTGAGTTGATGATTATTACATAAACAAGTTGACAAGCATGATTATGAGACGGATTACCGGAGTATGATGATATTAATATGATCCGTGTGGTTTGAATTATGTAGTTCGTTTTCTTGAGATAAGTTGGTGAATCCTTCTTCTCCTTTGCGGATGTTGATATCATTGTTGATGATTAATCTCTATAATGTTAGATTAGGGGAGTGTTGTTAAGGTTCTTGGTGTTCATGATGTTGATATTTGAGGAAGAAGATGATATTTGAATATTAGAATTGGATTAAGGGTTGGATGATTACTTATATGTTAAAGGATATCGGATTTCGTTGTTTTGATATCTATGAGCATGATTTAGAATCACTTAGTGTTCTTGATAATCGTCATATGTTGATCGGTATCTGAAAAACATGCATCAGTACAGCATTAGCACACGCTAAGCTTACTGGCTAGCGCGCGCTAACGGGAACAACTTAGCGCACGCTACGTTAAGTGATTAACGTGCGCTAAGAAGGCAGAAAGTGCAGTATTTTCGTGTTGTGGTTCTAAATTCGTGCTGGTTTGAGTTGGATTGGTCAGACTAGTGTTTAATCAAGATATTGTCGAGCTTTTGGGTTTGTGAATTGGTTTTATCAATTGTTGATTTTTATCGAACTTGTTGTCTATCGATTATTGTAATAGGTTGAGATTATTGATTGGTGATTAGAACTATGCGTTGCGGTCATGTTCGAGAATGTTCGTGAATTGCATTGATCAGGGCCGAGGGACTTGTAGATGACGACAATGGAGTTGGTAACGGCTTCATCATCGTCATATCGGTATCGAGGTAAGTTATTACTTGCTCAGTTACAGTATTTAATGAATGATTTTCGTCTCATTCGTGTATAATTCGTATAGCAATGTTTATAATCGTAATCACAGGAGATTTGGGATTATAAATCGTATTCGAGTTTTGGGAATCTAAATCATAATGTATATGATTTACTTTTGTTATTAGTATACTTGTATATCGAGGATATATTGTGATAAAGACGAAGATATGAATTATCTGCAATCCGTGATACTTTGGACCGTCGAGTATTGAGGATAATGGTTCGTGATGGTTTAGACATTTAGATCGTTCTCGAAGGACTCGGGGCAAGTACTCTAATCATTTTTATCATTTGTGTCGATCATGTCGTGATACATTCGTGTATCGTTGTTGTCATGCATTTGTGCATTGTTTTTGTCGTGTATTGTGTACTGTTGTTTTGTGCAGTTGTGCATTGTTGTCATATGTCCACCTCGTGTTGGTCCGACGGGATCATCGGGGGATCTATGCTAGCGTGCGCTGGATCATTGGACGGGTTTTCCACCTCGGGTTGGTCTGACGGGATCATCGGGGGATCTAGGCAGTGAACGCTAGATCATCGGATTGCCATGTATTGTTGTTGTGCATATGTATATTATGGGTTTGCCAGAAGTATACATTGTCGTTATTGTTTTGATCATATTGACGTTGTCATATGAGTATGCATTTGTAGGTCTTGTGTTAGGACCATGTCCATATGTTGTGTTGATCTGATCTCGGATTAGACTGACGTGATGGTAATGGTATTTCGTATCTTGAGGTATGTTCCGTATTTCCTTGGTACTTGTCTTTGATGGACAATCGATTATCGTATTGGAATTGTCGACGTTATCCGATGGATTGAATTGGCCAGAGTTGGTATAATTTCCGTATCGCGAGTTATGATGATGTTTTGAGAACCTCGGGTACTGTGCGAGATACAGTACGAAATGTGAACTTTGGTAAAGTTATGACGGTAAGATTACATTGGTCGTATTCTTACTTAGTAATTTCATTGGTATGTAATTATTAATGTGATGTGACGATTATCATTATTGGATATTATGGCTGACCCCGTTGTGGGCTTTCTTTTTAGGTTCTTTGGATATCGAGCTTGTAGCGGTCGTGAAGAGATGAGCTTCCTGGAGGATACTGGCTAGGACATGTATTTGTGTATTAAGTTTCTGATCAGTTGTTGCATTCCGCTGCTAGAGTATTTTAATTGTTTGTCTTTATCCACTGCGTGAGTATTTTTAAATGGCCTTTTGGTATCCGGTAACTTAGGTTAATTTGGCAATCGTTTTCTAAACTATTTTGTCGTACGCATAAGCGATTGCTTAACGTATGTTTTTAGATTGTTGAGTCTTGGCATTTCGGGCCTTGTGGTTTCAAATGAGATTTTACGACGGTTTCGATAAACAGATTTTATTAAGTCTTCGAATGTTTTTAAAAGATAGTACCGTCGTTAGCCTCTTGGGCTTTTGTAAATGTTTGCGAAAATTTCCTTCAGCCTTGTGGGTTCCATCTCGGGGCCCACGACGCTGTAATATTCCTGGATGGCTCTGGGGGTGTTACATAGTTAACGTGCGTTATGACGTTTACGTACGTAACTCCTACGAGTTAACGTATGTAAGAGCCCGGCAGATCAATCTGCCCGACTAGATGAGGTCGTTAGCGCACGCTATGTTAAACCGTTAACGTACACTATTAAAAGCTTTACGTACATAACACACGCCCGCTAACGCACGTAAGGACTATGCAGAAACTGGGCAGAACCCACGCTGAAGGCCATAACGTACGTTACCACTAAGGCATAACATACGTTATGCAGGTATCGATAGCGCATGCTAAAAAGCATGCATAACGTGCGTTATGTGGTAGGAGTATGCCCTCGAATGTCACTCAGAGGATGTTGAGTGAGGGCATTATACTTGTAATTATGTAAATCATTTATATAAGACAATGAATGTTTCTTTATTTACTGATAGTTACTGACATTCTTAACTCGTAAATATACATATAGAAACTAGTCCATGTATTTGAGAGCAAAACGTTCCACTCCTTATTGGATAAGGGGGTCGGCACTGGAAAGGTTTATAGCTCAAATACTTAATAGTCTAAATCGATTTATTGGATAAATTGATTTACGACCTAATGAATTAAATAAATTACTGGGTGATTAATTTAATTCATGAATATAATTATTTCTTGGAGAAATTAATTATATTATTTTGTATTTGATATGTTTAATTAATTGGATTAATTAATCGATATAAATACATCGGAACAGAATCGGAGTTTATCTGTTTGGACTCACGGGAATCCGAAATGGACTGAACTCATCCCGACTCCTTCTAGATGGCCACCCCTTTTCATTCCCCTTTCCTTTGGTCATTGTCTCCACCTAAATTGGTGGATGACTTGAAGTGTCAAGGGGACAAGATTCTTTAATTAATTCATATTAATGATTTAGTCTTGATTTGGGGAGGATATTATGTAGAATAAAATGAAGACTCTTATCACTACTTCCTTACCCATTCCAACCGTGAATAGCAAGTGAGAGAGAGAGAGAAAATAGTTTTCTTAATTGTCTTCATCTTCTTCTTCATTTCTTCTTGGTAATTCTTGGAGAAAAATCAAGAAATCAAAGAGAGAAAATTTGATAAACGTACTTAGAGTATATTCATCAAATTCAATAGCTTCATCACTTAGCTCTAACCGTATCCTTAGAGGATAGCAAGGTGATCGTCATCCCGTTTGTTTCTCCGGCACGTGACAAGTAGAGGCATTGTATTTTCGACGTTGGATCATTCGGGTGCTTGAAGCGCTTTGGACGTAGAGAAATCGTTTAAAGTTTGGGGAATAGCTCAAGAGAAGGAATCCATTTAATCAACGGACTACAAGGATGAGTTTCTACAACTCTTGTTTTTCGTTTATATATTCGTATATACGTAGCTCGATCGATCCTCGTAGGGATTCAGATCGAATTAATTTTCGTTTTACCGCTTCCGTTGGGCCTTCGATTTAGGCACCGAATCCCAACAGTGGTATCGGAGAGTAGGTCCTGCGATCGTATATACGATATTGGCATTTGGAATACTTGATTAGATGGTGAATGATTTGGAACCATTTTAGTCATAATCGTGGTATATGTTTTACGTTCGTTGTAGTTATATTTTTCGTAAGTTTATGTCTAAATATAAATTTTAATTTCTGGGAAATGTGATTTATATTGAAGATATGAATGTTGGAAAATATAGACATTAGATATCCGGTCGAAAAAACTAGCCCCGAATTGCCGTTGGACGGTCTGGGAGTGGTCCGGAAACAGGGGGCCGTGGCCTGTGGTGCGGCCACTTTGTGTGGATCTTGGGGGCCGCGGCCCGAGGCTGCTGGGCCTACTCTGCCAATGTTGTTTTCGGGCGCGGTTCAGCCCATTTCGGACCCGTTTCGAGCTTGTTTTCTTCGTGTATTCCTAAAAATGATTTCCCACATTTTAAATTGGATTTAATATGATTAAAATGATTTATGGTATTTCATTTTATAAGGGAAATTTGATTTATTGGAATACTTGTGATCGACCAAATTATTTTGAACGTTTTCATATTACCGAGTGTGTGAATCGATTGAATCGGTTCGTATTGTTGATTGGATCAATGTATCTCTACGCTTTCCATTTATATAGTATTTGTTGGATGAATGCTTTTTGAATGGGAATGTGGTTTGTGGACTTAGTTTTGAATCGTTCGTTTTATTCGATTGGGTTGTAAAGGCCGTTTTGAGCCTATTTATTTTACTAGAAATATTTTTATCTAGGATGCCATTTTCAATGTAAAATTTATATGTAATGACGAAGACTGGAGGAAGATCCGTTTCGAGAAGACAAAGATTCAAGACGAAGACTTGTAATTAGATTACGGAGTTTTCGTTTTCTAGGAACGGTCCATGAACCACATGTTGGTAGAAACTAGGTTGTGAATGGTTGTTTCATATTGTATGAATGCCACAAACGCGCTTAAATGAATTAATGTGCAAAGTGTAACATTAATCGCGAAAATTCTCCCACGAAAAATTATTAAGTTTATAAGGTTTCAAGGTTTTCCTTCCCTCCATCGAGCTTTCGGGAAATTAAAATCCAAACCGGATGTGCTATGCTTCCGAGTTATCGGGGTAGTCATTCAGGGAGGACGGATAAATTACCGGAAGCGCATTGGATGCCTTCGGTTGGAGCAAATTTTATCCCTAGAAACCTGATAGGTTGCCGGATAAGATTCAATTGTGAAACTGATTTGCGTCGATGGTATAAACTTAACTTGTTCACGAACCATAGAAACCGTATAGGTTGAGGGGAGTGAACAAGGAGAAAAAGAAGATTGAATCATCCATTAGATGAGTTGGTGTTGGACACCACTTTATGAAAATTAATAGACTAGAAACCTGTTCGGTTGCCCTCTATTAAGATTTATAAAGAACTCGATCGCCACTACGAAGTAGAGCGACGATACTTCTAGATTTCACATGAGAGTGTGTTATTCCGATAAAAATAGTGGGAGCTGTGTAACAAGAATAGAAAAGACCTTAATTTTATACTCAGAACATATTATAATAAGTCACTAATTAATCTGTTATACTTAATGCAGACATAACTCTCAATATGACAATGAATCCACTAGCAATTCTGCTCGAAAAGAACACCTTGATGGGACCTAACTTTGTGGATTGGCTCCGCAATCTGATGATAGTCCTCAGTATAGAGGCACTGGGATACGTCTTGGAGACGGACATTCCGGCGCCTCCAGTGCGGACAAGAGCCAATCAGGAAGAGATAGAAAACTACGAAAAGTGGGTTAAGGATGACGTGAAAGTCCGTGTGATGGCCTCCATGTCTAATGAGCTTCAGAGAGCTCATGAGAAAATTACTTCTGCTAGGCAGATTCTATATCACTTAACCGAGCTTTATGGTGAGCACAGCAGAACTGCTAGATATGAGATATCCAAGAAACTATTCGGTGCAAGGATGAAGGAATGCGAGAAGGTTGGGGAACACGTCCTCAAAATGATATCCATGATCGAGAGATTGGAGGCTCTTGATTTTAAAATGGATACTTCTCTCCAAACCGACTTTATCCTACAGTCTCTTCCTGATTCCTTCTCACAGTTTGTTATGAACTTTAACTGTAATGAGATTGCATGTAAATGAACAAACTGGTGACCACTCAGTCTCAGATAAAGACTCCACGGATGAAGGAGTCTGCCCTTGTGATTTCTTCTGGATCTCGGAGGTCTAAGAATAAGAAGAAAAAGACCAAGAAGCAGACTGGACCTCAAGTTAAGGACTTTAAGGGTAAGGGCAAGGCCCCGACGGTTCCGAAGAACAAGAAGAAGAAGGATGCCTATCTCAAGTGCGGTGATCTGGTCCACCGGGCTAGAGACTGTCCGATTCTTCATGGTACTTCAGGTACAGAACTTTTAGTTTTGGAAACATATTGTTCTGCTACTGTATTTTCTACTTCCTGGATACTGGATTCTGGTGCTAGTTCTCATATTTGTACCATGAATCAGAATCTGGAACAAAGTAGGAAACTTGGAGCTGGAGAAGTTATGATCACAGTCGGAAGCGGGCATAGTGTCGAGGCGACCGACATAGGATCACTTCTTTTGGGTTTAGAAGCCAGCTTTGTTTTGACTTTAGAAGATGTGCTTGTTTTGCCCAAAGGGCACAAAAACATTGTATCCATTCCGGTCATGGACCGAAAAGGCTTTTTATTTTTCATTGGTGATGGTTCCTGCAAAATTTATTTCAGAAATAAACTAGTGGGTACTGCTACATTGTTAAATGGACTGTATCATCTAAATCTCAGCAACAAAGTAGTTGTGAATACTATGACTAGAAAACGTGGTAGGTATGAAACCAATCAAGTTTTGAAATGACATCTTAGACTTGGTCATATTGGTCAGACCAAGGTTTACAAGATGGAAAAAGATGGACTTATGGGTCCATTGGGATCGGATCCCTTTCCTACTTGTGAATCTTGCCTTAAAGGCAAAATGACTAAGTCCCCCTTCACGGGGACTTTTGAAAGAGCTGCTGATAAACTGGGATTAATCCATACCGACGTATGTGGTGCTTTGGAAGTAGCATGTGATGGATATCAATATTTCATTACGTTTACAGACGATCATACTAGGTATGGTTATGTATACTTAATGAAACATAAATTCGAGGCCTTTGAGAAATTCCAGGAATTCAAGGCCCTAGTCGAGAAACAAACTGGTAATCATATCAAAGCACTTCGGTCGGACCGAGGTGAGTATATGAGTACAGAGTTTGACGAGTTCCTTAAGGAACATGGAATAGTTTCACAACTAACACCTCCAGGTACTCCTCAGTTAAATGGTGTGTCAGAAAGAAGGAACCGGACCTTGTTAAACATGGTCCATTCCATGCTGGGCTATACTGACTTACCGATTTACCTGTGGGGGTATGCACTAGGGGTGGCATTTCGGAACCGAAAATTAAAAACCAAACCGAAAAAATCCGAAAAAAAGAACCGAAGAACCGAAACCGAAGAAGACCGAACCGAAAAATAGAAAAACAGAACCGAAGCGAATTGGTTTGGTTCGGTTCTCGGTTCGGGGTCGGACAGAGCCAAACCGAACCGAAATGGACCGAAGTCAAAGTCACATACTAAAATGACATCTTTTTGTGAGTTTTATGTGTTTGAGATTTTAATGTAATTTTTTTAAGACTCTCGTGGATCCAAGGAGGACCGATAATATGCTCGTTTAATTCGTGATTCAACTAATTTAGGTTTAGAGAATGATTTATTATGATTTGTGATTGTCATATCTTTTGAGATATTTGTAAATTACTGTGCAAGTCTACCTCTTATCTTGAGCATATATATATATATATATATATATATATAACTTTTGTTGACTTGTTGTTATATATAACGTATTCTATTGAATATAATATTTGAATTTATATTGTGAAGAACCGAAAAAACATCAAACCAAACCAAAACCGAACCGAATATTTATAAAACCGGATTTAACCGAACCGAACTTCAAAAAGAACCGAACCAAACCGAAACCGAATATTTGGTTCGGTTATTGGTTTCGGTCAAAAAACGAACCGAATGGAACCGAGTCCACCCCTAGTATGCACTCATGACTGCCGCTTACATCTTAAACAGATGTCCTTCCAAATCCGTTCCCAAAACTCCACGACATGTGGGAGGGCAGGAAACCAAGTCTTAATCATATTAGAATTTGGGGATGTCCCGCCTATGTCAAGAAGACTAAGGTGGAGAAGTTGGAAGCGAGGTCCGCGAAGGGATGTTTCATTGGATTCCCGTCTGGAACGATGGGGTATCTATTCTACATGCCCGAAGATCGAAAGTGTAACACCCCCAATCCGCTCAGGGATATTACACGCCGTAGAAACTTTCCTCAAGGATCTACCAGGCTGGTAACAACAACCGAACAACTCGACAATGCCTTTAAGGCTAAAAAGACTCAGTAGGCCGATTTGGCCTTTCAATAAAATCATACAACTCGATTACAATACTTGCCCACGCAGGGGTCGAATACAACACACTCCCGTACAACGGGGAAAGAATACTGCAGCGGAAATAAATTACAACTAAACCAATACGACATCAACGGGTCCTCGTGTGATAAGTATCGTTCATCTTTCATCATCCTTCATGCCGACCCTGTGCTATGCTCCAAAACCTGAATACAAAAACAGACATCCATCCCCTGAATACTCGGGGGTTAGCAAAACTCCACTGTTTTGCTAGTGCAAGAACAAAGTGCAAATACGAACCATACAATTCACATTCCACGAATAACAATAACCAGTAATCCTCAAAAATCCAAGCGTAACAAAAAGTACTTCCCGAGGCAAGAATTTGGTAAAATATTCCAAAACCGAAAGGTCGCAATTCAAGGGAAAACAATTTATAAAACGGTTTATAATGCCATCGAGAGTTTTAATAGAACACAATTTCGGATTACCGAATCCTTATCTTTCCAAAATCAATAGGGGTCACAGCCCAAAAGTTTTGTTTTCACAAATAAAACCAACCATAATACACAAGGTTAAAACCCACGTCATGCGTCCTCGACGGACATAAAATACACACGCACCCGTGAAGTTTCACTCGTGAATCCAGGTCGAAGCCATTGGAATTCCCTCCGTGGTCCCGTCGAACCCTCCCGAGGTGAGCAAACACATTCACAAAACATAAGCAACCGCACTCGTGAATCAAGGGCTATACCATTGGACTCCCTCTGTGATCCCATCGGACCCTCCCGAGGTGAGCGAAAAACAATCACAAAATATGTACACGTAGCGGTGAAGTTTCACTCGTGAACCCAGGTCGAAGCCATTGGAATTCCCTTCGTGGTCCCGTCGAACCCTCCCGAGGTGAGCAAACACATTCACAAAACACGTACTTGCATCGCCTAGGACCGGGACGAAGCCACAAATCCCACTTGAGGCCCCGTCGGACCCTCCCGAGCTGGCTAGCAAAATACTCAAGCACCACACGTCACCTAGGACCGGGACGAAGCCACGAATCCCACTCGAGGCCCCGTCGGACCCTCCCGAGCTGGCCGCGAAATAATCAAGCACAAGTAACATATCACACCAAGGATATCCAAACAATTCACCCAGAGGCATCAAACACTTAGCAAAACAACATGTCAAACCACAATGCACCGAAATGAAACAATATACGTCCACACGCAAATACCAAGTGCATCATCAACACCAAACATATCCATAAGATTCACATACTCGTTCACGAATCACACCAATCACAAAACACACACGGTTTTGAAAGAGGACCTTCAACAAGGCTAACCAAATCTTTTGAAAACTCATTTCAAACAATCAAACAAACACATAAAGACGATCACCAATTATCATATTCACAAAACAAGAATTGTATGGACAAGGTACTTGCCTCGAATAAGAACAACGCGGAGAATCGACCGAAGTAGGTTGACACGAACCGACTACGAACCCGCCGACTCCACCGATCGCCAACTCGCGGTCATAAACTACGAAGGACAATAACAACAATGAAATGAATTCTATAATACGACTCAAAGCCGTTGAATTCAAAGAACGAATGACGAAAGTTCAAGTGTTTTCCCCAAAGCGTCCAAGAACACGATTCGTCCCGACAAAACACGAAAACGGAATTCCAAGTCGAAATATGGATATACAATCCATAGAATATGTTTAACAACATCATTTAACCACAATATATCCAACAAAAACGGATGGAAAACGAGATCGAGAACAAATCCCCTAAAAAGTCGATTTGAAGGAAATCAAGAAATATACTTCGATTCGACGAAGAACAATGGATTAAATGATGTTAAACACAAGAATACTACCAAGATTAATCATACCCATAATGAATTAATCAACAACACGGAACGAATCGGACAAAAATGCAAAAACCCCCCAAATTCACGAAATTAGGGTTCTAAGGTGAGATTACCTTGATTCGCTGGATCAAAGGATGATAACGGATGATTGATCAATGATATAACCTCAAGAACTTCATGGATTTGTTGTTAAACAACATGGCTCCATGATAAGAACAACCCCAGCCGCGGAACAAAAGGAGAAGAAGGAGAAAATGGCGAAAAAAAACGATCATAGGCCTTAAATAGTAATACGGCCGAGTTACGACGAATCGCCAAGGGCTTACGACGTAATCGCCATGGCCGAGACGCGCCTAAAAATGCCGCATCCTTACATACGTAATCGACAAGGGTTACATACGTAACGCATTACGCACGTAATCGCGAGCGCTACAGACGAATCTGCCGGCTGCCGCCTGGGCCTGCATCGCCCTGCCATGACTCGGCCGGGGCCAACTCCGACGGCCCTAACGATCCCGAAACCCGAACCTGAATACGAATCGAAGATACGGTTACGAAGTACTCGCAAATATGAATTCAAGCACAAAGAGAACACACGATTCCGACCACCCGAAGGCTCGAAATTCGACAATGGAAAGTAATTACCCCAAACTTTGGGAAATTACGAAAATGGCCCAAAACGTCCGAAATACCCGATACATGATCGAAACACCAAGCCGAAGCTTGAAACATGAATAATAACATTAAATGAACTTACGAGAAAGTCTAAACAATAGTTTCAGACGAGATTCGCAAGAATCGAACTCAAGTGCGGAAAAATCGCTAAAAAGCACGGAACTCAACAAAACGGCACCGAAATGAACTCGGATGTCAAAAAGTGTAGAATTAATCATTCTCAGAATGATGAAACGGTCATGAGCGAGTCATCAAAACGGACTTCCGCCGAAAAAAATAAATTACCGGAAATCGAAATTACGGGTATTACATTCTACCCTCCTTAAAAGAAGTTTCGTCCCGAAACTTAAAACAAGTAGGGAGAAGCGATATCCCGCCAGGAAGACTCAACGAGATACACAAGAAACGCGTAATTTACGCCCAACGGCGAAACGTTACAAGCAACACAGAGGAATATACGGCGTGAAAACACGCTCCACGACGACCAACACAACGTCGCCGTTAGGGATATAATAAAACCAATAAGTGACAAGCGTCATCAAACGGATAATATAGTCAGGTCAATTATCCGAACAATCACAAACACAACGAACAAAAACCAATATGATTGACCAACCCAACGGTACATCAATCAAAACGCGAGCTAATCACTGAACAAATACGGAATTCCACCGCCCAAGGGTTGGAAGATCGAAAACGAGACTAATTTCCCGAACTTAAGGGAATTACGAAGGAGTCTGAACGCTCAACAATCACGAAACGGGGTCAACAACAAACCGAACAATCAAACGATCGAACCGCAACGATCGAGACAACAAAAATCGAACAATCATGTTCGGATCAAGAAGAACAATAAGGTTCAACCGACAACTCCGAGGTTCACATCTCGACACGAGACAAAACATGATCCGGTGAGAACAACAAGATATGCACTCACATAAGATCCACAAGAAAGGGAATAGCAATAGAAAGTCTTAACGACAAACGAGTTATTCCGAAACAATACCACACTCGTTCGATCAACAAAAGCAAGGGACAGGGCAAGCTCAGAAAATGTTAACGAACATAAACGAGTCGACAGAGTCGAAAATACAAAAGTTTAAAATCCAATCCACTTCGAATAAAAGAACTAGTAGAACCAAAAGATGTTACTTCCGAACAAGGTTCACAAAAATCGAACCGAACTGGGAAAAGCCACAACGATAACCAGATCGACCCAAAACAAGATCACAGCTCGTTCGAACGACGAAACCGAAATACATAATAAGTTCAGAAAGTATCAACGAACACGGACGAGTCGATAATATTGAGAAAGAGAAAATGCAGAAGCCAAAAATAATACAGGTATTATATTCGACCTCTTCGAAAAGAAGTGTCGTCCCCGAAACTCGCAACAACGAAATCAAGGTGACAAGACAACAAGCAACCGACAGAAACATCCTTCGAAGGCCTCTCAAAGTCGATCCTGATATCTGTGCTGAAGCGCGAACTCCGAAAGTCTCGGTAGCCAATTCGCAAAACTGAATTCGGTGTCCCTCGAGTCCTCACTTGAAACGCGTTACTGACGAGAAGGACAATTGGTACGTGCATGCCCCCGTCACACCACGGTTGAAACACCTCGGCTCGGGATACCGAATATACAAATGCTAGATACAATGGAACATAATATCGCAAAATAACAAACCGGAGATGCCAACTTGGCATAACATATCAACGCATACAAAAATCACCACAACAATGGCATCGTTCGACGATTACAACGGCCCGAACGATAGCCAACACACAATCACAAACATCATGAAACAAACACCCATGTGCATAAACGCACAAAAATCCAAGCTTTAACAGTTCACACAGGTGCGATAACACGCAAGCCACCACGAAATGACAACATTAAAGATCGTCATCACACCTCCCATAAAGAGCAAAAAAAAACATGTGCGTGGCGAACGACTCAACATTAACACCACCAATTCGATCACAATTCGGAGGGCTAACACCCTAACAACAATACCAACATCATACACACCTTCTCCGACCACAAGCAGGAAATGATGGGTTTTAAAAACGAAAACCACCTTTTGAAAACAGTTTGGAAACACCAGTTGATCTTGAGTATCATTTTACAAAAAGTTGAACAAACATCATTTTCGAGACTTTGAAAATCATCTTGAATTTGAACAAAAATGAGGACACCTTTCTTTTAGTGAAAAACTTTAAAAAATATTCGACCCTCAGGTCTAGGCAAATTTTGGTCCTCAAGGTAGAAAAATTTTGAAACAAATAGTTGCGCTAGTAGGCGCCTTGAAAATACAATCCATTTAAAAGTACGTCTCGAATTTTATTTTCTAAGATACTCAAGGTTTTCAAAGATAATTCAATGGGCTAGAATGCCCAAAAATTTCAGGTAATTACACGGAACATTATAGCGCCGTGGGTCCCGCGCCGGAACCCACCAGGATAAAACCATTTACAAAAACGCCAAAAAGGCTGATGACGGTAACATTTCAGAAACATACAAAAGCAATTTACAAAATACTAAATACCGTCATAAGAATTTCGCCAAAACGCTCAAGGCCATAATGCCACAAACTCGGTTAAGGGAAATCGGTTTTCAAAATAAAACTCAGTCGGTAAAATACTGAAAGTTATTACAAAAGAACTCACGCATCGGATAAAAGAAATAAAGTCAAACATGCACAAGCCAGCAACACTAAGAGTCAAATAATCACGTATCACGAAATCAAAATCCATAAGAGGATTCCGTCAATTAACTCATAATCATAAAATAGCTCGTGTCACACGAGGCACAACACAAAGAAGAGAGACTTACATCCACAGGTCGCACGAAGATGATGATCGCCCACGATACTAATCACGACCAACAAACTCAGACGACGCGTCGCGACATGACTCAGTCAGACAAAATCCGACGAGACAAAAACTCAACAGACACCACTGACCCGACAGCCTAGGTTTCCACAACCTAAGCTCCGATACCATTTATGTAATACCCCCAATCCGCTCAGGGATATTACACGCCGTAGAACCTTTCCTCAAGGATCTACCAGGCTGGTAACAAAAACCGAACAACTCGACAATGCCTTTAAGGCTAAAAAGACTCAGTAGGCCGATTTGGCCTTTCAATAAAATCATACAACTCGATTACAATACTTGCCCACGCAGGGGTCGAATACAACACACTCCCGTACAACGGGGAAAGAATAATGCAGTGGAAATAAACTACAACTAAACCAATACGACATCAACGAGTCCTCGTGTGATTAGTATCATTCATCTTTCATCATCCTTCATGCCGACCCTGTGCTATGCTCCAAAACCTGAATACAAAAACAGACATCCACCCCCCGAATACTCGGAGGTTAGCTAAACTCCACTGTTTTGCTAGTGCAAGAACAAAGTGTAAATACGAACCATACAATTCACATTCCACGAATAACAATAACCAGTAATCCTCAAAAATCCAAACGTAACAAAAAGTACTTCCCGAGGCAAGAATTTGGTAAAATATTCTAAAACCGAAAGGTCGCAATTCAAGGGAAAACAATTTATAAAATGGTTTATAATGCCATCGAGAGTTTTAATAGAACACAATTTCGGATTACCGAATCCTTATCTTTCCAAAATCAATAGGGGTCACAGCCCAAAGGTTTTGTTTTCACAAATAAAACCAACCATAATACACAAGGTTAAAACCCACGTCATGCGTCCTCGAAGGACATAAAATACACACGCACCCGTGAAGTTTCACTCGTGAATCCAGGTCGAAGCCAATGGAATTCCCTCCGTGGTCCCGTCGAACCCTCCCGAGGTGAGCAAACACATTCACAAAACATAAGCAACCGCACTCGTGAATCCAGGGCTATACCATTGGACTCCCTCCGTGATCCCATCGGACCCTCCCGAGGTGAGCGAAAAACAATCACAAAATATGTACACATAGCGGTGAAGTTTCACTCGTGAACCCAGGTCGAAGCCATTGGAATTCCCTCCGTGGTCCCGTCGAACCCTCCCGAGGTGAGCAAACACATTCACAAAACACGTACTTGCATCGCCTAGGACCGGGACGAAGCCACAAATCCCACTCGAGGCCCCGTCGGACCCTCCCGAGCTGGCTAGCAAAATACTCAAGCACCACACGTCATCTAGGACCGGGACGAAGCCACGAATCCCACTCGAGGACCCGTCGGACCCTCCCGTGCTGGCCGCGAAATAATCAAGCACAAGTAACATATCGCACCAAGGATATCCAAACAATTCACCCAGAGGCATCAAACACTTAACAAAACAACACGTCAAACCACAATGCACCGAAATGAAACAATATACGTCCACACGCAAATACCAAGTACATCATCAACACCAAACATATCCATAAGATTCACATACTCGTTCACGAATCACACCAATCACAAAACACACACGGTTTTGAAAGAGGACCTTCAACAAGGCTAACCAAATCTTTTGAAAACTCATTTCAAACAATTAAACAAACACATAAATACGATCACCAATTATCATATTCACAAAACAAGAATTGTATGGACAAGGTACTTGCCTCGAATAAGAACAACGCGGAGAATCGACCGAAGTAGGTTGACACGAACCGACTACGAACCCGCCGACTTCACCGATCGCCAACTCGCGGTCATAAACTACGAAGGACAATAACAACAATGAAATGAATTTCATAACACGACTCAAAGCCGTTGAATTCAAAGAACGAATGACGAAAGTTCAAGTGTTTTCCCCAAAACGGCCAAGAACACGATTCGTCCCGACAAAACACGAAAACGGAATTCCAAGTCGAAATATGGATATACAATCCATAGAATATATTTAACAACATCATTTAACCACAATCTATCCAACAAAAATGGATGGAAAACGAGATCGAGAACAAATCCCCCAAAAAGTCAATTCGAAGGAAATCAAGAAATATACTTCGATTCGACGAAGAACAATGGATTAAATGATGTTAAACACAAGAATACTACCAAGATTAATCATACCCATCATGAATTAATCAACAACACGGAACGAATCGGACAAAAATGCAAAAAACCCCAAATTCACGAAATTAGGGTTCTAAGGTGAGATTACCTTGATTCGCTGGATCAAAGGATGATAACGGATGATTGATCAATGATATAACCTCAAGAACTTCATGGATTTGTTGTTAAACAACATGGCTCCAGGATAAGAACAACCCCAGTCGCGGAAGAGAAGGAGAAGAAGGAGAAAATGGCGAAAAAAAAGCATTGCGGGGGCCTTAAATAGGCGACTGTGCCGAAAGTTACGTACGTAACCGGCCAAGAGCTTACGTACGTAACCGGCCATGGCTGAGACGCTGCCCAAAAATGCCGGCATCCTTACGTACGTAACCGGACAAGGGTTACATACGTAACCGGCATTACGTACGTAACTGCCGAGCGCTACCATGCGTAACTCGGCCAGTGCCGGCCTGGGCCCAAACTGCCCTGCCATGACTCGGTCGGGGCCAACTCCGACGGCCCTAACGACTCCGAAACCCGAACCTGAATACGAATCGAAGATACGGTTACGAAGTACTCGCAAAGACGAATTCAAGCACAAAGAGAACACACGATTCTGACCACCCGAAGGCTCGAAATTCGACAATGGAAAGTCATTACCCCAAACTTTGGGAAATTACGAAAATGGCCCAAAACGTCCGAAATACACGATACATGATCGAAACACCAAGCTGAAGCTTGCAACATGAATAATAACATTAAATGAACTTACGAGAAAGTCTAAACAATAGTTTCGGACGAGATTCGCAAGAATCGAACTCAAGTGCGGAAAAACCGCTAAAAAGCACGGAACTCAACAAAACGGCACCGAAACGAACTCGGATGTCAAAAAGTGTAGAATTAATCATTCTCAGAATGATGAAACGGTCATGATAGAGTCATCAAAACGGACTTCCGCCGAAAAAAATAAATTACCGGAAATCAAAATTACGGGTATTACATTCTACCCTCCTTAAAAGAGGTTTCGTCCCGAAACTTAAAACAAGTAGGGAGAAGCGATATCCCGCCAGGAAGACTCAACGAGATACACAAGAAACGCGTAATTTACGCCCAACGGCGAAACGTTACAAGCAACACAGAGGAATATACGGCGTGAAAACACGCTCCACGACGACCAACACAACGTCGCCGTTAGGGATATAATAAAACCAATAAGTGACAAGCGTCATCAAACGGATAATATAGTCAGGTCAATTATCCGAACAATCACAAACACAACAAACAAAAACCAATATGATTGACCAACCCAACGGTACATCAATCAAAACGCGAGCTAATCGCTGAACAAATACGGAATTCCACCGCCCAAGGGTTGGAAGATCGAAAACTAGACTAATTTCCCGAACTTAAGGGAATTACGAAGGAGTCTGAACGCTCAACAATCACGAAATGGGGTCACCAACAAACCGAACAATCAAACGATCGAACCGCAACGATCGAGACAACAAAAATCGAACAATCATGTTCGGATCACGAAGAACAATAAGGTTCAACCGACAACTCCGAGGTTCACATCTCGACACGAGACAAAACATGATCCGGTGAGAACAACAAGATATGCACTCACATAAGATCCACAAGAAAGGGAATAGCAATAGAAAGTCTTAACGACAAACGAGTTATTCCGAAACAATACCACACTCGTTCGATCAACAAAAGCAAGGGACAGGGCAAGCTCAGAAAATGTTAACGAACATAAACGAGTCGACAGAGTCGAAAATACAAAAGTTTAAAATCCAATCCACTTCGAATAAAAGAACTAGTAGAACCAAAAGATGTTACTTCCGAACAAGGTTCACAAGAATCGAACCGAACTCGGAAAAGCCACAACGATAACCAGATCGACCCAAAACAAGATCACAGCTCGTTCGAACGACGAAACCGAAATACAGAACAAGTTCAGAAAGTATCAACGAACACGGGCGAGTCGATAATATTGAGAAAGAGAAAATGCAGAAGCCAAAAATAATACGGGTATTATATTCGACCTCTTCGAAAAGAAGTGTCGTCCCCAAAACTCGCAACAACGAAATCAAGGTGACAAGACAACAAGCAACCGACAGAAACATCCTTCGAAGGCCTCTCAAAGCCGATCCTGATATCTGTGCTGAAGCGCGAACTCCGAAAGTCTCGGTAGCCAATTCGCAAAACTGAATTCGGTGTCCCTCGAGTCCTCACTTGAAACGCGTTACTGACGAGAAGGACAATTGGTACGTGCATGCCCCCGCCACACCACGGTTGAAACACCTCGGCTCGGGATACCGAATATACAAATGCTAGATACAATGGAACATAATATCGCAAAACAACAAACCGGAGATGCCAACGTGGCATAACATATCAACGCATACAAAAATCACCACAACAACGGCATCGTTCGACGATTACAACGGCCCGAACGATAGCCAACACACAATCACAAACATCATGAAACAAACACCCATGTGCATAAACGCACAAAAATCCAAGCTTTAACAGTTCACACAGGTGCGATAACACGCAAGCCACCACGAAATGACAATATTAAAGATCGTCATCACACCTCCCATAAAGAGCAAAAAAAAACATGTGCGTGGCGAACGACTCAACATTAACACCACCAATTCGATCACAATTCGGAGGGCTAACACCCTAACAACAATACCAACATCATGCACACCTTCTCCGACCACAAGGAGGAAATGATGGGTTTTAAAAACGAAAACCACCTTTTGAAAACAGTTTGGAAACACCAGTTGATCTTGAGTATCATTTTACAAAAAGTTGAACAAACATCATTTTCGAGACTTTGAAAATTATCTTGCATTTAAAACAAAAATGAGGACACCTTTCTTTTAGTGAAAAACTTTAAAAAATATTCGACCCTCAGGTCTAGGCAAATTTTGGTCCTCAAGGTAGAAAAATTTTGAAACAGATAGTTGCGCTAGTAGGCGCCTTGAAAATACAATCCATTTAAAAGTACATCTCGAATTTTATTTTCTAAGATACTCAAGGTTTTCAAAGATAATTCAATGGGCTAGAATGCCCAAAAATTTCAGGTAATTACACGGAACATTATAGCGCCGTGGGTCCCACGCCGGAACCCACCAGGCTAAAACCATTTACAAAAACGCCAAAAAGGCTGATGACGGTAATATTTCAGAAACATACAAAAGCCATTTACAAAATACTAAATACCGTCATAAGAATTTCGCCCAAACGCTCAAGGCCATAATGCCACAAACTCGGTTAAGGGAAATCGGTTTTCGAAATAAAACTCAGTCGGTAAAATACTGAAAGTTATTACAAAAGAACTCACGCATCGGATAAAAGAAATAAAGTCAAACATGCACAAGCCAGCAACACTACTCCTCATATGAACGAAAAATAAGAGTCAAATAATCACGTATCACGAAATCAAAATCCATAAGAGGATTCCGTCAATTAACTCATAATCATAAAATAGCTCGTGTCACACGAGGCACAACACAAAGAAGAGAGACTTACATCCACAGGTCGCACGAAGATGATGATCGCCCACGATACTAATCACGACCAACAAACTCAGACGACGCATCGCGACACGACTCAGTCAGACAAAATCCGACGAGACAAAAACTCAACAGACACCACTGACCCGACAGCCTAGTTTTCCACAACCTAAGCTCCGATACCATTTATGTAACACCCCCAATCTGCTCAGGGATATTACACGCCGGAGAACCTTTCCTCAAGGATCTACCAGGCTGGTAACAACAACCGAACAACTCGACAATGCCTTTAAGGCTAAAAAGACTCAGTAGGCCGATTTGGCCTTTCAATAAAATCATACAACTCGATTACAATACTTGCCCACGCAGGGGTCGAATACAACACACTCCCGTACAACGGGGAAAGAATAATGCAGCTGAAATAAATTACAACTAAACCAATACGACATCAACGGGTCCTCGTGTGATTAGTATCATTCATCTTTCATCATCCTTCATGCCGACCCTGTGCTATGCTCCAAAACCTGAATACAAAAACAGACATCCACCCCCCGAATACTCGGGGGTTAGCTAAACTCCACTGTTTTGCTAGTGCAAGAACAAAGTGTAAATACGAACCATACAATTCACATTCCACGAATAACAATAACCAGTAATCCTCAATAATCCAAACGTAACAAAAAGTACTTCCCGAGGCAAGAATTTGGTAAAATATTCTAAAACCGAAAGGTCGCAATTCAAGGGAAAACAATTTATAAAACGGTTTATAATGCCATCGAGAGTTTTAATAGAACACAATTTCGGATTACCGAATCCTTATCTTTCCAAAATCAATAGGGGTCACAGCCCAAAGGTTTTGTTTTCACAAATAAAACCACCCATAATACACAAGTTTAAAACCCACGTCATGCGTCCTCGACGGACATAAAATACACACGCACCCGTGAAGTTTCACTCGTGAATCCAGGTCGAAGCCATTGGAATTCCCTCCGTGGTCCCGTCGAACCCTCCCGAGGTGAGCAAACACATTCACAAAACATAAGCAACCGCACTCGTGAATCCAGGGCTATACCATTGGACTCCCTCCGGGATCCCATCGGACCCTCCCGAGGTGAGCGAAAAACAATCACAAAATATGTACACATAGCGGTGAAGTTTCACTCGTGAACCCAGGTCGAAGCCATTGGAATTCCCTCCGTGGTCCCGTCGAACCCTCCCGAGGTGAGCAAACACATTCACAAAACACGTACTTGCATCGCCTAGGACCGGGACGAAGCCACAAATCCCACTCGAGGCCCCGTCGGACCCTCCCGAGCTGGCTATCAAAATACTCAAGCACCACACGTCATATAGGACCGGGACGAAGCCACGAATCCCACTCGACGCCCCGTCGGACCCTCCCGAGCTGGCCGCGAAATAATCAAGCACAAGTAACATATCGCACCAAGGATATCCAAATAATTCACCCAGAGGCATCAAACACTTAGCAAAACAACACGTCAAAACACAATGCACCGAAATGAAACAATATACGTCCACACGCAAATACCAAGTGCATCATCAACACCAAACATATCCATAAGATTCACATACTCGTTCACGAATCACACCAATCACAAAACACACACGGTTTTGAAAGAGGACCTTCAACAAGGCTAACCAAATCTTTTGAAAACTCATTTCAAACAATCAAACAAACACATAAAGACGATCACCAATTATCATATTCACAAAACAAGAATTGTATGGACAAGGTACTTGCCTTGAATAAGAACAACGCGGAGAATCGACCGAAGTAGGTTGACACGAACCGACTACGAACCCGCCGACTTCACCGATCGCCAACTCGCGGTCATAAACTATGAAGGACAATAACAACAATGAAATGAATTTCATAACACGACTCAAAGCCGTTGAATTCAAAGAACGAATGACGAAAGTTCAAGTGTTTTCCCCAAAACGGCCAAGAACACGATTCGTCCCGACAACAGAAAACGGAATTCCAAGTCAAAATATGGATATACAATCCATAGAATATGTTTAACAACATCATTTAACCACAATCTATCCAACAAAAACGGATGGAAAACGAGATCGAGAACAAATCCCCCAAAAAGTCGATTCGAAGGAAATCAAGAAATATACTTCGATTCGACGAAGAACAATGGATTAAATGATGTTAAACACAAGAATACTACCAAGATTAATCATACCCATCATGAATTAATCAACAACACGGAACGAATCGGACAAAAATGCAAAAAACCCCAAATTCACGAAATTAGGGTTCTAAGGTGAGATTACCTTGATTCGCTGGATCAAAGGATGATAACGGATGATTGATCAATGATATAACCTCAAGAACTTCATGGATTTGTTGTTAAACAACATGGCTCCATGATAAGAACAACCCCAGCCGCGGAAGAGAAGGAGAAGAAGGAGAAAATGGTAAAAAAAAACGACTGTAAGGCCTTAAATAGGCAGCCTGCCGGCCGAGTTACGTACGTAACCGGCCAAGGGCTTACGTGAATCGCCATGGTGAGACGCCAAAATGCCGGCATCCTTACGTGCGTAATCGGACAAGGGTTACGTCGAATCGCATTACGTGACGTAACTACCGAGCGCCACCGCACGTAACTCGGCCGCTTAGGCCCAGGCCAGGCGCCCGGCCATGACTCGGTCGGGGCCAACTCCGACGGCCCTAATGACCCTGAAACCCGAACCTGAATACGAATCGAAGATACGGTTACGAAGTACTCGCAAAGACGAATTTAAGAACTAAGAGAACACACGATTCCGACCACCCGAAGGCTCGAAATTCGACAACGGAAAGTAATTACCCCAAACTTTGAGAAATTACGAAAATGGCCCAAAACGTCCGAAATACACGATACATGATCGAAACACCAAGCCGAAGCTTGCAACATGAATAATAACATTAAATGAACTTACGAGAAAGTCGAAACAACAGTTTCGGACGAGATTCGCAAGAATTGAACTCAAGTGCGGAAAAACCGCTAAAAAGCACGGAACTCAACAAAACGGCACCGAAACAAACTCGGATGTCAAAAAGTGTAGAATTAATCATTATCAGAATGATGAAACGGTTATGAGAGAGTCATCAAAACAGACTTCCGCCGAAAAAAATAAATTGCCGAAAATCGAAATTACGGGTATTACAGAAAGATCGTTGTTGCTTTACAAGCACACTTCCTGAAAGATGAGTTCAATCAGGAAGGGGGAAGTACTCGCAAATACGAATTCAAGCACTAAGAGAACACACGATTCCGACCACCCGAAGGCTCGAAATTCGACAACGGAAAGTAATTACCCCAAACTTTGGAAAATTATGAAAATGGCCCAAAACGTCCGAAATACACGATACATGATCGAAACACCAAGCCAAAGCTTGCAACATGAATAATAACATTAAATGAACTTACGAGAAAGTCGAAACAACAGTTTCGGACGAGATTCGCAAGAATCGAACTCAAGTGCGGAAAAACCGCTAAAAAGCACGAAACTCAACAAAACGGCACCGAAACGAACTTGGATGTCAAAAAGTGTAGAATTAATCATTCTCAGAATGATGAAACGGTCATGGGAAAGTCATCAAAACGGACTTCTGCCGAAAAAAATAAATTACCGGAAATCGAAATTACGGGTATTACAGAAAGATCGTTGTTGCTTTACAAGCACACTTCCTGAAAGATGAGTTCATTCAGGAAGGCGGAGCAGGTAGAAGTATTTCTTTAGAAGAATACAATGAAACTCCTCACGAGACACCTGTGCAAGAAACTGGAACCAAACCTTCTGAAACACAAGTACAACCACCTCGTAGGTCTAGTAGGGTGTCTCATTTACCTGAGAGGTACGGGCTTGTGAACTTGGAGGAGTTGGGTCTCCATGAGGTTCCAAGTGATAGCCAAGAGACCGAACCAACGACCTAAGACCAAGCGATGGTGGATGTAGACTCCGCGAAATGGTGTGAAGCTATGGAAGTTGAGATAGACTCGATGCATGTCAATCAGGTCTGGACTCTAGTAGACCGCCCCAAGGGCATAGTGCCTATTGGGAACAAGTGGATCTACAAGATAAAGACTGATGGGGATGGCAAGGTTGATGCCTATAAGGCCAGGATTGTGGAAAAGGGTTATACCCAGAAAGAAAGGATCGACTACCACGATACCTTCTCGCCCATAGCTATGATCAAGTATATTCGCATGATGATTGCTATAGCTGCCTACGACGATTATGAGATATGGCAAATGGACGTAAAGATGGCTTTCCTTAATAGATTCCTCGAGGAGGATATCTATATGGAGCAGCCTAAAGGCTTTTTGTCGGAAGTCGATATTCAGAAAGTGTGCAAGCTTCATCGTTCCATTTATGGACTGATTCCACCTGTCAGGCTGAGTATCAAGCAGCCTCGGAGGCTTCCAAGGAAGGGTTCTGGATTAAGAAGTTTCTGGGAGAACTTCAAGTGATACCATGTACTGAGCTTCCTGTTCACTGCATCGCGACAACGACGAGTCAGAGCGCAGGCCAAGGAGCCGAGGTTTCACAACAGCACCAAACATATTGAGAGGAAGTATCATCTCATAAGAGAATTTGTTCGCAAGGGATACATTGTGCTACAAAGAGTAGACTGGGCCGACAACATCGCTGATCCACTGACCAAGCCACTTTCTCAGACTAGCTTGGAGCGTCATCTGGAGAACATGGGTATTCGATACCATAGTGTGTGGCATTGAGTGCATACGAATCACGTCCTGAAGTAGCTTATCATTACCGGATCCAGTAGGCGGAACCGGGTTGGCATTAGCATGGCCGACCAGAACGGCCTGAGTCAGTAGCGTCATCTGGTTCGCTACTTGCTGTAATATGTTGGCCACTCCAACATTCTCATGAGCATTACCGGAGCTAGCAGATCGTCTCGCTGACCTCCGGAACTAGGGGGAACACTGTTCGACAAAGAGGGCATCGCCGAATCAGTTCCCGAGTGATCGGACATGGCCGCCCCACCGGCTGCGCCACGTCCCCTACCGCATCCGCGACCGCGTCCGCGTCCTCTACCAGCAGGAATTCTGAAGAAGCAACGGGTAAGTACAATTCAAACGCAAAACGCAAAAGATACTAAGACAGGAATAGAACAGAACGGTGAAACGAGTCAAGTTAGGAAAACTTACGAGCACCGGCGTACTGAGATGATGGCATAACAGTGATACTGTCCCAAAAACGACACTTAACTAGACCCAAATGACCGACACCTAGGTATCCATAAACCTAGGCTCGATACCATATTCGTAACACCCCCAAGACGTTCAGGGCATATTACAGCGCCGTGGACCCCACACCGTGGAATCCACCAGCTAACATACCAACAAGACATTCGACAACGAAAAGCTATCATTAATAAAATGACAATTCAAATAAGAGACTACAAACCGACAATTAAATTCTGACATCAAATCCATTTCCCAAAATGGGAACACAACATTAACAATTTCAAACAGGAAGTACTCAAGTACTTAAACCAATTTTATAATACATAAATCCCAAAATCAGACATCAATAGTAACCGACAGACATAACATCGAAAATCAAATACTGGACAATATCATGCTTGCCCATCATCCTCATACGTCCCGAGTGCTCGTTTATCCCCACGATCAATACATGAAATACAAAAGTATTTCCCCATTTAAGGGTTAGCGACAATCGCTAGTGCAAGTACAATCCATTTGAACTACATTCTAATCGATGAATATATGCGCCAAAAAGTCATTTTAGAAAACATTTTATATTCCTAATATTTACAATCACAAAACACATTATCTCCAACAAATCACAATTCAAAGTTAACCGTTGGTACGAGACTCACGGCCACCGTACCCCGCAGAGTCCCGTCGGACATCCCTGGGTGGCTAACCACAGCTCACGATACGCACACTCACGGCAATACGTATCCCTAGAGGCCCCGTCGGACCGTCCCTAGGTGAACATACACATAACCATCCACAAACAACCACGATACAGCCATAATTCAAATACTAGAACATGTAAACAAATGTAAAGTACTTGCCTTTGAGACATTCTTCGAAGAATCGGAAGTGAAAAATGACTACGGATGATCCGAATGGAAAACGACGGTTCCTAAATGAAGAATTAGCATAACTCAGTCCCAACGGACATCAATAATCGAAAGGAATACTCCCAAAACCCCGATTACAAATAACGACAATGGACGTTCAATCAATACGGGTGAGGATTTACGCAAAATCTCCCCGTATTGATAATTCGCGGATTAAAATCAAGGAAACTGGATTTGGAATCATTCAATAATAACACTCGGTGAAGAATATCGTAATATAGATGAACAATTCGGAACTAAACCCTCAAATCCCAAAATCCCCCAAATTCGTCAAAATTAGGGTTCCTGAGGAATTACCTTTAATTCGGCTGATGAAAGGTGATTATGTTGATTATGATATGTTAGCACGACTCTACGGTGATGGAATGTGAATAGAACGCCGATCGGGACTGATGAAAATCGCCTCTGAGGTCGCACGTCGAAGAAACGAAGGGAAAAGAATGAAATCGCTCAAAATCGCCTACTGGCTTATATATATGTGAAGTTAGCGCACGCTAACTTCCATATGTAGCGTGCGCTAACGGGCCGTGGATACCGGGCTACCGCCACCATTCGTTAGCGTCGCTAATAATAAGGGTTAGCGACGCTAATCGTTCTTCGATAGCGCACGCAAGGCAACAGAGGGTAGCGTGCGCTACCTACACGCAGCTTCGATCGCTGATGTCTTATCGCCAGCAAGTCAGTGGGAGGGTGCGAAACACGATACACACGATGAGACCATAATCCAGAACATGAACGCGAAGCATACAAGACGACGGAGCTAAGCGCTGAAAGAAAATACAATTCCGACCACCGAAGGGTCCGTAACGCGACAACGAAAACGAGATTCCCTAAACTATTAGGAAATTACAAAAATGGCCCAAGTGACCGAAAATCACGAAACGACGTCGGATTCACAAACCGAAAGTCTCCACATGACCAACTCAACCATACGAACTTGTACAAACCAAGAAACAACGGAAACGAACGAGTTTTACAAGAATCGAACGTTCATACGGCAAAACATGTCATAAAACGAAATTACGTGAAAACATCATCAAAACTCATCCAAATGGAAAAACTCCAAGAACAAAATAGATTCGAAATGTCGAAACGGTTACAAGCGAGTCGATAAAAATAGACATACACCAAAAATGGAAACTGCTAAAAATGGAAAAATTACGGATATTACACCTCCAAGCGCACCTATCAACGGTCATGGTCTCGGAAAGGTTTAAGGCCTTCAAATCTAATCTCAGTTGCTCCTCCCACGTCCTCCTCGGTCTGCCTCTCCTCCTCTCCTCGACAAACATTAAACTCTCGACCCTCCTCACCGGAGCAGATGTCTGTCTCCTGCGGACATGGCCAAACCATCTCAATCTCCCTTCCCTAACTTTCGCTGAAATGGGCGCCACTTCCAGCGCGTTCCTGAAAATCCCATTCGAAATTCTATCTAACATTGTGCGACCACACGCCCAACGTAACATTCTCATTTCAGCCACTTCCAACTTGCTCTCAAGCGACTTCTTCATCGCCTAACATTCGGAGCCATACAACATAGCAGGTCGGATAGCCGCTCTATAGAATTTACCCTTCAACTTTAGAGGGATTTTCTTGTCGCACAGGACCCCTGTCGCTGCTCTCCACCTTAGCCACCCCGCCTTGATGCGATGCGTGACATCATCTTCACACTCACCTTCCTTCTGAATGATCGAACCCAAATACTTGAACTTATCCGTACGGGGTACGATCTGATCCGCAATCATTACCTCAACATCTTCCTCGTTGGCCTCACCACTAAAGTTGCACCAGAGATACTCGGTCTTAGACCGGCTCACACGCAAGCCATGGGATTCTATCTTAGCCCTCCAAAGCTCCAACTTCGAATTCACCTCCCTCCTCGACTCCGCCACTAACACAATGTCGTCAGCAAAAAGCATGCACCACGGGATGCCATCTTGAATCCCACGCGAAATGACGTCAAGGATTAGAGCGAAGAGAAGCGGACTTGGCGCCGACCCCTGGTGTAGCCCTATCTCAACTGGAAAATACTGGGTGTCACCAACTGGGGTTCTAACGCACGTCCTAGCTTGGGAGTACATGTCTTGGATCGCCCTAACGAACGGCAACGACACCCTCCTCTCTACTAGGCTCCTCCAAATAACATCACGCGGAATGCTATCATAAGCCTTCTCTAGATCTATGAACACCATATGGAGGTCCTTACGCCGCTCTCTAAACTTCTCCATATGGCGTCTGACGAGATGAATGGCCTCAGTCGTGGACCTCCCCGGCATGAAGCCAAATTGGTTCTCTGAGATCTCCACTTCTCTTCTAACCCTGCATTCCACCACTCTTTCCCACAGTTTCATAGTATGACTGAGGAGTTTAATACCCCTATAGTTACTACAACTCTGAGCATCGCCTTTGTTCTTGAAAAAAGGCACGACAATACTATGCCTCCACTCTGACGGCATCTTAGAGCCTTTGAGGAGGATGTTGAACAGCTCTGCTAGCCACTGAACTCCGACTTCCCCCAGACAAAGCCACACCTCAATAGGGATCTGATCCGGGCCTACAGCCTTTGAGGGCATTGTACTTGTAATTATGTAAATCATTTATATAAGGCAATGAATGTTTCTTTATTTACTGGTAGTTACTGGCATTCTTAACTCGTAAATATACATATAGAAACTAGTCCATATATTTGAGAGCAAAACGTTCCACTCCTTATTGGATAAGGGGGTCGGCACTGGAAAGGTTTATAGCTCAAATACTTAATCGTTCGCAAGTCAATGAAACTTGATTGGGCGTTAAGTTTATGTGAAGACTTGTATGACGTGTTCTTTGACAAGGAGAGTGCCTGTTGAACACTAATGGTTAGTGGGAGCACACGTTATAAGTATGCTAATTGGATTAGTATACTCGAACAGACTCACCCTCGATTCATCACACGGATTTCACTCTGGGACAGTCAATGACGGAATCGAAAGGTTGTGATAGGTATTCGTGAACTTTCGACTTGAGGATTTAGTAGGGATGTGCTTGTGATGTCAAGATTTTCATTAGAGTAGTTCGACCCTATAAACCGAGAGGCGGGGGTCAATCTCGACGTGCATCTTGACGGGCAAGTAGCAGGTCCTACTGAATACCAATATAGAATTCTTTCTCCCGTTAGTGAGCGGGTTAAATGTCCTATGCAGTTATTGGCAGATGAGATCATAAGTCTTTGGCCAAAGCATTGGAGCTAGTTGTATTGGATACATGAGAGCTCGATGATCTCGATTTGCATTAACGCATGTATAGCGTCAAGTACAGATAGGGTTTGACTGACCGTGACCCTAAAACTTGATCGTGACATTTGGAAGAAGGGTTATTACGTATACTGGTATTCACGACAGAATGGTTCTTGAATGATCCCATCATTCGTTCTCAGTTGGGGTACAGTGTAGGCCGCCAGGCTGGCTAGGTGGTGCTACTACTCTTTGGTTCCTCCTATTGCTGACTGAGACGAACCTACCGAGTTGCGCAATAGGATTGACGACGGAATGAATCAAGCTAATTCTCTCATTGTGAATATTAGATATTGGATATCTAATTTGGGACATTAGATGTCTAAATCGATTTATTGGATAAATTGATTTACCGCCTAATCAATTAAATAAATTAATGGGTGATTAATTTAATTCATGAATATAATTATTTCTTGGAGAAATTAATTATATTATTTTGTATTTGATATGTTTAATTAATTGGATTAACTAATCGATATAAATACATCGGAACGGAATCGAAGTTTATCTGTTTGGACTCACGAGAATCCAAAACGGACCGAACTCGTCCCGACTCCTTCTAGATGGCCGCCCCTTTTCCTTCCCCTTTCCTTTGGTCATTGTCTCCACCTAAATTGGTGGATGACTTGAAGTGTCAATGGGATAAGATCCTTTAATTAATTCATATTAATGATTTGGTCTTGATTTGGGGAGTATATTATGTTGAATAAAATGAAGACACTTATCACTTCTTCCTTACCCATTCCAACCGTGAATAGCAAGTGAGAGAGAGAGAGAGAAAATAGTTTTCTCAATTGTCTTCATCTTCTTCTTCATTTCTTCTTGGTAATTCTTGGAGAAAAATCAAGAAATCAAAGAGAGAAAATTTGATAAACGTACTTAGAGTATATTCATCAAATTCAATAGCTTCATCACTTAGCTCTAGCCGTATCCTTGGAGGATAGCAAGGTGATCGTCATCCCGTTCATTTCTCGGGCGCGTGGCAAGTAGAGGCGTTGTATTTTTGACGTTGGATCATTCGGGTGCTTGGAGCGCTTTAGAACGTAGAGAAATCGTTTAAAGCTTGGGGAATAGCTCAAGAGAAGGAATCAATTTAATCAACAGACTACAAGGGTGAGTTTCTACAACTCTTGTTTTTTGTTTATATATTCGTATATACGTAGCTCGATTGATCCTCGTAGGGATTTGGATCGAATTAATTTTCGTTTTACCGCTTCCGCTGGGCCTTCGATTTAGGCACCGAATCCCAACATTATGCATGCAGCAGTTCAATACTGCTGAACACCGCTTTCTGCACAGGACGATACGAAGACTGAACGCAACATAAGGACAGGACCTAGAAGCGTAAACACGAGGTATCCACGACGACGAATCTAAGTGACGAAAGAAAATACACTTCTGACTACTGGCGAATCTGAAATACAACAAGGAAGATAAAATTCCCTAAACTTCTAGAAAATTACAAAACGGCCCAAACGTTCGAAAATCACGATACAACGTCGGATTAACAATCCGAAACTCACAACATGAGCAACTCAACCATACGAACTCATGGAAACAGGGAAATATTGAAATCGACCGAATTTTACGAGAATCGAACATACATGCGACAAAACATAACTCAAGACGAAAATAAGTAAAAACATCCCCCGAAACTCGTCTAAATGGTAAAATCCCAAGAACAAAATAGATTCAGAATCCCAAAAGAGTAACAAGTGAGTCGTCCGAAATGAACATACACTAAAAACAGAATTACCAAAAATAGAAAGTATGGATATTACATTGGTATGGTTTCCCATTAGGTTATTCACTCGGGTATGTTCTGTGGGAGCATCTGAGGTTCGTGGTTTGTTAGCACGGGACAGAAATAATCCTTGGGAATATGTTGTAATCGGAATGGTATGATTCGATCGTGGACCTCGTGTTTTGTAATCGGAATGGTATGATTGGGTCGCGGATCCCCGTGTTTTATTATCGAGATTGTATTTTGCAAAAATAATCTTTGGGCCGTGTCCCTAAGTTTTTTCGAAAGTCTTGAGAATTCTTAAATCCCAAATGTTTTCAAAACTCTTGAGAACGTAAAATATTTTGTAAGATGTATATTGGGTTTATCCCTACCCCTCATGATTGACTGTTTTGATCAAGTAATTCATCTCGGGAAGCATGTTCACGATTATTATGTGCTTGGAGTATGTTGTGTATAACTTGTATTTGTATTTTATACTTGCACTAGCAAAACAGTGGAGTTTTGCTAACCCCCGAGTAATCAGGGGTGGATGTCTGTATTGCGTCCAGGTACTTGCAGGTTGATGGGGAGCGAATCACAGTATCTGTACGAAGGATGATGGAAGACGACGATACTAATAATATGAAGACCAGTGTTGAGTATTTTAGTAAAGCCTTGTTGTCTTATCTTTCTGTTGTGGTATTTTCCCATCTTATGGGAATGTTGATGTATTCTAACCCCTGCATGGGTATGAGTTGTGGGAAAGAGTTATGTATGTTTGATGTGTATGTTGTGGTAAAAGACCAAATCGGTCTAATGGTTCATTATTTAGCCATGTCGGCATGTAATGTGATGTATTGTTTTTTTGTATTTAGCCTGGTAGATCCTCACGGAGAGGGTCTGCGGCGCTGTAATATTCCCGAGTAGTTTGGGAGTGTTACAATTTATAAGTGATGATGTGGTAAAACCTGGACACTCCTTATTGACTGATCTAATGAATAAGAGTGGTTCTTAGTTCTCACAGCAGGACCAAGTTCACTCTTGAGCGTCCACTCTCGATCCATATTCCTGATATATATATATATATATATATATATATATATATATATATATATATATATATATATATATATATGATCAAATGAGAATGGTTCTTATCTTGCGAATTGCGAATATGCATGAGTTTTGTACTAATTATGCATGAAATATATGCATTTCGTGCATCAAAATTGCAATGCATTAAAATATGCATTATATGCATCAAATATCGATGCATTCAAATATTGCATTATATGCATCAAATTTTTGTGAATAAATTTAGGCGATCCATTTATCAAGATCTATGGATGAAATTCATTTTTATTTCTTAACTTAAATTGCATTTTCACCTGAACCCACCCAATCTCTCTCTCTCTCTCTCTCCATACATATATATATATATATATATATATGATCAAATGAGAATGGTTCTTATCCTGCGAATTGCGAATACGCATGAGTTTTGTACTAATTATGAATGAAATATATGCATTTCGTGCATCAAAATTGCAATGCATTAAAATATGCATTATATGCGTCAAATTTCTATGAGAATAAATCTAGGCCATCCATTTATCAAGATCTATGGATGAAATTCATTCTTATCTCTTAACTTAAATTGCATTCTCACTTGAACCCACCCCTATATATATATATATATATATATATATATATATATATATATACCCGCCATGCGATGCACGGGCTCTAGTTTAAATTCGGTAAATAGTTGAGATATTTGCACATTGAGAGAGTTTAAATAATTAAGAGAAAAAAATATTAAGATCAATATAACACAGTGCGATATATTTAATATTGTCCGAGATAAATGAAAATAACGATTTTTATAAATTGCGGAAGACCTCCCTATAGACGACATTTCTTGTTGTGGTAGATTTGTTGTTCCCTTTGTCGCCCATCAAGATTTTGAGACCCTTTGTATGAGTAACCCTTGACAAAGCCACATATAGTTGACCGTGACAAAAAAACTGTTTTCCTTAGAAATAGTCCAACGTGAGTCAAAGATTGACCTTGGCTCTTATTTATGGTCATTTCAAATGACACAATCAAGGGATATTACCTTCTTGTGAAGTTGATTGGTAGCCTGGGATCAGAAGGTGTCAACGACATTTTAGGAGTTAGTGCTCGATGTCCTGCGTTACTTCCTGTTAAAATCTCAGCTTCAATGACATAGTTCCCAAGCTTTGTCACGAACATTCTTGTACCATTTCATAGTCCAATTGAATGGTCGACATTTCATAGAAATGTCACCGGAGTACCTACTTTCAAATTAAGTTTATGGTTTGAAACCCCTAAAGATCTAATTTCATTCAAAAATTTAGTTGTGTGAAGTGCATTGATGACATCAGTGGTCTTGTTTGAATGACATGATTCATCTGAACTTAAATATAAGCGTCCATCTCCAGCTAATTGTGCGTTCATGTACTGATTCACTTCATCAACGACGTCTCGTGTAGGTGCCAAAATCACCCTTTCTTTAAAGTAAGACGAATCTTCAGTATAAATGCCAGGGGATGAATATGTGCTCTCAACAATTTATGGGATCGGATCCTCAAAGTCTTGTATCAAAAAATCATGAGGAATGTAGGAAAATATTGTTATCCTGAAATCTAAAAACTGTAGTAACTTACCGTAAAGTTTCCCTGTGACAATGTTGGTGTTTGTCTCAAAAATCTGCAAAGCTTTTAAACACAAATCTCAAATTTAGAAATTCTTCTTTCGGATCTTCATATATGAGAGTTCATCCATAAATGTTGATCATGAAGGGTGCATCAGTTGTTGGATATGGCATATCATTTAAGGCAACCAAAAATTTAGACATTCTATATAGTTTTCCTTCCTGCAGCATGAGCCTGTGCTTCGAAACCCATGGTTTTTTTATTTGAGCATGGATCCTGTCTCCCTATAAATAAAAAGAATTACACAGTGTTGTATCAAGTAAATGAGAGACATCTTTATATATGGAAAGCGTAATCACAATGTAATAGAATCTTACTGTTTACATCGTGAAATATGCATTCAACTGTTTTTATGTCTCTTCCAGCAAAATCAAGCACATCATATGATCTGACCAGACGTAATCTCATGCTCCATCTGAAATTTCTGGGTTCCAGATGTCTTATACTGCTCCAAATCGGCATGTTGTCTATCTTTTGTTAATATATTTCTATGGTGTTCGTTTCTGCAACTATAGGAAGAATGGAATGGAGCTTATGTATATTCCTTGGCTGGGGGCTCCTTTTATACTGTTTTCCATTTTAATATGTCGGTTATAAGGTGGTTTTATGTTAGTGACTAAAGTAGTGAACAATATGGTTGTTGTGGATAGGAAGACATAAACAGTTTTTTGTTAAACCGCCACTCCTAATAAAACCGCCAATTCTAAAAAAACCACCAATTCTAATGGGGCAGTTTTTTGATAAACCATCATTGCAACTACTATACAATAACCTGCTAGTGAAGAATGTGGCTGTGATGATATTGTAATCAAGTTCTATATTTTTATCTTCAAATTTATTGCTTTTATTAATTTTTTTATTTAATTTTTTGCGACGGTTTTATTCATAAAACCGCCATTAGACTTATTATACACTAACTATAATTTGGGCGGGAAATCCCGTATTTTTTATCTTCAAATTTATTGTTTTTATTGTTTTTTTCTTTAATTTTTTTGCAACGGATTTATTAAAAAAACACCATTACACCAATTTTTTCTTTAATTTTTTCAACGGTTTTATTAAAAAAAAAAGTCATTATACCTACAAAATATGGGTGGGAAATCTCCTTCCCAAATGACTATATTCTTTTAATATATATAAAGATATAGGGGTTGGTTACCGTGAGAAGGCATTTTTTCGTGAGAAGGGGCGAAATGTTACGAAAGTTGCACAAAATGTATAATTATTTGGGACAAAGCCAATAATGTTGTTGCACAACATTGTGCAACAACTTTATACATTATGTACAACATTATCGTAGTGTAACAGCTGGATACATTTTGTGCAATAACTGAATACACTTTGTGCAATGATATTTTTGTATAAATAAATCATAGCAGAAACAGTTAAAACATTTTGCACAATCGAAAAATAGATATGGATCATTGATCTACAATAATCAGGGGCCCAAGTTCATTCCCATTTCTCACGAAATACAGAAGCTCACCTATACTTAGCCCAATATATATATATATATATATATATATATATATATATATATATTGGGCTACTGGATCCTAATGGGCCTTGTGCGGTTGCACTGCCAGCATTGGGTTAGGATCGCCTCTGGGAGTGGATACAAGAAGATTAGGATTTCTTTCTTTCCAGTGGTTCACTTTGTTTGTTCTATTCTCTTTCTCTCTCTTAGGCCCCGTTTACTTTTTACTTAATGGGCTGAATACTAAACCATCTGAATCGCTCAGATACTTTTTTTGTTTACTTTTTGCTGAATGGGCTGAAATTTGGCATTGTGATTCAGCCTAAAAAATAAGGTGGTTCCCATTCAGCACAACAAATTACGCATTCTGCTCTTCACCTACCGCACGGCTTGCTCAGATTTCTCGTCTCCACTTTCTTCTCCCCTTCTCTCTCCCGTCCCTTTTCTTCTCTCTCCGCCATTCTCTTTTCACTTGCCTCTTTTCACTTGCCTCTTTTCTTCTCCCCTTCTCTCTCCCGTCCCTTTTCCCGTCCCTTCTCTCTCCCGTCCCTTTTCTTCTCTCTCCACCGTTCTCTTTTCGCGTCCGCATCGCCCTCGCCCGCCTCACCGTCGCCCGCCTCACCGACGCCCGCCTCACCGTCGCCATCGCTGTCGAGTAGGTTCGTTTTTTGATTCCATAAATCACCCATGTTTTTTTATACAAGATATTTTTCCAGATTTTTCGTGCTTGTTTATTTTCATTTTGTGGCTATTCTTCAGATTTCCAATTTAGCAATAATTCCAGATTTTGATTGGTGCTATTTTTCTGATTCCAGTGATTCCAGATTTTTTATGCTTTTTTTTGCTTTCTTTCTGTAAAGGTAAATAGCAGTTGATGATTTCATCTTGTTTTGATTTCTGGTAGAGATAAATATCAGTTACGATGGGAGTGTTTGTTATGATGTATATTTAGTTTTTTTTTCATTTCTTCGAGGGATTCCGTGGCTGCTTGTTGGTAGTTGGTTTGATAATTTCATCTTGTTTAGGTATGGAACAAATTGGGGAAACACAACCAAATAAACGAACTAGGATAAGTTGGAGGGACCCCAATGTTATGAAGACCTTTTTGGAAAATTGTATTCTTGAGGTTTCATTGAACGGGAAGGAAGGTAGTGCATTAAAACCGAATTCATGGATCAAAGTTGCTGAAACGCTCAAAGCAACTCATAATTTTATCGTTGACAAGAAGCAGATGCGTAATAAATTTGATTATCTAAAGGGGAAATATGGAGCATGGTTGAAATTAAAAAACAAAACTGGCAATTTGTATGATCCTTCAACCAACACATTCAACTTAACACCTCAAGAATGGGAATTGGAGAGTGAGGTATATTCATAATTGGCAATTTATTTTCAGTTTTTATTTAATTTGTATATTGATAACTTTATTTTTTAACACAGTCCAATAAATATGTTGAATATTTGAGGACGTCAAGTCTACTATACCCTGAGTTGTGTGCACAACTATTTGAGGGTGGTGTGTGCACGGGTATTGGAGGCTATGGACCGACATCAAAAGACCCTATGCCAACCGTTGAGCCTTTCGCGTTCACAGCTTTCGAAGACCCTATATCAAGTGAACAAGCTCCCATGTCGTCAACACCTAGTTCCTCTCGTACTCAGGTTGACAAGAAAAAAAGAAAGACTAGAGAAGTAACCTCGGATTTAGATGAGAAACTTATGATTTTTCTAGATAATATGGCATTAATTTCCGGTATGTTTTACCGTTGTGGTTTGGTAAAAATTCTTGACATTAGTAAGGTGATTTATTTATTTACTTTTTATTAATCAAGAGGGCAATAGGCGCACTAGACGGTACTCTTATACATGCAGTTGTGCCGGCTAGTCATCAGACTACTTATAGGGGAAGAGGTGGTAGTCGATGCTTTCAAAACGTTCTGGGAATTTGTGATTTCAATATGATATTCACTTTTGTTTGGGCTGGATGGGAAGGTATAGCACATGATTCCAGAGTACTTAGGGAAGTTGCTTTTAACCCGAATTCTGGCTTTCCCTTTCCACCACAAGGTATACATCATTCTCAAATTATACTTTTGCTTTTTTATTTGTATGTTATACATTTGATGTTTTTTAATTTTCAGACAAATATTATCTTTGCGATGCTGCATATGCCAATTCCCGTGGATTTTTGGCTCCATATCGTAACACGAGGTATTGGTTAGCAGATTTCCGACGCCGACGTGCTTTGACTAAAGAAGAATTGTTCAATCATGCACATGCCCAGCTTAGGAATGTTATTGAACGTGCTTATGGTGTCTTGAAATTAAGATTTCCAATTCTGAAGCAGATGGCTCCTTTTCCATTTACAATACAAAGAAATGTGGTCATTGCTTGTTTTGCGATACATAATTTTATCAGGAAATGCAATATTCAGGACCAGTTGTTTCTGTAGTGCAATGAGAATACTATATTTAACAATGAAGAAGAAGGCGAAGGAAGTGGAGAAGAAGGGCTCGACATAACACAATGGGGTGCTAATAGCACACAATATATGACTAATTTGCGTGATGAAATTGCAAATAGTTTGGTTTCTAATGCTTAATTTTAAGAATTGTGTTCAAAATAAGATGTTGAAGTATTTTATTTATAAGTACTTATTATTGTTGTTTTTGATGATATCAATAAAGTTTGATATTATGTTTTGATGTTTAACTAGTTTATGTCATTCAAAAATACTATTCGGCTTAAAAAATAACAAACAGTTTATCAAACAGCACTTATTTCATACTGAGGGATAAAATGGTCATTTCTGTCATTCAGATAGTTCATTCAGACAAGAAAGAAACAATAAGATATTTTTCCAAATCAGACAGCTTAATCCACTCAGACAGCTTAATCCATTCAGAGATTAATAAAAAAAAAAGTAAACATGCCCTTGTTTTATATTTTGCTCTGAAAGAGATGAATATCTTAATTTCTGTTTAGAAGAATACTCCTATGTTTCTTGAGCACCATAAATTAATTTATAGCTTATTTAGTAAGATAGTATTCCGATTCAAAAAGGAGTCCGGATTACAATCCATAGCAACATTTCTATACCAACTTATTAAATGATCCGACTTGACTCCCATATTTTCAATTGCAGATCTGATACTCCAGATTGGGAAGAAAAAAAATTTAAAAATTTTATAAAAAATCAGAATTTTTTTTAAGAAAAAAAAATATCTGGAATAGTAATATTAAAAATCAGAACTTTTTATTTAAAATACGAAATAAAAAGTTTAAAATAAAAAAAATCTGAAAATTCTAGAAAATTTAAAAAATCTGACAAAAAAATCCGAATTTTTATTTTTTAAGAAAAAAATATCTGGAATAATAATATTAAAAATCAGATTTTTTATTTGAAATTCAAAAATAAAAAGAAAAAAATAAAAAAAAAATCTGAAAATTCTGGAAAATTTAAAAAAACTGACAAGAAATCGGAATTTTTATTTTTTAAGAAAAAATATCTAGAATAATAATATTAAAAATTAAAAGTTTTATTTAAAATTAGAAAATAAAAAGTAAAAAATAAAATAAATTCTGAAAATTCTGGAAAATCTAAAAAATCTGACAAAAAAATCGGAACTTTTATTTTTAAAGAAAAAAATATCTGGAATAATAATATTAGAAATCTGAATTTTTTATTTAAAATTCAAAAATAAAGAGTTTGGTTAATAATGTTTAAAGTTGTCTACTTTGTGTTTGAATTTGGCTACTTTGTGTTTGAACTTGACTCCTTTGTGTTATTGAATTTTTAAGTACTTTATGAATTTATGTTTTGATTTTTGGATTATATTATTTATATGGCTTAAAAGATAAACAACAATTTATAAAACAGCTTATAATTCGTATTCAGGGTAAATCGGTTATTTCTGCTATTCAGACAGTTTATTCAGATGAAAAATTAAACAACAACATCAATTTATCCAGACAGACAAATTTACTCAGACAGACACATTTACCCAGACAGACAAATTTGGTAAACAAGCTCTTAGGGGGGCTGTTTACCAAATTCTCCATTAAGTCCTGTATGGATAAATTTGTCTGTCTTGGTAAATATGTCTGTCTGGGTAAATTGATATTGTTGTTTACTTTTTCATCTTAATAAACTGTCTGAATAACAGAAATTACTGATTTACCCCTGAATATGAATTATAAGCTGTTTCATAAATTGATGTTTATTTTTTAAGCCATATAAATGATATAGTCCAAAAATGGCAAGACTAAATTAACTAATTTTCGAATTTTTTAAATAGTTCAGAATTTTTTAGATTTTCTAATTCCCAAATTTAAATATTTTGATTTTTGATTTTTTAATATTAATGTTCCAGAATTAAAAATAAAATTACCTAAACTTCAGAATTTTTTTTTAATTTTGCAACTTTTTAAATAAAAATAAATAAGTTCCGACTTTTTTTAACTTTTTTAGATTTTCTAGAGTTTTTATATTCTTTTAATATTTTTTATTAATTTTACGAAAATAAACAGTAGTTTTTTATTATTATTATTATTTATATTATTTTTTTAAGTTTGAATTATTTTTCAGATTTTTTATGAATATAAAAATAAAATAATAAAAAATCTGATTATTTTAAGTTTGTTAGTTTTTTATTATTATTTATATTATTATTTTACGTTTGTATTATTTTTCAGATTTTTTATGAACATAAAAATAAAATAATAAAAAATCTGATTATTTTAAGTTTGTATTATTTTTTTCAGATTTTTTGCTAATTAATAGGTCGTGAAAGGTGAGAGGGGTAGCGAGTGTCATTATTGTGTCTTAATAAGGACAAGAGAGAGGATGTGACTTAACGATTCAAACTCCTCTTTTTTCATTAAGTCGGTAAGTAAACTCTCACCTATTTCTGCGCAAATAAATCGTCCGACCCATTAAATCTTATTAGGTCGTAAGTAAAAAGTCCCTAAATCTTTCTTTCGCTTGAGAACCTTAACCTTATCTAGACATTCACACGCTTTGAGGTAGTTATAGGCGGGTATTTATTCTTTACACAATTTATAAGGAGCTTTTATCTTTTTTTTTTTTTTTTTAATGGGAAACCCTAATCTAAATAAGGTTAACCAAAGTATTCTTCTCTTAATAATTTTTGTAGTAATCCTCAACTTATCGACAATGGTGCTCATCATATCTTTCAGAACTAGTAACACCGTTTGACCTAAATGTGTAAGATGCGGTAATCTATATATATATATATATATATATACTTTCTCCGTTCTTTTATTATTGTAAGGTGTTGACTATTACACTGTCCATATACTCTTTTTTGACCATCTTTTGTGATTTATACATATAAAAAAATATAATAGTTTTACGGATTCAAAGCACTACATTAATTCTCTCTTTTATGTGCAATTCTCTTAATTTTAAATTCCTATTTATCTAAAATCTTGAATCCCACGTCGATTTAAAATGATATTTAACCGAGAGACAACCATGGAATTCAATGTCTTGAATCCCACAAGGATTTAAAAATAAAACTCCACCAGTGGAGAACCTAAATAAATACTTATCAATATGTATTTAACCATCATATTTTTCATTGCAAATTAATTTGATCAATTATATTATTTTTGTTTAATTTGGCTAATTTATTGACGTTTAATTTAATTTATTTATCAATATATAATTATTTGAGTAAATTTGAATTTTTTTTGAAATCAAATGTAAGAACTAATTATTGTAACAACTCAAATTTAATTATTTAGATTTTATATATTTTAGTAGATTTGGGCAATTAGTGCATATAATTATATAGATTTGAGAGGGAAACATGTACTAAAATTATTTTTTAATCATGTTTGAGACGGGATAGGTATATAATATCTAAATGGGTTTCAGATGGCTGAACCCTAGTTGTATTGTTTGGGTATCACTATATGAGTTTGGGCGCGTAGTAAATTTACCTTTAAATTAGATATGGGACGGGTACGGTTATATAAATTATAAACGTGTTCAAGTGGTTGAATCCTTGCCTCATTTTTTTGATTTTTCGATGTGTTCTGCCGCGGTGAGGAACTCCGAGTGGCTAAACCTAACTAAAAAGTATAATTGACGAGTTTTTGCATCAATAAATTTGATTAATAAATATATATATATATATATATATATATAATACCGTTATGCATCCGAAGCAACACGTTAACTCTCTCATATGTGGTATTTTTTTATTTTCTAGATTCGTATTTATTTAAATCTTCTATCTCAACTTGATTTTCAATGACACTACACTCATTTAATAACTAAATAAATATGAATTTGATCATATATTGAGTTGGCCAAATGAATTTTTTTATTTTTATTAAAAAATTAAAGTTGGCAAATTATTAATTAAACCTCATTGGCCCAAATATATACATATTTATTTTTTAATATCTAATTTATATATGTATAAATATTATTTTTATATTTGTATATTTTTTTAATAAACTCGATTCTCTTTACTTACAAATAAATATATAAAGTATATAATAGCAATATGGACTCGGAGTATCACGTTAATTCTCTCTACTACATGAAGTTTTTTGATTCTTATTTATCGAAAATATTGAATCTCACATTAAAGCATAGCTATATAAATTATAAAGGTTTTTGAAGATTGTATAATTCAAAAATTATACTAGAAATTTAACTTTTAATCTTTTGTCATTTATAATATTTATTCTTAACCTTTGTTTACAATATTTGAGTTTTCAGTGAGATGAAACCAATTACTATAGCAATTTATCTTTATTTATTTAAAATATATAAATTTAAATACATTGAGTAATTAGCGGATATTATATAGGGGTCTGGGATATAACGGGTAATAAAATCATCTTTTAATCGAGTTTTTGATGAATATAGGTATAAAGATTTTAAATAGATCTGAATATTTGTACCATACTTTATTGTTTCATGTGTTTAGGGGTGTGCAGAAAACTGAATCCGAAAATCGAACCAAAAATCCAAAAATCCGATCCGAACCAGTCTGAACGGATTTCATATTAGAATTTTACAGATCCAAAAATTTCCGATCGGATCAGATTAAATCGCGGATTTTTGAATTAATCCGATCGATCCAAAATATATATTTTTTATTTTCAGGTAAAACGCCAAAAAAAATTTCGGATCGGATTAAATCTGCAAATTTTCGGATTAATCCCGATCGATCCAAAATATATAAGAAAATAGAAATTTTTTATTATTTTTGGATTAGAAATTTTATTATTTTTATTAGTTTTTAAAAATTTTGAATTTTCGAATCAAATCCGAAAAAATCCGATCCGAACGATCGGTTCGGATTGTGCAAACGAGGGTCCGAAATTTCGGATCAATCCGAATGCACAACCCTACATGTGTTACTATATGAGGTTTGAACTGGAATAAGTAGTAAAATTATCTTTCAATCGAGTTTAAGACGAGTACAAGTACATAAATTATAAATAAATACGGGTGTCTGAATCTCATTCTCATTGTTTCTATTTATTGGTGTGTTCTGCTACGGTACGATTGCAAGTGGCTGAACCCTAACAACTTATAGAGGAGTTTGATTCTCAGCTTTGTTTTTCACGTTCTTACAGACTTTGTTTGTTTAATTGTTACCTCGGAAACACACACACACACTCTCTCTCTCAATGGTCCTTAGGCAGTAGGGCTGTCGAACGGTTCAGTTCCGGTTAACCGGACCGAAAATTTTGGTTAACCGGAACCATAAATGCTCTAAAATGAGAACCGAAAACCGGACCATATAACATTTCGATTCAACTCAAGGGAAGCATGAAATCGGAACTTGATGTAAGGTGAACCAAAAGCGGTGGGGCGGGGAACGGTGGCGCCAAGTGGTCGCGGTGGTGAGGCCGGCGTGCGCCGTGTCTGCAGGCCTTGTCGCGGACGACGGTTGGAGGGGCAGCGGCAACGTGCCGCTTGGCGCTGGGCTGGGTTGGCGCCGACGGCGAAGGGTTTCCGGCGGCGACGGGGGAGAGCCGGGGAGAGGCGCCGCGCGGTGTGAAAGTGTGAGAGTGAGACGTCAGACAGAGTGTGAGAGGACTCAAAATTAGGGTTCTAATTCTAAATTCTAATTTACAAAAATTAAAGTAATAAAATAATGAAATATAGTTATAAAATATAAAAATAATATAATAAATATTGTAAAATCGGTTTTTGGTTTGGTTCGGAATCGTTCGGTTCCGGTTCCGAATCAAAAACCGAAAAATTAAGTAATAAGGATCTGAAAACCAGCCCTTTCACCGATTATACGGTTCCGATTAACCAAAACCGGTACGATTCTAATTCGGTTCCGATTGTAACCGAGAACCATTTAGACACCCTATTTTGACCGTATAGTTTTGAAGTGAAAATTAAAGCAAATGAAACCTTGGGAATAGGGGAAAGAAGATTGAGAGATTTAATTAGGAAGTACTGTTGTCAATCTACTAGAGGTAACTTTACAGGTTGATGATCCATAATTAATTGGCTTTCTTTAATCAACTTTTTCCATTTCTTCATGTGTACTATAAGAACATTCCATACGTTTTAAGGAAGTTTAACCTCCACCAATTTGCTTTTTTTCATGCTCAGCTAACGGACCTTTATGCCTTGAAAATTACTCTCTCTTCCAGAGCGCAACATTTAATTCAAAAAACTATCCGTTTAAAAACACAATATTTTGTTAAAATACTCAAAATCACATCAAACAATATTATTTTACTTTTTAATCTCAACTACGCACTTATCATCAGTATTTTTTATATTTTAATCTACAACACACACTCACCGTCAATACTTACAAAATTTATGTAATATCACATTTAATTATAGGTTAAAGTGTACTTTTGGCCTCCTATCTTTCAAAAACTTGCGATTTTGACCCCCTAAGAAAAAAAATAACAAATGTGATCCCCTGAGTTTGGGCCCTTTGCAGATGTGGTCCTTTTGGCCAATTTTGACCAAGTCAACACACACGTGCCAATTCACTTAAGTGCGTGGCATGTCACGTGTGTAATTAATTAATAAAAAATTAAAGATTCTACAACACGCGTGATTTGGTGAATTAAAAAAAAAAAGAAAAAAGGAAGGGAATTGGAGATTCTGTCTATCAGGCACTTCAACATGCATCAAATCAGCGAAAAAAATCACACTTCCTTCTGAGAGAAAAAATTCCCACATCGATGGAACCTCCAGCTTGGATTATCATCTGTCCACGTAGTGACCAAGGGAGACTGAACACCACAATAACAAACCAAGTTTTGTTTGCGTCAAATTGATGACCCATTGAGTATTGAAGATGAAGATGAAGATGAATAATCCCCCAATTATCGGTGAAGAGAACTGAGAAGAAGAAGATTCGATGAATCGAGGAAGAAGAACAATCAGAATCAATGGAACCTGAATCAAAGAAGAAAGAAGAACAATCAATGATGATGAACGATGGAAGAATGGTGAAAATTTTGGAGAAAGAAGATGAAGATATGATAACAATGGAGAATGGTGAAAAATTTGGGGGATTTAAAAATTAATTTCGGATCGTTAGAGAAGGTCATGTGCCTCTTCAATCTCCTTTTTTTTAATTCAACAAATTACACGCGGGCAGAATTTTTAATTTTCTATTAATTAATTACACACGTGGCATGCTACTCACTTAAGTGAGCTGCCACATGTACGTTGACTTTCAAATTTGGCCAAAAGGATCACATCTATAAATGGGCCAAAACTTAAGGGATCACATTTATTATATTTTTCTTAAGGGGTCAAAATCGTAAATTTATGAAAAATAGGGGCCAAAAATATACTTTAACCTTAATTATACTTATACCTTATGAATATATCAATTTTATTCCAAATACTGTATTTCTACCTGGACCGACGAGAGAGATTTTGCGGGTCTTTCTTTATTACTGTTTGCCTTATTTCACATCATTTTATGGTGCGATCTTCACGGTTTCACTTTCATTGCATAACCATGCACGAAAATAAATAAAATTAATGGAGTAATTACCAAAATTACCCTCAAATTTGAAACATTTAAAAAGAAAAAGATTATAGAGTTTTTCGTGTTTTGAAACTTTTACTTTCGCGATTAACCCATACATTGGGTAGTTTTTGTAACTATTCTAGATTTTTTCTTTCTTAGGGTGGTGGCAATGGCAACTGTATGGGCTGCGGTATGCCTCATACCGGCGGTGAACACCGCTGCCACCTCCACGGTATGCTTCAGAGGTATGGATGAGCGGCATATGATGCCGCAGAGGTACGGAAGAAAATGAGCAAAATGTGACCGTTGACATTTATTGTTTTGAGAGGTATGAAAAAAGGGTTGAGAGGTATGGGTTGCCACTAAAAAAAGGTTGGGAGGTATGAAAAAGGTATGAATGAGGTGGAATGATATTATTGATGGGTTGAGGGTATAGGGTTTTTTGAGAGGCATGATTGCCACCACCCTTATAACTAGAAAATCCGCAGCTATAAATTATTACTCTTTACTCTTTGTATGCACAGTAGATAAAAGAGGGGTGGATCGAAATGTACATTGGATTCAGAATTTTGTAATGTGGTAGACTGAAATGTAAATATTTTGACACATTAAATTTTATATATAGCAGTATTTTGAAACTTTTACTTCTGCGATTAACCCATACATTGGGTAGTTTTTGTAACTATTCTAGATTTTTTTTTATAATTAGAAAATCCACAGCTATAAATTATTACTCTTTGTATGGGCAGTAGATAAAGAGAGTGGAGTGGATCGAAATGTACATTGGATTCAGGATTTTGTAATGTGGTAGACTGAAATGTAAATATTTCGACACATTAAATTTTATATATAGCAGAATATGATGTTCACTTAAGTTGTGTTGTATGACACTTTTAAAGCATAAAATTCATCAATAATTGAGTCTATATTTTTACAAAATACTCTTAATAAAAGCTAATGGCGGATGTAGATTTTTTTTAGATAGGTCAAAATTTTATTACCATACTTTTTCAGGACATGATTGAATATTTATTTATCTATATAGAAAAAAATTAAAAATTATAAACATGATTTGAAAGATATATATATATATATATATGTTTGGGTTATTTTAAAAAGGGTCTTATAATAAAAAGTGTAGGAAGGATTGTGGGAGTGACATGTGTCATCCCCCATTCCACATCATATGACATGTGTCACCCCCACCCACCCCACCCATCCCACCCACCCACCCACCCACCCCAAATTTTTTTTTTTCGGGGCAAAAAAAAAAAAAATTCCGCCCAAAATTTATAAGTACATCACATTTATAAAGTTACTGCATCACAATTATAAAGCTACTGCATCACAATTATGATTTAGTGCATTAAGGTTATAAGTTACTGCATCATAGTTGATGCACTTAACTGTTAACTATGATGTCAGAATTTATAATCGCGATGCAAAGAAACTTATTATTACCGTATCACGCTTATAAAGTTAATGCATCACAATTATGATTTAGTGCATTAAGGTTATAAGTTACTGCATCATAGTTGATGCACTTAACTGTTAACTATGATGCAGTAACTTATAACTGTGATGCAGTAAAACTTATTAGTGTGATGCACCAAAACTTATAACTATGATGCACCAAAAAATGGTGCATCACACTTATAAGTTTTTGGCGGGGAAAAAAAAATTTGGCCCCCAATTTTTTTTTCTTTTTGGCGGGAATTTTTTTTTTTCGTGGGGGTCGGGGGTGGGGTGCCACATGTCATATGATGTGGCATGATGATGTGGCAAGGTGACACATGTCACTCCCACAATCCTTTCTACACTTTTTATTATAAGACCCTTTTTGGAATAACCCCACCATATATATATATATATATATATATATATGGATTGATTATGGTGAAAACACCCTTAATGGTGAAATATAGAAACCAATTGCATTATTAAGTAATTTCATTGCATATTTGTTATTATTTGTTGCATCAAGCTGGTCGCTAGTATATGCAACAAATAATACAATAAAAAAAACACACAAATGCATATAATTCTACTCATCTACAACCGTTAGATCACTAATATCAATGGCCTACAAAAGTTTCTAGATTTCACAAGATAATTAGGTTTCATATGATCTCTTTCCTGTATATATATATATATGTGTGTGAAAACAAGTACTGATTGTAGGGCTCTCAAACGGATAATACGGAGCTGGATATCACGGTCGGTCCAATAGTTTCGGATGCCCCGGGCGAAGGGCGAAAAATATGCCCCTTAATTTAAGAAACTAATAACACAATTTTTTGAAGGGGTTTGGAACCTAGTCAAGCTAGGCGGCTCATCCCCACGCCGATTATTATTAAAAAGAAAAGTTACAATGTCATAAACCAAAATCCCGAAAAACAAAACAAACATAATATCACCTAAAACGATGTCTTTTTGCATTCCGTGAAGCAAAATCTTCAATTAATCTCTCATAGTCAACATTCGCTAAAAACTTACTTTCAATGCTCAAAATTCCTAACCCGTTAAGCCTCTCTTGACTCATGGTAGTCCGCAAATATGACTTCAATAGCTTTAATTTTGAAAAACTTCGTTCGACAGATGCTACCGTGACTGGTATGGTTAACAAAATCTTGTAGACAAGCAACATGTGTGGGAACATATCCACCTTCCTTACAAACTCCATAACTTGAATAGATGTCCAAGGTTTTTCTTCCTCGTATGCTTCAGATGGTATCATGCCCTGCAAAATTTGTAACTCCGTAAAGAGATACTTCCCATCAATATCAACATCGTCACCATGTGTCAAAGCAACCTCAAGATTCAAACAACGTTTCTTTAATTCATCATCTTTCAATTTGACCAACTGTGACGCATCAAACAAGAACCCAAATATAGACTCAAAATGTTCCATCTGTTCAAATCTACTTCTTAACTGAGAAAGTGCCATATCCACTAAAACTAGAAAGTAATCGGTCCTAAATGATTCTTGTGCAGATTGTTGTTTTCTTTCACTATTTGGGATCTCGTCAAAATATTTTTTTCTACAAGCATAACGTTTTAGAGGAAATTCAGGTTCAACTCAAATATTTTCTGCAATTTCTTTAGCTTCAATAATAGCTAAGTCAAATCCATTGTCCCTATATTTTTCAAAATAAACAACCAATCCTTCCAAGTTTTTTACCGCAACATCTAGAAGCATATCTTTTTATTGTAATTTTTTACTAACCAAGTTGATTCGATATAAAATTTCATGCCAAATGACCAAACTTAAAACAAATTCAAAACTTGAAAGTTCACCATTTATCAAAGATTCAGCATCTCTACACACTTTTCCGTCTTCACACACTTTGTGACAAGAGTTTGCCATATCACACAAAACTAAATTAAGACAGTGGCATCCACATGGCATGTAAAAAGCTCTAGGATTTATATCAAGTAATCTTCTTTGAACACCTTGATGCTTTCCTTTCATATTAGCCTCATTATCATAACCTTGTCCCCGTACGCAATCAATATCCAAATCAAGAGATTTCAAAATATCTTTTAGCACATCGAAGAGACCTTTACCGGATGTATCTTCTACAATCAAAAACTCTAAAAAAAACTCTTCCACTTTAATAGGAACACTCAAGACATCAACACATCTTACAATCAAAGTCATTTGTTCTTTATGACTTTCATCAGGAGTACAATCAAGAATGACAGAAAAATATTTTGCCTCTTTGATTTTTGAAATAATTGCACATTTTACATTGAATGCCAACATTTCAATCAACTCATTTTGAATTTTATGACTAAGATAATGATGATGAGTTTCTTTTTCTTTAATCATATGAAAATGGTGTTGCATGACGGGATCTGTAACACCCCCGATATATTCAGGAATATTACAGCGCCGTAAATCCTTTACATAAGGATTTACAAGGCTGAAGAATTGAACAGACTTTAAAAGGTATTAACGAATGGAAATAACGGAATTAAGATACAGTAGTTCTGACCAACTGAGAGTACAATTGTTCAACAGGAACTTAATAATACATTACCAAATTCAAATTCAACATAAATGACTTCGTACTCGAGTACTTATTGAAATAACAAATAAACAACAGACAAATAAACCCGGCCGAAACATCACTCTGCACCCTCGTCGTCATGCAGCTCCAGTGGTTGTTTTCCCGCTCTCCTGGATCCTGAACATAAACAAAATGTTCACCCCCGAAGGGGTTAGCACAACGATGCTAGTACAAGTACCACAACATATTATTCATATCTCACGAAGAATAATAACGTAAATGACAAAATACCAACAAATCTTCTCCTACGAGAAATTCATAAATGACATACACAAATGATAATCACAACATGATATCATAACATACACATGGTAATTCCGTCGATCCAGCGTTCACTGCCTAGAACCCACGATGATCCCGTCAGACCAATCCGTGGTGGAAAAACCCGTCCGATGATCCAGCGCACGCTAGCATAGATCCCCCGATGATCCCGTCGGACCAACACGAGGTGGACATACAATAACGACATACATGCACGACAATATGTATAACAACAATACATAAAACAATTAAGGTACTTGCCTCGATTTGAAGACAAGAACAACACTTCCACGAAAATGAACACTCGAAGGTCGTCCTCCTCAATCAATCACGTAACGAGACCAAACCTTTACAAAAGAAATGATATAGGATTTATCTCACGTCGTACGAATGTTTAACAATTCTATTTACGGCCAAAAGTTCATAAAATGCAATCTGCCTGAACTGCTTAGCGCACGCTAAGTACTCTGTGTAGCGTGCGTTAAGTCTGCTCGATAGCGCACGCAAACAACAAAGCCTAGTGTACGCTAACTATGTATGGTCAGTACTTCACTGATCAGTCGACTGACTCGTCTGATGGCCTAGCGTACGTTACGTACCAAACGTAGCGTACGCTAACTCGTGCTCGATAGCGCACGTTAATCTTCATAGCTTAGCGTGCGCTATCTATGCATGGCAGTTTACTGCTGGGCAGTAAACTGTTCTCATCATGATCAAAACAATGAAATCTTCCGTGATAATTCATGTTACCTCCATGAATATCATGTTCATACTTTTATGAATGATTTTACGGATAACAACTACTTCGGATTCGAGGATATGCATACCATTAAAACCATATTCCATTTCGACTACAATTCTTCATATGACAATTCGAAAGGCTTAACGTTTGATATCAACACCTTATATCCATCGAAATTATCATGCTGTAGTTGTTTAACATTCCATCTATACTAGATAAATCCTTCCATGATCAATCCCTTAGATTTATCTAACAATAATGATGCTAAAGTCAACTCCATGATTGTTATGAAGTCATCTACTAGATTCGGATTTACCAATGATAGAAGCTTCCTTTACTTGTCTAATGAAATAAGATTCGAACCATGATGATCATAATCAAGGTACTTAAGGCTTAATCATCTCAACATTCCAAACATGATATACTTTGGATAATTCATCTATGAAAATCAATATTTCGCTATCATGATCATCCAATTCTTTAGAATCCAACTCTAAGTCTGGAGATAGATTAAACATACCTTAATATGATGAAAATCACTGAACCATAAGGTAGAATCCGACTCCGGTTGGTTGTATGCCACTCCAAGATGTTATTCCACTTCAATGATTACTCCCAAGTGATAACCAATATATAAACACCAACAAGACGTGTTCTAAGTGTGTAGAAGGATATTTCAGCTCTCTGGCCTCTCAAGAATGCAGAATGGACGAGTAAAATGTAAGCCAAAACGGGTTGTTGTCCCATTTATAATATTCTGCATTTTAACAAGTTAGCGCACGCTACTAAGCTTTCCTTAGCGTGCGCTAATAATAGTTGACTTCAGAACTGTCCAGGTTCGTCCGCGGGAATCTTGTCCGGACCCATGTCCCGGCTGGCGCATGTGCTAGCCGTCCCGCTCAATAATTGAGTTCTTAGCGCACGCAACTCCTTTCTGCATAGCGTGCGCTAATAGTAGCCCGATAGCGCGCGTTAAGATACATTCTTAGCGTGCGCTATCACGAGTTTGCATGAGAAATTTTGCATGTTTTTATACTTATGTACAATGATATCAATGCAAGAAAATATCATACTCCAATAATCAAAACCACAAATCCGAATAATACAGGGTTTGAATACAGATGAAATACACCGTAATAAATCCGGATATTACATACTCTCCTACTAAAAAGGAGTTTCGTCCCGAAACTCAAGACGAAAATAACTCGGGATATCTAGACTTCATGTCAGCTTCCGTTTCCCAGGTGGCTTCTTCCATTCCGTGACGTGACCATTGAACTTTGACTGAAACGATTGGTTTGTTCCTCAGCTGCTTAACTCGACTCTCGAGTATCTTGACCGGTCTTTATTCAAACGTCCCATCCTGCGCGACTTCGATCTCGCCGAAATCAATGATATGACTGGGATCTGGTATATACCTCCGTAACTGGGATACATGGAACACGTTATGAACATGGCACAATGACGGCGGCAATGTCAATCTGTATGCTAACTCCCCAACTCTCTCGAGGATCTCAAATGGTCCGATATATCTCGGACTCAGCTTTCCTTTCCTTCCGAAACGAAAGATTCCCCGACTAGGAGAAACCTTCAAAAGTACATGGTCTCCAGTATTGAACTCCAATGGGCGACGGCGTACGTCTGCGTAAGATTTCTGGCGACTCTGGGCGGTCAACAGCCTTTCACGAATCAAGGCTATCTTCTCTCGAGTCTGCACGATCAACTCTGGTTCTGTTCTGATCAAGTCTGACGAATCGTCCCAGCATAGGGGCGATCTGCATCTCCTTCCGTATAATGCCTCAAACGGTTCCATCTTAATGGAAGCATGCCAACTATTTTTGTAGGTAAATTCAATCAACGGTAGATGAACTTCCCAATCGTTTGACCAATCTAAGGCACAGGCCCTTAGCATGTCTTCCACCATTTGTATAGTTTTCTCAGATTGTCCGTCAGTCTGCGGGTGATAAGCTGTACTGAAGTTCAATTCGGTCCCCAAGGCCTTATGAACTGCTTTCCAAAAGTGAGACACAAAACGGCCGTCTCGATCAGAAACAATGGTCTTCGGCGTACCATGCAATCGAACTATCTCCGAAATAAATACTCGTGCCAACCTCTCTGGTCCCCACGTATCCTTAATGCCTAGAAAATGAGTTGATTTGGTTAAATGATCAACTATCACCCAAATCATGTTCATTCCTGTCCTGGTTCTCGGCATATTAGTGATAAAATCCATCGATATGTCCTCCCACTTCCATTCAGGAATTGGGAGCGGCTTCAACATTCCAAAGCAGCCGCGATGCTCGATCTTAACCTGCTGACACGTCAAGCATTTAGAAACATAGTCCGCTATATCTTTCTTCATGTTGCCCCACCAGAAATTCTGCTTCAAGTCCTTATACATTTTACTGGTGCCCGGGTGGATAGAATAGGGCGAACTATGAGCTTCCTTCATAATCGCCTGTTTCAGAACATCAACATCGGGAATGCAGAGTCGGTTCCGAAATCTCAAAACTCCATCATCATGAATTATGAATCCGGGGGCCTTTCCTTTGATCACTTCATCACGTAACCGGATCATCAGAGGATCATCTGCCTGTTTAGATTTGATTCCTTCGGTTAATGATGAAGTTATCTCCATCACGCACAGTTGTCCTTGGACTCTTTGTATCCACACTTCAATTCCTTCTCGAATCATCTCTCGTTGAAGGCTAAGTTGGGAGGTCAGCGTCTCCGGATCTCGAATAGAAACAGCTTGCGGCTAAGTGCATCACCACTACATTCGCTTTGCCTGGATGATATAAAATCTCCAAGTCATAGTCCTTAATCGGTTCTAACCATCTTCTTTGCCGCATGTTTAATTCTTTCTCGATCAATATGTACTTGAGACTCTTGTGATCCGTAAAGATCGACGGTGAGTCCCGCATGCATAATGCCTCCAGATCTTCAAAGCAAAACCACCGCTGCTAGCTCCAAATCATGTGGGGTAATTCACTTCATAAGGTTTCAGCTGTCGCGACGCATAAGCGATCACCTTATCATCCTGCATCAATACGCACCCGAGTCCTTGGTTCGAAGCATCACTGTAAACTATAAATCCTCCAGTTCCCTGTGGAAGTGATAGAATCGGTGCCGTCCGCCTCTTCTTTAACTCATCAAAACTAGTCCGACACGACTGCTCCACTCAAACTTTTGAGTTTTCTCGCAGAGTCGAGTAAGTGGGCGGGAAATTTTAGAAAATCCTTCCACGAATCGTCGATAATATCCAGCAAGTCCTAAGAAGCTTCAGACTTCTTTCACGTTCTTTGGAGGCTTCCAATCCATAATTGCTTCGATTTTCTGAGGATCTACTCGGACTCCTTTAGCTGACACCACATGGCCGAGGAACATTACTTCCTTTAGCCAGAATTCACACTTAGAAAGTTTGGCGTACAATTGCTCGTTTCTCAAAAGTTCCAATACAATCCGCAAATGCTGCGCATGTTCCTCCGGGCTCTTAGAATACACCAGAATGTCATCAATGAACACGACCACAAATTTATCCAAAAATTCAATGAACACACGGTTCATCAATTGCATAAATACAGCAGGTGCGTTAGTGAGACCAAACGGCATTACTACAAACTCATAATGCCCGTAGCGAGTTCTGAACGCTGATTTCGGAACATCAGATTCCTTAATCCTCAGCTGATGATATACTGATCTCAGATCGATTTTAGAAAATACTATTGCCCCTTGCAGCTGGTCAAACAGATCATCAATCCGTGGCAACGGATACTTGTTCTTAATCGTCATCTTGTTCAGCTCTCGATAGTCAATACACAGTCGGAGCGACCCATCCTTCTTTCGGACAAAAGAACCGGCGCGCTCCTGTGGTGAAACGCTTGGCTGAATATAGCCCTTGTCCAGTAACTCCTCCAGCTGCTTCTTCAGTTCGTACATCTCAGTAGGTGCCATACGATACGGCGCCTTAGAAATTGGTGTAGCTCCGGGCTCCAACTCAATGGTAAATTCCACATCCCTTCGTGGAGGTAGTCCGTAACTCGTCAGAAATACATCCTGAAATTCGTTCACAATAAATGGATGAAAGTTCCACAATTTCGTCTTCTTTCTTCATTGCATAACACCAGCATTCGATACACTGTTTCAACAATCTGACAGCTTTCATCGCTTTGATCAATTTTCCTGAGCTTCCCGGTTTCCACCCCTCGAACAATATTTCAGAACCATCGTCAGCGATCAGTGAGATATTCCTCCTTCGGTAGTTCACAATTGCTCCATATCGATTAAGCCAATCGTCTCCGAGTATCAGGTCGTCTCCTTGCATTTCTATCACGATCAGATTTGAGAGCCACTCTCTGTCTCCAAATGATATAGGGAAATTTCTAGTTTCTAAGTTTCCGACAATCCTCTCTCCACTCGGCAAGTATGAAAACCGGAAATATTCAAACGATTTACACAAGACAAAGATATAAAAGAATGTGTAGCTCCTGTATCGAATAAAACGCTAACTGGCTGGGAAAGTATCTGGACAGTACCTGATGCGACAAAGATCCCGATCGTCATCCTTCTCATCTCGCATGACGTGGGGAGCAGATCCGGCACTCGATGTCCCCTTTCGGTCCCATTGACCCCTGCCTCGTCCGCGGCCAAAATTCTGAGGCATCTGAACACTTTGCTGCGTCTGTTGGATACTGGCCTCCTTCTGGACTGGCTGTGGTGTACGGGCTCTAAAAGACTTTGCAGCCTCTTCACAAAACACTGCCTGATGTCCTTTTCGTCCACAATCAAAACAAGTCACGGCAGGAAGGGGGCAATTCCGTCGATAGTGCCCCGTCTGGGCGCAGTTAAAGCATTTCCTGGTAACATCAGTAATAGTTGATGTCGCTCCGAAGTTCTTTCCGCTCCTAACTGGGTGCGGAGGTTTCTTGAAAGAGTGAAAGGATGACTGGGCCTTACGGGGCCCGCTGTTCTTGTGCTCTGTAAAAGTACCAGAGACTTTCTGTTTCTTGGATTCCGAAATTTTCTCCCGAACTTTGGCTTCCCTCACAGGACGAGGGCAATATTGAGCTTCCATCATCAATCTAAACTCTGTCCAATCGGCATCATGGTCTACAGGCCGGATGGCTTCCCACCATTCGGATGCTTCCCCTATCAGAAAATATTGAGCGATAGAGGCTCTCCGATCGTCTGGGCAGTTAATTCCGGCAAAGATTTTCTCCAGTTACTTCAACCAATGGTCCCAGGTGGGAGTCTCAGAAATATTGTCGAATTTGGGTGGTTGCATCTTCGCTACCTCTTGCAGCCACCGGTCACCTCGATTTCCCATGTCTGGGATTCCTTGCTGTCTCTCTCCCTATTGTAGTCCCACCGCCACTTGCATTCGGTCCACGACTTGGGCGAACTGAGTCATCTGGTTCACCACTTGACGAAGGATCTCTGCACAAGCAGATCTGGTTCGTTATTAATAGATTGTTGCGGCTCGCCTGAGCTATGACTGGCCTGGTTAGAAGGTGACGCTTCCCTTTCGGAATTTCTCCGTCCGCGTCCACGACCGCGACCACGTCCACGTCCGCCTCTCAACATACTGTAAGCATAAATACTCAATATACAGGAAACAGCATCGTTCTAATATTCGAGTATAAAGAGACACAACATATAAAAAACGAGATAAAGTTTAGGAACTTACAACCACCGTTCGCATGAAGACGTAGGCAGTGCAGTGATGTCATTCACGGCCGGTTACCTCAAAAGACATAAGTGACCCCTATTTTAACCCAACGGCCAAGATATCCATAATCCTAGCTCCGATACCATATTCTGTAACACCCCCGATATATTCAGGAATATTACAGCGCCGTAAATCCTTTACATAAGGATTTACAAGGCTGAAGAATTGAACAGACTTTAAAAGGTATTAACGAATGGAAATAACGGAATTAAGATACAGTAGTTCTGACCAACTGAGAGTACAATTGTTCAACAGGAACTTAATAATACATTACCAAATTCAAATTCAACATAAATGCCTTCGTACTCGAGTACTTATTGAAATAACAAATAAACAACAGACAAATAAACCCGGTCGAAACATCACTCTGCACCCTCGTCGTCATGCAGCTCCAGTGGTTGTTTTCCCGCTCTCCTGGATCCTGAACATAAAGAAAATATTCACCCCCGAAGGGGTTAGCACAACGATGCTAGTACAAGTACCACAACATATTATTCATATCTTACGAAGAATAATAACGTAAACGACAAAATACCAACGAATCTTCTCCTACGAGAAATTCATAAATGACATACACAAATGATAATCACAACATGATATCATAACATACACATGGTAATTCCGTCGATCCAGCGTTCACTGCCTAGAACCCACGATGATCCCGTCAGACCAACCCATGGTGGAAAAACCCGTCCGATGATCCAGCGCACGCTAGCATAGATCCCCCGATGATCCCGTCGGACCAACACGAGGTGGACATACAATAACGACATACATGCACGACAATATGTATAACAACAATACATAAAACAATTAAGGTACTTGCCTCGATTTGAAGACAAGAACAACACTTCCACGAAAATGAACACTCGAAGGTCGTCCTGCTCAATCAATCACGTAACGAGACCAAACCTTTACAAAAGAAATGATATAGGATTTATCTCACGTCATACGAATGTTTAACAATTCGATTTACGGCCAAAAGTTCATAAAATGCAATCTGCCTGAACTGCTTAGCGCACGCTAAGTACTCTATGTAGCGTGCGTTAAGTCTGCTCGATAGCGCACGCAAACAACAAAGCCTAGCGTACGCTAACTATGTATGGTCGATTTCACCGATCGCCGATCGACTCCTCTGATGGCCTAGCGTACGTTACGTACCAAACGTAGCGTACGCTAACTCGTGCTCGATAGCGCACGTTAATCTTCAAGCTTAGCGTGCGCTATCTATGCATGGCAGTTTAGTGCTGGGCAGTAAACTGTTCTCATCATGATCAAAACAATGAAATCTTCCGTGATAATTCATGTTACCTCCATGAATATCATGTTCATACTTTTATGAATGATTTTACGGATAACAACTACTTCGGATTCGAGGATATGCATACCATTAAAACCATATTCCATTTCGACTACAATTTTTCATATGACGATTCGAAAGGCTTAACGTTTGATATCAACACCTTATATCCATCGAAATTATCATGCTGTAGTTGTTTAACATTCCATCTATACTAGATAAATCCTTCCATGATCAATCCCTTAGATTTATCTAACAATAATGATGCTAAAGTCAACTCCATGATTGTTATGAAGTCATCTACTAGATTCGGATTTACCAATGATAGAAGCTTCCTTTACTTGTCTAATGAAATAAGATTCGAACCATGATGATCATAATCAAGGTACTTAAGGCTTAATCATCTCAACATTCCAAACATGATATACTTTGGATAATTCATCTATGAAAATCAATATTTCGCTATCATGATCATCCAATTCTTTAGAATCCAACTCTAAGTCTGGAGATAGATTGAACATACCTTAATATGATGAAAATCACTGAACCGTAAGGTAGAATCCGACTCCGGTTGGTTGTATGCCACTCCAAGGTGTTATTCCACTTCAATGATTACTCCCAAGTGATAACCAATATATAAACACCAACAAGACGTGTTCTAAGTGTGTAGAAGGATATTTCAGCTCTTTGGCCTCTCAAGAATGCAGAATGGACGAGTAAAATGTAAGCCAAAACGGGTTGTTGTCCCATTTATAATATTCTGCATTTTAACAAGTTAGCGCACGCTACTAAGCTTTCCTTAGCGTGCGCTAATAATAGTTGACTTTAATCGCCTGTGTTCGTCGCGGAATCTTGTCCGGACCCATGTCCCGGCTGGCGCATGTGCTAGCCGTCCCGCTCAATAATTGAGTTCTTAGCGCACGCAACTCCTTTCTGCATAGCGTGCGCTAATAGTAGCCCGATAGCGCGCGTTGAGATACATTCTTAGCGTGCGCTATCACGAGTTTGCATGAGAAATTTTGCATGTTTTTATACTTATGTACAATGATATCAATGCAAGAAAATATCATACTCCAATAATCAAAACCACAAATCCGAATAATACAGGGTTTGAATACATATGAAATACACCGTAATAAATCCGGATATTACAGGATCAAACTCAGCAATCATTTGAAGAACACCTAAAAAGTTACCATTTGACTCTTCATAAAGCTTTTCATTTCTTCCACGAAAAGCCAAATTATATTGTGCCAAACATTTACCAACAACAATTATGCGTTTCAGAACTTGTTTCCAATGAACGATGTCTTTCTTGATTAACTCTTGCAAGTCCTTATCAATCGTTTGGTTCTTGTCTAACCTAATTTTCAACTCAGACCATGCTCTCAAGTTAATCCAATGTTCAGAACTATTTTCATGTAATGATAATGCATAACTAAGATGTTTCCAATCATTAAGTCCCTCACTTGCTAATTGACTTTTTGATCTAGCAACTTTGAACAATTTGCAACAAAAACAAAAAACTTTATCCAAATCTTTGGAATAAACCAACCATTTTCGATCATAGGATTCACCATTTCGTAGCTTACAAATATAATGAGTACAAGAAAAATATCTATTTTGTTCATCTTTTAGAAAAACAACATTTGGATCTCTAATAGGCCCCTTTTCTTTAAGCAAATCTTTCATATTTGAACTCATACCATCCCAAACACTCGGCTCAAAAATATTCAAATCTATTTTATCAAGATGAGGCTCATTAAAGTCATTAGAGTTAGGAATACGAACAACTTCTTCATCAACAAGATTTTCCACAAAATCATTAGAATTGGGATCACCAACAAGTTCTTCATCAACAAGATTTTCCACATTGTCATTAGGATCACCAATAAGTTTTTCGTCAACACGATTTTCCATCTTGTCATTAGGATTTTCAATGGGTTTTTCTTGTCTAACAAAAAATCTATTTAATGATCCATGTAAAGATTGAGCAATTTCTTGTTGTTTTTTCTTTCTTTTTCGATTTTGAGCTCCGGATGGTTGTGATCTAAGAAATATTTTTCAACAAGTAATCAAACAACTAAGCAAAAATACCAAGTAATACCAAGCAAATAAGAAAATAATACCAAGTAATGCCAAGTAAATTAGCAAATAATACCAAGAAGTAAAATAAAAAATTTACTTGAAAGGCAAAAAATGGAAAGACAACACCTGGATCCTGGGGATTGGCCTGGCAGTGGTCGATTGGGGAATATGAAACGGGCGAGCGAACCACCGGGCTGTGAAGATGAAGAAACTTGGGGCGAGCGACACACAACACAAACCCTAAAATTAAAAAAAAAAAAGATTTGGGACAGTGGAGGACGGAGCGACCGAGGGAGAGAGAGCAGGAGAGGAGCGGAGGGTTTTTACTGGTGTGATGTGTGAGAGTGAGAGAGAGTTAGAGAGAGAGAGAGAGGAGCGACCGAGTGAAAAAAAAGATTGGGGACTGGTGGTGTGGTGTGTGTGAGAGTGAGAGAGAGTCAGAGAGAGAGAGGAGCGACCGAGTGAAAAAAAATAAAAAATAAACCTAAATACTACTAGGTGGGCTGGCCCTGGATGCCCCTTGGGCTGTTGCTGCCCTGGGCGGAGGCCCATTTGGCCCAGCACAAGGGCAGGCCCTGCCGGATATGGCCATATTCGTATTCGGATCCAGCATTTAGTAAAGGTACGGATTCGGAAATATCCGGACGGACCGGATACGGATCCGTATCCGCCACTTTTTTGTTAATCTTCAAAAATTTAAATGCAGGAGGAGGGATTTGAACCCTGGTGGAGCTCATTCTCCTTACAAAATTCCTAATGCCAAATTGTCAATATCACTTGAGTTAGCTGACCTGATTGTTGTGTTAGAAAGTGAAATAACTAATAAGTAAAGATAACTTATACCGCATGCTTATATTTTAATATTGAGAAATAAAGAATGAAGATATGTGACAAAGTATTATGGGGAGTAGCATACTTATATTTTGTAATTATATATTAAAATTATATTAAAAATATATATTATATATAATTGATTTCGGATACAGATATTTTCGGATACGGATGCGCCTATATCCATATCCGTATCCGGAATCTTTGGATACGGATAATATTCGTATTCGTCTTTTTCGGATACAAATAATATCTGCTTTTTCCGAATACGAATACAGATATTTCGGACGAATATCGAATTTTTCGAATTTTTTTGACAGTCCTGACTGAATGGCTTGTAAGTAAGATTTAATCATCATAAATATTATAATCCCTCCATCACACGAAAAGTCCACTCTGATTAAAGTACAATATTTTAAATTTTGTCAATGTACATTTCACTGTGTATTTTCATTTATGCTTTTATTTCTCTTCAATTACCTGATGTGCTATATTATATAAAAACCAATAATATTAAGAATTATTATATAAATTTTTAATTAAAAATTAGTTTCATTTTGAAGGTAACCTATTTTATTGAGGAAAAAATTATATTTTAAAAGTAGAATTTTTAAAATAGACGAAATGAATATAAATAACGATTTAGGGTTGGGGTCGGTTGGTCCTGCTGACTTTCCAGTGCATCCACCTCTCACCTCTGTGTAAAGCATTAGGAGTTCTCCAAGTAAATCATCCCATATGTTGTTAGGTGTTTAAGAAAATTGATCAATTTAATTGTGTATTTGTGAATATAGGTTCTGAGTTTTTTTTTTTTTTTTTTTATTCTCACACACCCGACCTAATGGGGTTGGTGAAATTTGAATCCGTGATCTTTGACCTCCGAACAACACCACCGAACTTTTAGGCCCTCTCGATTCTGAGTTATCTTCACTAACATTACAAACACATTTCATAAAAAACTACTAATATATATAAGTCATTTTTCTTTCTTTCCACACGTGATGCTCCATTTAAAAATCTGAAATAAAGTAGATGAACAAAATAAAATAAGTAAAATTTAAAAAAAAAAAAAAAAAACCATTTCCACACTTCTAGCTTCACATATTTGAATTTAGTTAATTTACTGATCCTATTTTAATTCTGAACCTATTTGAATATAAAAGCATTTGCAATACATATCTCATGATAACTGAAGTATTAATCTGACAACCTTATTTTAGTAGTAATTAATAATTAAATTATTAAGTATTAACTATAAAAAAAAAGTGAAGTGAAATGGTTTTAACCTTTTGGATAAGACCAAAAAAATTTAATAAGGAGCCTCTGTAATTCTGACTCCTCTTCGGATTTCAAAGTGGATCTAGTGGGGATATTTTTTTTTGATATATATTTCGTATGATTAATCCTATGAGAAAACAGTTCTGGTCCAGTTAAACCGTAAGATAATGTATCTGACTAACAATTAAATATATTCAACTTCCGCGTACAAGGAGTTATTCCCCAAGTGATTGCTCCATGTTGTAGCCCGATAGATAGGCATGTCGAGTCTCCATAATCCAACCGCAGGTTCCCATCGAGATCAGGCCTCACACTGCCGCTTGAAACACATGATATTGTAACTATTGGGCCTTGAGAAATTCAATTTCAAAGTTTTGTTATTAGAAATTGAACCATTGACCTCCAACTAAATTGAAAGTCGTGGTCAACGGTGCCAAGCCAGTTGATTAGCTGGTGGGGATATTTAATTACATGAGACCCGCGAAATTACTTTGTAAATTAGGTATGTGGAGTCAACACTTAAACTTAATCGGGGGTCGGGTGATATTTCAATTGAAGTGAAGTCAACACCTAAGCTTTATTGGGGTGTGATGGCATTTCAATTGAGGTGGGTTGTGGGCTAAAAACACATATTTAGTGAGTATGACTTCTGCACTAGGTTTTAGCCCGTCCGCATTTATGGCAGACTGTTCATCGAGCTTTGGATATTGGGTTGAGGCTTAGTACGTTGTATCATCTGTTGATATATGAGTAGTCAGAAAAGATGATTCGTACTCTCGAGGGTATGTTGAGAGCTTGTGCTTTGAATTCGAAATATGATTGTGAGTCCCATTTGTCATTAATCGAATTTACGTACGACAATAGTTGGCATACTTCAATTAAAATTGCACCATTTGAGGCTATGTAATGTGAGGCACTGTAGATAGCCAATGTGTTTAGATGATTCATCCGAGTTAGTTGGTACCGAGTTTGATTTATTAGTTGAGCTGAGGTAGAATATCGTCTTAATTCGTGATAGACTCTTGACTACTCATAGTCGACAAAAATCTTATGTTGATGGTCACCATCGTCTGTTAGAATTTGAGGTCGAAGATCATGTTCTACTGAAGGTATCGCAAGCTCGAGGAGTTTATCGTTTCAAGAGGAAGGAAAAACTTAGTCCGAAGTATATCGGACCGTCGAGATCCTGGAGCGAGTCGTTGATCTGGCTTATCGCTTAGGTTTACCACTGCCGTTGAGACATGTGAGTAATATATTTCATGTTTTTCAGCCGAGGAAATATCTTATGGATCGAGTCATATTATCGACTTTTGGGATATTCAGGTGGGGACCAACATTACTTTCAGGGAGAGACCGATTCAAATGTAGGAGCATCATATCAAGCAACTCCGGCACAAAATATTCTTTTGGTTAAGGCGCAGTGGTCGAGATATGGAGTAGAATATGCTATAGGGAAAAATGAGGAGAGCAGTAGGCTGAAATACCCCAAGTTGTTCACTTCTTAAATTTCGGGATGAAATTTATTTTTAAATGGGGAGAATGTAATATCCATACTTATTTTTGGAATATTTTGTATTTTCTTGACTCTTGTACTCGCTCGCTGATTATGTTATGTTATTAGATCAGTCCTATTTTCATGATGAGTTTGTATATTTAGTTACTTGTGAAAAATTCTTGGTTTCCATGGTTATGTGTCATTGGGGTTATGTTGGCATACTAGATATTGTTGTTATCGCATGGAGCGCTATTGCCTGAGTTCGTGACTAAATGTTTGTTTAAATGTTATGTAGTTTTTCATTTTTCCTTATACGGTCGTTATTTCGAAAATTCTCGAATTCTTTTGCAATTTATAGATTTGTATCATTTGGGACCGTTTCGTAGCTTGCATGTAGTCTTTTCGCTTTGTTTTCTTCGTCATAATAGCAGTACTGATGTTGTTCGGCACAAATTTAGAGCTGCTGAACTGTCATGCTGTTCAGCAGCAAGTTACAACCGTAAGCTTCCTTTTGTTACGATTGTAGTACTTCTTTGTTGTAGTTGTAAGTCTCTTACATAGGGCCGTAATTTTGGGTGTTTCATTACTGTCGGCTCTAGGTTACAACTATACACCTTAGCATCTTGTGACCGTAAGCCTTGCATTTTACAACCATAACTAATAGCAGGTATGAAAACCTGCAGACGGGTTTTAATCGGGACTTGGTCATTTTTCACTTTCTTCACTTTATTCTTGGGCGATTTTAAGTATCTTGTCGAGGGGTTCAACTCTTGGGCATCGTAGGGCTTCATATTGAGGATTTCAATATTTAACATTCTTCAATCTTACTCTGTTTCATCATCCAACCAAGGTATTATTTCCTAGAATTCTATTTTTATGTATTCAGGATGTTTTGATTAATTTCGTCTTCTTAGTTCGATTTGCTTGTGATTATTGGGGATAGATGATCGTATACTTTTTCTCAATTGTGTTTCTGGAAGTTTTGTGGATTTGTTTCCATCATTCTCGTATTTTTCCCATGACTGGACAAAATTGTGCCCACGTAGTTTTGTTGGTAATTCTGTCGTAGAAACTTGCTGGGCGGAAAAATAAATTACAACTGGAATACAAAAAATTACAACACGAAAAAACAGAAACTACAAGACCCAACCAAAAGGAAATTACAGAACTCGAAACAAAATTAAAAGTACAAGAAAATAAAAATTACAGATTTTGAAACTGAACCAAAAATAAACAGATTAAAAGGACAGAAAACCGTAAGGTATAGCCGAGTCGAGGAACCCTCTATCCGCAAGACGAGATACGCTCCGGTAGTGCTCTCGGTTTAGGCGTGTCGTCCCCAAAGATAAAACGGCTTCGTCTCGTAGGTAGTAGCACCACAAAACCCACGAGCTCCGGCGAACTAGAACGAGGCGAGGACAGAGCTTCGACACTACAAACTATATGTATGCAAGATGTGTATGCTAAGAGATATTGCAAGTGTTGCCAAGTATATAATGCAAATGCAAGAGTGCACTATTTATAGGCAAGCTCACCTATATGGGGTATTAATCACCATAAAGTGCCATAACAATCCATCAATTGATGGCTATGGCTTTATTCCACAAAACACCATCAGAATACACAAATACATTGTGGTTACAAGTTGACCAAATTGAAAACTTAATTATCAAATTCAATTGCCATTTAAGGCTATGTACACTTACGTTACAATCATCATTTAAATGATTAAGTGGACTGTTTTTTGTGAATTTTTTATCTCAAACAATGCATATTGATTTGATTAATCAAATCAAAAACTTCGGCACACGTTCACGTTATCGCACAACATTATATATATATATAATACTTGTTAATATACAAGTGATTAAACACAACTCGACCCATCGATCCGATGATGCGTCGGTAACGTGTGCGAGTGTGTGTACGAGTGGTTTAGCTCACTCCGTTGTCAACTAACTTTAGCACTTCATTTCTCACTCACCAAAAAATTGGTTTTGAGAAATTTGTTAATCCACTTAATAGATTAACTAATTATAATATTTAATTTAATAAATATTATTAACCAATTTCCAACAATCCCCCACATGAGTGAGAAAGCCTTATGCACATGTATACAGACACAAGCTCAATCCTCAATTGGCGTTAAAGTATAAGGATAGGTAGTTCGTGACTTTGAACCTTCCATAGTTAACATCATCGGGTACACAGGCGGATTAGTGGCTTGATGCTTTGAACTATTCCCCCACGGCGTGCACCGAGACAATGATGCTAACACTTGAACACCTCAACCTCATCCGTTCTCATGTTTTGTGTCCTTTGCGGGCCTTGGACACCCCTTTGGATTCATAAGTGTATTTCATGAAGCGGCCCCCACTTCTCACTTATATAGGTGATTCTTCACCGAGTATCTTGCCATACTCAACCTCCTCGAGGTCTTTAGGAATCATTAAAAGTCATAGACTTAACCTCACCACTAGGCAAGCTTTCAACACTCAATTGTTCTATAGGGAATAAACTTAGATGAGTGTTTCACACGAACTATCACAGCTTAGTTCTCCCATTGAACCAAGTTCTTAGGATCTCCAGTCATCTTGGTTGGGTTACCACTATGAAAATTCTCAATTTGTGGATTTTAAACCCATTCCCTCTAGCAATTTATTCATTTGATCACGGTTTAACTCTTTGGTTAGTGGATCCGCTAGATTATCCAATGACCTCACATAGTCAATAGAGATAACCCAACTTTTGATCAAATGTCTCACGGTATTATGGCGTCGACGAATATGTCGAGACTTTCCATTATACACGTTACTTCTTGCCCTACCAATAGCAGCTTGGCTATCGCAGTGTATCATCACCGCTGGTACTGGCTTTGACCAATATGGAATATCTTCTAGAAAGTTTCTGAGCCATTCGGCTTCTTCACCAGCTTTGTCCAAAGGTATGAATTCCGATTCTATGGTGGATCGGGCTATACACGTTTGTTTCGCGGACTTCCACGAGACAGTTCCACCCCCAATGGTAAACACGTAACCACTTGTAGAAAATGAACTTTTCGTATCGGATATCTAATTCGCATCACAGTACCCTTCAAGTACTGGGGGGTATCTCGAATAGTGTAGCCCAAGATTTTGAGTATACTTTAAGTACCTCAAAACTCTAACGAGAGCTTTCCAGTGCTCCTTGCTTGGATTGCTCGTGTAACGACTCAATTTGTTCACAGCGCAAGCTAAATCGGGTCAAGTGCAATTTGTAAGATACATTAAACACCCAATGACTCGTGCATATTCTTCTTGTGCAACGGGGTCCCCTCGATTTTTGCTCAAGTGATCATTTAAATCTATTGGGGTCTTAGCCAGCAAGCTATCAAAAGCATTAAACTTCTTGAGAACTTTCTCGGCATAGTGAGATTGTGTCAAGATGATTCCATCTGATTTTCTCAAAATTTTCATTCCAAGAATCACATCGGCTAGCCCCATGTCTTTCATGTCAAACTTTCTTTCTAACACATTCTTAGTATCGTTAATCACTTGTATATTGTTACCCATGATTAACATGTCATCTATATAAAGACACACAATAACATAACCGTTATTAGTGTTCTTAATATAAACATATTTATCACACTCGTTTATTTTAAAACCATTTGATAACATTACATTATCAAATTTCAAGTGCCACTGTAGTGGAGCTTGTTTCAATCCATATAGAGACTTAACCAGTTTGCATACCTTTTTCTCTTGTCCAGGTACTACAAACCCTTCAGGTTGTTCCATATAGATCTCTTCATCTAGATCACCGTTCAGAAAAGCAGTCTTAACATCCATTTGATGAATATCAAGATCGTGCAAAGCAGCAATCGCGAGAAGCACTCGAATAGATGTAATTCTCGTTACAGGTGAATAGGTATCGAAAAAATCGTACCCTTCTTTCTGTTTGAAACCTTTGACTACTAAACGAGCTTTATACTTGTCAATTGACCCATCAGCCTTGTACTTTCTTTTAAGGATCCATTTGCATCCTAAGGGCTTACAACCTTCAGGTAAATCAACCAAAACCCAAGTTTGGTTTTGTAAAATTGAGTCAATTTCACTCTGAACAGCTTCTTTCCAGAGCAACTCGTCTGGTCTGGCATAAGCTACTTTGATCGACGTTGGTTCTTCATCCAACATGAATGCTATGTAGTCAGGTCCAAATGTCTTTGGTGTCCTAACCCTACTACCACGTCTCGGTTCTACATCTTCCAGATTAGATCTCGATCACTTACGTGACTTTGGATCTACATCCACAGGTTTTGAACTTGTTCCTTAATCTTCAACTCTATTGCTAGAATTGTTCTCAACTTTATCATTATCCTTACAAGGATATATGTTTTCAAAGAATACAACATTCCTTGATTCAATGGTTGTTCCCACAGTCATTTCAGGAACTTCTGACTTGTGGATAACGAACCGATAGGCACTACTGTTTAGTGCATACCCAATAAAGATACAATCGACCGTCTTAGGTCCGATTTTAACTTGTTTAGGTAGAGGTACTTCAACCTTAGCCAAACACCCCCACACTTTGAGATATTTATATGAAGGTTTTCTACCTTTCCACAACTCATAAGGGGTAATATCCTTACCTTTGCGTGGAATCTTGTTCAATATGTAGTTGGCTGTCAGGACAGCTTCCCCCCCACATGTTCTGGGGCAACCCTGAACTAATCAATAAGGCATTCATCATATCTTTAAGTGTTCGATTCTTACGTTCAGCAACGCCATTAGGTTGTGGTGCATATGGAGCTGTTGTTTGATGAATTATACCGCTTTCGTTGCATAATTCCTCAAACGAGGCTACATATTCACCACCTCTATCGCTTCGAACCATCTTGATACGGCAACCTAATTGATTTTCGGCTTCATTCTTGAAGTTCTTAAAAGCTTCAATAGCCTCATCTTTACTTCTCAAAAGATAAAGATAACAATATCTTGTGCAGTCATCGATGAAAGTGATAAAGTACTTTTTACCACCTCTAGTTTGCACAAACTTTAAATCACACACGTCGGTGTGAATTAATTCAAGGGGTTTTGTGTTCCGTTTTACCGAGTGAAAAGGAAGTTTCGTCATTTTTGCTTCAACACAAATCTCACATTTGTTTTGAGTATTGACTTCATTTAATTTCAGTAAATCTAAGTTTACTAATCTTTTTATAGCATTTAGATTCACATGACCTAATCTACCATGCCATAAATCAGAACACTCAGTCAAGTAAGAGGAAGCAATATCATTTTCATTAGCATTTCCAGATTTGGTTACATAGCATATAGCCAAAGCATTGAGTTTAAAGAGTCCCTCCGTGAGGTAACCCTTACCAAGAAACCTATCAAACTTTTTTATGATAATTCTATCTGAATCAAACACTAGTTTAAACCCCTTTTTAACTAGTATAGAGCCCGAGATCAAGTTCTTCCTCATATCAGGAACATGAAGCACATTCTTCAAAGTGAGAGTCTGTCCCGACGTAAGTTTGAGGTCCAATTCTCCAACTCCGATAATCTCAGATGAAGCTGGATTCCCCATGTTGAGCTTCCTCCCCTCAACAGCTTGATAATTCTTAAACTGACTCCGATCGGCACCAACGTGGGCGGTCGCACCGGTGTCGACGTACCAACCACCTTGGTTCTCAACGTGGTTGACTTATTCGGTGACCACAGCAGCAAGGTCATCCTCTTTCTATTCGCCGTTAGACTCGGCGATGTTGGCAACATGTTTCTTCTTCTTGTTGGCCTTCGTCTTTCGACAGTCTTTCGCCGTATTCCCATGTTTGCCACAGTTGAAGCAATCGCCATCAAACTTCTTGACTGGTTGCTTCCCTTTGCTCTTGTTTTGGACACTTGGACGAGCTATTTTATTTGAGGGACCGCCATGCTCCAACAGATTGGCCTTAGCATCTATCAGGCCTTTTGGTTTGTGGTCATTTTTGCGCACGTCTGACTCGATGCGCAGTTTTACAATCAAGTCTTCAAGAGTCATCTCCTTTCTCTTGTGCTTAAGGTAGCTCTTGAAGTCTTTCCAACTGGGGGGCAACTTTTCGATCACAGTTGCAATGGTAAAAGCGTCCGTTAGAACCATTCCCTTGGCATTGACATCATGAACGATGAGTTAGAACTCTTGTACTTGTTCCATGACAGGCCTTGAGTCAACCATCTTGTAGTCCAAATACTTGGCGACTACAAACTTCTTTGTACCTGCATCATCACTACGGTACTTCTTTTCAAGTGCTTCCCACATCTCTTTTGATGTGTTTACAACAGAATAAACATTGTACAAACTATCTTCTAAGGAATTCAGAATAAAGTTTTTACAAAGATAGTCTCCATTGTGCCAATTGTCATAGGCAGCTCGGACTGTGAAACTAGTCTCTTGAGCACTTGGCGCCGGTGGCGCATCTTCCTTAAGGAAGTTCGCAAAGCCCAATGTTGTCAAATAGAACAACATCTTCTGTTGCCACCTTTTAAAGTCGGCTCCACCAAACTTTGGCGGCTTCTCGGCGGCAGACATCATCCTTGGCCCCGAGGTTGTTCCAAAAAAGGAACCACTCGTGTTGAACCCGTAGGCTCCAACACTAGATCCTAACATGGATCCAACGGTACCACTAAAAGTGGAACCTATGGTGCCACTCGAGGTGGATCCACCGGTAATCATAAAAGGGTTCGAAAACACCTATGGAGTTGTTGATGAGGTAGTTGAGCTCATCATGCTGGACATGGTTGTGGCAATGGTGTTTGCCACGTTCGAAGCGGCGGTCGCGGAGGCAAAGGCAGCGGTGGTGTTGGAGTCGGTGGAAGCAGCGGTCGTCATCTCTAGTTGTAGGATTTAGCAAGTAATTATCTCGTCTTGCGCTGTTGGTAATTCTGTCGTAGAAACTTGCTGGGCGGAAAAATAAATTACAACTGGAATACAAAAAATTACAACTCGAAAAAACAGAAACTACAAGACCCAACCAAAAGGAAATTACAAAACTCGAAACAAAATTGAAAGTACAAGAAAATAAAAATTACAGATTTTGAAACTGAACCAAAAATAAACAGATTAAAAGGACAGAAAACCGTAAGGTATAGCCGAGTCGAGGAACCCTCTATCCGCAAGACGAGATACGCCCCGGTAGTGCTCTCGGTTTAGGCGTGTCGTCCCCAAAGATAAAACGGCTTCGTCTCGTAGGTAGTAACACCACAAAACCCACGAGCTCCGGCGAACTAGAATGAGGCGAGGACAGAGCTTCGACACTACAAACTATATGTATGCAAGATGTGTATGCTAAGAGATATTGCAAGTGTTGCCAAGTATATAATGCAAATGCAAGAGTGCACTATTTATAGGCAAGCTCACCTACATGGGGTATTAATCACCATAAAATGCCATAACAATCCATCAATTGATGGCTACGGTTTTATTCCATAAAACACCATCAGAATACACAAATGCATTGTGGTTACAAGTTGACCAAATTGAAAACTTAATTATCAAATTCAATTGCCATTCAAGGCTATGCACACTTACGTTACAATCATCATTTAGATGATTAAGTGGACTGTTTTTTTTGAATTTTTTATCTCAAACAATGCATATTGATTTGATTAATCAAATCAAAAACTTCAGCACACGTTCACGTTATCGCACAATATTATATATATATATATATATAATACTTGTTAATATACAAGTGATTAAAAACAACTCGACCCATCGATCCGATGATGCGTCGATAACGTGTGCGAGTGTGTGTACGAGTGGTTTAGCTCACTCCGTTGTCAACTAACTTTAGCACTTCATTTCTCACTCACCAAAAAATTGGTTTTGAGAAATTTGTTAATCCACTTAATAGATTAACTAATTATAATATTTAATTTAATAAATATTATTAACTAATTTCCAACAAGTTTTTCCGTTTAATGTTTCTATGGGGGTGGGGTGTCGGGGCGTCTCTTACTTATTAGATCCTATTGTTGTTGATTGAGTATTGCTATGCAATAAGACTGAGTGTCTTGTTAAGGATTAGGAATGAAATATTTGCTGTTCATCGTTTCCTCGAGTATTAGCAAGCAAAACAAGTATTTATTATGTATGAGTATTTACAAATGTGAAACTTTGAATTGTGCATATGAGTGGGAAAGAATTGTATCGTTCATCCAGGGATGTTCGATAGGGTGTATGGGGATTTGTACGTTGAGGGACGGAGCGCGAACGCCTGTGATTATCCACCTAGCGATGTCTGGTGGAGTGTATATGGTTTCATACCTTGACGGCGGAACGCGGTTAACCTTTGAGTGATTTGTACATGATTTGGGTTGTTGAACTGTTGAATTATCATCCAGAATATTAAACTATTTTTTGTGAAAATGAAATTTTGGTGAATGTATAAATATATCTCATGTGGTTATATATTTGCACGCGTGATTTGAGCACTAACTCTTTTGAGGGGAAATACCTTTTATGCATTTCAGATTAATGTACTTTTAAATAGCTGGCATGGGGCACGCATGATGGGCAGCCAGGATGTTAATGGCTCAAGTTACAATTGTTCTTAATATATCAATTTTCTGTTCGATATTTAGTTATTGAATGTTTGGTATGCTTTTGCTGAGTTACCGTGGAAGTCCCCCGCATGGGCAATTAGACTTATTTCATATTATTTTTGGCTTTTATCAAACTTAAATATTTTAGCCCAGGTCAGTGGTCTAATTATTCTAATTATATGCTCTGTTTGATTTTCTGTTTTGTCGTTGTGTATGGTTAGTATCCGTCTGATGAATTTTTATGGAATTTTACATGTGTATGTCTTAATTGAATTGGAGTGTTATATACACCCCCAATTATTCCGCTACCATTTAGTTTAAAAAAATATACATAAAATAAAATTAAATTTCCATTCGACATGACAACATCGTCCGATTCGAGTCTGCCTCATCGATCGGCAGTGACCGAAAATATTTCTTCTTGTTGGACAATATATATGTCGATAGACAAAGACAACTAAGTCCCTGTTCTTTTGGACTTATTTTTAGTTTTCACTTGATTCGATCAGATTCGATTCGATTCGATTCGGTCTATTCATTGATTCAGTTGATTCGATTCGATTCTTCTTCTTCTTCTTCTTCTTCTTATTATTATTATTAATCTTAATTATTATTATTGTTATTATTACTAATAATATTACTATTATCGTTGTTGTGGTTAATTACTATTATTATTATTATTATTTACCCTTAATATATATTTCAGTTCAGTTCAGTTCAGGTCAGTTCAGATTCATTCAGTTCAATTCATTTCAGTTCAATTCAAATTTATTCATTTCAAAAGAGGAGAGCCTTAAGGGCCCACAATTCTTTTTGGTATTAGCATTCAGCGGTGGTGCAGAAATTCACTTCCAAAGTTCTCTAGAGCATTAGTATAATCCAAAAAGTAAACAAAGTGTAAAAAAAAAATGAAAAAAAAGGGAGAAGAAAAGAAAAGAGATGAATGGCAGATTGTGGGTTCGGTCCATAGTACACTACATGTGGATGTACGATGGACAGTACTCAATTTGTGCGTCTCTCGGGCATTTCGTGGCGGCGGAGGCATGGCCCAATGACGCATGTGGAACATCCCAAGAAGCAGGGGGCGTACTTAGAGGCAGGGGCCGACGATCCAATAATTTTATGCATACATGGGTATATACGTTGATGAAGGTAATTAGGAGGGTGAAGGAAAAAGGAAAAGAGGTGTTTAAATTAGGGCTGAGATTTGGGATACGAATAATCGAATATTCCAATCGAATATTTAATTTCGATTTGGTCCGAGTATCAAGAAAGAAATTATTAAATAATTTTAGGTCTGGGTTCTGGCATAAATTTCGGATTTTGGTTCGGTTATTATTTCAGAATTTAATAACTGTGTTACCTGAAATATAATAACCATAAATACTTACAAAATTTACCTATCATATTCAATCATTATCCTAAAATATACTAATTTTATTCCAAATATTGCACTTCAACTGGGACAGAGGGAGTATCTAACATTCAAATTACAACAGTAACAGAGAGTTTTATGTCAAAAATTAAAAATATACCGGTAATATATAATATTTATAGTAACTTAATCCGGCATGTAACAACGTACGTACTTTGTAAATTTTTGTATATGTTGTATATGGTCTATACCAGTGGAGGAATTTGGTTAATTTGTTGAATTACCTGAATATTTGGATTTATGAAAGTATTTATGTAGGATTAAAATCAACAATTTCCGGTTGGACTCTTCAAAATGACAAATATTATCCCGTACCCCAGGAATACTTAACAAGATGTCCCCCTTATTATATATAGAGTGATCTTTTTTATATATAATTTTGAATGTAATATAAGTATGACAAGTGTAATATAACAATGGTAAATGTATATACATGTGATGTGATGATGGAAAGTTCAAGACCAACAAAAATGAATAATATTCTGTTGATCAACAAAATTCCTAGTGAAGAAGAGGCTGATTTTTCGTGGTCGAAGATAGAGGTGTAAATGATGCGAGTCGAGCTCGAGTATTGGTATACTCGACTCGAACTCTATAGCCATTTTTCAAGCTCGAACTCGACTCGAAAACACTCGAGTAGTTAAAATTCAAGCTCGACTCGACTCGTTAGTATGTCGAGTCGATCTCGAGTTTGAGTCGAGTCTACTTGAGTCGAGTGTTGACTGAGTTTTGACCGAGTCGATTTTGAGTAGCTCGCGAGTTGTCTCGTCTCATTTACATCACTACATAATATCCTTGGACGAGGGCGCATAGCCAGGTATATTCAAGGAGAGTCTTCCAACCTCCTTTAATAGTCTCATTTAAGTCACAATCATAATTACATGGGCGATGTCGGACAATGGATTTGGCTTAAATTTACTACTCACTTGTGAGCCAAAATAAACAGCACCCAACCCATGTGGGAGAAGTTATTTTGCTTTTAACTTTTGTGAACACTTCAAACACCCTTAATCAATATAGAATAATATCTAATTTTTTATTATCTAGCTAGTAATTTTATTTTTTGACCAATAAAATTGTTGTTTCTTTTATTTAAAAATAAAAATCTAGTATGTATTAATATTTTTTACTTTTTGTCCAATTAATAATTCTTTTATGTTATATTTTACAAATTATATTATAAAACTAATTATATATATGTAAAAAAATTCGAGTATCTCACGAGCTTATCGAGTCGAGTATTGAGTAGCTCGACTCAACTCGTTAGTATGGCGATTCGAGCCCGAGTTCGAGTCGAGCCTACTCGAGTCGAGTATTGACCGATTTTTGACCGAGTCGATCTCGAATAGCTCGCGAGTTGTCTCGTCTCATTTACAACCCCAGTCGAAGATTTGGTGGCAGGCTATGCCGTCTAAAGTCTCGGCTCTTTCATGGAGGGCAATTCGTGGAAGACTTCCTACTAAAGACAATTTGTTTAGACGATGCATCATGGTGGACGGCGGGTACGGTGGCTGCTTTGTTTGTAAATCCGCGTCGGGCTCGAGTTCTCATTTATTCATCTCTTCTCCAAATTCTATACTTATTTGGTCGTACGTATTTAATTGGTTGGGATATCCGCATGCATATCCTTCTCTGAATTGAAGGCTAGTATAATCAATACTACTCTTTGTTGATAGCCCATCCACCTTGGCATCCACGTAAGCACTTCAGGCAGTTGGACCGGCCAATCAGAGCAACAAGCCGGACCGAGTATGAACCCGATCTTTTCCCGGGCTCGTTAAAGACCGGACCGGGCAGAGAGATCGACCCGATACCCAGACCGTGAGGGCCGAGCAGATCGAGGGTAAAAACGCTCCGACTCAAGATTACGACAAGGCCGACCTGAGCGGCGGGAGACCCGAGGACCGACCCCAGCGGATAAGCGTTGCCAGAAGCGTGCGGGACAGGCACACATGCTAATTAATGCATGTTGTCATGTCCCTTCCCGAAGCGATTCTTAGAGGCCGTCACATGTCTAAGGTGTTCTTACAGTCTGACAAGTGTTTTGGGCATATTTCCCAGCACTTTCCAGATGTCATTTCCTGACTGGCCGAGATTGCCTATATATAGAAAGAGTATACAGTGAGAAAGGACTTTGGACTTTTGGCATTTATGAGAAAAGAGAAGAGAGAGAAAAAAGAGAGAATTTGTAATAACTGAGAAAAACAGATAGACCGGCACAAAAATATTCAGCTCGGCTCTATTTCATATTAAGGTCATTAATAAAATTTGGTGATCCAATCCTTTTCATCTTGTTTATTATTTTCTACGTGGCTTCGATCCATTCGTCCAGATCAACACATGTGACGTTGACCAAATCAGACGTCAACATATTGGCGCTAGAAGGAGGTCCAACCTCCGATAAAAAAAAATATACTACTCACCGGATATGTCTCACGAAAGTTCAAAAAACCCTCAGCCCGCGACGGAGGAAGAAAACCTCCATAAGATGGTAGAGTGCTTTAAACATCCAGCCTTCATCCAGGGCATGACGGCCCTTATGGCACGGGTTACTGGGGGCGGAACCCTTCAAAAACCCGAAGACCATGTGGAGGCGGAATCTCAGACGACCCGCCCAGCTGCCTCGGGACGAAACAAAAAAAGGATAGCCTCTGGGGTTGCTGGGGAAAGGGCGGAAAGCCATGGCGAAAGCTCACACCCCTCTCGAAAAAGTAGGCTTTCGCGCTCCATATCCATTTTTGATTGCCTCGGGGCAGGGACGAAAATCGAAAAAGCAGCGCCGGCTCCCACTATCCAAAGTCAGAGCCGTAAAGAAGAAAAAGCTCCCCACCAGTCCCTAAATCCGACACAAGTATTACCTCTAACTCCCGGCGATAAGTCGAGTGAGATCGAGTTTCTTAAAAAACGCCTTATGGAGCTCGAAAACAAGCAACTCCAGCCATCCCAAAGTTCGGAATGGCTTAATAGCCAGGAGAGTCCCCTGGCCCCCAGTGTTCTGGCGGAACCCCTTCCGGAGAAGTTCAAGATTCCTCAGATTCCGCCATACAACGGGGAGACAGACCCCAACGCCCATCTTGGACATTATAATTCCTGGATGGACCTGCACGGGTCTCAGGATGCGTTCCGGTACCGAATGTTCTCCTTGACTCTGGGGGAGAGGGCCCAGAGATGGTATCGGATGCTGCCCCACCATTCTATTCAGACATGGGCCCAACTTTCGGCGACGTTCCGATCCCATTTCATGGGGTCCCTAGTGCGAGTCGCCCCGCGCTCATCCATCGCTTCCGTCGTACAGGGGCCTAACGAGTCCCTTAAAGATTATATATCTCGTTTCAATAAACAGATATTGGAGACGGAACCCATGTCGGACGACGCGCTGGCCATTATCGCCCAGGCCGGCCTCCTCAAAAATTGTTTTTTCCGCTGGACGGTGTGCCAGAATGTCCCACATGTAACACCCCCAAAACCATATGGGAATATTACACGCCGTAAACCCTTTCCGCAAGGATCTACCAGGCTAAACGTCCATAAACAACCAAATGCTTGCCCGGCCAGGGTCAAACAATATAATAATACAGACCGTTAAGGTCACTTACACAAAAAGACACAGACCGATGAGGTCACACAACTCTATCAACAGGACTGACTAACAACATTACCCACACAGGGTTCGAAATACAATACAACGGAAGACTGAATCAACTCTAACAATACAAATAAACTCTACCAACTCTCAACTCTTGATTAGTATCGCAACTCGTCATCCCCTTGTGCCAATCCCGTGTTGCTCCCCGAACTGCATGTACAGACGCGAGCAGACATCCACCCCGAATACTCGGGGGTTAGTAAAACTCCACTGTTTTACTAGTGCAAGTATCAAACCATACGAAATGTAACAAGCAAATAGCAACTATGAATTTAATACGTAAATCAATTATCAAAATGTTCCCGAGAAGTTTTAGAATTTCGAACTCAAGTAAGAGATATTTGAAAAGGAACACATCATCTCGGGGATTTTTAAAGCGAAATTCTTGTGGACCTCGAGTCCCAATTCACAAAACCTTTTCGTAAACTTTAGGGCCTTAGCCCGATTCTCGTTTCAAAGCATACTAAATAATATATCATTATGAGTCCGAGATCCATATTTAAAATGTTACCCGAACAATCTCTGCTACACGATCACTTATCTTACACATCATGTAACGAACTCAGGAGGCCTCGACGGACCTTACCCGACCACACACCTTTGTTCGTACACATCATGTACCGAACTCCGAGGCCTCAACGGACCCTACCCGGCCACACACCTTGCTCGTACACATCATGTACCGAACTCCGAGGCCTCAACGGACCCTACCCGGCCACAACATCGTTCGTACACATCATGTACCGAACTCCGGAGGTCTCGTCGGACCCTACGGATCACACACCTTGTCCGTACACGTCATGTACCGGACTCCGGAGCCTCGTCGGACCACTACCGGATCACACACTTTGTTCGTACACATCATGTACCGAACTCCGGAGGCCTCGTCGGACCCTACCGGAACACACACACATCGACACGACACAATTCATAATCATTAAATGTCAAGCCATTCCACATTACCTTTGAAATGTACAATCAAGTATGTAAACCAAAACAACACAAATATCATGATCATCACAACGACTCTTAACCAACATAACACACATTCGGTACACAATACATTGAACAACCACGTGTACAACCATCTCATATGTACATCGCAATCCTGCACAAATGGCACGACGCCTAACACGGATACCAATATATCACTATTATCACAAAGCCTTCAAATTTCGGAAAACACAACCAACTCAAACGGAACATATTTACGGAGGCAAGCAAAATCGTCATACATATCATACGTAATTACTAGTCACAAGATACAAGTCGTATAATAAGATACTTGCCTTAATAACCGCTACTAAACGTTCCGAAGAACACGGTTCGACCGGGAAGCTCGGACCCCGAAGAAGACAACGAACGGAAGGGTTCCGACTCGAGTTCTTCACAAGAATTTCGTCCCTAAGTCATACCAATGATAAATCAACAATCGTACGATGGATAATAATCATACAACGCCCAATCCCCCCTCTAAGACCTTTTGTCGGACACCTTCAAGGCGTTGACTAAGAACTCGACCAAAATAACGAATCAAAACGATCCAACCATGGAATAACAAGGGAAATGATAGAATACATCTAAATAATTATCAATACATCACAAATCTAAGTTATTACGATTAAATCGGACAAAACGAACAAAAACCCCCAATTCACCCAAAAGTAGGGTTTCAAGAATTTACCTTGGATTAATGATGAAGAACAATTGTTGGAGTTGTTAATCCACACCAAAAACTTGAAGAATATGAAGTTCTCTTGGATTGATGATGCAAAACGCCCAAAAATCGCCCATAAGATCGCCCAAGAGGAGGAGGAATGAAGGAAGAGATGAAATGAGCATTCATCTCATAAAATCCATGAGAAATAGGCTAATACGGGTGTGTGCCATGCGGCCTAAGTGTGCCGCGGCACAGGGTACAGGCTGCTCGGCCAAAACTGGAAAATGAGTGTCTGAGCTATTTCGACCATAACTCTCCCGCCCGGACTCCGATTGACTCACCGTTTGAACCATTGGAAAGCTAACTTGATGCTCTATAATATTGAAAAGATTCAAAGTCTTTGGAGTTTTCAAGAATTTATGGTGATTTTAGTCGACTCATATTTGGGAAAAGTCGTTTAATAACACTGAACTCAAGAAAACGACACCGAAACCCGAACCTGAATACGAATCGAAGATACGGTCACGAAGTACTCGCAAAGACGAATCTAAGGGCTAAGAGAACACACAATTCCGACCACCCGAAGGCTCGGAATTCAACAACGGAAGTAATTACTCAAAACTTTGGGAAATTACGAAAATGGCCCAAAACGTCCGAAAATCACGATACGCGATCGAAACACCAAACCAAAGCTCACAACACGTCTAACAAAGTTAAACGGACTTACGGGAAACTCGAAACAGTAATTTCGGACGAGATTCACAAGAATCGAACTCGAGTGCGGAAAAGTTGTTAAGAAACACGGAACTCAACAAAACAATACCGAAACGAACTCGGATGACAAAAAGTGCAGAATTAATCATTCTCAGAATGATGATACGGTCCCAAGCGAGTCGTCGAAACGGACCTCCGCCGAAAAAATAAAATTACCAGAAATCCGAAATTGCGGATATTACATTCTACCCTCCTTAAAAGAAGTTTCGTCCCGAAACTTAAATCAAATAGGGAGAAGCAATATCCCGCCAGGAAAACTCAACGGGATACACAAGAACCGAAAAAATCGCGCCCAACGGCGAAACGTTACAAGCAACGCGAAAGAACATCTGACATGAAAACACGCCCCACGACGACCATAACAACGCCACCGACAATGATTCAAAACAATAACGAGTAATTAACAACACATCACATGCACACATTTAATCAAAGAAATGCACGCGACAACAAGTCGCACCGGACCACAACGACTATGCGGTAGAAACAAATATAGTATTATGATAGAATTCACTCCGATTCTCGTCAACAAGAAAATGTCCGATGTCAAGACACAAAGAATTCAAGATAATGAAAACGAGAATACCGGACATTACATTCTATCCTATTAAAAATAAGTTTCATCCCGAAACTTAAAATAAAACATCATGGTAGAATACAAACAAAACCAAAAAGTTCACGCAACAAATAACAATTTCTACACGAATTACGGACGAAGTACGATACACAACTACATCACGGGACACCACCAGCACTCCCGAGTAGGAACGAAAACCCGATTCCCGAACATCTTGGCAACGGTCTCACAATGCACCGATCGGTGACCCACTTGGCCACACTCAAACAATGACTAACGGTGAGCGACAATTCTTCGCGATGCGAGATCGCACAACAACGATCGGACAACCCCGTTCGAACAACAACGATCGAACAACAATGATCGAACAACAATGATCAAATAACAATGATCGAACAACAACGATCAAATAACAATGATCGAACAACAATGATCAAATAACAATGATCGAACAACAATGATCAAATAACAATGATCGAACAACAACGATCAAATAACAATGATCGAACAACAATGATCAAATAACGATGATCGAACAACAACGATCAAATAACAATGATCGAACAATAATGATCAAATAACAATGATCGAATTACAACAGTCGAACAATGACTCCGAAGTCCCCACTTCAACTCCAGGCATTAAAAGAACTCGTAGAAAGTGAAAGATATTACTTCCAAACAAGGCTCACAAGAATCGAACCGAACTCGGGAAGGTCACGATGATAAGCAGTCGATCTGAAACAAGGTCACAACCGGTTCGAGCGATGACAACCGAGACATCAAACAAGTTCAAAAGTATCGACGAACACGTGCAAGTCGATAGAATTTAGAAGGAGAAGCTGCAGTCAAATATAGTATGGGTATTACATCCGACCTCTTATAAAAGAAATGTCGTCCCGCAACTCACAACAACGGAAACAAGGTCACAACACAAAAGCATCCGACAGAAAATCTCCCATGGGTCTCTCGAGTCGATCCCGATATCTGTCTTTGACGCGAACTCGAAAGTCTCGGTAGCCATTCGCAAATCAATTCGGTGTCCTCAAAGCGTTCTTGCGAGAAGGACAATTTACACGTGCATGCCCCGGCACATCACGGTTGAAACACCTCGGCTCGGCATACCGAAAGTACAAATGCTAGATACAATGGGGTATAACGTCGCAAAACAATATAGCGGAGATGCCAACTCAGCACAACAAAGAATCATAACACATATCATATACAACGATTACCATCGTAAAGTAATACACACACAAACACTACAACAACGACGGTATCGTTCGGCGACCTCAACGGCCCGAACGATAACCAGCACATAATTACAAACATTATGAAACAATCACACATGTACACAAACGTACAAACCCAAGATTCAACAGCTCACACTCGTGCGACAACAAGCAAATCACCACGAGGCGATAAACAGTAAACACCAATTCACACCTCTCACAGAGGGCTAGTACAACAAATGCGTGGCAACGCCTCGACGTTCATGCCACCAATTCGATCATACTCTGGAGCAATCATCATAACGACAACGCGAACATCACACATACATACCCAGCCCTCAAACGGGAATAGATAGGTTTTAAAAACGAAAACCTCCTTTTGAAAATAATTTTGGAAACACCGATTGATCTTGAGTATGACCCTTCAAAAAAAAAAAAGTACAATCGTGAAACATCGTTATCGAGACTTTGGAAAACTATTTCGCATTCGATAAAAATGAGGACACTTTCTTTTCGTGAAAAACTTTCGGAAATATTCGACCCTCGGGTCTAAGTAAAAGTGTTTCTAAAATATTGGAAATATCTCAAAACATTTTGGTCCTCGAGGTAGAAGAATCTTGAAACATATTGTGGCACCTTGGATGTACCACGAGAAAATAATTTATTTTAAAAGTACGTCTCGAAATTTATTTTCTAAGGTACTCAAAGTTTTCAAAGATAATTCAATGGGCTAGAATGCCCAAAAATTTCAGATAATTACACGGAACATTATAGCGCCGTGGGTCCCGCGCCGGAACCCACCAGGATAAAAACCATTTACAAAATGCCAAAAGGTCGATGACGGTAATATTTCAAAACTCACAAAAGCCATTTACAAAATACTAAATTCCGTCATAAGAATTTCGCCAAAATGATCAAGGCCATAATGCCAAAAACTCGGTTAAGGGAATTGGTTTTCGAAATAAAACTCAGTCGGTAAAATACCGAAAGCCATTACAAAAGAACTCACGCAGCGGATAAAAGAAATAAAATCAAACATGCACAAGACAAAGAACACTACTCCTCATATGAGCGAAAACGGAGTCAAATGATCACATATCACGAAATCAAAATCCATAAGAGGATTCCGTCAATTAACTCATAATCATAAAAATAGCTCGTGTCACACGAGGCACAACACAAAGAAGGGAGACTTACATCCACAGTCCGCACGGAGATGACGGTCGCCCACGATACTAATCTCATCCGACAACATATCCGACACGTTGTGACTACGCACAACTCAACTTGTCACCTGACGGCTCGAGCGACAAGACAACACATTACTCGACAAACCACGACTCGACTCGACCCGGCGGCTAGGTTTCCGCAACCTAAGCTCGATACCATAAATGTAACACCCCCAAAACCATATGGGAATAGTACTCGCCGTTAACCCTTTCCGCTTGGATCTACCGAGCTAACGTCCATAAACAACCAAATGCTTGCCCGGCCGGTCAAACAATATAATAATACGCATGCTAAGGTCACTTACACAAAACACACAGACCGATGAGGTCACACAACTCTATCAACAGATCGACTAACAACATTACCCACACGGGGTTCGAAATACAATACAACGGAAGACCGAATCAACTCTAACAATACAAATAAACTCTACCAACTCTCAACTCTTGATTAGTATCGCACTCGTCATCCCCTTGTGCCAATCTGTGATTGCTCCCCGAACCTGCATGTACCGGACGCAGAGCAGACATCCACCCCCGAATACTCGGGGTTAGTAAAACTCCACTGTTTTACTAGTGCAAGTATCAAACCATACGAAATGTAACAAGCAAATAGCAACTATGAATTTAATACGTAAATCAATTATCAAAATGTTCCCGAGAAGTTTTAGAATTTCGAACTCAAGTAAGAGATATTTGAAAAGGAACACATCATCTCGGGATTTTTAAAGCGAAATTCTTTTGGACCTCGAGTCCCAATTTACAAAACCTTTTCGTAAACATTAGGGCCTTAGCCCGATTCTCGCTCGTTTCAAAGCATACTAAATAATATATCATTATGAGTCCGAGATCCATATTTAAAATGTTACCCGAACAATCACAACTACACGATCATTGTTCGTACACATCATGTACCGAACTCCGAGGCCTCGACGGACCTTACCCGGACCACACACCGCTCGTACACATCATGTACCGAACTCCGAGGCCTCAACGGACCCTACCCGGCCACACACCTGTTCGTACACATCATGTACCGAACTCCGAGGCCTCAACGGACCTACCCGGCCACAACATCGTTCGTACACATCATGTACCGAACTCCGCAGGTCTCGTCGGACCCTACCGGATCACACACCTTGTCCGTACACGTCATGTACGGACTCGCAGGCCTCGTCGGACCCTACGGATCACACACTTTGTTCGTACACATCATGTACCGAACTCCGAACTCGTCGGACCACTACGGAACACACACACATCGACACGACACAATTCATAATCATTAAATGTCAAGCCATTCCACATTACCTTTGAAATGTACAATCAAGTATGTAAACCAAAACAACACAAATATCATGATCATCACAACGACTCTTAACCAACATAACACACATTCGGTACACAATACATTGAACAACCACGTGTACAACCATCTCATATGTACATCGCAATCCTGCACAAATGGCACGACGCCTAACACGGATACCAATATATCACTATTATCACAAAGCCTTCAAATTTCGGAAAACACAACCAACTCAAACGGAACATATTTACGGAGGCAAGCAAAATCGTCATACATATCATACGTAATTACTAGTCACAAGATACAAGTCGTATAATAAGATACTTGCCTTAATAACCGCTACTAAACGTTCCGAAGAACACGGTTCGACCGGGAAGCTCGGACCACTTAGAAGACAACGAACGGAAGGGTTCCGACTCGAGTTCTTCACAAGAATTTCGTCCCTAAGTCATACCAATGATAAATCAACAATCGTACGATGGATAATAATCATACAACGCCCAATCCCCCCTCTAAGACCTTTTGTCGGACACCTTCAAGGCGTTGACTAAGAACTCGACCAAAATAACGAATCAAAACGATCCAACCATGGAATAACAAGGGAAATGATAGAATACATCTAAATAATTATCAATACATCACAAATCTAAGTTATTACGGTTAAATCGGACAAAACGAACAAAAACCCCCAATTCACCCAAAAGTAGGGTTTCAAGAATTTACCTTGGATTAATGATGAAGAACAATTGTTGGAGTTGTTAATCCACACCAAAAACTTGAAGAATATGAAGTTCTCTTGGATTGATGATGCAAAACGCCCAAAAATCGCCCATAAGATCGCCCAAGAGGAGGAGGAATGAAGGAAGAGATGAAATGAGCATTCATCTCATAAAATCCGCAGAAATAGGCTAATCTGGACTGTGTGCCGCGGCCCAGCCTAAGTGTGCCGCGGCAGTGTACAGCCGCCGCCAAAACCGGAAAATGAGTGTCCGAGCTATTTCGACCATAACTCTCTCGCCTGACTCCGATTGACTCACCGTTTGAACCATTGGAAAGCTAACTTGATGCTATATAATATTGAAAAGATTCAAAGTCTTTGGAGTTTTCAAGAATTTATGGTGATTTTACAAAGTCGACTCATATTTGGGAAAAGTCGCTTAATAACACCGAACTCAAGAAAACGACACCGAAACCCGAACTCGAATACGAATCGAAGATACGGTCACGAAGTACTCGCAAAGACGAATCTAAGGGCTAAGAGAACACACAATTCCGACCACCCGAAGGCTCGAATTCAACAACGGAAGTAATTACTCAAAACTTTGGGAAATTACGAAAATGGCCCAAAACGTCCGAAAATCACGATACGCGATCGAAACACCAAACCAAAGCTCACAACACGTCTAACAAAGTTAAACGGACTTACGGAAACTCAAACAAGAATTTGACGAGATTCACAAGAATCGAACTCGAGTGCGGAAAAGTTGTTAAGAAACACGGAACTCAACAAAACAATACCGAAACGAACTCGGATGACAAAAAGTGCAGAATTAATCATTCTCAGAATGATGATACGGTCCCAAGCGAGTCGTCGAAACGGACCTCCGCCGAAAAAATAAAATTACCAGAAATCCGAAATTGCGGATATTACACCACACACCTACCAAGAATTCTTGGAGCGCGCCAGCTCCCATATAGATGCCGAGGAAGCTATGCCGGCACCAGTTTTAGTCATGCCCTCCAACCAGAAAGGGTCCAAAAAAAGAAAGAAGATAGGCATGACTACAGAGAGGCCCGTCAAGAATCCCGCCGGGAGAATAAGGCTCCTGCCTCTTCCTCGACAGCCCCAACAACTCAGAGCTATCGGGAGCGTAGGCCCGAGCTCATGGCTAATTTCGCTGAAATATATTTCGTCGGAGCCGCGGCCATATTTGATCAAATAAAGGACAAGAATTTGCTCCCGGTTCCTCGGCCGATCTATAAAGATCAGAAGGACATGGACCAGACCCGCTTTTCATTACACTTTTTGCTGAATACAAAAAGGGGGAGAAAGGAGTTGAATTGATAAAAAGCGTCATGGAAGAAATGACGAGAAAAATAAAAAGTAAAAAGGAAAAGAGAATAATAAAAATCGAAGAAGTCGGAAAGGAGAAAAATAAAGTATACAAAAATGGGGAGAAATGAAGGAGTTGAAAAATGAAAAGGAGAAGTCGAAAATGACAGAAAAAGAAAAGATGGGTGAAACTAACGAAACGATCAAAGCCGAAAGCTTTGATTCGTACAAATATATATATTTTTATTTTGCAGGTTTTATTCAATTCAAGAGTTGTTTCGTAATCATCAAAAAGGGGGAGATTGTTGGAATATTCTATACATATTCATTAATAGATTTTTGATGATTAAGTTGCTAAACAAAGCAAAACAACAAAGAGGCGAAGCAAAACAACGAAGGAGACGAAGATGCAAAAAGCTGAACAAAATACAAAGCTAGCGCACGATAGACACAAAGTTTAGCGCACGCTAACGGGCCCTCTCTGGAGTTCAGACGAGTTCAAAGCTATCTGAAGTAAAGTTACCTGATGAAGATAGCGCACGCTACGAAGGAAGGATAACACACGCTATCGAAGGAATATTACTGTTGTGAAGACGTTCAAACACAGAATGGCATATGCAATGACGAAATCATAGCGCACGCTAGGATTGAGGAATATCGCACGCTAAGGTGTTTGAATTCAAGTCAATCAATCAGTTGGAAGATTCTGAAGCAAAGTCAAAAAGCTACAAACGGATATATGATGCATATAATGATGCAATATTAGCGTACGCTAAGTATATATGTTAGCGCACGCTAACGAAGATTCTGGTTTTGGAAGACATTAACATACGTAATCAGCAAGCAATAACGTACGTAAAGGCAATAGCGCACGCTAAGGAAGGAGGCTAGCGCACGCTAAGTAAAACTGGCAGTAACGGCTAGTTTGTGGAAAATGGCTATAAATACCAAACCACTTGGTATCAAACCATACAACAACATTGAGCAAAGCATATACACTTGAGATATCATTGTAAACAATATAGTTGTTGTTCTTGAGCTTAAATTGAGAGTGATTGAGTGTTATACACTAAATCATACAAGAAAGAGAAAAAGAAAAGATACGATTGGATTCGATGTTATTAGGATCAAGGATCCAGCATTGTTAGAATCACAATCGATATCTTCCTGAGGTTTATCTAGTACCGATAGAAAGCTAGAGTGGTTGATTCTTTGTCCAATAAAAAAGGAAAATGGTTTAACTTGGACCGACATAAAGACAAGTAAGAGAATGGTTTACTCGGACCGATAGAAGACGAGCTTGTAACGGTTATCTCTCGACCGATAGAAGAGAGGTGCAGAGGTTTATCTTAAACCTATAGAAAAAGATACCGAGAGAGGGTGTAGGCACGTTTGGCCGAACCTCTATAAATCCTTGTATCGATTTATTTTCTGCACTTTATTTAAATCGCTTCCGCAACGCGAAAGAGTTTTATAACTATCTCCAAACGACGATACCGACCAATATTGCTCCAACACCTCTGGCTCAAATGGTTACTCGTAACTTGTTACTTGTGTACTAAATTTATCTCGAGTGTTTACTCTATTTGTTACTCGTGTACTAAATTTAGATGAGTGATTACTCTATTTGTTACTCATGTACTGTATGTGACTCGAATGGTTATTCAGATTGTAACTCGAATAGTTACTCGTGTATAAACTCTGACTCAAATTTTTACTCGAAATACTTACTCGAATTGTTACTGAAAATTGAAATTGTCTCGGTAGGTTACTCGAATAGTTAATCGGTTGTGTATACTCGAATGATTACTTGAATGGTTACCAGAATGAAAATCTTACCTAGATTTGTACTTTATGACATGGTTAGTCAAATTGATATTACTCAAATCTCTATTAATAACTCGATATAGTTCTGAACTTGTATAGAAGAAAAATTCTATTTCTCATATATAAAAGGGCGTTGAAAAATTTATCCCCTCTAAATTTTATACAAAAAAAAAAAAAAAAAAAAGCTTCACATGAATAAACTGATGGGATTGCTTTGGTCCTTCACTATGCTTTCCATGATTATATCAAAAAGATTTTTCGCATGATGACACTCATATGCACAAATTAATTCTTCAAAGAACTATTATTAAATTTGGTTATATACATAAATTATATTTTCTAGAATATCACTTTTGTTTTAATTTTTGGTTCGTGTCGCGCAACAGAAATGATTGTGGTAGGAAAAGTAGAAAAAATGTATCTCGAAGTTACAGATTTGATAAAAAAAAGTAGAGACTTTAGGGATTTTTAGTTAAAATTTCATTTTAAAAATGATATTTCTTCTATTTTTGTTATTTGATTTTATTTGTTATTTTATTGTTGTTCGTTATTTCGTGCCAAATACTTTTATCTTTTCTTTCCTTCTTTAACATTTCTTATTATATTTCACTAAATTCGTTTTCAGAAAATTTATATTTGAACAAATAAATTTTTATTTTATGTTTACATATACACAACATTAAAATAGTAATATTATTTATCTCAACAATTTAATTGTGTAAAGTTACTAATTTAAAAATAATAACATATATTTGTTATTGTTGTGTTAATTAATCAAAAAAAAAAACTAACATGATCATGCTAATTTTGTTATTGGTCATTTACGCAGTTACATATTATCAGTTTTCAACTATTTACCCGACCCTTTTGAATAAACAGTTAACACGATTAGCTAGTCAAACCAATTAATGCAATCAGCTATCAGCTATCAGTTAATCGCTAATACAATCCACTAACAACTAACAGTTAACCGCTAGTTGCCTTAGAGGGCTAAAGTATCTTTAGGAATATGCATATTTCAAAGTTAGTTCATGAATATATATATATATATATATATATATATATATATATATATATGAATGAGAGAGATAGAATGCAATTAGAATGAGAAGCTCCTTCCAATATATGAGATAATTCTTGATGGGCAACAAGCACGAATACTTCTACCTAGTGGATCACTGAATCACCATAATTTAGCTCCTCGATCCATTTCTGTCGGACCGAATTTGAAGTCAGGAATTTTTGTCACGAGAATGAGAAACTCCTTTTGATTGAGAGAGAGAGAGACAAAAGGGCTAAAATAATTTTAAAATCCATGACTTGGAATGGGATTTTTATGTCTCGTTATTCCGAGCATTTTTCTTTTTGCTTAAACTTAAAGAGCGGTTATCCTCAGGAGTAAAGGTATAAAGGGCACAGACCATAATGTTCTTGCCCACACCTCTTAATATCACACTATTTGCTAGCTAACCTCAATAACACTTCATTTTATGGAAAATTATATTGTAAATATGATGTACCAGTGCCATGCAAGCATGTCACGTCAGTTGTAATTATGTTGTATTTTCGATGTGATTATGTGATACAACAGTTTTGATACGCCATGTATTATTTTCTACTGTAATTATGTAATGCACCATGTCGTGATTATGTTGTATTAAGAATGTGATTATGTAAAAATAATGATTCTGATGATGTTAATAACCACAATTAATGTGTATCTTGCACCGTACATCATGTTGTGATATATACTACTTTCATTTTATTATCCTTGCAAATTTGAATTTGTAAATAAAAATAATAACATAATTTCTAATGAGAAAATAATATTATTTATCACGTACATAAAGGAAGTGAGAACACTTTTCCAATGGGTAATATATTTCATACTGAGATTCAAATTTTATGAGTTGACGTAAATGATGTTGTCGTTTAAATTGACAAACATCGACAAGTAAAAAGGTATACTTTCCTCATATTATATAAATACCAAAAAGAATATCAAAATTAACGGACAAAAACTGTAGATAAATAAACCGATAAGTTAAGAATGTAATATTCTAGTGCATCAATATTTTGATGCATATAATGTAGAGTTTTTATGCATTGCAAGTTTGATGCACGAAATGCATATATTGCATGCATAAGCCAATCTGGACCGTACATCACACACAGATCAATTATAAGTTTAAATCACAAATGGTCCCATAACTATATGTCAAAATAGATTCAGTCCCAAATTTAACTTTTGCTCAATTTTAGTCCCAATTTTACTGAAAATGTCCAATTTACATCCCAAATTCGTCGGAAACTAAAAAACGGTGACGTTTCCGATCACGTGAGACACGCGTGCCGGCGGAAATTGGAATTTTCCGGTGTAGTATATGACATGGCATCCATGTGTATTTTTTTAATTTTTTAATTGCCACATCATTAAAAAAAAAGAACCTGATCTGAATGTAAAACACGACTTCCCCAAACAGAATTCACGTTGTCACTCACTCTTACTCCCCCCAGTTTCAAGGGTTCGTTGCCACTCTCACTCCCCCAAATTCAAGGGTTCATCGCATCTCTCACTCCCCCACATCACTCGCATCTGGTGCTAAAACAAGGAACGATAGAACTTGGTGCTTGTGCGGCAATGGTGTTTGTGCGCAAAGAAGGAACCACGGATGGGGACATTCCACAATACGATATGTTTGTTGAACCTGAAAATTTACAACCTGAGATTTGTGTAGAGCTTGATGATGAAGATAATGACTTTGATGACCCTGACTTTATAATTGGCAATGAGATAACAGATGACGATGGCGATGACTTGTATGATGAAAATGTAGTTGAAGTTGAATCTGGTCTTGAAGGGGTGGATCAAGGTAGATCTGAAGGGACTAATGGTAGGAAGGCTTTAGATGAGGATAGTAGTGAGAGTGAAATTGAAGAAGAGGATGATAAGGATGTTATGGAAGAAGAGAGGGGGTATGACTTTGATGAGTTTAGGCTGTCTGATGAGGAAAATGGTGAGCCTGCTTACACTGTTATCAATATATCCATAATATTTAATCTTGAGTTTGTCATAAGTCAGATATTTTCTAGTAAGAAAGAGTTTAAAAAGGCTGCACAATCACATGCCATTAAAGCAAGAAGAAGCATTTGTTTCCCCAAGAATGATCGTAGAAGAATTTATGCTAAATGTGTTGGTGCAGGTTATAAGTGGAAAATACATGCTTTAAAGAGAAAAAACGAGTCCGCGTTTCAGATTAGGCAATACTACCCCAAACACACATGTGCACCCTCTCAAAAACTAAAGAACTTAACATCTACCTAGTTGAGTGATAGGTTTATACAGAGGTTTCAGTTTGATGCTAAGAGAGGTGTTAATGGTTTCATGAGAGACGTGTTACATGACACTAAGTGTCAAGTGTCCAGGCAACAGGCTGTGAGGGCCAAGTCTTTGGCCTTACTTAGAATAGAGGGTGATCCAGAAGCCCAATATTCTAAGTTATGGTCTTATGCAGATGAATTAAGAAAAACCAACTCTGGATCTACTGTTATATTAGGGACTACTGTTGATAATGGGATAACAATGTTTAATAGGTTCTATGTGTGCTTTGATGCTATCAAAAAAGGATTCTTGCTGGTTGCAGACAGATTATAGGGATTGATGGGTGTCATTTGAAGACTAAATATGGGGGTGTTCTTCTTACTGCTGTGGGTGTGGATGGGAACAATAATTTGTATCCTGCAGTTGTTGAAAAGGAAAATGGGGAGATATGGGAGTGGTTTCTTACTGTTCTTAAGGCTGATTTGGAAATTAAGGTTGATGAATTTACATTTATGTCAGATAAACAGAAAGGCTTAATTCAAGCTGTTGATCTTGTATTCCCTGGTGTAGACCATAGGTTCTGTGTTAGGCATTTGCACAATAACCTGCAAAATTCTAGATTTAGGGGTTTAGCTTTCAAACATGCTATGTGGAAGGCAGCTTGTAGCACTACACAAGGAGAGTTTAATTTGAGAATGACAGAACTGAAGAGCCTAAATGAGGGGGCATGGGAATTGTTTAAAGATAAACCTGGAAATCAGTGGTCAAAGGCATTTTTCTCTGAAAAGGCAAAATGTGACATGCTTTTAAACAATGTGTGTGAATCTTTCAACTCAAATATATTGCAAGCAAGAGATAGGGCCATTATAACTATGCTTGAGTGGATTAGGGATCATCTGATGCAAAGGCTTCAAAAAAATAGAGATAGGGCAAAGCTTAGATGGAAGGAGAGGGTGTGCCCTAGGATTGCAAAGATATTGGATAGAAATATGGAGAAGGTTGCTGATTGCATCCCTATTAAATGTAATGATAGGCATTATCAAATTTCTTGCTTTGATAGAGGTCAATATACTGTGGATTTGGAAAGACATGTGTGCTCTTGGAGATTGTGGCAGTTGACTGGCATACCTTGTGTCCATGGAGTTTGTTCAATATTAAAACAGGACCTTGAACCATTGGATTTTGTAGATGAGTATTATACTGTAGAAAGATACTTGAAAGCCTATGAAAATCCCATACTTGGGATTAGCTATGAGGCATTATGGGGTGATAGTCTTTATATACCTCCACTGCCCCCTAGTTTTGGAACCAAGAAAAGAAGAGGCAGGATTGCTACAAAGAGGAGAAAAGAAGTTGATGAACCCAAGGGTAAGAAGAAGAGCAGAAAACTCAGCATGAGAAGGCAACAAACTAGTATACATTGTAGGAAGTGTGGAGCACAAGGTCACAATGCAGCAACTTGCTCATCACAAGGGGTAAATATACTTTTTGTGTTACAACTATCTTTTCTATATAACACCTATTTTTTCTGTTGTTTTAGATGTTACAATTATCTTTTTAGTTGTTACAATTATCTTTTCTATATAGCACCTATTGTAATTTATTTTCTATTTCAGAATGACAGCAACAATGTGGGTGGTGAGTCTAGTCTCAAGACTAGATTAGCTAAGAAACCTGCTGTAACCAGGAAAAAAACTAGAGCATTTGATAAACTAGGAAGGAAGGTCAGTTAATTTATAATTGTTCTTGAATATTCTGATAAACTACGACATATGCTGTCACAGTTGTAACATTCATATTCTTGGATATGCTGTATGTAACACCCCCAAAACCGTATGGGAATATTACACGCCGTAAACCCTTTCCGCAAGGATCTACCAGGCTAAACATCCATAAACAACTAAATGCTTGCCCGGCCAGGGTCAAACAATATAATAATACAGACCGTTAAGGTCACTTACACATAAACACACAGACCGATGAGGTCACACAACTCTATCAACAGGACTGACTAACAACATTACCCATACAGGGGTCGAAATACAATACAGCGGAAGACTGAATCAACTCTAACAATACAACTAAACTCTACCAACTCTCAACTCTTGATTAGTATCGCAGCTCGTCATCCCCTTGTGCCAATCCTGTGACTGCTCCCCTGAACCTGCATGTACCTGGACGCAGAACAGACATCCACCCCCCGAATACTCGGGGGTTAGTAAAACTCCACTGTTTTACTAGTGCAAGTATCAAACCATACGAAAAGTAACAAGCAAATAGCAACTACGAATTTAATACGCAAATCAATTATCAAAATGTTCCCGAGAAGTTTTAGAATTTCGAACTCAAGTAAGAGATATTTGAAAAGGAACACATCATCTCGGGGATTTTTAAAGCAGAAATTCTTTTGGACCTCGAGTCCCAATTTACAAAACCTTTTCGTAAACATTAGGGCCTTAGCCCGATTCTCGTTTCAAAGCATACTAAATAATATATCATTATGAGTCCGAGATCCATATTTAAAATGTTACCCGAACAATCATTGCTACACGATCATTGTTCGTACACATCATGTACCGAACTCCGGAGGCCTCGACAGACCTTACCCGGACCACTCATACTGTTCGTACACATCATGTACCGAACTCCGGAGGCCTCAACGGACCCTACCCGGCCACACACACTGTTCGTACACATCATGTACCGAACTCCGGAGGCCTCAACGGACCCTACCCGGCCACAACATCGTTCGTACACATCATGTACCGAACTCCAGAGGCCTCGTCAGACCCTACCTGGATCACACACCTTGTCCGTACACGTCATGTACCGGACTCCAGAGGCCTCGTCAGACCCTACCTGGATCACACACTTTGTTCGTACACATCATGTACCGAACTCCAGAGGCCTCGTCAGACCCTACCTGGAACACACACACATCGACACGACACAATTCATAATCATTAAATGTCAAGCCATTCCACATTACACCGAAATGTACAATCAAGTATGTAAACCAAAACAACACAAACATCACGATCATCACAACGACTCTTAACCAACATAACACACATTCGGTACACAATACATTGAACAACCATGTGTACAACCATCTCATATGTACATCTCAATCCTGCACAAATGGCACAACGCCTAACACGTATACCAATATATCACTATTATCACAAAGCCTTCAAATTTTGGAATACACAACCAACTCCAACGGAACATATTTACGGAGGCAAGCAAAATCGTCATACATATCATACGTAATTACTAGTCACAAGATACAAGTCGTATAATAAGATACTTGCCTTAATAACCGCTACCAAACGCTCCGAAGAACACGGTTCGGCCGGAAGCTCGAACCCCAAAGAAGGAAACGAGCGGAAGGGTTCCGACTCGAGTTCTTCACAAGAATTCGTTCCTAAGTCACAACGATATCAATTCAATCACAATTCTAAAACGTATGGAACTTCCCAAGTTCTACCCATTGAAGCATTTTATCGGACACTTTGAAGGCGTAGTCCAATTCAATCGATTATTCAAAGAAATACTCAAATCCGTTCCACAAAACTTCAAGGGTATTGAATGATTACGAGTTTACAATCAAGTTTCATCAAATCTGAATCAAAACAAAGAAAATCGCCAAAACACCAAGAAACCCCAAGAACATCCAAAACCAAAAGTTTAGGTGTTCTTACCTTCGATCCGGTGGAAGATGATGTTAATCCATGATTCCAACTTCCAAAACATGTTTATATAAGTTGATTCTACTCAAAACCATCGATCTATGGTGAAAAATCGCGGAAGGAACGAAGAAAAGTGGAAAATGCGGATATGACTCGGTCCGAGCCTTAAATAGCCGGACATCACGGACGCTTACGTGCGAATCGGCCGGGCCCTTACGCACGAATCGGCCATGGCCGAAGTCTCGCCGAAATGCGGCATCGTTACGCACGTAATCGGCCGGTGGCCTTACGTGCGTAATCGGCCTTACGACGTAGTGCCGGTCACTACCGACGTTACTCGGCCGGTGGCTCGCCTCAAGATGCCGGCCATGACTCGGCGGGACCAACTCCGACGGCCCGAACGACCCGAAACCCGAACTCCGAGTACGAATCGAAGATACGGTTACGAAGTACTCGAAAATACGAATCCGAGCACTAATAGAACACACGATTCCGACTACCCGAAGGCTCGAAATTCGACAACGGAAAGTAATTACCCCAAACTTTGGGAAATTACGAAAATGGCCCAAAACGCCCCAAAATCACGATACATGATCGAATAACCAAACCGAAGCTTGAAACATGAATAATAACATTAAATGGACTTCCGAGAAACTCGAAACAACAGTTTCGGACGAGATTCGCGAGAATCGAACTCATGTGCGGAAAAGTCATTTAAGAACACGAAACTCAACAAAACGATACCGAAACGAACTCGGATGACAAAAAGTGTAGAATTAAATATTCTCAGAATGACGAAACGGTCAAAAGCGAGTCGTCGAAACGGACCTCCGCCGAAAAATGAAAATTACCGGAAATCCGAAATTGCGGATATTACATTCTACCCTCCTTAAAAGAAGTTTCGTCCCGAAACTTAAAACAAGTAGGGAGAGGCAATATCCCGACAGGAAAACTCAACAAGATACACAAGAAACGCGTAACTTTCGTCCATTGGCGAAACGTTACAAGCAACGCGAAAGAATATACAGCGTGACAACACGCCACACGACGACCATAACAACGCCACCGGCAATGATTCAAAACAATAACGATCAATTAACGACGCATCACATACCACATCATATGCACACATTTAATCAAGGAAATGTACGCGACAACAAGTCGCACCCGATTAAAACGGCTATGCGATAGAAACAAATAGAGTATTACGATAGAAATCATTAAGATTCTCATCAACAAGAAAATTTCCGACTTCATAACACAAACAATTCAAGATAACAGAATATGAGAATACCGGATATTACATTCTATCATACAAAAAATAAGTTTCGTCCCGAAACTTAAACTAAGGTTATCACAGTGATACGAAACAAAATATAACGACACAAAATAAAATACCATGCTCATGACCTCGTGGTCCACTGACACGCCTCCGTAGGTTCAACAACTAAACGGGAACTTACACAAAAATAAATATCATTAAACAAGTTCCAAATGTAAAAGCGTCACAAAAAACATCTCTACACGCGAAACAATCCGTGTAGCGAGTACCAAAAACACCATCACTAGACATCACTGGGCCCTCCGGAAGTAGGAATAGAATTCCGGTCCCTTATCATCTCGGCAATAATATCGCAGTACTGAACTCGATGCCCCTCGTGTCCACAATTATAACAAGTCACTGGCGGTTTCTTACAATGCGCGTTCATGGCCTAGAACGTTACGGTTGAAACACCTAGGAGCATTACTGAACTCAAAGACACCGACTTGGGTCTTTTGGGTTCTCTAACCGACCGAGAAGGTCCCATACTCGGCGATACGAGAGTTGAGGTGTGGGAATCCCAATTCCCTTACTTCCCGATGCGTCATCGGAAATCTTCTGCTTTTTCGCTACCGATACGGACTCGGTAGACATTATAGCCATCTCAAACGCCAAGGCTCGATCCTGATAGTCCTTCAAGATTGTACACATAAAAGGAGCCATACACTGCCGAATCTGAGGTTTCATACGCATATCGAAATAACGAACCTTATCTGCCTCACTTTTCACCTGATCCCGAACATAACACAGCTGTCGATTATAATCGACTATCGCCTGGGATATCGACACGTCTCGGGGCGTAGCCGAGAAAAACTCGACAATCCTACGCTCTTTAACAGGCGGCGGACAATACTCGGCCTCCATGGCGCTTTGAATTCAGTCCAAGTAGCGATACGATCACTAGGCGCTACGGCCTCCCACCACTCTGCAGCTTCCCTGTCGAGTAGGTATTGAGCAATAGGCACTCTTCTCTCATCGGGGCAAGCTACAGCATCAAATGTTCTGTCCAACTGGAAGAGCCAATTCTCCCAGCCTAACGAGTCCAAGAACCTACAAAACGGGCGGGTGCATTCTCATCACATCTCGTAACCACTTATCGGCTCCGTTATCTTCATCCGAATCCCGTCTCGGTGTACGGTCTGATTCATATGCGCCAACCGGTCGATCACCGACGAAGGATGGTGGCGGCGTCAATATCAACATTACCTCTGGATGATTGCTGCGATCACGACCACGACTACGACCACGTCCTCGGCCACGGCCTCTCGGCATCTTGGATGGACGACCAATAAGAATAACACATCCAAACAAATATCACAACGTCAAGATAAGACAATAAATAGCGGACGTTAAAACATCAACTCCAAGTCATCACACAAGTGACGAACTAACACCGTAATTTTAGAACTTCATTAAAAAAATAATCCACACAAATACATCAACAGAGATGTTTGGATTTTACAAAATCAAACACGGTCAAAACCACACACGTATCGCAGGATCAAACACTAACAACAAAAATAAAATGTTTCCGGTATTATTCAAATGATAAAATTTTAAATTCTCAAGTTTGAAAAAAAAGGAATTGGTGAAATGAAATTTTTGAAAACACTTATAATACCTCGGTCGTTTAATTAAAACCATGTACCTCATTATCAAACTGTTTTGATTGAAGCTATTTGCAAAACAACACATCGAGGCTTCAATCTTTTCGCTAGACGATATCGTCAAAATGACCTTATCAATATATCATTATCTTTGCTAGCGTTATACGGGGTAACAACATGTTACCACGCCATCCATCACTGATATATCAACAGAGATTAAATAATCAAGGGGCACGGGTACAACTGTAATAACAAATTTCTACCGGGTCAGTCAAAAGTTTACGGCCGTAACAACATGCAGTTTACGGCCGTAACAACTCTGAGCTTACGGCCATAATGGAAAACATCTTACGGCCGTAACATCTAGCTGTAGGACTGCAGAATTGTCATAGTAGCCCCCAACACACAAACACATAACATTTAAATTCCAAAAATTAGAATTCGTTATGCAAAACAAGATTTTTCCAAAAATTTTGATTTCCACAAAAATGCTCAAATCGGTAGTCTTTAAGGAAAAACGTTTTCAAAGCTACGTGGCGGGTATAATTACAACAATCCAAAATAGTCGATAATAAAACCACATGCCCAAATGGCAAGCAGGTCGCCAATTCAATCACATACATCTCATGGCATCAAGTTTAAACACAAATCAAAATCATTCATATGAGTTTACCACAAACTCTACCGTAAATCCCATCAAGGTTCACAACTTTCACACCTTACCTACCCACATGGTGTTTCAAGGGCCAAACATCAATACATCTAGTTCTATACACGTCTGACATATCCAGTATCGAATAAAACTTCATTACACAACACCGTGTAAATAAAATTATGCACCACAAATATCACACCTAAATGAAATCATGAACACGGATATTATGCATAAAAGAGGAGACTTACGTCCACAAAGCCGCACGGAGACGACGGTCGCCCACGATACTAATCTCATCCGACAACATATCCAGCGTTGTGACTACGCACAACTCAACTTGTCACCCGACGACTCGAGCGACAAGACAACACATTACTCAACAAATCACAACTCGACTCGACCCGGCTAGGTTTCCGCAACCTAAGCTCGATACCATAAATGTAACATCCCCAAAACCGTATGGGAATATTACACGCCGTAAACCCTTTCCGCAAGGATCTACCGAGCTAAACATCCATAAACAACTAAATGCTTGCCGGCCAGTCAAACAATATAATAATACAGGCCGTTAAGGTCACTTACACATAAACACACGGCCAGGTGAGGTCACACAACTCTATCAACAGGATGACTAACAACATTACCCATACGGGGGTCGAAATACAATACAATGAAGACCGAATCAACTCTAACAATACAACTAAACTCTACCAACTCTCAACTCTTGATTAGTATCATGACTCGTCATCCCCTTGTGCCAATCCTGTGTTGCTCCCCGAACTGCATGTACAGGCCTTGAGCAGGACATCCACCCCGAATACTCGGGGTTAGTAAACTCCTTTGTTTTACTAGTGCAAGTATCAAACCATACGAAAAGTAACAAGCAAATAGCAACTACAATTTAATACGCAAATCAATTATCAAAATGTTCTAGAAGTTTTAGAATTTCGAACTCAAGTAAGAGATATTTGAAAAGGAACACATCATCTCGGGGATTTTAAAGCGAAATTCTTTTGGACCTCGAGTCCCAATTTACAAAACCTTTTCGTAAACATTAGGGCCTTAGCCCGATTCTCGTTTCAAAGCATACTAAATAATATATCATTATGAGTCCGAGATCCATATTTAAAATGTTACCGAACAATCATTGCTACACGATCATTGTTCGTACACATCATGTACCGAACTCGGAGGCCTCGGCAGACCTTACCCGGACCACTCATGCATTCGTACACATAATGTACCGAACTCCGGAGGCCTCAACGGACCCTACCCGGCCACACACACTGCTGTTCGTACACATCATGTACCGAACTCGGAGGCCTCAACGGACCTACCCGGCCACAACATCGTTCGTACACATCATGTACCGAACTCCGGAGGCCTCGTCGGACCCTACCGGATCACACACCTTGTCCGTACACGTCATGTCTGCGGACTCCAGGCCTCGTCGGACCCTACCGGATCACACACTTTGTTCGTACACATCATGTACCGAACTCCGGAGCCTCGTCGGACCACGGAACACACACACATCGACACGACACAATTCATAATCATTAAATGTCAAGCCATTCCACATTACACCGAAATGTACAATCAAGTATGTAAACCAAAACAACACAAACATCACGATCATCACAACGACTCTTAACCAACATAACACACATTCGGTACACAATACATTGAACAACCATGTGTACAACCATCTCATATGTACATCTCAATCCTGCACAAATGGCACAACGCCTAACACGTATACCAATATATCACTATTATCACAAAGCCTTCAAATTTTGGAATACACAACCAACTCCAACGGAACATATTTACGGAGGCAAGCAAAATCGTCATACATATCATACGTAATTACTAGTCACAAGATACAAGTCGTATAATAAGATACTTGCCTTAATAACCGCTACCAAACGCTCCGAAGAACACGGTTCGACCGGGAAGCTCGAACCCCAAAGAAGGAAACGAACGGAAGGGTTCCGACTCGAGTTCTTCACAAGAATTCGTTCCTAAGTCACAACGATATCAATTCAATCACAATTCTACGAAAACGTATGGAACTTCCCAAGTTCTACCCATTGAAGCATTTTATCGGACACTTTGAAGGCGTAGTCGATTCAATCGATTATTCAAAGAAATACTCAAATCCGTTCCACAAAACTTCAAGGGTATTGAATGATTACGAGTTTACAATCAAGTTTCATCAAATCGAATCAAAACAAAGAAAATCGGCCAAAACACCAAGAAACCCCAAGAACATCCAAAACCAAAAGTTTAGGTGTTCTTACCTTCGATCCGGGTGGAAGATGATGTTAATCCATGATTCCAACTTCCAAAACATGTTTATATAAGTTGATTCTACTCAAAACCATCGATCTATGGTGAAAAATCGCGGAAGGAGCGAAGAAAAGTGGAAAATGCGGATATGACTCGGTCAGGGCCTTAAATAGCCAGGACAACTGCCGGACGCTTACGTGCGTAATCGTAGGGCCCTTACGTGCGTAATCGGCCATGGCGAAGTCTCTGCCGAAATGCGGCATCGTTACGTGCGTAACGGCCAGGGCCTTACGTGCACGTAACGCCTTACGTCGTAGTGCCCGGTCACTACCGTGCGTTACTCGGCGGTGGCCCGGCCCAAAGATGCCGGCCATGACTCGGCGGGACCAACTCCGACGGCCCGAACGACCCGAAACCCGAACTGAGTACGAATCGAAGATACGGTTACGAAGTACTCGAAAATACGAATCCGAGCACTAATAGAACACACGATTCCGACTACCCGAAGGCTCGAAATTCGACAACGGAAAGTAATTACCCCAAACTTTGGGAAATTACGAAAATGGCCCAAAACGCCCCAAAATCACGATACATGATCGAATAACCAAACCGAAGCTTGAAACATGAATAATAACATTAAATGGACTTCCGAGAAACTCGAAACAACAGTTTCGGACGAGATTCGCGAGAATCGAACTCATGTGCGGAAAAGTCATTTAAGAACACGAAACTCAACAAAACGATACCGAAACGAACTCGGATGACAAAAAGTGTAGAATTAAATATTCTCAGAATGACGAAACGGTCAAAAGCGAGTCGTCGAAACGGACCTCCGCCGAAAAATGAAAATTACCGGAAATCCGAAATTGCGGATATTACACTGTAACAGTTGTAACACTTGTTCTTGACCTTATTTAGATATTAGAGAATCAGATAAGTGAAGTTATATCAAGCAATAAGACCAATACATGTTTGAAAGAGACTGAAGTACATGTAAGTATAAACCTACACTCTTAACATTCTTAGTGAATTTATACTCTTCTACTAACTTGAATTGATACATTGTAGATTGCACCACCTAAAATGGACAGAGTATCCTAATGATGGAGTTTCAGGTGTACACATTGCAACCCAACAAAGCCAAGTTATTGATGAAACTTGGTTGGCCCCAATTCCAACACCAAATGTTCAAGGGCCTACCATGCACCAACAACTACAACTGGGAAAATCCCCTTCTCTACTAGGGATTAAGTTCAGAGATCCTCCTCCATTTATAGATGGACATTTCTCTCTCAGAAGCAGATTAATTGTGCGGCCAGAGACTTTGAAGAAAATTGTTATTGATGGTGGCCAAAAGTTTATGGACTTGTCATCTCAGTGTGAGAGTAGTGGTGATAAGAAGGGGAAGGAAAAAGTGTGAAATGAAGTGATTTTTCAATTCAGATTTTATGTAGAAAAACAATGAATTCTACTTATTTTGTATGCTTTAGTAGGGGAAAAACAATGGATTCCGCTTATTTTGTTGCTTTTGAATGGATTGCAGTAAACTTTACTTTTTTTGTTATGGTTTCTATGATTTGTTATGGTTTTGCTATTTGGAATGCTTTTGCATGGTGTTTATGATTTGTTATGGTTTGTATGGTTTGTATGATTTGTTATGGTTTGTATGGTTTGTTATGGTTTGTTATGGTTTTTTTTTTTTTTTTGCAATTAAACTAAACTTCAGAGGTTCTTTGCAATTAAAATAAATTTGTGCAGCAAAGTTTACTTTTTTTTTTGCAAAGTTTGTAAAGTTGTGGTTGTGGTTTGTTATTGTTTTTTACAAAGTTTGTAAATTTGGTTGTGGTTTGCATGGTTGTTTGTGGTTTGTTACTGTTTTTTACAAAGTTGTGGTTTGCAAATTTGGTTGTGGTTTGTTACTGTTTTTTACAAAGTTTACTGTTTTTTTTTTGCAGCAAATTTTGTATCAACTATCATACATTGTTGAATTAGTGTAATGGGAATGTGAGCAGAGAACAATTATTGGTTTGCTGGTTTAGGCTTGAGTTGTTGCAGAGAACAATTATTGGTTTACTGTTAGGAATATTGCATGTGATGTGCTTCAACAGCAAATTTTAGTTTTGTGCAGCAAATTTTGTATCAGCACATCATTTCAATTCAACAGCAAAGTTTTATTTAATGTTTAAAACTCTATAATGTTTTATTTAATGTTTTAAACTTGTTCATTTAAGTCAAATACATCAGTCTTGGATGTTATTTCTTAAAATGTGAAGTAAAGTTTATATATACTTTATATTGTTCTACATTACATGCTCTTATTTATATCAGCAGGACATGTGCTCTGTGCCATTTTATATGATTACCACATACATATGCTCTGATACATCTCATATGATATACTTATTTTATATACTCTGATGCAGTTCTTTACATTGTATATAAATTAAATTTTACACCAACTAATACTACCTTTTAAATGATATTAGTAGGAAAATCAATATCAAGTGATTAAAAATGATGTCTGTTACCTTTTACAGATAGACTTCATAGTTAACCACTTGTTATGACTATGTTGGAAAGTTTTTATTACTACTTCTTATAAAACCAAGACTAAAATGATTTTGATTAATTTGCAGAGAAGATATTTAGTGAAAGAATGGTTTTTTTATTCAATATATATATATATATAATGAACTTGTTTAATTTGCTTATTGCCACTGGCCAGAAGCTTGAAATCCCACAAGTCTTGAACGCAGGTCAGACAACCTATACACAAACATCTTTTATTCATCTACCTCTAACATTATAGAGTTTTAAAGCATCAGAATATCAGAACATCAGCAAATTTTGTATCAGCATATCAGAACAAAATAAATTTGTGCAGCAAATTTTGCAAATTTTGTGAAGCCTGAATTTTAATTTCTTCCCAACAACCAAAATGATTTCAATTCACACCCAAAAAAATCAGCAACACACACACACCAGAAAAAATGATTTGGGCAGCATGAAAAAAATATAAACACAACTAACACAACATTTTTCATTGCTTCTTCCCAGAGATACATACTGATAAAACCAAACATACAAACTATTAATGGATAAAAGAGCACCACAGGATTTTAAGCTATCATCTTCATATCCATATCGATGCTTGAACTACATATTGCATTAACTACCAAACATACAAACAATACTATCACAAAGCTCAAGAACAGCTTGCACTTGACAGTTTGAGGATGGTCTGTCTTCTCCTTCAACATTACATTCGAACCCTTGATTACTCTGTTTTCTTCCACCAAATTATCAATTACACTTTGCATTGTATCTCTCAATCCTTCAAGCTCATCGATTCTACACTGTGTTGGGTACCAAATCGGATATTTGCGCCGTTCTATGCGGAAGCGAAAATAAATTTGCGGAAAATAAATCACACAAGGATTTATAGAGGTTCGGCTATTAATGAAGCCTACGTCCTCTCTTGATGTATCTTTTTTCTTAGGCTTAAGATCAAAACCTCTACGCCTCTCTTCTATCGGTCGAGGGATTACCGTTACAAGCTCGTCTTCTATCGGTCCGAGTAAAACCGTTTTTCCTTTTCTATTGGATAAGGAATCAACCACTCTAGCTTTCTATGGGTACTAGATAAACCTCACTTAGATATCGATTGCGATTCTAACAATGCCGGATACTTGATCCTAATAACACCGAATCCAATCGATTCTTTTCTTTTTACCTCTCGTGTATAATGTTGAATGTATAAACACTCAAACTAACAATATAAGCTCAATATTACAACAACAATGTAAGTATATGATTCTCAGATGTATATCTCATTTGCTTGAAGTTGTTGTACTCAAACAATACCATAGGGATGGTATTTATAGGCATTTCCCATAAACTAGCCGTTGCCGGCTGTTTTGACTTGCTAGCGTGCGCTAGCCTTCTTTTGTAGCGTGCGCTAGATATTTCGATTTGATCCGGTAACCGTTTCTTCTTTAGCGTACGTTATGCCTCCTTCCTTACGTACGTTATTTCACTTACTTAGTGTACGTTAACCATGATTGAGTAGCGTGCGTTAACGTAATATATCCGTTGTCTTTACTTGTCAAACTATCCGTTTGATGCTTGACTTTGACTTGCTTTTCCCAACGTTCGGATTGACTGGATTCAAACAACTTAGCGTGCGCTAATCATACTTTGTAGCGTGCGCTAATGATGACTTCATTGCATACGTTTTGCTGTGTTTGAATTCCTTCACAACGGTAACAGGACTTCGATAGCGTGCGTTTAATAATGATGTGTAGCGTGCGCTATCTCAACAGTTTACATCACTGCAGCTTACTTCGAAACTTGGCTGGAATGCAGCTTACTCCGCGTTAGCGTGCGCTAACGAATATGCCTTAGCGTGCGCTAATGCAGTCCAGATTGCAACTTTTTGCGTCTTCGTCAGCTTCGTTGTTTTGCTTCGCCTCGATGTTGTTTTGTTGTTTAGAAACTTTAATCATCAAAACATAAATTAAATAATGTGTGGAATAAATATTCCCAACAATCTCCCCCTTTTTGATGATTACAAAACAACTCTTGAATTGGATAATCTGTAAAATATAATATATGTATATTGATACGTATCAAAGTTTTCGGCTTTGATCGTTTCGTTAGTTTCTCCAATCCTTTTCTTTTCGACATCTTCATTTTTCAATTTTTCAACTCCTTCCTTCGTTTTAACTCCCCCTTTTTGTATGCTTTCTTTTTCTTTTCGACTTCTTCGATTTTTCTCATTTTTATCTCAATTCATATATTTCTCCCCCTTTTTGTCTTCATCAAAAAGTAAAAGAAATATAAAGAATACCAAAAGAACTATAAATATGCATGATATCAATTTATGCATTAATAAGGGTATAAACTCCCCCTGAAAATATTATTTCCTTCTCCCCCTTTGTAAAATATCATTTGTCAAAATTAATTTTTGGGGATCCAACCGATAGTTGGTTTTTCTTTTGAAACGTAGACGATGTTTGAAACGTTTGTTCCTTTAGGAACCCAAATCCTTTTAGTTTTTATCGTCCGTCTTGGGCTTTTGCAATTGGAAATATGATGCCCGATTTTTAAACACTTTTCGCAATGGGGTATATTGAAATTAACGGATTCGTTTTTCGAACGTGATTTGAATCCTAGCCTGTTGGTCCCAGAAATGATGAAGACTATCCCCACTGTACCAACACGAGTCTTTTCTTGCGCGCTTTGTCCTCACCCACGCGCACCTGAGAAACTTCCCAGGGGGTCACCCATCCGATAACTACTCCAGGCCAAGCACGCTTAACTTTGGAGTTTCTATGAGATGGATACCAGAAAAGAAGATGCATCTTGTTGGTATGAGTAGTCCAAATCAATTCATTTAACCACTTTCTAGTGGCAGTGCAGAGCCCCGTACTAAGCGACAGGCGGACATGAGGGGCTGCACCACTAGGATGCCGCGGGTCGGGATGTTAAGCCCGGCCAGTTACGTTCTCCCGAGTCGAAGGTGAGGACGCTGGATACCAAAGTATTCCCAACAATCCCCCCCCAGCGTACGCCAGAAGACTCGAACCCGCGCCTCGCTCTGATACCACTTGTTGGCCACTTAAGTATACTGGATACAGTTTGGAAGATAGTTTAAACAACAAACTGTACGGATTCTAAATCTGAGTGCGTAGCGGAAGTCTTGGATACAGTAGGTTGTTGTGGATACAACAACTAAGTGTATGATGTATACTTAATATATCACAGTAATTTAAAACAGTAAAAGCTGAAGGTAAATAACACAGTAATTAAAGTGGTTCGAGGTAAACCCCTCTACGTCCACTGGTCCTCCACACAGGAGTAAAAAGTTTATTTATAATTACTGCGTACACAACTACGTAATTATAATCAAACCTATCCTTGTATCGTTCACACATATTGATACAAAGAATGTAGCTTTCAACCGTTCACAGTTGGTTAAAGCTTCCTTCTTGACTAGCTTCTTCACACACAGTTCAAAGCTTCATCCTTATTCGTCCCACAGTCGAATAACTTGTTGAGTTCACACAGAGCTCGGTTTTACACAGAGGTAAAGGTAGGTAACCGTGTAAGAACAATGACTTTGAATATGAAGTTCTTGAGTGATGATGGCTATTGGATGTTGAGCCTTTGTATATCTCTTTCGTTCTTAGTTGCGTAAGCTTTGGAGATATGTTTGCTCTGATGATAACTATTGATAGCTTGAGTGTTAGGTTACTTTTTGGTAACTGATCTTCAATGTCTTCATAAGATATATATAGTCTCTGAAGAATGTATCCGTTGAGATGTATCCGTTTGAATGAGATTCCGTTCCAACGGGATTATGACACGATCCGGATTTCGCGGGATTCTGAAGATCTGAAGACTGGCAATATTTAAATACTTTATCCTTGAGTATTTAAATACTTCTTTGTTCAACGGGACTTTGACTTGTGTTCCTTCTTGTCCTGTTGTGAGCTGTATGGAAGATAACTGTATTTTGGGTTTCGAGACAGTTTCCATACTTGGTCTTTTTACAAGTCTTCTTGCTGTACATAGGAGTTTCGCTTATATGCTGATTCGATCTTCGATACAGGATGAAGCCTCAAAGCTTCGATACAGTTTCCTTACTGTATTTGGATTGGCATATATGTCAAAACCTTTTTATCAAATATCATTCGATACAGGGATCGGGTATCCCGGCTGTTTCGATGCAGGGTCTTTGTTTTTCCAACATAGCCCCTCTTTATTTAGAGTATATTTTTGAACACATAACATTTATTCAAATTTATCGTTGCCGCACGAAAATTTCTTTGTCAAAATTTTTAGTTCATCTTGAACTTTTAAAAGATCATTTTTCAAAATATTTTCATTTTCAAGGCATTTCGAATGATCAATTTCGACAAATTTCCCTTTTTCAAGTATTTTGGAATTTTCAATTTCCAAAGTTTTATATTTAGACTTGAGGGACTTAATTTCATTTAAAGCATTTTGATAGTCCGTATGTAGTAACTCGAATGCTTCAAAAAGTTCGTCGTAAGAATTACTTACTTGGCTTTCGACGTCGCTATCGTCGAATGAACTCCGGGCCATGAGCGCGAGATTATTTTGTTCAAGAAAATCTTCATCGAGATCTTCGTCGCTCCATGTTGCGATTAGAACCTCCTTTTGCTTTACTCGACAGTTCTTAGCAAAGTGGCCTGGTTTACCACATAATCGACAAGTGTTGTCGAATTTCTTAGGTTCGCCCGCTTGAATGTCCTTCTTTCTCCGGTTTAATAAGTTTTGGAACTTATTAATATTTTTGGCATAATATGCCATTTCTTCGTCGCTTTCGTCCACCGGGGTTTCTTCTTTCTTTTTCGACATTTTAGCCTTGAAGGCTATCGACCTCTCCTTCGGTTTCGGTTTGGCATTCCGAGATTTTAGAACAATCTAGTAGTTGATAAGAGAACCAATGAGAGCACTAAAATCGAGAGTATTTAAATCTTTGGATTCCATTATTGCCGTAATCACAGTCCCATTCTCGAGGTAGTGATCGGAGAATTTTCTTTACTTTCTCACTACTCGAAAGTGGTTTTCCAAAACATGCTAATCCATTAGTGATGACCGAAAATCGGTCGAGCATAATCGAGATGGATTTGTCGTCCTTCATTTGGAATAATTCATAATCGTGAAGGAGCATGTTTATCTTCGTCTCCTTGACTTGAGACGTACCTTCGTGTGTTACCTCAAGCATTTTCCAGATTTCTTTGGCACTATCACACGATGATATCCGGTTGTGTTCTTCCGGATTTAAGGCACAATAAAGAAGTTGAGTTGCCTTACAATTGAAATGGTCGTTTTTCCAATCGGAGTCGTCATATTCTTCAAAATTTTTAAGCGTACCGTTGGAATTCATTGGGATTTTTGGACCAAGACAAATCACTTTCCAAAGTTCGATGTCGTAAGCTCGAATGAATATTGACATCTTCTTCTTCCAAGTCATGAAGTTCGCGCCATCAAAAAATGGTGGTCGGTTGAGAACAAGGCCTTCGGCTGGAGAGATTTGAAACGCCATTTTGGATCTTCTCCTCGGATGTTAAGCCGCGTATTGGAGAATCGCTCCGATACCAATTGTTGGGTACCAAATCGGATATTTGTGCCGTTCTATGCGGAAGCGAAAATAAATTTGCGGAAAATAAATCACACAAGGATTTATAGAGGTTCGGCTATTAATGAAGCCTACGTCCTCTCTTGATGTATCTTTTTCCTTAGGCTTAAGATCAAAACCTCTACGCCTCTCTTCTATCGGTCGAGGGATTACCGTTACAAGCTCGTCTTCTATCGGTCCGAGTAAAACCGTTTTTCCTTTTCTATTGGATAAGGAATCAACCACTCTAGCTTTCTATGGGTACTAGATAAACCTCACTTAGATATCGATTGCGATTCTAACAATGCCGGATACTTGATCCTAATAACACCGAATCCAATCGATTCTTTTCTTTTTACCTCTCGTGTATAATGTTGAATGTATAAACACTCAAACTAACAATATAAGCTCAATATTACAACAACAATGTAAGTATATGATTCTCAGATGTATATCTCGTTTGCTTGAAGTTTTTGTACTCAAATAATACCATAGGGATGGTATTTTTAGGCATTTCCCATAAACTAGCCGTTGCTGGCTGTTTTGACTTGCTAGCGTGCGCTAGCCTTCTTTTGTAGCGTGCGCTAGATATTTCGATTTGATTCGGTAGCTTCGTTTCTTCTTTAGCGTACGTTATGCCTCCTTCCTTACGTACGTTATTTCACTTACTTAGCGTACGTTAACCATGATTGAGTAGCGTGCGTTAACGTAATATATCCGTTGCCTTTACTTGTCAAACTATCCGTTTGATGCTTGACTTTGACTTGCTTTTCCCAACGTTCGGATTGACTGGATTCAAACAACTTAGCGTGCGCTAATCATACTTTGTAGCGTGCGCTAATGATGACTTCATTGCATACGTTTTGCTGTGTTTGAATTCCTTCACAACGGTAAAAGGACTTCGATAGCGTGTGTTTAATAATGATGTGTAGCGTGCGCTATCTCAATAGTTTACATCACTGCAGCTTACTTCGAAACTTGGCTGGAATGCAGCTTACTCCACGTTAGCGTGCGCTAACGAATATGCCTTAGCGTGCGCTAATGCAGTCCAGATTGCAACTTTTTGCGTCTTCATCTGCTTCGTTGTTTTGCTTCGCCTCGATGTTGTTTTGTTGTTTAGCAACTTTAATCATCAAAACATAAATTAAATAATGTGTGGAATAAATATTCCAACACACTGTAGCACCCTTTTCTCATGATTCTGTTCATTGAGCCTTTTCAATAATCCGGGAATTATTTGCCTAGCTCTTTCGCATAGCGGACCGTCAATCCACCGAAAGAAGTTACAGTATCCATGATTCTATATAAACAAACAACTTCAATAGAAAGAAATTTAAAAGAATTGAGATGAACAAACAATAATAAGCATATTCTTACCGGATACCGTTCACACCCTAGAAATCTTCTACCAATATTATCATTCTTCCATGAAGTAACAAGAATTGCTGCTCGACGACAATGACATTTGACTGGTCCTGGGCTTCCACTCGATTGCGACATATTCATGAAGAACCCTAAAATTTCTTACGAAGAACCCTAAAATTTCTTGCGAAGAACCCTAAAATGTCTTGCGAAGTCGTGAACTGTGAAACTGGGGGGAGTGAGAGTTGTAGATGGGGAAGTCGCGTGAATTCTGTTTGGGGAAGTCGTGTTTTACATTCAGGTCATGTTCTTTTTTTTAATGATGTGGCAATTAAAAAATTAAAAAAATACACATGGATGCCATGTCATCTACTACACCGAAAAATTCCAGTTTCCGCCGGCACGCGTGTCTCACGTGATCGGAAACGTCACCGTTTTTTAGTTTCCGATGAATTTGGGATGTAAATTGGACATTTTCAGTAAAATTGGGACTAAAATTGAGCAAAAGTTAAATTTGGGACTGAATCTATTTTGACATATAGTTATGGAACCATTTGTGATTTAAACTCGATCAATTATTCAGATTTATTCTCAATTCACAACATAAAAACCATTCTCATATGATCTTAAATATATATATATATATATATCATCTAGTTGAATAAATATAGATAGAGAGACACACATACATATAATATATGGATACAATTTTGTAGCATTAAATTACTCCACTTGCTTCTTGTTACATATGTCCTACTCTTTTTTGTATCTTGAAAGTTCTGAATACGGACTAGTTCGATGAAAGTTCGTCTCTTCCAAGTCCTCTAACGGAAAAAGTCGTCGTATTTTATGGATGATTGTCGAAGAAGATAAGCACCTTATGTATGAAGCAATTGTTAGAAGTCATATGATATTGCCAAAGAATTCTTCTACATCTAGAAGAACAAAGACAAACTACAAAGTTGGCAACAACTTTTGACAATGGAGGTAAGTGATCTATGCGATGATATCACCGGCTTGGAAAGTTTGCACCTTTGTGATCCAAACAATGACGTCACTAGCACCAATTCTATACTATAAATAGAAGGCTTCATTCACTTCAGAATGTCTACCTAGCATCAAGAGAAATAATAAGTGTATTCTGTGTTTGAGTGAGATTGAGAAAATAAAGAGAGTTGAGTTTTTTTTTATCTGGGGAGTCCATTGTTGAGTGTCTACAATAAAAGATTGTATTGTGGAATATTTTAGCTATTAAGATTTCCAACAAGTGGCATCGAAGCCAAGCTTTGTTCCAGAGGCACATTCTTGTTTTTGGGTCAGAATTTTTTTGTCTCAAAATTATTTTCTGGGTACACCATTGGAAAGGCCTTGTTTCAAGGATTCCGAAAATACTTTTTTTGGAATTTTTCGACCACCGGAAGACTCTCAAATCGCCGGTCAAATAGTGCCGGAATAGTACCAGCTCGCCGGAGAAGAAGGCTGACATCAGCAGTGGCATTACTGTGACATCAGCACTGACATCACTGCGACATCAACATTTGACGAGTCTTTCAGAATTTTACAGAGTAGCCTCTGAACTTCTGAAAGTTTCGATTTTGGATCATGAACTTCGGAAAATAAAATTTCAGCCCCTGTACTTCTGAAAGTTTCGATTTTGGTCCCTGAACTTCTAAAAAAATACAATTTCAGCCCCTATACTTTTGAAAGTTTCGATTTTGGTCCCTAAACTCTCAGCGAACTTTCAAAATGGTAGATTTTACTACCTCGATTGAGAAACTCAATAACAATAATTATGGGTCATGGAGTACCCGTATGAAGTTTTACTTGCTCGGACAAGATTTGTGGGATATTGTAAATGGAAGTGAGACAATACCACCAAGGGAGATCAAAAGCACAGAAGGCCCAAGAGAAAGGCCCAAGAGAGGAATTCACACTTACTGCGGTATGTGAGCAGTTAGTCGATTACAAGAATGATTGGATCGTTGACTCTGGTTGTTCTAATCATATGACCGGAGATGAGTTGAAACTTGTATGTATGACCAAGTACAGCGGAGATCGAGTTATTGTTTGTGACAGCTGATAACACACAATTGGCAATAGACCATGTTGGCAAGACACAACTGCCACAAAGGTAAGGACACGAAGAAGTACAACTCGACAATGTCTATCATGTCCGAGGGATGAAGATGAACTTGTTGTTAGTACCACAATTAACCGCTTCTGGTAATTATTTGTTGTTTGGCTTGAACGATGTGAAAGTGTATCGTGAATTGAAAGTCGTAGGTACACCGTTCGTGGAAGCACAAAAAATGAAGGCTATCTATGTGATGTCCGCTGAAGAAGCTTACGTTGAGAAAGCTAGTAGAAGTGACACTCGAGATCTATGGCATGCACGACTTGGACATGTCAATTACGGCAAACTGAAGATTATGATGCAGAAGTCCATGCTGAAGGGACTTCCTCAACTCGAGATCCAACATGATACTGTGTGTGCTGGATGTCAATATGGTAAGGCACATCAACTGCCTTACAAAGAGTCAAAGTTCAGAGCAAAGGATCCGTTGGAATTGGTCCACTCATATGTTCTTGTGAAGATCAAACAAAAGTCAACAAGCGGCTATCAATATTTGATAACCTTTAGTGATGATTTCTCAATGTATGTATGGGTATATTTCTTGAAGCATAAAGATGAGGCTTTTGAAAAATTCAGGAAATCCAAGGATACGGTAGAACGTGAGTTTGGGAGGAAGATCAAGTACCTCCATACTGATAATGGAGGAGAATACACTTCAAATGAATTCAACAACTACCTCAAGGAGTGCAACATTCGAAGGCAACTGACTTGTGCAAAAACTCCACAGCAAGATAGAGTGGCGGAGAGGAAGAACCGCCACCTAGCAGAGACATGTAGAAGTCTTCTACATACAAAGAATGTTGATACAAGATTTTGGGCAGAATGCATGTAGACAGTAGTCTATATCACCAACAGGATACCACAACCGAGGCTGGAATTTATTTCACCATTTCAAAAATTGTATAATGTAAAACCAACAATGATATATTTTCGAGTGTTTGGTTGTGTATGTTTATGTGTTTATTGCATATGAAGATCGCAGTAAGTTCGACAAGAAAGCCATCCACTGAATATTCGTTGGATATGATGACAAAAGAAAGGCTGGAGATGCTGCGATCCAAATACAAACAAGATCTATGTCTCACGAAATGTTGTATTCGATGAGGCTTCTTCATGGTGGGCAAACAAGGTGGTATTACCAGATATACCGGAGCTGCAAGAAAAGCTACAAACCAACTTGCAGCTACATTCCTCTCAAGACAACGATGACATAAAAGAACCAAGATCCCCATCGGGTCAAGTTGAGATATGATCCAAATCAAGAAGCCCTTGGAGAACAGGTGTACATGAAACACCATATGAAGTAGAGACTAGTCAAGTGGAAGAGCAGGAACCTTCACAACCTCAAATACGAAGGTCCACCAGAGAAAGACGGCCAAATCCAAAGTATGTATATGCTGCATATGCTGAAGTCAAAGAGCCAAGTACATTTGAAGAAGCATCAAATAGTCCAGAGTGGAGAAAGACCATAGAAGAAGAGATTTTGGCATTAAAACAAAATCAAACTTGGAATTTAGTGCCACTGAAGGTGATAAGCCCATATCGTACAAATGGATTTACAAGTTGAAGATTCATCCAAATGGTACAATCGAGATGTACAAGAATCGATTAGTTGTTCGTGGATTCTCTCAAGAGTATAGCATAGACTATGACGAGACGTTTAGTCCAGTTGCAAACATTACTACAGTTCGTGTCTTACTAGTCTTGGCAGCAAGTAAGTCTTGGAAATTATGGCAAATGGGTGTGAAGAATGCATTTTTACATGGGGAACTTGATCGTGATATCTATATTGATCAATCCAAAGGATTTGTGAATCATGAAAAGCCGGAGTACGTGTGTAAGTTGAAGAAGGCGTTGTATGGCTTGAAGCAGGCACTCCGAGCATGGTACAGAAAAATTGCTGAGTTTCTAGTCCAAAGTGGTTATCATGTTGCCCCAGCAGATTCGAGTTTGTTCGTGAAAACTCAAGGAGGCAAGCTAGCAGTAGTCTTTTTATGTGTGGATAATCTAATCATCACTGGCGATGACGAAGACGAGATTCAACGAACAAGGGCAAACTTGTCTGTCTGATTTCAAATGAAGGAGCTTGGCGAACTGAAACATTTTCTAGGATTGGAAGTCGAAAGAACAAATGATGGTATATTTCTTGATCAATAAAAATATGCAAGAGATTCAATTCAGAAGTTTGGGCTAGCCGAGTGCAAGCCTATTTCTACTCTGATGGAACCAAACTTGAAGTTGTGTGCCTATGATGGAAAGGACTTGGAGGATACAAAGATGTATCGGCAAATAATAGGTAGTCTTATCTATCTAACTCTTTCTAGACCAGACATTGCTTTCGTTGTAGGTGTTGTTAGCAGGCTCATGCAGAAACCAAAGAAGTCACATCTTGAAGTAGTTAAAAAATCCTGAGATATGTTAAAGGCACAATTGATTGGGGACTTTTCCACAAGAAGGAAGTGCAAAATAAGGTTAGCGGCTATTGTGATGCTGACTATGCCGGAGACCATGATACTCGGAGATCGACTACAGGATATGTATTCAATCTTGGTTCATGAGGTATATCATGGTGTAGCAAAAAACAACCGACTGTTTCTCTTTCAACTACTGAAGCTGAATACAGAGCAGGTGCTGTGGCAGCACAAGAGTGTGCTTGGCTGACTCAACTCATGAAAGATTTGAATCAACCAATAAAAGATGGAGTTCCATTACACTATGATAACTTATCAGCAGTCCGTTTGGTTGAGAATCCTGTGTTTCATGCCCGAACCAAACATGTTGAGGTACACTATCATTTCTTACGAGAGAAGGTACTTCATGGAGATATTAACATGAAACCAATCAGAACAGAAGATCAGGTTGCAGACATATTAACAAAGAGCTTACCAGCAACAAAAATTTGCGAGTTCCGAAAATTACTTGGAATGATGATACGCACCACGAGAGTTGGCAATGAGGGGGAGTGTTAGAAGTCATATGGCATTGCCAAAGAACTCTTCTACATCTAGAGAACAAAGATAAACTACAAAGTTGGGAACAACTTTTGACAATGGAGGTAAGTAATCTAAGCGATGACATCACCGACTTGGAAAGTTTGCACCTTTGCGATCCAAGCAATGATGTCACTAGCACCAATCCTCTACTATAAATAGAAGACTTCATTCAGTTGAGAATGTGTACCAAGCATCGAGAGAAATAATAAGTGTAGTATGTGTTTGAGTGAGTTTGAGAAAATAAAGAGAGTTTAGTTTTTTTTTTTTATTTGGAGAGTCCATTGTTGAGTGTCTACAATAAAAGATTGTATTGTAAAATATTTTAGCTATTAAGATTTCCAAGCAATTTCGTCTTGCAGAGATGGTGTCAAACACAAACCTCAATTTTGACTTTCCTATGCCGTTAATTTGTCAATTTCTAGGGAAACCACAACACATTTTCCAACAGTTTCAGCTCACTTACGCCGAGTACCTGTATGTTGTATTTAGATAATTTTTTTTTGTTGAGGGAGAGGCGAAACTCCCACTTTGTATTAAGTCGCTTGAGGACGAGTGTTAAATCGAGGATGTGCACTAATAAGCGGCCTGCGAGAGGCCAACGAGGCACGAGCCGGCAACAAACCGCGATATTTCAACAAAATATTATTCTGCACGAGTCGGCCATGATATCGGAGTGTTTCCACCTCAATCACTTGCAACTTACCATCAGTCATGGGGGACTCTGTATTTTTAGATGATTCTTTTTTAGGTGGCACGAGTAACAACCCTTTTTTTTTTTGGCTGATTTTGACCCATAACGGACCCCAAATCGAGAGCTTCAAACGTAATGAAATGTTGGTTCATACTCCAAAAGGTCAATTGCCCAAACAGAGACCAAAACCAGTGCTGACAACCGACAAGAGCAGGTTACACCTGAGGGTGAAAACTTGAAGGATCTCTGACTCTGCCCCCAAGGATTTGTGTTCAGTGAAGTGTCACGGCCACTACTCAGTCAATAATTTAAGTAAAAATATAGAAATATCAAATAAGCTGGTGCGCACGTACAAAACATACGTATATCCTTTACACTTGTTCTCCTGTTATTACTGTGTACAGTTCTGATTCTCTCTCTCTCTCTCTCTCTCTCTCTGTGATGAAAATGAATTAGCATTACTTAATGGTGAGGTAAGACAAAACACAGTCTCTATGGCTCTTCTTGGAATCTTTGCCATGCTTTTCGACAGATAAATTGTCAATCTTATCAAACCCATATGGACATGTCAAGGAAATATATTCTGTCCTATTTATGTGTGTTATTTAAAATTCTTTTTTCGCGCTTATCAAATAAAGAAAGTATTAAAATAAATAGTAAGAACATGTAAGAACATGCTTTTCGACAGATAAATTGTCAATCTTATCAAACCCATATGGACATGTCAAGGAAATATATTCTGTCCTACGAGTTAAAATCGGGACTTAGTTGGAATACGTAGTACTCCGTACGAGGTTTCCGAAACATGTAAGAACACTCAAAATTATTGAGGTATGAATGAGATATAATGTTCCAAAGTGAACTCTTTAAAAATGGGTTTGGGATGCTATCCCACGTTGGAAAAAAAAGGGAAAAATCCTGAATATATAAGTAGATGTGGACAAACTCTTGTTTAAAAAGTGCTCACACACACACGCGCGTGCGCCGCCGCGTCCGTCCATCCGTCCGTCCAGCTCGGTTCGGTCGAAGGGCGGTTTGGGCGAAATGTCTCGGCGTCTCGAAATTATCTTTTTACTGCAATTTTACTCGGTAAAAATTTATTTTGCTGAAAATACCTCAATTATAAATTCCGAATTTTTCGGATCCAGATAAATATCAATTTATTTGATAATTATCGAATTAATATATTAGGATAACTATCAAGTTAATTGATAATTATCGGACTAATATATTAATAGATTAAGATAAGTGTTGAAGAGACCAATCCTAATTAGAGTTCCTCCAGCAAATGTCTCTCTCTCATCTTCACCTATAAATACAGATGTGAGGGGTCCGATCTTAAAAGTAATTTTCGTCCGTTTTTTCCAGCCGAAATTTCGACTTCTTTTTTTTTCGGAAATAATTTCTTTTTATATTTTTGGTCTCGTCGGTGGTAGTTCAAGTTTTATTCTAGTTCGCTGAGGGTGCGATGATCGATTTTTCAACGCATCGAGATGTTGTTTGGTGGGAACGAATTTGCTTTAAGGAGACAGAAATTCTGGACTCAACATCGCCTATCTTTGGATTTATTTCCTTGCATAACATATATATATATATATATAATATTTACAGCTCGCCTCACTAACGAATCTGTCTACTACTTTGTTCTTCTCAGATTTGCAGCTCATACAGGAGATTCCAAACATGATAAATATACCAACAATTCTCTCGGTCCAGCCCAAAGTTTTACGCTTTAAGATATATTCACGATTATTTAGACAAAATGATTGGAGAATATAGATTGATAAGTTGAGTAAATAACGATGATAAATTATTATTAAAGAATGATTTTAATACATCAATCTACATCTTCTAAAATATTGTATTACAGTAATTATGGGAATATATTTGATCCCTTCATTCTTTGTAGATGGTGTAACCCCTATACCAGGGGCGGATGCCCTTAGGGGCCTTTAGCGGCCAAGGCCCCTGAACTTTTTTTGCAAACAATTAATATATATATCTTATATATAAAGATTGAGTCCTTAAATTTATTGTGGAGTCTTAATGATATTAATTAATGGATATTTTTATATTTAATATTAGTTCATATTAAATTATTTCCTCTAATTTAATATATTAAATAATATTAAGTATTAAATCCATGTCTTAAATGTTTCATGTCTTAAAGTATTAATTAAAATTCTATAATTCAATTAGCTACCATTTATTTAAAAATTGAGTTTCATGTTAAATTTTTACGATTTAAATTCCTTTACTTGAATGAACTTGAATGCCCATCACTTCATTTTTATAAAAATCGTTACAAATCTTTTTGACATCATCTCATTTTATTGTCCAACTAATTGAATTAAGTTGAGTATTCATGATTTAAATCTTTACGAATTTTGTAATAACATTTGCCATAACTATAGCAATAAGTTAATTTTCTGAACTTTTACAAACATCTTCATTAAACCTTTATTAGTATTTATACTAAAACCCAAACAAGACCCAAACGGTGGCAAAATTCTTTGGACTCATTTATTAACTCTCTTTCATAAATAGCTTCATTTTGAAAGTAATTAAAATAGACCGTCCATATTCTTATGGAAGGTTACATACTACATATTGTGTGTATAAATAGTTTACTTTGCATATCAAACAATATTAATACAAACGAAAATAATACAAATCCAAAAGAAAACAATATTAGTTCACTGATATTAATGGATATTTTACAGGGAGTGTTGTACAATAAACAACAAAATAAAATAATTAGACAAGAGGCTTTATCTATTACAAGAAGGTTTTTACAAACAAAGATGAATACAAATCATAAAAAACATTTAGATAAAAATTGTCAACACATGCAGACATTATTTACGTCAATGTTGATGGTTTAATAAGTACGGTCGCTTCTACCATTTTATGGGTTTTCAAAAAATTTGGCCTTGAAAGAAAATTTAGTTCATTAGTATTACTTTGTCATTTTCTATTTTTTACTAATAACCCACAAAATTTTTTTAGTGAGAAACCAATATTTATGCTCTTTTGTATGACCTTGCATAATGGAATAAAAGGAAAAAGTACATAATTTAGCTCAAAGCCGTTTGTTAATTATAATAACAGATACAAAAGGTTGAGTTATAGACATAAAAAAAAGTTAAAAATTTTTATCGAAAAACAAAACCCGTGCATCGCACGGGTCGTAATGCCTCGTTACCCTAAAGAGTAAAGCCCACAACACTAATATTACCCTAAAGATGAATTTCTAAATGAGTCGTTGGTTTTGTATATCAAAGAGAAACTTGTGAAAAATTACTTTAGATGAAATTATAGAAGATTTCAAGGCCGCGAAGGATCGACGGGTTCCACTTTGATGAGCGATGTTTGGTATTTTTATATTTAACGTCTAGTTTCAATATTTTTTTATAACTTTGGATGATGTATCTTTTGTATTTTTAAAAATATATAAGATATTAGCTTCGGCCCCCACGGTTGAAAGGCTTGTGATCTGCCCCTGCCCTATACATCGTATATTTTTAGATTCTTTACAGTTGTAAATTGACGAAAAATATTACACTTTCGTATGTACATGGTGAAAATTAAAGGTAAAAATTATTGATTCTAAGTGTGTAGTATAAATTAAACTATGTGATTTTGATTCTTTAATTTCTAAAGGAACAGAAATAGGTAAACATAAAATCTAAACAGGACGAACAAAGTATTCCTTAGTTGGTCAATCGTACATGGTGGTTTTGTTTATATCCATCAAATTTCGCAGTTAATCACCATCAAATTATGGCAATTTAAAATAAAATTTTAAAATATTATCTTGCTTAATTTTAATAATCGATATGACATGGTGAGCACCTTTTATCCAGTCAGTCAGATAACGGAATTCCGATCGATTGGCTCATGAGCCTGTCAACTTATTCTAGCTCGGTGACAACTTCTCATTATTTATGGGATATCTCCACCAGCTCGGGAGATCTCCATTATTTCTATTTGCAGTATTCTTTCGCCTCATCAGGTCTCGAATCCGCATTTGGTTCTAATGGACATTATTCAGTTAGAACAAACTTGTATTTTTCAGCAAACAGGACATTATTAAGTTACGCTTCCGATCAGCAAAGTTAGTGCTATCAAATTTGTTTTCTTTGAGAATTACAACAAGTGGATCGAAAGACATCTGAGAGAAAATTAAAACATTCATCACATAATGCATAGCAAAATATATTGAAAACCTCAAAACACAATATATATGCCAGCAACCAACACCTCAAAAAATCCGCATATGTAAGCCATGATCATGCGGACGTTTACACACACATTGTTTAAGTAGATTTTACGTCTTTAATTTTACTATTTAGTCAACTTACGTTGTGACAAGTAAAACTAATAGTTGGTTCCTCATGGTCATGTATTAATTAACATAGACTCCGAAGGGGAGCTTATTAATTAATATATGTAAGTGAATCATAATTTAACAACCTTAAAATATTATATTTTGAATAATAGTCCTACAAATGGAGAGATCCTATCATAAAAAGAAAATATTTAATTTTTGTTATCATTTGTAATTTAAGGCCAATGTACATATAATTAGCACATTCGGAGGAAGACCCTAATGTCAACGCGCATGCTAATTACTTCACAATTTAAATTAATTATGATGACCAATTTGATTTTATTTTAAAAAGATTAATTTACTTAATCATTTAGTTAATTTAGCCTTAGATTTTTAATTTTCTCGTTCTAACATGCAAGAAAATATATCATGCATAATTCATACATGCCATACATTCAAAATAATAAAAACTAACCCGCAAGGGTAGCCAAGTTGGTGGAGTATGTGAGCACGAGACTGAAAGGTCACGAGTTCGATTCCCCCTACCAACACTTTCTTGGTTGAGCCTGTCACACGGAGCTTGCCTAGTGTGGTTTACTTTGTTGACGTAGTTTGCAGGCTATTACGTCCAGCCCAAGGGTTTATCCAATGCGTAATCGAAGAATAGCGCCTACGGGTTCCCCGTCATGAAAAAACAACAATAAAAACTAAACATAAATGCAAGGATAATAAAATTGTCTAATTATCATGGTTTTCGTCCCCAAATTGGATCTGAGCAAATTTTCGACTCAATATCTCCCACTGAGTAAGCATCTCGTCACTCCTCCTCGACCGGGCCGTGGATTTTTAAAATGTTTACTTTTAGGGCAAATTACATCTCCTAGTACATCTTATTAAACTATTACACCAATAACACAATGAGGAAATAATTACACTAATAACGTTTTTTTGGAAGTCTATTTACATAGATATAGATCTCATTAAACCTTTAAATTATGGTGGAATATTTTAGCGAAAATGTAACTTCCTCTCTCTATCTCTATCTCTCTTTCTCACCTCCAAATGCGATTTTAGGGTTTTTTTTTCCTAGTCTTTCGCCACAGACTCATCAACTATAGCCAACCATCTTCCCGCCATATTCGCTTTCAGCAATGTTGTTTATGGCATCTTTGGTTTTCAGCACTTTCTCTCCATCAGTCGCAACGCCACACTTTCGTTCTTTATCGTGACATCGTCGTGTTGCTTCACTGCCCATTAACGACTATTGCCTGACTTCATCTTCCTCCGTCTCTCTCTCGGTATACGCTTGTTCTTTTATCTGCCAATTTATATTATTTCTGCAGTTATTTTTATTATTAGTTTTGAAAAGTGACATCATTGTCCTCTTATTTGATTATGCTCGGAGAACGTGATGAATCATAGAGGTAATGCGAAGAAATCTGATTTGAAGAGACGGGAAACTATTTTGGTAATGGAAAAAACCAGATTTGAGGAGGAACTCTGGTTTGTGGCGATAGATCAGACGAATTTCATCATGGAAGAAATTTAATTTGAAAAAGAAATCCGATTTGAGGAGGAAGAAACTCACATGTGAGGTGACTGTGGTGTGTGGACGATAAAGTTTCTTGTAGTTAGTTTCTCATTTTGTAATATCAGTGATACTCTAAAAAATATTATCGCTTACGTATTTCCATACAAGTGGTTACCATTTTTTCATTACTAGAGTTGTTTGTTCGAGCTTATTATGATGTTTTATTATATTGTTTTTTTCACGTTTGGTTACCATTTGGAAAATATATTTAGCCAATGTGACTCTATGTATCCATATAATTGAGGATATGTATAATGTCTAAGTTGTACATATTGTAACATGTGCAATGCAGATTTTATAGGTGCCCCATATTTTTTGTTATCATTTACTATTGATATGTTTATTGTTGTTTCATATGTTGAAATGTGTTGTTTCATATGTTGAAATGTTGGCTATTAACAAAGTAACTACAGTTGAATATCTAGACACCTAAATATAGATGTTTTGTTACTCCAATAATGTAATATGTTTACTTTACGACAATATTGTACTTGTTTGTTAATATTTTATTTTTGATTTAATTATTGTGTATACTAATTGCAGAGGTAGTAACTACACATTCTGATATAAATAGTTACTCGATTTCGCTATTGGAAAAATATCTGGTTACAATTGTTACGTTATATTATTTTTTTGTTACTATTAGGCGATTGTGTGGTAATTTATTATTTTATTATTATTTATGTCCATAATTGTTTATGGATATGTATCATTGCAAACTTGTTAATTCACATACGGATAATGTGATTAGTGTTTTTGTTTACATTTATTATTTGATAGGATTGACCAATTTTTAAGTAGATATATATCTAAAAGAATATGTTAATGGAAATTTTATTTTTGCACCTATGAGAACCAAAGTTGTTTACTTTATTAAGTATTTTCATATAATCGCAATAATTGAATAATGATTTTTCAACAAATTTTGGTGGCTATTTTTAAAGTTTATTTGAATTATATCTATGGTTACATATGAATAAATGTTTGGTTCCTATATTACAAACCAGTGGATGCTATTATTTATTTTTCAAGATTGTAATAGAATTATTTTGTAGCGTTAACCAGTAATGCAAAATAATATACTTTAATTTCCCAATCAAATAACAGAGGTGTCTTAATAGTATACGCCATGAATAATAGTAACAAAAAATAATAGTAAACGTACACCACGAATAATAATAAACGTACATCATATTGATTATTCCAATTTTTCATATAGTATAGGCCAAAACATCCGATTATATTCTATCGTATGTATAATGGTAAAAGTACATCATGATTAATGTATCCAAATATTTCTCATCAATTTATATGGACAATTCAAATTTCTCATACAATTTTATGTTAGAACACCAAACAGGTATCCATTCGTATGTACAACAGTAAACAAACTATCATAAAAATATGTGCGCGACTCCATAGGTCCGTTTCAGTCGGCAATGGAAGGAACCAAGGAGTACGGGTAATACTTAGCTAACATCGCAATTAACATCCTATACAACTTTGCCTACCTATCACATCATGGCAAACTATACTCATCTGGAACTATTCGGTTTAAACAAGAAAAAATACAAAAAATATTAATTAACATCATTCAACTCATTAATGAATTTATAGCAAAGTCTTATGGGAACGGAAGGCCACTGCCGGGTAGCTACTTGCGCCGGGGGGAGGGGGGAGAGAAGAAGGAGAGGAATATGATCGAGGTGGTGTGCTTGTGGAACCGATCTGATTGAAGGGGGGAGATCATAGATCTGATCGTGTCTTTGATAACGCTAGAGATAGAAGTGGATCAGGCGTTGGCGGCAGTTCTCGTAGTGGAGAGATGTGAAGAAAGAACAAGACTGGGGTTAGGGTGAGAGGCGATGCGAAACAATTTGTAAGGATATATATATATATATATATATATATATATATAATTCCTTTATTTCTCCTACGTGTACATACATATTGTCATATTCGTAATAATTTTACTTTTGTTTGATTTATGTAAATACTTCCTAATAGTTGTGTATTAGTGTAAAGACCCCTTACTTTTAGGTAAATTAATTCATACTTTTCTTGCCTGTTTTGATGTCAATTGAACTGGTTGCCCCGACACTTATATCTCAACTTCTAGCTACCGTGTATTCTTAGAGATAATATTATTTCTTGGTCTTCCAATGTGGCTGCAGAAGTCACTTGGTTATGCAAACTCCTCTTGATCAAGCTTCTATTATTTCCTGTGAAATACTAGTTCAGTATATCTCTCTTCAAATCCGATATAGGTCCACAATGAACGTTTTTTTTTTTTTTTCAAATCAAGTAGTCACACAATCCGGACTATCCATCTCATATAATCAATGACTCATATGTATTCTTATTTCTCAAAATAAATCACATTCTCATTTGCTCTCTATATAGGGGAATACTTTCTCCAACACAATAGTGAAGTTGAGACCCCTGTGACCGAGCTAATAATTAAGGATCGAGCTAAGTCGGTGCCTAATGGTTGATTATCCACTATCACTCTTGTGTATCATACCATCTATTCGGTTTGAACGGCAGTTCAATTAATTGTTGGTTCCTCTGTGAATTTCCAACAATGTAATTACAATAAAAATTACAAATAAGGCAACCTAATACAATCTAAATAAATTAAAAACTGAATTGAAAATTACAACTTTACACTACGCCATATATGGGCTTTAACAACGCTTTTTTCAGTGTTACAAGCAAAAGTGTAGCCATATATGTCTTGAAAGTGATCTAGGCCTACACTTTTTTTTGGTGTTAGCATTGCTATCGATCACTGTTACTGTAGACGTTATTCCGTATCTACGGTAACATTGAAGTCGGTGTAGCCGTTGGTCTTTAAAAATGTGTTGCCGTTGATATTTAAAAATCAATAAAAATTTAGCGGTATGCCTTTGCCCAAATATTTCAATATTCACTCCAAATATTTCAATATTCAGATGAATGAATAACACTCTCAAGTCAACTCTCAACTCCCTCTCTCTCTCAAACGCGAAGAAAGAAAAGACGAATAACACCAACTCACTCTCTCTGAACTCTCTCTGTCAACTTTCTCCCAAATTTCTTCAGGGATTCTTCACGGGGGTTCTTCACCAAGCAATTAGGGCTTGTAGATTAGGGGGTTCAATTAGGGCTTCGATTACGGGTTAGGGTTCGATTCAGGTTCAACTAGGGCTTCGATTCGGCGTAGGGTTACATTCTCTACTTGATAAGGTATTCTTCTTGTTCTTGTTTGGATTACATGTTATTTGCTTATCTGTTTTGATTGCATGTTATTTGTTCTTATCTCTTTGTTTTTCTTATTTCTTGTTCTTCTTATCTCTTTGTTTTTCTTATTTGCTTATCTGTTTCGATTGCATATTATCTGTTCTTATCTCTCTGTTTTTTTCTTTGTGCTTATGTTGAGATGTGCGTGATTTTTTAAAGATATGTTCTGTTTTTGGAAAATTTGGGATATTTTTGATTTGGTTATAAATATGTTCTGTATGTTTTATGTAATGTAGTCATTCCGAAAATCAAACCAATTTACAAAACTTCCTTTCCCAAAATAACAACAGTGAAGCTCATGTTTCATATCTTAAAACAAATGTATCCAAATACTATGTGTTTTGGTTGAAAATGTGTTTATTTCTTATGTCTAGTGATGTATGTAAAATATTCTGTTAACATTTATAAATGTTTATTATATGTGTGCATTATGTGAAGGCCAGGTAGTCTAAATAGGTATGTTTGTTTTATGACCTCGGAGTATACAAATAATTAGGTGTGCTATGTTAAGGTTTGAATGTGTATCACATCAATATTACTTTGTGATTGTTTATAAATATTTAACATGAGTATACGACCATGTTTTATCCAATCTTGAAGGATGCAATGTGAATTTGACACTACTTTGACCTTTTAATGTGAGAGAGTATTGCCTTGTTGAAGTTTTTTTGCTGCTTATTGTTGATAGTGTCTGTGTCTTGATGGTATACCTGTATTGTCAATGTGGATAGAATCATTAAGCAGGTTCCAATAATTTTTTTCTTTAGCCCTTGCTCATCAGTAATTTTTAAGTAGAACACTTGGCCAAAAAAAAATTGAGACTGTAGAGATTTTGTTGCACTGAATATTTTCATTCAAATATGAAATGTTATGCATACGATACAGCTGTCATCTGATTCTACTATAGCATATGTTCTTCCTTGGTTGACAAAGAACCATGTTTTGTTAATTTGTTACGTGAACGGTAGATCAGTTTTTTTTTTATTGAAAATTTCTACTTAAATCTCAGATGTGGAATTTAATTAGATTGTATTGGTATGTCATTTTTTTTTGTAAATTAAAACACACGTACTCAGGTTTTGATTTTTTACTGTAGTCATGAGTGAGAAAGGGTATACTTGGTTAAATCTTCCCAAGTATACCAAAGATTATACTGAGGGAGTCGAATTGTTTGTGAAAAATGCGATGACTAAATTTGCCGACGGAAACGAAATACAGTGTCCTTGTGATAAGTGTGAAAATCGTTTGTGGCGGAGTCCCGACACGGTTCATGACCACCTCATTTGCAACGGACCTTGTGCAACATTTGTAGAATGGATTTATGATGTTACGTTATTAAAAAATAGTAATATCATAGATTCTGAAGTAGATATCGGAGATACCGGATTTGGAGATAATTTTGACGATATGTTGAATGTTATGTTTGGCAACAAAGGACCAAATGAAGATGCAAAGAAATTTTATCAGCTTGTCGAGGATGGAAAACAACCCCTCTATCCTGGTTGTAAGAAATTTTCTCGATTAAGTTTTTTAGTTAGGTTTTATCATTGGAAGTGCATTCATGGAGTAACGGAGTCTGCATTTAGTGAGATATTACAGTTAATAAAAGAGGTTCCGATATTAATTTGCACGACTCCTTGATTCCGCTAAAAGGATAATCAAAGATTTGGGTATTGACTACAAGAAGATACATGCATGTCCAAATGATGTATGTTGTATTGGGGTGAGAATAAAAATGAAGTTTCTTGCAAAACTTGTAGTACTTCAAGGTGGAAACGAGGGGCACAACAATCGGACAATGACAATAAAATTCCTGCCAAAGTAATGAGATATTTTCCACTGATACCAAGGCTCCAACGAATGTTCATGTGTAAAGATTTTGCCAAACAAATGGTGTGGCATGGAGTAGAACGCAAAAAAGATGGGAAGTTACGACATCCGGCTGATGGTGAAGCTTGGAAGGCAATGGACGCCAAATATCCGCAATTTTCATCAGATAATCGCAATGTGAGATTGGGTTTAGCTTCTGATGGGTTCAATCCATTTCGCACAATGAGCTCTACACACAGCACATGGCCAATTGTAGTTGTAAACTACAATCTTCCTCCATGGCTGAACATGAAACCAGAAAACTTAATTCTCTCAACCCTTATACCTGGTCCAAATGATCCCGGAAACAATATTGATGTCTACATGCAACCGCTGATCGAGGAGTTGAAAGGGTTATGGAATGCCGGAGTAGAAACATATGATGCTTTGACTAATCAAACCTTTACGTTACGTGCAACTATCCTTTGGACCATTAGTGACTTCCCTGGATATGCAATGTTGTCAGGGTGGAGCACAAAAGGAAAACTTGCATGTCCAATATGTCATTACGAGACATCATCATTGTATTTGAAGCATAGCAAGAAAGTGTGCTATATGAACCATCGGAAATTCTTAGACCCCAATCACAAATGGCGATCTGATAAAAGAAGATTTAATGGTGATGTTGAGGCTGGAACAAGTGCTCCAATGTTAACTGGCAGGCAAATTGAAATAATGTTGGATGGTTATGAGAATGATTTTGGTGGTGTAGGAAAAAAACGAAAAGTAAGTTGCGATGTCAACCCTTGGAATAAGAAGTCAATTTTTTTTGACCTGCCATATTGGAGAGACAACTTAACTCGACATAACCTTGATGTTATGCATATAGAAAAGAACATATTTGACAGTGTTCTTGGCACTTTGTTAAATATTGGTGGTAAGACGAAAGACCATGTAAATGCTCGGTATGATTTGCAAGATTTGGGCATTAGAAAGGCCCTTCATCCCACCACCTCTGCTGATGGAAAGCACATCGAAATTAGGGCAGCAAACTTTGACATGACGAACAAAGAAAAGGAATTATTTTGTTCGGTGCTTCAAAATGCTAAATTCCCTTACGGTTTTGCTTCGAACATTAGCAAATGCGTTCAAGATAAGAAAGTTGTGGGATACAAGAGTCATGATGCACATGTAATAATGCAATACTTGTTACAATTCTTTGTCAAATCAACGTTAAAGCCCGAGGTTGCAGTTCCTTTAATCAGACTTGGTGAATTTTTGAGAGGTATATGTGCCCGAGTTATTGAGTTGCACGAAATAAAGAAGCTACAACAGGAGATTATCGAAATACTCTGTCAACTTGAGATGATATTTCCAAATGCCTTCTTCGACATAATGGTTCACCTTCCGGTACATTTGTGCAAGGAAATTGAATATGGTGGACCAGTCCACCAAAGATGGATGTATTCAATCGAGCGATACCTTGGTGTATTAAAAAAATATGTCCGCAATAAGAGCAGACCTGAAGGTTCCATTGCAGAAGGGTATCTCGCTGATGAATGTTTGACATTTTGTGCAAGATTTCTAAATGACGGTGAAGATAAGTTATTGAATGAGTCTGCAACTCCAAATGTAGAAACTGGTGGGTATTATGTTTGTTCGGGGAAAAACAAAAATGGGAAAGATATTCAGTTGTCCGAAGAAATGTGGATTGCAGCTCATCGATATATTTTATTTAACTACAATGACGAGGCAGTGGAAGGGCTAATTGAGTAAGTCCTTAAAACTTAATAAAATCTGGAACATATAATAAGTAAATTAAATAATTTATCTGAGTCACTACATTGACATACTATAATTGTGTATAATTTCAGGAAACATCGTGCATTATTGAAAAATAACGTGAAGTCCAAACGGTATAAAAAAGAAAGAACACATGCCGATGAAATGTGTGACTGGTTCAGGAGTGAAATTAGGCAACAATCGGGGTTTCAGTGGAAGTACTTTCCTTAGCAAAGGGTCCAAGACGAGCGGCTAAGGGGTTTAGTGGGTATGTAGTAAATGGATATAGGTTTCATACGAAAAAAAGAGATCATAAGTGCACCACACAGAATAGTGGTGTGTTTTTGACAGCCTTAACAACTAGTTTCGCAAGCTCAAGAGATTGTAATCCATCAATTGGGAATGTTAGTTACTATGGATCAATTGAAGAAATATTAGAAGTTGACTATTGGGGAGCTTTTAGTGTTGTTTTGTTTAGGTGTACTTGGTACAAAGATGAAAAGGATTCTTTTGGTTTTACTCGAGTTAACTTCAACCGAGTTTGTCAAAAACATGATCCTTTTGTCATGGCAACGCAAGTGCAGCAAGTGTTTTACATTGAAGATCCTATTGAAAAACATTTCAAATATCCTAATAAAAGGCTTACAACGGAGTTTCATGAAACACGAAATTGGGTAAATGCAGTTGCAAATGATATAAATGATCAATTTTCAAATGACACAATTTTTCAAATGCAGAATAGAAGAACAGGATCGTGAAGTTAGTTGTTTGGAGAAGATATCCCTATAACAATGATTCCTATTCCGTCATGAGAGAGCCGATCATGAATCAAACTTGGTAACAATTGATATTTGATAACTCACTTCATTGTCATGTAATTTGACTGATCATTTTGTCTATTTTGTTACAGGATGGACAATGAGTATGTGATTATTCGATTGCACCGCAAGGGACGTTTCACAAAGAATAAGTATCTTGATGGCTTACATGAGACTTTTGAGGAAGACCCTGACAGGTTTTCCTACCCAGTGCTGATGGAGTTTGTTAAAGAAATGAAGTACAAGGAGATTGGAGGCATATATGTCATAAACAATGGCTGGAAACTGGTGTCAGATGATCAAACTCTTGGTAAATATACTAACAGGAAATCGAGCTTGATTTTTACATCGACCGCATGTCGACAAAGCTATACCAGCAATGAAACAAATGCAACCACATGTGATTGTAAGGCCAAGACCAAGCCCTCTTAGAACTAAGGAAAAGAAAGCCGAGAAACGGACTTTTGTGACACTACGAGTCTTGAAAGATGAAGGGTTTGAATGATGACAAGGAAAGGAGAATTAGCACAAGGAAGAAACTAAAGTTCGGTGATCTGATGCAAGTACTCCCGGGAGGAATTGTTAGGTTTATCGGATAACTTAACAAGGTTCGAGTCACCGGTCCAGAGACAAAGACAGCTGGTGAGGAATTGGGAAAAGATGTTGAAGGTGAAGGATGTAATGATTATGAAATAAGAAGGAATGAGAATCTTGCGAAAAATAAAGCAAAGTTTAAAGAACTTGGATTGGTCCCAAGTAAGCCTGCTGAGAGTTGTCAAAAGGACAAAGGCAAATGCAAGGAAGCAAATGACAATGCAAGTGAAAGTGAGTACCTCCCAAATAATAATGATGCTGAACCTGAACAACAAAGTGACCATGAGGATGATAATGTCACTTCAAAGGTATGTTTTGCTTAATTTAAGCATCCATTCATGTTTATAGTCATGCTGGTGATTGTGAATATTAAAATTTGTAGAGAACAAAAAAGGTCAGGAGATAGAAAGTTGAGATCGGTGCCGGCCCAAAAACTCGTTCTCGAGCTACTAAACTTCCAGATTCATCCAAAAACAAGAAAGCGGTTGCGGGCGCAACTTCATTTTCTGTAGAGGTATATTTATTTTTGCACACTTGTTTATCACGCGTATGATGGTTTCGTGTTTGTGTGTGAGGAATTACGATACTTGTTTAAAATCAAAATATAACTGAGCTGAGAAGTTTTTGTTGATATTGTTTATAATCTTCCTTTGAAGGTCAATAATGCACAAGTGGAATCTGCACCAGTGGTTTCTCTAAAAGAGAAGCTAAAAAATCTGAGAGAAGGTCCTGGTTCAATGACGGCATACTTGGAGTTACGGGAACGTGAAAAACTACAACTTCAAATGGAAATTCCGCGGGCAGAGTCTCAAACACAAAATTTGCAGTCACAGTCCGGTAATTTAACTTGTATAATATCTTGTGTCCTTCAAATGGTAAGTTAGCGGGCTGCTCTGTTTTTAGGAGTTACTTGTTTAAAGAATCTATTTTTATTCTTGATTAGGCACTTTAGAAATTTGTTTTTAGATATTTGATTAATGGTAATTTATCTCATATATCAAAAAATGGATAATAAAATTGTCAAAACAAACACAACTTTTAATGTGACTTTTGGCTAAAAATATCAAATTTCTTGTTAAAAGTAATTAAGTCGGTCATTGCTACTAGTTTCATATAAGATTTAACTCTTATGTTTACGTATGAGAAAAATCATAACCTGAGTAATATTATCTTGATTAATATTTGTATTAATGCCTATAACCAGATGAATTTGTATTTCTACTCTCGCTTTTAGCGCAAGGCCCTACATCATTCTGTTGTCAAATTGTTGGATCACATATTCAATTTATTATTTGCATTCATTCTTTAATTTGAGTAATGGTGATTAAGATAATTGGTGATGTATTTGCATTCATTCTTCGGTACATGGTCCTGCATCATTGGATTGTTATTTTATTGCTAACTGAAACAACCAAATATTCTACTCTATATATACGGTGCGTTCTTGTTTTTTTCTTTTAAGTTATATTCATATTGAACACTAAATCCATATCATTTGTTTAGTTTTATGTTGTGTCGTGGGTGCATTTGATGGAAAACAACTGCAGACTACTTGTCTGTTTTGTACGTTTTTTTTATCAACATGGTTGTCATGGCAGACTACTCGTCGTGATTTATAGATCGAATGCCTGACTTCAAATATGTAGAATTACATGCAAAGTCCTGACTTCAAATATGTAGATCGAATGGAAGGCCTGACTTCAAATATGTAGACTACATGTCATGTCTATTTGGAAGGCCTGACTTCAAATATGTTTGTCAAAGGCCTGACTTCAAATATGTAGACTACTCGTCGTGATTTATCAACATGGTTGTCATGGCAGACTACTCGTCGTGATTTAAACTTAACACGCAAAGCACGAACATTTGAAATTTTCTCTAAATTACTATATAAAGAAGATAGTGCGTTCTAATTATTATTAGTTTTCAGTTGATCCACCTATTGATGAAGCTCTGAAAAGAAAACGAGGTAAGACCAAAATGATTCATGTTCATAACAGAGCAGAGAGAAAAAGGATCACCCTCAATTATCTAAACCAGCCTATATCGGATGAAGGCAAGTTACTATCTGAATTTAGCAGCTTTTTGGGGACAACTGTTAGGCAATTTGTGTCTCTTACTTGTGCCAATTGGCATCAAGTTCCTGAAAAGGAACTGTTATGGGAGTATGTCAAGGTAAAATATGTTCATATGTCAAAATCTCGCAACATTTGGTTTATATATTCCTGTTTATGCACTTTGTGTAATTTTATGTAGGGCAAGTACATCGTTCCCGAAGATGCTAAACCGTGGGTTCAAAAAACGATGAGTGATCAGTTTAGGAGCCACAAAAGTCGAATTAAGAGAGACCATTACAAACCTTATCATACAGATGAAGAGAGGTTGGCACACAGGCCTGAGGAGGTTCCTCTTTCAGATTGGAAGATTCTTTTGAAGTATTGGGGTGACGAAAAAGTTCAGGTAATGGATTTAAATTCAATGAAGTATTGACATAGAGAAAGTGCAATGCTACTTGCATATAAAACATAGAACAGTCATGTAATCAGTATATAGTGAAACTTCTAGAGAATATAATTTACCTTCTCTGATCCTTAGATTGTGCATGTGGTGGTCTAAATGTTGTTGCCACCTTCAACTTTTTCCAGCTCAAATATTCTATGTAGTTTCTCACAACTTTTTCCAGTATACTCGGATTAAATTTAGTATGAAAAATGTTGATGATAAATGTTCCCTTTTTATATAGGAAATTGCAGAAAGGAATTCAGAGGCACGGAAAAAAATTACGGAGACGCATACTACTGGTTCCAAGAGTTTCGCCCAAATTTCCCACAACCTGGTAATGCATTTTTGATCTAATTTTATGAAGATATTAATGTAGTTCTAGTACTAGCAGGATGAATTCAGCATTAATGTAGTTAATGCTGCTAGCAGGATGTATTAATCTAATTTTATGAAGATATTAATGTAGTTTTTACATGTTAAATTTGTTGAATTCAGCATTAATGTAGTTAATGCTGCTAGCAGGATGTATTAATCTAATTTTATGAAGATATTAATGTAGTTTTTACATGTTAAATTTGTTGAATTCAGCATTAATGTAGTTAATCTTTTGCTAGCGAGATGTATTAATCTAATTTTATGAAGATATTAATGTAGTTTTTACATGTTAAATTTGTTGAATTCACAACTTGAAAAACTTAAAAACTTGAAAAAACTCGTGGCGATGGTGATCCGATTACGAGGAAGAGCTGGTTAAAATATCTGATGCTGATGTATATATAGCGACTCGTAAAAGAAAAGATGACCGCGAATACAAGTTACCCGAGGAGGTGCTTAAAACGGTTAAGGATAAAATTGTAAGTATTAAATGAATATTTTCCACTGTTGATGATATTGTTTATTGTATTTATTTTTGAATCAAATGTTCTTTTCTTTTTACAGGCCGATGTTGAGAAAGTTCTACAAAATGAAGGTGCTGAAGCTGCTGATAAATTGGTTCATGGTGGTAAGGAACATGGCCCATCTTACCTGATTGGGAGGCTTATTCGAAAAAAGGAACCAAAGTCGAAGACTTGACATCATCATGTACACCGTCCGTCATAGTTCCGGATCGGTTGGTGTCGACCTAACTACTAAGATCGGGGCTCAACTTGAGCAAGAGATGGATGAGAAACTTAACCAAAAATTCGAGAAATGATGAAAATGTTGGTGATAAGAATCAGTTAAAGTGCACATTGAGGACTCGAGAAATCGGTAGAAGTGTCCCATGGAGATGACAATGTCGATCGTTCATTTTACACTATGCTAAGTAACCTAAGTAGCTTTTGTTATATTTTTCGATTGAGATGGCATTACTTGTTGGTACTTAGCTTTTAAACGGTACTTAAGGCTAGATGGTATTTAAGTCTTATTTTGGATGGTTGGTTTATGTAGTAGATGTATTAGAATGGCTTGTGGATTTATGTAGTTATTTCGGATGGTTTATGTATTTGGATGGTTGTTTGATAACCTTTTATGTATTGGTATGTTTGAATTTATTTTTAATGGGTAATTCTATTTTTAAATACCATATGTTGATTTTTAGTATTTAGAGTGTTGGTAAAAGACCTGTGAAAATGTAGCCATTGATCCCAAAAATATACCTTTACGTGTTACAGTAGTACTAAACAGGTGTAGCCATATGTCTACAGCTATACTTTTAATGGTGTCACCACATAGATAACAGTGTTGGCATAGATCTACAACAACACATCGTAAGGTGTAGGAACAGAACAAAAAAGTGTTGGCATAGGGGTCTACAGCTACACTTTTCCTCGGTGTTACGAGAAACTATAAAAGTGTTAGCGTAGACCCCTATGGTAGCGGCCATTTTTGTAACACCCTAAAATTTGATCAAAGTGTAGCCGTAGCCTGTTTTTTTTCTTTTACCAACACTTTTTGGGCTGTGAACACACTTTTTTAGGTGTGACTGAAGCCCATATATGGCGTAGTGTTAGCAGAGGCGAGATAACTCTTTCCGTAAGACAATTTTGCCCCCGTATAAGAGCAGACGACTCAGGCAATATGTCCCCAAGATACAACTGCTATTTGTTTCTGAGTTAGGTGCTCTCCAAAACTCAGAACTCCGGCGAACGTTCAAGTGCTGGAAACTGGGCACGAAACAAGAGGGAAATATGCTTCAATATGAGGTATGCTTGTATTTTTCTATGTTCTGATTGTATGAAATGAAATGCATAAGACCCCCTTTTATAGGGTCCAATTCCACTCCATCAGGTGGGGAGTTACAACAAATTAAAGTGCCATTAATTCTCTTTAATCCTCCAGCTCAGGAGTTACAACAAATTAAATCTCCATAATGTGGGGAGTTACAACAAATTAAAACTCCATAATTCTCATTTAATTTGGACGTTACATTATGGAGTGTGAAGAGTCATATTCCAGAAGCTAAGTTCTCAACCTGCTTCTTTTCAGACGAGACCAAATTCCAGATCAGATAGGTTCCGAATGCATGTGTTCCAGATCGACAGTCCCGAGATCGGACAGTGTCGATCGATAGGTCCCAGATCGAGCAGTCGATCGACAGTCCCAGATCGACGGAGTCCCAGATCGAGGCGAGTCCCAGATCGACGAGTCCCGGATCGACAGTCCCAGATCGACGGAGTCTCGATCGAGACAGTCCCGAGATCGAGGCCGAGATCGAGGCAGTCGATCGACAGTCCCAGATCGAGGTGTTCCAGATCGAGACGGAGTCCCAGATCGAGACAAGTCTCGATCGCATGTGTCCTAGATCAGACAAGTCCGATCAGACAGGTCCGATCAGACAGGTCAGATCAGACAGGTCAGATCAGATAGGTTTTCAAACCTCGTTAACTCTTCACCTTTTCAATTAAATGGCCAACTTTAATCATTTATTTCTCACTCATCGGAAATCGGTTTTGAGAAAATGAAAATCCTACGTTCATCTTCTCGAAGCGTAGATTCACAATTTATTATTTAATTCCCAAGAATTAAATATTTTGTCATTATTAAATTGGTTTTAAATTGAGTTAAAACTCATTTTTCTAAAACCAATTTCCAACAATCCCCCACATGAGTGGAAATAAATGCATGCATGAATGCAAACTCACATACCCAGTTTCCGTAAAACACTGCTGCATGGGGAAAGGTAGTTTGTGGCTTTGAACCTTCCTTAGTAAAATATCGTCGGATATACCGGCGGCTTAGTGGACATTGTGCCTTGAACTAATCCTCCTTGGTGTATACCGAGTCAACGACACTTACACAACAATGTCTCAACACCTTCCGTTCTCATAGTTGTGTCCGTTTTGGCCATGGACAACATCTTGGTTTCCTAAGTATTTATTCGAGGCGGCCCGTCCTCACACTTAGATAGGTGGTCTCCTTTTATAAAGTACCCTGCAATACTTCTCCTTTCCAAGGACAAGGAACCATTAAAAGTCTAGAGACTTAACCTCACCACAATCACAGGACTTAGCACTTATTCTGCTCTATAGGGATGGATTTATTATAAGCGCTTTTCAATAGAACTTTCATAATTTTGTTTTCCCATTGAACCAAGTTTCTGGGATCTCCAATCTTTCAAGGTTGGGTTACCACTATGATTGTTCTTTCAAGATGTGGATTTTAACCCCATTCCCTCTAGCAGTTTATGAAATTGATCTCTATTCAGACCTTTTATGAGTGGATCCGCCAAATTAACATTTGACCTCACATAGTTAATAGATATAACTCCATTTTTGATCAATTATCGCACGGTATTATGTCTCCGACGAATGTGTCGAGACTTACCATTATACATAAGGCTCTGTGCTCTTCCAATTGCAGCTTGGCTATCGCAATGGATCATAACACTAGGCACAGGCTTTTTCCAGCATGGAATATCCTCAAGAAAGTTACGGAGCCATTCAGCTTCTTCTCCAGCTTTATCTAGAGCCATAAATTCAGATTCCATGGTGGATCGGGCTATACAAGTCTGCTTGCTTGATTTCCAAGATATAGCTCCACCCCCAATAGTAAATACATACCCACTTGTAGAGTGAGAGTCTTTCGTGTCTGAAATCCAATTAGCATCAGTATATCCTTCCAAAACTGCAGGATAATTACTATAATATAGCCCATAACATAGGGTGTACTTTAAGTATCTTAAAACCCTAGTCAGTGCATTCCAGTGCTCTTTACTCAGATTACTCATGAACCTGCTCAACTTATTTACAGCAAATGCCAAGTCTGGTCGTGTACAATTTGTAATGTACATCAGGCTTCCGATTACTCTTGAATATTCGACTTGAGCCACTAGATCACCTTTGTTCTTACTTAAGTGAATACTAGTATCAACAGGTGTTTTAACAGGTGGGCTGTCAAAAGCGTTAAACTTCTTGAGCACTTTCTCAACATAATGAGATTGTGATAAGAAGATACCTTCTGACTTTCTGATAATTTTAATTCCAAGAATTAAATCAGCTAAACCCAAATCCTTCATGTCGAAGTTTCTACTTAACATCCTTTTTGTATTCACAATTACTTCATTGCTACTACCCATGATCAACATATCGTCTTCATATAGACAAACTATGACAAATGACTCTGATGTGCCTTTAATATACACACATTTGTCACATTCGTTGATCTTGAATCCATTTTCCAACATAATTGTGTCAAACTTCATATGCCATTGTTTAGGAGCTTGTTTTAGTCCATATAATGACTTCAACAGTATACACACTTTCTTTTCCTGACCAGGCGCAATGAAACCTTCAGGTTGTTCCATATAAATTTCTTCTTCTAGTTCACCATTCAAGAATGCAGTTTTCACATCCATTTGATGAATTTCAAGATTGTGCAATGCAGCAATAGCAATAAGCACTCGAATGGAAGTTATTCTGGTTACTGGTGAATATGTATCGAAGAAATCATAACCTTATTTCTGTTTAAACCCTTTGGCAACAAGTCGGGCCTTAAACTTGTCTATCGACCAGTCATCTTTGTATTTCCTCTTTAGGATCCATTTACATCCTAAAGGCTTACATCCTGGCGGAAGTTCAACCAGTTCCCAAGTAGAATTTTACATGATGGAATCCATTTCACTATAAATAGCTTCCTTCCAAAAAGGAGCATCAGGACTAGCATAAGCTTCCTGTATAGTCTTTGGATCATCATCAACTGCAAAAGTCTCAAAGTCAGGACCAAATGACTTAGTCTTTCGAGCTCTCTTACTCTTTCTTGGCTCTTCATTTATAGTATTTGAACTACTTGCAGTTTCAAGAGTTCTTTTGTTTGAGTTTGTCACAATCCTTTCTTTACAAGGATAAACATTTTCAAAGAAAATGGCATTTCTTGATTCAATGACAGTTCCTTCATGCATATCAGGAATTTCAGATTTATGAATCAGATATCGATATGCACTACTGTTGTATGCATAACCTATGAATATGCAATCAACTGTCTTTGGACCGATTCTTACTTGTTTTGGTTCAGGTACATCAACCTTTGCCAAACACCCCCACATTTTAAGATATTTGAAAGAAGGCTTGCGCCCTTTCCATAACTCATACGGAGTTTTATCTTTCCCTTTGTGTGGAACTTTATTTAGAATGTGGTTAGATGTAAGAATAGCTTCCCCCCACATGTTCTGCGGCAACCCTGAGCTTATTAATAAAGCATTCATCATTTCTTTCAGGGTTCGATTTTTCTTTTCGGCAACTCCATTTGACTGAGGAGCATAAGGAGCAGTCGTTTGATGAATTATGCCTGAATCAGCACATAATTGTTCAAACGGTGCTACATACTCACCTCCTCTTTCACTTCGGACTGCTTTTATTTTACAGTTAAGTTGATTTTCAACTTCATTTTTATACATCTTAAATGCATCAATTGCTTCATCTTTGCTTCTCAAAAGAAACATATAGCAATATCATGTGCAATCATCTATAAAAGTGACGAAGTATTTTTTACCTCCTCTAGTTTGCACAAATTTTAAGTCACACACATCAGTGTGAATTAATTCTAGAGGACTAGTATTCCTTTCCACTGAATGAAAAGGCAATTTAGCCATTTTGCTTCAACACATACTTCGCATTTCTTATTAAGTTAAACATGGATTTTGGGAATTAATTCTAGATTAATTAGTCTTTTAATTGATTTTAGACCAACATGTCCCAATCTAGAATGCCATAAATCTGAACACTCGAGCAAGTAAACAGAAGAAGGAGCATTATTATTATTATTTTTGTTCTTGCCTTCACGGCTTACAGGCATCACATTCATTTTGAATAATCCCCTGTCAAGATAACCTCGACCAAGGAACATTCCAAACTTGCTCATAATAAATTTTTCAGACTCAAAAACTAGTCTAAACCCATGACTAACTAGTAAAGAGCCTGAAACTAAATTTCTTTGGACGTCTGGGACATGCATCACATCCTTAAGAAGGAGCTCCTTTCCAGAGGTCAGCTTTAAGACCACGTTCCCCACACCTGCAATCACAGAAGAAGCAGAGTTTGCCATATGCAATTTCCTACCATCAGTAACAGTGTAGGAAGAGAACATGTCTTTTTCAGAACAAACATGACGAGTAGCCCCAGTATTAACGTACCAGGCGCGGTGATTCTCCACCATATTGGTTTCAATCACCATGGCTGAGACCTACTCGTCCAGCTCCTCAACCATAGCTGACAGCTCCAGATCTGGCATGCCAACATCGCCATGTTCAACCACATTGGCAACTCGTTTGCCTTTGTTTTGCTGACCAGTTGAACTTATTGGCAAGTGACAATCTTTTGCCTTATGGTTTGGTTTACCACAATTGTGGCAATTTCCAGTGAATTTCTTTGTCTTAAACGGCTTTTTCCCTTTATCCTGAACATGGTTCAGTTTCCTCTTTTTGCTAGAGGACCCATGTTCAAGCAAATTTACTTTGGCCTCCATAGGGCCTCTCTTGAACTTAGAATCAGATTTTCGGTTGTCTTCCTCAATTCTGAGTCGAACAACCAAATCCTCTAAGCTCATTTCCTTTCGTTTGTGTTTCAGGTAATTTTTGAAGTCCTTCCAACTAGGAGGCAACTTCTCAATTACCGTTCCCACAACAAACGGTTCAGGAAGGATCATTCCTTCAGCATTGATTTCATGCACAATTAATTGAAATTGTTGGACTTGTTCGATAACGGTTTTGTAGTCCGTCATCTGAAAATCCAGGTAGCGTCCGATCACAAATTTCTTGGCACCAGCATCATCGGTTTTATACTTTTTCTCCAAAGAATTCCAAAGCTCTTTGGAAGTCTTGATTTGACTGTACACGTTGTACATAGAATCCATCAGCCCATTCAATATTGTATTACGGCACATAAAGTCGCCATTAAACCATTGATCGTAAGCAAAATGCTTCGTACGATCAGTTTCCGTCTCACTGACCACAGGAGGATCATCCTTGAGGTAAACAGCAAGTCCTAGGGTAGTGAGATAAAATAGCATCTTTTGCTGCCATCTTTTAAAATCAACACCCAAAAATTTCTCGGGTTTCTCAGCCTGAACTGCAATGGTAGGTGCTTTGGCAATGTGCATGTGGCGGCAAAGATCGATCGGTCGCCATTGGAAATTACAGAGAAAATAAATGAGAAATTATCTTACGATTGTTGGTTCCTCTGTGAATTTCCAACAATGTAATTACAATAAAAATTACAAATAAGGCAACCTAATACAATCTAAATAAATTAAAAACTGAATTGAAAATTACAACTTTAGCAAAGGCGAGATAACTCTTTCCGTAAGACAATTTTGCCCCCGTATAAGAGCAGACGGCTCAGGCAATATGTCCCCAAGATACAACTGCTATTTGTTTCTGAGTTAGGTGCTCTCCAAACCTCAGAACTCCGGCGAACGTTCAAGTGCAGGAAACTGGGCACGAAACAAGAGGGAAATATGCTTCAATATGAGGTATGCTTGTATTTTTCTATGTTCTGATTGTATGAAATGAAATGCATAAGGCCCCCTTTTATAGGATCCAATTCCACTCCATCAGGTGGGGAGTTACAACAAATTAAAGTGCCATTAATTCTCTTTAATCCTCCAGCTCAGGAGTTACAACAAATTAAATCTTCATAATGTGGGGAGTTACAACAAATTAAAACTCCATAATTCTCATTTAATTTGGACGTTACATTATGGAGTGTGAAGAGTCATATTCCAGAAGCTAAGTTCTCAACCTGCTTCTTTTTAGACGAGACCAAATTCCAGATCAGATAGGTTCCTAGCAGACGAGTTCCAGATCGACAGTCCCGTGATCGACAGTCCAGATCGACAGTCGGATCGAGATAGGTCCCAGATCGACGGGTCCCAGATCATACAGTCCCAGATCGAGCAGTCCCGTGATCGACAGTCGATCGGAGCAGGTCCCAGATCGACGAGTCCCAGATCGACAGTGTCCGATCGATAGGTCGATCGACAGTCCCGGATCGACAGTCTCGAGATCGGGGACAGTCCCAGATCGACAGTCGATCGACAGTCCCGAGATCGACAGTTCCAGATCGAGATAGGTCCCAGAGCATGAGTCGATCGACGGAGTCTCGAGATCGACAGTCCCAGATCGCATAAGTCCGATCAGACAGTCGATCGACAGTCGAATCGATAGGTTTTCAAACCTCGTTAACTCTTCACCTTTTCAATTAAATAGCCAACTTTAATCATTTATTTATCACTCACCGGAAATCAGTTTTGAGAAAATAAAAATCCTACGTTCATCTTCTCGAAGCGTAGATTCACAATTTATTATTTAATTCCCAAGAATTAAATATTTTGTCATTATTAAATTGGTTTTAAATTGAGTTAAAACTCATTTTTCTAAAACCAATTTCCAACATTAATTTGGCTTAGAGGTGTTCACGGTTCTGGTTGAACTGCATAAGCGAATGTCTGAAACCGTGAACATTGGAACCAGAACTGTGGTTAACGGTTCAGAGTAAGAACCTTGACTGACCCCCCACACCTAGGTGTGGCTCCAGTTTGGACATTTTCAAAATCTTGGATCATGATCAGCTGCTCCCCCCCTCCACCCTTCATTTGTCAATTTCATATTTAATTTTGTTTCATTCACTTGATTTTTTCATTTTTTTCACTAAATGGATACGAGGTTTTGGTGAAAGAAACAACAAACACTTCATATTTGAGCCGATGGTTCAAGAAAAGTCTCAAGCCATCCGGTCGATCTGACTTCAATTGGGGATGTATGTTTTTCTACAGCGAGTAAACGGGACCAAAATCGACAGTTCCAGCCGTTTGAACACGTCTGATTTGGCATGAGTAGGTTGTTCTCGGTTCGGTTCGGTCCGGGTATTGTCTTCCCGGGTCTGGACCATTAAGGTATCGAATATTGCCGGTTTCGGTCTTTACTGATTTCGGGTCTCAACTTCAATACTTGTATCTGGACCGCTAATATTTCGGGTGAGTATCGGTCCCGGGTATTTCGGGCGGGTTCTCGAGTATTTTGGATCGTTAAAACCCCTAATCACCAAAACCTCATAATCGAAACAAGAATGGGGTTTTTTTTTCAAATGTTTGCTAAGGAAATTAAGAGATAAGGTCTTTTATGTTGAACTTATATTTGGAAAACGATTACTTGAAATAAAACAGAACAGTGAATGAAAATTATTATTTATCTAAATCCTGTAAAAAATTGGTTAGCAAAATAGAAATTTGTCGATCACGTAAACGAATGGAAGAGTCGTTGTTGAGTCCAGAATATCTGTCTCCTTAAAACAAATTCGCCCTCACCACGGTGTATGACGTCTGCCTCCCAGGATAAAACAACAGCTCGATGCAGTGAACCGATGATCCGCTGCACCCTCAGCGAATTAGAACAACTATGTATACTATCACCGACTCAAAGAAGACGAAAAACGAAGAAGGAAAAAACTGACTGAAAAAGGCTTTCGAAAATCGTACGTATGAAGTGAAAAAAATGAGCTCCTCAAGCCGGGTATTTATAGGTGAAGGCTGGAGGAGGTTGTGTGCTGGAGGAACTCTAAACCGATCAGGATTGGTATCTCAATACTTATCCAGATCTGTTTAATTCGATAATTATCAATTAAATTGATATTTATCCGGATCCGAAAAATTCGGAATTTATAATTGAGGTGTTTCAGTAAAATAAATTTACTGAGATATTTCGCCCAAATCGCCATTCGATCGAGCCGAGCCGAGCCGGCCGGCCGAACGGACGGCGGCGCGCGCGCGTGTGTGTGCGCGAGGGGCGCCTAGTCACACATCCATCCATGTCTCTCTTTTTTGAACAAGGCTTTGTCCACATCTCCTTATATACTCACAATTTTCCCCTTCTTTTTCCAATGTGGGATAGCATCCCAAACCTATTTGTAAAGGGTTCACTTTGGAACATTATATCTCATTGATACCCTACGTATGTCAACTAAGTCCCGACTTTAACTTGTAGTTGAGCCCACTCAAAATTTCCTCTCAAGTGGGCTGTTCAAAACAACCCATTTTCCTTCATTTTTCCAATATTTTAAACTTATTTTTTCTTTATGTACTAATACCTTATACAGTATTTTGTACGATATATGTTTACGAAAAATTACCAGTTTTTTTACCGGGTTAACGGTTTCGGTTCTTACTTCGGTACTAGTATTCGGACCACTAACTTTTTGGGTGAGTATTGCTCTGAGATATTATCGTGCGGTTCTCGAACGGTTCTCGAGTATACTTATATCGTTAACAGCCCTAGACATGAGCGGTGACATTTTATCAATCCACATTATTATTATTATCATTAACGAGACTTTAATTTCCTATAAGTTTATTGTAAGGACTTTTCTAAAGTTGACTAATTAATTAATTGATCCGAATACAGTTGTGAAGTAGTTCACAAGTCAAAAAATGCAAAAGCTGGTAGAATCCATAAGCAAGTAATTGTTCAAAAGTCTGCAAATTCTCTTCAATTTTGATTTGCAAATCTACTATATAATTTGGCAATATATATCTGGCAGATAAGTTTCTTAACCGGCAAATAATTATATTGTTTTCAAGAGATTGACGAAATATATGGGTTCGAGTGATTTTTTTTTTAAAATATTGTACGTCATAAGTTATTATAAAATAATAAGGGGTTGGCTAAATATACCAACCCCTTCTACTAAGTATACCAACTTAGTAAATTTTTTTTTTTTTTTTTTTTTTTTTTTTTTTTTTTTTTTTTGCTTTTACCCCTCCCTCCCCTCCACCCCCATCGCTTGCCATGCATTTTTTATTGTGAACTTTTTTGTTAGTTTTTTTTTTTGTGGTTAGTTTTTTACTTTTTTTTTGTCATTTTTAAAAATAGATAAATACAATTATAATAATACCAAAAAAATTGTGTAAAAATATATTATTTAAATAGATAAATATTATACATCATGTTTATTAAATACATTACGTAAGATAATACCAAAAAAATAGAGAAGTACAATTATGATAATACAAGAAAAAAATTAATTCTTTCACGACATGTAGTGCAAAAGTTCATTATACAAATTTTGCCGATTTATATACGGGAAGGCCCATGCCGGGTCATAATTGTAACGAAACCATTGCGGATGGTTAAGAGGTAATGGGGAATTTTCTTGTAATTCTACTTGGACGTAGTGGTTACTGACCAATGCCATCGCACCTATATTATGTTGTTGTGATCGTGGCGGACTAGACCAAAGTGGTAAGCACAGTGTACTGGATGAGTCGCTTAAAAAAATAACAGCAATGTCAAACCGTGAAGCAATTAGTAAACCAGTCATTGGCATAATCATCCATTTATCGGTGCACGAGCGGGTTCTTGGAGACTCAATGTGTACTGCAGTCGTGCTATATCAACAGCTCTGAATATGTCTTTGTATACGTTATAGTGCATAACTAACTCGTTTAATAATTCCATCCGGATTTGAAAATACTGATGTTGACTTAATCCCAAGAACGTAGCCACCGCTCTAAACCCACAATTTCCATCTCCCTCTACATCATTTACCTGCGTGATGTAAGGACGAAAAATTTTTGGAATTTTTTCTAGAATATAAGAGTTATCCGAACTCTCGAACTCATCTGGGATCTCGTTCAAGTCTATCACGTATGAACTCTCGAACTCATCTGGGACCTCATTCAAGTCTATCACTGGTTTCTTGTTCAAGTCCATCACGTATGAATTATGTCTCGCTGGTTCCTTAATCGAATCTGACCCAACAAAATTTGGTATGCTTAAACAAGATCTACGAGAATCTTGATGAACGGGATCGATATCCCTTTTTTGTTGTGGTTTCTTTAAGCTTGGTTAGTCACGAGTATTTTTGAACTCGAGGTACTTGAATGTCGGTTGAAGTTCGGTCCATGATATCCTTTAGATTTCTTAACAAACTTTATTTCACACCTTGTGACTGCTTTTAATAGTTTTCTTTAATATGTTCTAGTTCACCGTCACAACTAATATCATCATTTTGCACGAGATGTTGACGGTGAAATATCTAGCTTCCTCAAAAGATATCAATCGAATCGAGGAATATACTTACCCGTACTTATATACATTGAAAGTTCGCAAGCACATGGTAACCCACAACTGTTGCGAAGTCGACAATCACGGTTTGAGGAGTCTAATCAAGATCCTTCCATCGTTTATGTTCTCCAAGAATTATATCGAGAGCTTCATTTGAAACAAAACCACGCAATAGTTTGAAGCACCGAATGTTGTGTTGATGAATGCGGACAATTACGCTTTTTCTAAGCTTTCTTTAATTGATGTAAGTTGCGTGCACTATTCGATCAATACAACCGAAATCTATCCAAACTAGACTTTGCGTAATTCAAATATTTTTAACTTCGCATGCCGGCTCTCAACTCTATTGGTTGTGTTATTTCCAAAGTTGAGATCTTTGGTCAATCCAGAATGACACAAACATTTCCTTGTATTTGTTCAACCAACTCTCATTTACGTAATTTAAAACACCGAAAGTAACGTAAATTTGGATGAGAAAATATATAAGAAAAAATAACTTTGGGACATAGAAAAATAAATATTAAATGTGAAATATATAAAACATACGTGGATATTTTATCAACAGTGATTGAAGTCGCATGTAGTTTTCTGTATAAGCTGCACGTGTTGCGGAATCCTCTAGTAACTTCCACAATGAAAGAAATGATTCCCAATCATTTGGTGACCTAATAGATGGCCTGCAATTCTTCAAAATATTTGTACTAATGTGCCATCTACAAAGTAATTGAGCAGCATTCGGGAAGACTTTTTGCATGCATTCATTAGAGCCAACTCCGTCTCAGAACTATAACACGTGGGTGCATGCACTTGTCTAGTGTCGACTTTAGACAATTTAATGCCCATGTATAGTTAACCTCCCTTTCATTAAGCATAAAGACGAAAGCTATGCAAAATGTCTTCTTTGTTGAAGTTACGCCAACAATTTCAACAAAAGGCATATTATACTTGTTCGTTTTGTACGTGGCATCTATCATCAATACGTGTGGAAATGCGCGCCAAATATCAAATGATGTTGGATGAACGAAGAATAAATTTTCAGCTCGTTTGAAATACTTGTAGAAAACTCATAAACATAACCATTAGAATGCAAAAGGGACAGGAGAACCTGCATTGGAGATTTGCCTACTTGCTCGACCATGCGGATTTTATTGCGTGCATTGTAAATAGTTTTGAGTGTGGACACATTATTTACATTCCGCTGCTTTAGTATTGATAAAATATCGCGGGGCGCCACATTCATCATTGTCAATTGCACCAAACTATATTCATCCTCGGATAATCGCTTTGCATATGGATGCCCCTCCATATACATGCGAGTTGATGGTTATGTTTATCACATATCACCCTTAACCTCCACGAATCATATTCATCTAAATATTTTCCTTCTAATTCAAATGGACAATTACTTTTTTTGGTACCAGAAACTTTACTTGAATCCTTAACTTTATAGTCGCCGCCACGATCACATATGAGTACAACTTTATACACGAAACCACAACGTTTCTTATTTGATCTTTTTTTGACGATGAAAACACCTAGAGAGTGCGCCATGTTTTGTACCCAATCCATCAATTCTTCACGAGGCCCGAACACCTAAAAATAAATTGCAAGTGTATAAAAAATCGACATTTATAAAAGATTAAAACCATATAATTGTACCTGATTAGTGGCAAATTCTGGCGTCATCGTGAAAAATCCAGCATCTTCAGTTAAATTATTTTCGTTAAAAATCGACATTTGTGGACGTAGATGTATATGTGTGTTTAGTTGTGTGTATCCATGATGTGTGTGCAATATCTCCTATATATAGAGTTGTGTGTGTGTGTTGGGGAAGAAAATAAATGAGAGTCCAGGCACCCCCTGTCTTTGTCACCCACATAGTAATTAGCTGTCAATGCACTCACGGGGTCATTAGCTGTCAATGCACTCACGGGGTCATTAGCTGTAATTGGGTCATTAGCTATCACGCTTTTGGTATAAAAAAAGCGTTCACTGACGGACTATCACTTTATGTGAACAGAAAGTCAACTCTAAAGAGCTAAACTCTCCAGTCCTGGGTGCCACCCCTCTCGCGGTCCAAGAAACCGACATACTATTAATTTTTTAAGTTAAAAATATTTTATTTTTAAGTCAATTCCCAACCCCATGTGCGGATCACTTTATTTTTTTTAACTTCATTGACTTTTTCTTGGTATATTTAGTACTACCCAATAATAAACAATAAAAAGGGTATTTTCTTTCTATGTTCGAATAATTTTACAGAATTTCTTGCACCGTGAAGATGTTTTTTTCTTAATTTTATATAATTTGTGTTGGGGTATAAGGGTTTATTATGGAGAACCGGATTTTCAATGGATCGTGTAAACACTTTCCGAACTGATATTTCTACCCTATACACGGGTTACAAGACTTAGAAAGAGAGAGAGCTCAGAAAAGGGTGTGTTTAAGACTCAATAGGAGAGCCTTATTTATACATGTCGGATTAGGGTTACATTAGGTCGATTTTTAGGGTTTACGAGAGTGGCGCCGTCATTAGTGATCCGAAATTAGAGTTGACGGATGGTTTACCAAAATTGACATAATTAGTCAATTTTACCATAGTCTCCCTCTAAAATTCAGAAATATCACTAAATCCCCAGTCTAAATTTCCGAAGGGGCTCTGCCCCATGGACCCCGCTAGGAGCGCTACCCCTAGACCCCGTCACCGGGGCGCTGCCCGGACCCCCGACATTTGGCTGTACCGGCTTATAATTCGATCTTATAGATGTGTGCACTCCGCACATACCCGAACATATATTAGAATACAAATTATAAACCACTTAGCTCACATATTAGTTCCAATTACACAAAATGAATGGTGACACTAAAATCACCAACAATTTGCAATGTAACCGCATCCGTCGGTCAATTACTTGTTGGAAGATTGTTATCTTCCGTCCAACTAAATGTGTCAAATTGGTTGAATTAATTCGACCCAATTTAGCCAAAATTCGATATGGACCCGACCCGACTCAACTACGGTTCGGGCTAGATGAGCATAATTTAGATGGATTCATGGAAATAGATACGAGGCTAACTCTTTCACACGTTTGGGAACTACTTAGGCTCTGTTCTTTTGGACTGAATGAATCTGAACTGAACTGAACTGAATTGAATTGAATTGAACTGAACTGAACTGAACTGAACTGAATGGACCTGAACTGAACTGAAATATATATTAAGGGTAAATAATAATAATAATGGTAAATAATAATAATAATAATAATAATAATCAACAACAACAACGATAATAGTAATATTATTAGTAATAATAACAACAATAATAATAATAATAATAAAAAGAAGTGAAAATCGAATGAATGGACTCGAATCGAATCGAATGGACTCGAATCGAATCGAATCGAATGGACTGAACTAAATCAGGCCGAATGGACTGAATCAATCGAATCAAAATCGAAAAATAAGTCAGCCAAGATAGGGCCTTACTGACCAACGACCAATATAGAAAGGTCCTGGAAAGCATAATTTTACTCCTTTCGGGACATACTCCTATCTGAGTTCCCTCCTTTAACGGCCAAACTGATCTCTTATTGAATTGAAGGGAGTTGGTGTTATCTTTGTTTTTTATCGATGAAAAAGGAAATTCGACTGGACATAATAAAAGTGAATAAACGATTTATGTTGAGAAATATGGCCTATTAGCTCTTGATTTTATATTTATGTGGCAGATGAGATCCTTATAATGCAATATATAGTATGTAGGATAGTATATATATAGAAATCAAAGTGGAGAAAGCGAGAGAATAAAGGAAATTAGTAGTAAGGATATATCAAACAAGATAAAGGCTAGGGAAAAACTTGTTCTTCATTTCATTTTGAATGCCTATTTATAGGCATAAGTATAATGTTTACAAGCTTTAAAATACTGCCACATTAAGGGACACTTAGCAATATACATGCAAATTGCCACATAAGATCCACCTAAATATTACACCACTAGTATAACACTCGTGTAATTACACGGAAACACAAAAAAGAACTCTTATGTAAATATATAATATATAAATCATTCATTATAAATTTCATAATACTTCTTTATAAACTACATTATTTGTTCTGTTTATGATTACACCACATTCTCATCGCAACAAAAGATTTCTAGTCTTTCCTGATATTCACTCTTGATATGGCTACATAAAGCTAACCATGACCGAAACGGGTCTTGGAAGATACATACCGACATGATAGAGCGTTTGTCCTTGACTCTTAAATATAGTCATGGCAAAGCTCATAATAAGTGGGAAACTGACGTATTTGAAATTTAAATGATAATTTGATATCTAACGTGCTTAATATCAATTGTGGAATAAATACTTTACTCTCAAAATTATTCTCCGATTTTTTTTGTTTAATATGGTTACGGATTTGGATAATTATTAATGATGTGACATTGCATAATCCTGATGATTTATCCATATTTTGAATTAGCATAATTGAAACTCTAACTTACGATTTCAAGATGTGATTTGGAATTCTAGAACACCTGATGCTATTCAAAAAAATCCATTGGATATACTTGATTTTAACTTTTAGATATCGCATAAATTTCGCATATACTATCAAAACTGTGATATCTCCACTTGTCTTTTGAAATTATAGACATCACGTAATCGTTTACTATCTCCACAACATCGTCTGTTGGCGCCAAGATTGCTCTTTCTTCAAAAAACTACTTTATGAAAAGTTACTTATAAGTGAATGATAGTGCTATCAACAATGGCTTCAATATGATCTTCGACATTCCGGATTAGTAAATATCAAGAATATCAATCAAGGTTTCTCTATCGACTTCTTCACCCAGCTCACCATCTACAATTTTGAGGATTCATTCGGAGAAGTCCTTAATTTCTTGTAGATGGTGAGATGATATTATTTGTCCAACAATTAATCTCATATTCTTGGTCAGTCTTATGAGTTTGCAATGATGCTAAAGTAAAGAAGAGCTTATACTTGAATAACCGATAGATGCATTGTCCTTTTGTACAACTTCATATGTAGAATTATACTACATAATTGTGGCAAGGGTAATTTTAGTAATATTTAAAATTTAAAAAGCTATTGGAAATACGTAAGAGATTTTGACTTATAGCTTAAAATTAAGCACTTCGCAAACTGCAATAAAAAAAGTAATAGTAGTATATATAATTTAATTACTTGTATGACCTATTATAAATATACCTGTTAAGTTGAAAAACTACATCCAAGTCCTAGCCTTAAAATTGCCAAGAAATTTAACAATTTGGATTGTAATGTAAGAATAGCTTGGATAAATAAAAAAATATATATCAAAATTTTGTCCTAATAAAAAACGATCTTAAAATTTTAGAAAATTATAAAAGAAAAAACTCAATTGATTTGATTAAAGTGAAACGGTATATTTATGCTTATGTGATATTTTTTCAAACATTCAGCTTCATATTTAAGAGTATTAAAGTCTACCCATTTTAAATTAAAAAATAGAAAAAGAGTTGAAGTACTTTTTTTAATTTCTGAAACTTGTATTACAAAAAATCTCGACGGTATTTGGTTGAAGTGAAACTATATGTATATTCATTTTAAAATAGAGTTTGGAATTACAAAGTAAGGAGATTATGACTTATAACTTAAAATTAAGATACATCCCAATTTGCCAAAAAAAAAAGCAGCATCATCGTAGTATATATATAAGTGAATTACTTATATGACTTATTGTAAATATACTAATCACGTGGTTAACTAAGAAAATTATATCCACATCCTAGCCTAATTAAAATTATCCCCATTTTTTAAAAGTAAAAAAATGCCCAATTTTGTTTGTAATATAAGATGAGCCAGGAAAAGTTATAGGGTATTTTTCAGGCATTGAACTTCATATTTAAGAGTACTAAAATCAAGAAATTTTACATTCAAAAGAAGAGAAAAATAATTAGAGTATTTTTAGTAATTTTTGAAACTTGTATTACAGGAAACCTATTTGATATTTGGTTCAGTTGAAACTTTATATCATTTTTATATGATATTATTTTCAAACATTTAACTTAATATATAGAAGTATTAAAGTTGACACATTTTACATTCAAGAGAACACATAAATAGTTGGGCCTTTTAGTAATTTCGGAAATTCGTATTAGAAAAAATCTCAATTCATATCTGATTGTGTTAAACTGTATTTTATGAAATTTCCACGTTCTTTTTTTGTCTTTTTTTTTTTTGCCAAAATGGTTAAAATCATTAAGTATTTAACGATTTCTGTTAAATGGCCAAAAAAGGAGATAATTTAATCTTTATATTTAAAAAAAATATATATAAATTATTTGGATATAATTTAAAATACAAAAGCAAATCCAAAACTTTCAAAAATATATAGTTGATTTCAAAAGTAGATAAATTAACAAATCTTTTAAAACTAAAAAAAAATAAAAAAAATCACTTAAAAACCACTTAAAACGATCAATTTTTGTTTTTAGAAATTCTCTTTGTGCAAAGATGAATCTACGGATTAGTATATTATTATTAAATTTAGTTTCTTATATATTTAGAAATATCTATTTGAGAATTTATAAAATCAGTAATTATATAATTTAGTAGTTATTAGCCTTTTCATTTATTTTGTTATTTTATATTAATTAAATAAGATTTAAAACTAAAATAGACTAATTGATTTATTCCATAGTTTCTTTGATTTATTTATAAATAATAATTAATCAATTGTTTCTACACTTTCAATAATATTTTTTATAAGATTATTTTGATTTATTTAATTGATCAGGACTTCAATTACCTTTTTAATTATATATATTCAACACTTCTTTTGCAATACTTCCAAACATCTTTCATTTAAGTTAATATATATTTTATTGATATACCTAATTATAGTGACTAATTAATTAGTAGAATATATAACATTTTCGCGAGATTTTAGGTTTAAGTTTTTAATATATAGTGTATACTACTATATTAAATTTATCTTTGTTTTGAATTTATATTTTTAATTAATGAAAATATGAAATATTTCTGTAAATATAATCAATTTCTATTTATTCATAATTTATATTCCTTAATTCATAAAAATTAATAAGGTAGGTAGGATTTATTTGTGGTATAATTATAATGTTATTAATACAATGATGATTATGCCAATGATTGATTATGTATCAGCTGAAGCATGAGAGGCTGACACATAAACACACAAAGCACCAGCAAAAGACATGTGGCAGCCGAAGCATGAGAAGCTACCACTTAGGCTCAGCGTATTCTGCATTAGTATATAGAGGAGATACTACCCCTTGGATGTTTATTACACAAAGAATATGTCTCGTTAAAATCTTACTAGGAAAAACCCTCTCGGAAAAAAATCCTAGTGAAGGAAAAAGAGTACAATATTCTTGTGTCCATTTTTCCCCCTGATTTGAACATGTTTCAGATCTCGGAGCCAACGCATTTCAATTTTCTTTACCAATTTTTTAAATGTCGAAGTCGGCAATGCCTTGGTAAATAAATCCGCCAAGTTTTCATCTGATCGAATTTGCTGAACATCAATTTCACCATTTTTCTGAAGATCATGTGTGAAAAAAAAATTGGTGGAATATGCTTTGTTCTATCTCCTTTAATATAACCACCTTTCAATTGAGCTATACAAGCCGAATTATCTTCAAACAAATTGTGGGGGGAATTTTTTTCTTTTGTAGTTAGCCCACAATTTTTTTAAGATGTGATGTATGATTGACCTCAACCAGACGCATTCTGGGCTAGCTTCATGGATTGCTAATATCTCGGCATGATTCGAAGAAGTAGCAGTTAAAGTTTGCTTCATTGATCTCCATGATATAATTGTTCCACCACACATAAAAATACATCCGGTTTGAGATTTAGCCTTGTGTGGATCAGATAAATATCCGACATCAGCATGGCCAATTAATTCTAGCCAAGAGTCTTTTGAATAAATAACCCGAGGTCAATTGTACCTTGGAGATAGCGAAAAATTTGCTTTATACCATTCCAATGACGTCGAGTAGGGCAAGAGCTAAACCTTGCCAATAAATTAACAGCAAACGCGATATCAGATCGCATGCTATTTGTAAGATACATCAATTCGCCAATAGCGCTTAAATATGGCACTTCGGGGCCAAGTTGTTCTTCATTTTCTTCCTTTGGTCTAAATGGATCATTTGCAGGATCAAGTGTTCGGACGACCATTGGAGTACTTAGCGGGTGAGCATAATCCATTCGAAATTCCTTCAGTACCTTTCGGGTATAAGCCGATTGATGGATGAATATTCCATTTTTCAAGTGTTCAATTTGCAAACCAAGGCAAAATTTAGTCTTCCCAAAGTCTTTGATTTCGAACTCCTTTTTCAAATATTCAACAGCTTTTTGCAGCTCTTCAGGAGTTCTAATTAAATTCAAAGTGTCAACAGCAATGATTACAAACTCAGACCTATTTTTCTTTATGAAAACACATGGACAAATTGGGTCATTTACATAACCTTCTTTTACCAAACTTTCACTGAGGTGGTTATACCACATTCAGCCAGATTGTTTGAGTCTATATAATGATTTTTGCAATTTAATAGAATAATCCTCTTTAGGCTTTGACTTACATGATTCAGGCATCTTAAACCCTTTCTGGAATTTTCATATAGATATCCTTTTTCTAAAGAGCCATAGAGGTAGGCAGTTACAACATCCATCAATTTCATTTCAAGTTTTTCATGTACTGCCAGGCTCACAAGATACCTGAAGGTCATCCCGTCCATAACTGGGGAATATGTTTCCTCAAAATCAATTCCCGATCTCTGGAAAAAACCTTGGGCTACAAGCCTTGCTTTGTATCTGATAATTTTATGATTTTCATTTCTTTTTCTCACAAACACTCATTTGTAGCCAACTGACTTTACATTTTTTGGTGTTTGGACTATTGGGCCGAATACTTTTCTTTTATTCAGTGAGTCTAATTCAGACTGAATGGCTTCTTTCCATTTTGACCAATCATTTCTTTGCCGACATTTATCAACTGATTTTGACTCAGGATCCTCATCATTTTCCATTACATCGAGTGCAACATTATATGCAAAAGCATTATTAACTTTAATTTCTTTTCGGTTCCAAAATTTTCCAGAAGTAATATAATTAAAATATGTTTCAATAACTTCATTGTCTTCTGGATTAAAATTTTCAGTATCACCCTTTTCAGGGGATGTATCTTTATCAATAACCTCTTCAGGTTTTTGATTATCCACATTTATAATTTTTTTTCTTTCGTGGATTTTTATCTTTGGAACCCAAAGGTCTACCGTGCTTTTGGCGTGGGATAGATTCATTAGCACTCGGCATTTGTCCTTCAGGGACAATTATTTTAGCAGGTGCATTGGCTGCTGCAATATAAGATTTTGTAACTCTTGCAGCATCATTAAAAGCATCAGGCAATTGGTTTGCAATTCTTTGCAAATGCACAATTCTTTGAACTTCCAGCTCACATTGCTTTGTACGAGGATCACTGATATCAAGTGGAATTTTCCACGATATTTCTTTTTTCAGTTGATTAGTGTCTCCCCCTAATGTCGGGAAGTGTGATTCGTCAAAATGACAATTTGCGAATCTTGCAGTAAACAGATCACCCGTAGTTGGTTCAAGATATTTAATAATTAATGGTGATTCATACCCGACATAAATGCTCAACCTTCTTTGAGGTCCCATTTTAGTTCTTTGAGGCGGCGAAATTGGTACATAAACCGCACACCCAAAAAATCATAAGTGGGAAATATCGGGCTCTTTTTCAGTTATAATTTGCATAGGGGAGAAGCTATGATAGCTTGTCGGTCTTATTTTTACAAGTGTTGCGGCATGCAATATGGCATGTTCCCAAGAAGAAACGGGGAGTTTTGACCTTACTAATAAAGGTCTTGCAATTAATTGCAATCTTCTAATTAATGATTCAGCCATACCATTTTGTGTATGTACATGAGGAACGGGATGCTCCACAGTAATTCCAATAGATGTGAAATAATCATCAAAAGCATGTGATGTATATTCTCCAGCATTATCAAGGCGTATATTTTTTATAGGATAATCTAGAAATTGTGCTCGCAATTTAATTATTTGTGCAAGTAGTCTGGCAAAGGCCAGATTGCGAGTTGATAATAAGCAAACATGTGACCATCGCGTTGACGCGTCAATTAGTACCATAAAGTGTTTTAAAGGACCGCATGGTGGATCAATTGGTCCACATATATCGCCTTGAATTCTTTCTAGAAAGGCAAGGGATTCAAATCTCACTTTTGCTGGAGATGGCCTCGCAATTAATTTGCCTTGAGAACAAGCAGCACATGTAAATTAATTTGAATTCAATATTTTCTTGTTTACCGTAGTATGGCAATTTGAATTTTCAATTATTCGCCTCAGCATTACGCTGCCAGGATGCCCAAATCTTTCGTGCCAAGTAATAAATTCACTAGTAGCTTTCAAGCCTACTAGGTTATGTATTTCTGCGACACTTATTTTGGTAAAATATAAGCCCGAGGAAAAAGAAGGTAGCTTTTCATTCACTATCTTTTTTCCATTTATCATTTGAATAATCAGAAGATACTCTTTATCTGCCTTATTTGTAGTTTCAATGTGATAGCCATTTTTGCGAATATCGTTAAAACTTAGCAAATTTCGACGAGCTTTGCTCGAAAATAGGGCATTTTCAATTGCCATTTTTGTCCCTTCAGGGAGAAATATCTTGGATTTTCCGGAGCCTTCAATGCATTTAGCATTACCGCTTATGGTTTTAACCGCGGTCTTTCCCAACTTCAAATGGGAGAAAAAACTTTTACATTTCAAAATAGTATGTGTTGTCGCACTCAATGAGGCAAATATTATCCTCGGCTTTAATATTTTTGACATCCATTTTTTTTTTCAGAATATTAGAAGATAACAAAATAACAAAACATATGAGTAATAATTTACATATATAATCATTGCAAAAGTATTTAAACAGGGGGATTCACTATTAGGGATTACAAAAAAGGGGATTTCCAAAAGCATCAACAGTGCAAAATATTCATCTAGTTATTGCCATCATTTGTTTAAATGAAATCATCGGCATCCAGATGCGTGATATTTTCATTTATGACATCATCAAATGTGTCATCGCGGGCAGCCAGGTTTGCTTCAGCCTCAGCTCTTTCCCTTCTCTTCGAAGCCTCGTACAATTCGGCCAAATGACTGGCCGTGCGACAGACTCGGGCCCAATGACCTTTAATTCCACATCGATCGCAGGGATCATCATATCTGTTTCTGGAATTAGGTCTTTGATGTGGTCTATTTGGCCTTCTCTCATTATTTTGGCGATTTTGATCAAAACGAGGCCCGTTTCGGTAGTCATTTCGGCGTGATGATTCAGGTTTTCCCTGGCCACGATTTTGATTTTTTTATGATAATTTTGATTTCTATAGTGTCAGCAGTCATGCATCTGATTTTCTGCCTGATCTGAATTTACTTATGGAAAAAGGGCAGAACCAGTAGGCCGAGATTCATGATTTTTCAGTAGCAATTCATTATTTTGCTCGGCTACCAATAAGCAATGGATAAGATTAGAATATTTTTTGAAACTCCTTTCACGATATTGCTGTTGTAAAACAACATTTGAAGCATGAAAGGTGGAGAATTTTTTTTCCAACATATCATCATCAGTATTTTAAACAAAGGCGCAACTGCGCTGTAATTTTAAACATTTCAGAATTGTAATTCTGAACTGTTTTGAAGTCCTCTAATCGCAGATTATGCCATGCATTGCGAGCCTTGAGCAATATGGTTATTAGCATGTGCCCGTATCTTTCTTTCAGCTTCTCCCACAATTCGCGTGGGGATTCAAGAGTAACATATTGCCATCTTAAATATTCGTCAATGTGATGGCATAAGAAGATCATAGCTTTTGCATTGTCTTGGCTCGTGGAATTTTTGTGAGGGGCAATAGTATTTTCTAAGCCCATAGATGCAAGATGCATTTTTACATCACGAGCCTATGACATGTAATTGTTTCCAAAAACTGCTAACGGGACAAAACTGAGATTTTCCAGGTTAGTCATTGTTGTGCGGCGAGTTGTACGCCTCGATGGCGATCGGTATAAGGGCCGAGCGACCGAGTTCATGACCAAATGAGCTACGGCGAACTTGTCAAAACGAAGATAACTGTCCACCTTCAAGCATCTAGCGATCGACTCCCAAGGCGATCGCCTTTTGGCACCTAGCGATCGACTCTGGTGCCCGACCAAGGACGACCGACCTGTGCCACGAACAAAGCCATCGTCCGTCGAAGGCTACAAAGACTGGATCACGAAGCAAGGACCCACGTCCAGATCCGCGAAAGGCGCTGCAGAACATGGATCGTTGACTCCAGCCCATCAGCAGCTGTCAGTGACGAGGACGGCCTCACCTACCGACAGACCCGCCAAAAGGTCCTAAGTAGGGCCTCACAAGACAGCGACACAGACGCGTGTTGTCCTCTCATTGGTTCGCACTTCTGGCAGCCAGCAACTTCTGTGGACTTTAAGGAGACCAACCCATGTGCTAAAGACGATCGCCCGCTTATTATAATACAGCAGAGGCGATCGCCCAGCAACTCCCAGTCCTATAAATAAAGAACCTCCAGCAACTGGAGAGAGGTTCCACTCACGACAGAAAAACGTTCACAAAGGTTCCTCTCCGAAAATACACACATACGTATACACTTTCAGACTCTCGGCTTCCTCTCTTGAATCTATCTCAGGATTTCTCTCTCAGCACCTCTCAACCAGAAGACGGTCGGCAGAGGCAAGAACTCCCTACAGTACAGATTCGAAGAGACTCGCAAGCCCAGGAGCTCAGACTTCCAGCTAATACACATTGTGAGAGACCGTCGATTTCTCACAGTCGTCACAGCACCCCATCGTTGTTACAAGAACTCACAGAGCATCATATCTGGTTCTTCCGGCAATCTTCACGCTCAATAGCTAAGATAACTAGGGTCTTTACACTCATTGTAATTGTACTCTAACATTAATATTTGTACTCCCAAGTATTTGTATTAATAATATCTCGCGAGAGCATTCAAGCCTGGGACTAACAACCCCGACAAATCTTGTGTTATTTACTTTCCCCACGGACGTGCTTTCGCATTTGTTTGTTACTCGACCATTCCAGCAATATCATCTCCGGATAATATTTTGGGTAACAACAATTGGCACTATAGGAAGGGCTTCTTAACCTTCATTTTCTTTCCTACCGTCCCGAAGAACACTCACTGTTCTCCGGGACATATACTTGAAGAGACACTCACTGCTCTTCAAAGAAAAACCTTCAGAGTCATGATGTCTGCCACCACATCGAAGAGAGCCACTCTCCGAGCCGTCGGACATCATATCCCGGCTCAATCTGAGCCCCAGCCGGCGGCAGAGGGAAGTCGCGGCGACGCGAGACTCTCGATCCCGCACCAGAGGGATGGCCCCAGCCATTCGCTCGACCAGTTCCAAACCACAGAACAGATCGAGGAGGCTATGTCTATCCTAAAGGAGCGACGGAGAGCATGCGCATCGCCCACTATAACTCCCTCGGTCATCCGCTGTGTGGGCAAATGGAAATTCAAGGGGTTATTGGGCGAGCGATCGTCAGAAAGCCCCGATTCGCGAGAAAAGGCTCTCGCCAGGCGGGACGGTTCCGTATTCAGTCGCTTGGGAAGCAATCCATCATGGCGACCGGGGCATTCTGGCCCCAACCACGAGACGACGGAATCCGAGTCCGTAACCAGGAGTTCGGCCTACCCAACTCCGAACCAATTACAGGTTAGCCGTCTGGCTCCCGCTCCGAGCGTCAGGGGGTCAGTACTTGATGGCCTCAGCTCCCGCTCCGAGCGCCTAGCCGTGAGCAGCCAGGCCGCAGCGATGGCCGCTATGCAACGCCAGCTCGACGAGATGAAAGCGCTCTTGGATACTGGGGCAAGCACCAGTACAAAGATCATCGGACCGACTGAGCCACTCGTGGTCCACATAGAGCTCGCCCCCATGCAACCAAGGATCGCTCCTCCCAAAACACCTCTATAAGAAGGGAGATCGGACCCAGAGACCCACCTAACCAAGTTCCGGATCTACATGACCGGGTGTGGGGCATCAGACGCGACCAAGTGCCGAATCTTCCCGTTAACATTGGGCGAGCTGGCCCATAGGTGGTACGTCTCATTACCACCGCGATCGATCATCTCCTTTGAGAAACTGGCGAGTGACTTCACATCATACTTCGCCGCCAAGGTCGCCAGACCACAAGGCCCCCACCGCATGATGAAAATCAGACAGGGGGAAGACGAATCCGACGCAGACTACATCGATCGGGTGGATGAAATAGTCCTCACCGGCGAACCCATCAGCGACGAGCTCGCTCTCTACTCGGTCCTGGGGGGATTTTACGGTCATTCGCCCATGTTTAGGCACCTCACGAAGGACATTCCCCCGACCTACGCGATCTTCCGCGCTAAGGCTGCCGACTTTCTGGCCAGACAAAGGCTGCTCACCCTCCGCCTAGGCGAGGGAACGCCACCTCATGTCCGAAAGACGGCGATCGCCAAAACCAAGAAGGCGGTCGCCAAGCCACCCGGCGATCTCAAGGCCTTCGAGGATGTGGAAGCCCATCTCCTCCACCAGTTCAATCGAACTCCGGCCCACATTTTTTACGCCATCAAGGGGCGCGAACCGCTAAACAAGCCGAAGACAATAAGGGACCACAGTCATCTGGACCACAATAAATATTGTGCTTACCAGAAGAGTCCCGGCCACAGCACCAACCAATGCTGCGACCTCCTTAGATAACTCTGGAGATTGTTCGAGGAGGGCAAGTTGGACAGTTTATTGGCTTAGCCGGAGCCCCATCGATCTCCCGATACGGTCGCCCGAGTCGAACGCGAACAGGCCAGGAAGCTCACACGAGCCGACTCCTCGATCAACCTCGGCGACCGGATCTATGTGCTTCAATCAAGAGGGGGGAACTTCGGAAGTCTCTCCCCGATTCCCGCCTCATCAAACCAAAGGCTACTGCCTGAGCAAACGCTTCGAAAAAGAGGATGACTCGCTCGCCCTCTAAAGTTCTTCATCAACATGATGGACCTAGGCAGCGATCGCCTCCCCTAGCACAACGTATACCGTCGAGGATCGTCATCTGACATGATGGTCCGAGGTAGAAAAGTGCTGCCATGGTCGCGAAAATCGATGAAACCGACGATCCGTCCATGCAAGGTTCCTTTGGGCTTCGATCGCTCGCCCTTCGTTTAAATACGAGGCAGGCGTAGCCGAAGGACCCTCCAAAATCAAAGCAGAGGATTAGTCGCTCGCCCTCTAAAGTTCATCATCAACATGAAGAACCTAGGCAGACGATCTCCTCCCCTTACACAACGTATACCATCGAGGATCGTCATTGACATGATGGTCCGAGGTAGAAGAGTGTCGACATGGCTGTGGAGGACGATGGAACCGTTCTCTGTGCCCGTGCAAGGTCCCTTTGGGCCACGATCGCTCGCCCTTCGTTTAAATACGAGGCGGGCGTAGCCTAAGGGCCTTCCAAAACAGATCTGTGGACACGTTCGCCCGCCCTCAAAGGTCCATCACTTAACATGGTGGGTCCTTCCCGGACAATGCGACGCGTCCCTCCCCCCGTCACAACATATACCATCGAGGATCGCCATCTTAATAGCGGTCCGAGGTAGAAAAGTGCTAACAAGTTGCGATCGTGGAGTCGATTAATCCGACGACGCCCCGCGCAAGGAATCCTCCAGACCAAGACCGCACGCCCTTCGTTTAAATACGAGGCGAGGCGCAGCCTACGGAGGACCCTCACAATTAAGTGAGTCGCGAGAACTTATCCATCAGACGGAATGTTGCTCGCGCACAAGACACGGTCGTGGAGGTCGGTCCATCGAACTCCGCGATTGTGCACGGTTCCTCTAGACCGAGATGGACGGCCTTCCCCGAGGAATCTGCAAAATTGAAGACCGCTCACTCAACGATTTATTTTCGTCCCCTTACTTTCACTAAGTGAACAAAAACAAGGGGGAAGGGCGGAGCTATATATACGACGATCGTCCCTATTCAATTACATACGGAGATCGGCATTTTTCAGATGTATGTGCAGCGATCGATTTTGTTGTAAAAGTTATCTATATGAGTTTATCAATTCACTTGGAGCTGTACACGCAACAATCTCTCCTCACAGATTTGTACAAAGTCATGCAAAGACTCAGAAAAAAAAGTAATCATTCAAGCAATAAATCGAAGAAACAAACTTTCATTTCATTACTTGAAATATCAAAGTACATACACGGTCGCCCGAAGGCCTAAATACTACAAGGAAATCTACAAAAATTACAAGGCAAAAACAAAAACTAAAGAAGGACGTAGAGCCTCAGGTTGCCCCCGCCTGGCCTTCACCTTCGACCACTGGATCAGCCCGCGACCCTTCGACAGCTTCCGGAGCTGCCTCCCCGTCCTCCGGAGCATTCGGATGAACAAGATTTTCGGGAGTCGGATACCAGCTCAGGTCTACACCGATATCCGAGAGACCCAAGATCGGCATGGAGAAGGCAGGATGAAAAGGGTGCTCCAGCGCGTATGCCTTGAAGTTTTCAGCAAGAGGGCCGATCTCCAGCCCTCCCTTCTTAGCAGCACGGAGCGAGTCAGCGAACACCATGTAATAGGCAAACTAGCTGACGAACTCCACGTTGAGAAAGGGATCGGCCTCGGTCGCCTCCAGCTTTCCTTTTAACTCCGCAACCACCTGTTGCGCACCCTGAAGCTCGGACTCTTTAGCAGCCGTCTCTCCCCTCGACGATGCCAGCTCGCTAGTCAGCCGAGCGACAGTCATCTTCAGCTGATCGGCCTCCTTCTGAGCAGCCGCGTGCGACCGACGGGCCTCTGTCATCTGGTCCCGAAGACGGTCGACCGTCGCCCGGGCTCGCTCAGAATCCTGTCTCGCCAGCTCAAGATCCTGACTTGCCCGTTTTGCCGCATCCAAGGAGTCCTTCTCCATAGCCACGATCCTGTGAGCAAACTCATAGTTCTGTTTCCGAGCGGCCTCGAGGTCTGCCTAGAGACGGGAAGTAGAAGGACGCCCTTCGAATTCCTTCACAACCTGGACAGCCATCGTCGCTGCATGGAGGGAGAGAGCAAAGGCGGCCTGCATCGTGTTCCCGGATCGCTGGCGGGCGATCGCATCCAAGTCGGTCGTCCAGGCCTTCGGCAAAGCAGAAACAGCCCGGTTGATGTATTGCGGGACATCACAGGCCGCGCGAGGAGATCGTCTCACAAGAAAATCCAATACCATCGGCGGGCAAGCCGGGTTAGTGCTGCGGATCCTGCATCAACAAAAGAGTCAGCACATCTCCTACGCAAGTGACACAATTCAGAAAGACAAACAAAGCTTACCTTTAGGCTTTCTCAGGGTCGCGGTCGAAGTACGGTTTCCTGCAAGGGGTCTCGGCCTCGGCGATCGCCATGGCTTGCAAGAAAGCCGACGAAGGCGTAGGCGCATCCTCCAAGGGGACCGCGGTGAGCGTAGGTGCGGCGATCGGCGGCTCACCGACAAGGGCAGAGACTGGGGGCTCCCCCGACCTCTGTCGCTTACAGTTCAGCCGAAGTCCCTCCTCCCGAACCTCCCCCTCCGCCGCGATCAGCTCTACGTTAGGCCTCACCTCCGGAATAAGAGGTAGCGCCACTGGAGGAACTCTACTCGACTTCTTCTGGCGCAGGCTACTCAAAACTCCAGGGTTCGACATAGCAATCTCCGGCGGAGGCTCCAATAAGTGAGGGAAGCGGACCTCTGCAATAAGGAATGACCAAACAACAGTTAGACACATTCTCCAAACAGGACGATCGCCAAGCAAAAGGAGATCGTAGAAATTCATACCTGGGACCGAAAGATATCGCGGGAAACGGAATAGCCGAGCAGACAGCCAACGGCTCTCTTTGTTAATCCGGCGAGCGTCTAAGTCGTCGTCCGGAAGACTTCGTATCCACTCCCAGACGACCACAAAATCGAAAGGTAGCTCATCGACCGCCGGAATATGGAAACCTGCAAAAGGAAGACCAAATTAGATCAGTTCAGAACATATCCGAACAAAGGGAGAGTCAAAATCCTTACTCGGATTCCTCTCCCGAAAGCCTATGGGAACGTCCGGCTCGCCCGTGGGATTGTCGCTCGCTGAGGCCTTCCATGCACCGCCGACCCAGAACCACTTCGCCGGATCGCCCCCACCTTGTTCGGGACCCCAAGGATCACCCGACCGGAACGGCCTTGGATATGATAGCCTCCGACCGACCCCTTATGAACCGTCAGCTTGAATAAGTGGTTCATCTCCAATGGCGAAGTAAGGCGATACAGTCGGTGACCACCGAACAAGGTGAGGGCACAGACGATCTGGAGCCAGGCGTTCGGCGTTAGCTGAAGCGGTGCCACATTCCAAGCGACCAACGAATGGGAGACGGCGAAAGACAGATGGAACCGCAGCCCAGCCTCCATGATTGCCTCATTCACGACGACCATACCCTCCGGAGGTTGGTCAGCTCGTTCGTTCTCGGCCGGCGCAAAAAGATCCACATCTGAGGGGACATGATACCTCGCCCTCCAGACGGACAGGTCCTTCCTGGTCGCCGAGCTCCTGATCTGGCCGAGGGACCACGTAGAGCACTGCGCGGCCCGAAACATTGACCGCTTCGCAGATTGATAGGGATGAGCGATCGAGTACTCCCGGTAATCGAACTTGGGACACAAACCGGCCAACCTCTCCATGATTTCTGCAAAGGCCACATAGGCTTGGCCAAAAGCACTATGCTGCTCCCAATACGCCCTCACCACCATATCCTTCTCCGCCATCAAACGTTTCTGCTCAGCCGCCGCCTCCCTGGCAGTGTCGGCCTCGTTGAATAATGCCTCGACTTCAGCGGGATTAATACCAGCACGGATAGCCTCTGCGGCCGTCTCCATATGAAATTCTGCGGAGGATCCTCCCCAGACAGTCGAAGTCCCGGCGGCAAAGACGATGTCCATTCCAGACGATGAAGGTACTCCAGACATTCTCGAAACAAGAAGAGGAAAAAAGGAGTGTTTCTTACCGAGGGTTGAGTCGATCGACGATCGGCAGTCAAAGCTTCAGAAATTCTTCGGCAATATTCTTCTTCTCTGATGAAATCGCATAAGGTTCTACACACTGTAACCCAGCGCCTTTTTATAGGAGATGGCAGGGGCTTCCGTGCAAATAAGGAGAATCTCGGGGGCTGAAGTGAAACCATCGCAATTAATGCCTCCCTTGAAACCCGCATACGCATCGTTTCAAGGGCACTCCAGACGAGGAGTCATAACTAATCGTCGGTCTCCCCCAACAGGAACCCGACACGTGCCCCAGAGACTTTTCCACAACCGCTGTTATATCCCGCTCATTTCAGCGACCGACCAGGTCGTCCAAATTCAAAACCAATCCGCTCAAAGACGATCGCCAGTTCCGTAAAATACTGAGTCACTCGTCAAGGTTAAGCGATCACCACCAGAACCACCTCGCCCCACGTTTCCAACATCGGAGCGAGCTGGGGGGCAATTGTTGTGCGGCGATTTGTATGCCTCGACGGCGATCGGTATAAGGGCCGAGCGACCGAGTTCACGACCAAATGAGTTACGGTGAACTTGTCAAAACGAAGATAACTGTCCACCTTCAAGCATCTAGCGATCGACTCCCAAGGCGATCGCCTTTTGGCACCTGGCGATCGACTCTGGTGCCCGACCAAGGAAGACCGACATGTGCCACGAACAAAGCCATCGTCCGTCGAAGGCTACAAAGACTGGATCACGAAGCAAGGACCCATGTGCAGATCCGCGAAAGGCGCTGCAGAACATGGATCGTTGACTCCAGCCCATCAGCGGCTGTTAGTGACGAGGACGACCTCACTACCGACAGACCCGCCGAAAGGTCCTAAGTAGGGCCTCCCAAGACAGCGACACAGACGCGTGTTGTCCTCTCATTGGTTCGCACTTCTGGCAGCCAGCAACTTCTATGGACTTTAAGGAGACCAACCCATGTGCTAAAGACGATCGCTTGCTTATTATAATACAGCAGAGGCGATCGCCCAGCGACTCCCAGTCCTATAAATAAAGAACCTCCAGCAACTGGAGAGAGGTTCCACTCACGACAGAAAAACGTTCACAAAGGTTCCTCTCCGAAAATACACACATACGTATACACTTTCACACTCTCGGCTTCCTCTCTTGAATCTATCTCAGGATTTCTCTCTCAGCACCTCTCAACCAGAAGACGGTCGGCAGAGGCAAGAACTCCCTACAGTACAGATTCGAAGAGACTCGCAAGCCCAGGAGCTCAGACTTCCAGCTAATACACACTGTGAGAAACCGTCGATTTCTCACAATCGTCACAGCACCCCATCATTGTTACAAGAACTCACAGAGCATCATATCTGGTTCTTCCGGCAATCTTCACGCTCAATAGCTAAGATAACTAGGGTCTTTACACTCATTGTAATTGTACTCTAACATTAATATTTGTACTCCCAAGTATTTGTATTAATAATATCTCGCGAGAGCATTCAAGCCCGGGACTAACAACCCCGGCAAACCTTGTGTTATTTACTTTCCCTACGGACGTGCTCTCGCATTTGTTTGTTACTCGACCATTCCAGCAATATCATCTCCGGATAATATTTTGGGTAACAACAGTCATATTAGGGAAATTAAAATGGGAAGTAGAAATTACCTGAAATGATTTTTGTAGATTTTTTCCAAAATTTCGGCAAAACCTCGACCCCCTTTCGTGTTGATAACGTGTTGAGAAATATGGCCTATTAGCTGTTGATTTTATATTTATGTGGGAGATGAGATCCTTATAATGTAATATATATGTAGTAGTATGTAGGATAGTATATATCTAGAGAGAGAGATAGAGAGAGAGAGAGAGAGAGAGAGAGAGAGAAAATTAGTAGATATCAAACAAGATAAAGGCTAGGGAAAAACTTGTTCTTCATTCCATTTTGAATGCCTATTTATAGGCATAAGTATAATGTTTACAAGCTTTAAAATAGTGCCACATTAAGGGACACTTATCACTATGCATGAAGGGATACTTAGCAATATGCATTCAAATTGCCACATAACATCCACCTAAATAGTACACAATAGTTTTGTGTTTCTTATAAGTAGTCCAAATTTTGGGATATTTTGTTAGGATAGCAAATTATTATTATTATTATTAGTTACTATTATTAGTATTATTATACCGAACTTTTAGAGTAATTTTTCTCTGTGCCTCTACTTAATAATATTTATGGCACTAACAGTTTAAGTAAAGAGACTCGTCACTTAGATAAAATTGGCTTATGGACATGTGGTTTTGATTATAATATTTCAACGAACCCACGCTGCATAAAGCAGAAATTATAAACTTTCCAGTTAATATAGAGATTTTTACCTCGAAATTTTTCGGGTTTATGCAAAGGGAAAAAGAATGGTATCCAATTGCCGATGTGATCGAAGGAGCGAATATTAAGCCTCTTGCTTCGACTGAGAATTCTTAAAGAGAATAATATTTTGCTATAAACACTTGGAACAAGAACATTCCTTGATCAATCTTATTTAAAGTTACCAAACACCTACTCGACTAAGGAGGGATACATACATCAAACACGTCTACTCGACTAAGGAGGGGTACAATCTATTACATACTCTAAGGAACCCGATTCAAGTCAATCTCGAAAAAGGATAAGGGATTCAAACTAATATGGAACAAGTTCACTCCATGGAAGATCATAGCACATGCATGGAGACTACTTTGGGATAAACTACAAACTAGATCCAACCTCCATGCAAAATGTCTTGGGAGCTAATTCGACCATATCGTGCGTTCACAGGAGGAAACGACCAATGAACGGAATGGTTCAAATGGCTAGGGTTGTCCGTCGTCCTCCATTCCGACCCTCGCAAGAACCTGATGGCCATTAGTCAAATACTTCATGGGAAGGAAGGTAAACTCTTTGCTAACTCATGTTGGCTATTGGGAATGAAATTTTTTGTTAGTAGATAGAGATTAAAGTTATCAAAAAATTAAGGTGTCAATGTTACATGTATAATTTTTTTAACAAAATAAATTCGAATAAAAGAATAAAAAGGGAAAGGGTGAAACATTTTTTGTTTGTGATAATCTTTTACGAAATTTTGGTGAATTGTGGACGTGTGAAAATCTTGTGTAACTTGAAAAATATAATCTCTTTAAGAATTCTCAATTTAATATGCACCAACATTATTAATAATTGCATTTAACAAAATCAGAGAGTATTTATCGTATGGATATTAAATGACAATATAAATAATATAATATATATATATATAATTGGTTCAAATGGGAACAGAAAAGAGAGGAAGTTGATCATTTTTTATCCGCTCGGAAAGGAATTCCCCTTATTTTAGGCACTGGCCTATTTTGGCCTCGAGAAAGCCTGAAGTCTTTCCTGGCGAGGTGATGGCTCACCGTTTAACTAGCCGAGGTGAAACTGCTAGCCGAAAATGAGAGCGTGAGTCCAGTATATATTTAGTATAGATTCATTGCACATACAATGTGTTGTAATGCATATTTATTTTCTAGGTGACTCGAATGTAAATAGACTACTCGAACATATTTGAGACTAAGTATTATAACCGATAACCGATAGTGTCATGATTGATTTTTATTTTTTTAACAAATGGTAGTGAAAAATATATAAATAAATTTAGAGCAAAGATTCACATAATAAACCCGATGAAACAACATAATCATGGTTCTGATTTCTCATGATCTTCCAAAATCACTTGTTTTTAACTCATAACCCCATTTAGCACACAGAAATTCAGTTTTAAAAAAAAAAAAAAAATCATCATTTCATTAGCATAGATCAACTATGTTAATTCTATCCAATAAGTGTACACCACGTGTCATTTTCTTGCCATGGACTCTTCTCATAGGGACAGCTGGGCCCTCTTTGTCCACCCCAATCACAACCTATGTTGCAACAAAAAATACAATAAGAAGTGGAATTACTTAGAAGCACAGAAAATATGCCTAAAAACATATTAAATTTACTTTTATGTTGTAAATTTAATATATAAAGTAAGATCTATATTAATTCTGGAGTTCTATTTGTATATGTATGGAAATTCAATTTTAACTATGTGGTAGGTGGCCACCAATGCCGGCTACCACCATAACAATCACCTACGGACGGTGGTTGTCGGAATTTTTGTGTTGCTTTCGACTGTCGGTCAGTCAGTCATTGAAAGCTTTTTTACAGCAGTAAAATTACCAATTCATAATTTAGATTAACAACAGTATTTTGAGAAATACAAACGATTCATTATCAATTTGTCAAAGGTCACTGTCGGTCAACGCTCGCAATGGTAACGACAGATAATTTATATTAACACTTGGTATTCCGAGTATCATAAACCATGAGGTATTTCTATGTACCACCACCGCGTCGTTGGCCATCGACACCATTAGCAGGTCTTCATAATTTTTCATGATTCTTGTCGATCACTCGCCAGTCGGCTGATGTAAGTTATTTTTATTTGTTTTCCATCATCAGTAAAATTACCGAGTGGTAAGCTTTTCTTTTTTATTTATTCAGCAACAGTAAACTTACCACGTGATAACTTTTTTTTATCCATAAATATTTCAAAGATATTGATTGTCCACTATTAGCCACTGTAGGTGAAAGTCGGCAATGTCAAATTACCACACATAATTTAGAATATCAATGGGTATTTTGAATTTTCAATAGGTAGTATTTTTTCATTATTAGTATGTGGTTGTTTTGCCTATTGGTCCGCACATTAGCCCACAGTGTTTGTGGTGCATGTTGTACTTCTCTAACGGGACGTAGGCACTTTAGTTTTTTAGGATCCGGGTTATGGCCTATTTTTTGTCATAATTTGGATTTGATTTATTGTCTACGGGTCCGCACATTCGACCACGGATTAGTGGTGCGCTTTGAATTTCTTTAGCGGGCCGTAGGTGTTGTGCGGCGATTTATACGCCTCAACGACGATCGGTATAAGGGCCGAGCGATCGAGTTCACGACTAAATGAGCTACGACAAACTTGCCAAGTCGAAAGTAACGGTCCATCTTCGAGTATCTAGCGATCGACCTCCCGGAGCGATCGTCTCTTAGTACCTAGCGACCGACTTTGGTGTCCGACCATAGACGACCGTCCTACTACAGTTCAGAGAACTCCAGATTTAAAGGTTCACAAGTATAGAAACTACTTGATACGAGAGTTCAGCTAACTCTCTCAGTGAGAGATCGTCGATTTCTCATAGTCATCACAGCACTCCATCGTTGTTACAAAAACTCACAGAGCATCAACTCTGGTTCTTCCGGCAATCTTCAGCACTCAAGAGCTAAGATAACTAGCGTATTTACACTCATTGTAATTGTACTCTAATATTAATATTTGTACTCTCAAGTATTCGTATTAATAATATCTCGCGAGAGCATTCAAGCACGGAACTAACAACCCCGGCAAATCTTGTGTTATTTACTTCCCCACGGACGTGCTCTCGCATTTTGTTTGTTACTCCACCATTCCAGCATATCATCTCCGGATAATATTTTGGGTAACAACAATTGGCGCTAGAGGAAGTGGGGCTGAATCTTAACCTTCGTTTTAATTCCGACCGTCTCGAAGAACACTCACTGTTCTCCGGGGCATATACTTGAAGAAACACTCACTGTTCTTCAAAGAAAACCCTTCAGAATCATGACGTCTGCCACCACATCGAAGAGAGCCACTCTCCGATCCTCCGGACGCCTTATTCCGGCTCAATCCGAGCCCCAGCCTACGGCAGAGGGTAGCCGCGGTGACGCGAGACTCTCGATCCCGCACCTGAGGAACGGCCCCAGCCTTTCGCTCGACCAGTTCCAAACCGCGGAACAGATCGAGGAGGCTATGGCCATCCTAAGGGAACGACGGAGAGCATGCGTAGCGCCCGCTATAACCCCCTCGGCCATCCGCCGCGCGGGCAAACGGAAGCTTAAGGGGTTACTGGCCGAGCAATCGTCAGAAAGCCCCGATTCGCGAGAAAGGGCTCTCGCGAGGCGGGACAGTTCCGTATTTAGCCGCTTAGGAAGCGATCCATCATGGCAACCGGGGCATTCTAGCCCCAACAACGAGACGACGGAATCCGAGTCCGTCACCAGGAGTTCGGTGTTGGGAATAGTGCCCTAGGACATTCGATGTGCCTAGATTTGTAATTGTCACATTTAAATAAAGTTATTTGATATCATTTATTTCTCGTTGATTATTATAATGTGTGCATGTTTTAATATTATAATAATCGAATAATAGTTATTCACGAATAATAAGATTATTCAAATGTCCCTGGTAAAATCGCGTTGAGTAGAGACTCAAGTGATTAATATACTAGTATAAGTTTGATTGATAATCATCGGATGATTATGCGTATGGTACGGATCAATCTTATGGGTATTGGTTGGAGAACTAATACTGGACCGACCCGCATTGAGATCACTGCATGGAAATGTCATAAGTGAATCTCAAAAAAGTATGTCAATAAATAATAGAACCTGAGATTATCATAGAGTCCAACATGATAACTGCTATGTCTTGACGTAATCCAACGTCATCTGAAACATGGTGATCATAAAGGTTAGCGATCGGGATTAGTGGGAGTCATATAGAGGGCAATGAATAATCAAGATGGGGATTTGTCCCTCTCTTAAGTGAGAGAGATATCTGCTGGGCCCCTCGATAAGTAGGACTGAAGGAAATGCATGGCCATGCTCAAATGAAGAGTCATTTGATTCAATCAGTCTACTTAAGATCGAGAAAGCATTTGAACATAAATAAGTATGACAGACTCCATGGCTTAGTTCAAATATGATATCGCGTGACAAAGGGATTTGACACGTTAAAAGGTTTAATGGACTATTAACTTATATTATTTGGGTAATCATAATGTCTTGCTAGAGGCCGCTTATGATTTATTATTTAATAAGGTATTAAATAATTGCCAACATAATATAAGCCTTTTGGGTCGCACATACGACAATTATAGACAAGTAGGAATAAATATCAACTGGGAATAATAAATATAATATTTGATATTATATTTATAAGGAGATTAAATAATAAGTAATATATATAATATTGGATATTATATATATTGTATTATTTAATAAGTTGAGGGGCAACTAAGCAAATACTAGATTATTGAATCTAGGGTTTACTTAGTATAAATATAAGGTCTTGGACAAGGAGTTGGAACAAGAAATCATGTCCAAAAACGGCCCTTCAAGAAAAAGAGAAATCGGCCATCTACATCATATTGTAGGAAAGCGAGTCGGTCGTCCCTCTTCCCTTAGTTGATCTTGATCAATAGTACAATCCTTCTAGTAAGTAATTTGTGTTGTACTATTTATCAATATTATTAAATGAGATCTAGCAATCCGGCTTGTGGAATTGTTCGTGTGTGGATCACCAAAAGAGGAAGGAGATATTCATCCGCTTCTAGTCGGATCTAGAATTGTTCAATCGGATTAAGGTAATTCGATTAACTCTTTAATTAAACAATTAAATTATGCATGCGATCCTAAATTGGGTTTTCACATTTATTGTTCATTGCGTTTTACTCGATTATTTTGTATTCGATGCATGGAAAACCCAACGGTGGTATCGGAGCCAACTTGCATGTAATTTAATTGTTTGTGTAGAACATATTTATGTGTAAATTATGTTCTGATTATGTTTATAAAATATAGATTTTATAAAATATTTTTTTCTCGTTTAATTTGATTAAATCGGATCGTCAAAAAAAAAAAAAAAAAATTCTGGACTGTTTTTCGCATAAAGCTGCATGTCAAGCTGTTACAAACGATGCAATGGCGGGTAGGTAAGGATTCGGTCCGGGTCGGGTCGGACTGGACCAGCGAGTTGTATTAATTAGCAAAATGAATTTTCTTTGGGAAGAGATTCGATCCCTTGCCAATCTAACGATCTGAGCTTTTCTTACCAAGTGGTCTACCACTTTAATTTGGTAATTTTTTCACGGATGTTTTATTAAAGGCGAAATCTGTTTTAATGTTGCAAAATTTATTCCGCAAAACACGGGATTCGAACCCGAGTCCTTTGCCTTTAAATCCGGCGCTTTACCATCTCGGTGAAGCTGTTTTGGTAGTTTCAAAGTAATCCTTTTCTTATAAGCCCTTTTAACATAAAAGTAAATTTGGAAATAATAGTTGCAAAATGTTGCAACCGCAACCGGAGTTTCGAACCGCAAACCGATGCACGATCGCGGCGCGACCATCTCGGCGAGTCCAGTTTTGTTCATACGATGACTCAAATTTTAATTATTGTCTGATTGTCAGATAAATTGATTATTTAGTATATTACATGCTTTATTAATTATTTGACAATTATTTATGGTATGTGTGTGGTGTATGGCATGACCATAAATTGACCAATGTGATTGGATAATTAAATTTCTTATGGGTTGGTTTTACGGCCTGCGTGTCGTTTAATTATAATTGGTTTTACGGCCTGCGAGTCGTCTATTTAAATTGTTTATTATTTTACGGCATGTGTGTCGTTTGTACTTCTTGTAATTTAATTTATTAGTGTAGTATTAAATTTCATTAATGTAATGAAGACAAGAAGGACGAGAAAGACGGACTCGAGGAGCAAATTGATCGCGTATGACGTTCCAAGGAGTTGGAAGATCAATGAAGACCATATTTAACCCTTTAGATGACCTTTGTGATTTTCATGTTGGCTCATGAAAATCACGTTAGGATTATGGTCATGCTATACACGGTCCTATGCTTTATTGTCATGTGATGCGATGTATGTTTAAATTTATGCATGTATGTGATGCTATGTATGTTTATATGTATGTTAGCAAACATAGACATTAACATAGGATAAAAATCCCTCGTTAAAATTTTAATGCCGTTCATTTGAAAAACACCTATCAAGACTTCGATCATCATGAGTGGGTCATGCCAAAGCTGGGCACTCGGATTATCTTAGTAAGGTAGGATAGGTAATGGTGATACCTATACGTTTAATGAATTTGGAAATCAAAATAGTTTTGAACCTTAAGGCATAAGATGGGATTATAATATGCTTGGGCATACGATGCCAAATCCCATGATATAATCTAAGAGTTATATATGATGTAATCGATAAAGAGTTATCCACCTAAAGTAGTTCAATTCTAGGCGTCATGCCAAAGCTGAGTTTAGGATTGTGCGAAATGGGATCTTAGCCCACTAAAATTACAAATGTTGTAAATTGAGGGTACTTTGTTTTAGTGGGAGTATTTTTCGAGAAATAAAATAATGTGACTAAATATTTTGCATATTGAATTTTGTAGAATGGCATCAAACAACACATCCACCATTTCACTGCGATCCGTCCTTGAGAAGGACAAGCTGAAAGAAAATGACAGCAACTATCTGGATTGGATCCGGAGCCTGAGAATAGTTCTCAAGCAAGAAAGAAAGCTGTATGTTCTTGAGGAAGAAATTCCCGATGAGCCAGCTGACAATGCAAATAAAGCAACAAAAGACAAATGGAAGAAACATTGTGATGATTCCATTGATGTCGGTTGTCTTATGTTGGCCACCATTTGTCCGTAACTTGAAGAATCCGGAGGAGATGGAAGCTTATGAGCTAAATGCTCACCTCAAGGAAACTTTCTCGAAGCATGCTAGGCAAGAGAGGTATGAGACCTTTCAAGCCTTGTATGCTTGCAAGATGGTTGAGGGACATCTGTCGGCGCTCACGTGCTCAAGATGAAAGGATATATTGATCATCTTGAAAGGCTTGGTTTTCCACTTTCTAAGGAGCACTCCACGGATGTGATCCTAAACTCATTGCCCGAAAGTTTTGGCCGTTCATTATGAACTATAATATGAATGAGATGGAGAAGTCCATTCTTGAGTGCATGGGATGCTTAAAAGCAGTGAGCGAGAATATTAAGAAGAAACCAAACCATGTGTTGATGGTCGTGAAAGGGAAATCCTTTAAGAACAAAGGCAAGGGCAAGGGTAAGGCAAAAGTTGCCAAATCTAAAGACCCTACTAGGCCGGGTTTCAAGGCTAAAGCTCTCAAAGATGGAAATTGCCATCATTGCAATAAACCAGGACAACTGGAAAAGAAATTGCAAGATTTACTTGGAAGAGCTAAAGCGTACCAAGGCGGTGAGGCGCCATGTATATTTGTTATAGAAGTTAACTTATCTACCTCTAACTCCTGGGTATTAGATCTGGATGTGGATCTCACATTTGTACAAATGTGCGGGGGTTGAGAAGCGAGAGAATCAAGAAAGGGAAGTAGATCTAAGAGTCGGCAATGGAGCAAGAGTTCTTTGCACTAGCCGTAGGAACTTATGATCTAGTTTTGCCCAATGGGCTTTTGTTAGTTTTGAACAATTGCTATTATGTTCCCGCTATGAATAGGAATATTATTTCATTTCTACATTAGATTGTGAAGGTTACGATTTTCTTATTAAGAATAAGATCATTCGTATTTTCTTTGATGACTTGCTTTATGGTACCGCAGTTATATACTGGCCTTTACAATATTGATCTAGATGAGTCCGACACTTTGGAAGTCTATAACATTGCATCCAAGAAACCTAAGCTCAATGATTCTAATCCGACTTACTTATGGCATTGCCGACTTGGTCACATAAACAAGAAACGCATTTCTAAACTCCATAATGATGGACTTTTAGACTCTTTTGACTATGAATCATATGGGACATGCGAATCTTGTTTATTGGGCAAGATGACGAAGAATCCTTTCACCGGTCATGGAGAAAGGGCTAGTGATCTATTAGGCCTAATACATACTGATGTAGGCGGACCTCTTAGCACTCATGCCAGAGGCGGATACCAATACTTCATTACATTCACCGATGATTTTAGCCGATATGGATATGTTTATCTTATGAAGTATAAACATGAATCTTTTGAAATGTTCAAAATATTCCAGAATGAAGTGAGAATCAACTTGGCAAGACAATTAAAGCCCTTCGATCGGATCGAGGTGGGAATACTTGAGCCAAGAATTCGATGATCATCTTAGGAGTTGTGGAATTGTTTCGCAACTTACTCCTCCGGCACACCTCGGCATAACGGAGTGTCCGAGAGGAGGAATCGAACTTTATTAGATATGGTTCGATCCATGATGAGTCGAAACAGGCTTCCATTATCATTTTGGGGCCACGCCTTAGAAAGCAATGACATTCACCCTTAACCGTGTTCCATCTAAAGCGATTGAAAAGACACCATTTGAGAAATGGGTGGTAAAAGACCAAACTTGTCTTTTCTAAAGATGCAGGGTTGCGAAGCGTTAAGGCGCCAAGTGTTTGACAAGCGCGGCCCGGATACGAAAGATGTTTATTTGTGGGATATCCTAAGGAAACTAAAGGATATTACTTTTACAAGCCCGCAGAGAACAAAGTGTTTGTTGCTCGAAATCCTGTATTCTTAGAAAGGGAATTTATTTCCAAAAGAGACAGTGGGAGAAGAGTAATTCTCGAGGAAACTCGAGAACCACAATAAGACATCGCTTCACCGATGGAAACCGAACAAGCTCAACAAACAGTTGAAGAGCCCATTCAAAGTACACAAGTCCCACGCAGATCTGATAGGATGCGACATGAACCTGAGAGATATGGTTATCTCGTAACAGAGGATGATGATGCATCGCTCATAGATGATGAGCCTAGTACCTATACAGAAGCTGCTTCAGGACCAGAGTCCGAGAAATGGCTAGAAGCCATGAAGTCTGAGATGCAATCCATGTATGACAATCAAGTTTGGAACTTGATAGATCCATCTGAGGGTGTTAAAACCATTGTGTGCAAATGGGTCTATAAAAAGAAGAAAGACATGGATGATAATCTGCAAGCCTATAAAGCTAGACTAGTGGCAAAAGGTTATAGACAGATTCATGGTGTTGACTATGATGAGACCTTTTCGCCAGTAGTCATGCTTAAATCAATTAGAATTTTATTTGCCATTGCCGCATACTATGATTATGAAATATGGCAAATGGGTGTCAAAACAGCATTCCTTAATGGAAACTTACTCGAGGATGTGTACATGACACAACCTGAAGGTTTTGTTCATCCAGAAAATTCTAAAAAGGTTTGCAAGCTTCAAAGATCCATTTATGGGTTGAAGCAGGCTTCTCGGAGCTGGAATCTTCGTTTTGATGAAACTGTCAAAGAGTTTGGGTTCATTCAAAATGAAGATGAACCTTGTGTGTACAAGAAGGTTAGTGGGAGAATAGTTGTTTTCTTAGTCTTATATGTAGATGACATATTACTCATTGGAAATGACATTCCCACCTTGCAGACAGTCAAGACTTGGTTGGGAAGTTGTTTCTCAATGAAAGACTTAGGAGAAGCTGGTTACATTCTTGGGATAAAGATCTATAGAGATAGATTAAAGAGATTGATTGGTCTGAGTCAAAGTACATACATTAATAAAATATTGAAGAGGTTCAATATGCAAGACTCCAAGAGAGGACTCTTGCCAATGTCACATGGCATTCATCTGAGTGAGACTCAGAGTCCTAAGACTCCTGATGAGCGAGCCCGTATGAGCAAGATACCATACGCTTCGGCTATTGGATCGATCATGTATGCCATGATTTGTACTCGACCAGATGTATCGTTTGCTCTTAGTATGACAAGTCGATACCAATCGAATCCAGGTGAAAGTCACTGGACAGCAGTGAAAACCATCCTAAAGTACTTGAGAAGAACTAAGGATGATTTCCTAGTTTATGGAGGGGTGGTAAACGAAAGTGTTTGTAAGAGGTTACGCCGATGCAAGTTTCAAACCGACAGAGACGATTTCAAATCGCAAAGCTGGTTATGTGTTTGTATTGAATGGAGTCTTTGTGAGTTGGAAGAGTTCCAAGCAAAGCACGATTGCGATTATTCTGAAGTGAGTACTGGCAAGATCGGATGCGGCTAAGGAAGCCGTATGGATCAAGAAGTTCGTTACCGAACTAGGAGTGGTGCCAACCATCCGTGGTCCCATAAGCCTTTATTGTGACAATAATGGTGCTATTGCACAAGCTAAAGAGCCTAGGTCCCATCATAATTCCAAACATATACTCGTAAAATATCACCTAGTCGGAGAGATCGTCGAGACGAGGAGATATTACAATATGCAAAGTAGCAACAAGAGAATGTTGCGAGATCCACTTACCAACCCTCTCTCACAAGGAAAGCATGTTGAGCATGCTAGAGCGATAGGACTAAAAGTCATGTATGAATGGTCCTAGTGCAAGTGGGAGATTGTTGGGAATAGTGCCCTAGGACATTCGATGTGCCTAGATTTGTAATTGTCACATTTAAATAAAGTTATTTGATATCATTTATTTCTCGTTGATTATTATAATGTGTGCATGTTTTAATATTATAATAATCGAATAATAGTTATTCACGAATAATAAGATTATTCAAATGTCACGTAAAATCGCGTTGAGTAGAGACTCAAGTGATTAATATACTAGTATAAGTTTGATTGATAATCATCGGATGATTATGCGTATGGTACGGATCAATCTTATGGGTATTGGTTGGAGAACTAATCTTGGACCGACCCGCATTGAGATCACCATGGAAATGTCATAAGTGAATCTCAATACGTATGTCAATAAATCCTTGAACACGAGATTATCATAGAGTCAACATGATAATCGCTATGCCTTGACGTAATCAACGTCATCGAAACATGGTGATCATAAAGGTTAGCGATCGGGATTAGTGGGAGTCATGTAGAGGGCAATGAATAATCAAGATGGGGATTTGTCCCTCTCTTAAGTGAGAGAGATATCTGCTTTGGGCCTCGATAAGTAGGATCAAGGAAATGCATGGCCATGCTCAAATGAAGAGTCATTTGATTGATCGATCTACTTAAGATCGAGAAAGCATTTGAACATAAATAAGTATGAGACTCCATGGCTTAGTTCAAATATGATATCGCGTGACAAAGGGATTTGACACGTTAAAAGGTTTAATGGACTATTAACTTATATTATTTGGGTAATCATAATGTCTTGCTAGAGGCTTATGATTTATTATTTAATAAGGTATTAAATAATTGCCAACATAATATAAGCCTTTTAGTCGCACATACGACAATTATAGACAAGTAGGAATAAATATCAATCGGGAATAATAAATATAATATTTGATATTATATTTATAAGGAGATTAAATAATAAGTAATATATATAATATTGGATATTATATATATTGTATTATTTAATAAGTTGAGGGCAACTAAGCAAATACTAGATTATTGAATCTAGGGTTTACTTAGTATAAATATAAGGTCTTGGACAAGGAGTTGGAACAAGAAAACAAGACCAAAAACGGCCCTTCAAGAAAAGAGAAATCGGCCATCTACATCATATTGTAGGAAAAGCGAGTCGGTCGTCCCTCTTCCCTTAGTTGATCTTGATCAATAGTACAATCCTTCTAGTAAGGAATTTGTGTTGTACTATTTATCAATATTATTAAATGAGATCTAGCAATCCGGCTTGTGGAATTGTTCGTGTGTGGATCACCAAAAGAGGAAGGAGATATTCATCTGCTTCTAGTCCGGATCTAGAATTGTTCAATCGGATTAAGGTAATTCGATTAACTCTTTAATTAAACAATTAAATTACTGCATGCGATCCTAAATTGGGTTTTCACATTTATTGTTCCGCTGCGTTTTTACTCCGATTATTTTGTATTCGATGCATGGAAAACCCAACATTCGGCCTACCCAACTCCGAACTATATACAGGTCAGCCGTCTGGCCCCCATCTGCCAAAGAGTCGAGCCACGCGGCAAGGACATCATCGACAGCGGAGCCAGGGGATCAGTACTTGATCGCCTCGGTTCCCGCTCCGAGCGCCTAGCCGCGAGCAGTCAGGCCGCGGCGATGGACGCTATGCAACGCCAGCTCGACGAGATGAAAGCGCTCCTGGATACTGGGGCAAGCGCCAGTAGAAAGCTCATCGGACCGACCGATCCACTCGCAGTCCACATCGAGCTTGCCCCCGTGCATCCAAGGATCGCTCCTCCCAAAACACCTTTGTATGAAGGGAGATCGGACCCCGAGACCCACCTAAGCAAGTTCCGGATTTACATGACCGGGTGTGGGGCATTAGACGCGACCAAGTGCCGAATCTTCCCGTTAACGTTGGGCGAGCTGGCCCATAGGTGGTACGTCTCACTACCACCACGATCGATCATCTCCTTTGAGAAACTGGCGAGTGACTTCACGTCATACTTCGCCACCAAGGTCGCCAGACCAGAAGGCCCCCACCGCATGATGAAAATCAGGCAGGGGGAAGACGAATCCGACGTAGATTACATCGACCGGGTGGATGAAATAGTCCTCACCGGCGAGCCCATCAGCGATGAGCTCGCTCTCTACTCGGTCCTGGGGGGATTCTATGGTTATTCACCCATGTTTAGGCACCTCATGAAGGACATCCCCCCGACCTACGTGATCTTCCGCGCTAAGGCTGCCGATTTTCTGGCCATGCAGAGGATGTTCACCCTCCGCCTAGGCGAGGGGATGCCGCCTCCGTTCGAAAGATGGTGATCATCAAAACCAACAAGGCGGTCGACAAGCCACCCGGTGATTTCAAGGCCTACGAGGATGTGGAAGCCCATCTCCTCCACAAGTTCAACCGAACTCCGGCCCACACTTTTTACGCCATCAAGGGGCGCGAACCGCTAAACAAGTTAAAGGCGATAAGGGACAACGGTCATCTGGACCACAATCAATATTGTGCTTACCACAAGAGTTCCGGTCACAACACCAACCAATGCCGCTACCTCCTCAGACAACTCTGGAGATTGTTCGAGGAGGGCAAGTTGGACAGTTTATTGGCTTAGCCGGGGCCCCATCGATCTCCCGATACGGTCGCCAGAGTCGAACGCGAGCAGGCCGGAAAGCTCATACGAGTCGACCCCTCGATCAACCTCGGTGACCGGATCCATATGCTTCAATCAAGAGGAGGAAACTTCGTAAGTCTCTCCCCGATTCCCGCCTCGTCAAACCAAAGGCTACTGCCTGAGCAAACGCTTCAAAAAAGAGGATGACTCGCTCGCCCCCTAAAAGTTCGTCATTAAACATGATGGACATAGGCAGCGATCGCCTCCCCCAGCACAACGTATACCGTCGAGGATCGCCAACTAACGTGACGGTCCGAGGTAGAAAAGTGCCGCCATAGGTCCCAAAGGTCGATGAAACTGACGATCTGTCCATACAAGGTTCCTTTGGGCAGCGATCGCTCGCCCTTCGTTTAAATACGAGGCGGGTGTAGCCGAAGGACCCTCCAAAAACAAATCAGAGGATGACTCGTTCGCCCTCTAAAGTTCGTCATCAACATGAAGAACCTAGGAAAGTGATCGCCTCCCCTTACACAACGTATACCGTCGAGGATCATCATCTGACATGACGGTCCGAGGTAGAAGAGTGTCGACATGGCTGTGGAGGATGATGGAACCGTTCTCTGTGCCCGTGCAAGGTCCTTTTGGGCAGCGATCGCTCGCCCTTCGTTTAAATACGAGGCGGGCGTAGCCAAAAGGCCCTCCAAAACAGATCTGTGGACACGTTCGACCGCCCTCAAAGGTCCATCACCCAACATGGTGGATCCGGACAATGCGATGTGTCCCTCCCCACGTCACAACATATACCATCGAGGATCGCCATCTTACATGACGGTCCGAGGTAGAAAAGTGCTAACAAGCCGCGGTCGTGGAGTCGATTAATCCGACGACGCCCCGCGCAAGGACTCCTCCAGACCAAGACCGCACGCCTTTCGTTTAAATACGAGGCGGGCGCAGCCTACGGAGGACCCTCACAGTTAAGTGAGTCGCGAGAACTTGGCCATCAGACGGAATGTCTCTCGTGCACAAGACATGGTCGTGGAGGTCGGTTCTGTCGAACTCCGCGATCGTGCACGGTTTCTCTAGATCGGGATGGTCGGCCTTCCTCGAGGAAACTACAAAATTAAAGACCGCTCATTCAACGATTTATTTTCGTCCCCTTACTTTCACTAAGTAAACAAAAACAAGGGGGAAGGGCGGAGCTATATATACCACGATCGTCCCTATCCAATTACATACGGAGATCGACATTTTTCAGATGTATGTGCGGCGATCGAATTTGTTGTAAAAGTTATCAATATGAGTTTATCAATTCACTTGGAGCTGTACGCGCAACAATCTTTCCTCACACACTTGTATAGAGTCATGCAAAAGACTCAGAAAGATAATCATTCAAGCAATACATCAGAGAAACAAATATTCATTTCATTACTTGGAATGCAAAAGTACAAACACGATCGCCCGAAGGAAGAAGTATAAGGAAAGCTGCAATAATTACAAGCCAAAAACAAAAACAAAAAGAAGGACGAGAAACCTCAGGCTGCCCCTGCCTGGCCTTCACCTTCGGCTGCTGGATCGGCCCGCGCTCCCCCGCCAGCTTCCGGAGCGGCCTCCCCGTCCTCCGGGGCATTTGGATGGATGAGATTTTCGGGAATCGGGTACCATCTCAGGTCTACGCCGAGATCCGAGAGGTCCAAGATCGGCACGGAGAAGACGGGATGCAGAGAATGCTCCAGCGCGTAAGCCTTGAAGTTTTCAGCCAGAGGGCGACCTCCAGCCCTCCCTTCTTAGCGGCGCGGAGTGAGTCATCGAACGCCATATAGTAGGCAAACTCGCTGACGAACTCCATGTTTAGAAAAGGATCGGCCTCGGTCGCCTCCATCTTTCCTCTCAACTCCGCAACCGCCTGGTGCGCACCCTGGAGCTCGGACTCCTTAGCAGCCATTTCCCCCCTCGACGACGCCAACGCTAGTCAGCCGAGCGACGATCACCTTCAGCTGATCGGCTTCCTTCTGAGCAGCCGCGTACGACCGACGGGCCTCTGTCATCTGATCCCGAAGCCGGTCGACCGTCGCACGGGCCCACTCAGAATCCTGTCTCGCCAGCTCAAGATCTTTACTTGCCCGTTTAGCCGCTTCCAAGGAATCCTTCTCCATAGCTACGATCCTGTCGGCAAACTCGGAGTTCTTTTTCCGAGCAGCCTCGAGGTCCGAATGGAGACGGGCAGTAGAGGGTCGCCCCTCATAATCCTTTACAGCTTGAGCGGCCATCGTCGCCGCTTGGAGGGTCAGGGCAAGAGTCGCCTGCATTGCGTCTACGGACTGCCGGCGCGCGATCGCATCCAGGTCGGTCGTCCAAGCCTTCGGTAGGGCGGAGATGGCCCGAGAGACGTAGTGAGGGACGTCGCTAGGCTCGCGGGGAGACCTGCTCGCAAGGAAGTCCACCACCATCGGCGAACAATTCGGGTCGGCAAGGCGGACCCTGCAACAAGAACAAAGGGGTCAGTACTGTTGGGATTCGGTGCCTTAAAAACGAAGGCCCAGCGGAAGCGGTAAAACGAAAATTAATTCGATCCGAATCCCTACGAGGATCGATCGAGCTACGTATATACGAATATATAAACGAAAAGCAAGAGTCGTAAGAAACTAACCCTCGAAGTCCGTTGATTAAATGGTAACCTTCTCTTGAGCTATTCCCCAAGCTTTAGTTTGATCTCTACGAGTTCAATCCGCTCCAAGCCCTTGAACGATCCAACGCCGAGAGCACCGCGTCTCTACTTGTCACGCGCCGGAAAAACAAACGGAATGACAACACCTTGCTATCCTCCGAGGATGCGGCTAGAGCTAGGTGATGAAGCTTTTTATAGATATTAATATCACTCTAAGTGTATGAATATCTATCTCTCTCAATATTTCCTCACAAAATTTCTCTAAGAAGTTGTGAAGAAGATGAATGAAGAAGATGAATAAAGAATATGATGAAGAAGACTTCTATCTCTCTCTCCTCTTCAACCTCACGTTGGAAATGGAATCAAAAATGTATTGGGAGAGTTTGTCAAAGACATCATCTTATATTATTTCCACCCTCATGTGTACAACCCATGTAACATGAAGTCTTGTCCCACCAAGTCATTATCATCATTTAATAAATGGAAGAAAAGACAATGGGAAAGTGGGTGGAAGCATAATGGGGCGGCTATCATGAAAAACGAATGAGTTCGGTTCGTTTCGGACTCCCGTGAGTCCAAACAGATAAACTCCGATCATTCCGATGTATTTGTGTCGATTAATTAATCCAATTAATTAAACATATCAAACACAAAATAACATAATTAATTTCTCCAAGAAATAATTATATTCATGAATTAAATTAATCACCCAGTGATATATTTAATCCATTAAGCCGTAAATCAATTTATCCGATAAATCGATTTAAACATCCAATGTCCCAAATTTAGATATCCAATATCCAATATTCATAATGAGAGAATTAGCTTGATTCATTCCGTCGTCAATCCTATTGCGCGACTCGGTAGGTCCGTCTCAGTCAGCAATGGGAGGAACCAAAGAGTAGTAGCACCACCTAGCCAGCCTGGCGGCCTACACTGCACTTAACCGAGAACGAATGATTGGGATCATTCAAGAACCATTCTGTCGTGAATACCAGTATACGTATAAACCCTTCTTTCAAATGTCCCGATCAAGTTATAGGGTCACGGTCAGTCAAACCCTATCTGTACTTGACGCTATGCATGCGTTAATGCAAATCGAGATCATCGAGCTGTCGTGTATCTAATACAACTAGCTCCAATGCTTTGGCCAAAGACTTATGATCTCATCTGCCAATAACCGCATAGGACATATAACCCGCTCACTAACGGGAGAAAGAATTCTATCTTGGTATTCGATAGGACACTGCTACTTGCCGTCAAGATGCACGTCGAGGTTCACCCCCGCCTTAGGTTCTGAGGTTGAACTACTCTAATGAAAATCTTGACGTCACAAGAACATCCCTAATAAATCCTCAAGTCGAAGGTTCACGAATACCTATCACAACCTTTCGATTCCGTCATTGGTATCCGAGTGAAATCCATGTGACGAATCGAGGGTGAGTCGGTTCGAGTATACTAATCCAATTAGCATACCTATAACGTGTGCTCCCACTAACCATTAGTGTTCGACAGGCACTCTCCATGTCAAAGAACACGTCATACAAGTCTTCACATAAACTTAATGCCCAGTCAAGTTTCATCAACTTGCGAACGATTAAGTATTTGAGCTATAACCTTTCCAGTGCCGACCCCCTTATCCAATAAGGAGTGGAACGTTTTGCTCTCAAATACACGGACTAGTTTCTATATGTTTATTTACGAGTTAGGAATGCCAGTAACTACCAGTAAATAAAGAAACATTCATTTGCCTTATATAAATGGTTTACATAATTACAAGTACAATGCCCTCACTCAACAACCTCTGAGTGGCATTCGAGGGCATACTCCTAACAAGTACATCTCCTACGCAAGTGACAAAACTCAACAGATGAACCAAGCTTACCTCTCGACCTTCTCGGGGTTGCGGTCGAAGAACGGTTTCCCGCGAGGGGTCTCGGCCTCGGCAATCGCCGTGGCCTGCAGGAAAGCCGACGAAGGCATAGGCTCATCCACCAGGGAGACCGCGGTGAGTGGAGTCGCAGCGATCGGCGGCTCACCAGCCGGGGCAAAGACTGGGGGTTCCCCCAACCTCTGTCACTTGCGGTTCAGCCGGAGTCCCTCCTCCCGAACCTCCCCCTCCGCTGCGATCGGCTCCTCATGAGGCCTCACCTCCGGGATAAGAGGTAGCGCAACCGGGGGAACTCGACTCGACTTCTTCTGGCGCAGACGACTCAAAACTCCGGGGTTTGACATGGCGATCTCTGGTGGAGGCTCCAGGAAGCGAGGGAAACGGACCTCTGCAAAAAGAAACGATCAAGCAATAGTTAGATGCATTCCTCAAACAGGACGATCGCCAAGCAAAAGGAGATCATGGAAATTCATACCTGGACCGAAAGGTGTCGCGGAAAACGGAATAACCGAGCAGACAACCAACGACTCTCTTTGTTAATCCGGCGAGCATCTATATCGTCGTTCGGAAGACTGTTTATCCGCTCCCAGATGACCAGAAAGTCAAAAGGTAGCTCGTCAGCCGCCGGAATATGGAAACCTACAAAAGGAAGACCAAATTAGATCAGTTCAGAACATATCCGAACAAAGGGAGAGTCAGAACCCTTATTCGGATTCCTCTCCCGAAAGCCGGTGGGAATGTACAGCTCGCCAGTGGGATTGTCGCTCGCAGATGCTTTCCATGTATCGCCGACCCAAAACCATTTTGCCAGATCGCCCCGCACCTTGTTCGGGACCCCAAGGATCACCCGACCAGAATGACCTTGGATATGGTAGCCACCGACGGACCCCTTCTGAACCGTCAGTTTGAATAGGTGGTGTTGTTGCCCAAAATATCTATCCGAAGATTAAATACTGCTGGAGACGGACAACAAACAACAATTGCGGGAGCACTTCTGAGAGAATATGAATAAACACAAGATTTGCCGGGTTTGTTAGGCCCGGGCTTGAATGCTCTCGCGAGATGTTATTAATATAAATATTCGTGGATACAAGTATTAATGTGAGAAATCTAGATACAATGAGTGTAAAAAGACTATGTTAATCCAGCTCTTGAGCGAAGCTCGGTGTTCTTCCTTCTCGGCCGATCGTCTGCTGTATGAGAGAGGCGGAGAGAGAAGAATGAACCGAATGATGGCTGTTGCCAAGAGTAGGAGAAATCCAAAGTGTTGTGTATTGCTCCTGTATTGAGTGCTGAAATCGCGATAATGCCAGGGAGTTCAGAGAGTAAGAATCTCGGTCCTTGGACAAGTGCTGGCAGCCTTCTATTTATAGGGGCTGAGGAGCCTTGTTTCCTAGCGGGCGATCGTCTTCCGGCCATTATAATAATGGGGCGATCGTCCTAAAGGTCACATGGGCAGTCTGCCTAAAGTCCAAGGTAGATGCTGGCAGCCAGCTGTGCGGTCCAATGAGGAGCCAGCACGCGTCCGGGGTCTCTGTCACATGCGGCCCTACTGACAACTTTCGGCGGGCTTTGTCGGCTGGTGGGAAGATGCTGACAGGCTGTGGTCAAAGATCCGTGATATGCGGATCTTGTCTCGGCTCTGCACGTGGTGTTAGTCCTGAGGCTCGGCCTTTGCCGACTGGATAGCCATCGACTCTGATCGGCATGAAGCGGTCGTCTTTAGCCAGTCACCAAAGGTCGGCATCGGCCAGTTGCTGAGGGTCGGCATCGGTCGGTCACCAAGGCTCGGTCGGCAAGTGCCGGGAGATGATCGTCCGCTAGTCGGTCGCCAGGAGTCGATCGCCAAGTACCGAGAGACGATCGTATTTGATGTCGATCGCTCGGCACCGGGACTTGTCCTGGGACCTTCGGTTGGCCGAATTATCTTGTCTGCTGGGCTAAGGCTAGGCCGCCTGGTCGCTGGTCGGCAGTTCTGCCTCGGCTGTTCGGCAGTGGCTAGGTCGCCCGATCTCCGAGGCGATCGCCGGTCGGAGAGTATAATTCTCGACACAACAATTGCCCCCCCAGCTTGCTCCGATGTTGAAGACATGGGGCGAGGTGGTTCTTGCTGGCGATCGTGTAAGATGAGTACGGGCGATCCGGTTGAGCTGACTTTGGATTCGGATTTGGGCTATCATGGTCGATTGGCTAGCTATCTTTCGGTCTTGTACCTGCAAAAAACAACATTGGCCGATCCCCCTCAGAAACTTGGTGGTTTCGTTGTTTGAGGAATCGTGCACAGTCGCGGAGTTCGATGGACCGACTCCATGATCGTGTCTTGGTGCGCGAAGACATTGAGTGTCTCGTGACTCATTTTATTGTGAGGGTCATCTGTTAGGCTGCGCCTCGCCTCGTATTTAAACGAAGGGCGTGCGGTCTTGGTCTAGAGGAGTCCTTGCGCGGGGCAGCGTCGGATGATTCAACTCCACGCTCGCGGCTTGTTTAGCTCTGCTTCCACCTCGGCCCACCATGTAGATGGCGAACCTCGACGGTGTACATTGAGACGGGGGTAGTGGCACGTGTCGCATTGTCCGGGTAGATCATGTTAGATGGTGAACCTTGAGGGCGGGCGATCGTGTCCACTGATTAATTTTGGAGGGCCCTCAGACTACGCCGACCTCGTATTTAAACGAAGGGCAGGCGATCTTGGCCCAAAGGGACCTTGCATGGCCGAAGCAGCCGGTTCCATCGACTACCAGGACCATGGATTTATGATGTGCGGTGGAGGCGATCTTATGCCTTAGTCCGTCATGTTAAATGCTGGACTGTAGATGGCGATCGTGTCCTCCGGGTTGCTGATGTAGCTTGATGTGGCGATCGGGCCGGAAGACTGTGATCGTCGCTCGGCTGCCGATCGCGTTATTCATAGGTTGATATCAGCGATCGGGCGGGAGATCGTCGTTCGGGCGCCGATCGCGCTGCTCATAGGCTGAGGAGAAACCTTTGCCTGGCTAGAAAGTCTGCGGCTCTAGCTCGGAAGGTCGCGTAGGTCGTGGGTTGGCTCTTCGTAAGATGCCTGAACATAGGCGAAAGACCACGGAATCCTGCTAGGACCGTGTGGAGGGCGATCTCATCGCTTACGGGCTCGCCGTTGAGGATGATCTCGTCTACTCGGTCGATGTAGTCCAAGTCGGACTCTTCTTCTCCCTGCTTGATTTGCATCATGCGAATGGGGCCTTCCGGCCGAGCGACCCTGGTGGCGAAGTATGCTGTGAAGACGTTCGTCAGCTCGTTAAAGGAGCCAATGGACCGAGGTGGCAATGAGGTGTACCACCGGTAGGCGAGGTCGTCCAGCGTCATAGGGAACATTCGGCACCTGGTCGCGTCTGATGCCCCACACCCGGTCATGTAGATGTTGAACTTGCTCAGGTGCATTTCGGGGTCTGATCTCCCCTCGTACAAAGGTGTTTGCGGAGGAGCGATCTTGTGCTGCACGGGGGCGAGCTCGATGTTGACCGCGAGCGTCTTGCTCGGCTCGGCGATCGTCTTCTTGGCGCCTGCCCCGGATTCCAGGAGCGCCTTCATGTCGTCGAGCTGACGTTGCATCGCGGCCATCGCCGTGGCTCGGTCGCTTGCGGATCGGCTTTGGGAGCGGGAGCCGAGGCGATCGTGTACCGATCTCCGGACTCCGCTGCTGCCGACCTCGACTATAGGGCGAGGGGGAGCCAGACGGCTGGGCTGCCTTCTGGGAGTCGGGTAGGCCGAGCTCCTGGTGACAGACTCAAACTCCGTCGTCTCGTAGCCGGGCCGACCGCCCGGCCGCCAAGACGGAGTCACCGCCAGCGATCGAAACAGAGGTGCCCCGGCTGGCGAGCGCCTCTTCTTGCGGACGAGAGCCTCCTGGCGATCGCTCGGCCAGTAACGCCTTGAGCTTCCGCTTGGACTTCCGGCGGACGGCCGAGGGGGTGATAGCGGGAGGCGCGTCTAGAGCACTCCGTCGCTCCTGTAGGACGGCCATGGCCTCCTCGATCTGTTCCTTGGTTCGGAGCTGATCGAGCGAGAGGCTTGGGCCGGACCTCAGGGGCGGGATCGAGCGCCTCTGACCGCGGCGGCTACCTTCCGCCATCGGCTGTGGCTCGGACTGAGACGGAACGAGGCATCTGGCGGGCTGGCCAGCGGCTTTCTTCGACGCGGAGGCGGAAGACATGATTTCTGAATGATTTCTTTGAAGCGCAGTGAGTGTCACTTCAAGTATATGCCCCGAGAACAGTGAGTGTTCTTCGAGACGGTAGGAATGAAAATTGAGGGTTAGATCCCCTCCTTCTAGCGCCAATTGTTGTTGCCCAAAATATCTATCCGAAGATTAAATACTGCTGGAGACGGACAACAAACAACAATTGCGGGAGCACTTCCGAGAGAATATGAATAAACACAAGATTTTCCGGGTTTGTTAGGCCCGGGCTTGAATGCTCTCGCGAGATGTTATTAATACAAATATTCGTGGATACAAGTATTAATGTGAGAAATCTAGATACAATGAGTTTAATAAGACTCTGTTAATCCAGCTCTTGAGCGAAGCTCGGTGTTCTTCCTTCTCGGCCGATCGTCTGCTGTATGAGAGAGGCGGAGAGAGAAGAATGAACCGAATGATAGTTGTTGCCAAGAGTAGGAGAAAGCCAAAGTGTTGTGTATTGCTTCTGTATTGAGTGCTGAAATCGCGATAATGCCAGGGAGTTCAGAGAGTAAGAATCTCGGTCCTTGGACAAGTGCTGGTAGCCTTCTATTTATAGGGGCTGAGGAGCCTTGTTTCCTAGCGGGCGATCGTCTTCCGGCCATTATAATAATGGGGCGATCGTCCTAAAGGTCACATGGGCAGTCTGCCTAAAGTCCAAGGTAGATGCTGGCAGCCAGCTATGCGGTCCAATGAGGAGCCAGCACGCGTCCGGGGTCTCTATCACATGCGGCCCTACTGACAACTTTCGGCGGGCTTTGTCGGCTGGTGGGAAGATGCTGACAGGCTGTGGTCAAAGATCCGTGATATGCGGATCTTGTCTCAGCTCTGCACGTGGTGTCAGTCCTGAGGCTCGGCCTTTGCCGACTGGATGGCCATCGACTCTGATCGGCATGAAGCGGTCGTCTTTAGCCGGTCACCAAAGGTCGGCATCGGCCAGTTGCTGAGGGTCGGCATCGGTCGGTCACCAAGGCTCGGTCGGCAAGTGCCGGGAGATGATCGTCCGCTAGTCGGTCGCCAGGAGTCGATCGCCAAGTACCGAGAGACGATCGTATTTGATGTCGATCGCTCGGCACCGGGACTTGTCCTGGGACCTTCGGTTGGCCGATTTATCTTGTCTGCTGGGCTAAGGCTAGGCCGCCTGGTCGCTGGTCGGCAGTTCGGCAGTGGCTAGGTCGCCCGATCTCCGAGGCGATCGCCGATCGGAGAGTATAATTCTCGACACAACAGGTGGTTCATCTCCAACGGCGAGGGAAGGCGGTACAGTCGGTGACCGCCGAACAAGGTGAGGGCACAGACGATCTGGAGCCACGCGTTCGGCGATAGCTGAAGCGGCGCCACATTCCAAGCAACCAGCAAATTAGAGATGGCAAATGACAGAGGGAACCGCAGCCCGGCCTCCATTATCGCCTCATTCACGGCGAACATACCCTCCGGAGGTTGGTCGGCTCACTCGTTCTCGGCAGGCGCGAAAAGGTCCACATCTGAAGGGACATGGTACCTCGCCCTCCAGATGGCTAGGTCCTTCCTGGTCGCCGAGCTCCTGATCTGGCCACGGGACCACGGAGAGCGCTACGCTGCCCGGAACAGCGACCGCTTCGCGGATTGATAGGGATAGGCGATCGAGTACTCCCGATAGTCGAACTTGGGACACGGACCGGCCAACCTCTCCATGATTTCTGCGAAGGCCAAATAGGCTTGGCCAAAGGCGCTATGTTGCTCCCAATACGCCCTCACCGCCAAATCCTTCTCTATCAGCAAACGTTTTTGCTCAGCCGCCGCCTCCCTGGCAGCATCGGCCTTGTTGAATAGTACCTCGACTTCCGCAATATTAATACCGGCGCGGATAGCTTCGGCAGCCGTCTCTATATGGAATTCCGCGGAGGATCCTTTCCGGACTGTAGAAGTCCCGGCGGCGGAGGTGGTGCCCATTCCAGACGTTGAAGGTACTCCAGACATTCTCAAAAAGAAGGGGAGAAAGAGGATTGTTTCTTACCGAAGAATTGAGTCGATCGACGATCGGCAGGCAAAGCTTCAAAAATTTTGGCTATCTTCTTATCCGACGAAATCGCGTAAAAGAGGTTTGCACTGCAACCCTTGCCCTTTTATAGGAGAATGCGGGGGCTTCCGTGCAAATAAGGAGAATCTCGAGGGCTGAAGTGCAACCATCGGATAAAGTCGCAATCAATGCCTTCCTTAAATCCTGCGTACGCGTTGTATCAAGGACACGCCAGACGAGGAGTCTTAACTAACCGTCGGACTCCCCCAATCGCATCGCGACACGTACCCCCGCGGAGTTTCGAGCCCGCTATTTATTTCCCGCTCATTTCAGCGACCGACCATGTCGTCTAGATTCAAAACCAATCCACTCAAAGACGATCGCCTGTTATGTAAAATGCTGAGTCACTCGTCAAAGTTAAGCGATCGCCAGTAGAACCACCTCACACCACGTCTCCAACATCGGAGCGAGCTGGGGGGCAATTATTGTGCGGCGATTTATACGCCTCGACGGCGATCGGTATAAGGGCCGAGCGACCGAGTTCACGACCAAATGAGCTACGGCAAACTTGCCAAGTCGAAGGTAACGGTCCATCTTCGAGTATCTAGCAATCGACCTCCCGGAGTGATCGTCTTTTGGTACCTAGCGACCGACTCTGGTGCCCGACCATGGACGACCATCCTATGCCACGAGTAAGGCCATCGTCCTTCAAGTCTACGAAGACTGGATCACGAAGCAAAGGACCCATGTGCAGATCCGCGAATGGTGCCGCAGAACATGGATCGTTGACTCCAGCCCATCAGCAGCTGTCAGTGACAAGGACGACCTCACCTACCGACAGACCCGCCGAAAGGTCCTAAGTGGGGCCTCCCAAGACAGCAACATAGACGCGTGTTGGCTTCTCACTAGTTCGCACATCCGGCTGCCAGCAGTTGCTGCGGACTTTAAGGAGACCAACCCATGTGCTAAAGACGATCGCCCGCTTATTATAATACAGCAAAGGCGATCGCCCAGAGACTTCCAGTCCTATAAATAGAGAGCCTCCAGCTACTGTAGAAAGGTTCGGAAATTCAGACTCTCGGCTTTCTCTTGAATCTATCCAGGATTTCTCTCTAAGAACCTCTTAACCAAAAGACGGTCGGCAAAAACGAGAACTCCCTACAGTTCAGAGAACTCCAGATTTAAAGGTTCACAAGTACAGAAACTACTTGATACGAGAGTTCAGCTAACTCTCTCAGTGAGAGACCATCGATTTCTCATAGTCAACACAGCACTCCATCGTTGTTACAAGAACGCACAGAGCATCAACTTTGGTTCTTCCGGCAATCTTCAGCACTCAAGAGCTAAGATAACTAGGGTCTTTACACTCATTGTAATTGTACTCTAACATTAATATTTGTACTCTCAAGTATTCGTATTAATAATATCTCGTGAGAGCATTCAAGCCCGGGACTAACAACCCCAACAAATCTTGTGTTATTTACTTCCTTACGGACGTGCTCTCGCATTTTGTTTGTTACTCGACCTTTCCAGCATATCATCTCCGGATAATATTTTGGGTAACAACAGTAGGCACTTTAGATTTTAGGATCCAGATTATGGCTCATTTTTTGTCATATTTCATTTCGAATATGTTTCTCAACTTTTGTGTACATTATGTATTTGTTGCTATATTGAATATTGAATTGTCTAGCCTAGCTGCCTAGTTGATTGAAATCTAAAAATTATATGTCTTTTGTAATAGATCAAACACCCAAAAAGTATAATGTCCAATGAAGTGAGTAATCTTGATTTACGAAAATGCTTGAGGGATAATGATGAAGATATGGAGTTGGTTATGATAGTTGCTAGTTTCATTGCAATTGTAGCGGCAACCTCATATGGTCAAATGTATAGGGTGAATGAGGTAACATGGAATGAGTGAGAACGTGCTCAAGTTAGAGCTACTTGGATGAACAGTTTAGAAAATGATAGGATTTGTCGAGAGCAACTACGTCTTGACAAACGTCGTTTTAAGAAGTTGTGTCATCTTTTACAATCTAAAAGGGGGCTTGTAACTACTAGGAATGTAACAGTGAAAGAAGTTGTGGCGCAGTTTCTTCATGTTCTTGGGCATGATTTGAAGAATAGAACAATGCAGGCGCTCTTTGCGCGTTCGGTAGAAACTATGAGCCGTCAATTTCATGTAGTACTTGAATCTGTGCTTAAGCTGTAACACCCCCAATCCACTCAGGGATATTACACGCCGTAGACCCTCTCCTCGAGGATCTACCAGGCTGATAACTAAATCAAACATCTAAACATCGCCTTTAAGGCTAAAATGACTCAGTAGACCGACTTGGTCTTTCAATAAATACTTACAACTCAATTCCAAACACATACCCACGCAGGGGTTAAAATACAATAAACTCCCGCATAAACGGGAAAAGATATCGCAATGAAAAGAAGATACAACTAGACCTATCCGACATCAACGGATCCTCTAGTTATTAGTTTCGTTAATCTTTCATCATCCTTCATGTCGACCATGTGCTATGCTCCAAAACCTTAATGCAAATATAGACATCCACCCCCCGAATACTCGGGGGTTAGCAAAACTCCACTGTTTTGCTAGTGCAAATACAAAGTGCAAATACGAGCCATATAATTCAAGTTCCATGAATCACAATAACCAGGAATCCTTAAAGATTAAAATACCACGAAACGAATACTTCCCGAGGCAAGAATTTGAGTAAAACTTTCCAAATCCGAAAGATCACAAATAACGAGAATGGTTTGCAAAATGGTTTAAAATACCCTCGGGAGTTTTAATAGAAAACAAATTAGGATTATCAAATCTTTCTCTTTCCAAAATCGACAGGGTCACAGCCCAAAGGTTTTATTTTCGCAAATAAAAAACCGACAACAATTCACAGGGCCAGATCCCAACATCACGTGTCCTCAACGGACATAACATCAACGAAACGTAATCACGCACGCGCATCGCCTAGGACCGGGACGCTACCACAGACATCCCACCCGAGGCCTCGAAGGACCCTCCCGAGCTGGCTAGCGAACAATTCACAACATATCACAACCATAAGTTATCTTGACATCGTACTCGCAAGTACCGATTCTCGGAGCCCTCTCCAGACCTACCCGATTAGATAACCTTATGGTCAAATCATATCAAATGGCCGTACTCGCAAGTAACGCGCACGAGGCCTCACGGGTCCCTACCCGGTAAACATCAATCGAATATACCCACAAGTTATCGTGACATCGCACTCGCAAGTGACGATTCTCGGAGCCCTCTCCAGACCTACCCGAATTGATAACCTTGTGGTCGAATCATCAATGCATAGAGTTCACAACGACAAGGGTTTCACATTTGCCACAATCACAAATATGTCAAATCATGAGTTAATGCCAACAACACTTAGCAAAACACCACGTCAAACCGTAACGCACCGAAAAGAAACCATATACGTCCACACGCAATACCAAGGGCAACATAAACACCAAACATATCCATAGAATTCACATAGTTCACAAACCACACTATTCACCAAACACACGCATTTTGAAAGAGGGCCTTTAACAAGGCTAATCAAATCTTTTGAAAGTTCAATTCAAACGACCACACAAACACATTTAGACGATCACCAATTATCATATCCAAAAAAACAAAAATTATATGGACAAGGTACTTGCCTCACAATCGGCACGCAAGTATCCCGACGAACACGGCTCAACCGGAAAGCTTCGAAACGCCCGATGTTTTCGAAAAGGAAAACGACAACGAACGGAAGGGTTCAACTTGGTTTCTTCGCAAGAAACTCGACCCTAACAACATATAATCCATAAATCAACAATCATACGAGGAAGGATAATCGTAGAACGCCCGAAAACCCCTCTATGACATTCTACCGGACACCTTCAAGGCGTCGACCAAGAACTCGATCAAAACAACGAATCGATACGATCCAACCATGTAATAATAAAGGAAATGATATAATACATCTAAATATTCATAAATCCATCATAATCCTAAGTTAAATCGGATTAATCGGACGAAAACAACCAAAATACCCAAATTCCCCAAAACTAGATTTCTAGGAAATCTGACCTGATTCGGTAGATCGGAGGATGTTATAGGACGGATGATTGATGATATGAACCTCAACACTTCATGGATTCATTGTCCAACAACATCTCTAGATGATTCACACACCCACAAATGCCAGACGGAAGAAAAAGAATGAGAAATGGTCAAGAAAACGCCGCAGCCTTAAATAAAGCCGATCACGGCCGGTTACGTACGTAATCGCCATGGCTTACGTGACGAATCGCCATGGCCGAACGCACCGCTGGAAATGCCGGAAGCGTTACGTTACGCCGTGGCCTTACGTACGTAACTGCCGATCACTACCGCACGTTACTCGGCCAGGGTTGGCCTGGCCCGAGCATGCCCGGCCATGACTCGGCCGGGACCAACTCCGACGGCCCGAACGACCCCGAAACCCGAACCTGAGTACGAATCAAAGATACGGTTACGAAGTACGCGCAAAGACGAATCCGAGCACTAAGAGAACACACGATTCCGACCACCCGAAGGCTCGAAATTCGACAACGGAAAGTAATTACCCCAAACTTTGGGAAATTACGAAAATGGCCCAAAACGCCCGAAAATCACGATACGTGATCGAAACACCAAGCCAAAGCTCGCAATATGAATATTAACATTAAATGAACTTACGAGAAAGTCAAAACAACAGTTTCGAACGAGATTCGCAAGAATCGAACTCAAGTGCGGAAAAACCGCTAAAAAGCACGGAACTCAACAAAACGACACCGAAACGAACTCGGATGACAAAAAGTGCAGAATTAATCATTCTCATAATGACGAAACGGTTATGAGCGAGTCGTCAAAACGAACTTCCGCCGAAAAAAAGAAATTACCGGAAATCAAAATCACGGGTATTACATAAGCTTGGGGGGTGTTATATCAAGAAAGTGGATCATACCACTAATTATACAAATGACAGCAAATGGAAGTGGTTTGAGGTAATTTTATAAAATGTTTGTGTTTAGGTTTCTTAGGGATACATTATTGATATAGAGGATATATGTAGGATGTTGTAGGAGTTGTTGATGTGACACACATCAAAATGACGGTCCCTATTGAGGATCGACCGCAACATTTCAAACTTTGTAAGGAATTCAGTTTAGTATTAAAATTATCGTTTGTCGTCAATTTTTCTATTTGTTACTGATGTAAGTAGATTAAATGAAGGAAATAAAGGCAATGGGGATTTTAAACCGCAAGCCTACCAAGCTGTGATTGACAAATTACGTGTTGAGCTGAACATAACTTTAACTGCAAGTCATGTGAAGAATCGAATCAAATCATGGAAGAAACGCTATGCTGTAATCACTGAAATTCGAACTTATACCAAATTTAGGTGGGATGAAGAACGAAAAATACTCGTAATCCCTATAGAAGACCTTGAAAAATAGAAAACATATTGTAAGGTATGTAGTTATCTTCTATAGTTCTATCTTATACTTGACATTCTTGTGTGCTGATGCTATTTGAATGCTTGATGACTATCAGACCTAGTTTTCATTATCTTAAGCTGTGTGTTGTGTCTGTCGTAGTAATAAAAGATTTAGTTTATAGTTATAAAACTGAGATAAACTTGGTCAGCTGATTGTTTATAGTCAACCAGTAGTGTGCTTATGTGTGTGACTTTTTGTCAGCTATGGAAGAAAGGAATAGGTGATGAAAGTGTCTTTTTTTTTGTTCTATGTACATGACAATTCTAGTGCTTCTGCGTACCAGAACAAATGCATTGATAATTGGGATGATATTTGCACTCTTTTTGCATCAGATAGGGCCACTGGTGATGGTGCCAAGCAACATGAAGAGTCAGCAACTGCAATGAAGATGGAGAATGAAGTTGGCAGTGGTTTGGAGACTGTTTCTATGGAGTCGAACAAGAGGATAAAGAGAGATCGTCTTGCTGATGCTGTTACTAGATTTGCCGAGTCCTTCAATGAGTACGTGAGTAAAGCACAAGGACATCCTCGACCTTCTAGCAAAGAGATTTATAATGTTATATTTGTTGTTCCTAAAATTTCTCGAATGGAAATTCTTAAAGGTGTGAAAAGTTTCATGAATGGTACAGTGGATATGTTCGACATGCTCAAGAGTCTACCTGATAGTAATAAATTAGATTGGGTTTTGTTGCACATTAATGACTAGTCAGAGTTTTTATTTTGAATTTATATGTTATATTGATGGAGATTAAGCATTTATCTCGATATGTACTTTGAATTTATTTTTATTTATGTCGGTATGTACTTCGAATTTATTTTTATTTATCTGGTATGTACTTCAATTTTTTAAAATAATTTTTAGAATTTTTCAGTTTTTGGCCTGCTCTCAAATTTTAGCATTTATATATGATTTTTTTTGTTTCTTGTCTTGTACTTTATGCAATTCAACACTTAGAATTTCATGAATTTCCAAACATGATGCTAGAAATTGAATTCAGAATTTGAAATTCTTGTGTTCTCAAACAGTAGATTTGGATTCCAAATCCTGGATTTCAAATCCTGGATTTGAAATGAAATCCATGTTTCCGAACGGCACTTTAGGGTTTCTCCGGCGGCGGGTACAGTGAGAAAACTGGATTAAAAAGTAAGGAAAGGCTTCCTGAATCCTGTATGAAGCCAAACGAATCCTTCAATCGACCTGAAATGGCCTGGAACTTGCCGGTTGCAAGCCTCGTCGGAGCTACGAGGGGTAAACAGAAACTCTGCTAGACTTTATTCAGACAGGGGAGGGAGTGCGAATGACTGGAATGACAAGATCCTTACCTTAGATATGAAGTTAGTTGGAAGGGATTGGAGTACAGGGTCGAATCGACGAGGGGAGATTCGCCGGCAGGTTCTCGTTGAATAGTAGAGGCAGGGAATCCCTTGGTCTTTCTTGATGTTATTGGAGGCGGCACTGAATAGGTTCGATTTGGGTCACGCTTGGCTTAAATAGGCGAAACGGGGAACTGAATCAGATCCGACGGTGGAAATCGTAATCGAAATTATCGTCGTATCTTAGATAGGACAAGGAAAGAAGAATATGACGTCATCATGACGTCTGAAATTGAAAAAATCCCAGAAGACAAAAAATATTATGAGAAAATCCTAAAAAATGAAAAGAAAATAAAGAATTATTAATTGAAAAATTAATAATTCGAATTGATGTCTAAACCCTAACCCTAATCCTTTATGCTCCCTATAAATAGAGGCTTTAATCCTCATTGTAGGCTACACAAGAATAAAACAATATTCTCTCTATTGGTTCTCTCTAAACTTATCTCTTAGTCTTTCTAGTTTACAACACGTTATCAGCACGATAGTTCTAGATCTCTCATCTCTCTTCGATCGTAAAAGGTAATTCTATTTTAATCTTTGCGCCGAATTCATGTGAATCATATAAGAGTAGTTAATTAAATAACTTCATCTCTATTTGATTTCACCAAATTCTCATATTCGTATATTTTTATGGAAGAAGTTTTAGGATTTTGATGGCTTGATAATCGAGAAACCTATTTTGAGATTTAAGGGATTGGATCTGCTTTATTTGATGCATCTGCTTCACATCGTCAGAAACCAAGTTTCTTATAGGCATTGATGATAGATTGATTTTAATTCACTGTCATCATGATTTATGTGTGTATATCACCGCCTATTTGTTTGTAGTTTTCAGCATCTTATGTCTATTTGTTATTATCTTTCTATGCCTAAATATTTATAATTTCTAGGTTTTAGTTTTGTATGTGCGTACTAGTTTATAGTGTATCGATATTGTCCGCCATACTTTCTAATTAAAGTTACAATTTTTTTTATCAGATAACATGATTTTGAATCTATGATATATACTTTGCAAATATATATATATATAATATATATATATACACACACACTTGATCGATTACGATTTTATAAATTTAGTGTGAAGTTTATTGTTATCAATTTCCATGTCAAATTTCGTGATTTTTGTGATTTTATTTCGAATTTTGACATGTTATATTCTGAAATATATTATATATATAATTTATTTTCTTTTTCGAAATGATCTTGAAAATTAATTGATGCTATTTAAATAGCACAAGTAGTATTCCTGAAGTATATTACATTCAAGATCTTAAATTAATGCTATTAAAGTATCACAAGTAATATTCCTGAAGAATATTACAGGCTCTATGAGCAAGTAAATTAAACATTAGGATAACATATCCTTGATTATTTTGTGAAGAATTGCACGGATGGCAAACATAGCCAAACTTGAGTTCATCGCCCTTGACATCTCGGGCAAGAATTACATGTCATGGACTCTTGATGCTGATGTTCACCTGATCTCAAGGGATTTAGGAGATGCAATAAAAGAAGGAAACAAAGCATCCGAACAGGATCGCGCTAAGGTACTAATATTCCTTCGTCATCACCTTCATGATGACCTTAAGACAGATTATCTGACTATCAAAGATCCACAAGAATTGTGTACGAACCTCAAAGAAAGGTTTGATCATCAAAAGACTGTCGTCCTTCCTAAAGCTCGTTACGAGTGGATGCATCTAAGACTGCAAGATTTTAAGTCTGTGAGTGCTTATAATTATGATTTATTCAGAATTGTTTCTAAACTAAAACTTTGTGGAGAAAAAATTAGTAATGCTGATATGCTTGAGAAAACATTCTCCACTTTTCATGCTTCTAATGTGTTGTTACAGCAACAATATAGGGAGCGTGGTTTCAAAAAGTACTCAGAACTAATATCTTGTTTGTTGGTTGCTGAGTAAAATAATGAATTGCTCCTGAAAAACCACGAACTCCGCCCCACCGGTTCCACTGCATTGCCTGAAGCCAATGCAACTTTCAACCATGATAATAGACGTGGTCGAGGGAACCAACGTGGACGTGGGCGTGGACATGGACGTGGACGTGAATATGGTCGCGGTCGTGGACGCGGTAAACCACATGATGCAATCTCTAGCAACAAAAGACATAAAGTATCCAACGAGCACAATTCATCCAAAAAAGAAGGTGAATGCCAAAGGTGTGGCATGACGGGACATTGGGCACGTACTTGCCGAACAGCAAAACACCTTGCGAATCTATATCAAAATTCAATCAAGGGAAAAGGCATGAAGGAGTCCAATAATGTTGATTTTGACTACCCATTGATATTACTCACTTAGATGTCTCTGATTTTTTGATGACCCGAAAGGAGATAATATGGATCAGTTGATTGGTGGTGGTGTGCTTGAAGACAATAATATGGACATTGTTTAGTCCTTTATCATTTATTTCTAGTTGATAAGAAGACATTGCTTATTTCAGTTATTTATTTCCACATCATTGTCTTTCCGCTATAAACAATTGCTTATTTTTCCTTGAAATATTTACTTAATCAAATTGATCTTCCTCATAAAAAATATCTCAGAAACTCAAATGGAATCTTGTGATATATGTCTTGCTGATAGTGCCACTACACATACCATCCTTCAAAAGAATAAGTATTTTTTTAAGTTGACATTAGCTGAGGATAATGTTAACACAATATCAGGAGCATCAAACATCATTGAAGGCTCCGGAAGAGCTTGTATCATTTTGCCAAATGATACTAAATTATATATTGAAAATGCATTGTACTCTAGTAAGTCTAAAAGGAACTTACTAAGTTTCAAGGATATCCGCAATAATGGATACCACATCGAGACAATTACGGAAGGTAGCAATGAATATCTTTACATAAATTCTTTTGTTTCAGGCTATAAGCTGACAAAAGAAAAATTAGCAACACTACCTTCTCGAATATATTACACATTCATAAAAGCAATTGAGACAAACCATGTTATGAACATGAAGTTCAATGACGATAGTTTTGGACATCCTAGAGAGAGTATGATGCGCCGAATAATCAACAATTCATATGGGCACAACATAAAGAATCAAAATATTCTTTCTACAAATGAATTCCCATGTGATGCTTGTGTGCATGGCAAGTTAATCATTAGATCTTCATATACGAAGATTAATAATGAATCTCTATCTTTCTTAGAAAGAATTCAAGGAGACATATGTGGACCTGTAGATCCACCTAGTGGACCTTTTCGATACTTTATGGTATTTATCGATGCTTCTTCTAGATGGTCACACGTATGCCTGCTTTCTACTAGAAATGCAGCATTTGCTAGACTACTTGCTCAAATCATAAAATTAAGAGCTCAATTCCCAGACAATTTAATTAAAAGAATTCGTCTTGATAATGCTAGTGAATTTACGTCTCAAGCATTTGAAAACTATAGTATGGCTATTGGAATTGAAATTGAATATCCAGTCGCTCATGTCCATACTCAGAATGGTTTAACAGAATCGTTTACTAAACGCCTTCAAATTATTGCTAGACCATTACTTATGAAATCAAAACTCCCAACTACTGCTTGGGGTCATGCCATATTACATGATGCAACATTAGTTCGACTAAGGCCATCAGCCAATCATGAATACTCCCCAATGCAAATTATTTTTGGCCGAGAACCTGATGATTTTCACTTACGAACTTTTGGTTGCGCGGTTCAAGTCCCAATTGCACCCCCACAACGAACAAAAATGGGTCCCCAATGAAGACTTGGGATATATGTTGGATTTGATTCACCATCGATTATAAGGTATTTAGAACCTTTAACAGGTGATTTATTTACTGCACATTTTGCAGATTGTCATTTTGACGAAATGACATTTCCAACATTAGGAGGCACAAATCTACATCCAGAAAAGCACAAGGAAATATCTTGGAATGAGAAAAACTTATCACATTTTTATTCTAGAACAAACTAATGTGAACAAGAAATCGAAAAGATCATTCATTTGCAAAAGATTGCAAATTAAATTCCTGATGCTTTTGTAGATACAAGAAAAGTGACACGATCTCACATGCATGCTGCAAATACTCCAGCTAAAATTGATGTCCCTGAAGGACAAATAGCTTTGGCAGCAAATGAGTCTAAAATTCGTCAAAAACGTGGTCGACCAGTTGGTTCCAAAGATTCTATGTCTAGAAAAAGAAAGGGACAAGATGGAAACCAAACAATGACAAAAATGACTAATCAATAAAATGTAAGTGATGTAATTCCTGAAGAATTACAAGTATCTGAAAATTATGAGATCTCAATAAATTATTTGCATTCAAATCATATACTAGAGAGAGAAAAGATCACCATTGATGATATATTTGCCTTTCATATAGCTCTTCAAGTTTTAAATGAGGATCCTAAAACATAATCCGTCGCAGAATGCAAACGGAGAATTGATTGGCCAAAGTGGAAAGAAGCCATGAAAAGTGAATTAAATTCCTGTGATAACCGGAAAGTATTTGGACATGTAGTCCTAGCTCCGGAATCTGAAATCCCTGTGGGATACAAATGGATCTTTGTTAGAAAGAGAAACGATAAAAATGAAGTTACGAGATATAGAGCAAGACTCGTAGCTCAAGGTTTCTCTCAAAGACCAGGAATTGATTATGAGGAAACATACTCTCCCGTAATGGATGCGACTTTCAGATTCTTGATTAGTCTGGTTGTGTCACAAAGGCTTGATATGCGCCTCATGGATGTAGTAACTGCTTATCTATATGGATCATTAGATAATGACATATATATGAAAATTCCTGAAGGATTTAAAATGCCTAAAGGATTGCAGTCAAAACCCAAAAGCATGTATTCAATTAAACTGCAAAAATCATTCTATGGGTTGAAACAGTCTGGTCGTATATGGTACAATAGACTGAGCGAGTATCTTTTGAAAGAAGGATATAAGAATATAGATATATGCCCTTGTGTTTTCATTAAGAAAACCAAAAGTGGATTTGCAATCATAGCCGTTTATGTTGATGATTTAAATTTAATTGGGAATCCCCTTTTGGCTTTCTTAATGAAAACACAAGGGCAGATAACATGATTCTTATATCCTTCTTTCAAAATATACTCGCTCAATCTATTATACCACGTACGCCCAGACTGTTTCAGCCCATACAACGATTTTTTGCAATTTAATTGAATACATGCTTTTAGGTCTTGACTGCAATTCCTCAGGCATTTTAAATCCTTCGAGAATTTTCATATAAATATCATTATTTAATGATCCATAGAGATAAGCAGTCACTACATCCATAAGGCGCATATCAAGCCTTTGTGACACGGCCAGACTAATCAAGAATCTGAAAGTATTCGCATACATTACGGGAGAGTATGTTTCCTCATAGTCAATTCCTGGTCTTTGAGAGAAACCTTGAACTACGAGTCTTGCTCTATATCTCGTAACTTCATTTTTATCATTTCTCTTTCTAACAAAGATCCATCTGTATCCCACAGGAATTTCAGATTCCGGAGTTAGGACTACAGGTCCAAATACTTTCCGGTTATCACAGGAATTTAATTCACTTTCCATGGCTTCTTCCCACTTTGGCCATTCAATTCTCCGTTTGCATTCTGCAATGGATTGTGGTTCAGGATCCTCACCTAAAACTTGAAGATCTATATGAAAGGCAAATATATCATTAACAATAACATTTTCTCTCTCCGTTATCTGATTATAATATAAGTAATTTATTGAGATCTCATGATTTTCAGATACTTGTAATTCTTCAGGAATTACATCATTTTCATTTGTGTGATTAGTCATTTTCATCATTGATTGGTTTCCATCTTGCCCCTTTCTTTTTCTAGGCATAGAATCTTTGAAACCATGTGGTCGACCACGTTTTTGACGAATTTTAGACTCATTTGCTGCCAAATCTATTTGTCCTTCAGGGACATCAATTTTAGCTGGAGTGTTTGCAGCATGTATATGAGATTGTGTCACTTTTATTGTATCTATGAAAGCATCAGGAATTTGATTTGCAATCTTTTGCAAGTGAATGATCTTTTCAACTTCTTGTTCACATTGATTAGTTCTAGAATCAAAATGTGACAAGTTTTTCTCATTCCAAGATATTTCCTTGTGCTTTTCGGGATGTAGATTTATTCCTAATGTTGTAAATGTCATTTCATCAAAATGACAATTTTCAAATCGTACAGTAAATAAATCACCCGTTAAGGGTTCAATATACCTTATGATTGAGTGTGAATCAAATCAACATATATCCCAAGTCTTCATTGGAGGCCCATTTTTGTTCGTTGTGGGGGAGCAATTGGGACTTGAACCGCGCAACCAAAAATTCATAAGTGAGAAACATCAGGTTCTCGGCCAAAAATAATCTGCATTGGGGAGTATTCATGATTGGCAGATGGCCTTATGCGAACTAATGTTGCAGCATGTAATATGCCATGACCCCAAGCAGTAGTTAGGAGTTTTGATTTCATTAGTAATGGTCTAGCAATGATTTGAAGACGTTTAATGAATGATTCAGCTAGACCATTTTGAGTATGGACATGAGCTACAGAATGTTCAATCTCAATTCCAATAGCCATACATTAGTTTTGAAATGCTTGAGAAGTAAATTCACTAGCATTATCAAGACGAATTCTTTTAATTGAATTGTCTCGAAATTGAGCTCTTAACTTGATGATTTGAGCAAGTAGTCTAGCAAATGCCGCATCTCTAGTAGAAATCAGGCATACGTGTGACCATCTAGTAGAAGCATCGATCAATACCATAAAGTATCGAAAAGGTCCACTAGGTGGATCTATAGGTCCACAAATATCTCCTTGAATGCTTTCTAAGAAATATGGAGTTTCATTATTAACCTTCGTATATCAAGGTCTAATGATTAACTTGTCTTGCGCACAAGCTTCATATGGGAATTCATTTGTAGAAAGAATCTTTTGATTCTTTATGTTGTGCCCATATGAATTGTTTATTATTCGGCGCATCATAGTTGCTCCAGGATGTCCAAATCTTTCATGCCAAAGCATAAAGCTTTTTGTGTCATTGAACTTTATGTTCACTACATGGTTTGTCTCAATTGCTTTTATGAATGTATAATACATCCCAGAAGGCAATGTTGCTAATTTTTCCTTTGTCAGCTTATAGCCTGAAACAAAAGAGTTTATGTAAAGTAATTCATTGCTACCTTCCGCAATTGTCTCGATGTGGTATCCATTATTGTGGATATCCTTGAAACTTAGTAAGTTATTTTTAGACTTACTAGAATACAGGGCATTTTCAATGTCTGATTTAGTATTATTTGGTAAAATGATACAAGCTCTTCCGGAGCCTTCAATAATGTTTGATGCACCTGATATTGTGTTAACATTATCCTCAGTTAATGTCAACTTAAGAAAATATTTCTTCTTTTGAAGAATGGTATGTGTAGTGGCACTATCAGCAAGACAAATATCACAAGATTCCATTTAATTTTCTGAAATATATTTTGAAAAAGAAGATCAATTTTTATTGCATAAGAATTTGAATGAAAGATAAGCAGATGTTTTTAAACAGAAAAACAATCATGTGAAAGTAAATAACAGAAATAAGCAATATTTTCTTATCAACTAGCAATAAAAGATAAAAGACTAAACAATGTCCATATTATTGTCTTCAAGCACACCACCACCGATCAACTGGTCCATATTTTCTCCACTCGGGTCATCAAAGAAGTCGGAGACATCTAGGTGAGTTGTGTCAATTAAACCGTCAAAGTCGACATTATTTGACTCTTTCTTGCCTTTTCCTTTGATCGAATCTTGATATAGATCCGCAAGGTGTTTTGCAGTTCGGCAAGTACGTGCCCAATGACCCGTCATGCCACACCTTTGGCATTCAACTTCCTTTTTGGATGGTTTGTGCTCGTTGGATGTTTTATGCCTTTTGTTGCTTGAGGTTGTATCATTCGGTTTACCGCGTCCACGGTCGCGACCATATCCACGACCACGTCCACGTTGGTTCCCACGACCAGGTCCATTATGGTTGAAAGTTGCATTGGCTTCAGGCAATGCAGTGGAACCGGTGGGGCGGAGTTCGTGATTTTTCAAGAGCAACTCATTATTTTGCTCGGCAACCAATAAACAAGATATTAGTTCAGAGTACTTTTTGAAACCGCGCTCCCTATATTGTTGTCAGAATAAAGACATTAGAAGCATGAAAAGTGGAGAAAGTTTTCTCAAGCATATCAGAATCACTGATATTCTCTCCACAAAGTTTCAGTTTAGAAGTAATTCTAAATAATTCAGAATTATAAGCACTCACAGACTTAAAGTCTTGCAGTCTAAGGTGCATCCACTCGTGACGAGCTTTAGGAAGGTGACAGTCTTTTGATGGTCAAACCTTTCTTTTAGGTTCGCCCACAACTCCCTTGGATCTTTGACAGTCAAATATTTTGTATTTAGGTCATCATGAAGGTGATGACGAAGGAAAATTAGTGCCTTAGCGCGATCCTGTTCGGATGCTTTGTTTCCTTCTTTTATTGCATCTCCTAAACTCCTTGAGATCAGGTGAACATCAGCATCAAGAGTCCATGACGTGTAATTCTTGCCCGAGATGTCAAGGGCGATGAACTCAAGTTTGGTTATGTTTGCCATTCGTGCAATTCTGCACAAAAGAATCAAGGATATGTTATCCAATTGTTTAATTTAGTTGCTATAATTAGAGCATGTAATATTCTTCACGAATATTACTTGTGCTACTTTAATAGTATCAATTTAAGATCTTGGATGTAATATTCTTCAGGAATACTACTTGTGCTACTCGAATAGCATCAATATTGTCAAGATTACATCGTGAATCATGAAAAATAAACGAAAATTATACATGATATATTAAAGCAGATAAAAATATTAATATAAGAATATTCTCGTAACACTAATATCATTATATCAAGTCTCAATATTAAAGTATGAATATAACGGAAATTTGCGCAAATATCGTTAGCAATAATTTTTTTTTAGAGAATGGGGGAAGAAATATAACAACTTTATTTGACGAGGAAAAACAGAAGTACCCTCTGCATATGCACGGGCATGAATTACAGCATATTTCGCAGACCAAAAATAAATAATAATAATATGTAATAATATCGTTAACTTTTTTTTTCATAATATTGTATCAATCGAAAATTAATAAAAAGAGAATAAAGAAAACATGAAAGTTTTTGTGAAATCAAATAGAGATGAAGTTATTTAATTAACTACACTCTTATATGATTCACAACGAAATAGGCACAGAGGTTTAAGAAAAAACTACCTTCTTCGATTGAAGGGATCGAAGGAGGGAATAAGGGGAGAAGAACAATCATGCTGATAACGTGTTATAAACTAGAGAGATTGGAAGGGTAGAGAAGAGAGAATTCTATATCTTCAATATGACGGTTAAAGACATCTATTTATACAACTAGGGAACTAGAATTTTAGAGTAAATATCTTGGTCAACACACTAAAATCTATTATACTATAAGATTCAGTCCTTGCATTTAGTGTGTAGTATTTATGACACCAATTGTAAATCAATATCGTGTTTTTGGAGTGCTTCATGCTTCGATCTGAGTAATTGCGAGGATGCAAAGAGTTGGACCTAAGTAATTGCGAGATGCAAAGGGTTGCACCTGAGTTATTGTGACCATGCTAAGTGTTTATGCGTTATAATGAATCTAAATGCGAGATGCAAAGAGTTGCATCTGAGTTATTGCAAGAATGCCAAGTGATTCAGGATACAATTACAATCGGATCATATCGATCCCTATAAAAGAACTATGGCCTCATTTATTTTGCATTACCCAAACCATAGTGATTGATCTTCCAGCATTACTTGATTAAACAAAACATATACCATGTCAAACAATAAATCAGATAGCCTTGCAATGGAGGTTCCCCAGCCAAGCAGTTTCTTCTACGTGGACAAACTTGATGTAGGTGTTACTGGCACCATTGTTGTAATGCTTTGTAGAGTTTGGGATGTGAATTCTACTACTGGCCGATATTTTAGTACCGATTTTATTGTGTCCGATGCAAAGGTATCATAGGATTACATTTATCATCATAAATAAAATAGTTTCACCTATAATTCTAATTTATCATTTTTGTATTTAATTAAACAAAGTTGAGTTTTAAACATAAGCAAAAGTTCAAACTTTTATCAAAAAACAAAATATGTGCATTTAATGTGAAGTATATACAACATCGAGATGGAAGTGCAAGGCTTGACGGAATTTATCACATGATATTTAGTAATTAGTATAGAATTAAAAGTCGGTTATGGAATGAGATGAAGTTGAAAAGGTTGCAAGAATAATTGATGATTTAACCTAATGCAATATATATAGATATATGTATTATGTTAATGCATTTTCATATACAAGTAATTTATGTGTGTTTTCTATTGATGTAACTCACATATGCGAATTGATTAAAGAAAATGTGCACGAGCATGTATGTAAAACAACATTTAAATGGTTAAATTATACTTTTTAGCATGATTAGTTTATGTAACCATGCAACTTGAATAATGAATATAAAAGAAAAAGTACATAATTTTTGCTCAAACTTTGTAAATTAAAAAAATTAAGTGTAAGACATAATAGTGGAGTCCAAAGGTTTTAGAAAATAGTGTGTTAATTAATATTCATTTAGTTGGCTGTTTTGAATTGAGTTTATTAATAAATTTATTAATATTAGTCAGACTTCACTGTTAATTTTCAATGAAATTAGTTGTACAATAAAATGAGATGTTTAAAAAGGTTTGAACGATTTTTATACGGTTTATGTGGCATTATTATATATACATTATTACACAAACTTTAACTTACAAACTTAATAAAGAAAATATTTAACGCACATTAAATTATAACCAATTAGATAGACCCTGTGCTCATATTACCATGCAAAAAGATCTAATTGACAAGATTGTGAGGCCAAGTAATAGATCAAAAGAAATAAAGCTATTTTTTTATCATGCAAATAAGTAATAGACCAAAAGAAACAAATCCATCGTAACTTAATAACCAAAAGTTCATATATAAAATACAACACCACAAACCAAAACAACATCAAACACTTTTAAATTTTTATACAAGAAAGTTAAAACATTTCATACAACATACTAAACAATAATTAAGATACACTCGCCAATATACGTAAAGAATACACGATTAACAATTAGATTTACTACAGAAGACGGCTCGTATGTCTCGTATATCTAAAAGATATATTTCCAACAAGTTCCAAATTATGAGAAAGCCCCGCCCTCTAAAAACCGCCCCGAATAAGAATTGCGGGGCGGGTGTTCCTCTTTCCCCGTCATAAAGTTTTTGTTATGTATAATTTCCGTTAGATAACGACGTGAGTGACGGCGTTTGGTCCTCTATAAATTAATTCCAAAACAAAACGCCAGACTTGCTTCTCTTTCCTTTGTTCCCATTTTTTTTGTTTCCATTTATACACACGCCAGAAGGGATAAAAATCTCTTCCACACTCTCTCTCCCCTCTCTCTCTCTCTCTCTCTCTCTCTCTCTCTCTCTCTCACACACACACACACACACACAAATAAATAACGATATCTTGTTCGATATATGATCTGCAGCCGAGACTCGGATTAAATATTTTTTCCGAAGCGGGATTTTATTTTTTCAAGTCTTCATTGCTGCAGTGGTTTAAGGAAATGCAGAGTCGAAGATAATTTCTGCCAAAAAAAAAAAAAAAAAAATCGCATCGGCATTTCAAAAGGGGGGCTCCCGATTTTTTCCCGAAGAGGTAAGAAAAGAAACGATTTATTTATTATATTCACTTGAAATTCAAAATCTTTTTTTCGGGATCATTTATCAGCTACAGAAAAATTACAGTTCATTATAGGCTGTGGAGGAGAAGAAGAAGATAGAGAGAGAAAGTAAATGAAGTGGAGAGAGAAAATTGTGGCTGGCTTAATAGGGTAAGTCGCTATCAGTTGTTATGAACAGTACGGATTTTTTTTCATTCCTTTGTCTGAAACAAGCATTCACCAACAGCTACCAGAGCTCGACAATACCTGCATTCATTTATTATTTTATTGTTTTATGTCGATTTAATATATATATATATATATTTCCTGGATAAAAACAAACAAATAACCACCACTCTTCTCTTTTCTGTAATTATTCAATAAATTTGAAAGGAACCAAAAAAAAAAAAATCAATAAATTTGAAAGAAATAATAAAATAAAAATAAAAAATGGGAGTGAGTATTGCTGTGTTGGGGTTTTGTTGTTTTTAATGGTCTTTAAAAATTTGTCAGAAATTAGGCACAAAATCTTCATTTAATTATTCTCTGTGTACATTAAAGCTTTAAGCAGCGCACATTAGCATACCACTTTCTTTTTTTGCTGCAATTTGATTATTGACCCTTTTTTTATTCAACACACATCCACTTAGTACTTCCTTGAACTTTTCTATTGCATCTACTATGTACCTTGCCTATTACTTACTACTTAGCGACAGTCTAGCGCTCGTCCGACCATTCATGATTTCATCCCGAGTCTAGTTTAAATTTTTTTTCTTTTTCAGGAACTCGAGCTATAAATCTATTTAGAATTCATTGCAACTCTGGTGCCGTCAGACTCAAAAGTGCTGATGGTGCGAGAGCGGCAATGAATTCATTCATACCTAAACCTAGAGATACGAGATTCGACTCCTGAAAATTATGAGTCGCAGTCATGACCCTTGTAACTCATGTCAACAATTTTGATCGTCCAATGTTCTTGCATTCTATTTCCAGGGATGTCTTTTTGGAGTATTTGTTTGAGCTCCATATTAAGAAGCTATTATTTGATTTTTCCCGAGATATATGACTTATGGACCCGGTTTTTTTTTTTTAAAGAAAATTTATGAGAATATTGAATTATCTTCATATTCCAAAATCGAATCTAATTTTTTTGTCTTGGAATATCTCATTTTCTTTTTCTTACTTCATTTTTTATGTCTTGGAATATCTAATTGTCCTATTCAGTAACTCATCTATTTTTCTTTCTTCCGCGGATAAAAAAAAAAAAAAAGAATATAATATATGTAGAATAAAAGAAAAAAGAAGAAGGAAGGGTAAAAGAGTAAAAAAGAAAGATGCTGACGTGTATTACGTGCTCAAAGCAAAGAAGGGAGGATGGGCAAGAGGAGGATTCCCAATCCCCGCGTGGGACTCCCAATACCAAAGACGCCGTCAAAAGCCTGACCACACAGGTTCTGTTCTTACACTCCCCCCTACACACTACACTGCACCCCACTCTACTCTAGAGCCTATGACTCCCCCCCCCCCCCGCCCTAACCTAAATCCTAATGAATGAAATGTGTGCATTTAGGCAGGATCTCTGATCAGCAAGACAAAGACTACGCCGCGCCACGCCTGAGCAAGAGGATAATAGGTTCGCGAGGAAACCGTAACGCCTCCACACAAGTTTCCTTGCTGGAGCCAAGTTCATTGTGCAATATGAACTCTGGTATTTATATTATTAATTTATTTATTTATTATATTTATCACGAGTTTTTAATGCATTCTGAATGGGCTGTGAGGCCAGCCCGGCCACATCAAGCCCACGTCCGGCGCATTTTGGGGCTAAGAAACCGGAGCCTGTCGAGCACAAGTGCCGCGTCTCGTCCCATACTAAAAAGCATCGACATCCTTGAATTATGTAAAGATCGATAAAAGATTTATATGCAACAAAATTCACTTAAATTATGTCGAAAATAACTGACATTGACGGACATGACTATTACTAATTTACTATTAAGCTTTTATTACAACAAAAATTGCAATTTTACCCATTATTTTTTGCTGCATGATTAATTTTTTTTTTCCTTTTCTATATTCGTTTGCATTTCCACAAATCCGATGGTGGGGCCCACTCTCTTGCGGGCCTTCTCGTGGGACCCATATTGAATCTTTTACTTTAATGTCCTGTTTGGTACATTGGTTTGGGGTTAGTAGTACTTTGTACGAGTTGTGGGCTTTTAACCTTTGATCCTCGTTTTGCCTTGGTGGTAGAACGGTAATTTTCTGAAGATAAGGAGAAGCGGCTTTTTTTTGGTTGGAAAACTGAGGGAATATTTTCTCTGTTTTCCCTCCCACTTTTTTTTTTCCCACTTGAGGTGATTTAAAGTAAATGGTTTCCAGCTCAGGAAGATTATTCAGTCATTCTCACATGAATTTGACGATTACGATTATGGGTGAATATCGGATTACCTCGTGTATTTTATAAAATTAATCATTTATTCGTTGTGTAAATTAAATAAACCGACTACTTTCTTGTATAAAATAAATAGACATATTACTCCCGTGTTCTCGAAAAATGCAGATTGATCCTTTATATTCTATCTCGACGATGCAAATCATCATTTTGAGCTGAATGCACCTTTTTTGATAACACGGGGAGGTAATGTGATTATTTAGTTTATATAAGGGAGTAATCAGTCTATTTTTCTAAATATTGGGGCAATCAACATATTTAATTTATACGGGGATGTAAATGGTCCATTCCAAAACCCTACTATTCTTATACAGATATCATGATTTTTTTGAAGATACCACGAGCTTCCGGCTCAAATGGTACCACACGCCCTTAGTTGGTTATCGTAATCTTCTATCTTCAACTCCACCTTCACTATATTTGAATTTTTTTGTCTCTATTCTCTCATATCAGACATTAAACCTTGTTTTCTTACGGTGTGTATGTCTTTTTTATATAATAATAATAATTATAAGGCATTTGTTTTATATTCACTAAAGTAAGTAGGCATGGCAACGGGGTGGAGATGGGGCGGGGATCGCCATTCCCAGCCCCGGCCCCAGTCCCGGCCCCGCCCCGGTTTGTGATACCCTCCCCCGGCCCCGGTCAACCCCCGGTCAAACTCCGGTCAACCCCCGGTCAACGCTCGATTTAATCTAAAATATATAATTTTTTTAATATATATATATATACCGGGTCCGAGACGGGGCGGGGACCCCCATCCCCGGTCCCAGACCCGTCCCCGGTTTTTTCAAATGGAGAATCCCCGGCCCCGGCCCCAGTACCCGGTTTGGCGTGGAATCCCGGCCCCGGTCGGGTCGGGTGGAACGGGTGGGTCAAATTGCCATGCCTAAAATTACTAATATACACCTAAAAAAATATATATATATATATATATATATACACCTAATATAGCGTGGATAATACTAATAAGCTTAAGGCAAGTGGAAAAAGAATATGTAGAGCTTTTTTAAAGTGGGGCTCAACTTTTGGGTGGCAAAGACAAGAACTTAGATCGAAGGGGGACATGATCACGCCATACCTTGGATCGTGTGTCCAAATCTTGGTCCCAATATGTTTGGTCCTTCCCTTTTTGAGTTTGCCATAGCCAATAGGAGATGTTCATGATTTCATAAATATATGCCAATATCTAACATTCTTTCTTCAAAGAAAGAAAGAACATCTCAAGTATATGTCCGATTCGGTGCCATCATCCACTCGATAACCACAACCGCGAAACACTACCGTGAATTTTTACTTTTTTCTTTTTTTGTGTCTGTAATTGTTACACATATTTTCGGTCACTTCGTCACGGAGTGACGGGCCGTTGCCAAATCGGAACTGGTCATGTATAACAAAAGAAATCTCATCCCGTCATGTAAATTTTCTAGTCCCAAAAAGTGATTGTGACAAATTACTGTGGTTCCTCCATAATAGACCGACCGGGTGTCACCAGATCGAAATGTATAATAAAAAATACTCATTCCATCATGTACATTTTCTAATCCCAAAAGTTAACTAAACTCAATTTGAAGTGAAGTTTGTTTTACCTAGGTCTGGGGTGGGCCGGTCCAGGCCCAGATCTTCCAAGATCGAGTGTAATCTCGAAGTCTTCGGTTCGGGCAGGTCCGAGCTTTTATAGAGATGGGCTCGTAGAAAGCTCGACCGGATCGAGCTCGGTCCGAGCTTTCGGTCTTTATTGGGCCTAAAATTAAGTATTACAAATTTCTAGTAACTTTATGTGTGTCTGTTACACTGACGTTCTTGATGACAGCTTTAGCATTCAATTACGTCTATCTATCATTCATACCCACATTCAAACAGTTCTAGGAAGGGAAAAGTTGCAGTCTAGGAATGTTTTGGTTTGGTCCGGGCCGAGTTTTCTGGCCTTAGAGATATGAGGCTCGAGCTCTGCCTGGCTGGTCTGCTGCGGTTCGGACCGGACCCTGACTGCAATATTTTTATGAAGCTCAAAATGATCCGGGTTTTGAGTCCAGTTTTGCAGTCCGAGTTCGGGCTTTTGCCCCCCCCCCCACCCCACCCCCCCCACCCCCACCCACCCCAGGCCTAGTTTACGTCTTGGTAAAAATCTATTATTAATCTAATATTTTCGACATTAATTTTGAGTTTTGGGTCCTTGATCTTCGTCATTGGAGATTCTACGTAGTGCATCCTAGTGACGCACTACATGGGGTCTCTCGATGGACGAACCGTCCTCTTCTGTAATTTATTCTTTCCTGCACGAGTTGTTGTGGATATGCTTTACACAAAGGTCCCCACCACAATAAATACAGTATTATAACTTCATTTTTGGCCCTCAAACCTGTGGTAGCTTTAGTACTATAATTTCTGTTCCTCTTTTTAATAAGGAGTAAAGTGGGAGAGCTTCATTGCATAGGGATCGCAAAAAATAAATTAAGTATTCAGACAAAATCAATACCCCATGTCCCATATAAACTTGTCTAAAAAACCTCAAACTTTCAGAAGATTATCAAAATTAGAGCTTGGTTATCATATCTGTAATGCAAGAAATATTACTAATCATTCTTTTAGACATCTTATCATTGTCCTAGAAAGTCTCTATTACTATTTCTGTTACTCAATAGGGACCAGAAAAATATATAAAATATCGATATACTCAGTATACGATATACATATATCGAAAATATTAAAGTTTTTGATACACCATTATTTCGATATGACATGAGACTTACTGATATTTTGGTACATCAACAAAATATTTAAAATATCAATATACTCGGTATAAGATAAATATATCGAAAATATCACAAATTTTTTATACTCCGATTATTTTGGTATACTGTTACCCATATTTTGGTACATCAACATTATGTTTTCCTACAATATCTGGAATATCGATTATACTGGCACATACCGAAAAATATCGATTTACCTAAAATGTTCTATATATCAAAAATATTTGGTGTACTGATTTTTTTTCGATGTATAACAAAACGCAAGTGATTCTATTTTCAAAATAAAAATAAGAAATGCTAATACCTGATTAACATATACCGAGTTGCCAGCATGATAACAATATATATATATATATATATATATATATGTATATTTGCCATACCGAGATTTTTGGTGTACCGGAATTTTCGGTATGATAACATTTTGATTTTTCTCATAGTGAATGACAATTTTTGACTGAACTGCCCTATTATTCACACAGACAACCCTTGGTTTAGGCCTAATTACCGAAAAACTAACAAATAAAAATCTTAGTTACCTTTCAAAACTACACAATTTTGTGACTTTAATAGATATTTCGTGGTAGAATTTGTAACACTTGAAGGACGTATCTACAATTTTGAAAGATAACTGAAGCTTTTAGTAATTTGCCAAACCTCGGGGCAGTTTTTGTAATTGTCTCTTGTCAACATCTTGAGTTTAGAAGTCTAATAAGTGTTTCTGAAATTGAAAAAGAGCCTTCATTAAGCTGTTCAGTGAGTGTAGAGGAAGTGTATGTTTGGTAAAAATAATCTAGCTTATAAGTTAGTTTATTTTTAAGTTTATTTAAAAAGCTTCGTTTGGAGTTTATCGCGTACCAACGAAGCTTTTTAAATAAACTTAAAAATAAACTATGTTATAAGTTAATTTTTCAGACATCACCTACCTTTTAGTTAAATTGCACACACACCCTCAAAAGTTGCTGGTTTTTTTTTTTTTTTTTACAAAATTTAGATGATTATAATATAATCATTATATATTCAGAAAATTGAGTTATGCAGATCACATTCTTGTTTCCTTCCTGGCTTCTAAATCGGCATGATCACTTGATTTATAATTTCACATTCTATTGTATTTTTTTTACTCTTTCATGAGCAGATTAAGGATATGGCATTGAAGGTCTCGGGAGCACACAAAGGAAAGAAAGGTCAAAGACCGTATCCCGACTTCGACGCAATCTCGGATGGTGGCGTTCCATACAGGTACATAAGCTCGAGTTCTACGCCGGCTTGGAACTTTCCGAGCACTACTCGTCCCGGCTCGAGATTCGGCGGCGACCGTACCCCCGGCGAGCTAGAATCTGTTTCGGCCCAGTCCGGTGAAGCTGTGCTAGAAGATGAATGTGAGATCAAAGAATGGATGGCCCAAGTTGAGCCCGGTGTTCAAATTACTTTCGTCTCTCTCCCACGAGGAGGGAACGATCTCAAACGAATTCGTTTCAGGTACACCGATTATTATTCTTACGACAGATGTTCGCGTCTGAAAAATGTTCTCTTTACATCGTCGTGTCGGTATCTAACTAAAAGTTATGTATGGAATATAACACGTATATGTGAAGCCGTGAGATGTTTAGCAAATGGCAAGCTCAGAGATGGTGGGGCGAAAACTACGATAGGATCATGGAGCTGTACAATGTTCAGAGATTCAATCAGCAAGCTATCAACACTCCAGGAAGATCTGAGGATGGAGTATGTCTCGTTATTTTTCTTTAAAGTTTTTTAAACATGTTGAATAATATATACAGAGATGAGAATAAATCATTACCTGCTATAACTACAGAGAGAGTCGATTTACTCCAGGCTCGGGTCAGCCAGGGAAAGCCCACGGATGACTCCATCACTTAACAAAGAGTGGACGCCGAGCTACAAACCTCCCGGAGGTAACAAAGACTATTTCCCGTACGAAAATCTCGGGAACCAACATTACGGTGTTGGCTCGAGTGCCTATCCAGCTGGTGGTCCGAAGGGTGAGGCGTCGTCCATGGATGCATCGAGAACGACAACCTCCTCCAGAGACGAGGCTTCGGTTTCCGTAAGCAATGCAAGTGACATTGAGTCGGAGTGGATTGAGGAAGACGAGCCCGGCGTCTATATTACCATCAGACAGCTTGCTGATGGAGCTAGAGAGCTTCGGCGCGTCAGATTTAGGTATTACTTGGGAATCACTTCCGACTTTTTAATCGTGCTCGAGTTTTTTTGTACTTGGTACCATTTTAACGATGTGTTCGTATGTTTTTCAGCCGGGAAAAGTTCGGGGAGGTGCACGCGAAGATGTGGTGGGAAACTAACAGAGATAGAATACAAGCTCAATACCTTTGCTAGTAAAGATCAAGAGGGGGATGAAGCATTTTGTTTTGGGGGTCAAGATGCAAATTCAGGAAATGGTGTGGTGAAAACTTGGATACTGATATTCTCCAATCTAACTAAACAAATTCACAAAAAAAAAAGACTAGCTTACAAGGGGGCATAATTCACCAAGCAGTTGAATTCAATTTTCTATATGCTGCTTTTATTTCTTTCTCAGGATGGGAATTGTAATTTAAGGTCTTTTTCCCTCTTGCATTTTTTTTCTGTTTTGTGTAGTAATTATGGTAACATGAGATCATTGGTGCAAGCAGGATTTTATGTTATTGATTGGTTCTATCATGGATTATGTTTCAAGGTTGCCTTCTTTTACCGCAGGTTTGTAGGAAGTATTGAATAGTCTAAAAAGGGCAGCTCGCTGCAAGAAATGTCCCCACAGGCGAGGATCCGGAAAAGAATCCCACCACAAGGGTGTATACAGGGCAAGCCTTGCCAATTAAATTGGCAAGAGGCCGCTTCTAAGACTCGAATCCGTGACCACAGGTCACGGCAACAGCTCTTACGCCATAAACTAACTTATACTCCGTTCCACTTTAAATGGCACATTTTGACTTTTTGCAGACAACAATTTTCAAACTTGACTACAAATTAATCTCAAACTATAATGGTAAAATATTTATTAAAATTATAATACGAAATTCACAACTTAAAGTTTCATAATATAATTTCATTATACATTTTACTACTACAGTTTGAGATTAATTCGTAGTTAAACTTGAAAATTATTGACCGCAAAAAGTTAAAAGGTGTCATTTAAAATCGAACGGAGGAAGTATAACCTATCAGCTAAACTACCAAACATACTTGAATAACATTATCATATTCTCTTTGCTCTTGGAATCACTCATAATTATCCAAATAACATTTACTTGCGAAAATTGGAACAAAATCAACACAATCGAAACCAAACCCAGCGAGAGTTGCTCTTATTGACGAAAAGCAAACACAATCAAAAGCCAATTCCAACATAAGATTACACCGTCTCCACAAGGTCTTGGTCCGGATAACTATAAACATCGATATATCTGTTTATCCCGCCACCTTCCTGTGGTAAGCAGCTGCTCTTCCAGGAATAGCTTCTAGTGATTGTTCAAGAAACAATTCAGACGGCCTATGCCAACCTCCGGCCTTCATAGGTGGAGGCCCAGAGAGCTTTGCAGGCGGCCTACCAGAACCCACTGTCATGTTAGCAAACTTCTCAGCTGCTTCGGCTACTCCATGTGTTTTGGCCATGTTACCATCTGCTGTAATGCAAGTTGACGACCAGAAATTACAAAACTAGCCACAAAAAAGTGTAGTTATCTTTTGAAATTTCAAATAATACACATATTTTTTGTCTTGCAAAAGTTAGTCCTCAAGAGAGGTCAAGAGAGGGCTATTTGTAAGGTTAATACAAATTTGAAGGGATTGTTTGCAGTTGAAAGATCATTGTCTACAAAAGGAAAAAGGATTATTATTATTTTTTTTTGGTAATTAAACTGAACCTCAGAGGTTACTCTTGTAATCAACGCAAACCAATATGTATCAGCAGCCATCAGGTAAGAGATACTTACATGGGCTGCTTATTCCAGGTGGCTTAGCATAGTTCTTCAGGTTCCTGTCATTTTTAGTCGAATCCTGGCACAATATATAGGATGAAGAATATTAGGAATATATAAAATTTACTTTATTTAAAACTTGACAACATTTGTCATGTGCTCGTATGTACCTGATTATTCATGTCCAATTTCCTTTGAACACCTATATCAAGAATGGAAATAGGTCATGATCTGATGCTTTTTAAACAACATGCCACCCAGGACCGAGCGCGGATCCTCTCCATTTCGGGAGAGGACTGGAGGGATCCGGACCCTCCAGCATGCACGCACACACACACACACATCCGAGCGGGTGTGTGTGATCTGAACGGTCCAGATTGAACTGGACCGTCCAGTGACTGGAGAGGATCCGGACTCCCCAGGACCACATACATAATAGTGCCTGAATCAAAGATATAAAACAAAAAGGAACCTTTTTTTTGGCGGAAAACGTGAGATTTATTCAACTTAGTAGAGAGAAACATAGGCCCAACACAAGGAAAAGGAAACTTTTTCCGCACAGACGCACGTGCATTATTTAATTTAAAAGGAAGCTCCGTTACACCGAGTTAGAGAATCATACATATGGACATTCAATATATAGAAACAATAACCAACGGGGCCCAAAACCAGCAAAACAATCTGCAGGTCAATGACAAACATCTATGATAAAGCTATATACCTGCAACCATATATTCCTGCTGTTTTTCAGAAGAACTGTGTGCAAGCTTTGGGTTTGATAAACTTCCCGTATTCCTCTTACCACAATTTTGCTCCAAAACCCCCCTTGTTCCAGCTGCAAAATATTCAACATGTTAATGTCATCCCCGTAAAATTCAACAACAAATAAACACTAATCGCATAGTGTGCAAAGGCTAACCAGGAGTTCTTGCAATTGCAGCTTTAGAGCGTAGAGATGGAGGGACATAAAAGCAACTCTGGGACATTTTAAGACATTTGTTGGTTGTCAGAAAAATCAGCCGCATTAAATGTACATCTGCTCTTAAGTCTACCAAGTTTATATATGTCTAGTTGAAACCAAGAGAGTAAAAGCCACCTTGAAGAAAGGATGTTGAAGGGCCTCCAAGGCTGTTGGCCTCTTGCATGGATTCCACGAACAGAGGGACTAGATTTGGCACAGACAGGAATAAGAACATTTAATCCCAAATAGAATTTGTAATATCCGCCATTTTTATATAATATCATTATTATTTATAATAATATTAATAATACATTTGATTTCATTTAGTCTCATTTTATTACCGAGTGAGGAATTGTTGTACAATTATTTTCACTTCACGTACAAGTCAATTTATTTAATTTCATTTAGAGGATCGTGAATAATTTTACGACATCTCATAGGTTCTAAGCCCGAGTCAATTTTATCAATTTAATTTAAGAAGCATTTAATATTAGTCATTGTTATTAATATTACTATAATTATTAAAGGTATTATTATTAGTAATAATAATAATATTTATAATAGAGAACAATATTATTATTGACAGTATTAATATTTTCATCATTTCTATATCATTATAAATATTATTCTCGATATTATTATTATCAGTATCGGTATTATTAATATTATTACTACCATTATTATTATCATTAGCCCGAAATAATTCGTAGAAAGCCCAACAAATCATATACCAAATATACTCCTAGGGTTACAACCCATCTCAACCCTAAACCTAAGAGTATAAATACATAATTTCTGCAGTACAAAAAATAAGAATACACATAAAATACACCATCACGTAAAACATCAACTCCTACAAGACTACTGCCGTTCCATCAAGCCGGCAAACTTCTACCCTCTGGAAGTTTCATCTGAGTGCAGTCTCAAAATATAGGGTCGACCATCATCATCATTCAATTCTCGTAATCCCAGCAGTACTTTTCCTCTCCAGCAGGTATTTTCAACCCTCAATACTATTGTTTTATATTCGTATCAGTTAATTAAACAAAGAGAAAAACATCAAACAACCCGAAACCCCTTTCAGCCCGAATCGGACCTCGGAAACCAACAGAAAACACAAACCAAAAACTGAATCGAACCCGGATCTAACTTACTTTTTCATCCAAGTTCGGCCCGAATTCAAACCCGTAACCCGAAATCAAATTCAGGAACCAAAATCCGGATTACCTTTGCCCGACTTCAAACCCAAAAACGAACTTTTACTCAGCTGCCACGACCTATAGGATTTGCGACCGACCCGAACGGCGAATCGAGAACCCTGGCCCGTCGAAGGGGCTTACCTGTTTTCCATCAAGACCCAAGCCGAATGATGGGCTTCTGCCGTCGCGTCGCCGACTTCCCCTTTTCTTTTCATCTCCGTCTGCCGTTCTGAGCAGTGTGTGAGTTTCTGTGTTCGTGTGTGTACCGAACCGGGTGTGTGTGTGTGTGTTTCTGCAGGATTTATCGCCGACTGGGAGGCAATTTTGAGAGAGAGAGATGAGAACAGAGAGTGAGGAACGGGGGAGGAGAAGTGAGAAATGGGTTCTGCCGACCCGTGAGAGAAGAGGAGGGTTTTTATACCCGATACTTTTTAGGGTAATTCAATTAAGCCCCCAGATTCCCAGATACTTCAATATAACCCTAGTCTAGTTTCTAGTTATTTCATTTAATTCCAATCAGGATTATAACTCTCCAGTCCTCAGATGTTTAGTTCCTTCAGTTTTACTCCAGTCAGCTTTTAATACTTTTGAATCCAGCCCTATATTTTGACCCAAGACATTAAAATGTTTGACTCTTCAATTAATATTAATAATCAGTTCAATTTTATGCATTATACTTTAGTTCAGTCCTTATATCATAATATTGTATAATGATTAAAATTATTATTATATGTAGACATTAACAAGGATATACGGGATTAGGACTTTGAGTCAAGCATCTTCATATTCAAGTTCAAGCAGCATCATTTTATTCAGGTGGGAATTTCCACTATCACTTTAATTGCTTTACTTGGACTGCTATGTGATATTCTATGTATGTTTTAAATTGAGGATACATGTTGTAAATCAAGCTCACCTGTGTACGTGTAAAGAGGCTATCTTAAGATATATGTTGTGTGGGGACACGTGCACAACCTCAATATTCACATGCGTGCTAGATTCATGTTATATGTGACATTGTGTGTATGTATTCATGTTGAGGAAAATATTATTGATAGAATAATCAAATTGCTTTCCATGAATTAGTATCTTATTGTGATATGTATGATTTCCACGAGCTGAAGGAAGCTCACACCCACCTATATTGATCCCGCAGGTTAAGCCGAGCCGGATGGACGAAGGAGCGAGCCGATAGAGCATATGATGATATTTTTATTAAACGATGTTTTCTTTTTATGTCTTATGCTTTGAACTATTTATTTGGGGAAACTCTTGATTAGTAATGATAATGATTTTAAACTTTCTTCCGTCGCAATTATGACCCTTCTAATTATGACATGTTGTTGCCTTAATTAAAGGGTATTTATTCTCAAAAGAATTTATTTTTCGTCAAAATTCACCTCTTTACTTATTTCCCCCTCTAATTACCCCTAGAAAGTCGGGGCGTTGCAGAATTACATCCAGGCATGAGAAAGTTAAAAGAAAATCGAATTTGCGGCAGAAAAAGAAAAAGATTTGAGTAATACTTTTATAAGATTAATTGCATCCTCACTGACACCTGGTACCAAAGCAGAAAGATGGACCCCAGCAACCTGCCACGACACGACATGAAGCATAAAAAGAAGTGAATCATGAAAAGAAACTCGTCATCCAACAATTACAAATCCTTTGACCATCAAACGAACATTTCAATCACTAAATGAGTGAATACATAGCTTATTTTTCTGAAGTTAAATACTAGTTCCAAAGGATTTTAAAATTACTTAACTTAGTAATATGTTAGTAACAGTCATTACCCCAATGCTCAAAACAAATAATAAATAACAAAGTAATGTTGCCTTCACATAACAGTCATCAAAAACTAGAAGAAAAGGGAACACTCACCCGCGGAAACTGATAATTTATGGCACTAGCAAGTTCAAGACCCTCGGTCCATTCACTCTTGCTTGGGCTCCCAATCACACAGCATATTTTGTAAATCTCATCACCCTCACTGCAAAAAAGTATCAAGAGAACACCAAGCAACTTCCAAATTGTCAAAAAGGTATAGTTCTGAATAAGGTGTATACTGTAAAGTAAATTTCAGTCTCTGCATGCTCTTCAACTCAGACAGGGTAGTGTATGAATATGTTTTAGTATACCAACAGTCCTAGAATCCTGGGGTAATAAGAAGTATGTAATATTGACAAAAGATATTTCCCATCAACACCTACTACAAAAAAAAATACAGAAATGCGGCTTAAAGGAAGATAATTATACCTTGAACCCGGAAATAAAGGACGAAGTGTGAATAGTTCAGCCATTATTGCACCCATTGCCTATATGTCTGAAAGAAAAGAGCATATAAAGATCTTAAGCAGACAAACCTCAAAATAGTCTAACAGTCGTTGCACCATCCACTTACCAACTGGATGACCATATGCAGGAGACTGAAGTAAAACTTCAGGGGCTCGATACCTGCACAATACATTGCATAAAGCCCAGAAAAATATGGAACAGAAGTAAATAGAAGACCAGGGAGATAACCACGCACCAGCGGGTTGAGACGTAATCAGTGAACGGAGGTTTGGCATTGATCTCCCGAGCGAGACCAAAATCAGCAATTTTTAAGACATCCCTTGACAGAAGCAAGTTCTCTGTTACGAGAACCAAAATTAAACACCTCAGTCATGCTGACCATGTACAAGCAAAACAAAGGAGAAAAGGAACATTTCCAGATAATAAATAGTTCATTAACATTATGCACACATCTCTCAGACACCAAATTCGGCATGATTGACATGATTTCCAGGTTAATGTTCATTCAAAATTGACATGATTTAATTAAGTCCACGTTAGGAAGCATTATGGCATAACAACAGTGATTGCATAAGTCCAGTGAGAACATTAACCAAGACCCAACCAACAAGCAGCAATTTTTAAAATATTTAAATAAATTCCAAATTCGGCACAGATCACAAATAGAATCTTAAATCTTGAAAGTTAATCATATATCTAAGGCGGCATTCCCGTGCAAATTGTACAAAACCATAGCCGCAATAACCTGGCTTAAGGTCACGATGGAAGTATCCGTGTTGATGTATGTATGCGAGACCCTGAAATACTTGAAAGCACCAGTTTCTCACTTCAGCTTCCGAAAAAACTCTTCCTCTGTCCTTCATAATCTGGTAGAGGTTACATTCCTGAAAATGTCAAGAGAGCACATGCACTTATGAAGAAGAACTTCAATAGAAAAATCAAAAAAAAAAAAAAAAAAAGGAGGGGAAGCAATGTATACCATGTACTCAAAAAACAAAGTATAATACATCACTTTCCCTAATAACTTCCTTGAGCTTTACTATATTTGGATGATTCATTTTCCTCAGTGACTGCCAAAATAGAAAAGTCATTTATCTAACACATAAAACAGATCTTTCTAGAATAAACCAAAAAAGGAAAAATCTCATTGCCTTCACTTCTCTGAGATTCACACATTCTTCCCATGAGTAATATCTTTTCTTCATTTTTTTGATTGCAACCTGGACAAGTAAATCATTAGCTTGAAAAAAAAAAAAAAAAAAACTTAAAATTCTGCAATGACAATAATATATCGATTCCATAAAGGAACATTCTAACTAACTTAGTGTTGGGCATACCACTTCACCAGATTGCTTGTTTAAAGCTCGCCAGACACTACCAAATGTGCCATTACCAACTTCCTTAATGACCTTGTACCTGCATTAACCATTATGATGCTGAATTCACCTAAAAAAAATAACAACGAGTATTTGTGTGAACATTGAGTTGCAAGCTATCGCACCTTTCCATTTTGCAAGTCAGCAGCTGGTGAACACTATTTATTGGTTAACGGATGAAGTAGAGACAAAGAGGTTTTTATTTTCTGTAGACAACCGTAAATAAAATTAAGAGGCCTGGATGATTCAGCAAAATCCACCATCAATTGTCCACTGTATTTGAGCAAAACCAACAGGATTATAATCGACCGGCTTCGGAGCTTTATTGATACCCGTTAACAGCCTCGAGTGCTGCATAATACATCATGTATTGTGTAAAGACATGGCCAACCAATACCTCCGGGTATTATTCTCCAACGCAAAGATAACAAATCGGATGCAGCACTTTTGTCAACTGAATGTTGCTGCCGTCAACAAGCCATCATGGAGAATGCAACATGATGACTGATATTATTAACTACCACTCTGAACAAAGACAGTGCAGCAGATATCTAAATATTGATGAAAGTAAACTTCCTTTGAGAACTCACAGACTTCAACCCTATGTTAACAAAAGAGAACATTCAAATCACACAGGGGTCATGAACTTATATGACTAGAAGAAAACAAAATATTCAAGTGACTAGAAAGTAGCCATTATAAAGTACCTCAAAAACTGATTCCAAATGATTAGACAAGGGATGTTGCATCAACAGTGCACTACCAATAATAGAATTTGCACAAAACGATTAATGGAGTAGTGGAAGTAACAGCATAAGTAGCTTCCTTAATATATTGGTCTATGCAACTCACTTGTAGAAATGCACTAAAAATTCAACATCTACTTTATAAGAAACACGCGTTCACCCTCCTGTAACGATCACTTAAGCAAAGCTTTTCACTAAGTGCAATCGACGAAAGAGACGAAAAGAAAATCTCCAAGGATGAAAAAACGCCAGTCGAGAATTTCCTGGAATGAGAAAACCCGGTGTTGGTAGCGATCAGACCAGAGGCACACTTGCTCCATGTCTTGGATAACACTAGTCCTTTTGAATCGTAATGTAACACAACCTGAAATAAAAAAGGTGAGAAATCCTTAAGGGCGAAACACGTAATGGAAAACCAAGAATATAATTCCAGCTTGTAAGATGGCAACGAAAATAAAAAAATACAAATAAATATGAGAAAGTAAAATACACAGCAAATATAAGATGGATATTCTATGAGAACATTGCTGCCTCACTCACATAAAAGTCAAAAATCACGAAACATCTGGAAAAAGAAATTACATTTTACCATAATCATACCACTGCACAAAACAAAAGGTCACTGCTAGAGTGCTCGTAGAACAAGAAACAAAAACAAATCAAATTCCCGACACAACATACTGCCTTAAAACTTGAGACAAGAACAATATCACATCAATGATATTAGGTAGTAACATAATAACAATACAGAGATAATAATTCCCAAACTATGTTTATAACAGCTGACATAACATAATTCGATAATCTTTGGCAACAATATATAAGGGCAGAAAAATGTCATAGTAAATGAAACAATACTTCAAATTAAAACCAAGCAGTTTCACAAACAACAGAAAACCAAAATAAGCTTCAATGCCATAACTAAGCAATTACACAACCCAAGAAAAAAAATATTGATAGATTTGTTTTCTAGATATCTCCTCCAATATTAACCCAACTTTCAAGGACTATCCTGAAAAGCCGTGGTATAGAAAATTTATAAACATTAAGAATGATGAAACTACCAAAAGGAACACCAGGGACAGAAAGCCAAACCAAAATATCGCAGGCAACACCAAAGAAAGAAAAGGCAGACTAAAATCAGTGAAAATTCTACCCCTAATTTAACCAGAAAACCTATCACCCAGAACCCTGATCATCAATTAACAAAAAAGAAAAAGAAAACGGCATAGTCAAAACAGATTTAATCACATCTCAGTACCAATAGAATAAATAAACGAATTCAAAAACAATAATAAGATTTCCTATATGTATGTGTGTGTATATATATATATATATATAGAGAGAGAGAGGGGGAATTTACCGGTAGAGGAAATGGTATAACCCACTGAGAAGAAACTCAGATATGCCAATCTTTCTCTCTCGAACACCCTCCCCTATTGTGATTATTGCGACTTTTTCGGGTTCGTAAGCACCACAAGAACATATTGGATGTTTTATAATGGAATGATGATGTGGGTATGATGATGCTGATTATCATGATCTTGATGGATATCTTGATGGGATTGAGGGGTAGATGTTTGGGGAGAAGGCTCTGTGGAAAGAGGGAGGGGATCTGGTGCAGTACAGCACCATGCTGTGTTGCACTCTACTATTGGATCACACACACCCATACGGGTGTGTGTATGTGCGTGTGTAATTCGACGACGGATCTGGTGCACAACATGGTGCTGTACTGCACCAGATCCGAACCCATGGAAAAAGGGGAAGAAACAAAAAAGAAAGGGCTTTCCTAATCGCCCCCTCTTTTACTACCCCCTCCTTACAAAAAAAAATGCAAAATATTTTTTTGTCCCTCCTCAGTAGACCTAATAATTTACCACACGATACGGAAATACGACATAAAAATGATACAAAAATTTTAGTATTAGTGTTTGCATTTTAAGCACACGATACAAAAATACACGAACACGAAAGTACACGACCGATATTTAGTGTCGGTTTTGTGTTTACCCTTGGGTACACGACACGACACGAGGTACACGAAATAAATATATAAATAATATTTTATAACATAATTTAAAATATAAAATTTAATTTTATAAAAACATACATTTTATACTGAATAATATGTATGTATAAATAATAATACTTTGAGTTTTTTCAATTTTTACTGATATTTTTTCGATAATTTTTTTACTATTTTATATTTATTTTTATTTCTTTGTGAACGTATTATTATGACTATAATTTTTCTATACAATATATTTACATTTAAAAAAATATTTACATAGTCATCTATATAAATAATATATATTATTATTTGGATTATATATTATTATCTTGATATATATTATTATTAGTGACAGTGGTGTCGTGACGCGACAAAATTAGTTATTTTTATTTTTTCTTGGCTTAATTCTACTAACTAGTAGTATCGGCAAGTAAGGGTCGATCCCACGGAGAACGGTAAATCAATTATGCTTTTTAAGAGTTAAATACTTTCAGCAATTAAAATAAAATAAAAATGAGGGGGGATTTAGTTTCTGATCTTTACTAAAAAAATAATTTGCGTGAAATAAATTAAATCAAAATAAACAAAGGAGATAAAATTCGAAAATATTAATTAAAGAATAATCTAGTTCTTAGTTATGTTGTCCACCGTTTCGATTCAAGTTTTAATGCAGCGCTTATCTCTTCTCTAATCTCATGAACTCCTATTCCGAAGCCAACAACAAGCTCTGTTGACCCCAATTATTTCTTAAGTTTATTCAATTAAAACAAGCTCTTTAATTGAACCTATCTATGTGGTGGATTCAACGCAAGCTCTTCAAATCTCGCTCGATAGATGCATTAAAAACCAAAATAATGAAATAGGCAAGATATTGAGTTCATAAGCTCGACTTAAGGGATCTCGATTTTGTGTTACTCAATTGAGAAAATCAATTGTTTGCTACTTGTGAAATTAAAATTGCAACAATTACGGATTACAACTCAATTTCTAGCATAAGACATAAAACCCCTAATCTAGTTGGCCAAACCAAATCAAGAAATTTATGGCATAGTAGTGAATTCAATAACACAAAAGTAATTCAAGAGATTTCGAGTTGAGAATACGCTACGGAATTAAAACATGAATAATTCAAATACGATTTCAAACTTTACTAAGAACTAGAATAGAAAATTAGCCGGACATGTTGGCTTTAGAAAACATCAAATTAATAATAGACATAAGCAGAAAAGAAATCAAAGGGTGTATTCTTCTTTCTCGCACGTCGAAAACGGCTCGGCTTGCTCCGGTGAGAATTTTGGCTCGGTCCTCCTTCTTTTCTGCTCCAGCCGATGTGCCGATAATAATAATGGTGGTGATAATGGTCTCAGCCCCCCTCCTTTTATATTAAGCCCTTATCTATAGTTTTCTTCTTTAATTGGATCCCCTTCCTTCTTATCCTTATTGAGTTTTAATTCTTTTGGAGTCTTTCTTTCCAAATCTATTCAAATTCCTTTCCCCAGCATAGGGGCAGATTTTATGCCTTGTGGAACTAATTTGGGGCGGATTGGAGTCATTTCTTGGGCCCCAAGTAAGATTATTTTCGGAACAAGACTGACACTGGGTCACCGAACTAGCACTGGGCCGCCTAGTGTCGCACGGCAGTTTCTTCATTAAAGCCCAAATCATCTTGGCTTGGTCTGTTTGATGGCCCAAATTATTCCTTAAGCTTAAAAACTCCATCAAACACCTAAAATAAACAACAAATTGCCAAGTGAAGTAAATTGCATCCAAAATATAAATAGATAGAAAATAACCGAGTGTGTCATCATAAAATTCATTAAAACCTTATAATTAACAATGATTTTAGCACACTATTTTTCGTCATATCAAATCTCCCCCAAATTAAACCAATGCTTGTCCTCAAGCATAATTCGAGTGAAAGATTTTCAAGAAGCATGTATTGAAAAATCCAAGATGATAGCCATATTCAAAGGAGAACAATTTATCGTCCTTCCATCGACTTGTTATACACCTACTTCACAACCAAATCTTGACCAAGGATTCAAACGGATAAATCTTCACCAAAAATTAGATAATGGCTAATAAATGTGCTGGATCAAAGAATAAGGCATATGTTCAAATGGGCTTATGTCGAGGTGGAAAAATATAAGACAAGTGGGTTATTCCTAATTGCCTTTATCACTTTAATGCATGAGAACACTAACATAGTCTTGACATGTATAATTGATTAAGTTCTAGCATGAACACAACATGTTCGACCCCACAAGAAGAACTAGTGAGCATATATATGTATAATTATTTATATATGTGTATATATATAATTTGTTCTACGGCTCAAAACTCACGAATAAAAAGGGCTTGTGCCATGAATACCTCGCACTTTTATCCAAATACAAAATCAAGATAGTGAACTACCCTAATTAAAATCAAACTAGTCAATCATATACATCTCCTATGTCAGGCCATACTTAAATCCCCAATACACGAACTTGATTCAATCGCACAAATTTAGCTAAGGACAATCACAATTTTCAACTTCAATTGATCATCCCAAATCCAACTTCCCCAAACTTAAAATAGAGTACACGACTCTAAAGAAAGGAAGGAAGAGAAAAAGAAAAAGAAAGGATAGTAAAAGACTAGAGTAGGAATCACCGGGCTAATGAGGGAGGAGGGCGTCCAGCTGCTCGGTCAACCGATCCACCTTAGCTTGAAGTGTGCGCTGCCCCTCCTCAAGCTGCTCGATCCAACGCCTCAGCTCGGCCTCCGTAGCCGAATCTCCTGTTCGGCTTGTGCTTGCACCCACTACGCCACAAATGGCCTTCAGCAACGTTTATTTCGATGTTAGAAGCAAAAGTGTTAGCATAGATACCTTAGAATTGATCTACGCTAACACTTTTTTTTATCGTTACAGTTGATAGTAACTGGTGTTGCCATAGTATCTATGGTAACACCAAATTAGGTAATACTTTTTTTTTATCGTTACAGTTATAGTTTCTTTCTTTAATTGGATATCCTTCCTTCTTATCCTTATTGAGTTTTAATTCTTTTGGAGTATTTCTTTCCAAATCTATTCAAATTCCTTTCCCCAACATAGGGGTCGATTTTATGCCTTGTGGAACTGATTTGGGGCGGATTGGAGTCGTTTCTTGGGCCCCAAGTAAGATTATTTTCGGAACATGGCTGACACTGGGTCACCGAACTAGCACTGGGCCACCCAGTGTCGCGCGGCAGTTTATTCATTAAAGCCCAAATCATCTTGGCTTGGTCCGTTTGATGGCGCAAATTATTCCTTAAGCTTAAAAATTCCATCAAACACCTAAAATAAACAACAAATTGCCTAGTTAAATAAATTGTATCCAAAATATAAATAGGTAGAAAAAACCAAGTGTGTCATCATAAAATTCATTAAAACCTTATAATTAACAATAATTTTAGCACACTATTTTTCATCCTATCAATTAGCTACCAATTGAGCTATCATTTCAAAATCTTTCAAAAAAATAGTTCCCTAACATATATCTACCTATTTAATTGTCATTTCAAAGTCTTTCAACAAAATAGTTCCCTAACCTATATCTACCTATTGAATTGTCATTTCAAAATCTTTCAACAAAATAGTTCCCTAATCTATACTACCTATTGAATTGTCATGTCAATAATTTTTATTATTTAGTATTCTAAATTAGTATAAATAGGGAGTAGGGATGGCAAAAAAAAACCGAACCCGACGGGGAAATCTGAAACCCGATCTTAACGGGGCGGGGCGGGGCAGACATTATCGGGTTACGGGGCGGGGATCGGGGCGTTAACGGGGATTTTTTCGGGGTTCGGGGTAGTGACTGGGGTGATCGTGCCCCGCCCCACCCCGCCCCGATATTATATTATATATATTTTTTATATTTTTTTATATATATAATTATATATATATATATAGTGGCGCGTTCTATGCAGTACCAATATTAGATGCAGTACTTTACAGTACTCATTTATGCATGAGTTTTGTACTAATTATGCACGAAATATATGCATTTCGTGCATCAAAATTTCAATGCATTAATTCTCAGTACTAATTTATGCCCCGATATTATATTATATATATTTATATATATATTTTATATATATATATATAGAACGGGGCAAAATAATATATATAAAATAATATATAATATATTATATTATATATATTTATATATAATATATTATATATTTTTTTATCAAATAATATATTATATATATATTTTTATATTATATATATAATATAATTCTATATAAATATATAAAATGGGGCAAAAACGGGGAATGGGGAACGGGGCGAGGTTCGGGGTATGCTGTAGCCCCAATGGGGCGCCCCGATAAGATCCCCGACGGGGAACGGGGCGGGGACGGGGCACGAATCAGATTTCGGGTTCGGGGACGGGGATAGCCTGCCCCGCCCCGAACCCGCCCCATTGCCATTCCTAATAGGGGGTGAAGAAGAAGTATAACTCATCATCTCTCTATATTTTTTTCTTAAATTTCTCTCATGTAATATCACTTATTTGTTCACATTTCTGAAACACTATTCTGTTTATAATAAATGAAAGAATATAATTCATCAAATAATGGGAACATGTCGTGTGAATTTACCACTGATCATGTATGACTTCGTGTAAATATCATTTTTTTCGTGTTTCGTCATTTTTTTGATATATAGCTCTTTTTTCTCACACACACACACACACACATATATATATATATATATTACTCTTTTTATTTGAAAATATAGTGAAAATATTTTTAAAACATATTTTTTTGTTTTGCTCTTTTCATTTAATTAGTTTAGTGTGTGTGTGTGCGCGCGTGTGTATATATATATATATAGCTCATTTAATTAGTTTTATTCTTTTTGTTTTTTTTACAGATTTTTGAAAGTCGAGATGATATGTTATATTGGGTGAGGGCGATCGGAAGGAAAAATGGAATCGTCATAGTTATTGATAAATCTGCAAAGAGAATTGGTAATAAACTCCCAAAAAGGGCGGAAAATATCAACCACCAAGATATTTAAAAAGTAGATAAACTTTAAAAAGATGTACTAATACCAAAAAAATGGTTGTCCATTCTCTCTACGAGGTGTACCGATTCCTCCAGATGGTATTTTGTGGGGAATTACTGTTGTGTGCGGAGAGTATAATCATGCCCCGGCACAATATTTAGAGGGTCATTAGTACACATCAAGACTAACACGAGATGAAAAGTGCATTGTGAAAATGGCCGAGATTACTGCTCCTCGGTTTATTCTGAGCGCTTTGAAGGAACGTGACCCGTCGAATACTACAGGCATTAAAAGTATTTACAATGCAGTACAAAGCGAAAGAAAGGCCAAAAAGGGTTTATTAAGCAACGTCCAACATGCTTTATTTCAATTAAATTTCATAAAGATAATTAGTTTTTTTCCATTTTAAATATTAATATAATTTGTCCATCTATTAACTTACTGTTTTTTGATACATGGATGTTATTTTCATATGTACCGTGTGCATCCGGAGTTGGATGGACATTATGTATGAGATTGTCATTGCAACACGATATAATATTGTGCTGCATGCATTTACTCCTCTTTTTGTTTTACACACTTGCCATTTAGGTTACCTCCAATTCCATTTCAACAACGTCAACATATAGCAATTGCATTAGTTAATGATAATCATTTTGATCAAGTTTTTTGAACTCTGATTATCATGTACCACCAATTCCAATTTTATGGTGGAATAATGTGAGTGTAGATTGTAAAGGATGGGTTGATCCATATGGAGAAAGGATACAATCTTTGTTAGATTTCATGACCAGATAATTTAATTGAATGGTTTATTTATCAATGTTGATCGTATTTTCCGTATTTACTATTTATTATATTGTTTCGTAGTTATTTTTAATCATAAATAATAAAAATAAAAATAAATAAATAATAGAAATTATTAATTTTGATAATAATAAAGTAAAATAAAAATTCAAAGAAAAAAGAACAAATAAATAAAGAATGTAAAAAAAAAAAGCAAAACAAAACTAATAGAAACTATTAATTTTAATAATAACAAAAAAAGAATATTAATGTTAAATATATTGAAATAAAATAAGATAAAATTGATAAAAAATAAAAAATAATAAAAAGTAAAACAAAGGATAACAAAGGGAAAAAAAATTAAAATGGAGGGGGGAGGCGGCGGGTGTCAAATGGGAGGGGGGGATTAACACCTCTCAAAAGAAAAATACGACGGAGATGCGAATCTGGAACGTACCAGTCCCAGTCACAGTCCCAGATACTTTTATTGTTACAATCGTGCGTGCTTTACACGGATTGTATTTGTTTATTAACACGCACTCCCCACATAATTAAAATATTATAATGAAAAAAAATATTATAATAATAGTGCTTTTTTTATTTTTTGACCAGATAGTGTAATTAATTAGTTGAACTTGTATCAAATTTGTAGTGTCATTGGGAAGGACACTCGTCATCATCATATCACAAACTTAAGACCTTCATATTCATCAACTTGGATCATGCAATATATAACTAATAATCTGAGTAAACAGTGATTTATTCAAGTAAATTCCGATATTTATGTTATTGCACAACAATTTTGCCAAAGGAAACTATTGATGTTTGCCAATATCACATTTGGAAATGAGTTCAATGGAGATGATATAATCTAAAAGATACTTTCCATCTTCCATATTATTGGCGAACTAGTATACATTTGTGTACCACAATAAACGAACCACTACCTTTAATAAGCTGATCAACTCACTATAAGTGGCTGAGAGGTACAACTAGATTCTTTTAAATAACAATGTCATATATTCCTAGACCAAGAAAATTCCTAAAGACTCATTATGGTAAAGTAAAAGGTGGGAAGGACCCGAAAGCAAATGGGCTTCAATGTGGTACTTCCTCCCTATACGTGAAGAAAACACGACGTGGGAGGGGGACATGGAAGTGATGATGCTCGTGGCCTTGGTGCACCTTATTAGCACCTACGTGATTGGTTTGAAGCTTGGATGTAAAGAGAGATACCTTCGTTCAAATAAAGATGACATAGAGCTATTTGGAGTTAGATTGTATACTTAAATGCAATATATGTATTATTTGTTGGTGTGACTGAGATTCTCGCGTGATTGTTAGTGGCTCATGCGATTCTTGGTCAAAAAAGTGATTCTAGTAAGCATACATATCGGGATATTGTTGACACGATATGTACTTTCAATCTCTTGGAAGAAAAAAGTTGTGATGGGATTTCGCAACCACATGGATCGTCGCGGCATGATGGTTTACAAAAAGGAACCATCTCTCATTGCCCGACCAATCGAATGACTTTAAATTGATCATATAGATAATAAAAGCCATAAAAAGACGGAGTTCTGGTCTAGAGAAATCGTGTTGCAGTGTTGCTCCCATTGCAGTGTCACCAATTGGAATCATTTTTTATGAAATGTACATTACTATGTCAATACAAATTCATTTCGTCGTGCTGACTCAAAACGTTGGCTCATACTATGTTGAAAGGAGGAGTTTGCTTTAACGAAGCCTATCCCATTGAGTAGCTTATAGGCGTTGTCTAAGATCAAGATCTTGACAGGATGTGATATGCACTTCCCATCTCTTGGATGAAAAAATCGGTGCCGGATTCCAAAAGCCTCTGTATTGTATCGATTTTCGTGGCTAACGGCGACTCTTATAATATTGAACAGCTCGTATCTCTGTGGTTGAATGTTCGAGATTATTGTATTGATTGAGATTTCCAAATTTATTTTACAACATGTTATTCATCGAACGAGTCGTGTTCCATGTCATGTTGATGGTATGATATCAATTTCGTAATGTGACATGATTATTGCTATTATATCAACTCCTCACTTTCTCATCATATTTCTCATGTAACTGGAACACCTATGAATCTATGGTGTTTGACGGTTTTATAATTTCATCTTATTTTTTCTTCGTGCGAAGGTTGCAACAAGAACGACATCCGACGTAAAACCGTCATTTTTTTTACCATGATTTATAGTGTTAATTAATTTTGGACAATTAATTGATATTATTATTTTTATGCCACCAACTCTAATATTATGGCACTCTCTCTTGGAATTAGATGCAGTGAATGATGGTGATGTTATTTATCCAACAAAGTAGAATAGGGAATCCTGAGTCATACACAAAGTTATGACACCGAACTTTGATTACGTTAATGGAGCAAATATAAAATAAATCGTATCTATAATATAAAGGATAACGCTATTTTTTGATCGTCGCAGTGTGCACATAAAAGATTATTATACCCCTTCTATCTCCTTCTCTTCTCTTTGTGTTGAATTCAATAATACTTCATATTAATAATGATAATATTAAATATTCAAACAACAACAATTTTTCAAAAATACTCCTAGAATAATAAATAAATTAAAGAACAATTAATTTAAAATAAAATCTTTTTTTACGGAGATCCCCGACGGACCTCCGGCCAATCAGCTTTTTCCGCAGGACCACCGGTCGCCGAAGACATCCGATGACCGGTCATTTTTTATTTTTAAGTCAGGTCATCGTCCTACTTTCCGGCAGCCACTGCCGCCAACCGCCAAACTTTCAGCGACTAGCTATTTTTTTCTTTTAAACTCCAGACTTTCGGCCTGTTTTCCGGCGGGCCATTGCCGGTGGCCGGCGGACCTCGTGCGACTGGCCTTTTTTTTAACGCCAGGCCGCCGGCCTGTCTTCCGACGGATCACCGGTGACCAGCCAATTTTTGTTTAACGTCAGGCCGTCGGTCTGCTTTTGCGGCCTGCTTTTTGTCGGACCTTCGGGACCGACCAATTTTTTTTCTACGCCATGACACCGGCCGGTTTTCCGACGGACTACCGCCTGCGGCCGGTGGACCTCTGGGACCGACTAACTTTTTTTTTTACGCCAGTCCGCCGTCTGTCGGCAGACCTCCGGAGACCTATCAACTATTTTTTATGCCAGACCATCGGCCTGCTTTCTCGCGGACCTCCGACGACTCGCCAATTTTTTTTTGTCGCCAGGCCACCGGTCTGATTTCCGATGGGCCACCACCGACGGTCGGCGGACCTCCGGGACCGACAAACTCTTTTTTTACGCCAGCCGCTGGCCTGCTTTCCGGTGGGCCGCAGCCGAGGGACCGATCGACTTTTTTTTATGCCAGGCCGCTAGCCTGCTTTCCGACAGACCTCCGACAAGACAATTTTTTTCTACGGAGGACAGTCGGCCGCCGGTAGAATTTTGGGAACCAACATAATTTTTTATAGCAACTAATTTTATAATTTAATTATTTTAAGAGAAATGATAGAGCAACACCCTAAACCACACCCCAAACACATCCGTGTTTTATGGTGTTGTACCGCGTGCTTTACTATTAATTTTATTATAATATTATTATGAATATTTTATCTGTAAAGCATGCGGTACAACACCTATAAAGCACGGGTGTGTATGAGGGTGTGGTTGAGGGTGTTGCCCTATCACCCCTCTTATTTTAATTCAATAATATCACTGTCACCGTCTCATTATGGCACGGATTATTTTTAGTGTATAATATAAAGAAAAACTGTGTTTTTTATTGTAGTCCGCACCTGAAAAAGATTATTGTACTCCTACACTCTTCCCTTTTGTGTTAAACTTAAGAACAATAATATCAAATATTCAACAATAATAAATTTAAAAAAATACCCTTAGATTAATAAATTAAATTAAAGAGATAATTAATCTTCAAAAAGAATTATTTCCTAGCGAAGATCTCCGACGAACCTCTGGTCGACCAGTTTTTCCAGCGGCGCTGACCGCCAACGCCGGCACACGTCTGACGATCGGACTCGTTTCTGTAATATCCCGAATTTTAGGAATACATACCAATTAAATACGGGACTTGTAAATTTATTTGAATGTATTGGAGATACATTTCTGGTCTTGGAACATTTAGAATAAGAAAGGGATACCGGAAATGTTAGTAGAAATAAGATTGGATATTTTCTCGGAGGTGTCGTGGACAAGTATCAACTTTGAAAAATCGGCACGAATTTTTGGGATGTTCGAAAATTTTGAAAATTAACAGTATTATATAGAATTGAGTTAGCTTTCCAATGGTTTAAACGATGAGCCAATCGGAGTAAGAACGAAGAAGTTATGGTCGAATTAGTGGAAACTATTTGCAGAAATTTAGTTCCGTCAACGAACATTCACCCGTGCAGTAATGTTACAAACATAATTCATAAAAATCCAATCGTCGGATTAATATGAAATTTTGTCAGTCAGTTTTAAACACCTTAAAGTCTATTTTGGACGGTGGAGATTGGATTTTGATGTACCATGTGAACGTACTAATTAAAAGAAGGAGAGGTTCCTGTTTTCGGATTCATATTGAGAAGTCTCGGTATTTTATATATTTCCAAAGATTTAACCGTTGGATTGTACTAAATTTTGGATATGTTATGTACCAAATAGTTTAGTATAATATGAACGGTGAAGATTATATTTAGACTTTGTTTGTAAGAGTTATGGCTCTCGGACAGTAGTTGTGTTTTGGAGGATGTGTTTTATCCCACATCGATTGAGAATAAAGATGAGAAGCATTGGTTATGCTATAAGAATGTATTTTTTATCCCACATCGGTTGAGAATGAAAGGGAAAAGCCTTCTTTATTCTATATAAGGAGTTTTGGTGTCTTTCTTTCAAGTACACCCAAGTAATACACTTTAGTCTTATTTGATTCAAATTAAATTCCTTTCTTGTATTCTCTTTAAAGAGAGTGGTGAGAAGGGTAAGAATCATGTGGACTTGTAATAGTATAAGGGTATTAAGTTAAAAGAAATAAATCTATAGATTGTAGAAATTTATCATATAGTGAAGTCTATTTTGAGTGGATTGTGGTTTTCTTCTGTATTTGGAGTTCCATTTTCGGTGGAGCAGCCGTGATTGAATAGTTCGATGAAGGCAAAGACGTAGTCCGATATTACTTAATTTTGGACAGATTGTTGCCGACTTATGGTCCTTTATTTTGACCGGTTGGATTGTGCATTGGAGTTCTATATTGTGAGTTATTGCTACTGCACATTAATGGGCAGATTCGGCTTCGTCGTATCGATATTGAGGCAAGTTATTACTTGTTCAGTTATAGTGTTTCGATAAGTAATTTCAATTACATGTCAAAGTATTCTGTGTTGTATTGCATATTGACGAATGTATAAATGGAATCTTGTGAGGATTGTAGTATACAGTAGATGTTGTTGATGATATTTGGATATTCTTGGTCGATGAGGTGCGTTTGGAAGGAATCCGAATAGAGGTATGTTTTTTTGTGGTAATCGTACATGAATCCGAATAGAGGTATGTTTTTGTGGTAATTGTACATAGAGGATTGTGTACGGGAAAGTATTCATTATTGAGGTATTATACGGTATTATTGTGATATTGGGATTTTGACGAGAATCGTTGGATAAATCGGGAGTGGTAAGGTTATAGTTTGTGGTTATCATTCTCACGATGCATGACATATGATTAATTATGTTTATGTATTTGCGGTTATTTGTCGGGCATTATGGTTTACCCCGCTGTGGGACTTATTTTTCAGGTATTGGAGATTTGATAGAGCGGTCGTGAAGAGACGAGGATTCCGGATGATACTGGCTATGACATATAGTGGGGAATCGTGTATTGACTGTTTATTTATTCTTGATGTAAAATTTATTTTCGAACTGTATTTTATCCGCTGTGTGAGTTCTTTCAAAATGACTTTCGGTATTTTGCAAATTGAGTTTTATTTCGTAAAACCTATTCCCTAAATCGAGTTTTGGCATTTTGGCCTTGAACGTTTTATGACGGTTTGACAAATGATTCTGTAAGTTTTGGAAAATACTACCGTCACCGGCCTTTTTGCATTTTGAACGTTTTTAAAAATGATTTTTAGCCTGGTAGGTTCCGACGCGGAATCCACGGCGTGTAATATTCCCGGGCTGAACTGGGGGTGTTACAATTATGGTATCGGAGCACAAGGTTTTGTGGAACCGGGCATGTGTGTTATGTGGCTCTACCGATGTGGTACTAGCGTGGTTTTTGTGTAATTGGATTTCTGGCTATTTTGAACTGTATTGTTTTGGAACTGTGTTATTTTTGAGTTTTGTTGTAGTGCTGTGTGGATTTGGTGATTGTTAGTGTTTCCGAGACCAACAAGGCAGGGAGTGAATGCCGGTGCCGTAGTCATGTGCAATGGGCGGCTCCAATCGGAAAGTGTACGCCGGTGCGAGGCACATATCAAGGAGCGGCTTTCGATGTGGATTGGAACGCCGGTGATACGGGCATGTGTCAAGGAGCGGCTCATGCGCTCTAGGTAAGGAGGACACAACGTCACAAATCCCACACAAAACTCGACAGTTCTGTAAACTGTAATCTGATCTTGGCGGAGATCAATTGTTTTCGAAATTGTGTGAGTAATTGCAAAAATTACCAATTTGTTGGTATTGGCATTTTATTGTGTTGAGATTTTCGAAATGGAGTCATATGCTAGCATCACGGGAGATCATCGACTTTACAGACCTGTAAGTATATTGTTCGAATTGTTCGGTAATGATTGTTTACTTTTGGTGATGTTGGGTTTTCTGATTAAAGTGTTGTTTGTAAGAGGATTGCAAGTTTCGAGGACGAAACTTATTTTTAAGAGGGGTAGTATGTAATATCCTGAATTTTAGGAATACATACCGACTAAATACGGGACATGTAAATTTATTTGAATGTATTGAAGATACATTTCTGGTCTTGGAATATTTAAAATAAGAAAGGGATACCGGAAATGTTAGTAGAAACAAGATTGGACATTTTCTCGGAGGTGTCGTGGACAAGTATCAACTTTGAAAAATCACCACGAATTTTTGGGATGTTCAAAAATTCTGAAAATTAACAGTATTATATATATTTGAATTATCATTTCAATGGTTTAAACGACGAGCCAATCGGAGTACGAACGAAGAAGTTATGGTCGAATTAGTGGAAACTATTTGTAGAAATTTAGTTCTGTCAACAAACATTCACCCGTGCAGTAATGTTACAGACATAATTCATAAAAATTCAATCGTCGGATTAACATGAAATTTTGTAAGTCAGTTCTAAACACCTTAACGTCTATTTTGAACGGTGGAGATTGGATTTGGATGTACCATATGACCGTACTAATTAAAAAAACGAGAGGTTCCTGTTTCCAGATTCATATTGAGAAGTCTTGGTATTTCATAGATTTCCAAAGATTTAACCGTTAGATTGTGCTAAATTTTGGATATGTTATTTACCAAATAGTTTTATATAATATGAACGGTGAGGATTATGTTTAGATTTTGTTTGTAAGAGTTATGGCTCTCGGACCGTAGTTGTGTTTTGAAGGATGTGTTTTATCCCACATCGATTGAGAATAAAGATGAGAAACATTGGTTATGCTATAAGAATGTATTTTTTTGTCCCACATCAGTTTAGAATGAAAGGGAAAAGCCTGCTTTATTCTATATAAGGAGTCTTGGTGTCTTTCTTTCAAGTACACCCAAATAATACACTTCAGTTTTATTTGATTCAAATTAAATTCCTTTCTTGTATTCTCTTTAAAGAGAGTGGTGAGAAGGGTAAGAATCATGTGGACTTGTAATAGTGTAAGGGTGTAGTTAAAAGAAATAAATCTATATGATTGTAGGAATTTATCATATAGTGAAGTCTATTTTGAGTGGATTGTGGTTTTCTTCCGTATTTGGAGTTCCATTTTTGGTGGAGCAGTCGTGATTGAATAGCTCGATGAAGGACAAGACGTAGTCCGATATTACTTAATTTTGGACAGATTGTTGCCGACTCATGGTCCTTCATTTTGACCGGTTGGATTGTGCATTGGAGTTTTATATTGTGAGTTATTGCTACTGCACATTAATGGGCAGATTCGGCTTCGTCGTATCGATATTGAGGCAAGTTATTACTTGTTCAGTTATAGTGTTTCGATAAGTAATTTCAATTACATGTCATAAGTATTCTGTGTTGTATTGCATATTGACGAATGTATAAATGGAATCTTGTGAGGATTGTAGTATACAGTAGATGTTGTTGATGATATTTGGATATTCTTGGTCGATGAGGTGCGTTTGGAAGGAATCCGAATAGAGGTATGTTTTTTTGTGGTAATCGTACACGAATTCGAATAGAGGTATGTTTTTGTGGTAATTGTACATAGAGGATTGTGTATGGGAAAGTATTCATTATTGAGGTATTATACGGTATTGTTGTGATATTGGGATTTTGACGAGAATCGTTGGATAAATCGGGAGTGGTAAGGTTATAGTTTGTGGTTATCATTCTCACGATGCATGACATATGATTAATTATGTTTATGTATTTGCGGTTATTTGTCGGGCATTATGGTTGACCCCGCTGTGGGACTTATTTTTCAGGTATCGAGATTTGATAGAGCGGTCGTGAAGAGACGAGGATCCCGGATGATACTGGCTATGACATATAGTGGGGAATCGTGTATTGACTGTTTATTTATTCTTGATGTAAAATGTATTTTCGAACTGTATTTTATCCGCTGTGTGAGTTCTTTCAAAATGACTTTCGGTATTTTGCAAATTGAGTTTTATTTCGTAACTGATTCCCTAAATCGAGTTTTGACATTTTGGCCTTGAACGTTTTATGATGGTTTGACAAATGATTTTGTGAGTTTTGGAAAATACTACCGTCACCGGCCTTTTGGCATTTTGAACGTTTTTAAAAATGATTTTTAGCCTGGTGGGTTCCGACGCGGAATCCACGTCGTGTAATATTCCCGGGATGAACTAGGGGTGTTACAGTTTCCAGCGGGTCACCGCCGGCAGACAATCGTCGACCGACAGTTCTTTTTTGTCAGGCCCGTCTGCCTGCTTTTAGGTGGGCCACCCTCGACAGACCTCCAACGACTTGCTAATTTTTTTTGGGATAACAGGCCCGCTACCGCTTTCCACAAAGCACCGCCACGCCGGCTATTTCATTTTACGCTGCACTCCACCTACTGCTGACGGGCACCGCCGGCTGTCGGTCATTTTTGTTTTGATTTTTACGACAAGCCTGTCAACCTGCTTTTTGGCGGGACCGTAGCCAATAGACCTCATGCGACCGGTCAGTTTATTTTTTTTCTCTTACCGGCACGCCCGCATGCCTGCTTTCCAGTATTTTGATCGTAATCTGCACTTAAAAATAAGATTTTACCCTTCCCGCTCCCTCTATAATGAGATCATCATCATGAGCCTATGAGATCACCCCGATCTCGTTTTATCTACCTGCTCAGCCCAGCTACTTTCTTTCAACAATCTCCGTTGATTTTTGGTGGCCGTGTATATATCTTGCGCATCATAGGTATTTGGTATTTTCCTGTTCGTTTACTTTCTTGTTCGTTTATTTTCCTGTTCGTTTATGTCGGGTTTCCGTTCTTGAGACCCTTCTATTCACTGGTCGTGGGCTGCTGAACCGTGGTTCTGTGGTGCTCTTTTTGTACGCGGTATTATCTTTCTTGGGATTTCGTTTTGCTGTTGAACCGTGGTGCTGTTTGCAAGTTGTAAGTCTGTGAGTTGCTGTTTCAGTCTGAGATACGATTTCAGTTTGGGATTACGTATTTCTCTTGTTGAGATACGGTTTCAGTTTGAGATTCGTTTTCAGTTTGTAAGCTGCTGTTTGAGGTTACTTTGCTTGGGGTTTGGTATTGGGCAGTTTTCACTAGATTTTGGTACAAAAACTTTGGTATTCTGTCCTACTGCTCTTCGCTAGGCTTTGATCTTGGGCTTTGGTATTCGTTACTTCGTTGGTGGTGGTTTTGTTACTTCGTTGCTATGCCGGTTGTGAGATTTCACTGTCCCTTTATGGACTTACTAAAACTTCCTTGATCACACATTTACGTGACCGGCATTTTAGCGTTGAGGCCCTTGGTTTCACTAAGCAAACTCTCTTGTCGGATTTGGCTATTTTCAAAAGCACCGAGGTTACTCTTAAGTGTATGGGGTTGTGGTTATGTGGTGGTTGTTTCAAAACGCATACTTTTCGGACTAAATGTCGTCATGGTACAGGGTCTGATTTTGTGTCTCCTCCTGATTGTGGCGATGGTGTTGTTCGGTTTGTGTTATATGATTTCACCAGACCGCAGGTTCCTTCACAGGTAGCCATTGTTGCAGATTCGGTTTTGGATGTGCTTGGTGGTTTTGATTTACCTCTTCTTGATACCTTATTCTCGAAGGGATTGCGGACTGTCAAATCCATCCCTCCTAAATGTCGGTTGGAGTTCTCTTGTACTTTGAAAAGAGCTCTTGACAAGGTGATCTGACCTTTCTTGTTGGGTTGGTTTGTTTGTCCTGCCTCTTTGTCTACTTAAAACCTTTTGCCCGAGGAGTAGTCAAGAGGGTAGGTCGGTCACTAAGCGTCAACGCCAGGAAGAGTATATTCTTAATTCTATTCATGCATGGGGCTCTCCTGGTGGTAGTTTGCAGGTTGTGCGTGAGGTTTTAGCCGAACCTTCTCCATTATGGTCTAATATTGATGATGACAGTCTGGATTTGGGTGACCGTAATGTCAAGCAATGTAAGAGGAAGATTTGTGATGGTCATTATACAGCTGCGGTCAGAGTTCTTTCGTCTTCTGGTATTGCACCTTATGATGTTTCTACTCTTGAGGACTTAAAAACTAAGCACCATTTTTAGTCAGCTCCTTCCTTGCCTGATATACCTATTGCTCATCATCACCTTACCACATCTCCTTCTACCGTTCTTGACATGATCAAGAGTTTCCCTCGTGGTACTTCTTGTGGGCGGGATGGGCTGCGCGCCCAACACCTTTTGGATTGTTTGAATGGTGCAGCTGTGGCTATTTCTGATGAGTTGATCGCTTCTATTACCCAAGTGGTGAACCTTTTTCTTGCTGGTAAATGCCCGAGGGTGTTGGGTGAGTACATTGCTAGTGCTCCCCTCACACCCTTAGTCAAACCAGGAGGGGGTATCCGCCCTATTGTTGTTGGGACTGTTTGGAGGCGTTTAGTTTCCAAGGTTTGTGTTTCCATGATTGGTCACTCTTCACACAGTTATTTAGATGATTTGCAATTTGGTGTTGGTGTGTCGGGGGGAGGGGAGGCTATTCTTCGTGTTGTGAATCGGTTGGTTGAGGATCGGGGGGGTGATGTTGGTCTGTCTATGTTGTTGGTTGATTTTAAAAACGCCTTCAACATGGTGGATCGGGCTGTTATGTTACGTGAGGTACGGCTTCATTTCCCGGCTATTTCGCAGTGGGTTGAATTCTGTTACTCTAGTCCTGCCAGATTATATTATGGTGAACATACTCTTTGGTCTCATCAAGGTGTGCAACAAGGTGATCCGCTTGGGCCTCTTCTTTTTGCCTTAGTGTTACATCCCCTGGCATGTAAGATTAGAGATTCTTTTGACCTTTCCCTTCAAGCTTGGTATCTAGATGATGGCACTATTATTGGTGATACCTTGGTGGTTGGTAAGGTTTTAGAGTTGATTATGAGGGATGGACCTTGTCGTGGCTTACACCTCAATGTTGATAAAACTGAAGTTTTTTGGCGACAGGAGGACCCCCGAAGCAGGTATGATGGTGTTCCCCCCCCCAATATTTCTCGCCCCTCACATGGTGTTAAATTATTGGGTGGACCTGTCAGTGTGGATCTTGAGTTTGGTAGTAAGTTGGTTCTGAAAAGGGTTGCTAAAACTATTGAACTTATGGATGCGGTTGCCAAACTTAATGATCCTCAATGCGAGTTGTTGCTTCTCCGTACATGTGTTGGTATTTCTAAGCAATACTTTTCTATGCGCACATGTTCTCCTCGGGTCTTTGGTTGTGCTCAGGTTTCTTTTGATGCTGCACTTCGTTCTTCCTTGGAACGCATTGTCACTGCTTCTGGGCCTGGTTTTGGTGATTGTCAGTGGAGGCTCGCCACCTTACCCTTTGCTTTTGGGGGGCTTGGTTTATATTCTGCAGGTGATGTCTTGAACTATGCCTTCCTTGCTTCTCGACTTCAATCTGCTAGCTTACAGTCTAAGCTTCTCCTTAGTTCGGGTATTGTAACTGCTGGTCCCTCCTTTAATGACGCTCTTCGCACTTTTAATATGAATATGGATATTGACCTTTTGAGTAACCCTAGCGAGGTCGCTGCCCCCAAACTTATGAAGAAATTGGCAGATATATATTTCGCTCGGGTTACCCAAACTGTTGAGTCTACTTTCCATCTTTCCCCCCGACAGATGGCTTTATGGAGTTCTCTAAAGGAGGATCATACTTCGGATTGGCTTAGGGTGGCTCCGATATCGGGACTGGGACAAACTATGAATGACAGGGCTTATCGCTGTGTGCTATGCTATCGGTTGGGTGTTCCTCTTTTCCTTTGTTCGTCCGTGTTCAGCTTGTTCTAAGGTATTTTCTGGAGATATTTATGGGGATCATGCTGTTTCGTGTGCGGGTATTGTTGGCATTAAACATCGGCATAACCTTGTGCGCGATGTTCTTGTTGATATATGCTCTCGGTCCGGAATTTCTGCTCGCAAGGAGGTGGACATTGGGCTTTATGGAGATGGGGACAGATCCTTGCGCCCAGCTGATATACTACTGTACTCTTGGGATAATGGGCGTGATGTATGTGTTGATCTTACAGGATCGTCGCCCTTGACGCAATCTGGGATGACGGATTTTATGCCAGGGCGGGCGATCGTTGATGCTGCACGACGTAAACGTGTCAAATACGATGCTAAATGTACGGATATTGGATATGGGTTTCTCCCCTTTTCTTTTTCGTCATTTGGCGAACTTGAGAATGATGCAGTAACCTTGCTAAAGCGCATTCGACGGTTTTCTATGACTCAAGACATTGGGACGCGAGCTGCTGCTCATATTTTTAGTCGGATTAGCTTTGCTATTGCTAGAGGAGTGGGGGCCCAGTTAGTTTCTCGGCTCCCCACTAATTTCTTGTAATTTCTTATGATTTTCTAATGAAATAATAATAATAATAATAATAATAATAATAATATCAAATGTTTGACAATAGTAAGTTTCAAAAAATATCCTTAGAATATACTACCTCCGTTCTCTTATAACTGCAACATCTGGACTTTCACGTTTGCCAATGCACAACTTTGATTATTAATATTTTCAATTATTTAATTTTAAAAATTATAATAAGTTGATATTTTGAAAGTATATTCCGAGATAAATCTAACAAGATCCCACATGACTATATTTTTTTATATGTATAAATCACAAAAGACGGTCAAAAGAGAGTATGTGAACAGTGTAATAGTCAACACGTTGCAATAATAAAAGAACGGAGGAAGTAATTATGTAAAACTAAAGGGACAATTAATCTTCAAAAAAAATAGGACAGGCCGGCCAACTTCTGTTCTTTTATTTTTTTGTGCCACCATCGACTGTTGGTCATTTTTTTTTACGACATGCCTGCCACCGGCTGACCAATTTTTTTTCTTTATTACACCAAGCCCGGCGGCATGTCACCTTTTTTTTATGCTAGCCCGGCCGGTCGTCTTTTCACGGGGCCGCTACCAATAAACCTCCGACGCTCAACCAATTTATTTCTCTTAACTGAAGCCCGCCAGCCTGCTTTTCGGCGGACAACTATTTTTTTTTGTCTGTCGACACGCTTTTCGACAAGTGTCGACAATCCGCCAACCCGGATGTAGGCAAAGAAGCCAAAGAGGGAGCTAAAGCCGGCCGTCGATAGATTTCCGAAAACCAATATATATATTTTTTTTTAATAAATTAACTGGTAATTAAATTATTTTAATCCAATTATGGCATGAATTATATCTCCAATATCATATAAAAAACCATGTACATAAATGCAAGAACACTTTCTACTTACATTAAGCAAATAACAATAATACATATAATTTTGATAATAAACAAAGTTGAGTATTATATTTATTTATTTATTTGTTTATATTAGTTTATAATAGTAGTTTAAAAAAAAAGTAAAGAGTAGTAGCCTTCATAAATTACCATAAGAATATTTAATGGATGCCATTATACCATAAATGCAACACATCAAAATACAAGAGCCTGAAAATAAATTATGCCCCATAAAGAAGGGGAAAAAAAATAGGAACCTCATGATTATTAAATCTGCCCAAATCTTCTTCACTTGGAAGATACTGAACTTCAAACTTTTCACTCAACAAAATAATTCCTATTGTGAGTTCTATATATTGGGTGGTGGTGGTGGTATGAAATAGTATAAATATAAAAATTATAAGTACTTCCTTTAGCATCATCTTGAACTTTTCTTAGATGAGTACCACAGCTTCTTCTGGCAAATCAATATCTTTTCCTGTTCGACCCCATATTCGGTCTCTTCTTTACGACAGCCCCATCTCATCCCTTTAGCTATTGTCGACACCGCATCCACAAAATAACTCGATTCTCGAATTATGGCATACCCGTTTGGCCGGAGTACGCGGTCCATCTCCAGCAGAACGTACTTCATTTCACATCTGCTCATGCAATCATTATTCATATTTAGTATAGTTCGACAGCGTGTAATAACAAAAAACTAATCCATGTATTTAGCTTATTTACAAAATGATCCGGCCTGTCTTTTAAAATTACAACCATTCTGTTGATAAGGTGCAGAGTTTACACATCAGAGTGGTACTGGTATCTGTGTACTTGGACCAACTCCCAAGTTTTCTTAGCTACAAAACCCCAGAGGTTTTTGAAATTACAGGAAACCACTTTTAGGTTTGTTGTGCATTAAACTTTAGTACTTTACCTTTCATGAGCAAAAACATCTAAAAAAATCCGACTTGCATTTGTAAAAATATGACGGTTGGCCCTTACATTTAACAACAAATCACACCTTAGAGATATTTTTTGTAATTTCGAAACTTCTTAGGGTCTTTTGTATTTCACCCATAAGTTTATTCAGGAAATAATATCTTGGAGCCTTTTTTTTTTTACCTATGACTTTCAGCAGTGAAAAGGCCATCGAGATGAAGAAGATCGTACGTCCGAGGATACGTCGAGAACGCCTCGCACCTAAGAAGACAACAAATCATCACTCAGCACCACCAACCAAAATCCAATAAGTAAAAAAAAAAAAAGGGGGGGGGGGGGGGGTACAATAAGTAATATTACCAATCATGATATGTCCCGATGAGGCCTCTATCGTACACAACAGAAAGCGTGTTTGGGGAATACGAGGAAACAACGTTCATCACCCATAGAGGATAATCACTCAAAGCCGCAGCAAAACCTCCGTACAAAGTATTCATATCCATCACATTTCTTATCTTATCACTTCCGATCGCGGGGACTAACTTCTTGTAGTGCTTCGCCCTCGTCTTCCATTTACTATCGTCGTGCTTGAAAGCACCATCACTTCCGCCGCGGACGTCCCCCACACGCTCGGGAGCAGTCCGAAGTCGTTCAGGCCATTTTGCGAGGGACTTGAGTGCAATTTTTTTGTATTTCGGGTCGGGGGCCACAACACAAGGTCGGATGGGAGTGTACCATGCGGAATCGGGTTCAGTACCGTCGTCGCACTTCGGTGGATAATTGTCGGGGGCATCAAGCTTCTTGTAGCAGCTGTTATCTGATGATTTCTGCCAGACGGCGATATCATCCTTTTTATTGTATAATTTGAAACACATTGCAGTCAGCAATTCTTGCAATTTTTCATAATCCGATTTCTGGTCTTCTATGGTCGTGTTCCATCCCCTCCATCGGTTCTCGTAATTAACCGGAGGCCCCGAGAGTACCCAGAAGCCTCCGGGTCGGAGGATACGGTGTACTTCCAATAGGTAAATGCCTCCTGAAAATGGTAATACACTGATTTGCTTTCCTCAAAAAAAAAATGGCATATTACCCCCTATTTTACAAAACGAGCAATCCCCCCACCCCCCACCCCTCCCACCAATTCATATGTGTCTTTTAAAAGATAGCTGATTACCCATGTGTAAATTACATAGGCGCATTACCCCCTGTGTGTTCAAAATAGTGCATCCCACCCCCTCTGCTGCCTTGTGCACAATGTGGTAATTTGCACCATCTGAATAATCCGGCAATTTCTCAAGACAGGGGTAATGTGTTGATTTGATTTTCAAAGGGGGTAATCAACTGATTTTTTAAAAAACACAAGGGGATAATATGGGGGTAAACCCCATTTTGTAAAATAATATGTGGGGTAAAATCGGCCATTCACCCCCCAAAAACATGATAAAAACATGATTTGCTAATGTATATCCTCAAGAAACAGAATAATAGATGGAAGTTTTTAAGAATGTATAAATTTAATTTTTTGGAGTGCAATTACCGAATTCAGTCCACGGAATAAGGCATCTCGAACAGTGTGCCATGTCAAAGGAGTTAGAGGGAAAAGGAAGTCTCTGCGTTGAAATGATGCCGAGAATCGCAGGAATTCCACGTTCTAAAGCAAACTGAACTTGAGCCTCGTGATTATCCCGAGGGGCAAGAGAGACTGTGAGAATCCCACGATCTAGCAGATCACCTCCCCAGCTGGCAACCTAATCATATTAAGAAAACGTAAAATCTCGTGTGCCCGCATATCTAAATTAAAGATGAAGCATTATCGAGCAGAAAAACAATATCGGAATAAAAAGTGGTTCGAATAAGCTACACTGACCAATTAATCATATTACAGAATCAAGAATCACATAGATGAAGCAAAAACATTCGAGTTTGCTTTACAAATTAAAAAAAAAAAGATAATAGTGATCGGGCTTACCCCACATCCAGTATCGATGGCCGTCCGAACGGTACCATCTTTCATTCCAGGAATCAGATTTTCCATTAAATCAACATATTCACTAACACCATTAGGGAACATGGTGCCGCCGCCAGGGAAGAGGAACTTTTCCCCTTGTTTCTTCAGCCAGTGCTGATTCGATTTCTGCTTGTTGATCCAATCATATGGAACATTCCTAAGCAGATCCAAACATTGTTTTAAGCCGTAAAATTTCTTCAAATTGAAGAATAATCACTAAAAGAAGCTCTTCATACCTGTACCAACATTCGTTCTTGCTCTGTGGCCATCTGATAGGTAACTTGTAACCATCGGGCGGAGGAACTAAGCACTCTTTCTTCTCGAACACGGGAGGGCAATGGCGCTCCATGAAAGAAAGCCGGTGAAGAGTGTACTTCTTCCACCTCTGCAAAAACATTATAATGTCATTTATTATCATATTAAAAAAATTCAAAAACATTGAGTGATATGATATTACCCTTGGATCTGTGCATGGGGTGTAGTCCTGATAATCTGAGGGGCATTCAGGAAAGGTTACAGCTTTGATATGGAGAGGCCCTGATGAAGCTTCTCCGTTGGACAGCTCGTTGACGGATTTATCGGCGTCCCGAGCAACGTGTAATTCATCCTTTCCCGAACAGAAAATTCCACCGAGATAGAACGAAAACCCGCATAGCACAACAAACATCAAGGCCATGGGGACTGTTCTGGAACTTTTGTCCGGGTGAGAGATCGGTTTTCCATCTTTATGCTTCATCATGGTGCTCTACAAATTCTGACAAAGAAGATAGTATCAACATTAAAAACAACAGAAAAATATGGAAATAAAATTACTTGGAATCTAAATGCAATTAATTATCAGTGCGAATGGGAAATTTTACTTTATGGACTCAAAAAAATATCGTAAATAAACTAGAAACTGCAGTAAATATTGCAGATCTAGTGGGTTAAGACAAGCCATCATCTACTGACTTTAAAACCTGTAAAACAGTAAATACTTAGTAAAACAGTGGAGTTTTACTAAAACCGAGTAATCGGGGGTGGATGTCTGTTTTGCGTCCAGTTACAGACAGGTTCGGGGGAGCAGTCACAGGATCGGCACAAGATCTGATAGCAATAAATTCAGCCGCCTTAAAGAGGGGAGGGGGGGGGGGGCACCACCACTAAGATGAAAGGAGAAAGGAAGGAAGACAAGAATCAGTTCAATCAAACTCACATGCAAAAGCTACCACATTTGTGGGGGAAAAGAATAATAAAGCGCCACAGCACTATACGCATGCATAAAAAGAACATAAACAAATAAAAATCAGTAGAAACTCAGCTAAATCAACGCTTGCGGAGGAAGAAAAAGCCAAACACGAGGGTTTGATACAAACTTTTGTGAACAACTAAATATCCTTCAGAATAATCCACGGAACATAGAACTGATACAAAAGGGATTGTCTATAGAAGAGATTCAAAACTTCTTCTTTTTTTCCTTCATAGTTATCTAAGAATTAAGAAAACTCTTCTCCAAAATCAGATCTGCTGTTTAGAGATAGCCCTTTAAGAACGTGGGCCTAAGTTTTCCGAAATCGCACAAAAAAAGGAGAGTTTGCCCATACTAGGCATTTCGACAAACACCTTCCAGACAAAAAACGATATGAATGTGAAAATACAGGGAAAAAAAGGAAGGACCCCCCCAATCAAGATCTGACAAACTTGAATTACAAGACATATTTATTTACAAACAGCCCCAAGATCAGGAAAAGAAGTACCTTCTGCAACAAACTGAGTACGTACGTCGGCAATATACACACTTTCCTTTACAGAAGTAGTAATCAAAACAAACAAGACGACGAACTCATCTGTACATTGTACATATGAAGGCGCTATGTATATGTACTTCCGCAAATCCAAAAGGCCCGGAAGCAGATTTCTTTTTTTCAGGCTACTTTCACACAGAGAGAGATCCCTCTTAAATAAATAGATTTATTATGAAGGGGAAGGGACCCTGGTGAAGATGATGAGGGATAAAATGTGATTTTTATTTTGTACCTAACACTCTGTCATGGATACATCCCATATATATATTGTACATACACAATTTGCATGAGTATTTTTTAACCCCCAGATGTATTTGTTTTTTATTTTTATTCGCATCTCACAGCTATCTTTTTTGTTATGCGAAAGCCGTGTGCCGCGCTAGCTGTCGTCGTTCTTGTTTTTTTTTTTTAATTTAATAATTGCAACTATTTTTATTTTTTTATTTTTTTCTGTGTCATATCGAGGTACCTTCCTTCCCTCTTTCAGTCTCTCTCCCCAATGTTTTTTTTTTCGGGGCCCATTTTATTTATATATCTGGTTAAAATGAAGAAGACGATGGGGACTTTACGGAGGAGAACTATGCAGAGAGATCATCTCTTTCTCCATTTATTTTCTCTGGGATTTTGAGGTTCTTTATTTACCGCGAAGTTTCTTTTGGAAATGGATGATTGTTACCAGAATTAACTGTTTACAGAGAGCAATTTGGTCAACTGAGAATTGGCGTCAGTAATCTAGCTGGGTTGTCGGTAGCATTTTGGTGTCTTCTAGTAGAAGCCTTCTACTCTCTCTTTTTTTTTTTTTTAGAGTCGAGTGCGCACTGAACAAACCCTCGGGCTGAACGTAATAGCATATTAGGTCAATTAGGTAAATCACACTAGGCAAGTCCTGTGTGACAAGCTCAACCAAGAAAGTATTGGTAGAAGAATCGAACTAGTGACCTTACAGTCCTCGCGCTCACCTACTCCACCAACTTGACTACCCTTGCGGTAAGTGGCATCGACTCTTTCGTTTTCACTTTTGCTGGTTACGGTTTTGGGTAACCGTCGATTTACAAAAATGAAAAGTACAAATCGGTCCATTATGATTTTTATCCGCCCATCTGCTTGTTTATTCTAAACGGTTCAATTATACATTTTTTTTGTTTGAATCGGTCTGACTTTTGCGAACTTTTGTTTTTTTTAACATCCCTAAATTTCACAGTAAAAACTAAAGTTGAGACTGTTTCAGGAGAAAGTAAGAAAGCTAAAAATACGAGTCGATCAATTGTATTCATAATACTCATAGAGGAGCCTTTATATAGGCATTACAATGAAAGTCCTTCCATACATAGGATTCCTAGATAAGGTAAGACATCTAATAGAATCCTACTACCTCTAGGAAGATCTAGAACCTTCCATCTATGTATCTTCCTACAACCAGTATTAGGTAAGATATATTACGGGAATAATAATTTCCGGAACATTCCCCCTGTGTCGAGCACTAATACAACAATGATGCAGAAGATGTTGCCTTCCTATTCCAAGCCAAAACAAAAACCCATGGAAAAAATAAAGGCTTGATGAGGAAAAAGATTGCAACGCACCAACATAACATGTCATGTATACTCCCCCTGATGTATATACAACAACTCTCTGTGATGAGTACCTCAAATCATAGGAGTCATATGCCAAGTTGACCTCACAACTCTGCCAAGAAAAAAACCAGTGGGGAAAAGTACCTCTTGGTCAAAGTTGAACAGAAGTACAACGCATCATTGTATGGATGTCCTCATAGGTCGCCTCGTTAAAAACCTTACCAAGTGAAAACCCAATTGGAAAAACAAACCCTGGTCTAAGGACAAAAAGAGCGCGACACATCCAAAGTGCAAAGCCGCTAAAGACTTATCCGAAAATCAAGTTTTCCAAAGTCTTGACCTTCAAGCACTAAATCAGTCATAACTTCTTCGATTCAATAGGTATCAACGAAACTGTAGGAATTCTAAAAACTAGACACTCATAGTTTTTCATTCACAAAGCTCTATCGAAGTTGACTCAGCAAATTACCGGGTATCCGTCCTACTTTGCAACAATAGTCATATGTCACTCAACATGATGAATGCGATCAAATGATTGATTTTCTTGGGAAGTAGACACGGACCTTTCCAATGTTACCAATTTCAACATTTCCCAACAAGTGAGCTGCCCTGTAGGTCAAATTCGGCTATCGATTTTCAAGTGTCCTTTTATCGAGATAGAGCGAGCTTCAAGATTCTTGTCAATCACAGACATTGCGTGAGCGCATCCTAGGCCATCATCACAGCGGCTTTATCGGATTATTATGAATGAGTTTGTCGAGTCAAATGTGAGTACATAATACCGTAATTTGATAGAGAGAACTTCTCTTAAGACTACATCATTACTTAAGTTAGCCAAGTCTTATTATGACTTCGACTAGTCATTGGGAATCATATATGCATTATTTTATCGCCTCTTAGGGAAACCGTCCCTTATATTGCCTTAAAACCGATTGATGAATACGCATCATCAAGTGTCCCCAAGATCTTTTCATTCTTAACTTTGGATTTAGCGGAATATCTTAGTCTCACAAGAGTACATCACTATAAACCCTTAGTTTTATACGCAAAAGCTTTATATCTCTTCCAAATCAAGTATATACTTAGTATGCGTTCCTGGCAATCACTTGTCAACGCGCTCTGTGGTCAGGAGACACTTGATTTGAGTCTGATCCACCACGAGGTCCTTTTATCACTTAACTTAGTTTCCACTAAGACACTACGCCATAAGTGCTCATATGCAACACATATTTCCAGTGTTGCAAGGAAAAGTATTGCAATAGCCCTCTGATCTTTGGTCTTTTGCAATACTACTCAATTAAAATTGCACTAGAACTGAATGCATTGTTGCAAAAGACATTAATGCAACACCAACCTAAAGTGTTGGATTATACGTGAACTTAAAAGCGTTGCAATAGACTAAATCATCTTAATAATTATGAAAAGTAATTTAAATATTTTCAAAAAAAAATATCTTCAAATTTAAATTTTTACACTAAAACAAAATAAACTATTTAAATTTATTTAATAATTTTATAACGGATTTTTTATAAGAGCACATATAATTTTTTACTTAAAAAAATCGGATTAAAATTAATAAATTTAAAAAATATTAAAAAAGAAAATAATTTCTTAAAATTATAATAAATAAAATATTATATGAATACATATGTTTTTATTTTGAAATTATAATTTAAAATTAAAATAAACAATTGAATTATATATTCAACTCTTTAAAATATAATAAAAAATATAAATTAAAATTTATTTATATTAATTATAAAAACGTGAAAAATAATAATGCATTTTCCTACTTATATATCTCTATCTATATATTTATATTTTTATATATCCTACTTTCTTATCTTATATATAATTTTTTTCCTACTACTCTAAAAGTATGAAGGGTGTTTTGTCGAAAATGTGCGAGCGTATGTCGGTGATGGTCGAAATCGCATTTCTTCATCGGCCGACTCTTTCACTTCTCTTTGGCGTTTCTTTCTTTCTTCTTCATTTGCGGACTCGATTTCTTATTCTCTTGTCCGCCGTTCATTCACTTCCCAATTTACCTACAAGGTTCAGTAATAAATCACCCCGCATCACTGGAAGCTGTTGCCCGGCGCTCCCAATTCCCATCACATCCTCTACAAATCTTGTGGTCATAACAAACTCTCTTTCCCCACAACTTTAATCCCTTCCAAATCCCCTTCTCTTTGTTCACAAAACTATCCCACTCCCACCTCCTATGGCGGCCGAAATTTCGATCGACACCACTGCCTCCTCGAGAACCGTGGTCTATTTCAAGCACGGACCCTTTCTCGTCCCGAGGCCCACCTCAATAATCGGTCCCAATTTCTGGGTTTCCCCGTTCCTTCAGAAATGTCGCCGGGTTTGGAGGTTTAAGAGGAGAAAATCCAATTTGATGCGTGTTCTTGTTTGGAGGATGAGAAATCAAAACATTTGGGGGTGGAAAATGGAGGAGGGCGTGCTGGGATGGAAGTATCAGCGGCGACGACGGCCGGCGTGTCGGAGAAGTTTGCGCGGAAGAAATCAGAGAGGTCCGTATATTTGGTGGCGGCGGTTATGTCGAGCCTCAGGGTTACTTCTATGGCGGTCGTGTCTGTTTACCACCGATTCTCTTGGCAAATGGAGGTAAATTTCTACTCCAGCTACTGATTGCATCAGTTCCCTCCCCCCTTGAAATTCCAAATTTTTACCCACACTACTACAAAAACAGCATTTAACTGCGGCATTTTAACAGCGGTTCTAAAAAAACCGCTGTTAAAATGAAACGATTGCAATTTAACAGCGGTTTTCCGCGAAACCATTAAATCAAGACATTTAACAATGTTCGTAAGAACCATTGTTAAATTGCACATTTAACAGCGGTTATAGGAAAACCGCTGTTAAATCTGTACATTTAACAGCGGTTCTTTCTAGAACCGCTGTTAAATGTGCAATATATTGAATATTAAGATATTTTGTTATATATTATTAAAAATTATAATACATTATATATTAAAAATTATAATACATACATATTATTTTATGAATTATATTATATTAAATGTGCAATATATTGAATATTAATATATTTTGTTATATATTAATATTAAAAATTATATTACATTATATATTAAAAATTATAATACATACATATTATTTTATGAATTATATTATATCAAATGTGGAATATATTGAATATTAATATATTTTGTTATATATTAATATTAAAAATTATATTACATTATATATTAAAAATTATAATATATACATATTATTTTATGAATTATATTATATCAAATGTGGAATATATTGAATATTAATATATTTTGTTACATATTAATATTAAAAATTATATTACATTATATATTAAAATTTATAATATATACATATTATTTTATGAATTATATTATATTAAATGTGGAATATATTGAATATTAATATATTTTGTTATATATTAATATTAAAAATTATATTACATTATATATTAAAAATTATAATACATACATATTATTTTATGAATTATATTATATCAAATGTGGAATATATTGAATATTAATATATTTTGTTATATTAATATTAAAAATTATATTACATTATATATTAAAAATTATAATATATACATATTATTTTATGAATTATATTATATGAAATGTGGAATATATTGAATATTAATATATTTTGTTATATATTAATATTAAAAATTATATTACATTATATATTAAAAATTATAATATACATATTATTTTATGAATTATATTATATCAAATGTGGAATATATTGAATATTAATATATTTTGTTATATATTAATATTAAAAATTATATTACATTATATATTAAAAATTATAATATATACATATTATTTTATGAATTATATTATATCAAATGTGGAATATATTGAATATTAATATATTTTGTTATATATTAATATTAAAAATTATATTACATTATATATTAAAAATTATAATATATACATATTATTTTATGAATTATATTATATCAAATGTGGAATATATTGAATATTAATATATTTTGTTATATATTAATATTAAAAATTATATTACATTATATATTAAAAATTATAATATATACATATTATTTTATGAATTATATTATATCAAATGTAGAATATATTGAATATTAATATATTTTGTTATATATTAATATTAAAAATTATATTACATTATATATTAAAAATTATAATATATACATATTATTTTATGAATTATATTATATCAAATGTGGAATATATTGAATATTAATATATTTTGTTATATATTAATATTAAAAATTATATTACATTATATATTAAAAATTATAATATATACATATTATTTTATAAATTATATTATATCAAATGTGGAATATATTGAATATTAATATATTTTGTTATATATTAATATTAAAAATTATATTACATTATATATTAAAAATTATAATATATACATATTATTTTATGAATTATATTATATCAAATGTGGAATATATTGAATATTAATATATTTTGTTATACATTAATATTAAAAATTATATTACATTATATATTAAAAATTATAATATATACATATTATTTAATGAATTATATTATATCAAATGTGGAATATATTGAATATTAGTATATTTTGTTATATATTAATATTAAAAATTATATTACATTATATATTGAAAATTATAATACATACATATATATATATATATATGGTTTATTGTATACTTATATTGATCATTAGTTATTAAATGTGTAATATAATAAATATTAATATATTTTGAAAATAATTCTGAAAATATTAACAAACATATACATATAATATATATATATTATATATATATATTTATATACATATATATATATATGGTTTATTGTATACTTATATAATAGAAATCAATATTTAAACAACAAATGACTTTGGCTCACTGGTTTGATACCCACCTCCATCTCATTGAGGTCACAGGTTCGAATCCCGTGAGTAGCGGATATGCACATTTATACATATTATGTGCGGGTCATTGTGAGGCGGGTTAGCGGGCGGGCGGAGTCGGGACCCGGTCAAGGTGGTGTCAAGGGAATATATATAATTTTTAAAAAAATAATTTATTAAAAAAATAATTTCAAATTATTAAAAAAAAAATATTTAAAAAAATAAATAAATTTAACAATGTTGTTAACAATCATTGTTAAATTTAACAATGGATTCTTAGACAATCATTGTTAAATTTAATGGGACATTTAACAATGGCTCAGAACCCATTAAAGCGCTCCAGAACATTTGTTAAATCTTTTGTTTGTAGTAGTGTCATCTCTCAGTTGTAACTAGAAATAATTATTTTACCCTTTCAAGCTCAAACTTTTGTTATTGATAGTTTCTTGAATACTTAAAAGATGCATTTTAGTTGTTGATATGTGATAAGTTATAAATTTTAATCAGGGCTGAACCAGGGGATATTCTGGATTCGGAGAAAATTTTAAAAATAAATGAATTCGTATAATTAATTTAGTTGTTGTAGTAAATTTAATTTGTGGCCTTAAGTTTGTAATTCTTTGTTGATCGACCAATTTGTGGGCGTAGGGTGGAGAGGTACCTTATGCAGAAATGTTTGGTACGTTTACCAATAACGATGGGAATATGGATCAAACAAGGTATTATTATACTGTATTGTCAAAATTTGTCTTCAGGCGATTTTTTATGCTTTTATAAATCTCTGTCTTGAGTGTTGGTTCTTTATTTTTTATATTCTTTTTGCATCTCGTAGTAGCTAATAGCTATCTCAGTTACTTTTCTTTGCTTGTTATTTTGACATGCTTTCTCTCCTTAAAGGATAAACCAGATGAATGAATGAACGGCTGATTTCTTCTGTTGGGTTGTTAATTAATTCCAATATGTCGGTTTTACTATTGTTGCTCATAATATATAACATGCTCTTATTTCAGGTTATAATGCTAGAGGTGTCACATTTAAGAAACAGAAGAGTTCTATCTAATGGTTTCATTTCCCTTGGTAAAGAGAATCTGCAGGTGTTTATTGAAACTCTCTCCCTCTCCATCCCTTGCTCCATCCCTCTCCCTCTCTCTCTGTATCTCTCTGTGTCATGTAAACATGAGGATGCAACACCCACAAAGTGTTGGATATATCAATTTCTGGCCTAAGGCAACAGAAAACAGGGCATAATGCAACAATATGAAGCATTGCATATGAGCACTTATGGCGTAGTGAGATAAGATTTAACCATAAGTTGCATGTCAGTTTTTCGGAAACTATCTAATTGAAAAGATAGTGGATGCTATAACATCCATTACGATAGCACAACTAAGTTTCGTGTCATCATAGTCGATTCCAGTGCGTTCATGAGAAACCTCGCGCCATGAGGTGAGTTTAACTCCTTCTCTCACTCGCTTTACCAAAGTATACGGGCAGATCTTATCTTTGGAGTGTCGACACCACTCCAACAAAGAGCTATCACTTTGTTCGTACTGGAATCGCACATGTTTCCATTTTAGGTCAATGCTACAACATTGTAGATTTTCAACAAAGTATGATTCGATTAAACTCACACTCAACATTCTCATGAACCGACTTTAATCATAGAGTACTCCTTATGTATTGACATTCATTGAGGCGTCCCGCAATGATGACTGTAATCCAGAATCACAAGAGACAGATGACTTCATTTGATCAAGTTTCATGTACCAAACTCGTATACATTCTTACCAAGAGTATTTATCGAACCAAGTGACATCCCAATACTCTATGAGATCCATGGCCGAGTAACACCGTCTACCACAATTTATGGTGTTACCATATCACCATTTATAGGTGACGAACGACCATAACCGGACACAATCCTTGCAGACATTTTTTGCAGCATGTATTAAACCTCGTCACTTTAGAGAACTTGGTGAGGCACAGTAGGGACAAACTACGACAATTCCAGGTTGTTCTACTTAAACATAATCGTTTGCATCCCCCCTAACGACGGGAAGACTGGCTCATCAAAGTGACTTACGATATCGTCTGCCAAGGTATATTTTAAGCGGACTATGAGTGAAAGTGCATGTCATATTCATCATTTATAACCCATCATAATGCATTGTGGTGACGCACTTTGGCACATGAACATTTGGACGATAAAGATTTTTCATTGTTAATATAATCCAGTTAACAAAATGCATAATGTTACACTCGTAACTAAGCATTTGAATGATGATAGGTATAGGTGAATATGACATGTTGACCTATGCTACATAACCATATCTACTGGTCTTGAGAATCCAACAAAACCGCCACCATGCACCACCAGGATCGAACATAAAGAAACGAATGAAGCGATGATAGGCCGTTGGTTTTATCGAACCTCTAGTGCTTTCTTGAAGAGTTCACGCCCTTCACCAGCCCCAAATGCCACAAAATCTCGTAAGCATGTATAAACGGGTGTTTAGGATTCCAAAACCATCAACCTTGTGGTCAGAAATCGGTCGAAATGACATCGAACTGGTCGTTGGGTGGCTGGTGGTATGTGAAAAGTTCATTTAAGTGGTTCACCTCCTTCTAAGTCTCTAAATGGTACCAAATTTGTGAGAAGGTAGCCTTGGATGTTAGGAAGTACTCGATAAAGTTTCACTTTAAGACTTCATCTAAAAGTGGGTGAACCGACCTTTACAATGACTGGTCTGCAAGTTGGACAACCATAAACTCAGGTTTCATCAACTTATCAATCATTGTCAAAGGAACCACATAACATATAAATGTTATCACTTGAGTACGACCATTTGTAAATACCATCATAGCATTATAAGCCACCCAGGGTAACACTTATGATCATGTATGTATAAGGACTCGGTGAAAAGGGAGGACTCAGTACCATGATTATGTGAGTCGCTATATTATTCTCTTTAGCATAGGAAGGTGTCTTCTCCTAATTGTGCCAAAAAATAGGCTTTAATAAATAATCATGGCTAGGAAGGATCATCGGGGGGTCTTTGGCGTCACACATGCTTATGAAAGCAAGACGCAAATGACATAACTATCATCATCGGTCATGAGCCCTGCTCACGACTCCACCAACGTACTTTGGTGTCTTTGATCCAGCTAGAAAAAATGATGTCCATGGCAATATCGTGGTATATGGATCATCAAACTGTCCAAACTCCAGACTATTAAAGCCTAAATATGTCAATGTCCTAATACATCTACTGGTTACAAAAACCGATGCAAGTCGGACCATATTAACTCATGAAAATTCTTTCACATATCCGGTACAAGTGATGCATAAGATTTTATTTCTCACAAATCACAATGAGATGCTATGAGTGACACTTTGGCATAAATATCATCGAGTCATAATATGGTTCAATTGTTACGGAACTTATGTGACTAGAAAACGCCATTCGGCATTCAACAACTTGAGTATTGTACCACTCATTAATTGTGATGACCTAGTCATCATAGTCACAATATATTTATAACATGAAATCCAAAAATATTGTGTTCCTTGGAAATAGCTTAATACGCACTCAATTTCCCTTGCAAAATTTTTATAAACATGAGCATAACGGACACTCTGACAACATAAAGATTTTATTCCTGATACGATCAAAATGATCTATCATATTGAGTGCATAACATGGAAAGATTATATGTCTAAGGGGTAAAATTACGACACAAGCATGGTGTACAACTACTATGCACACGCTCGACTGTAACACCCCCAATCCACTCAGGGATATTACACGCCGTAGACCCTCTCCTCGAGGATCTACCAGGCTGGTAACAACGTTTAACATCTCGACAATGCCTTCAAGGCTACAATGACTCAGTAGACCGATTTGGTCTTTCCACAAATACATACAACTCAAATACAACTCATGCCCACGCAGGGGACAAAATACAACTACACCCGCATAACGGAACAATACAAAGAAATGAAAATAAAGTACAACCGAACCAACACACGATGTACGGTTCCTCATGTGATTAGTATCGATCATCTTTCATCATCCTTCGTGCCGACTCGTGTTATGCTCCAAAACCTGAATGCAAAAACAGACATCCACCCCCCGAATACTCGGGGGTTAGCAAAACTCCACTGTTTTGCTAGTGCAAGAACAAAGTGCAAATACGAGCCATACAATTCACATTCCACGAATAACAATAACCAGGAATCCTCAAAGATCCAAACAAAACGAAGAATACTTCCCGAGGCAAGAGTTTGAGAAAACCTTTCAAAATCGAAATATCATAAATCAATGGAAATAATTTATAAAACGATTTAGAATGCCATCGAGAGTTTTAATAGAAAACAATTTAGGATTATCAAATCCTACTTTTCAAAATCCACAAGACAAAAGGGGGTCACCGCCCCAAAGGTTTACTTCCCGAAAAATGATATTTACCAAACCGTTGGGATTTTAGCCCCAAATCCGTAAAATGACTTTTACAAAAACGTTGGGATTTTAGCCCCAAATCCGTCAACTCACAGTACACAAGAACGACCACAAGGTTCGTCTCCCAACACCAAAATCCACAAATAAAAGATTTAAAACAAACAACAAAATACTCTTGTGCCATCCTAGCCAAGTAGGCCAAACGAACAACTTACCTCTTACACACTTAGTCAATGCATGCAATCATGAAAATCGTTCAAAAGCGCTCATTTCCGGAAATGCCAATATCAAATAACATTTGTAAAATTCACCACAATTAACCGTCGATCCACGTCTCTGTGGACCCCTACCGAGACCCCGTCGGATCTAACCCGTAGTGGTTAAAAGCAAGCTCGTCGATCCACGTCTCTGTGGACCCCTACCGAGACCCCGTCAGATCTAACCCGTAGTGAGCATACACACACACACACATTACTCATGCAAAACTAACATGCTAAGAATGTAAGTTCATTAAGAATACTCACTAGAGATGGCCATTAACTCGACACCATTATCAAACTCTTCAAAACACAATAACAAGATTAAATACGGAATACACGATTCCATAACTTAAACAATAGGAGTACCAACATAAAATCCTTCAACGTTCAAAATAATCAAATCATAATCAATTCTCAAAACACCGTTCACAAATCACGCTCGTCTTGAAAGAAAGCCTTTAACGAGGCCAAACCGAAATCCTTTGAAACTTCATTTCAAATAACCAAACAAACGCATCAAGACGACCACCGATCATCATATCCATAAAACGAGAAAAGTATGGGCAAGGTACTTGCCTCGAATAAGAACAACGCGGAGAATCGACCGAAGTAGGTTGGCCCGAACCGACTACGTACCCGCCGACTCCACCGAACGCCAACTCACGTTCATAAACTACAAAGGACAAATAATAACAATGAAATGAATTCCATAACACGACTCAAAGCCGTTGAATTCAAAGAACGAATGACGAAAGTTCACGGATTTCCCCTAAAACGGCCAAGAACACGATTCGTTCCGTCAAAACCCGAAAACGGAATTCCAAGTTGAAATATGGATATACAATCCATAGAATATGTTTAACAACATCATTTAACCATAATCGATCCATCGAAAACGGATGAAAAACGAGATCGGGGACAAATTCCCCAAAAAGTCAATTCGAAGGAAATCAAGAAATATACTTCGATTCGACGAAGAACAATGGATTAAATGATGTTAAACACAAGAATACTATCAAGATTAATCATACCCATCATGAATTAATCAACAACACGGAACGAATCGGACGAAAATGCAAAAATCCCCAAATTCACGAAATTAGGGTTCTAAGGAAGATTACCTTGATTCGCTGAATCAAAGGTTGATAACGGACGATCGATTGATGTTATGAACTCAAGGACTTCATGGATTTGTTGTTAAACAACATGGCTTCGTCGCCCATGAATCGCCACTCGCGGATGGAGAAGGAAGGAAATGAAAAACGAAGTGAAATGTGACTGCTCAGCCATATTTATACTGGGCCAGCCTAGCAGGCGCTAGCCTTCCCGGACTAGCGTGCGCTATCGGCAGACGGCCGAGTACCCTCGGCCGGGGCCCACACGACCGGCATCACCGACCAACCCCGCCGACCGAACCTGCCGACCCAACTCCCGCTAGCGTGCGCTGGCCAGATACTGCGCGCGCTAGCCGACTCTGTCCAAAGAGCCACCGGATCGAATCGCCGGCCAGTAACGACGCTAGCGGCCGACAGCGGCGGCGCTACGCCCGCCGACTAGCGCGCTACGCCGCGTAGCGTGCGCTACTGCCGATCCCGACCGAGTCCGTAACCTCGAAACCCCATCGCCTGTGCTCGATAGCAGACGCTAGTTACCCGGCACAGGCGCTACACTGCCGGTTAGCTGCTGGCACTTTCCGGCCAGAAGGCGCTTACGCGGTTCTCGCGCACCTGTCCGGCCGGCGGTGCCTGCAATCGTCCGGCCAGCCCCGCCACTGTCCGGCCGGCCCGCCACCGCTGTGGCTCGACGACCCGATTTCCGAAAACGTTAACGAACACGACGAAAAGTTCACGGACAACATAAACGACTAAATGAAAGCGTAATACCATAATTAGTCATACGCGACCAAGAAACGGTCGAGACAACAATTACAGATACGGATACCCGTAACTTTCAAGAAATTACAAAATGGCCCAAAACGCCTAAATCACGATACGTGATCGAATAACCAAACCGAAGTTCACAACACGCCTAACAAAGTTAAACGGACTTATGGGAAACTCAAACAACAGCTGACGGATTCGCAAGAATCGAACTCAAGTGCGGAAAAGTCGCTAAAAAGCACAGAACTCAACGAAACGACACCGAAACGAACTCGGATGTCAAAAGTGTAGAATTAATCATTCTCAGAATGACGAAACGGTCATGAGCGAGTCGTCAAAACGGACTCCGACCGAAAAAAGAAATTTACCGAAAATCGAAAATTGCGGATATTACATTCTACCCTCCTTAAAAGAAGTTTCGTCCCGAAACTTAAAACAAGTAGGGAGAAGAAATATTCCGCCAGGAAAAACTCAACGAGACACACAAGAATGCGTGACTAACGCCCAACGGCGAAATGTCACAAACAACGCAAAGGAATATACGGCGTGAAAACACGTTCCACGGCGACCAACACAACGCCGCCGTTAGGGATATAATAAAACCAACAAACGACAAGCGTCATCAAACGGATAATATAGCCAAGTCAATTATCCGACAATCACAAAACACAACGAACGAAAACCATTATGATTGACCAACCCAACGGTACATCAATCAAAACGCGAGTCAACCGAACAAACACTAATCCCACCGCCTAAGGTTGAAAGATCGAAAACGAAACTAATTTCCCGAACTGAAAGGAATTACGAAGGAGCCTGAATGTTCACCAATCACGGAACGAGATCAATAAAAACCGAACAATCAAACGATCAAACCACAACGATCGAGACAACAAAAATCGAAGAATCATGTTCGAATCACAAAGAACAATAAAGTTCAAACAACAACTCCCGTGATGATCCGTGAGAACTACAAGACATACATTGCCGAAGATCCACAGAAAGGGGATAGCGATTGAAAAGTCACAACGACGAACGAGTTATTCAAACGATACCACACTGCTCGATAAACAAAAACAAGGGGCGGACAATCTCAGAAATGTCAACAAACATAAATGAGTCGATAGAGTCGAAAACATAAGAGTTCCAAATCCGATCCACTTCGAATAAAAGAACTAATAGAACCAGATGATGTCACTCCCGAACAAGGTTCACAAGAATCGAATCAACTCAAAAGTAACATCGATAACCGCATCGACCCACAACAAGATCACACTGCTCGGACGATGAAATCGAAATATAGAACAAGTTCATAAAGTGCCAATGAACATGGGCGAATCGATAGACTGGAGAAAGAGAAAATACGAAGTCAAAATAATACGGGCATTACCTCCGACTCGCCCACGAAATTCACAAAAACGGAGCAAGGTAACAAGACATTAAACAATCGACGCATAACGGAACCATCACCGATGCACACGGCCATACCAACCTAAGCTCTAATACCGCACTTGCGCGACAACGCAGAAATCACCACGAGGCGACAATATTCAACACCGACATCCCACCTCTCACAAGGGGCTAACACAACAAATGTGTGGAAAACGACTCAACACTCACACCGCCAATTCGGTCATACTCGGGAGCAAACATCAAAATAACAACGCGAACATCATACATATATACCCAGCCCTCAAACGGGAATGGATAGGTTTTAAAAACGAAAACCTCATTTTGAAAATAATTTGAAGAATACCGATTGATCTTGAGTATCACCTTTCAAAAAGTACAAACTTGAAACATCGTTATCGAGACACTGGAGAACCATTTCGTATTTGATAAAAATGAGGACACTTTCTCTTAGTGAAAACTTTCAAAATTTTCGACCCTCGGGTCTAAATAAAAGTGTTGAAAATATCTCAAAATATTTTGGTCCTCGAGGTAGAAAATTTTTGAAATATATTGTGGCATCTAGGATGTACCACAAGAAAATAACTCATTTGAAAAGTATGTCTCGAAATTTGTTTTTCTAAGATACTCAAGGTTTTCAAAAATCCAATAGTTAATTCCCAAAACTCACACATACCGACGTTCACTAAAACAACTCTTAGCACACGCATCAAAAGTTTAAAGTCAAGACAATATATGTCTTTAAACGGAAATAAACGATAAAATACCACATTCGTAACAAAACCACCGATAAAATACTCTCCCATCAAGCTAGTGAACAAGTCGAACGCGTATAAGCACAAAGCTTCCACAAGAGACTTGTAAACGTGCAAATCGATTCGAAAATCATCAACAACGAGAAAAACAACAATAAAAAGACATCACAAGCGACTTACACTCCTCGTATAAATCAAATACGAAAGTCGACTAAATACATATCGTGAAATCAAAATTCACATAAGGATTCCATCACTTAACAAATAATCATAAAAATAGCTCGTGTCACACGAGGCACAACACAAAGAAGGAGACTTACTTCCACAGTCGCACGAAGATGATGATCGCCCACGATACTAATCACGACCAACAAACTCAAACGACGCGTCATGACACGACTCACCGATAAAATCCGACGAAACAAGACTCAAACAACACGACTTGACCCGACACCTAGGTTTCCTCAACCTAAGCTCGATACCATTTATGTAACACCCCAATCCACTCGTGGATATTACACGCCGTAGACCCTCTCCTCGAGGATCTACCAGCCGGTAACAACGTTTAACATCTCGACAATGCCTTCAAGGCTACAATGACTCGAGACCGATTTGGTCTTTCCACAAATACATACAACTCAAATACAACTCATGCCCACGCAGGGACAAAATACAACTACACCCGCATAACGGAACAATACAAAGAATGAAAATAAAGTACAATCCGAACCAACACACGATGTACGGTTCCTCATGTGATTAGTATCGATCATCTTTCATCATCCTTCGTGCCGACTCGTGTTATGCTCCAAAACCCGAATGCAAAACAGACATCCACCCCGAATACTCGGGTTAGCAAAACTCCACCGTTTTGCTAGTGCAAGAACAAAGTGCAAATACGAGCCATACAATTCACATTCCACGAATAACAATAACCAGAATCCTCAAAGATCCAAACAAAACGAAGAATACTTCCCGAGGCAAGAGTTTGAGAAAACCTTTCAAAATCGAAATATCATAAATCAATGGAAATAATTTATAAAACGATTTAGAATGCCATCGAGAGTTTTAATAGAAAACAATTTAGGATTATCAAATCCTACTTTTCAAAATCCACAAGACAAAAGGGGGGTCACCGCCCCAAAGGTTTACTTCCCGAAAAATGATATTTACCAAACCGTTGGGATTTTAGCCCCAAATCCGTAAAATGACTTTTACAAAAACGTTGGGATTTTAGCCCCAAATCCGTCAACTCACAGTACACAAGAACGACCACAAGGTTCGTCTCCCAACACCAAAATCCACAAATAAAAGATTTAAAACAAACAACAAAATACTCTTGTGCCATCCTAGCCAAGTAGGCCAAACGAACAACTTACCTCTTACACACTTAGTCAATGCATGCAATCATGAAAATCGTTCAAAAGCGCTCATTTCCGGAAATGCCAATATCAAATCACATTTGTAAAATTCACCACAATTAACCGTCGATCCACGTCTCTGTGGACCCCTACCGAGACCCCGTCGGATCTAACCCGTAGTGGTTAAAAGCAAGCTCGTCGATCCACGTCTCTGTGGACCCCTACCGAGACCCCGTCGGATCTAACCCGTAGTGAGCATACACACACACACACATTACTCATGCAAAACTAACATGCTAAGAATGTAAGTTCATTAAGAATACTCACTAGAGATGGCCATTAACTCGACACCATTATCAAACTCTTCAAAACACAATAACAAGATTAAATACTAATACAAGATACCATAAATTAAACAATAGGACTACCAACAAAAAATCCTTCAACCTTAAAAATAATCAAAACATAATCAATTCTCAAAACACCGTTCACAAATCACGCTGTCTTGAAAGAAAGCCTTTAACGAGGCCAAATCAAATCCTTTGAAACTTCATTTCAAATAACCAAACAAACGCATCAAGACGACCACCGATCATCATATCCATAAACGAGAAAAGTATGGGCAAGGTACTTGCCTCGAATAAGAACAACGCGAGAATCGACCAAGTAGGTTGGCCCGAACCGACTACGCACTCCGCCGACTCCACCGAACGCCAACTCACGTTCATAAACTACGAAGGACAAATAATAACAATGAAATGAATTCCATAACACGACTCAAAGCCGTTGAATTCAAAGAACGAATGACGAAAGTTCACGGATTTCCCAAAACGCCAAGAACACGATTCGCTCCACAAACCCAAAACGGAATTCCAAGTTGAAATATGGATATACAATCCATAGAATATGTTTAACAACATCATTTAACCATAATCGATCCATCGAAACGGATGAAAACGAGATCGGGACAAATCCCCCAAAAAGTCAATTCAAGGAAATCAAGAAATATACATCGATTCGACGAAGAACAATGGATTAAATGATGTTAAACACAAGAATACTATCAAGATTAATCATACCCATCATGAATTAATCAACAACACTAACGAATCGGACGAAAATGCAAAAATCCCCAAATTCACGAAATTAGGGTTCTAAGGAAGATTACCTTGATTCCGAATCAAAGGTTGATAACGACGATCGATTGATGTTATGAACTCAAGGACTTCATGGATTTGTTGTTAAACAACATGGCTTCGCCGCCCATGAATCGCCACTCGCGGATGGAGAAGGAAGGAAATGAAAAACGGTGAAATGTGACTCGCCACCATATTTATATCGGGCGCTAGCCTTTCCGGACTAGCGTGCGCTATCGCCAGATCGGCCGAGTACCCTCGGCCGTGGCCCACACGACCGGCATCACCGACCAACCTCGCCGACCGAACCTGCCGACCCAACTCCCGCTAGCGTGCGCTACGGCCGGATGCTCGCGCGCTAGCCGACTTGGCCCCAAAGAGCCACCGGATCGAATCGCCGGCCAGTAACGACGCTAGCCGGCCGACAGGCGGCGCTACGCCGCCGACTAGCGCTACGCTCGCCGGCGTAGCGTGCGCTACTCGCCGATCTCGACCGAGTCCGTAACCTCGAAACCCCATCGCCAGTGCCCGAGCACAGACGCTTAGTTACCCGGCAGCAGGCGCTACACTGCCGGTTAGCGTAGCGCTCTTCCGCCATAGCGTGCGCTTACGGCTCGCCGCACCTGCCCGGCCGGTGCCTGCAATCGTCCGGCCTGGCCCCGCCACTGTCCGGCCGCCCCGCCACCGCTGTGGCTCGACGACCCGATTTCCGAAAACGCATTTAACGAACACGACAAAAAGTTCATGACAACATAAACGACTCGAAATGAAAGCGTAATACCATAATTAGTCATACGCGACCAAGAAACGGTCGAGACAACAATTACAGATACGGATACCCGTAACTTTCAAGAAATTACAAAATGGCCCAAAACGCCCTAAATCACGATACGTGATCGAATAACCAAACCGGTTCACAACACGCCTAACAAAGTTAAACGGACTTGCGGGAAACTCAAACAACAGCTTCGACGGATTCGCAAGAATCGAACTCAAGTGCGGAAAAGTCGCTAAAAAGCACAGAACTCAACGAAACGACACCGAAACGAACTCGGATGTCAAAAAGTGTAGAATTAATCATTCTCAGAATGACGAAACGGTCATGAGCGAGTCGTCAAAACGGACTCCGACCGAAAAAAAAAATTTACCGAAAATCGAAAATTGCGGATATTACATCGACCTTCCTATAAGGATGCGTATTTTGGGCTTCCCCAATGAAACCGTTTTTCAACATTTGAAAGATGACATTTTAGCGTACAATGCATACCAAAAATCGCATCATCTATGGTAAATTCGGCCAAAAAAATATTGTGCCATAAGACCGCTTGCAAATTTAAGATGGGAACCAAGTTGGTTGGGACAAAAGTTAGCACAATCGCTGGAAATAAAATTCCACGCAGTTTGACTTTTGTTCACTAAAATAGCAATAACTCCCTCGTTAGGAAGGCTATGGACGAACAGTCAGATTTTATGGAAACTAGACTTCCATATCTTTCTATCCATAGGTCGTTCAGCACACGGATCATAAAATTCGAATCACATTGCATGTTTTAATTAGTTGTTTTAGTATTTCCTAAGTTTAGTGAGAAAACAAGGTTGAGGCTATATCCAATGGTATAAGCGTTGATGCAAAAATATGGCAATGGCAGCCATGTGTGCGTTTAAAAGCAGCAGGGTGTTCGATTTCTTATCTCGACTAATGATCCTTTCAGTAACTCCAACTTGGTAGACTTGCAGAGAAAGTAGGAATGCCGGTACAATTAAGGCTGTTCAAAAACCACTAATTCCGTTTGAACTTTCAAAGCATAAACAAATATCAAGAAGGATGCGCCTAGTCATGATCAAAAGTGTAGATAAAATCCACCAAAATGCATCAAATCAACCAAGTATTTTAATTCTCAATTTGCAAGTATACGTCATAATAGTCATGATATGTGCATGCAACGCGGTGCATCATAATTAAACATTTTGAACCAGGAGACATAATGAATATACCATAACCAACTCGTCTTGACCATCCACTTAGATTGACTAAACATGGTCAAATATATAAGATACATGCCTTAACAAATACTCGAAAAAATATTCGGACCTATAGTCACACGAACTATAATCGAGGTCAACGAATTCATGTATTTACCACAATATGCCATTGCTTTACATGCTAAAATTCATGAGAATTACTCTTACATTCTTTCATATATCATATTGCAAGGAGACGGTGCATGACTACACACACATGCAATATTTTATTTTAATAAGATGAAAGATGGAGTTTTCCAAGTATGGGATTGGGTCAAAACCAACATGGTGGGCGCTCAATTCAACGTGACAAATCCGTCACAAATCGATTTTATCCACGACATATCTGTCGCAATCGATATTTGTCCCATTTGTACGTCACAGATTCGTGACTAATCATGAACCAGTCATAACTTCCATTACCGACAAAGTTCATTTTATTCAATTGTTGGTTTAAAATCGACAAAACGGCGATGTCAAATCGCACTCAAAACGCGGTGTATGCAACAACCACAAATATCGACTTTCAACAAATATTCGTGACTCCCCAGGACCGTTACATATTTTACTTCGACATATGAGAGTGATACAACCTCTCATAGTCTCATCCACCGCAAAGTAGTGTGGGAGATAAAGAACCCAGATACCCAATTCCCCAAAAAAATTTCCCAAAAGAGAGGAATTGAAAAGCGGGAACTTTAATAAAATCTTATGTGGGTACTCAGTTCCATATTTGCTTTGATCCTTGAACGGGATAATAAATTTGACTTTTCTCCATATTAGCAATATATTTTCGTGGGTACTCGGTTCCATATTTAGTTTGATCCTTGAACGAAATAATAAATATGACTTTCTCTCCAAAGCGTGAACATCATCATGAGCAACGTATTTTCCTATATGCACGTAAAGCATAAATACAATTAGATTCATAATCATACAAGTTGATGATAAATGAATCGTTAATTAGGAAAAGAGAGTTGAGAAACGCCCGTAAAAGGGGCTACTGGGCTCGATAATCGGCCAGAAAAAGACTCGGGCGCAGCGGTACAGCAGCTCGGTATTGGATGAGATCGGATCTCCAAATTTTCTTGTAAAAATCTGCTTCTGTTCAGCGAGAGATTCAGTAAGCAATATTACTCAAAATCCGATCTCCACCGTTGAATATATAATTTTTGTTGGGAAGTTGTTGTCAAAATTTCACACCGATCTGACAGTTAACGAATCAGGAAACATAATTTTGGTATGACTTCGCTGTGCAGAAAATTTACGCGCGAAAATTCTCGTCTCTCGTTTTTTTGTGTAAAAATCTGCTTCTATTTGCGTACAGTTTCGTCGAGAAATACTGTTCCGAATCAGATCTCCACTGTTGAACGTGTAGTTCTTACTTCGTGAATAGGGCCAGAAATGGGCTGAAAACGGGTCAGCAACCGGATCTGGTTTGGTCAGCAACCGAGTTGGGTCTGGACTGTAAATACAGAGGTTTGGGCGATCTGATCAGGGTTCGGACTTGGAGACGCATCGTGAATGGGTCGGCCAGTGGAAATTGGGTTTGTGCTTTGATGGACCTGAGTTCACAAAAGTCCACTGGTGTGGAAAATTTCGGATCGGGGTCGATGTCAATTCCAGATCAGGCTTGTCACAAGTTTATGGATATGAATTGCATTCAAGTTTCTTTGATTGTCCACGTATTTCCGTCGATCGTCGCTACAACTCCCTTTCTTCTCTAGTCTCTCTCAGCGGACAAAACCTCCATCTCGAGACGCTTTCCTTCGTGACATCGTCGATCTGAACCGGATCGCGGAGGATGAACCCGTTGGATTATTGGCGGCGGAGTAATCATCGGCGACGACATGGTAGTCAGGGACTGGAGACGCGATCTGGTGGTTTGCATGAGTCGGCGGGCCCTTATGGAAGAAGATGAAGACGATCAGCATCGGCGTGAGGAAGATGAAAGATGTAACCCGCCGATCTGATTATTATCAGCGGCGGCGGCGAAGATAGGATTAGGGTTTCAAATTTTGTTTTTTTTTCGGAATTTTTTCAGAAAAAACGGGTGGGGATTTTTTTTTCTTACTCTGTTGGTAGAATACGTGCTAATAACGTGTTTTAGGAGAAAGTAAGAAAGCTGTAAATACGAGTCAATCATTTGTATTAATAACACTGATATATGGGTCTTTATATAGACATTACAATGAGAGTCATTCTATACATAGGATTCTTAGATAAGGTAAGACATCTAATAGTATCCTACCACCTCTAGAAAAATCTAGAATCTTCTATCTATGTATCTTCCTACCAGGGCCGTCTTAAACATTTCAGAGGCCCCATTCTTATAAATTGAAGCACAAAAAATTTTATTGATTTTTTGTCACAAATAAAATAAATACATATTATTATACTAACTAAGAAAAAATATAGGCTCTTGATTCAAAAAAATAAAAAAATAAAATAATATAAAAAAAATTGACCCTGTTTTTTGAGGGGGCATGTGCAGCAGCACAGACTGCACAGGGCCAAAGACGGCACTGCTTCCTATAACCAGTATTATGTAAGACACATTACGGGCATAATAATTTCCGGAACATGGATATTTTTTTATCAAAAATATTATGAATTACCCAAAAATATTGATTACTTGTCTAATAATACTGTGGAAAAATTTGATAAGTATTTGTTAAATAGTAGATACATCATAAAATTTTCAAAGTCAACAAATAAAAAATAAGAATATAAAAAATATGATTGTATCGAAAAAGTAGTTGGCATGTTTTAACTAAATATGACACAATTTTGAAAAAAAATATGTCAACCATTTGAGAAGAATGAGAATTTTATTAATATATAATTAAAAATATTAGTTGTCAAAGTCAAATTTTGAACTATTTTACAACTAGATAGAAGGGAGAACGCCGCGATAAAAAAACCTACTGACAGCTTATCCTGGCTTTGAAGCCGTCCTGCAACAAGAAGTGAATATACCACTATAATTAAAAAATTATGATATTTTAATTTAAATTTGTTGAAGGGAAAATAACTGAGACAGAAAATAGTGCAAATTTGTTGTTGTATTATTCCATTGATGAGCTCCCTTTAAATAGGGAGAAATACATACAAGCAGGCCTTAACCAAACCCTAACTAGGAAAGCCCGTAAACTAACAGACTTAGGCACACAATGGGTATTATTCCTTTAACACTCCCCCTTGTGCCTAGTCTACATGTACATGTCATGCGCCGTTAAAACCTCACAAGAAAAACTCAGCTTTAAAAATGCCTTGATCGTAGGAAAAAGAGTACAGCAAGACACATCAAGTTTAGATTTCGTCCTTTGAATCTATCCTCTCATATGATCGTTACATTTGATCATAGCGCTACTAAGGTGACCATTCCATCGATCCCTAAAATCGTACATCTTGTTACCTCGTTAAAAACCTTTCCAAGTGATAAAAACCCTGTGGGAAAAATGATCCTTGGAAGGAAAAGAGTGTAACGTACGGTGTGGATGTAAGACTCCCCCTCAAGTCTACATCTCCCCCTGATTTGTACATCAATCAAGTAGTCGTTGCCTCATTAAAAACTTCGCCAAGTAACAAAACTCAATGGGAGAAAATGAACCTTGGTCAAAGAAAAGAGTACAACACATGTGATTAAGTTTCTTTATAAATAACCATTTCCTTGTGATCTTTACATCAATCTCGGAAGTTGGAAAACTCTACAGCTCCCCCTAATGCTTACATTCATATATTGTTGCCTCGTTAAAAACCTTGTCAAGTAACAAAACCCAGTGGGAAAAATAAACCTTGGTCTAAAAAAAAGAGTGCAACCTATGTGAGTATATTCCCTTATATCTCACATATTTCCCGTTATGATTATTCCATCAATCAAGGGAATTTACAAGTTACATCATGTTCATAAATATAAGTATATTCATCAGTGGCAGTACTTAACCGCTAGTTCCTCACAAGTGTAGAATGATAGTTCTTAATCATGTACACTCACGGACTGGTTCATGCAAAGCAAGAATCTTGTCGTGATTCGATGAGGTAGCCAAAAGGGGTTTGCATAGTCGATTTCCAAAACATAAGCAATTCATACCAACACATACTTTATGGTAGTTGCTTGACACCAAAGATTTACTTTAGCATTTGCCTTTTCGTAGCGCTTCCTTTGCCTGCTTGTAGGGAAAGAATAGTCCCAAGTCAATGGTTTCTTTTAAGTATAAGAAGATATTCTTGATACCATTCCATTGATGTTGCGTCAATGCTGAACTAAATGTAGTCAGCGGATTAAGAGGAGTGATAGCAGGTCGTGTACATTGAGCCAAGTACAATAATGCGCTATTGCACTCAAGTAGGGAATTTCAGCTCCGAAATCTCTTCGTCACTTTCCTTTAGACGAAATGGATCTTTCCTTTGCATCCAAATGTTCGACCTATCATGGGGTGCTAGTCGGGTTTACCTTGTCCATGTTAAAGTGCCTGAGAAACTTCTGGACATAGGAAGACCGGTGGAATGAATTCCACAAACTCGATGTCTATGTCAATGCCTCGACAGAACCGAGTTTTCCCAAGATCTTTCATCTCAAACTCAGATTTTCGGTATCCGGTGGTTTCTCTTATTTCATCAAGACCGATTATGTTCATGTCATCGGCGTACATTGCGATGATCGTGAATCCGGAACTTATTTGTGAAGACGCATGGACACAGTTCATCGTTCTTTTATCCCTTCCCAATCAAGTAGTCACTTAGACGGTTATACCACATCCTTAAGGATTGCTTCAAAACCGGAAAGTTGAGCGTTTCAATCAAATTGCATACGCACTCTGTGGTCTAGAGTCACTTGATTTGGGTAATGAAATGCCATCGGGCACTTCCATATATATCTCCGTATCTAGATCCCCATAGAGATACGTAGTAACCACATCTATTGGCTGCATTTCCAGTCCCTCGGAAATTACTATGCTAATCAAATAGCGGATACGTATACATGGGAGTACATTTCCTCGTAACCAATTCCAAGGCGTTGTGAGAAGCATTACTTCGTGAACCTTGTACATTAGGACTCTATATTCTCACTACGCTTTACGACAAAGGTTCATTTATGTCTTATAGGCTTTACACTTGGGTAGGTTAGCACTACCCACACCAAATACCTGTCTCTTTGTCGGAGAATCTAGTTCTACCTGGAATATTTTTCTTATAGGCCAATGTTGATTTCATCCAACTGAGCGGGGTTCGACATCATCGTACTTTATGATTCATGACATGTCATCAAAGTGGGTGGTTGATCAGGCCACACCCTCATAATTTCATCGAGATTCTTGATTTTATGAATCATATCTTCGGGGCGTCCCCCTCGTCATGATTCATGGACATAATAAAATCAAGCATGATCTCATGAAACGAGTTCATTGATGGTTAACATGTAATTTTGTGCCATACTCTACCTCTTACTTGGGTGAGTATTTAGTCGAACCGTGTGGCTTTCACCCATTCCTTCGCAGGGAGCCACGGCCTCAACCACACCTCCACCAAGTGCGGTTGCATCACCCGGTTCATTGGTGATGTGCCCCTTGGAGGGGACTTCTAACCTTACAGGCACATTTGCAGCTGTAATGTGAGATCTTATCACTTGAACGATATCAGTAAATGCATCAGGCATCGAATCTGCTACATCCTGAAGATCGAGTGTTCTTTATGCTTCACGGTAACATTGTGAAGTTCGGGGATCATAATGAGACAAAGTGGAGACACCATGACAATTCCTGTCGTTCCCCGAGAAATTACGTTTTCTCTCCTCCCCCTAACGACGGGAAGGTTGTCTCATAAAAGTGACAATCCGCAAATCGTGCGGTAAAAAGATCACTGTAAAGGTTCTAAATAACGGACAAACGTCTGGAGATTCTTATCCAACGTGAATACTTAATCGTTTCTAAAGACCACTGCGTTGTGGGGCGCAGAAGGCACATATAATGCATAACCATTTATGCGCAATTGGCATTCAAGTCCGTCTGGATCCAAAATATAAAAATCAGGCTATCCAGTTACCAACTGGTACGGATAAACTAATTGGTTAGCAGAGGGTCTAAGAATGAACGATTTAAGTAAACTTGCGTGCAATATTGCATAATCCCAGGCAAAAATATGCAAATTGGTGCGCATAACCAATTACATAATCACCATACATATTCTTTCGACGGTGGTTTATGTGAGACCTTTGCATATGCACATGGGACGAGATGCTATTCATTGATCTCTATCATGCAATAAACATCAAATACTTTTTGATGTGAACTCTCTAATCATCAAGTCCTTTAGATGTTATAAGGGAGGTGTGCCCTTATAAGTTATCTTGGAAGTTCTGCAGCAGTTTGAGTGGACAGGAGAGCGACATGTGACCAACATGTCGGAAGATCCATCAAAATCATAAATACATAAATGGTCCGCATATTAGGTGGATGGATCCACAAATATCTCCTTATATTCAACGTAAGAATGGAATGTTTGCTTTTGTTTCTTTAGCATAGGAATGTCTCGCTCCTACTTTGGCTAAAGAGCAGGCTTTGCAACACTAACTGGTGGGCATTTGTTATGCATTTGGTTCTTTGGATGATTAACGTCAATATTGTGCTTTATGTTGAGTTGTTGCCACATTTTCACTCGAAAAGTAATGATGTACGTACAAGTTCTTTAGCATATGGATCATTATACTTCGACCAGGATGATCTAGTCTATCGTGCCAAAGCCTATATGAGTCTATGTCCCAATGTACATTGTTGGTGACAACATAGGATTTTAAAAACCTAATAATAGTGAGGTACATCCACTAGATCGACTCATCGATTATTCTAAAATGTGTTTACGTCCACATTCATTAGAATTAATAAAAGAAACTCTATTCCATTCTCACAGTGGGTTTCAATCTGGAAACCATTGCTACGTATATTGTTGAAGATAAGGTTCGAAGGGCTCTAGATGCATACAGAGCATCGGTAACTTAGAAGACTGTCGTTTAGGCATCAAAATTGGGCATTACCTCGCCATTTGATGAGTTGGGAGGACTCAATCATCGTAGTTACCGAGGTTTGTCAGGCAACTTATTCGATGAATAGAAGCCTAATTCTAAGAACATTCAAGCTCTCCTCGATTCATTTCTTAGAAGAGAGAGAAATTTCGAACCATAAGCATTCAAGCATTATTCAGTACTTCGAAATAAAGCTAAGAATCTAACGTAAGCAATATTAATATCATGTTCGTGAAACAACATTGCATCACGCCATTATTGAAAATAAAACACCAACACAATCGTCTTGAGGCAACTATACCAAATGTAAACGAGAAAGTAAACATAATACTAAGATTCAGTCTATAGACTGTGGCTCGTATGACTCAATTCGACGATCGGTGACTGTGAAATTGACATATGGGACTTGTCTAGATCATATTCTTCCATATAGTGAGTTCTACTTTCTTTGGACTCTCTATATTTCTTTTAGTAAGATGTGACTTGCTTGCTTGCATGGCAGTTCTTGTACCATGTCCAGCATCTCCATAATGATAGCACGGTTCATTTCCAACTCAAGCCTTAGAGGCGGTAGGATGGGTAGGTGCTTTTTGGTTCCCTTGGCTAGAAGAACTGGGAGCACCAAGTCTTTGCATTACATTGGAAAAACTCCCACGTTCTTGACCAAGAAGCCTATCATGTCCAGTCCCCTATTCATTGGGGTAGTTTCCATCCTTCACTTTGCCATAATTGGCCTCGGGAATTTTCTTTGTCCCAACCGGCCTGCTGCTCACTAACATTTCGTTATGCCTCTCAACTACTTGCAGTAGGTTGATTAGCTTACTGAAGGTAGTGATGCGTTTATTATCATACTCCAGCCTATACTGGTTCGTTAGTATATGAGCGGAAGTAGGGAAGGTGGAAAGGGTTTTATGGATCATGTCATCTTCTGTGATGTCCTTCCCACAGAAATTTAGGCATGCCTTGAGGCGGAGCATATCTTTGTTGAAGTCGTTGATCCGTTTATAATCAAGCAAGCAGATTTCATTCCACTGCACGGTCAACTCTGGGAGCAAAGTTTGTGAATGTTCCCAAATTGGCCCTTAAGGGCATTCCACAGTTCTTTAGGGAATTTCAACCGTAGATATTCCTATCTCAGGCTGGGTTCGATGTGCCACCTAAGGAATATAAGTGCACTCGCTTTGATCTTGTCAGACGGTACTTGGTCTGTGGTGTTAAGGAGCGTACCACTATATTCTTTAGTGATAAATGCGGTCTCGACGTAGGAGACCCATCTATGGTACTCAAGCTCTTTTGAGTCCAAGATAGCAAATTCGGGACGAGTTGGATCAACTATCTTAATACAAGAAAAAAGGGAAATGATTTTTCACAGTATATCATGAGTACTTTCCATGATAAAATTTTCAATAATGGGAGCATTATTATTTTTCGGAACCAAGATATGGTCAAAATTTCTTTCGATGCTATTGGAGTTACCGGTGAAAGTACTTTATCACGGTTCGAGTTGATATAGATAGTAGAAATAAGTCCTTCAGGTTCTACTAATGATGAACTTAATATACATGCCATAACTAACAATGCATGCAATATATATATATATATATATATATATATATATATAATTATATATATAATCACATAGCCCCTATGAATATATCTATACACGTATAAATGCAGTCAAAGAGGTATCTTATGCCGCAATAATTATTAATTCAACGTGAATTTATTTTAATTCAAGTTGCTTAAGCAATTTATTTTAATTTAGTTAAAATTATAAATGCATCATGCTTTTGTTTTAATTAAGCATAAATAAATTGCAGAGTATAAATATGTAATCAATAGTAATTAAAAGCATATAAATTCGCACATTGTAGATAGTAGAGTTATTAAAATTACAGACCTTATGAAAAGCATACGATTCTTTCCTAAGCAGATACCGTCAATTTATTTCGTAAATTGCCATCTTCGTTCCAATCGCCGTTTGAGCCGTCTTGGTTCCTGAGAATATTTCAAGCCACGCCGACTGGCTGCGACTTAGCCGGCACGATTTTATTGTTGGATTTATCCTGAAAATCTTCCATGTTATATACTACGGTGATGTACAACGAGCAGCTAGGACAGTGCGCGAATTCCTCGCCCAATTGAAGATCCTTCTTCGTAATCTGGAAGAGATCGCCGCAGGGACAAGGGTACGTGAAAGCCTGGAGCTCCTCGTTCCACTCCATGTCCTCGATCTCTACATCATCGTACGACATCGTTCTAAGAATCTAGAGTTTTTCTTCTTCTCTGTTCCTCCCCCCTTTTTTCTCTCTGACGGGATTGGAGTGTGCAAGGTTTTGCCGGCTGGGGTTGCAGGGCCACCGACGGCCCTCGGTGACGACGGTCGGCTGAACTGCTACTTTAATTGGTGAAGACGATGGTGGCAGATGATGCCGGCTAGGGTTTTCCGATTTTTCCTTTTTCCTCTTTCGGCCGGGGAAGGGGATGACGGCGGGTTTGGAGAAAAAAATTTAATTTTCTTTTTCTTTTTTTTTTGGGAAAAATCGGACGAATTTTCTTTCTTCCTCAGTTGGGTGACTTGGTGCGAAGTGGGGCGGCGGCGAGCTAGGTTTCGCAGGCTGCGGCTAGGGTTTCTGCCGCAAAGGGATGACGGCGGCGATTTTTTTTTTTCGGATGATATTTCAAAAAATTGGGAGAAAAAATTTCGCGTCTTTCGAACTACGCCTTGATAACGTGTTGAAGGAAAATAATCGGCAGAAAAGAGGCGAAAGTTGTTGTCAGATTATTCCATCGATGAGCCTCCCTTTAAATAGTGAGAATACATACAAGTGCGCCTTACCAAACTCCTAACCAGAAAGTTCGTAAACTAACAGACTTAGGCACACAATGGGTATTATTTCTTTAACAAGATTATTATATTGTTTATTACGTTACTTTCCATATAATCTTCAAAAATCATATAAATACGTTATCTTGTAATGGATGTATCTTTAGAGATTAAAAATATGAATAGGCGAATTATGAAAATATACAAATAAACTTATTTTGCAATGAATTAAGTATGTAATTAGAATTATTATCGAACATCTAAATATAAAAAGTAAATTTATAAAATAATCAATCAATAAGGACAAAATAATATTAAGTCTAGTGTGCGTGTGTGTGTGTATTATATTATATAACGAGTCATTCGGACCCGTGCGATGCATCGATCTTGTTTTTCGATAAATTTTTGCTTATATCTAAAACTCAAATTTTTTAAACAATCAATATTTTACTTGTAAAAGTACATATTCATATTGTAGTTTAGGCTTGATTTTTGTTGCTAAAAAGTTAGACCAAAATTTTTTACAGATTTAAGACTTGGCATTTGGTAGTATAGGTCTTTTATGTAGTCAAGTGATTTTATTCTTTATATGCACGCTTAACTTAGTTTCTTATAATAGGATGATATCAAAGACATAACTCGGATGATATCGCATGAAAGCAAAACATTGTATGCAGATATACAGATTGCTACAAAGTAGCTATTTGTAGCATCAAACAATCATAGCTTACCTTGTAATAAGTTCATGCATCATTGTTGAGTTTATAAATACGAAGAATGTTGATTTCAAGTAGTAGAATTTCACATGTTACTATCTTTTGACACTCAGTGGAAATTGAGTTACACTAAAATCAAAAAACGAAATAAAGATTCTAATTGATTATAACATTACTAACTCTTAACATTTTGCTAGTAAAAAAATTCACTCACGCTATTCAAAGACAAATGATCTAACTTGTAATATGCAACTGAGAGATACGATAGAAGGTAGATCGACACTCTTACTTGAAAAATTATCAGTTGTTTCCAAAATCTTCATCCCTGAAAAAAGAGTCTCACTATTCATCCTCAAAAAAGAAAAAGAATAATTAAGCTAATGTAAATGGAGTTACTGCAGATAATTTTTTTAATCAGATATTAAAGAAAAGTTAACCGACATTAACATACATTATTACAAATACAATTATAAATGAAGCACCATTCCTAGTTGTATATATAATGACGTCCTATCCTTCAAAGAAACAATACAATTAATAAATCACGCATACATGTTTTACCCTATAATTTAATCCTCATTTAAAGAGGCTATTGAACTTCACGCCTTTTCAATTATCCATCCACCTCATTTAAAGAGGCTACTGAACTTCACGTCTTTTCAATTATCCATTCATAATCAGCTTTGTACATTTTTCACTCTATTTAAATTAAATGCATCCTTTTATTTTTAATTGTCAATAACGCACTTTGTCAATTTAACATCAAATGAATTGAATGGTAAATCGTTGAATAAGACTCAAATGCACATAACTGATTTTATAATTTTGTATTATTGCATTTAATCTCAATCTATTTTATAATTTTATTTATCTTATATAAAAATTAAGTCATTAAGACTCCACAATTAATGAATGGACTCAATCTTTATATATATAATAATTTTACTCTATATTAATCCTCATTTAAAGAGGCTACTGAACTTCACGCCTTTTCATTTATCCATCCACCTCATTTAAAGAGGCTACTGAACTTCACGTCTTTTCAATTATCCATTCATAATCAGTTTTGTACATTTTCCACTCTATTTAAATTAAATGCATCCTTTTGTTTTTAATTGTCAATAACGTACTTTGTCAATTTAACATCAAATGAATTGAGTGGTAAATCGTTAAAGAAGACTCAAATGCACATAATTGATTTTATAATTTTATATTATTGCATTTAATCTCAATCTATTTTATAATTTTATTTATCTTATATAAAAATTAAGTCATTAAGACTCCACAATTAATGAATGGACTCAATCTTTATATATACGAGACATCATGGCCCGTGCGATGCACGGGCTTTATTCACTCTAAAGCACGGGTACTTTATCTTCGTTAATATCGAATATCATATTTATATTACATATTATTTCAAAGCCCGAGCATTCACAGTTTTTATTATTCGAGTGAAATTATTCTAAGTTAAAATATCGTATTTTTATCTAACGAATATAATATCACGGATGGCCTAAGCTTGGTAATTGAATGGTTAAAATGACTTGTACTCAAAATGTGCAATATTTATACATGATACTAACACAAAAAAAAAACTACATGTGCATTTCTTAAGATGAATTATTTATCACTGAAGCAAAACATTTGTTCGTGTTTACACAAATCAATACGAACTACTTTTTAATTAGTAGCATCAAACTATCATATATAGCTTATTCGGTGGTGCATCCTAGCGTCAATATGTGGAGTACTATATGAGGTTGATTTCAAACAATGGGTTCATATATAACATATTAAGATATCGAATTGACATCTATATAGTCAAGTTACCAAACATGTACGATCATCTAAAATGAATGATTTGTTGCCATTTAATCAAACACTTATTACGCCTACGATGCTACGTATTTGAATTAATTTTTCTCACACATTTTTATACTTTAAAATCCTTATGGCAAATATTATGATTTTTATTACATATTTCACTCTTACTCCTTAGTTGTTTATATTTTTTAGATGTAAAAAATTACACTCTTAGTTGTGCATTTCTTAAGATGAATTATTTATCACTGAAGCAAAACATTTGTTCGTGTTTACAGAAATCAATACGAACTACTTTTTAATTAGTAGCATCAAACTATCATATATAGCTTATTCGGTGGTGCATCCTAGCGTCAATATGTGGAGTACTATATGAGGTTGATTTCAAACAATGGGTTCATATATAACATATTAAGATATCGAATTGACATCTATATAGTCAAGTTACCAAACATGTACGATCATCTAAAATGAATGATTTGTTGCCATTTAATCAAACACTTATTACGCCTACGATGCTACGTATTTGAATTAATTTTTCTCACACATTTTTATACTTTAAAATCCTTATGGCAAATATTATGATTTTATTACATATTTCACTCTTACTCCTTAGTTGTTTATATTTTTTAGATGTAAAAAATTACACTCTTAGTTGTTCATAGAGTATTTTTTTTTATGTAAATAATGTTATTTTGCGTCACGTGCATGTAATTCGTGGTATGTGTGTTCTCAAGACTGTATAACCTCAAATTTTTAAATTTGTAAATTTTCAAAATTAGTTAAAACCATCTTTATTTTCCTGTAATATAATCAAAAAAATTTTAATGTCTATCATCTGCATCGCTTCCATTTTGAATTGACAGACTTGAATTTATTATCATTTAAAATTAGAGTTAACTACATTTTTAGTCCTTGTGGTTTGCGGGGTATTTTATTGTCAGTCAAATTTTGAAAAGTTTTAGGTTTGGTCCAAAAGTGAAAGGATAATTCTATATTTACCCAATCTGAAAATCAAAATACCATATTTCCCCCAAACACAAATTTTTAGTGCATAAGTACAATGCCTTTAAATAATTTGTTAAGAAAATATGAAATTATTATGTTTAAGTTGAGTATATATAGAATTGCCCCAAAAAAGTGAAACATCCGTTTCGGATTTGATCCGAATTTCCTAACTCCATTAGTTTGACTGTTAAATAAGAGGATTTTTTTGTCCTTTCATAATATTTTCTTTAATTTTATTATATCTATCAAAATTAACTACTTGTAAGTTGTATCCTCCACCCAAAAACACACTATTTTTTCTCATCACAAAACATATATGACCCTTTCATTTCTCTCGCTAAACCATCATCCATCAACAACCAAACACCGGCCAAAACTACCACGTAACCACACCCTTGTCGCCAAACCACCACCAACAAACCTCCATCGCTGGAATCTCGAGTCTCCTCTAGAATGTGTTTCGAGCTTATAAGTAAGTTACAAACTCGAGTTTTGGTTTTGTGTTCAGATCTGGATATTTCAGTGGCTGACGGCGGTTATGGCGATGGTGGTGGGGTTTCGGTGGTCGAGAAGGTAGAACCAACGATGTGGACACCCTTAGCTCAATTCCTTTGATACTCATAAATATTGAAAACACATCTTTGCAATCAATCCATTATTTTGGCTATAAAGAACTTGATATCATCTTTATTTTTTAAAGATTTGGTGGGAATTGACAATTTGATTTTATAATATTTTGGATATCTCATGGTTTGTAGGTATCTGTAGGCTATTTTGAATAGAAACGTTTTAGTTGTTTAATTGTTTATAAGAAAATTGTTTGAGATTTCAAGTTTGGTATGTCAAGAATGGAACCACTAAAACAACAATGAAACCACTCAGCTCGAAACACCACCTATTGAATTAATATTCATTGGTGTCGGCGTGACGATTGATGTTGGCGTGGATTCAGGTATGTGGCGTAAGAATGCATCTTGGAGGTGATGGTTGTGACTGTTTTGTGGGTGAGTTGTGTGACTTTTTTTGTTTGTTTATAAGGGAGTATAATACCTCAAAGAAGAAGTTAAAAGAGTTAAACAATAAACATGTTTTGTGTGGTATGACTATAGAAATTCTTAAAATTTAATAATGAGACTTTGACATGTTTTAATTGGTTGAATTAATTTAGCTTATGACAAATGACAATGAACATGTATGCATACGTTTTTTTATTCGTGTATTTTTTTTATTGTGGTTTGTAAAAGCTCTTTAAAGCTTTAAAAAAAGCTTTAGAGAGTAGCAATAATTCAATTGATATGAATGACCCTACCTTATGATATAAATGCTCACATTAATATATATATATATATAGACATAAATGCTCACATTAATACATGGAACTCAATTTATATATATATAGAATATAGATATAGATATGACATAAATGCTCACATTAATATATATATATATATATATATATATATATATATATAAATTGACATAAATGCTCACATTAATACATGAAACTCAATTTTTATATATATATAGATAAGATTTATTATATTTTAATAACTTTATTATGGATAAACACGAGAACGGGGTTTGGAAATAGGACATCTTTTAAAGAAAATAGAAAAACCCGTATTTCTTACATTTTACACCCTCCATTTTCATATTAACGGATGTCTTATATTTCTTTAGGTTGATTTAGTTATAAATTATTTCATAAAAATATATTTATATTATTTATATAAATTATATTGTTAGGTTCACATAACAAAATGTTTTCATAAAGCATTTTTTGTAATTATATTATAAAAATAAATTATAATCAAAATTCAACATGAAAAAACAAAGCACTCTTAATATGAAATTGAGAGCGTATATTCTATCGCTACCACTAAGAAGCCTTTTTAGATACTCCCACATACTGTGTGAGTAAGGTTTTGGCGGGGTTTGTTGCTTCAGTGCCCCTCACGCCGTTGCTCAAACCGGACAATGGGATTAGGCCTATTGCCGTAGGCGCATTTTGGAGGAGGCTTGTCTCGAAGGTGGCTATGAGGGGCGTCAGGAAGGAGATGTCCAAATACCTTTGTGATTTTCAGTTTGGGGTAGGAGTCCCAGGAGGGGCTGAGGCCGTGCTTCATAGCGCGAATAGATTCTTAAATGTGTTTTACTCGGATGGGTCGTTGGCTATGCTTACTGTTGATTTCTCTAATGCCTTCAACTTGGTGGATCGAACTACCCTTCTACACGAGGTCCGGACTCGATGCCCGTCTATTTCCCTATGGGTGGAATTTTTATATGGTCAGTCGGCGAGGTTATATGTGGGTGATGACCTTATTTGGTCCACCACTGGAGTTCAGCAGGGGGACCCCTTAGGGCCTCTTCTTTTTGCTTTAGTTTTGCACCCATTGGTTCTCCGGATCAGGGATTGTTGCAAACTTCTTTTCCATGCTTGGTATTTGGATGATGGTACGATCATTGGTGACACTAAAGAGGTAGCTAAAGCCTTAGATATTATCAGGATTGAGGGGACCCGCCTGGGCCTTGAACTCAACATTAAGAAAACAGAAGTTTTTTGGCCGTCATGCAATGGGGTGAAGGTGCAGGATGGGTTGTTCCCTCGTGGGATTGGGAGACCGTCGCTGGGTGTAAAACTCCTTGGAGGTCTTTGTAGCAAGGACGCTGGGTTTATTAGTAGTTTGGCGGCGAACAGGGCATCTCGAGCTGTGGAGCTCATGAGTCATCTCCCAAGTCTACGGGACCCTCAATCCGAGCTCCTGTTGCTCCGCTCATGTATGGGTGTCGCAAAACTATTGTTCGTTCTTAGAACGTGCCAACCTATGTATATGGGGGAAGCTATTTCTATTTTTGACAATGGCCTTCGGAGGGCGATAGAAGATATTGTGGTTTGCGGTGGTCCTTTTTTTGGGGATTTTCAATGGAGGCTAGCATCCCTTCCGACTCGATTTGGTGGTTTGGGTTTATGTTCTGCTGAGAATGTATCTACATATGCTTTTGTAGCCTCGAGGGCTCAATCTTGGAGTTTGCAGGACCACATTCTTCAGGGATGTGTTATTGATGGAGTTGACTCTGATTATGGGTATGCGATGGATCGCTTGCGAATGTCCCTTCCTGATTTCGATCTTAGCGGCTTCTCTAATAAGGACACCGCCCCCCCTAAAGCCCAGAATGTTCTGGCGTGTGCCCTATTTAGTGAAATCGTCAAGAGTTTGGGAGGGAAGTTTGATTTATCCCCTCGCCAAAAAGCGGTGTTTGCATGTCTCCGTGCTCCTCATGCTCGTAATTTTGACTGTTACCCCCATTGAAGGTCTAGGCCAACATATGTCGGCCCTGAGTACCGGACTATCCTTAAGTACCGGCTTATGATCCCTCTGTTTCACCGATGAGCCTTGCCCATCTGCCGCAAGGTTTGTTTGGATTCTTTTGGCGAGCATGCGGTCCATTGCAAGGAGTTACCTGGTTTCAAATATAGGCATGATTTGGTCAGGATGTTTTATATGATGTTCTTAAGAGAGCAGTATTTCTTCTAAAAAAGAGGCCCCGTGAACTTTTTGACGGATCCGCTTGAAGGAGGTCTACTTACGGCCACCGATATACTTGTGTTTGGGTGGGTGGCGAAACATGCTTGTGTAGATCTTCTGGAGTGTCCCCTCTTGTTGGGCTCAGACAATGGGTTTATTGCAGACAAGTGCGTTGAAAGTGAATCGAGCAAAGTGGCTAAACACGAGAAAGCTTGCTTGGAGAATCAACACGTGTTCATCCCTTTTCGCTTTGATACATTTGGTTTCTTAGCTCAAGCAAAGTTTTTGTCCAGAGTTCAACGGGTGGTGCAAAGTAATTTTTCGGTCCTCAAGAAACAAAACTTCATTTTTAGTAGGATTGGTTTTGCCATTCAAAGGGTTGCAAGCAACTGTCGCCTGCTTCTGCCATCTTATTGTAATGTGTTATTAAAAACATTAGTAGATTTATTTTGAATCTTGATTCACTGTGTCATTTTAACCACGTACATATAAATTAAGAACAAATTCATGCTTGCCAAAATTTCTCATATTAAATGTGAATTGAACCTATGAAAAATGATGAAAGTGAGCTAAATTAAGGATAATAGTGGAATTAATTAGGAAGAAAAAAACTAGAACAATACTCACTCGTCTCATTTGAAGAGACTCGTTTCTATTTTTTTAGCTCTCGTGTCTTACTTATATGATTATGTAAGGTGTATGATTTATTCTCAACTATTTAGTAATATTAAATAAAATAGTAATTAAAAATTTGTGTATTATTTTAAATGAGAGGACATATATCGCTAGATTAATCTGATACGATGCACACGTATTTTCTAACATGCCAATTTATATTTCTTAGTAACTCCTAATAACATTAGTTATATTTTTTTAAAATAATAATTAATTATATTTTCTAAAATTCGTCTTCAGCATCCCGTATTGTTCGTATAAATTAAAACGATAATTATTATAATTAACGAGTCATTCAGACTCGTGCGATGCACACAGGCTGCAACTAGTTGTCAGTATGATTAGTAAGGAGAGACCGTTAACATGCGCATAATATAAAAATCTTCAAATGATAATCAACAACTCGATCATCCACACGATGTCTGCTAACTTCGATCATTGCAAGTTGTGAATATCGGGCATCAATGCCTTCAAACTGGAATACAAAATAACACAACATTTAAACGTAACAATAACTTGTGATGATGAAGAAGTAGTTAACATCTATAGTGTCCAAGCATGGTACTTCCCTCTCAAATAGCTCGTATCAAAACTTTATAATTGCATTGTTGTTAATATTTTAATCAAACAAATATTCATGCATCTTGTACAAATAATTTTGACATGCCTCATGCTATATTATTACATTTATAGTAGCATCCTCGCTTTCTTCCTATTAATCAAGAAAACATGAATGTTGCCATTGCTTGATACAAAATTATTTGATTGTAAAATAAATATAAGTAAGATAAAAGTTAAGCATGTGATCCACCTTAACAATTTTTTGCATCCGTTCATATGTTTTGAATTTTAAAAAAAAATAGTTAACATTAATTTTAAAAATTATTTTAAAAATCTGTTTTAACTTAAAAAAATTATTAACATTAAACTAAAAAATTTATTTTGAATTTTAATATATATTAACATTATTGAATGACCATTTAGAAAGTGCGCCTATCAGATTATGAGTATGGGCATGCATCTTTCTACATCAAATGGGAAAATAAATATTTGTACTGGAATTTGAAGTGGGCTAACTAATTATTTAATCAAATAGTCAAAATTTGCTACTCAATACCAATCCAATAGTATTACCCTAATCTCACTCCTAAAAAACGCAGCCCCCAATGTCTTCTTTGCAGCCACCAACTATAGGTCTTATCTTCAATCCAAATATCAAACACCAATATGCTATCAGCTCTTCATCTTAAATCGAAATACGAACACACCCTCTTCCTATTCTTTGCTTATTCGAAGATAACAAAGAACAACAGGTTAGGCTTTAAGTTCTCATAGAGCTCTCAGGTAGGTGATGTTTATTTCGTATGTTTGAAACGAATAAAAGAAAGAATGAAACAGAGGTTTTATTCTTTCTTTATCTTTTCGAATATTGAAAGAAGCTATGCTTCTATAGATCAATGATGGTTTAGTTTCAACACTTATCTTTTAAGATTTGTACATTTGTTGAACAAGACTGAGATCTTCTTTATTTTTTTTTTAAGTTCGATTCTTGGTTAATGTTGGTGATTGGTCCTTGTTCTCATATATATTGGTTCAACATCTCATATATATTTGTCCTTGTTCTTTCTTTATACTTTCGGATATTAAAAAGAAGCCTATAATTTTGATATGATGGTGGTGGTGAAGATGGTGATAGTTTCTTACTTATAATCTTCAAAAATCCAACTGAAAAGTCACATTTAAAGACTTGTTTATGTAATTATTTGTAAGCAACTATAACTGCCGAATGATTTGCATTCCTAAAACTGCAAAACCAGTTCATATTCAACTTCCTCCTTACGTTCAAGTTGCTGCAAATAAATGTTGCCTAAACAATTTTGATAGATGACTTTTGGAACTTGATTACCTCCACATTAAATTTAGAGACTGAATCTTTATATATACTAGTCATTCAGACCCGTGCGATGCACACGTATTGTATAAATTTTTTAAGTACTTAATATTTAGCGTAAAGGGTTAAAAGTATCGATAAAATGGTTGTTCAAACTGTTAATATAACTTGATAATCGATTAGGACTGATGCAAAGATATAAAAATATGTCTGGGGTCAATTTGAAGAGATATAAGCTGACTGGGGTTAAAATCGAAGAATTATAAATCAAAACGGGGTAAAATTGAAGTATCCAGAATTCTGGGGTTAAATTGAATAAACCTAAAAGCTAAAGGGTATACAAACCATATACATCGCGACCGACATCTCATTCCTCATTTCTCACTTTCTTCATATCGGCTCTACTTCTCTCTCTCTCTCTCTCTATCTCTCTCTCTCTTGGCCAGAAAATAAAATTTGCAGAAACACACACACACACACTCGATTCGATACACACAAACACAGAAAACTCGTAAACACACTGTTCCGGCTCAAAAACTGATGCACAACACTGAATTTGATGAACAAAGTCGCTACAAAATTGGCAGCGGCGGAGGGGGTTGCAGCGCGCGGCGGTTGCTGTGTTGCGAAGGCGAAGGCTCGATTTTGGAGTTGATTACGAGCTCGACCCAGATTACGGTCCTGTGTGTTGTTGATTTTCAGGTCGGGTTCTATGAACTTGGGTTTGATAGTGGGTTTTTTTCTTGCTGATGGATTGTTAGGGTTCGTCGGGTCTACTGGGTTCGACCCGGATCGTGTTCCTGGTTCGCGACCTTCAAGATCTCATATATATTTGTCCTTGTTCTTTCTTTATACTTTCGGATATTAAAAAGAAGCCTATAATTTTCATATGATGGTGGTGGTGAAGATGGTGATGGTTTCTTATTTGATCTTCAAAAATCCAACTGAAAAGTCACATTTAAAGACTTGTTTATGTAATATTTGTAAGCAACAATAACTGTCGAATGGTTTGCATTCCTGAAACTGCAAAACCAGTTCATATTCAGCTTCCTACTTACGTTCAAGTTGATGCAAATAAATGATGCCTAAACAATTTTGATAGATAACTTTTTGAAACTTGATTATCTCCACATTAAATTTAGAGACTGAATCTTTATATATACGAGGCATTATCCAACCCGTGCGATGCACGGTCTTTGGTTGAATATCTACGTGTTTTGTACGTAATGTTGGGGCAGACGGTTGAATGAGTAGATGGCAGAATTTAAATGCCTTTTAGAGAAGTTTATATGTTTTTTTTATTGTTATTGTCCTTTTATTTTAGTCTATGAAATTAGTTATATGAAATGAGTCTTTACTAACCCGTGTGTTGCTCCGGGGTTGTTTTTGGTTTATTCAACCCGTGCGATCCACCGATTGTATCTAAGATTTCATAGCTAAAATTTAACCATCTTGTAATTTATACTATCATTTAGAAGTTTATTTTAATCACCTTGTGAATTAAAAGGTGCATTTGCATTGTGATGTTTATCATAACTTTTGTATTTAAATTAGTTTATTTTTATTTACATTAAAAGTTACAATTAAAATAGTCTCTTCATATATTTACAATTAAAAGTTACAATTAAATCCTCCTTCCACATTAAATTAAGGGGGATAAGTATTATATAGTATAGATATATACGATAAGATAATATTTGTACAAGGTGGCATTACACAGTTTACACTAGGAGTGTTCAAAACCGGATATCCGGACTTTCGGATATCCGAAAATTCGGATAGTAGATTTTGATATCCGATATCCGTATCCGAAATTTCGGATATCCGATTTTCGGATATCCGAAATTTCGGATACGGATATCGGATATCCGAATATCCGGAAAAAATATGAATTATGTTCGGATATCCATATATTCGAAAAAAATATTCGGATTTGGATATCGGATATCCGAATATCCGAAAAAAACTTCGGATATGGATATCGGATATCCGAATATCCGAATATCTTATATTATTTAAAATATAAAAAATAAAAATTTTAAGATTTTTCGGATATTTCGGATATCCGAATATCCGATTTTTCTGAAAAGTACTATCCGATATCCGAATCCGAAGTTCGGATATCCGAATTTTCGGATATTTGAATTTTCAGATATCCGAAACTTCAAATTTTCAAATATTTCGGATCGAATATCGGATATCGAATATTTACCCCTAGTTTACACTATTATTAGTACCAGTACCAACTCCTTGACGGTGCTGCACATGAAATATTTAAAAGAAAAGACTTCTCCTTTTTTTTTTTTTTTCACATGGACAAGGACTAGCCGATTAATGATGCTCTGTCGGTTACCTCTCTCGTCACATTATTCGCATTATTTTATTTATTTGTGAGTAAAAATATGTAAATAGAAAACATTAATTTAAAATCAAAATACTACGACATTTTTATACGGTAACACTTGCAAATGTATTGCTATGGGTGGGCTCTCCAAATTAACCAAGTCTCTTATGTATATTTTAGATTTTTCTACTTAGAAAAATGTTCGTTCAAAATATAAATATCAAAATTTTATATTTTTATCGAGACCTTTTGAGTATGATTTTAATTATAATTTTTTATTTTTAAAAATAATTTATTTTTAATAGGTAAAAACTCAATCTCTATCAAAATAAAATCAATGCTATGGTTTTTCGTTTAATTAATTTAGTATCTTCTTATGATTCTTCATGGAGCATGTTTTCATGTGTCTTTTTATTGGTTTTATGGTACTTCCATTTACTTTATTTTTCTTTATCTTCCTCTCGTATAGCACTTTCATATTAATCTCATGCATAACATTTCTTTAGGGTTTTCTCATTCATTATCTTCTTAGAGCATGAGGTATGGATAGCTGGTGGTTGGCGCCATGGCCACCAGCCAAGACACAAACATTTACAGACCACACCGCCGTTGGCGGCCACACAAGGCCAGCCACCAAATTACCATCGTGATTTTTTTTTCTTTTTTGAATTTGGAACGTTGGGAAAGTGAATCAAACGGCTATAATGCCGTTTTTTGTTTTTACCCCAAAAAATCAAATTTAATCCCACTTTTTATCCAAAAAAAACCTTATAAATACCCCATTATTTTTCAAACTTAAAACACACCTCCAATCTTCTATATCTCATCTTCTATATCAATTCTCCCATCCAAAATGAATCCAAATCAACCATGGATCAACAACATGCTAAACGATCTGACAAATCAAATGCCGGGATCGTCTTCGAACCCAGAATAATCCGGTTCGTCTTCAACCCCTAAGCATTTCCCCACCTTCCAAACACCGTTTATGAATCCCGAAGACCTATATCAATTTAGCCAATGGAAGTTACAACAACAACAACAACAACAACATCCATATCAATTCACCCAAACACAACCCTTACCCTCACAACCGAATTCGGACCATGCTTCGTTTCATCTAGTAGACGAAGATGAAGATGAAGAAAAATCCGAATCAAGTGAAGAACCTATTCCGACACCGACCTCAAAAAAATCGAGGGCAAAGTCGATGGCGAAGAAGCCAAAGTCGAAGGCCAAAAAAAATAAAGACAAGGAGGTCGATGAAGATGTGGTTCCAAACCACCACGAACTTTTTGGAGCCAAGACGAAGAATATCTTTTGGCGGAGTGTTACATACAAATATCCGAGGATGCAAAAACGGGTGCGGATCAACAAAAGGATACGTTTTGGTACAAAGTACTTGACGCCTACAACAAGGAAGCAAAGACGCAAGGCTTTCCTACTCGTACCAAGAATATGTTGACGGGAAAGTGGACTCCGATGAACAGAGATATCAAGAAGTTCAATTCGGTGGTGGATGAAACGGCGGTTTTGAGCGGGGAAGGTGACAAAGATTTTATGAATCGTTGTCACATATTGTTTAAAAGATCAACGGGTTATGAATTTCGACACTTGACTGCTTGGGGCTTTTTGAAAGACAAGCACAAGTGGAAAAATCCAGACTCGACTTTGGCTAGACGTAATCGTCTCCGCCCTTCACCTCAGCAGGAGCCCGAGCATTTTGGACCCGATGACTTGCCACGACCCGATGGCATGTACCGGGTTTCAAAAAGTCAACGTTCGTCCAACTCAACCGCTAGTTCCGGTTCAAACCCGGCATTGTTTCAAGAAATGTTGCAACAACAATACGAGTTGGACCGCAAGGCAAAGATGGATGTTCTCGAGCGAGAGTCACAAGCTCGAGTTAGTATGTATGAATCTCAGAGGATGGCCGAAGAGATGCGGGTGCTGCAAATTGATACAAGCACCATGGATCCGATGAACGCAAGGATCGTGAGGGCACAACAAGCTCGAATCCGGGCAAAATATCTAAACGAGGACGAGGACGAGAACAACAACAACAACTAGGATTTTATATTTATGTTTATGTACTAGTTTTTAATTTTATGCATTTTCCTTTTATTGTAATGTGTGTTTTTAAATTAATGAAGTTTATTTAAGTTTATTTTGTGTTTATTTAATTTAAAAAAAAAAAAAAAAAAATTACGACGGCACTGTAAATTCGTGCCAATCAGAATCTCGAAATGTGGTGCCGTGGGGTTTAAGGTCGTGGGCACTTTTGCCGACGCAAGAAGACTTTTCGCCACGACGAGCCCGACGGCTCAACCATACCTAATGCTCTTACCGCTCCTCCATACAACTTCTCTTTATGATTCTTCGATCTATCATCTTTTTATAGTTATCGCATCTAATATCTTCTTATAATTTTCTATGTATCATCTTTTTATGGTTCTTCCGTACAACATATTTTTATGAGTCTCTTTTCTAGCAGCTTCACATCTTTTTTTTATATAGCATCTTTTTATGGTTATCCTGTATAATATCTTCTTACGGAACTCTTGTGTAGCATATTCTTATAATTTTTTCGTGTAGCATCTCCTTACGATTCTCTATTGTAGCTTATTCTCATAGTTCTTCCATATATCATTTTCTTATTATTTTTCCATGCAACATCTTTTTATAATTCCCCGTACAGTCTCTTCTAGTACAAAGCCCGTGTAATACACAAGAGTTACAAAAAAATCCATCTAATTCTTATATGTAACATCACTAGTACTTATAATGTATGTTGATCTTATTTTGAGAATTGATTATGATGAATCGTATCAAATCAGTCGTAATATTGTACGTAAATCAGTTATTGATGATTATTACTGATCTCATCATGTCATTCTCTGGGAGTGATTATGATGATATTGAGTAAGTGAGCTTAAGAAGTCGAATAGCATAATTTGATATCGAAGAATAATTATCAGTGCGAATAGACGATGGCTAATATCGTGCCCTCAATAAATTATTCGACGAAGGTTAGAAAAATTATCCGAGTCGTGTGTGGCATGTAAACAATACGGGATTGTCAAGAGGATATTCGACTAAGTATTACAGAGTCACATACGTAACAAATGGAAGTTACCTGTGTAAGTCCACAAGAGTAACATTATGTTATTCAGCCAAATGACGCAAGTGTTCAGATTAGATCGTAACAAATGGAAGTAATATATGTTATTCAGCCATATGTTTTCTCAAAGTAGTAACCTTTCCCAATAATAAACTATTTTTCTTGCTTTGAGCTTAAAACTATGCATGCGGCGAACATTCCTCAAATGAGTTTTAAAACATTTAAAAAATGAGTTATGTAAAACAATTAAGGAATTACCATAATATCCTTCTTCAAGGAGACAGATAACGTGTTTGGTCAGTCAATACTCATCCATTCCTACTTTTCAGAGCTAAACAACGTAAAAAATTATTAATACGTATTTCTTATTCCCCGACTTCCTGTTTCGAACCCTAACTCCTCTAGCGCCGCTCCCCTCGCCCATCGGGTTGTTGGACATTTATGGCCGGCGTAGCCGGAAAAATAACAATACAACGCTGCATTCATTCCCTCCCCTGCAATCTAACGGTAGTATAGCATATAGTAATATGTTTTGTAGGTTCTCCTTCCGGATTCTCAAGCAGCTCGGATCCCGTGCATTTCCTCTCGAGCTGCATCCAAGCGGCGTCTGTCTACCGACCGCCTTTCTCCTTCTCAAGAACCCGCTCGTGGCACCGGAGGTGCGACTAGAGACCGCCTGAGCGTGAGCGTGAGCTGTCCGGCGGCATCCAAGTCATCTCGAAGGCTGGCATCATTGAACTTTTCTGTTAAATTTTATTTTTGTCAGTCATATAAATTTCTATGTTAAACTATTTTCTAACTTCTTTCAAGGACAACAACAGTCTATTTCCGAACTAATCCTTATCAACACGTCGAGTATTGCATCATTATGCAACTTTACTCTAGGTACACATCTCATATTAACAATACTTGGTAAACTCTGCCCCTAGGGGCATAGCCTAGTGGTTAAGGCTGAGATGATGTGGGATTTCATCACCGACAACTGCAGTTCGATTCTCGTGTGGTGCAATTTCCTCACCTTGATGTGGGGGGCTGTGCTGGAAGTCGGTATCGTGGATTCTCTTGCTCAGATACTGGCCACTAGGATACATCCCTCGTTTATCTCCTGCAGGACCGAAGGGCCAAGGGTCCTGTGGGGGAGAGCTCACTCCATCACCAAAATACTTGGTAAACTCTTTTATGATATAAGTCACAGTTGTATTCACACTATTTTCAAGAATGCAGGGACTTTTCTTTTTTAACATTGGATAACATCATCATTTTTCCAAGGAACTCTAACTAAAATATATATCAAATATAAAAGTTCTTGCTTGGACTAAAAAGCCTCTTCTGGCCACTAGGGCACATCCCTCGTTTATCTCCTGCAGGATCGAGGGGCCAACGATCCTGTGGGGGGAGAAATCAACTCCCTCAACAAATATTAAAAGAAAGTCTTTTATCTACATGACATATCAATAATTTTTCTATTTTTTTCATAATTTTAGAATAAATTATTATTGAAGAATACATTTATATTGAATGAATTTATGAATAATGTTAACTAACTAAATGAGACTTAAATAAGAAAATAATAAAAGAAAATATATCATTATTAATATTAGTTTTAACATGGAACTAATAAATACACATTAATTAATAACTGTTATATAAAAATAGGGTAAGATAAAAAAATTTACGGTCTAATATACAATTCACAGATATAAAATTTTAATTTATAAAAATAAACATTATTATATAAAATCATGTCTTATATATGAATTATTTCACGAATTCTATACTATTCTTCAATTCAAACTTAAAAAGTACACGCAATCATAAAATTATGTCAAAATACGGAAAGATAATTACCATTGTAGCTTGTCCAACTCTTTATCCAACTTTATTCAAAATTCAAAGAAATTTGTTGTATGTTGATCGTGTGGTTCAGAAAACTTCCACATATATGGCATGTTGTGCAACAACTTTAAGTAGCTTTATAAAATTTTGGTAAGTTGAAATTCTACTAAAAGGAAAAAGTAGTGATAAGTGAAATTATGTTTTTAAATATTTTTAAGTGGTTGCGGTAGTATATTACAAAATCTAACGATAATTATGTTTTCGATAGAAGTAGCTTCCTGAGGGAAGTTTTTGATGGTAGAATGTAATTCATGTTCCATATGTTTACTAAATCAACAGTTATTTCTATCGAACGGTAATTATTTTGAAAGCTATTCTGAAGCTAACGTATATGTTTCGCAGAAATAAACTTATAAGTTACTTTATTTTTCGAGCTTATTTAAAAGGCTCGCCTGATACGCCATAAACTAACGTATCAGCTAGTTTATAAACTAACTTATTGAAACACTATTCATAATAACATTTCGCACTATTTTGAAAGCTATTTTGACAGATAATGTATATGCAGAAATAAACTAACTATAAGCTACTTTATTTTTCTGAATTTATTTAAAAGGTCCTTCTGATACACCACCTATCTTATAAACTAATTTATTGAAACAATGTTCATAATAACATTTCAATAAATTAATTTATGGACCAACAATGGGTAAAGAAGAATTTCACTCGAATTTAGTCTATTCATAAGACTAGTATGGTATCCCATCAACGGGAAAAGCTAAAAAAGAAGCCACCACCATAATTGTAGCCAAGGAATGTGGACAAAAATCCAAAGGGAACACACGACTGTGGTCCTTGGGATAATGATATGGACAGGAGCCGTTGTCAAATATAGATCTGTTTTCGGATTCATAGTCTGTTAAAGGTCCTAAGGATGGCAATAGGTCGAGTCTGGTCGGGTTGGATCGAAGTCGAGTACCTATATTATCGTGTCCATTATTATTAAATCACACACACACACGCAAGAGTTATGCTACTGTTACTAACACCTCATACTAACACTTTTACTAACACTTGATATATCGCGAAAGATCAAGAGAAATTGGAAACGAGAAATTGGAAACGATATAGGCGGATTAGTTTTTAAAAAAATAGGGCAAACTCATTTGTTACTTTCAGACTCAAAAAATAGAGACGCGCTTAGAAAACTGAAGCCAATTCCAGGATCTGCCAATTTCTCCGGCGACGCTTCAGGCCGACTCCATTTCGGCGACGGCAGCCTGCATCACCGGGCGACGGCAGCCTGCACTCACCCGCGACGCCAAAGCCGAGTCCATTCCGGCGACGCTTCAGGCCGAGTCCATTCCGGCGATGGTTACGTCCGAGACCATTCCGGCGATGGTTCAGTCCGAGACCATTCCGGCGATGGTTCAGTCCGAGACCATTCCGGCGAAGGTTCAATCCTAGCCCAATCCGGCGACCCTTCAGTCCGGGACCATTCCGGCGATGATGCTTCAGTTCGAGTCCATTCCGACGACGTTTCAGTCCGAGTCCATTCCGGCGACTTCTTCCATGGCAGAAAATTGGTTGATGGCACAACATTCTCACATTGTCCTTGAAGAAGAATTACCCAACAAAGGTACCGAAGTTGTTGTGCCTGTGGTTGGGCAAATTTTTATCAATGACAATGAACTTTTTGAATATTATAAAAAATATGCATATCAAGTAGGATTTCCAGTGAGGAAAAGAAGTTCTAGAAAGGGAGACGATGGGATGCTGAAATATGTAACATATACATGTGGTCGAGCTGGTGAGAAAAGCGAAAGCATTAGTTGTTCATTGAATCCCCACCCAACCATGATGAACGGATGTGAAGCTCGTATAACCGCTTCGAGAGATACTAGTGGTAATTGGCGTATCACAAAGGTCAACTTAGATCACAATCATGAAAATAGCCCATCGAAGGCCCGGTTATATAGGTGCAATAGACAAATTAGCGAGAATGTAAAGCGCCGACTTGAAGTAAATGATATAGCCGGCATTCCAATGCACAAAAGCTTTAACTCAACTGTGGTGGAAGCTGGTGGATACGATAAGATGACGTTCATCGAGAAAGATTGTCGTAATTATATTGATAAAGTTAGGCGACTAAAATTGGGAGAAGGTGACGCAGCCGCAATTCAGGGATATTTTTCCAAAATGCAATCGCTCTGTCCCGGTTTTTTCTTTAGTGTAGACTTAGACGAGGAGTCTCGGTTGAAGAATGTTTTTTGGTGCGATAATAGGTGTAGAGAAGCCTATAAAGAATTTGGCGAGGTCGTGACGTTTGATACAACGTACTTGACTAATAAGTACGACATGCCATTTGCGCCGTTCGTTGGCGTAAACCATCACGGCCAGTCCATGCTACTTGGTTGTGGTTTACTGTCGAATGAAGATACTGACACATTTGTGTGGCTCTTTCGTACATGGCTTGAATGCATGGAGGGTGATGCTCCCGATGGCATTATAACCGATCAGGACCGAGCTATGCAAAATGCTATAAAAATTGTTTTTCCAAAAATACGACATTGATGGTGTTTATGGCATATTATGAAGAAGTTACCCGAGAAGATTGGATACCACAGTCTTAAGTCTGAAATTATGTCTGCGGTCCACAACGTAGTCTACGATTCCCAGACTCCACTCGAGTTTGAAGAAGCCTGGAACGCCATGATAATATCCTTCAAATTGGATGAGAATGATTGGTTGGCTGGTCTTTATAGAGAAAGAAGTATGTGGGTCCCGTGTTTTTTGAAGACTAGTTTTTGGGCCGGTATGTCTACGACCCAGCGTAGTGAGAGCATCAATGCTTTTTTTGACGGTTATGTGCACTCGAAAACAACACTGAAGCAGTTTGTGGAGCAGTACGAACGGGCTTTACGGTCAAAAGTTGAGAAAGAATTTCAAGCCGATTGTAGATCTTTTTTGCAAGTAGTTCCTCGTGCTACTCAATTTGCAATGGAGAAACAATTCCAAACTATCTACACGAATGAAAAGTTTAGGGAATTTCAAAGCGAGCTAACTGGTATGTTATACTGTCGGGTATTATCATCTAACATGGTAGGGAGGTATACGATGCATGAAGTTTTGGAGAAAATTAATTTGAACGGATTCACCAAAAAAATGTGTTTCGTTGTTAGCTTTGAGGAGTCAGTTTGCAATGTTGAGTGTAGTTGTCATTTATTCGAGTTTAGAGGGATTATTTGTAGGCATGCTTTACTTGTTTTAGAAAACAACGATGTTACTTCTCTTCCCGATAGGTACGTTCTCCGTAGATGGAGACGAGATATTAGCCGGCACTACACAAGGCTAAAGATTAATTATAATGGATGGTTCACTACTGACGAACAAGTGAGATACGATCGTTTATCATGCGCATTTGGGAAACTAGCTGACGTGGTTTCGGGAGATGAACAAAAAACTGCGACGCTTCTACACTGGATTGAGTCTTACCTTCATGATTTGGATATCACAAAAACTTTGCCCAACTTTAGGGAGTTGAAGGACTGTAATGCTACCATCCTGGATCCGAAATTCTCAAAAACTAAAGGAGCTCCAAGAAAATTGCGAAAAAAGAGCTCGATAGAAATGTCCTCAAAGAAACAGGTTATATTGATCTTAAAATAATTTTTACTGCATGGTATATGATTGTATTGTTACTAATGCGCATTCTTTTTTTAGGGAGGAAAGAAATCTAATAAAAGCGGTCAATCGTCCCAATCAACTGCTGCGATTTTTGAAGCTAATACCCAAGAGTCTCACGACCAAATGATCTTTACTATGCCAATTTCGTCATATTCACAACTACTTCAAGGGTCATTCGATAGTAATCAAAACTAATTTTGTAATAATTTGAAGTTATGATCCTTTTGGAAATATTTGTAAGGTTGTGGTGCGTTTGTAATTTTTTGAAGTTATGGCTATTTTGGAAATATTTGTTAAGTTTATGGTCCTTTTGCTAGTTATGGCAATATTTTAAAGTATGGGTCCTTTTAAAAAAATATTGATGAAGTATCTTATAGTTTATGCTGAAGTATTGATGAAGTATATTATAGTGTGTAGTTTTTTGCAATTCTTTATAGTTTATGATTCCTTTTAGATTTTCTCATTTCAGTTTTTCTGCGATATTTTAAAGTTTGGGGTAGTTTTATAAATATAGAAAAAGTTTGGGGTACTAAGTATACGTTTGCATGTAGTAAGTTGGATTTTTTTGGCAATAAAATGCTGTTAAAAATAGCTGAAAGTTGAGGTTGTGTTTAAAGTTTGGGGTAGTTTTATAAATATAGAAAAAGATGGGGGTACTAAGTATACATTTGCATGTAGTAAGTTGGGTTTTTTTTGCAATAAAATGCTGTTAAAAAGAGCTGAAAGTTGAGATTGTGTTTAAAGTTTGGGGTTGTTTTATAAATATAGAAAAAGATGGGGGTACTAAGTATACGTTTGCATGTAATAAGTTGGGTTTTTTTTGCAATAAAATGCTGTTGTAGGGTCCTTTTTGAATCTTAAACATGCTGTTTACATTAACACAGCAAACATGCTGTTTACATTAAACATGCTGTTTGCAATAAAATGCTGTTGTAGTTTTATAAATGCCGTTTACATTAACACAACAAAATAACCCCTTTTTGAATCTTAAACATTTCTCAATTATTACAAAATAACCCCAGTCACAATTGTGTAACACTTATAAATTGTAGGGTCCATTCTAAAACAAAGAAAGACAAAGAAAAATCTTCAAAAACAAAGAACACAAGAACACATTAACACAGCGAAAACTTCAAAAACTTCATAAACTTAACACTTCAACCAAAACAGCAACACAACTTCAAAAATTCATACAACACTACAGCAAATATTCATACAATACAGATCCTTTTCAAAGAACTAAATTCACAACTTATACATTATCCGAATGTTGATACATAACAATACAAAAACAACGCGTAAAAGCCCAACAATCAATTGCCGCAATATAATCAATTCTCTATGGACGACGCTCAAGTCTCTAACTACTACTTCAGAATGATTGTTGTGTATGGGTGATGTGAGGTCCATTTCGTCCGCCCATACAAATCCTTTACAACGGCCACCAATCTACCTACAATAAGAGCACGTCAAAAACAATACAATAAAGAGAAGAAAACAGAACTTGTTTTATATTTTACCTTCATACCACGACATCTCCAAAATTTACGTCCGGGATTTGATTGTGTTCGTGAAGTGAGTAGGGTCATGAGATCACCACAATTTCGGCAAATCACTCCCTTCGATTCCGCGTCGCTAACACTCGAACACGACATCCTCCAAAAAAAAAAATACAAGTTTACTAATCAAGACCTTCAAAAAATTATAATGCAGCTTATGAGAAATTAAAATCGAAGTCAAAACATTTCATTCCCCAAAAATCAAGCTACACAGAGGATTTTCGAATACAACATCTCTTAGGCTTTTCGCACAACCTATAACATCAAGCTACTATAGAATAGAATACAACACCAAGCTATATATCAATAGAATCGTTTCATTACAGAAATCAAAAAAAAAAAAGAAACAACATCGAAAGGAAAAAAATCTCAAATTTGGAAACGTACCGTAGGGGATAATTATTTGCTGGTGGCCGTCGAAGTTGAGGGAGGGCGATGATTAATTGTTGTGCAAATCGAATCGGCAAAGAGACGAAATTAGGGATTCAGTTTTGGAGGAGGAACGGATTTTGTGCAGGTTCTGATAAAATAAAGTGGGTTCAACCAGTCCTAACTGGAGGCAGAGTGGTATACCGCTATGGAAAAAGATAACTGGTATTGTCTTTTGCTACAATTAAAGAGGGTAAAATAGTCTTTTTGTTTTGTTAGTAAGAGTTGTTAGTAAGTCTTATTAGTAAGTGTAGCAAGACCCCACACGCAATGCCCTATATGTGTGTATCGATTTTTAAAGATGAAAGATTCACTTAGAGTGGTTATTGAAGTCGATGGTATGGACAAACAATTCGATCCGCATAAATTGATACTGCCGCGGATTTATCAATAATAAATTAAATTAAGACGTGTTGAAACCACTAAATTCATTTAGTAATATAAAAAAGTTATGTATTTATATGTTATTATAGAATAATACTAAAAATATATTTTTTCCAAAAAGAAAAAAAGAAAAAATTATTGAAGTATATAAATCAAATCGGTCTAACCCGACCCGACTAGTTTATTTATTTACTATATCATTTTGAATTTTTAGGCTATGAATATTACAAAAATGAATTTATCCGACAAACTCTGAGTTGCAAACAGTAATATAAGGTTTTTCCTGGGGGGTGGGGGGAACCACTGCTCATAATAAGGGTATCCGTCCATGCACATGATAGTGGAATTCCCATGTTCCGTGTGGGCATCACATGTTGCTACTACAGTAGAGCGGAAACTCTAAGCCTGTCCCTCTGGGGTAGGGTTGTAATTGGAGCCTGAGTTGCTCGCGAGCAGATGGAGCTCGAATTCATTTAGCATGACTCGCTTCGACTCGGGCTCGAACATAGAATAGGGTTCGTTTAGCTAAACGAGTTATATTCTATGTTCGATCAGTACTTTAAACAAGCTGCTCGGCCGACTCGGCTCGATCCATGAATTAAACGAGTCGAGTTCGATCAGTACTTTGAGCTCGTTTATATAAACGAGCCGTCTCGACACGTAAAAAAAAGCTTGAGCTGGCCCGGCCCAACTCAAGAATATATTGGATTCGGACATATCACTACCAAAAATAACACTTTAGCTGACGACTAGCCGGAGAACGGCCGATGGCCGGCCGAAGTCGTCGGCTAAAGTCAGCAAGTTTAGCCGACGACTAACTTGTTCTCGGCTAAAGTAGTTTAGCCGACGACTTTACTATTGGTCGTCGGCTAAAGTCAAGTTAGTCGTCGGCTAAAGTTTTGTAGTTTAGCCAACGATTAGTATACTTTAGCCGAAGACATGCCGTCGGCTAAAGTCAAGTTTAGCCGACGGCTAGTATACTTTAGCCGACGGCATGTCGTCGGCTAAAGTCTTACATGTTTTTTTGTGCAGAATATATCATCATCTAACACTTGAAGAGACCATTTACAATACATTCGGAAATTACAGAACAAGAAAATGAAAAACAGTAATTTTCTCTGGTTTGATCATTCAAGAAATCATATTGAATGTATGTTTATTGAATTTTAATATCAGTTATAATTATATTACGCATATAAAATATCTATTTGGATGATTATGAAAATATTTTAGAATTATTTCGTTTTCTCGAATATTTCATGGTGTGTGTGTGTGTATATATATATATATGGATTTGACATATTGAATTCGAGCTATATGTGATGATTTTAGTCGTAATTTTTGTATGTTCTTGATAAATACGATGTGTAATATTGTTGTTATTTTTGTTATAGGATGGATAAAAGTTGGATTGGTCTGCAAAAATGGGATCCAAGGGTCATAGATGGAATGCGAGGGTTTATTCGATTTGTGAAGGAGCATGATAGTGATAGTATGATTCATTATTGTCCTTGCAATAAATGTAAATGCCGCAGCGATATGTACCGTTTTACACTTGATGTCGTATAAAAGCACTTGAAAAAAAATGAATAAATATACATGTTGGATTTACCACGGTGAAAGATCGAATTCAATTATTCCCCATGATCACGGACAGTACAGTGGTAGCACATCCAATGACCACACAAGAAGGTTGATTGACGAAGTGTTTGGTTATTACGACATGGACGTATCGACTGAAGGTCAAGAATACTAGATAGCTGATCAATCAGTCATCTGAACGCCTACATTGATACCCATTAACACAATTTCTCTTGATAGATACAACAATCTAATCCAGCTCCAACAGACTCTTCTTTATCCTGGGTGTCACATGACGGTTCTTGATAGTGTCATAGAGACTATGAGAGGCAAGGTGGAGAACAAAACCTCGATTAAAGCTGTGGATGATTATTTTGGGGAAAGCCTAATGAAGACCTAAAGAGATGCCGGTATGTGACACAGAGAGGTATAAGTTCACTCCTTCTGGTAAAGAGAAAGCTATGAAGGTTCTTTGGTATTTCCCTCTGAAGGATAGATTGGAGAGGCTTTTTATGTCTTCTCACACAGCCAAGGCGATGAGATGGCACGCTGAGCCTCGGGTGACTGACGAGGATATTATGACACACCCTTCTGATAGAGAGGCTTGGAAGCATATAGATAGGGAGTTTCCAGGATTTGCATCAGATGTCCGAAATGTAAGCCTCGGACTTGCATCTGATGTATTCAACCCTTTTGGCAACATGAGCCTTTCGTATAGTATATGGCCGGTGGTATTGGTTCCTTACAACCTTCCTCCATGGATGTGCATGAAGAAGGAGTATAATATGTTGACTCTCTTAGTACTTGGCCCCGGGTATCCAGGAAAGTGTATTGATGTTTATTTAAGACCTTTGATAGAGGAGCTGAAGTTGTTGTGGGAGCAAGGTCATCCTACGTACGACAGTTACTCACATGAGATGTTCTACTTACGTGCTATGTGTATCGGTACCATCAGTGATTTTCCTGCGTACGGGATGCTGTCCGGATCTGTTATTAGTAGGGCTGGGACTTTTGGAACCGGGAACTGCAAAACCGATCCGAACCGCATCGGAACCGATGGTTCGGTTCGGTTCCTAGCAACAATTTTTTTTTTCGGTTCGGTTCGTACTGTTAGTATTCGGTTCGGTTCGGTTTGCGGTTCCTGTCTGTTTTAAAGAGGAAGCGATCTGAACCGCAAGGAACCGTCCGAACCGCACCGAACCGGGAAACCGACCCTCTGAATATAATATAATATAATATATTCTTATTAAATATAGTTAATATAATATAAAATAATATAATATATTCTTAATGAAATAAAATATAATATAATATATTTCGTCCAAACCATACAAAATCGGTTCCGGTTCGGTTCGGTTCCTGTGCGGTTCGGACAAAAAAAATTGGAAAAACCGAACCGCAAAAAAACTATGCGGTTCGGTTTCGGTTCCTGTATTTTTCTCCCAGGAACCGAAAAGTCCCAGGCCTAGTTATTAGTGGATACAGAGGATGTTCAATGTGCTTGAATGCTGACTGCGCAAGGTATCATTGTCAGAAGGTTATCAGAATGCGTCACCATATATGACTTGAGAGGACGCATGTCTAGCGTACGGATGCTACATCATTTGATGGGACTGGAGAGGTTGGTGATCCACCACGAGAGTGGACTGGTGAGGAAATTCTGGCCGTGCTGAATGAGTATTATTTTGGGCAGTTGAGCAACCATCCTGATATAGTAGTGGCAACGCCTGAAAGACCTGACAGGTATAAGTATTGGTCCCACAAAAGTATTTTCTGGGATCTACCTTATTGGAGTAAGTTGTCGATTAGGAACTACCTAGATGTGATGCACATAGAAAAAAATGTTTGTGAAAGTGTTGTCGGTACAGTGTTATGTTGGGAAGGGAAGACTAAAGACGGCCCTAAGGCACGCATTGGTTTAAAAGAAATGAACATTAGAAAACATTTATGGTTGAAGGAAGGAAAGGGGAAACACAAAATGCCGAAAGCTGCTTACACTGTCACCCCTAAGCAAAAGGCTGAGATTTTTTCGTGGATGAAGGTTGCAAGGTATCCCACAGGATATGCTGGAAATATAGGGAGGTGTGTTAACTTCAAGGAGAACAAGTTAACTGGACTGAAGAGCCATGATTGTCATATCCTCTTACAACGTTTGTTTCCTGTGTTTATTCGACCATACTTGTCCAAACAGGTGGTCGAGCCCTGTGTATCGTTATCCAGGTTCTTTCAAAAGTTATGCACTAGGGAAGTAAGTAAGTCAGATCTCCGGCTCATGTAAAAAGAGATCATTTATATCTTATGCAAATTTGAGAGGATCTTTCCACCGAACTTTTTTGATCTCATGCCTCACCTCATGATCCATCTCCCTCGCCAATTTTTACTAACAGGCCCGGTCCACTACACGTGGATGTTTCCAATAGAAAGGCAACTTGGTGAGTACAAGGACTCTGTGACTAATAACTCTGCACCAGAAGGATGTATACCCGAAGCATATCTTGCATGGGAGTGTGTAACATATACCAAGTTCTGTTTAGACGTGGTGGATCCCACACCGGAGCCTATGTCAATAATTCCAGTGCAATTTAATCTCTCCATCATCACCAGCGAAGTTGAAGTTCAAGGAAGATTACCTGACAGTCATTTACAACCTTACGAGCTATGAATTGCACATTGGTGGATATTACTTAACTGTACAGAAGTTCAATATTGGAAAGACATTCACCTTTCATGTGATGCTGTGAATGGAGACATTAGATTCCACGATGAAACATTTGCTGATTATTTCGGACAATGGGTAAGTGTTTAATTACTGTTTACTTATTTTGCTTACATAATTTACTTAATCACGACATTCACCTTAATTAATATCCAGATGACGCACAAACAAAGTGATGGCCACCCGATATGGTCACGTGAGTTGATGCTTCTTTCGATGAAGCCTGTTACATCTAGAGTTTATTCAATGGCGAAGGTAAATGGTGTGATATTTGTATGTATCAACAAAGATCAAAGAAGGAGGTGTCAAAATTCTGGGGTTGTGATTGACGCTGGATATTACGGTGTTCTTTTCGAAGTAGTGGAACTAATTTATGGAGAAGGCTTGATAGTTTACTTGTTCAAGTGTAGGTGGTTTGATACAAATCCTCAAATCTAAAGGGAGGGTAATTATGGACTATTATTTGTTGATACTTCTACAAGTTGGTATGAAGGTGATCCTTTTGTTTTTGCAACATCTGCTAAACCAGTTTACTACCTCGATGACTTGGTAAAAAAGGAGCATGGAAGATCGTAAATCATGTGGCTACGAGAAATATATATAGTGCGGCTACACTTGGACAAGCAGTCGGTAAGGATGATAATGAGGCATATCAAGAGCCGAATACAACTAATATTCCACCATCCTCCACAATACTACCGAATAATGTTGTAGAAGGTCGAGTGGTTCGGCTACATGGTGAAGATCGTGGATTCATAGATGTAGGTACAAATGAATTACGTGCAGACTCTGATGAAGATGATGATGACGAGTTCAGACATATGCTGCCAGTTATCTACTCCGACACAGAGACAGACTCAAGTAATGATTCTGACTACGAACCTTAGAAGGACATATCATTTATAAAAGTTCCTTAAATATTTATTGTTGTGTGTCGCTCGAACGAATCGAAAAAGTGATATTATTACCTGATTTTTTTTATTTTGTTATATATTCATTGTTCCATTTATAATAAAACAAGTATAAATATACAAACTATTAATATTATATAAAAAAAACAAGTATAAATTTATAAAATATTATAATATAAAAACTATATAAATTAATATACAAATATATAATCATGTCTAAATATTTATAAGATATATTTATAATTAAATTCAAATATATATATATATATAATATTATTATATTAAAAATGTGTCTAAATATATAAAATATTATTATAAAAAACCTATATAAATATATCATCATATTATTATATATAAAAATACACATATATTTATAATTAAATTCAAATATGTAAAATATTATGTTATATAAAAGACATATATAAATATAAAACTGGGTTAAAATGTTTGAATGATAAACATGACCCACTCGCAACATGCCATATTACTTACATAAATAGCTCGGGTTCGAACCCCGACAGCCACTGGTTCATATTTTTTTTTCTTTTTGAATTAAGAATAGCCGACGACGATGGTCGTCGGCTAAAGTTCTTGGACTTTAGCCGACGGTCATTGCCGCTAAAGTATTGATTTTTTTAATTTTTATTAAATATATTCATAATTAAATTTAAATATATAGATATCTTAATTTTGTATTAAATATATCTATATATTATTTATAATTAAATTCAAAGAATATATTATTTATAATTTTTTTTTCGGTATTTAGTTTAGCCATGACAGTAATCGGCTAAAGTCCAAAATATTATTAAATTTAAATATATAATATCTTAATTTTGTATTATATCTATATTATTATATAAAAAATGTATAAATATATAAATATCATTGTATAAATATATTATTTATAATTAAATTCAAAGAATATATTATTTATAATTTTTTTTCGGTATTTAGTTTAGCCGACAACCGCCGTCGGCTAAAGTCCGAAATATTATTAAATTTAAATATATAATATCTTAATTTTGTATTATATCTATATTATATAAAAATGTATAAATATATAAATATTATTTTATAAAAACTGTATAAATATATTATTTATAATTAAATTCAAATAATATATTATTTATAATTTTTTTTTTCGGTATTTAGTTTAGCCGACGACCGCCGTCGGCTAAAGTCCAAAATATTATTAAATTTAAATATATAATATCTTAATTTTGTATTATATCTATATTATTATATAAAATGTATAAATATATAAATATCATTTTATAAAAACTGTATAAATATATTATTTATAATTAAATTCAAATAATATATTATTTACAATTTTTGTTTTTCGGTATTTAGTTTAGCCGACGGCTGTCGTCGGCTAAATTGACACTACCCGTGTCGTTGTGGTCTACATTCAAAAAAGTTTCTTGACGGATAACCCGGTCGTGTCGATCGATACGGTCGAGTCGGGCTGGTGTTTTGGCCAACGGCAGCGTCGACTAAAGTCCTTAACAGTTTAGCCGACGACTGCCTTTGTCGTCGGCTAAAGTTCCCTTATAAAAAAAACGCGACTTTCTTCCCCATTTTCCCTTTCTTTCCCATAACCTCCGCCGCCGAAAAAAAACTTTCAGCTCATTTCACTCCCGGCGAAAAATTCCACCACTGCCGAAAACTCCGAATCCGACCGCCGCACCCAGCACAGGGCAGCCGCTCCTCCTCCACCATAAGCCGCTCTTCCTCCACGCTCCTCCATAAGCCGCTCCTCCTCCATCGGTCCCCATGAACAAACTATTTGTTGTTGCTTTGAAATTTTGGAAAAAAAATTATAAGTAGGTTTTGATGTTGAATGACAATTTTGAATTCTGATTCTGACTAAAAATGTGAGATAATTGGTATCATGAAGAATTTTATGTCTTGTTTGTATACAATTATAAGTAGGTTTTGATGTTTTGAGATATTTGTTGCCGCTCCTCCATATTGTTTTGATTTTGACTAAAAATTATAAGTAGGTTTTGATGTTGAACGACAGTTTTGAAACCACTGATTTTATGTCTTGTTTGTATAGACAGCAGTCCATACAGTAGAGGAAGAGAAACCACTGTTTGGGTGTTTCTTTGATGATTGGCTATCTTGGGTATGTGAAGTAACTGAGTTTACATATTTGATCAGTTTATTTGATGATACACTATAAATTGAGAAAGGGTAAATGAAGTGATCACAAAATGTTCAAACGTTCCATGTAAGATGTTCTAATAAGAAGAAAGAGAATGTTATTTATTCACCCTTTTTCTGTTCAAACCCAACTATATTAGTATTGATTTTGAATTTATTGGGATATTAGTGTTGATTTTGTTGGAATGATTATTGAATTTATTGGGATAATAGTGTTGATTGTTGAGTTTATTGATTGTTGAATTTGTTATTCTAGTGTGTATATTGGTGTATGCGAATTTAGTTAATGTGATAGTTTTCGAATTTGTACAGGTTAAATGGATAAAATTAAGAGACTAGCGTGTGGTAAGAAAAAAATCGAAGACTCCGGAGTCGGGAAATAGTTCCGCAGCTTCCAATCGTGTGGATCCTGTCGGTAAATATTTGGATCAGAGTAACGCTCGCATATGTGGACTAGTAGAGAATAGTTGACTGAAGTTTAAGGATGAGAACTTGTATCCGGCAGATTACGCACATACTATTGCGAGGCGCTTATCGTATGAGACTCCCAGATCGCGGACGACCCCCACTACTGTCGAGACGACTCCGCCTCGTATGCCTCCTATACACTACATTTCCTCCCCTCCTACTACATATGGGAGCGGCCGATCAACACCGAGCACATCATCCGAGGTGCCTTCCGGTTCGCCGTCGACTCTATTTATGCCCCCTATGGTACCATCGATTCCAGGGGTCGATGAGAATGGAGTCCGCCTGCTATATAGCTTGGTTAACCCCACGGAGGCATATGTGTTCCAGACGTGTCCTGAGAAAATGATTTGGCGGACATATCAGATATCTAAGACGAAGTTGTACGCATCACTTGCGGAGCTTAAGAATGGGGAGGGTCGTACCGAAGACGAACCGAAAAAGAAGAAGAAGACTCGTGGCCCATTGAAGGGTCTAGCACTTGACGCATATGTTTCAAAAAATGGCTGTCACAAGATAGAAGTAGATGAAAAGTATCGACGACCCATTTTGGCTTCGGATGCTTGTACGGCATATTGTCGTAATGTTGGGTTTGTCATACGCGATAGAGTTCCGGTACTGTGGGCTGCGTGGAAGGATGTGCCACAATGTGTGAATGATGCATTGAACAATGCTATGTCGGTAAGTTTATCTCAATTCCGAAAGCTACTTTGTGTATTTAAATTCAGAAAAAATTTAGTAATATATATTATATGCTAATTGTAGGTTTGGTTTGAGGTTCCTTCTTTCCTACTACATACTTGGTGTGATGAGGTGCAAACAACCAAGTAAGTAATTTTCACAATACGTAGTCGGGTAATTACTCGAGAAATTTTTGCATTATTTTTGTTATTGTTAAAAATATATATTTATATAAATGGAAGGTAATTTGATTGATAAATTTAAACATGGTAAACATTCTAATTTATTTGTAATTATGAGTATTATAACATACACTTTTAGAAATACATAAAACATTATAATATTAATTATACATAAAAATAACAAAAACTAACACATTATCATTATATAATCATACACAAACAACAAATATAAAATGACATGTAACATAATCACTAAACTTAAATCTTAACATTCAACTGCATAATAACAACTGTATACACACAACAAATTATTTATGAATAACATAATAAACAAATAACATTATGAATTAGAATAAAACAATAACACAAATCACAGTAAATAAATACATAAAATTTACAAAATACTTTACAAATATATTTGACTAATGTTTGATTATTATTTATAAATGTTTGTTATAGGTACAAATCTTGGAAAAATAAGCTACACATGTTTTGGTCAGCTTGGGGTAATTCCCGTGAGGCTACTCCCGAGGAGTTCAAGTATCGGGAGTACGAGTGGAGGTGACTATGCGCACATTTTAGCGACCCGGACTATATGTATGTAATCGAGCTCTAAATATTGTCGTAATGCTATTGTTATTTAAAGATATGTAACACATATGAAACTTACTTGTGGTAATTTTTCTCCTTGTTAAATGAAAATTACATGTTTCTATGTGTAGGCGAGCAGTTCAACCAACATTGTTAATCGTAAGGGTTTGACGGAGCACCACAACTTAGGTTAGCAGTCGTTAGCAAGAGTTTCGCACGAGGCCACTTTTGATGAAAATGTGGCGAATGCCTTTGTCTACGTGACTCAGAAGGCATATCCTAACTATCCGGATAGACTTGTAAGTTGTAAATGTATCCTAACCATTTTAATACTGCTATCAGTCTTTACCTCTGAACTTTATTAATATTCGGTTATTTGTTCCCACTTAATTAGGAGAGAGTGAGTGAGGAGTCTGAGAGAATGTTGATAGAGATGGCGAGGGAGGAGCATCCGGATTTGGACGAGACTGGTCTCGAGTTAGCATGCCGAGAGATCAATCAGGCCGATCCCGACATTAGGGCAAGGGTGTGGGCTAACATTTACCCTCCTAAAGGGAGTCTTCACCGGACACCGATGATGGGAGCTGAAGGCACCAGATTATTGAAGAATACTACAGGGTTTCAGCGCAATCAAGGGGCGACACTCAAAAGGCCTATTTGGAGGAGCAATTGAGGATCGAGAGGGAGCTCCGAGCTGAGGAGTAAAGGAAGTCTCAAGACGAGTTCCAGAAATTCCAAGAGGAACAAATAAAGGTTCAACAAGAGATGTTAGCTCAGCAGCATGCCATGATGCAGTATATGATGTCATTGAGTCAGACCGTGTGTCAATCGGGAATTTCGGTACCACCACCACCACCTCAATTCTTCAATTCACAAACACCCCCTCTTCTTCACAGCCTCGGGACGACGACATGCAAGACGGTAGTAATCCTTCTTCTATCTTTAAGAATTTGACGGATCTTTGAGGATTTTAGTTGTCATTGTAGTAGTTCTTTTGCTAAATATTTTTTATTTAGACTCGTGTTCGTTAACGTTGGTGTTTATAGTGATTTTGTTGATGTTGCTACATGACATGTTGATATGGTTTGTATTTAAATTATGCTTTTCGTAATTGATTTATGTTGATTGTGATGTATGGTGGTGTATTGTACATTTGGAATAACAGGTTATCTGAACAGGTTTGGTGATTTCGAAATCTGAATTTTTTTTTCCACTGGACTTTAGCCGACGGCATTTGCACAGACCGTCGGCTAAAGTATTTATTTAAAAAAATAAAATAAAACACTTTAGCCCACGACTATGAAACACTCGACTAAAGTATTTATTTTTAAAAAAATAAAAAACACTTTAGCCGACGACTATGTAGCCGTCGGCTAAAACCTATACATTTTAGCCGACGACAACTTTTGCCGTCGGCTAAAACCTATACACTTTAGCCGACGACTATGTATCCGTCGGCTAAAACGGGAACTATTTTAGCCGGCGACCGTTTAACCGTCGGCTAAACTCGAACTTTAGCCGACGACCTTCCCTATTTGTCGTTGGCTAAACTTTAGCCGACCGACCTCGGCCAACCGACTTTTAGTCGACAACTGACCACTTTATCCGACGATTTTCGACTTTAGCCGACGACTTTTTGCTGTCGGCTAAAGTATAAACATTGGTAGTGTATGTTTCATAAGTCTCGAAAGATGGGTTTATTTGGGCCGCACGGCGACCGCCGGTCCATTTTTATTTAATTTGTTTTATATGTGATCATATTTTGAAGGGGCAAGTTATATTATATAATAAATTTTATAAAAGTATCATAAAAATATCAAAATTTTAAAATGATTACAAAAATAATAACTTGAGCGGTTATCTAAATGCAATATATGAGGTACTCAAACTGCTACTTTACTGGGGGCTGAAGTGCTAGATACTGTATAATTATAAGTATTTAATGCATCAATTTTGAAATTATTTTTTTATGTTAGATTTGTATAATTAATTTATAGATATTGTATAAATACGTAAACACCCATTTAATTTTAATGGTAAGTTCTTGTCTATGACCAAGGCTGGAGGTTTGTTAGTGGTCCAAGTGAATCCTAGACTCGCCCGAGAACTGGACCCGGGACCAGTACTCACCGAAAATTCACGAGTCCGGATATGAATACGAAAATCGGGACTAAAACCGATAAAACCGGACCGACAAAAATGGATAAAACCCCGATAATATATAAAGAATAAACATATACCAAACATGGACTTTGGTATATGAAAAGTAAATTCCATGTTAAACGACTTTGGTATATAAAGAAAATTAGGTTAAGAAAAATATTCAATTCACGCAGACACACATGCACAATTTTTTCAATCTCTTTCGGCCTTTCATGTATTACATCTTCATTTTATTTGATCTCTTCGTCTCAATTCAATCAAACGGAACACAAAATTACAACAATGAAACAACAAGTTCTCTCATCATATTCATCTAATTTTCTCGATTTTGCTGAGATTTTGAGTTTCTATTTATTTCAGATTGCATCGAATCTCCACTTCAGACCCGGTTGCAACGATTTTTTGATTTATGTTTTGATTTTGTAACAATTGACGGCGATGATTTCTATTTGAAGTGATAATCTCGACTTTAGTGATGATTTCTATTGTTAATGATAGATATTTATTTTGTTTTTAGATGGAATTTTGAATTAAGTTTAAAATTTTTATGAATTTATGTCATTTATGGAGAAATGATAACTTTTTCTTATTGCTGAAAAATGATTCGGTGTCAGTTTTCAGTTTTCGGGTGTTGGGTTCCGGTTTCTATTTGGGTTCCCATACACGGTAGTTTCTGAATCTGTCCGGGATTTGAAAATTGGCCCGACAGCCTTACCAGTTCGGATTTGGTGGATCCGGTAAGTTACCATACTGGTTTTGGTTGTGTCAAAACCCGGTCCGGTCCGATAACAATAGTATTTATGGCAATCTAATAATTTTCAAAATTTTATTCACGTCTGAATACGAAAACCAATTCCACCATAATTAAATATGGCTTATTTCAAAATCAATTAATCTTGTAATATCCTCACCATTTAAACGAGTCAAATGAAATGTCTATTAAATTTTGAATCAGTATTTACATCACATAAATAATATTTATTTATATTTTAGTAGATATCCATTTGATGAATATTTTACTAAATATAAGTACCGTAATAATTCCAAAAGTCAAAAGTTATAAATTTTAAAATTTTGAAATCTTTTCCGAACGTCCAAGCATTAAATAATTTACTATTTTAAGAATAAAATCGAAGTTTATAGGTATTTCGAAATTTATAACATTTTTAAGAATATCATTACTCTTTGTAAAATAGATACAAATTATCAAACTATAATAAATCTGGAGTTTGAACTCCTACCTCGAATTAATTTTCAGAATTTTTGAACTTCTCAAAATTCCGTGGTGATTTTTCAAAGTCGGTCCATGTGGAAGATACTTTCCAAAAAAATGTCCAACCAAATATCCATTAATATTTTGGTACTGTTTCAGGAGAAAGTAAAAGACTGTAAATAGAGTCAATCAATTGTATTCATAACACTGATAGAGGGGCCTTTATATAGGCATTACAATGAGAGTCCTTCCATACATAGGATTCCTAGATAAGGTAAGACATCTAATAGGATCCTACTACCTCTAGAAGGATCTAGAACCTTCATCTATGTATCTACAATCAGTATTAGGTAAGACACATCACGGGAATAATAATTCCCGAAACACTCCCCCTGTGTCGAGCACTAATACAACAATGGTGCAAAAGATGTTGCCTTCGTAAAAACCTATTCCAAGCCAAAACAAAACCCCATGGGAAAAATAAAGGCTTGATGAGGAAAAGATTGCAACGCATCAACATAACATGTCGTGTATACTCCCCCTGATGTATACATAACGACTCCCCTGATGAGTACCTCAAATCATAGGAGTCAGATGCCAAGTTGCCCTCACAACTATACCAAGAAAAAACCCAGTGGGAAAAATACCTCTTGGTCTAAGTTGAACAGAAGTACAACGCATCATTGTATGGATGTTCTCATAGGTCGTCTCGTTAAAAACCTTACCAAGTGAAAACCCAATGGGAAAAAACAAACCTTGGTTTAAGGACAAAAAGAGCACGACACATCCAAAGTGCATAGTCGCTAAAGACTTATCAAGTTTTCCAAAGTCTTGACCTCCATGCACTAAATCAGTCATGACTTCTTCGATTCAATAGGTATCAACGAAACTGTAAGAACTTATAAAAACTAGACACCCATAGCTTTTCATTCACATACAGTACGTAACCTAGATCGACCTGAGCAGATCACAAAGCTCTATCGAAGTTGACTCAGCAAATTACCGGACATATCCTGTCCTACTTTGCAGCAATAGTCATATGTCACTCAACATGATGGATGTGATCAAATGGTTGGTTTCCTTGGAAAGTAGACACAAACCTTTCCAATGGTACCAATTTCACCATTTTCCAGCAAGTGAGCTGCCCTATAGGTCATATGGGAGATAGACCAACACATTCTTGGGCAGATTCGGGTATCAGTTTTCAAGTGTCCTTTTTATCGAGATAGAGCGAGCTTCAAGCTTCTTGTCAATCGCAGACATTGCGTGAGCGCATCCTAGGCCATCATCACAGTGGCTTTACCGGATTATTACGAATGAGTACATAATACCGTACTTGTCTCTTAATACTGCATCATCACTTAAGTGAGCCAAGTCTTATGATGACTTCGACTAATCATTGGGAATTATATAGGCATTACTTTATCGTCTCTTAGGGAAACCGTCCCTTAGATTGCCTTAAACCGATTGATGAATACGCATCATCAAGTGTCCCCAAGATCCTTTCATTCTTAACTTTGGATTTAGCGGAATCTCTTAGTCTCACAAGAGTACATCACTATAAACCCTTAGTTTTACACGCAAAAGCTCCATATCTCTTCCAAATCAAGTATATACTTAGTATGCGTTCCCGACAATCACTTGTCGACTCGCTCCGTGGTCAGGAGCCACTTGATTTGAGTCATATCCATCACGAGATCCTTTTTATCACTTAACTTAGTTCCCCACTAAGATAAGATTTAACCACAAGCTGCATGTCAGTTTTTGGGAAACTATCTAACTGAAAAGATAGTGGATGCTATAACATCCATTACGATAGCACAACTAAGTTTCGTGTCATCGTAGTCGATTGCAGTGCGTTCATGAGAAACCTCGCGCCATGAGGTGAGTTTAACTCCTTATCTCACTCGCTTTAACAAAGTATACGGATAGATCTTATCTTTGGAGTGTCGGCACCACTTCAACAAAGGGCTTGATACTGAAATCGCATATGTTTTCATTTTAGTCCAAGGCTACTGTTGGGATTCGGTGATTAAAAACGAGTTACGCAGCGGAAATAAACCGGTCAAACCGGATAAAAACCAAACCCCAAAACCGGATCGATCAAGCATCGTATAAACGAATATAAATATACGAAGATAAATTAAGAAATCATACCCTCGTAGACCTTTGATAATATCTTCTTGATTCCGAGTACGAACACGAATCCAATCGAACAAGCTTTTGTAAATTCCCGAGCACCGAAAACACCGTGCCTCTACGTATCACGCGTCGGAAGATGACCGGAAAATATTTCTATCAATTTATACTCTAAGTATACGGCTAGAAATTGATAGAATTAACTTATATATATTTTTATAAATACTCTAAGTATTTTATAAAATTTGTTTTCTCTCAAAATACACTTAGAACTCAAAATGTATAAAGTTAGAAAACTTTTCTCTCACTCCTCTAACTTAACTCACGGCTGATCACATCTTTTATAAATGAGGGAGATGGTGTTTATATTATAAACAAAACACACACCTCATCAATTATTTCAAGAATAAAAAATGAAGTAATAATACATCAAATGTATTATTAAGTCCCCACATTTATAAAAAAAAAATCACCAAGTCAATTGATGAAAGTGGGGTGGCGGCTAAGGGAGGAGAAAAAGAAGTTGGTTCGTTTCGGTCCGTGAAACGGACCCTCGTGTATCTAATCCGATAGATAAACCTTGGTATGTTTCAATATTAATATAATTAATTAATCTAATTAATTAATTATATTAAAAATAAATTCTCTAAGAAATAATATGAATAAATTAATTAACCAGTAATTTATTTAATTCACGAGACCGATTTAATTTATCCAATAAATTGAATTAGGCATCCAATGTCCAATATTAACCAAGAGAGAATAAATTAAATATAATCCGTCGTCAATTCGTGCGCGACTCAGTAGGTTCGTCTTAGTTAGCATTGGGAGGATCCAATGAGTGTTAGCACCACTTAGCCAGTCTCGTGGCCCACACCGTAACCTAACTAAGAACGAATGATAGGATCATTCCAAAACCATTATGTCGTGAATACCGTATACGTATAAACCCTTCAATCATATGTCCCGGTCAAGTATTAGGGTCACGGTAAAGTCAAACCCTCAGAACTTGACTCTATGCTTTCGTTAATGCAAACCGAGATCATCGAGCTCTCGTGTATCAAATATAACTAGCTCTCAATGCTTTGGCCAAAGACTTATGATCTTATTTGCCATTAACCGCATAGGACATTTACCCGCTCACTAACAGGAGAAAAATCCTATCTTGGTATTCAAGAGAGGCGCTACTTGCCCACTAAGTTGCATTTCGAGGTTGACCCCACCAACCGGCGATTGGATCGAACTACTCTAATGACTAACTTAATGTCACAAGCACATCTCCTACTGAAACCTCAAGTCAAAGGTCCACGTATACCTATCACAATCTTTCGATTCAATCATTTACAATCCCTGAGTGATTTCCATGTGACCGAATCGAGTTGAGTCGTGTTCGAGTATACTAATCCCATTAGCATACCTATAACGTGTGCTCCCACTAACTGTTAGTGAAGACAGGCACTCTACATGTCAAAGTACACGTTATACAAGTATTGTCTAAACTTACTGCCCAATTAAGTTTTATCGACTTGCGAACTAGTTAAGCATTCGAGCTCTAAACACTTCTTGTACCTATCTCCTTATCTCCATAAGGAGTAGAATGTTCTCTCTCAAATGCAAGGACTATTATTCTATATACCAAATCACAATGCTAGTTATATACAATAATATAGAAATAATAATTGCCTTAATATAATATTCATAATTACAATACAATTGCTCTCATTCTCTCATCCTCTGAGTGGCATTCGAGGGCATATTCCTAACAGCTACAACGTTGTAGATTTTCAACGAAGTATGGTTCGATTAAACTCACATTCCACGTCCCCATGAACCGGCTTTATTCATAGAGTACTCTTTATGGATTGGCATTCATTGAGGCGTCCCCCAATAATGACTATAATCCAGAATCACATGAGACGGATGAGTTCATTTGATCATATGATCAAGTTTCATGTACCAAACACGCATACATTCTTAGCGAGAGTATTTATCGAACCAAGTGGCATTCCAATACTCTATGATATCCACGGCCTAGTAACACCATCTACCACAATTTGTGGTGTTACCATATCACCATTCATAGGTGACGAACGTCCATGACCGAACACAATCCTTGCAGACGTGTTTGCAGCATGTTTTTAATCTCGTCACTTTAGGGAACTTGGTGAGGCACAGTAGGGACAAACTACGACAATTCCAAGTCGTTCTACTCGAACATGATCGTTCGCATCTCCCCCTAACGACGGGAAGATTGGCTCATCAAAGTGACTTACGAGATCGTCTGCCAAGGTATATTTTAAGCGGACTATGAGTGAAAGCGCATGTCATATTCATCATTTATAACCCGTCATAATGCGTTGTGGTGACGCACTTTGGCACATGAACATGTGGACGATAAAGGTTTTTAGTGTTAACACAATCCAGTTAACAAAATGCATATGGTTACACTCGTAACTAAGCATTTGAATGATGATAGGTATAGGTGAATATGACATGTTGACATATGCTACATAACCGTAGCTACTGGTCTTGAGAATTCAACAAAACCGCCACCATGCACCACCGGGATCGAACATGAAGAAACGATTGAACCGATGATAGGCCGTTGGTTTTATCGAACCTCTAGTGGTTTCTTGAAGAGTTCACTCCCTTCACCAGACCCAAACACCTCAAAATTTCGTGAGCATGTATAAACGGGTGTTTAGGATTCCAAAACCATCAACCTTGTGGTCAAAACCTGATCGAAATGACATCGAACTAGTCGTTAGGACGGTTGGTGGTATGTGAAAACTTCATTTAAGTGGTTCACCTCCTTCCAAGTCTCCAAATGACATCGAAATTTGTGAGAAGGTAGCCTTGAATGTTAGGAAGTAGTTGTTAAAATTTCACTTTAAGACTTGGTCTAAAAGTGGGTGGACCGACCTTTACAATGACTGGTCCGCAAGTTGGACAACCATAACTCAGGTTTCATGAACTTATCAATCATTGTCAAAGGAACAACATAACATATAAATGTTATCACTTGAGTACGACCATTTGTGAACACCATCATAGCATCATAAGCCACCCAGGCTAATACTTATGATCATGTATGTATAAGGACTCGGTGAAAAGGGAGGACTCGGCACCATGCTTATGCGAGTTGCTACATTATCCTCTTTAGCATAGGAGGGTGTCATTTCATATTCGTGCTAAAGAATAGGCTTAAATCAATGAACATGGCGAAGAAGGATCATTGGGGGGGTCTTTGGCGTCACACATGTTTATTAAAACAAGACGCGGATGACATAAATATCATCATCGGTCATGAGCCCTGCTCATGACTCCACCAACGTACTTTGGTGTCTTTGATCCAACTGGTTTCTTTGTTCAAATAAAATGATGTCCATGACAATACCGTAGTATATGGATCATCAAATTGTCCAAATTCCGGACTATTAAAGCCTAAATGTGTCAATGTCCCAATACATCTTCTGGTTACACAAACCGATGCAATCCGGACCATATTGACTCATGAATATTTTTCTTTTCACATATCCAGTACAAGTGATGCATAAGATTTTATTCTCACAAATCACAATGAGATGCTATGAGTGATACATTTTGGCATATTTATCATCGAGTCATAACATGGTTCAATTGTTACGGAACATATTTGACTAGAAAACGCCATTCGGCATTCAACAACTTGAACATTATACCACTCATTGATTGTGATGACCTAGTCATCATAGTCACAATGGATTTATAAACCGAAATCCAAAAATATCGTGTTCCTTGAAAATAGCTTAATACGCACTCAATTTCGCTTGCAAAATTTTACAAATATGAGCATAGCGAATACTCTAATGACATAGAGATTTTATACCAGATACGATCAAAATGATCTATCATATTGAGTGCATAACATGAAAAGGTTATATGCCTAAAGGGCAAAATTACGACACAAGCATGGTGTAACACTACCATGCACACGCTCGATCTTCTTATAAGAGTGCGTGTTTTGGGCTTTCCCAAGGAAACTGTTTTTCAACATTTGAAAGATGATAGTTTAGCGTACAACGCATACCAAAAACTACATCATCTATGGCAAATTCGGCCAAAAAGAGGTTGAAAAACATGTGTCATAAGACCACTTGAAAATTCAAGATGGGAACCAAGTTGGTTGGGACAAAAGTTAGCACAATCGCTGGAATTAAAATTCCGCACAGCTTGACCTTTGTTCACTAAAACAGCGATAACTCCCTTGTTAGGAAGACTATGGACGAACGGTCAGATGTTCTGGAAACTAGACTTCCGTATCTTTCTATCAATATATTGTTCACCACACGGATCATTAAACTCAGATCACAGTGTATGTTTTAATTGGCTGCTTTAGTATTTCCCAATTTTAGTGAGAAAATAACGTTGAGGCCATATCCAATGGCATAAGTGTTGATGCACAAACATGGCAATGACAGCCATAGGTGCGTTTAAACGCAGTAGTGTGTTCGATTTCTTATCTCGTCTAATGATCCTTTCGGTAACTCCAACTTGGTAGACTTGCAGAGAAAGTAGGAATGTCGGTACAGCTAAGGCTGTTTAAAAACCACTTATTCCGTTTGAACTTTCAAAGCATAAATAAATACCAAGGAGGATGCGCCTAGTCATGATCAAAAGTGTAGACAAAATCCACCAAAGTGCATCAAATCAACCAAGAATTTTAATTCTCAATTTGCAAGTATACGTCATAATAGCCATGTTATATGGATGCAACGCGGTGCATCAATATTAAGTATTTTGAACCATGAGACATAATGAATATACCATAACCAACTCGTCTTGACCATCCAATAAGATCGACTACACATAGTCAAATGTATAAGGCACATGCCTTTACAAATACTCGGAAAAGTATTCGGACCTATAGTCATACGAACTATAATCGAGGTCAACGAATTCATGTATTTACCGCAATATGCCATTGCTTTACATGTTAAAATTCATGAGAATTACTCGTACATTATTTCATATATCTTATTGCAAGGAGACGGTGCATGACTACACCCACATGCAATATTTTATTTTAATAGGATGAAAGATGGAGTTTTCCAAGTATGGGATTGGGTCAAGACCAACGTGGTGGTCGCTCAATTCATCGTGACAAATCCGTCACAAATCGATTTTAACCACGACATATCCGTCGCAATCGATTTTTGTCCCATTTGTACATCACAATTCTGTGACTAATCATGAACAAGTCATAACTTTACCGTTACCGACAATATTCATTTTATTCAATTGTTGGTTTAAAATCGACAAAACGGAGACATCAAATCGCACCCAAAACGTGGTGTATGCAACAACCACAAATATCGACTTTCAACAATTATCCGTGGCTCCCCCAGGTGTTGGGTATGGGATCGGATATTTGCGCCGTTTTGCGGAAGCTTAAATAAAATTGCGGAAAATAAATGACGCAAGAATTTATAGAGGTTCGGCTATAAATGAGCCTACGTCCTCTCTTTATCTTTTTCAATAGGTTAAAGATAGCAACCTCTATGCCTCTCTTCTATCGGTCGAGGTATAACCGTTTACAATCACGTCTTCTATTGGTCCGTGATAAACCTCTCGTACTTGTCTTTGTGTTGGTCCAAGTTAAACCGTTTTCCTTTTCTATCGGACAAGGAATCAACCGCTCTAGCTTTCTATGGGTACTAGATAAACCTCACTTAGATATCGATTGTGATTCTAATAATGCCGGATCCTTGATCCTAATAACATCGAATCCAATCGTATCTTTTCTTTTACCACTCGTGTATGTTTTCGTGAATTCTCACTCAAACATTTACAATTAAGCTCAATATCAACAACAAGAATGTGTATAATAATATCACAAGTATAGACTATTTGCTCAAGGTTGTTGTACTCAAACAATACCATAGGGATGGTATTTATAGGCTCCATCATCAAACTAGTCGTTAGCTGCTGCACACTGCATTACGTACGCTATCTCATTCATATTACGTACGTAAGCTTCATTACGTACGTTAACTTCCCCAGGTTACGTACGTTAGCCCAGTCCAGTTTCAATCCAGTGAGTTTCGTTTCTTTGGTTACGTACGTTAGCATTGACGTCGTTACGTACGTTAACATTACGTCACTGATGATGTCATATATCCGTTGCATGCTTTTCGACTTTGACTCCTCCAACGCTCACTTGTTTGAACTCCTTTACGTCGTTATACAACCTCCATTACGTACGTTAGATTGCCCATATTACGTACGTTAACATACCCTTGTTACGTACGTTAGCTTTATTTTTCTCCAGCATTTTGCACTTCGTTTTCCTTCGATGCTTGCTTCGTCTCTTCGTTGTTTTGTTTTCTTTGTCAACATTAATCATCAAAACACTCTTAATATATGTATGGAACAAAATGTTCCAACAATCTCCCCCTTTTTGATGATTACAAAACAACAATACGCCAATGGGATTCACCTGTAAAAATACAAATATATGTATATCTTTACAGACCAAAGTTTTCGACTTTGTCCGTTTCGTTAGAATCTTCTCCCATTTCTTTTTCGACTCCTTCTTTTCTTTTCTCCTTTTATTAATTTTTCATCGTCTTTTCGACGTCTCCTCATTTTTCTTTTTCTGTCATTTTTTCGACTTCTCCTTTTCATTTTTCAACTCCTTCGTTTCTCCCCTTTTAGGGTAAATCCCATTTTTCTTATTTTCCTCCTTTCTCTCCCCCTTTTTGTTTTCATCAAAAAGTAAAAAAAATAGCAATTGAATTTAATGATACCAAAATGTAGAATATACACGATATCAATTTATGATAAATAAATGCATAAAGGGTAAAAACTCCCCCTGAAAATATTATCTCCCCTAAAAAAAATACTCCCCCTGAGTACAATACAAAAATCAATTTTTGGGGATCCAACCTATAGTTGGTTTTTGTTTAGAAACATAGACGATATTTGAAACGATTGTTCCTTTAGGAACCCAAATTCTCTTAATTTTTATCGTCCGCTTCGGGCTTTTGCAACTTCAGATATGATGCCCGATTTTTAAACACTTTTCGCAATGGGGTATTTTAAAATTAACGGATTCGTTTTTCGAACGTGGTTTGAATCCTAACCCCTCTTTATTTAGAGTATATTTTTGAACACATAACATTTGTTCAAATTTATCGTTGCCGCACGAAAATTTCTTTGTCAAAATTTTTAGTTCATCTTGAACTTTTAAAAGATCATTCTTCAAAATGTTCTCATTTTCAATGCACTTTGAATGATCGATTTCAACAAATTTTCCCTTTTCGATAATTTTGGAATTTCAATTTCCAAGGATTTAATTTTAGACTTAAGGGATTTGATTTCCGATAATGCATTTTGAAAATCCGTATGAAGTAATTCAAATGCATCAAAAAGTTAGTCACGGGAGGATGTACTTACTTGGCTTTCGACGTTGCTGTCGTCGAACGAAATCCGGGCCATGAGGGCGAGATTATTTTGATTGATGAAATCATCGTCTTCGTCTTCATCGCTCCATGTTGCTACGAGAACCTCCTTCTTGGGTTTGACACGGCAATTTTTAGCAAAGTGGCCTGGTTTACCACATAATCGACAAGAGTTGTCGAATTTCTTAGATTCGCCCGAGATGTCTTTCTTTCTCCGGTTTAATAAGGTTTGAAACTTATTAATGTTTTTGGCATAATATGCCGCTTCTTCATCGCTTTCCTCCACCGGGATTTCTTCTTTCTTCCTCGATATTTTAGCCTTCATGGCTAATGATCGTTCCTTCGGCTTTGGCTTGACACTTCGTGATTTTAATACAATCTCATAATTAATTAGCGAACCAACGAGGGCGCTAAAATCAAGTGTGTTGAGATCTTTAGATTCCATAATCGCGGTCACGGTGCCGTGCCATTCGCTAGGTAGTGATCGTAAAATTTTCTTAACTTTTTCACTACTAGATAATGGTTTTCCGAATGACGCAAGTCCATTTGTGATGACCGAGAATCGGTCGAGCATATTGGTGATGGACTCGTCACCTTTCATCATGAATAACTCGTAGTCATGGAGAAGCATATTGATTTTCGTCTCCTTGACTTGAGTCGTCCCTTCGTGTGTGATTTCTAGAATTTTCCATATTTCTTTCGCACTCTCACACGATGAGATTCGATTGACCTCTTCCGGATTTAAGGCACAAAATAAAAGTTGGGTGGCCTTACAATTTAGGTGGTCATTTTTCCAATCGGCATCGTCGTATTCTTCGAAAGATTTGAGCGTACTGGCCGGATTTGATTGGAACTTTCGCCAAGGCAAATAATCTTCCAAATCTCGATGTCGTATGCTCGGATGAATATCGACATCTTCTTCTTCCACGTCAAATAATTTGAGCCATCAAAGAATGGTGGTCGGTTGAGAGCAAGGCCTTCGACGGGAGCCATTTGAAACGCCATTTGATCTTTTCTCCTCGGATGTTAAGCCGCGTATTGGAGTACCGCTCCGATACCAATTGTTGGGTACGGGATCGGATATTTGCGCCGTTTTGCGGAAGCTTAAATAAAATTGCGGAAAATAAATGACGCAAGGATTTATAGAGGTTCGGCTTTAAACGAGCCTACGTCCTCTCTTTATCTTTTTCAATAGCTTAAAGATAGCAACCTCTATGCCTCTCTTCTATCGGTCGAGGTATAACCGTTTACAATCACGTCTTCTATTGGTCCGTGATAAACCTCTCGTACTTGTCTTTGTGTTGGTCCAAGTTAAACCGTTTTCCTTTTCTATCGGACAAGGAATCAACCGCTCTAGCTTTCTATGGGTACTAGATAAACCTCACTTAGATATCGATTGTGATTCTAATAATGCCGGACCCTTGATCCTAATAACACCGAATCCAATCGTATCTTTTCTTTTACCACTCGTGTATGTTTTCGTGAATTCTCACTCAAACACTTACAATTAAGCTCAATATCAACAACAAGAATGTGTATAATAATATCACAAGTATAGACTATTTGCTCAAGGTTGTTGTACTCAAACAATACCATAGGGATGGTATTTATAGGCTCCATCATCAAACTAGCCGTTAGCTGCTGCACACTGCATTACGTACGCTATCTCATTCATATTACGTACGTAAGCTTCATTACGTACATTAACTTCCCCAGGTTACGTACGTTAGCCCAGTCCAGTTTCAATCCAGTGAGTTTCGTTTCTTTGGTTACGTACGTTAGCATTGACGTCGTTACGTACGTTAACATTACGTCACTGATGATGTCATATATCCGTTGCATGCTTTTCTGACTTTGACTTCTCCAACGTTCACTTGTTTGAACTCCTTTACGTACGTTATACAACCTCCATTACGTACGTTAGATTGCCCATATTACGTACGTTAACATACCCTTGTTACGTACGTTAGCTTTATTTTTCTCCAGCATTTTGCACTTCGTTTTCCTTCGATGCTTGCTTTGTCTCTTCGTTGTTTTGTTTTGTTTGTCAACATTAATCATCAAAACACTCTTAATATATGTATGGAACAAAATGTTCCAACACCAGGACCGTCACACAGTTTACTTCGACATCCGAGAGTGATACCATCTCTCATTGTCTCATCCACCGCAAAGTAGCGTGGGAGATAAAGAACCCAAATACCCAATTCCCCAAAAAAATTTTCCCAAAAGAGAGGAATTGAACGAGAACTTTAATAAAGTCTTACGGGTACTTGGTTCCATATATGCTTTGATCCTTGAATGGGAGATTCTCCATATGAGCAACATATTTCCGTGGGTACTCCGTTCTATATTTACTTTGATCCTTGAACGGGATAAATATGGCTTTTTCTCCATAGCGTGCACATCATCATGAGCGACGTATTTTCCTATATGCCACGTAAAGCATAAACATAGTTAGATTCATAAACATACAAGTTGATGGTAAATGAATCATGAATTAGGAAAATAGAGAGTTGAGAAACGCCCGAAAAGGGCTACTGGGCTCGATAATCGGCCGAAAAAGGACTCGAGCGCGGCGATGTAGCAGCTCGGTATTGGATGAGGTCGGATCTCCAAATTTCCTCGTAAAAATCTGCTTCTGTTCGGCGGCAGATTCAGTAATCAATATTACTCAGAATCTGATCTCACCGTTGACTATACGGATATTTGTGTTGGGAAGTTGCTGTCAAAATTTCACACCGATCCGACGGTTAACGAATCGGGAAACATATTTTTAGTACGACTGCGCTGTGCAGAAAATTTATGCGCGGAAATTTTCTCTTTTTTTTTTTTTGTGTGTAAAGATATGCTTCTGTTCGCATACAGTTTTGTCGATAATACTGTTCCGAATCAGATCTCCACCGTTGGACATGTAGTTCTTACTTCGTTAGTCGGTCTAAAAAAAAATTGAAAGCTGTCAAGTCGGACAAGAATCGGGTCGTGTCGACTGGTCGGGTCGAGACTTGGTCGATGGGCGACAAGAACTGCCGGGTCACAAACCGAGGCGCCGCGGGTCGGGCTGGGCTGCCAGGCGTGGGCTGGATTTTAGTTGCAGCGGACGGATTGGATCCGATTTGTGCAGACCAGCTGGGAAGACGACCGGCGGCGACGGAGCGTGTCTGGTGTGCTGGAAAGACGACCGGCGGCGACGAGTAGCGCAGTGGTGTAGGGCTGCAGATCTGCTCTGTGCGGGGTGTTGGCCGAGGACGACGTCGGCCTGGTATTGCAGCAACAATGGTGTCTCCGATTTGCAGAAGATGAACTCAGTTGAGGGCTGGGAAGCGGCGGTCGATTGAAGAAGGTGAAGGCAACAGGTTACAGACCTGGGGTTGCGTTTGGGGGGATTTGCAGCTTCTTGCTCTGGCGGCGGCGGCCGGAGGTTAGGGTTTCGGCCGAAAAATTCATTTTTTTTTTCGGAATTTTCTGAGTTTCGGGCATTTTTTTTCTTGCTCAGTTGGAGGCTACGTGCTGATAACGTGTTTCAGGAGAAAGTAAAAGACTGTAAATAGAGTCAATCAATTGTATTCATAACACTGATAGAGGGGCCTTTATATATGCATTACAATGAGAGCCCTTCCATACATAGGATTCCTAGTTAAGGTAAGACATCTAATAGGATCCTACTACCTCTAGAAGGATCTAGAACAGGATCTAGAACCTTCATCTATGTATCTACAATCAGTATTAGGTAAGACACATCACGGGAATAATAATTCCCGGAACAGGTACCTCTTTATTATTTAAAACGATCCAAGACTAAAATTGCATCTCATATAGATCCAGTAAATTTACAAGTCCTAAATTTTATACAGATATATTTCTATAACTTTTATATCCAAATTTCTTCGGCCAAAATACCAAAGCATAATGTAATTATTTAGAAAATATTCTCTTATTACAACCCACAGTTGGCTTGTAATATTATTAGTTCTTTATTTAATTACAGGTAGTAAAATACTTATATATTTTACACCAACCTATAGGCATGTTTTCTCGAAGGGCCAAAACCGGCACACCTCCAACGGTCGGCCCATTATTTTTTTTATATGGTCGGTTTGTTTTCGATGAACGAGTAGAAGATATTTTAAAAAAATACAATTTACGAATAAAATAGAAAACTCACATAATTCATGATGCAAATTGACATTTAACCTTACAAATAAGCAAATCAAATGCAAGTTTAACAATATCTAGTTAATTAGTTTGTTACCAAACTTTTAATGTGCTTGTGAGCAGATTTTTAGCCGTCAAAAAATTTGTTTAATTTAAACTAATAGCTCTGTTGGTAGTCGATCTACCTTGGCATCCATTTAAGCGCTCCAGGCAGCCGACCAGCCGAGCAGATCCTGGAGCTGGACCGGTCATAGACCCGATTGTCTCTCGGACTCACAAAAAATCGGACCGGGCAGAGACATTAGAGCCGACCCGGAATCCGGACCAGAAGGACCGAGCAGACCCTATATGAATACGCTCCGAACCATAATTATGAATAAGACCGACCATAATAGCAGGAAGCTCGAGGTCCGACCCCGTTGTCGGTCGCAACAGATAAGTATCGCCAAAAGCCCGAAGAACAGGCAGACAGGACAATAAAAGAGGGCTGTCATGTCCCTTCCCAAAGCAAACTTAAGAAGGTGACACATGTCGAAGAAGTCACCACACTGTGACAAATGTCATCAGCATATTCACCTGAATCTTCCTGCTGTCATCTCACGAATGGCTGACATTGCCTATATATATGCTAGGAGAATGTACAATAAAGGGACTTTTGGAAAAGAGAGGAAAAAAGGATATAGAGAGAAAAAAAGAGAGAAAAGAGAAAAGGATAAGACTTGTAATTGACAAGCACCAGCAAAACGGACGGGCCAAAATGTTTTCGGCCCGGCTCTACTCTATCAAAAAGGTCATTAATAAAATTTAGTGATCAAACACCTTCCTTTTTGTTATTTTATTTTCTACGTGGTTTCGATCCATTCGTCCAGATCAGCACACGTGACGTTGACCAAATCAGACGTCAATAGATTGGCGCTAGAAGGAGGGAAACCTTCGGGAGCTTGAGCGAGTCGCTCAAGCTATGACTACAAATTCTAAATATAATCAGCCCGCCACAGAGAAGGGAAATCCGTTCCAGTTGGCGGGGCACTTTGGCATACCTTGCGTTCATCTGGGAGTAACCACCCCCACCAAAGAGTGGTGAGATAAAAGCATAGGAATCATCGTAACCACGAGTCGAAAGCATAGGAATCATCGTAAGTAGGAGTTGAAAGCACAGGAGCCATCGTGACCATGAGTTCCTGCTCAACTCGGCTGACCTTTTAAAGGTCATAACTCGAAGGATATCGAGCGCAGCTCAAAGCTCTAGAAAATTTCTCAAAGAGTCCTCGTATCCTTCAAATTAAAGTTGCAATCAACATACACCATAATATCTGAAAACTCCTTCGAAATTCCCGACAGATCCTCGCAAAGATCCTGGTAACCCGGAAAGAATAATCTGTTGGGAGGCAGGCGAGAGAACTCAAACCATTATTGGACAAAGCTTAGGCTAAGATCAGGTGGAATCATTGGAGCCCAAGGAGTTTTTCGCATAAACGCCCAAACAGCGGTGCCAACGGTGAAATACGGAATTCGATATGACGAAGGGAGGGCAGAAAATGGAACATGTTGGTAAAACTGAAATAAGCAAAGGAATAATCTCTATAAGGAAAGAGGGGCCCGGCCGACCGAGTTACCAACAATCCTGCAACTGCCGACCCAAGGAGAATCTCGCTGCAATCTGCACCGCCTTCGCTTGATCGGAAAACGCGGTCTGACATCCGGCCTGTCTGACGCCGAGCTCGGATGCGCCCCGGTAGAGCTGGTCTATGTACTCATACTAGCCCCCTGAACACAAGCGCAGGGATGGCCCTCGCCGGCCCCGGCCAGCGTTTGTTCTGCCCGACCGTTCGCTGAAATTTTCTAGCCGCCAACTATAAAGCGGAACAGGAGGCCCTCCGGGCCGATCTGGAAGTAGCCATCTCCCTTGATTTTTGCTAAACCTCACTATCTTTGGAGTGATTCTCGGGTAGGGGCTGATACGAACCCAGGAAGCCCGGATTGGTCAAATCCCTAGGCCCGGCTCGGGCCCCCCATCTAGAAGATAAAGTTGAGGTAACGGTACGCAGTCGTCGCGATTGGTTATTTTACCAAAACGGGTCGGGGCCAAACCACTAGTACAGACAACTGAACAAAAAATAAACCATCTTGTATGAAAGTTACTCAGGACCCCTTAGTCCATCATATCCGATATAACCACGACAAGGAAGAATCTCCGGTGTTCGGCGACGACCTCCATATACGGAGCGACTTATCCATGTCATACGATTCACAATCCAACGGACAAGTCGAGGTGATCAATACAATTATAAAACGGTACATCAAGACCCGCCTCGACCAACGCAAAGGGTCACGAAGAACTCCCTGAAGACTTGGCAATGCATCAGTCCGCCACTTGATGTAACCTCCGGCACTAAGACGACGACCCTGATCGAGATTGGGACACGCCCACAGGAAAATTCATTTCGAAGAACAAGGTCAATGTGACCCTAAGAACCTGGACCTCGTCGCCCAAAAACAAAACCAAGTAGAAAGGCGGAACATCTTCTACAAAGCGCCCGAGGTTCATCATCAAAGCTTCCAGGTCGAAGACCTCATTATTAAACGAGCGTTGGGGCCCGACCCGGGACCTCCTGAATCCAAGTAACAAGGGCCGTACGAAAGTAACAAAGCCCATCAGAACGGAGTTTGCTAGCTAGAATATATGAATGGCCAAGGATTAATTCATTCGTTGAATGCCATGTCCTTATGAAGGTATAATCAATAAAATTCAACTCTATTTCATCGCTAAATCAAATGCACTATAAGACCGAGTTCGCCTCGGCACCTCGAATGACCGGCTCCTCCGGCACTATAAGACCGAGTTCGCCTCGGCACCTCGAATGACCGGCTCCTCCGGCACTATAAGACCGAGTTCGTCTCGGCACCTCGAATGACCGGCTCCTCCGGCACTATAAGACCGAGTTCGCCTCGGCACCTCGAATGACCGGCTCCTCCGGCACTATAAAGACCGAGTTCGCCTCGGCACCTCGAATGACCGGCTCCTCCGGCACTATAAGACCGAGTTCGCCTCGGCAACTCGAATGACCGGCTCCTCCGGCACTATAAGACCGAGTTCGCCTCGGCATCTCATAAGACCGGCCCATCCGGCACTAAAAGTCCGAGCTCGCCTCGGCACCTCATAAGACCGGCCCATCCGGCACTAAAAGTCCGAACTTGCCTCGGCATCTCATAAGACTGGCCCATCCGGCACTAAAAGTCCGAGCTCGCCTCGGCATCTCATAAGACCGGCCCATCCGGCACTAAAAGTCCGAGCTCGCCTCGGCACCTCATAAGACCGGCCCATCCGGCACTACAAGTCCGAGTTCGCCTCGGCACCTCATAAGACCGGCCCATCCGGCACTATAAGACCGAGCTCGCCTCGGCACCTCATAAGACCGGCCCATCCGGCACTACAAGTCCGAGTTCGCCTCGGCACCTCATAAGACCGGTCCATCCGGCACTAAAAGTCCGAGCTCGCCTCGGCACCTCATAAGACCGGCCCGTCCGGCACTACAAGTCCGAGTTCGCCTCGGCACCTCACAAGACCAGCCCGTCCGGCACAATCAACAAAGGGTGAACAGAAAAGACAGCGGCCAGACCAACCGGGCCCAAACACAGAAAAAAGCAACAAAGGCCATAAAAAGATTTCATTCATTCAAAATAAGCCGCTCCATATCAGAATACAAAAGAAATCAAGGAAAAACGGCACGCAGGCCATACATGGAATAAAACAAAAATCTACTCGGCCTTGTCCTCCTGACCAGCCGCCTGAGAAGACTGTCCTTCACCTTCGCCAGACGGAATCACCACCGGATCTTCGACAACTTCGGCGACCTTCGGCTCATCATCTCCGAGAGTTTCAACCTTCAGGTCGGCCGCCTGAGACTTTACATAGGCCTGGACCTCCTCAACGGTCTTCCCTTCCTTCATGAGATCCAATATCTCATAACAAGTGGAGACATAGTTAAGGTTGATAAACTCCTCGTACTCGGGTGTCTTCTGGAAAGCAGCCGCCCCGTCGGCAAGGCCCCTGGCATAACCCACAGCTTCACAAGTCTGGACCCGCTCGGTCAATTGCTCAAGCTGGGCCTTAGTACTATGCAAATAGGCCTCGTGCTCGGCCTTGCTGTCCAGGCACCGTTTTTGCGCCTTCTCGGCCGCCGTGGCCATCTCGTCGGCCTTCCCTTTCCAGATATTGGCCTCAAAGGCCCGGCTCTCCAGAAGCTCCATCTCACCCTTCAGAGAGGTCATCTCCTCCTCCAGAGACTTAATAAGCGAAGGGCAGAGGTGGTGCTCCTCCTGTAGGGCCTTGAGATCGGCCTCTGCCTTTTTGTGTTTCTCAACCAAGGCCATCAGCTCCCCAGCGGCCTTCACACAGGTGCACAACGCCCGGCCCAAAATAGCATTTCCAAATTGGATCTGCTCATCCGGACCCATGTCGTTGGTCACCATCTCCATTTTCGGCGTCCAACCCAGAATGGGGACATGGCTAGACTCAACCACCGCTGGAGGGACCCGGTCGAGCATCTCGGCGGTTGGGGTGGCTGCCCGAATGTAGTCAAGGAACCAGCGCGGTCGCCGCCCCTTCATCTGGGCACAAGGTTCTTCCCGATCCTTATTCACCGGGAGATAGTGGCCCTCCAAAGCAATCGCGGGCTCCTTACCCTTCGCACGGCCCGTCCGTACAGGGCTCGGGGCGGGCACAGCAATCACAGGAATGGGGAAACCCTCGGCCCTGGTCACGGTATCCTCAGGCCCGGCCTCTACTCTCTTCCGCTTGCCTGCGCGCTCCCTACGCTCGGCGGCCTTGGCAGCTAATGGATTCAAATTAAATACTCGCAAGTGTACGAATCGCTCTTGTAGTAAGCGGCAAGTAACTCCGAGGTCGATCTCTCGAGGAATTGGAAACGGTTTAAAATTCGATAATGTTCGGCAAATAGTCGAATGAACAAAAGTAAATTAAATTAAAATACATCATTGGTTGATTATGATTACAATTACTAATGCACAAAATTTAAATTGAACTAAGTGATAACAACACCAATTTGATAGTCGGATAAATGAGAGATAACAATAATGAGATTAATATGGGAATTTAGAGTCACCGACACACACGTAATCAATTATTAGTTCTGATACTCAAATAAATAAGGTTAGGAATTATCGATTGCTCACGATTAAAAGAAATCCGTTTGATGGCGGAAATTCTAAAAATCACGATTGTTCTCAACGAAAATTAAGGGATACTCTTTTGATGGGGATGAAACCTTAGCTAATAATCAATTAACCGACTACTTTTGATGAGGTAAATCGTTAAAAGATCGCGCGAAAAAGCTCGAGAACATTCACAATCGTTTCTTTCGGGTCGTTTGATGGCGAACACCGATAAAAACCCTCGATTCAAATAATAATAACAACAATGAAAAAGGTTTGATGATCTAATTCAAAAGTTCTTAAACGAAGAACGAACAAGAGGAACAATCCCAAACATTTATCCGGAAAATCAAAAGGAACTAACAATCAAAAACATGTGTGTGGCTATATCTAAAAACCCATATGAAGTGTTTAGCCACACATGATTAATTCAACAACAATAATGGAAATTGAAGAACAAAACATGGTAAAAACTTCCCTTGTAAATGCCGAAATCGAATTCCCGATGAAGGTTTGATGATCTTCTTACAAGAACTCACAACAAATTTATACAAGGAATTATTATATCTCACAAAAGTATTTTTCTCACTCCAAGAACATACAAGGAAGATGATGAAAATCTCTCTCTTTCCCACTCTTTTGGTGTTTTTCCTCCCTAATCTTGTGTTTTTCCACAAAATATCTTCTTCACAAGACAAGTACACCTCTCAAGGGGTCACTACACTTTGTTTTATATCCAAAGAAATCAAGACAAAGGCTTAAAGTTGTGCAAAAATGTCAAGGAAAGTGACATGAACCGAAAAGTGGCACGGCCCGTGTCCTGGGACACGGGCGTGTCGCATCAAGCTGAATAACGAAAGGTAGTTCTGTCGGGGCTCGGCCGTGTCCCGTGACACGGCCGTGCAGCACTATGCGGGAAAGGCAAAATGGCCGATAGTGACTCGGCCGTGTCCCAAAAGGCACGGCCGTGTCGTACCCTTCTGAAAATAGCAGTTCGCGCTGGAATGAGACCCGGCCGTGTCCCATGGCACGGCCGAGTTACCTGATGCAGCCGAGCGCCTGTCGCAGCCTAGTTGAGTCGCCTGGTGCAGCCTAGTCCGGTTGCCTGGTGCAGCCAAGTCCGGTTTTTGGTCTTCTTCGGCATGATCCTTCGTTCTTGTATCAATTCACCTCGGATTTTAGCATATGATATACCGTTTCGAAGCTAATTTCATGAGGAATTTATATCAAAGGAGAATACATCTCAATTCGGAGTGGAGATTTTGGTGTTTAGGAGATTCGACCGATACTGCTTAAATCTTTCGTCGTTTTAGGCCCCGTTTTAGCTTTTGATTGTCATAAACTCCAATATTAGCTATGAAAGCGCATATTTCACCACAATATTCGTCCGGATACCTACAAAACAAAAACACAACATACCACGCGTAAAAAGGGCAAAAACACTCGAAAACAAATGAAAGTGCGAGTCGATAGAACAGAATGAGACAATCAAAAATCGACTCATCAAATCCCCCCAAACCTAAACTTTGCTTGCCCTCAAGCAAAAAGAAATAAAACACACGACAAATAAACGAGAAGGATTGAATAATCAAGTTAATCATCGGGTATACATACAATCAACCGGGAATGTAAAAGTATCGTAAAGTCTCGTAATTCATCATGGAAGCATAAACTCACAAATGAGTGGAAAGCAATGGCACTTGATCGAACATGCAAGAAAACAAGTCTTAATAGTCCCTCACTGAATTATATCGATTCACTCATCTCTCAAGTGTTTAGATAGGTCAATACGCTCAACTCGATTCAAATGGAAAGTTCTACTATATGCTTGCACTTCTTCTCTTCATCAAACACATCAATATTCACAAAACATGAGTCATAGGGTCTTACTTTTGGTTGTAACAGTGTGGCTCGGGTTGGGAAAATTTGGCTAGTAGTTACAAGTTCGGTCAAGTAGAGCATATACGATCCTCATATATATGAAATAAAAACTCAAAGCAAGATCGATCATTCTACTTCAATTCTCCCGTATATATATCTCCCTCTTTTTTTCTAGGCCTTTTTAAGTGTAATTCTTATGATATTGGCCTATTTCTCACAACCCAACGACTTCCCTTTTGTTTTTCTTAGGATCACTCCTCTCCTCCCCTATTTTTTCTATCCCACTATTATTATTAGGATCACCCCTTTTTTTTTTGTGGGGCTTATTATTTTCAGGGGAACGGGAGAGAAGATTTTTGCCTCTATACACCACAAACTTTGCACACCTTCGTTTTTCAAATATACCCTCTCATGCTCTTACGTGGACCAATACTTGGGTAAGTTATGGCTTTTGGATATGGAGCAATAAGATGCGGGTTTTTCGAACAAAATTACGGCTAAAGGCTCAACGAGGCTAGCAAAGGATATTGATATGAATTGGTGGATATTTTTAGATAAGTAGGTTCAAGACAAAAAATGGGCAGCCCTAATCATTCCTCGTGTATGTAAATATCAACACGTCATCCGACAGAATCATGCAAGTTCTAAAGAATACAATCCATAAGAAGAGAAATCACTCATGAAAGAATTTCACCGCTAAAAGTGAACAGTTCAATTAGGCACAAGGACTCACGGCTTTTGGACTACCATACTCATTCCTTACACGTCAAATCAAGTAACCAAAAACTATACATTCACACGCAAGGTCAAGCAATCAATTAGATTTATTAGACTCTACGAGCCAAATACAAACACGATTAATCATCCATATACCCAACAGTTAACAAGGTTATTGCAATCCAACTACAACATCACGCAAGAAAAAAAAATAAAGAAAGGAAACAAACATCACGCAAACAAATAAAAATTGAAGAAGTTGCACCCCCCAAACCTAAACCTTTGCTTGTCCCCAAGCAGAAAGATTGAGTCAGGAAAAATGCGAAAATGCAAATTAAAAAGAAAGAAAATAAAACTACCGGATTAAGAAGTGTGGTTTTTTTTTTTTATCGCGGGGCACCATCCTTTGTGCTCGGGTCTCAACTTTAATAAGCTAGGCTTCTTCCTCCCATAAATACCTCCTTTATTAGATTACTTACACACGCCATAGACAAAAACAAAATTAATTCAATAATAATAATAAAAGCGATAAAATTTAAAACTCCCTTGGGTTGCCTCCCAAGCAGCGCTTTTTTATAGTCTTTAGCTCGACTTCTTCGGATTCTTCTATCCGGGATTAAATGGAAATGTGCTAGGTCCATCCATATAGCTCGTCATTTTTCACTCGTTTTCCTTTGTCAGGATATGGATAGTGGTTTCATGGATTTCCATTGTGAGCGCTTTTGTCACCATTTCAATTTTCATTATCATCGTCACCATGAAATGTCTTCCTTGAAGAATAAGTGACGTGATTTTAGTTGGTGATGTTTCTTCTATGTTTGGTATCACGAAATCCATCGGGACCATTACCTCCCCCAAACCTAGTGGCGAGTATATTGGTTTTTGTGTTAAATTAATACTCGCTCCTAAGTTCACAGTGGGGACTTCTTTCTCCACGAAAAGAACTTCCATGTCAATGCTTTCTAGGTCCTCCTTTCGATGCATTGATTTGACTGGTTCGCTCTTATTCTCTTCAATTGGCTTCTCGATTGGATCTTTATATTTGTCCCAAGGAATTCGAGTCTCGCAAGATTGGGTAGCAGTTACTCGGATTTCTTCATCGTTCGACTCATCCTCTTCAATCACCATAGATTTCTCCGATTGACTCGGCAATTCTTCTTTCTCACCGCCCCTATCTTTCGCTTCGGAAATTATCTCTTTATTTATCACTTTACCACTTCAGATGGTGGTAATAGCTTGAACTTGCTCGGGTTGACTTGGTAGTTTACCCGTTTCTTGTTTGCATGCCTCGGTAGCAAGTTGCCCAATTTGAATCTCCATTTTCTTCATCGAAACTTCTAAAGATTCAAACCTTTTATTGTTCTCCACTCGGTTTCCCTTGCCCTCCTTAATGAATGCCGCAATACTCTCCTCAAGAGAGTTCCTTTGTTGTGGAGGTGGTTCACTTTGTGTTGTTTGTTGGGCTCGGTTTCCTCCGTTGTATTGAGCTTGGGCATTTGCGTCGTATGCCATCGGGTTGTTGTTTCTCCATGAGAAATTCGAATGGTTTCTTAGCCCATGATGATAAGTATTTGGGAGAGGTGCATTTCTTGCGTTTCCGTCATAATTATTTCTCCTCTTCTCCCACTCGGGCCTTCCCGTGCTTTGTCCCATAGCCCAATTAACTTGTTCGGTTTGTTCTCCCGGAAAAATATAAGGGCAAGAATTAGCATGATGTCCGGGTCCCCAACAAATTTCGCAAACTCGTGAGCTCGAAGATTTATTTTGAATCTTGAGTTGTCTTAGTTCCTTCATTAACTCATCGATTTTAGATTGCATCTCGTCCTTCTCGCTTACTTGGTTCACAACTCCTCTACGAACACGCACATTATTTGTTGAGAATTAGCCACCAATAATTCAAATATGTCATAAGCTTGTCTCTCCGTTAACCCCCAAAACGAACCACCGGCGGCGTTATCCACCGCTCCTTGGCAATATTGAGTCAATCCGTCATAGAAGAATTGATTGAGTAGTTGAAGCGGATAGTGATGGTGTGGGCATTGAATGAGGAGCATCTTGAATCGGTCCCATGCTTCATGAAATGCCTCTCCGTCTTGTTGTCCGAATGTTGAGATTTGGGCTCTCAATTGTGTAGTCTTCGAATGAGAGAAGTACTTGGTAATGAATTTGTCGTAAACTTCATCCCACGTTTTCAGTGAGCCCGGCGCCAAAGTCATCAACCATTGTTTCGCCCCATCCTTGAGTGTATAAGGGAAGCACTTCATTCTTAGTTGATCCTCGCTCAACCCGTTCAATGGGAAGTTATCAATCGCAACATAGAAATCTCGGATGAATGATAACGGATCCTCTCGTGCTAATCCGTGAAATGAGGGCAATTGCTCGATGTGAAATCCGCTTATGTGGTAGTTCCTTGCAGCCGGTGCTAATTGGATGCATGAAATGGCGGTGTTCACCACGGGTTTTGCATAGTCCCGCATTAGATGTTCGACCGGAGGTTGTTGCGGCATGTTATAGTTCGCCTCCATCCCATATTGAGGTCCGAGATAATAATTCGCTCCATATTGCATTCCGACGGGTGGTAGTCTCGGATAAAAGTACCTCCCTTGTTGAGCTTCCGGTATCCCTTGATTGCGCCCAACATTATCATATCTCAGAAACCTTGGTTGACGAATTTCTTCCTCATCAAGCAATTGGTGCTCTTTAAGATTCGGATTATTCTCGTCGTTTGCCATTGATGATTGCGCTATTATTTTTGGTGCTCTAATTCTTTGAACCTCATCTATGGGTGGACGAATCGGGTTTCCCAACGATCCCCTACCAAGCATAAACAAGAGAAGTTAGAGCGAATTTTTAGACTTTATCGAAAATAATGAAAACGGAAAAATAATCAAGAAAAACAATTCAACTATTATTAAAACAAGATCAAAAATTAAACGCCAACTCCCCGGAAACGGCGCCAAAAACTTGATGGATTCAAATTAAATACTCGCAAGTGTACGAATCGCTCTTGTAGTAAGCGGCAAGTAACTCCGAGGTCGATCTCTCGAGGAATTGGAAACGGTTTAAAATTCGATAATGTTCGGCAAATAGTCGAATGAACAAAAGTAAATTAAATTAAAATACATCATTGGTTGATTATGATTACAATTACTAATGCACAAAATTTAAATTGAACTAAGTGATAACAACACCAATTTGATAGTCGGATAAATGAGAGATAACAATAATGAGATTAATATGGGAATTTAGAGTCACCGACACACACGTAATCAATTATTAGTTCCGATACTCAAATAAATAAGGTTAGGAATTATCGATTGCTCACGATTAAAAGAAATCCGTTTGATGGCGGAAATTCTAAAAATCACGATTGTTCTCAACGAAAATTAAGGGATACTCTTTTGATGGGGACGAAACCTTAGCTAACAATCAATTAACCGACTACTTTTGATGAGGTAAATCGTTAAAAGATCGCGCGAAAAAGCTCGAGAACATTCACAATCGTTTCTTTCGGGTCGTTTGATAGCGAACACCGATAAAAACTCTCGATTCAAATAATAATAACAACAATGAAAAAGGTTTGATGATCTAATTCAAAAGTTCTTAAACGAAGAACGAACAAGAGGAACAATCCAAAACTTTTATCCGGAAAATCAAAAGGAACTAACAATCAAAAACATGTGTGTGGCTATATCTAAAAACCCATATGAAGTGTTTAGCCACACATGATTAATTCAACAACAATAATGGAAATTGAAGAACAAAACATGGTAAAAACTTCCCTTGTAAATGCCGAAATCGAATTCCCGATGAAGGTTTGATGATCTTCTTACAAGAACTCACAACAAATTTATACAAGGAATTATTATATCTCACAAAAGTATTTTTCTCACTCCAAGAACATACAAGGAAGATGATGAAAATCTCTCTTTCCCACTCTTTTGGTGTTTTTCCTCCCTAATCTTGTGTTTTTCTACAAAATATCTTCTTCACAAGACAAGTACACCTCTCAAGGGGTCACTACACTTTGTTTTATATCCAAAGAAATCAAGACAAAGGCTTAAAGTTGTGCAAAAATGTCAAGGAAAGTGACATGAACCGAAAAGTGGCACGGCCCGTGTCCTGGGACACGGGCGTGTCGCACTGCGCTGAATAACGAAAAGGTAGTCTGTCAAGGGGCTCGGCCGTGTCCCGTGACACGGCCGTCTGCAAAGACTATGCGGGGAAAGGCAAAATGGCCGATAGTGACTCGGCCGTGTCCCAAAAGGCACGGCCGTGTCGTACCCTCGAAAATAGCGATTCGCTGGAATGAGACCGTCCCGTGTCCCATGGCACGTCCGAGTTACTGATGCGCGAGCGCGCTGTCGCGACCTAGTTGAGTCGCACAGTGCGGCTAGTCCGGTTGCCTGGTGCAGCCAAGTCCGGTTTTTGGTCTTGTTCGGCATGATCCTTCGTTCTTGTATCAATTCACCTCGGATTTTAGCATATGATATACCGTTTCGAAGCTAATTTCACGAGGAATTTATATCAAAGGAGAATACATCTCAATTCACAGTGGAGATTCTGGTATTTAGGAGATTCGACCGATACTGCTTAAATCTTTCGTCGTTTTAGGCCCCGTTTTAGCTTTTGATTGTCATAAACTCCAATATTAGCTATGAAAGCGCATATTTCACCACAATCTTCGTCCTGATACCTACAAAACAAAAACACAACATACCACGCGTAAAAAGGGCAAAAACACTCGAAAACAAATGAAAGTGCGACTCGATAGAACAGAATGAGACGATCAAAAATCGACTCATCAGCAGCCAGCCTCGCCACCCGCTGCGCAGGCGTCTCTTTCCGTCCCGACGAACTCCTGCCCCTAGGGACTGGATTAGGAAGATGTGTTAAAAAAAAAAAAAGAGAAAGGATAGAAAGAAAGAGGAGCTACCTGACGAAGACATTCTGCTCGGGTTAGTTGATCGAAGTCCCGCGGCCCAAAGATTATCCTCAGTAACCAGAAGATATGACTTCCTCCGATCAACAGGAAGGTCCAAGAGCTGTTCAACCCGGTCGTCGAACAAGGAGGAGGTCTCTGAAGCCGGGATACGTTCTGCACAAACAATAAATTATGAGCGTTAGACAAAAAAGGAACAACAATAAAGAACACGACACTTACTCATTTTAGCAATGAAGTGTTCTGGGACCCAAAGCTCGGCGTCTATTACGCCAGGTTCCCGCTCATCAACCGAGCTCATCCACGGCCCCCCTACATAGAACCATTGTTCTTTCCAACTATGTATGGTCTCCGGCACATCCACCAATTCTTTATACATCGCGTGCCGGGCTATCAAGTAAAACCAGCCAGAACCAGATCGGCCGACCGACCTCCATAGGAAGAGACTGTTAATCTCTTCAAAACTGGGCTCGGTCCATCCATGTTGACTGAAAAGAATCAAAAGACCCACCATCCGAGCCCAAGAATTCGGATGAATTTGGGCAATATAAAGGCCCCAGTGCCTTAACCACCGGGAGAGTACCAACGGAAGAGGAAACCTCAGCCCGGACAACAGGGAGCGGTAATACACTGCCGTGCAGCCGACAGAAGGGGTGTAAGGTCTCTCCTCTGGATCTGGAACAAACATCCGCACCACCGCGGGTATCTTAAATCGCCCCCGCCAAGCCTCCAACTACCCATCGGTAACCGTGCTGCGTATCGAGGCCGAATCCCATTCCGCCTCAACAAAAGGAGACGGCCGAGGCCGAACCCAGGCCCAAGTCTCGCCAACCGCCGTCAACGGCGTCACCACCTCCACGTCTCCAGAATCTGCATCTCCAGAATCCGGCGATCTTGCGACCTCGCCGCCATCCTCGTTGCTCCAGTCAACGGGAGCATCACCCATCGACAGATCCGCCACTCCCGTGCGGTCCGGAGACACAGTCAACTCCTCCGCCGTATCCCTCCGCTCCGACATCATAAAATAGGAAAAAGAGGAGGAAAGGCAAGCTTACCGGGAAAGTCTGTGAAATCGGAGAAGAAGAAATATTGCCGGAAAAAATCTTTCTCTGCAACAAACACGTAAAAATGGCGAAAGAAGCAATAGGGAAGAAGGCTCTCTATATTTATAGGATGAAACAGGGGCATTAAATACAAAAGCACACGAAGCGGCGATTCATAATCATCACGAAGATCAAAGACGCGTGAGACACCACGACGAATTACGTCCCGCCACGCGTCCCCCTCACTATGACTCTTGAAGATCCCGAAGTCAAATCGACACGACTCTCAAAGATACGTCCCTTCAAGAGATCTTATCCACCCCCAAACCGGATCGATCTCAATCTGAAACGATTCCAAGACCGCCAACCCACGACCACTCGACTCGGGGCCCTTGTTGGTAGTCGATCCACCTTGGCATCCACTTAAGCGCTCCAGCGGCCTGCCAGTAGCGAGATCCTGAGCCGGGTGGTCATAGACCCGATTGTCTCTCGGACTCACAAAAACCGGGCCAAGGCGAGACATTAGAGCCGACCGGAATCGGACCGGAAGGACCGAGCGGACCACTATATGAATACGCTCGAACCATAATCATGAATAAGACCGACCATAGTAGCGGGAAGCTCGAGGGCCGACCCCGTTGTCGGTCCGCACAGATAAGTATCGCCAAAAGCAGAAGAGCAGCAGACGGACAATAAAAGAGGGTGTCATGTCCTTCCCAAAGCAAACTTAAGAAGGTGACACATGTCGAAGAAGTCACCACTGTGACAAATGTCATCGGCATATTCACTGAATCTTCTGTTTGTCATCTCACGAATGGTGGCATTGCCTATATATATCTAGGAGAATGTCTGATAAAGGGACTTTTGGAAAAGAGAGGAAAAAGGACATAGAGAGGAAAAAAGAGAGAAAAGAGAAAGGATAAGGCTGGAATGTGACAAGAAAAGAAACGGACGCAAAATGTTTTGGTACTCTCTACTCTATCAAAAGGTCATTAATAAAATTTAGTGATCAAACACCTTCCTTTTTGTTATTTTATTTTCTACGTGGATTCGATCCATTCGTCCAGATCAGCACACGTGACGTTGACCAAATCAGACGTCAACAAGCTCAAAATAAAATTTTATTTTATTTATTTTTTATATAAATACATAACACTTAAATAAGATTTAGCATATATAATATACATATTTGAAAATATTATATTTTATCAAAATAAATTCTTCAAGAGAAAAAAAAAAGACCATTATCCTAGTTAGTTAACCAACTTAATAAATAAAAGAAAATCAAAATAGTCATGCAAAACGACGAGCAAAATTAGCAAATGGCTTCGCACATGTTTCCTTTTTGGTGTGGGGGTAGGGGGTGGGGGGTGTAATTATTGGGGGTGGTTGTAATAATAAATCAATTACTAGAAAACATGAAGTTGACATCACCGACGTAATCCTTTTTCCTGGGTCTGACCTGCTACTTTATTCTTTGCTTTCTGTTGCCATGGTACTTTAATTTAAGCGCAAACTTTAATTATTTGTTGAGATATTTATATATTTCACTTCTATTATTGTTTTCTTCGGTATGATGTATAAAATAACGAAACCATGTAAAATCGAGGTAAGAGTTGAACTCTCTTTGTAAGATGAAATTGCCCCACACAGTATACACGGATCATAGACAAATATCCCCAATATATAACGGTTTTCTATAAATTCGAGGAATCGAATTACGGGCGAATTACTGAATACTCGGGACTTGAGTATGAATTCTATGTCATAATGAGTGTGTTAATTATCTTGGTTAATTCTGTGTGTTTAACCATCATCTCGGATTCGGACTCGTAAGGTGCCTTCCTCGTAGGATTTGGATTTTAGCCTTAAAAAACTAATCAAAGCAAACTAGAGTGCACCGTAATGGAGCACACTTGATTGCTCCTTTATGGTGGAAGGTCATTTATAAATAGTTCAACACTTCCTTGTTTTTTCAATATGGGATGAAATACCACACTACATTCTCATCTATTAAATGACTTATCTTTGAGCATTAATTACTCATTCATTCCTTAATGAAATTAAACAAGTAAATACACTAAATTAATCTACATAAATTGTAGATTCCAAATATACCATTTAATGTCATTAATTACCATAATTAATTATGGTATTAATTTAAGCTATTTTTCCAACAATTATACGATCCCAAATCAGATTAATATTCATAGTTTGAATAATTAAAAATTTATCTAAAAATAAATTTCGGAGGTGAGATTGGGGTGTGGATGTAATTGTCCAAACAAACATCCATGTTAGCACGCAGTTTGAACAATTACAATTTCGTCTAAAAATCAACGTCGAAAATGAAATTTTGGGTCCGGATATAATTGTTCAGGGTATAATTATATAATTGAATCAAATAATAAAAATATTTTATGTAGTTCCCCCTTATCTTTTTCATATATTGAAAGTTTAATTAGTTATCCTGTTCAGATTTCTTCTAAATTTAATTTTTGCTCATGTTTTTTTAAATCTCTCTTCTCGATCAAGATCATGGATCTTCCTTACATTTAAATGAAGAAGCAGAACCTTATCAATTGAATACCCAGTAAATAATTTTTACTTTTGTTTTCAAAAGCTTGCATCTGCATTTATCACTTTTGACCTATTCTTCATGTATAATTAATTATAAAACAATTATATAACTGGGAAAAATACAATAAGCTGGTAGACTTTTGATTGATCTAGAGAAAGAAAGAGGTCTTAGGCTTTTTGTCACTTTCTGTAACGATCGTTGTAGCAAAAGGCGAAATTCCTCGATTCCAGGGCCTCCACCCCCGATTCGAAAGGGATTGGTGGAGGAATTAAATCGTGGTATTTCACGGCGCTAGGTGGGAAGAGCGATCTTGCAGTGTCGCGATGAATTTATCACACATTGGAGGATAAAACTCCCACATGCGCTGCTGAGAATTGAACTTGCGTCGCTTTTAGCGATACGTAAATACGAGGCAGGTTGAAATGCGGACGTATTTGTAACAATCATGTTAGGTAACAATGATGGTGAGAGAGAACAAGACAATAAATATAAGAGGGTAAATGATATATGTAACCTGTAAATATTAGTTACTTACCTTAATTGCAATGAGTTTTATATTATTCACAATTTTAATGCATTGAGCATAAAAATTATTAATACGAGGCGTTACGAACCCGTGCGATGCACCGGCTGTGCTTTTGATTGAATATCTACGTATTTTGTACGTAATATTTGTGCAGATGTTTATATACCTTGTATTAAGGTTGCGTTAATGTGTATAATATAAGTTATATCACTATGTAATGCCCCGACTTTCTAGGGGTAATTATTGGGGAAAATAAATAAAAGGTAAATTTGACGAAGAATAACGCCTACAAAGTCGAGTCGCTACACTGACATAAATTAAATACCTTTAATTAAGGCAATAACACGTCATAGATACGAAATAAAATCTGCGTCGGAATAATAAATTATAAATTGTTAATTTCTAACAAAAGTTTCCCCAAAAGAATTTCGAAACATTTGACATAAGAAAAACATTATTTAATAAATTTCATTCATATGCCCTCTCAGCTCGCTCCTTCGTTCATCCATTCGGTTTAACCTGCGGGATCAATAAAGGTGGGGGTGACTTCCTTCAGCTCGTGGAAATCTCACTTATCACAGTAATATATAATCTCATAGAAAGCATAAAATGAATAATCTATCATATCTTTTTCTCAACATGAATACATACACACAATATTACGTATAGCATGAATCTAGCACGCATAACACGAATATTGAGATTGCGCATGTGTCCCCGCAACAACATGAAACATACACAAAATACCACATATAACATGAATCGAGCACGCATGTGAATATTGAGGTTGCACAGGTGTCCCCGCAACAACATATAGCTTAAGATAGCCTCTTTACACGTATACATGTGAGCCTGATTCACAACATGTATCGTCAATTTTTAACATGAATTGAATATCACATATACAATCCAATTAAAGCAATTAAAGTGATATTGAAAATTCCCACGAATAAATGATGTTGTCTGACTTGAATATAGAGATGCTCGATTCACAGTCCTAAGCCCGTAAATCCTCGATAAAGTCTACATGTAATAATATTTTAATCATTATAAAATATTACGATATAATGACGGAAATTAAAATATATATGTATAAAATCGGACTAATTATTAATATTAATTGAAAGGTCAATATTTTAATGTCTTGGTCAAAATGGGACTGAATTGGAGGTTTTAAAGTTGAGTGGGGTCAAATTGTAAGAGTTGAGAAGCTGACTGGGTTAAAATCGAAGAATCATAAATCAAAACGGGTTTAAATTGAAATATACAGAATTTCTAGGGTTAAATTAAAAGCTGCAGGAAAATGTGAGGGCTAAATTGCAAAACTATAATAAATGTTTCAAAATTGGTGTCATTAATACTCCCCAATTATTTTTAGGACTCAATCTTTCATTATATATGATTTTTTAAAGTTTTAATGCATTGAAATACAAATAATAGAATTTTGGAATAATTAATATAAATTCATTGTAATAGATATTGTGTCCTTTTTTAGAATAGTATAACACTTAACTATTATTAGAAAGTATTTCATTAATTAAATTATAGTAAAAATCTAAGTTATTCTAAAAAAATAAAAAATATTGGGATTACTTAAAAGATTTGGCCCCTATGATACATGAAGCTTGGGTGATCCTAGGTGACTTTAACAATGTAATGCACACTGAAGATAGAATTAGAATAGGTGGGAATGAAGTATCTAAGGCTGAATGTGAGGTTAGTCAAAAGGTGAAGGGGAAGACTCGTAGATGAATTACTGAAAACATTGACTACAGAACTTATATTAATATATGGTATCTGGATTGAGAGGAATAAAAGGATGTTCCAGAATGTGCTTAGTGATCTTCAGGTGGTACTACATTCAGTTATTGGGCGCTTGTGCGTGCAAATATGCACTCCAAACTGCAGAAGTTTTGTAGCTCACTTAGGCTATTTCTTGTCTTATTTTTTTTATAAGAATAAGGGCAAGAGCCCCGCAAAATATATTAGATAATATCACTCCTCGCAGCCGAGGTAATTTCATCAGGAAAACTTACATCCCATAAAAGTTATTGAGAGATCTAAAAGCTAATTTAGCTACACGAGGCTAAATTTATCTCACAAATTTCCATAACTTGCACAAGATCCTTAGATAAAATCGTTTGGCATTATGATTCCAAAGGGAACTACACTCTGAAATCAGGCTACCATCAAGCTCTCATTCAATACAAATTGTGCCCGAGCAACTCGGCTTTTTCGTCAACGACACCAAACAAAAGTTTCTGGAAACAAATTTAGAACCTAAAGACACTTCCAAAAATTAAGTATTTCTGGTGGAAAGCTTGTTCGAATGCTCTTGCCACACAGGAGAATTTATCGCGCCGAGGTTGTTATTGTTTACCAACATGTCCTATTTGTTTATCACATGTTGAAACTGTTGAGCACATGATATTTGAGTGTGAATGGACGAAAGTGGTCTGGTTCGGTTCAGCTCTTAGTCTTCGCCTTGAAAACATAAATGGCCCTTTCATTTCGCGTGTTCAAAATCTTTTAGATATGGTGCCTTCTATTTCGGAGCGTTTGAAATTTCATACTTCACTGGCCAACATTGCATAGAATATTTGGAAGTGTCGCAATGAATACGTGTTCAATGGAGCTCGGCCTTGTCCATTACGTATCATATCATCGTTGAATTGTATTGAGCGGGATTTAATTTCAGTATCTCCGGCGTCATTGCCTAAGTCCTATGCTTCGGTTGCTTTTGATGAATCTCAAGAGAGTTCACTAAGGTGGATCCCCCATCAATAACCGCGTGAAGCTCAATTGTGATGCATCTTATAAATCAAACCTAGCATCTTCTGGGATTATTGTTCGAGATTCTACAGGAGCTATTATCTTATGTTCAGGTGAGTCCTTTCCGGCTCTGATTCTCTTATGGCTGAGCTTTTGGCTATTCGGAGTGCTTGTCGACTTGCAATTACATATGGGTGGCATAATGCAACGGTCGAGTCAGATTCGCGTGTAGCTATTTCTCTTGTTTTTTCTGAAGTCGAGCCTCCATGGGCCTTAGCTGCAATTGTGGTTGACATCAAAGCATGGGCATCCCAACTTGTTATTTCTTTCTCTTGGACTAAGCATGAATGTAATTTAGCGGCTATTTCCGTCTTAGCTTAGATTGATTTGCAGCTTTGTAATTTTGTCATTACGTAGTTGTTTTGTAATGAGTGATTGTACTTCATTGATTCACTTGGAATAAGAATCTAATTTGTTCAAAAAAAAATGAAAAATAAAAAATATTTTTGAAACATATTTTGAGAATTTTGAAAAATATTTCAAGATATCTAAAAAGTTATTCAACAAATAAAAATAATATAAATGTGAAATGTGTTGCAAACGTAAAAATATTTTGGAAATAAAACTAAAATGTGTGTGCGCGCGCGCCCCGCTTGTGTGTGTGTGGTGCATGTGAAATAAATTATTTTGGCACGAATATTATTATAGCGTTTGTGATTGAACATTTATCGTGTACATATAATAGTATAAATTTTAAATATTGAAAGATAAAAGTATTATTATTTTAATTACATTTGGGTTTGTATACCCATGAACGGATAGACAATCCATTCATTTCCATCTATATGGAAAGCATCTTTATTAAATATTATTCAATAAAAAAAATTATTTTGTAATTAAGTAGATTTGGGAATCGAAAGGCCTTGCAAAATCGTTCAATACTGAGCTCGCTAGCCACATGGGGGAAAGAGGATGGTGTTGCTATTTTAGTCAAAAATATATTAGATGGATCGGGTCCGGTGCCTCTTAACCAAGGAAGCGTTTGATATCCAAAAGGAGGAAAATGCTGGTAACACCAACATCAGAGCGTGCCTTCGAAAGGTTGTTGATGATCACTTTACAGCAGCGGTGAAGGTGTTGTGCTCATCAGGGGTTGCTCCGCATAATGGTGATACTGTGAGGGCTTTGGAGGCTAAACATCCACACAAACCACCACCGTCTATGCCGAGCACTATTTATGCTGAGCCTGCCCTTGTTGTGGAGGTTGATAACGTCATTGGTTGTATTAAATTCTTCCCTAAAGGGACTTCTTGTGGGAGGGACGGCTTGCGGTCACAAAACATTTTGGATGCTTTGTGTGGAGATGGGTCTGCTGTTGCCACTGGTTTATTATGTGATATCACTGCCGTGGTTAATTTGTGGTTAGGGGGGAGATGTCCATCGGCTCTTGCGGAGTTTGTTGCGTCTGCTCCTCTTACGCCTCTTTTGAAACCCGACAACGGGATCCGACCTATTGCAGTGGGTACTATATAAAGGCGGTTGGTTTCCAAGATGGCTATGAAAGGTGTTGGCAAAGAAATGACCAAGTACCTTAATGATTTTCAGTTTGGGGTCGGTGTGTCGGGTGGAGCAGAGGCCATATTACACAGCGTTAACAGGTTGTTAAGTGATCGTCACACTGACGGGTCTCTTGCGATGCTTACAGTGGATTTTTCTAACGCCTTTAACTTGGTGGATAGATCACCCTTACTTCATGAAGTCAGGATGAGGTGCCCTTCTATTTTTTTATGGGTAGAATTTCTATATAGGAAACCGGCCAGATTGTATCTTGGAGATAATCATATATGGTCCACCACTGGGGTTCAGCAAGGTGACCCGTTAGGACCACTTCTTTTCGCTCTTGTGTTGCATCCCCTCGTGCACCAAATCAGAAACAATTGCAAGCTTCTTCTTCATGCGTGGTATCTTGATGATGGGACGGTCATTGGTGACACTGATGAGGTGGCTAGGGCTCTGGACATCATTAGGGCGACGGGTCCAGCTTTGGGTCTTGAATTGAATATCAGGAAAACCGATCTTTTTTGGCCTTCTTGTGATGGTAGGAAGCTTCGTGAGGGTTTATTCCCAAACGACATCGGTAGGCCATCGTTGGGGGTGAAGCTTCTTGGGGGGGCAGTTAGTAGGGATGCTGGTTTCATTAGTGGGTTGGTAAAGAAGAGAGCTTCTAGTGCTATTGATATGATGCGTCTACTTCCCCAGCTAGGAGATCCGCAGAGTGAGCTTCTCTTGCTTCGATCTTGCATGGGTATTGCTAAACTTTTTTTTGGCTTGAGGACGTGTCAACCCGTATATGTGGAGGAGGCTGCTATGCTTTTTGACAAAGGATTGCGTGAGGCGATCGAGGATATGGTAGTTTGTGGAGGTCCCTTCTTTGGGGACCTCCAGTGGCGACTTGCCTCTTTACCTATTAGGTTTGGTGGTTTGGGGCTATATTCGGCGGTAGAGGCTTCATCTTATGCCTTTGTGGCCTCGAGGGCCCAATATTGGGTGCTTCAAGACCACATCTTACGCAGCAGTGGTGTATGTGATATAGATTATGATTATGATTGTGCTTTGACTTGTCTTCGTGATATGATTCCAAGTTTTGACTTTGGCAGTTTCACTAAAAAGGACCCCGCCCCCACTAAAACCCAACACACATTGGCGAGTGCTCTTTTTAGCAAGATTGTCCAGGACATGGAAGTTCACTTTGAGATGACTGTTAGACAAAAAGTTGTTTTTGAGTGTCTGCGTGCACCACATGCTCAAGAATTTCTCCTTGCCATCCCTATAGATGGTCTTGGTCAACATATGTCGCCGACTGAGTATCGCACTATCCTTAAATATCGCCTCATGATCCCTATTTTTCCGGTTGATGAAATTTGCCCAGTTTGTCACAAAGCTTGTTTGGATTCATTCGGTGAGCATGCAGTTCATTGTAGAGAGCTTCCGGAGTTCAAATACCGACACGATTTGGTTAGTGATGTTCTTTTTGACATATTCAGGCGGGCTGGGATTTCAGTTAAGAAAGAAGCACCTGTGAATTTCTTGACTGACCCGATGGAAGGAAGATTGACACTTAGACCAGCTGACATTTTGGTCTTTGGATGGATATGAGGCAAACATGCTTGTGTAGATCTAACGGGGGTTTCTCCACTTGTGGGATTGAGGAATCATGCTTTTACGGCAGGTCAGGCTGCTTTGAAAGCCGCTTCATGCAAAGTAACCAAACACGAGAAAGCGTGCCTTGATAACCAACACGCGTTTATACCTTTCGCATTTGATACATTTGGCTTCCTTGCACCTGAGGCTGTGGAGCTGCTCAAAAGAGTCCAACGGGTTATGCATGGCAATGTCACGACCCCAAGGTCTCTGAATGTAGTTTTTAAAAGACTAAGTTTTGCTATTCAAAAAGGGCTAGCGGCGCAGCTTGTTGCCCGCTTGCCTGTCGTTTCAGTGTAAAATTTAACTCCCTTTATGGTAAGTTCTTTATACAGTTTAATTCCTTTAAAAAAAAGATTAAGTTCTATTTTATTTTATATTGTTTTCTATAACATATATTATATATTATATGCTATATGTATTGTGTATTGTGACACACACACACGAGAATATATGTTTGTTGGTATCAATTTGATATTCTTCGATTTAACTTTACAACTTAACATCTTCTTAGAAAATAAATACAATATATAAATTATCTTTCATAAATATATACGTGTATTAGACAAGTTTTATAATACTAATTATTTAGTTACAAGTACAACCCTACGTCTTCAGCGTAATCTATACTTCTAGTAAAAGAGAGTTGTGGACATATGTCACTTTGTACGTTTTTTGATTTTTTATTTTAAAAAATAGCTTATACATAGAGATGCATTCTTAAATTTCTAAAAAATAATTTAAATATGTGTTGTGGGAGTTTTATTCCACTACTTACACCTCATCTACCAATAAAAAGATTCTTCCTTTGTTTTAAAATTTTAAATGTTTAGAATTTTTTATATCAAGTTTATTTTTAATAAAAAATATATAAAATTAATTTCGATTTCACAATTTTCAACTAGACATTCATATAAAATAATAAATTTGATGGATTTACAGTAATGACCGATTGTACCAAAAAAATATATTAGAAAAAAATAGAAACATTAATTTTCAATAAATTAATTGATGCAAAATAAAAATATATTAACTCATTTTTATGAAATTAGATTTCAGACTCATATTACTTATATAAAAAATAAATTATGATATTTATTTAATTATAATAACTAAAAATAATAAAAGCATACACTGCACACACACATATATTAAGACTTAATAACATACTACTTCCGTCCCCAAAATTTGTTCCTACTTTTTTCAGTATGTTCGGTTCATGTAATGGACATTAATTGACTTAACACCCCGCTAATATGATACTCTTTCTTGAATTATGTTAAACCCCATAATACACTCAATAAGTCCTTTATTAATATTACGCTAATATAATATTCATGTCGAAGATCATCAAAAATAAAATTAAAGATCGAGAAATCTATACTTCTATTAAAAGAGAGTCGTGACACATGTCACTTTGTAAGTTTTTTGATTTTTATTTTAAAACAAAGCTTATATATAGAGATGTATTCTTAAATTTCTAAAAAAAATAATTCTAGATATGTATTGTGGGAGTTTTATTCCACAACTTACACTCATCTACAATAAAAAAAATCCTTCCTTTATTTTTTTAGCTTAAAATTTTAAATATTTATAATTTTTTTAAATCAAGTTTATTTTTAATGAAAAATATATCAAATTAATTTTTATTTCACAATTTTCAACTAGACGTCTATATGAATATAATAAATTTGATGTATTTACAATAATGACCGATTACGCAAAAAAAAATATTAGAAAAATATGAATATTTATTTTGAGTAAAATTAATTGATGCAAAATAAAAATATATTAACTCATTTATTGCTTACATCTATCTATACTTCTATTAAAAGAGAGTCGTGACACATGTCACATTGTAAGTTTTTTGATTTTTTATTTTAAAATAAAGTTTATATATAGAGATGCATTCTTAAATTTCCAAAAAAAAATTCTAGATATGTATTGTGGGAGTTTTATTCCATAACTTGCACTCATCTATAATAAAAAATCCTTCCTTTATTTTTTTAGCTTAGAATTTTAAATGTTTATAATTTTTTAATAAATATTCATATTTTTCTAATATATTTTTTTGTGCAATCGGTCATTATTGTAAATCCATCAAATTTATTATATTCATATGGACGTCTAGTTGAAAATTATGAAATAAAAATTAATTGATGCAAAATAAAAATATATTAACTCATTTATTGCTTACATAAAAAATAAATTATGATATTTATTTAATTATAATAACTAAAATTAATAAAACATACACTGCACACACACACATATATATTAAGACTTAATTACATATTACTTTCGTCCCCAAAATTTGTTCCTACTTTTTTTTTTCGGTATGTCCAGAAAATTTATTCATGTAATGGACACTAATTGATTTAACACTCCGCTAATGTGGTACTCTTTCTTGAATTATATTACACCCCATAATACACTCAATAATCTTTTATTAATATTACGCTGATATGATACTCATGTCGAAAATCATCGGAAATAAATTTAGAGATCAAGAAATTATTTTCTAATAAGATAATATCTTATGCGGTGTATCGCATCGGAGAACATCTAGTTTATTAAAAAGGACATTTTGTAAGAAAATCATATAGATCTAAGATCTAGAAGCACGTGGAATTGTAATGCAAATCGCATGGGGAATTATAGCGTGAAACGTGATGTTTTTTGTATGGTAAATTAGTTGTGGTCATATTAAACAATAATTGTGATTACGTTGCTACGTCATATTCACAGTAACTATATTATACACAGTTGTGATTATATATACATCATTTGTGATTACACTAATAATCACAATCGGTATGTCCGTACATCATTTGTGGGATATACGAACCCGCGGAAGGTATGGGATTTCTAAATCATGTCATGTTGTATTCGTGTCGCGTACTAGTGTAAATATTTAATATTTTAGAATACTAATTAAGACAAATTCAATTAATATTTAATATTCTAAAATACTGAGACAAATTCAAACTCTTAACCATATTTATAATTAGACTTGTTACTAGTCGATCGTATTTTGTTTATTATTAAGTTAATTTTTAATTTTGATGTTCACATTATAGTTATAACTATAACTATATTTTTTCGAAATCTGACTCCTTTAAACTTCTGTAATCGATAATGATATTTGTTAAGTGACTTAATTTGTACAAATTCTAGCCAAAAGGGCGTGATTGGGACCAATATCCCTTACTTTTCATAAAACTAACCTACTTTATCTCTCTCCTTATCTTTTACGAGTTTAGGTTCTGACGTATGTATTTAAATCTCGTTACCATATATTGTTTACCTTTTGTGTTATTATATCGTAACTTCGTATCTTATTTACCGTGTTAGAATATTGTTCACGAAGTACCAGTAAGCGGATACGATATTTATTTTTTGTTACATTCGTTACATTACCCGATTAATAATTGATCATTTATTATTTGTTTTTCGTTACGCTTCGTTACGTTCGTTACCAATATAGTAACATGTTAAGTTTAAATGGTACACTTGGTAAGAAGTTACAATTTCTTACCAATATACCAGAACCCCTTAAGATAGATACTAATTCGTAGCTGGAAATAGATACGGTTACACTAATACGAAGTCATTAATTCGTAACTTCGTACTAGTTACACTTGGTAAGAAGTTACAATTTCTTACCAATATAGCAGAACTCCATTAAAACAGATACTAATTCGTAGCTGGAAATAGTTACGGTTACACTAATACGAAGTCATTAATTCGTAACTTCGTACTAGTTACACTTGGTAAGAAGTTACAATTTCTTACCAATGTACTAGAGTGTAAACAGTGACACCCTTACTAATTCGTAGCTGGAAATAGTTACGGTTACACTAATACGAAGTCATTAATTCGTAACTTCGTACTAGTTACACTTGGTAAGAAATTACAATTTCTTACCAAGCGTAACAGATACGAATTCGTAACATGTATACCAAAACTCCAATACGAAAATTTCAAATCGGCACAAATGTGTTATGAAATTCGAAGTTCACAACTTCATACTGATACGAAATGATTAAATCTTAATAGAAAATCAAGGCACAGTGATACGAAATGATAATATTGTAAAATGGTAACTCAGTACGAAATGAATAAATCGTAACAACTGTAAATTCGTAACCACGTATGCAAACATGCGAAAAACTAGATCTAAAACACCAATACATACAAATCGATCGGAAATCACCCCAAATATACCACGAATCATCAGAAATCGTATGAAAACTTGTAAATCATCAAAAACAAATACGAAAATAACTTTATTTCAAAATAGATCTATGAAATTTTTAGAGAGAGAAAGTTGGAGAAAGAGAAATAAGATCGATTATTTCAAGCTATTTCCTAACAATGACAGTCTCCAAGATCTCCTCTCTCTTGATGATGGCCGCGCTGGCATTCCTCACTATCGCGGCGCAGTCTTGCTCAGCGGCACCATCATTGTCGCCTTCCGCCGCGCCGTCACAGTCGTCAGTCGCTGCAGTGCCTTCTCGTCATCGCCGTCGCCTAGAAACTCTCCACCAGTAAGCCCCACGCCCGCTCCGGCGAGTTCCGAATCGCAAAGCTTCTGGGTGGCGCGTCGGAACCCGACGATGCATAGATCTGCTTGATCTGCTCGACAAGTCACACCACACCACCATGCTCTGGTTGCAGGCGCCTTCAAAACGAGAGAGAGAGAGAGAGAGAGAGAGAGAGAGAGAGAGAGAGAGAGAGGGCGTAAGGGGGAATGAGTGAGAGAGAGAGAGGCAGGGGATAAATAAGGGAGGTCGGGGATAAATTGGTCTGAATTTATTCTTTTTTGCTACAATTTGTACAAACTAAGTTGCATGACAAATATTACAATCTACTAAGCAATATGGCTAGATTATGTCTTCTCTCTTTTTTTTCTGCATATCTCTTATTTTTTTCCATAATTTAGTATTTAGATTATTTGAAACTATAAAAATTATTGCTTTGAACATCCATTGTGAAAGTGGGAATTGTTGCTTTTGATGGAAAAGTTGTCCAAGGATCCAATATTTTCTATTATCTTATATCTATTATTCATATTCTATGTGATCATGGAATGCCTCATAAACCAAGGGTTAATTCTACCGCACGATAAGCAACGCTGGCTATGAGGTTTTGTAGGCTTAACACGAGATTTTTTTTGGGATTTTTTTATATTTATTTCAGTTTGTTAATTATTTATCTTATACACAACTCTTACAATATATATTTGATATACTACTGTTTTCAACCCCCAACAACTTATATACAAAGACAAATTTTCTAAATTCATAAAATCAAGCAATATAAGCTCAATTATAAAAATAATCATTTAAAATAAAGGAAAAATAACTCCAAAAAATAATAACCACTATTTATTGGACCGTAATAAGCATAAAAACTCAATTGTCATAATATTGTTCTATATGCGGTGGGCAGCACTTGGAAAAGATACTTGTTCTATATGTAGAACCCCTATATATATATATATATATATTAGTCGTAATTTTTTTGGGCCCCTAATTTTTTTGGGCCCTGTATCATAGTGGGCTTAGTGCGGTTGAATTATCATCACCAGGCCAGGGCCGCCTTGATGAAAGTAGACCTCCATTGTTATATGACACCGAATTTTGGGCTGCAAAATAATGTGGATTTAAAAAAATGAACGTAGTGGAGATTTGAGATTTGTATGATGCCGGGGATGTATGACCATACAAAAAATGATTAGCTAAGGATTTAGGAATTAGGGAGAAGGGAATAGATGCTCCATAGAAGATATTATGATGGATAATCGATTAAAATGGTTTGACCAGATGAGACAAAGATTTGTTGATATGTATTAAGATGATTGAAAAGGATATGAGGTCACTTGATATTTCAAAAAATATGGAGATGAAGAGGAGAATATGGAATGGAAATATATAGTTGTTGATGAAGTTTGAGTCTTATTTATTTGCAACATTTTCAATTTTTTTCAAAGTATATGAAAATATTTTTTCCCTTGAGTCGGATTTTTTTTAACATTGTATTGTCATTTATTTTTGTTGTTCTTTTTTTTTTTTATTTCTGTTAGTTGATTTTTTTTAAATCTCTTAGAAAAGAGTTTTTCACTTTTTATGACTTTCATATTTTTATTTATAAATTGACTATTTATCATATTTTTATTATATTTTCCTATTTTATTTTATTTCATTAACCAGTTGTTGACGATTTCAGATGATGATTCATGTTAGCAGATCCCAAAAAAAATGAGAAAAAGATTCAGATGTTATTGATGTCGTTGCAGATAGGAGGTAAATAATATAATTAAAATATTAACATAACTAGTCTAAAAAAGTATGTAACATTAGTATTTGTTCAAAATAAATAAAGTTAAATAAAAGAAAATTAAATTGTATTAAAATTACAGATTTACATTATTGCTTTGAGGATTCAATGTCGATGGAATAAACGCACTATGTTGTGAATCATATATATATATATGGGGAATCAATTTTTTAATACCAAATCATAAAATTGATAAGTTCTATATCCTCATTCATAAAACTATAAATTTTTAGTACCATTTTGATTAAAAAGACTAAAATGTCCTCTCTTTTGTTGTATTGTTGACTTCTCACTTTTTTTTTTATTTAATTTAAACTACTTTTCTTTCTTCTCTTTTTTTTTTTTTACTTTCCTTCTCCGATCGATATTAATGTCCAACAACCAAAATTTAACTACAAACATATACATCAAAACAACACAACCATTTTATTTTTGACAAAGGGTCTCTCAAAAATATTATAGAAATCACGATCTGTTCTTACGTACGTTGACGTCGAAACTTCATTTGTCGTGCTTCTGAGTTCATAAAGAAGATATGCATCAGTATTTGAACGATGGGAAAAAAAATTCCCGATCTGTTCTTACGGACACGATCGCTGCACACGATGGGAAGCCACCGTGTGCAGGGATCGTGTGCAACGACCTTAACATCGTGCGCACTAAAGGCGTGTTCACGATCGTCTACAATCGTGTGCAACGATCGTGTTCATGGCCAGAAACTTGCACACGATCACTGCACACGGTAGTATACGGCCGTGTGCATCGGTCGTGTCCAAGGCAGACCGTTTTATAATATTGTTCGCTCAGTTTTCTGAATAGCTATTCATCTTTTTGTAATCAGATGTCGTGGCAGCGTATTTTGATACATCACGGTGGTCATTGGGAGCGATCGACATATGTAGACGGGGATTCCTTTTTTGTCTATATCGACACGAGCAAAGTTAGTAGTGCAAACCTCGTGGGGGTTATCAGAGAGGGTTTGGGTGGTCCAAATGAGTCTGATTACAAATTATGGTACTTGACACACATGGCCAAGGGAAACAAAGTAAAAGTCCTATTACGGGGCGATACCGAAACACTTCGATTACTAGTAGAATACAAGGAGGATCCTGAGGTCTATGTTGAGAACAGCAGCTCCTCCACTCCCGAGGTTAATATGGGATGTAGCAGCTCGAGAGTAGAGCCCGGCAACATAAATTATGACATGCCTTCCAAAGAGTATCAATACGAGGAAGATGAGGAAGACGAGGAAGATGAGGAGGTGCATACATCCGAAGATGAAGATTGTTGTAAAGACTTGCTTGAGTCACTATCTGCGGAATTTCTTGCTTGGGTTCGCCAACCGACCCAAATGGATAGGATTATGAGTCGTCGGAACTTCTCATCCGACCATCAATCTGCGAGCGAGCATGAGCATCTACAATCAATGCGTAACTGGATCATTCCATTTAGGACCCGGTAGTCTGGGACTTTGGGTTGGGTCGGCGGCCTCCACCGATTCTGCGTCGGCTAGAGTGGGGTCCACCTTTCGTTCCAAGAGAGAGTTTAGGATAAATGTAGGAATGTATCATTTGGAAAACATGCTACGAGTGTATCAGCGATCGTTCGCCGATAAACGTATAGTGTTTATGTAAGAGTGGGCGAAAAATTGTCGGTTTAGGTTGTGTGCTATTGAGGTGCAACTATTTGGAGAATTACTAAGTTGACATTGGAGCACAATTGTCACCCTTATTTGAACCGTGCTACCGCCTGACGGTAACTCGAGGTTGCCGCCCATTATTTTGCTAAAAGATTGGCCAGGTGAGGGTCACTTTGAGGCCAAAGGAGATGATTGCGAGAGATGTGTAGAGTACGGCATTGACATGCTATACTGATTTTGCTCTCCGGACGAGGAATATAGCGATAGAGAATACAAATGGCGGCTTTGATGAGTCGTATCGAGGCTCCCATCTTATACGTATTTGTTAAAGCAGCGTAATCCGAGGGACAATTTATGATTTGCGAGGCAGTGGTGAGGAGTGTTTTGCCACATGTTCGTTGCACTCGGACAGAGTATTAGGGCATTTTATACGTGCCTTCGACCGGTTATTATAGTTGATGGGACCCACCTGAAGGGAAGGAATAAAGGAACTCTATTTGCGGCCGTCACATTTGACGGGAACGAGCAAGTATTTCCTCTTGCAGTTGGTCTCGGTCCGATAGAGAACGACGAGTCATGGACTTATTTTCTGTATAACCTGCGCAGATGCTACAATTCGATGGAAGATTTACTGATTGTGAGTGACCAACATAAGAGCATTCAGAATGCTGTTCGAGCCGTCTATCCGAATGCATTCCACGGGTTGTGCTATCACCATCTTGTAAAAAATATGACCTCCTACGGTGCGCATGCTATAGGACTCTTTAGAACTGCTGCCTACACGCATCGAGAAGAAGTTTTTGAAAACTACTTTTCGAAACTACATATCGAAAGCCCTAATGGGGCTCACAGGCGCCTTTCTGAAATTGGACCAGAAAGGTGGGCTAGGTCGAAGTGTCCGGTACGAAGCTATAACTTCTTGACATCCAATGTTGTTGAATGCTTTAATAATCGTATGTTGTGGGCGAGGCGTTTACCTGTTTGCTCGTTACTTGAGATATTTCGCCTAATTTTAGAGAATTGGTTTGATGAGAAGCGGGGAGAAGCTACATCAAGAGACCATGAGTTGACAATGCACACTTTTGAAAAGCTTTCTAACTCTGTGCAAGCCAGTCTGACTCTTACCGTTCGAGCTACCACCCCACTTGTTTATAAAGTCGAAGAAAATAAAGTTTCTTATGAGGTCGACCTTCGAACATGGACATGTTGTTGTCGTGAGTTTGATTTGGATCAGATTCCATGTCGTCATGCCGTTGCCGCTATAAGGTAATTGTCTATGCTGTTGTGTGCACGATCGTTACCCACGATGGGCACGATCGTTACCCACGATGTGCACGATCGTAACCCAATGGGCACGATCGTAACCCAATGGGCACGATCGTAACCCACGATGGTCACGATCGTAACCCAGCGATGAGCACGATCGTAACCAACGATGGGCACGATCGTAACCAAATGGGCACGATCGTAACCCCGATCGCCATGATCGTAACCCACGATCGCCCTGATCGTAACCTACGATGGGACACACGATGGGCATGATCGTAACCCAATGGGCACGATCGTAACCCACGATGGTCACGATCGTAACCCACGATGGGCACGATCGTAACCAACGATGGGCACGATCGTAACCCAATGGGCACGATCGTAACCCCACGATCGCCATGATCGTAACCCACGATCGCCCTGATCGTAACCTACGATGGGACACACGATCGGCACGGTCGTGTTCTGCCATCGTGTGCAAAACAGGGCTGGTATGGATTTATCACCTCATCAATATCAAAAATACATTATCCTATACAACATCCTTGACATAATTGCTTATTGTAACAGGCGCGCCGGCAATGGTTTGCACGTGTATGATTTTGTTAGTCGTTATTTCAAGCAACAAGGCCTTAGAGAGACTTATAAGGAGCATATTAGTCCCATCCCACATCCTGATGAGTGGGATGTCCCACCGGAGATCTCATCCATCGTTTGCGTACCTCCAGAGGGGGTACGACAAGCCGGCCGACCAAGGATGAGTCGCGCATGGTCCGCTGTTGAAAATTTGCCCGCAGGTGGACGGCCTCAGGTGTGCGGTAGGTGTAAAGAAACCGGCCACAATAGAAAATCTTGCAAAGCATTCATTCCCATAGGTGGTGTGGATTTGAATATCACTGAAGAAACTCAAGGAATGGATGAACAAACGAGGCAAAGGCGCCGACAGAAGAAGAGGTGTAGCATTTGCCGTAATGATGACCATGACATAAGGGGATGTCTATACCGTGAAACTTAAATTGCTTATGTATTTTTATATTTTGTGACTAACTAGCAACAATCATGTGCTGATATTTTGATCCTCGATGGACCATGTATTCATTCAGTATTCGGATTATTCAGATCAGTGTTCAGTTATGTAAAGCAAATAAAGGTGATTATGGATCCAAACATTAACCATAACAAAGTAGATCACTTCAAAGAGCAATAGTTTACAGCAAAGGGATATCCAAAGCATATAACTTTACAAAACAAAATTTAATCACCGTCACACCAAAATATCTAATAATAACATATAAAAAAAATCACTTGGATTCCTTTTCCCCATCTGCTGCTGTATCTTTAGTATTGTATCACCATCTTCATGAACTTCCTCTTCTAAAATAACTTCTTTGCTTTTCTTCTCAGAAATCTCCAAATCATTATCATCATCACCATCTAGTATGACTGGAGTGCTCGCAGTGTTTTTAAATAGGCCCTGTTTCATGGAACAAAACGGTCTATTTAAACAAATTTTCTCTTCTAATTCAGTTATTCTTTTAAATTATGACTTTTATAAATATACTACAGTTTATGAGGTTTAATTAAGTCCCACGGATTACCATTTTTTTACACATATTTTTATGCATTAGTATTAAAGATGCAATATATTTTTTAGTACAAACAATTAATTTGAAGAAATATTATATAAAAAATAAAGAATAAAAAATTATATTTTTAAACCGTGAATTGTATTTAGGGGTATTACACTAGTAATAATTAATAGTAAGATGAACACACACAAATAAAAAGCCATGCTTCGCGAGTTAGAAAAATAATATTTATTACTAAATTTTGTTTTAAGTAATATTTTTTCTTAATATACAGGACATACACAAAATTCTTTAATTTGTATAACAAGACAAATTTTAGTGAATATACGAATTAAGTAGTATCTAAATCCAAATAATTATAAAATTGGCAACATGTCAATAATATTCCACGAATAAATAAAAACTAAGATGTCAATAATATTCCGGGAATTATTATTCACGTGGTGTGTCTTATCTAATACTGGTTGTAGATACATAGATGGAAGATTCTAAATCATTCTAGAGGTAGTAGGATCCTATTAGATGTCTTACCTTATATAGGAATCCTATGTATGGAAGGACTCTCATTGTAATGCCTATATAAAGGCCTCTCTATTACTCGTATTTACAGTCTTTTACTTTCTCCTCAAACACGTTATCAGCACGTATTCTACCAATAGAGAAAGAAAAAAAAACGTCCGAAATACTGAAAATCCCGAAAAAAAAGAAAAAAAAATCAGATTTTTCTTCCCCTACAAAACATAGCCGTCATCTTCTTCCCAACGGAGCCGCCGCTGTCGCTGTCGCCGGTTTCCAGCCCTCCCGTTCGCCACCAGAAGTCGAACCCCGATTGAGAACCTAGCCATCGCAGACCGACCTCCTCCAGTCATCGAGACGCAATCCATCGTTTCCTCCTGAATCGGATCTGTTAAAATCCTATCGTATTCCGACCCACGACGCTCGACGAACCAGCCCCCCAACCGTGCGACTCCCGTTCGCGACCAGAACCGCCGCGGCTCAAAACTTTCACATCAACCTTTGAAAAAAAAGGAAGCAATTTAGGAAGAAGAGTAGCAAGATCGCGCCGCAACTCCTCGTCTGCATAGATCGAAGTCCCTTGCCCGTTCGACTCCCTACGGTTGCATCGGTCTCCTTCTACAGACCAGACGCCGCTCACGACCCAAATCAGATCGGCCCGTCACCTTCTTCACAACAGATCGGACCTTATCCGATCCTAATTCCCGCTGTGAAGACACGGGCCAATTCTGCGATCCGCCGTCGACTTGACCACTGTCGGCCGTCGCTAAGTCCATACAGGCGATTCTTGACGACCAGATTCGGTTGTTGACCCATTTTCAACCCGTTTCTGCCCCTATCCACGAAGTAAGAACTACAAGTTCACCAGTGGAGATCTGATTCGGAACAGTATTTCTCGACGAAACTGTACGCGGAAAGAAGCAGATTTTTACACACAAAAAAAAACGAGAGACGAGAATTTCCGTGCGTAAATTTTCTGCACAACGCAGTGGTACCAAAATCATGTTTCTAGATTCGTTAACCGTCAGATCAGTGTGAAATTTTGGCAGCAACTTTCCAACACAAATATCTATATATTCAACGGTGGAGATCAGATTCTGAGTAGTATTGCTTATGGAATCTGCTACCGAATATAAGCAGATTTTTATAAGGAAATTTGGAGATTCGGCCTCATCCAATACCTAGCTGCTGCACCGCCGCGTCCGAGTCCTTTTTTTGGCGGATTACCGAGCCCTGATGCCCTTTTCGGGCGTTACTCAACTCTATATTTTCCTAATTACTTGTATGATTATGAATCTAATTGCGTTTATGCTTTACGTGCATATAAGAAAAGATGTTGCTCATGATGATGTGAACGCTATGGAGAAAAGTCAAACTTATTATCCCGTTCAAGGATCAAAGCAAATATGGAACTAAGTACCCACGTAAGATTTTATTAAAGTTGATTTTTTTTTTTGGGAAATGGGCATTTGGGTTCTTTATCCCCACGCTACTTTGCGGTGGATGAGACTATGAGAGGTGGTATCACTCTCGTATGCCGAAGTAAACTGTATTACGGTCCTGGGTAGTCACGGATAATTATTGAAAGTCGATATTTGTGGTTGTTGCACACACCACAGTTTGGGTCCGATTTGACGTCGTCGTTTTGTCGATTTTAAACCAACAAGTGAATAAAATGAACATTATCGGTAATGGTAAAGTTGTGACTTGTTCATGGTTAGTCACGAATTTGTGACGTACAAATGGGACAAACATCGATTGCGACAAATATGTCGTGGTTAAAATCGATTTGCGACGGATTTTGTCACGTTAAATTGAGGGACCACCACGTTGGTCTTGACCCAATCCCATACTTGGAAAACTCCATCTTTCATCTTATTAAAATAAAATATTGCATGTCGTCCCCTTGCAATATGAAAGAATCTACGAGTAATTCTCATGAATTTCAACATGTAAAGCAATGGCATATTGCGGTAAATACATGAATTCGTTGACCTAGATTGTAGTTCGTGTGACTATAGGTCCGAGTACTTTTTCAAGTATTTGTAAAGGCATGTGCCTTATATATTTGACTATGTTTAGTCGATCTTATTGGATGGTCAAGACGAGTTGGTTATGGTATATTCATTATGTCTAATGGTTCAAAATGCTTAATATTGATGCACCGCGTTGCATTCATATAACATGGCTATTATGACGTATATTTGCAAATTGAGAATTAAAATTCTTGGTTGATTTGATGCACTTTGATGGATTTTGTCTACACTTTTGATCATGACTAGGCGCATCCTCCTTGGTATTTGTTTATGCTTTGAAAGTTCAAACGGAATCAGTGGTTTTTAAACAAATTTGTCAGACTGCATTCCAACTTTCTCTGCAAGTCTACCAAGTTGGAGTTACCGAAAGGATCATTAGTCGAGATAAGAAATCGAACACCTGTTGTGTCTAAATGCACCTATGGCTGTCATTGCCATGTTTTTGCATCAACACTTATGCCATTGGATATGGTCTCAACCTTGTTTTCTCACTAAACTTGGGAAATACTAAAGCAGCCAATTAAAACATGCACTGTGATATGAGTTTAATGATCCGTGTGGTTAAAGTGTTCCCTGTGCTCATGTTTGTAAAATTTTGCAAGCGAAATTGAGTACATATTAAGCTATTTCCAAGGACACAATATTTTTGAATTTCGTGTTATAAATCTATGGTGATTATGATAAGTAGGTCACCACAATCAATGAGCGGAATAATGCTCAAGTTGTTGAATGCCGAATGGCGTTTTCTAGTCACATATGTTCCGTAATAATTTAACCATATTATGACTCGATGACATATATGCCAAAGTGTATCACTCATAACATCTCATTGTGATTTGTGAGAAATAAAATATTATGCATCACTTGTACTGGATATGTGAAAAGAAAAAAATATTCATGAGTCAATATGGTCCGGCTTGCATTGGTTTTTGTAACCAGAAGATGTATTGGGACATTGACACATTTAGGCTTTAATAGTCCAGAGTTTGGACAGTTTGATGATCCATACACCACGGTATTGCCATGGACATCATTTTTTTATTTGAACAAAGGAGCTAGCTGGATCAAAGACACCAAAGTACGTTGGTGGAGTCATGAGCAGGGCTCATGACTGATGATGATAGTTATGTCATTCGCGTCTTGCTTTCATAAGCATGTTTGATGCCAAATACCCCCCGATGATCTTTCTTAGCCATGTTCATTGATTAAAGCCTATTCTTTGGCAAAATTAGGAGAAGACACCCTCCTATGCTAAAGAGAATAATGTAGCGACTCGCATAAGCATGGTGCTGAGTGCTCCCTTTTCACCGAGTCCTTATACATACATGATCATAAGTATTAGCCTGGGTGGCCTACGATGCTATGATTGTGTTCACAAATGGTCGTACTCAAGTGATAACATTATATGTTATGTAGTTCCTTTGATAATGATTGATAAGTTGATGAAACCTGAGTTTATGGTTGTCCAACTTGCGGACCAGTCATTATAAAGGTCGGTTCACCCACTTTTAGACCAAGTTTTAAAGTGAAATTTTAACGAGTACTTCCTAACATCCAAGGCTACCTTCTCATAAATTTTGGTACCATTTGGAGACTTGTAAGGAGGTGAACCACTTAAATAAAGTTTTCACATACCACTAACCGTCCCAACAACCAGTTCGATGTCATTTCGATCGATTTCTGACCACAAGGTTGATGGTTTTGGAATCCTAAACACCCGTTTATACATGCTCACGAAATTTTGAGGTGTTCGGGGTTGGTGAAAGGAGTGAACTCTTCAAGAAAGCACTATAGGTTCGATAAAACTAACGGCTTATCATCGATTCAATCGTTTATTTATATTCGATCCTGGTGGTGCATGGTGGCGTTTTTGTTGGATTCTCAAGACCAGTAGCTACGGTTATGTAGTATAGGTCAACATGTCATATTCACCTATATCTATCATCATTCAAATGCTTAGTTACGAGTGTAACAGTATGCATTTTGTTAACTGGATTGCGTTAACAATGAAAAACCTTTATTGTCCACATGTTCATGTGCCAAAATGCGTCACCACAATGCATTATAATGGGTTATAAATGATGAATATGACATGCGCTTTCACTCATAGTCTGCTTAAAATATACCTTGGCAGACGATCTCGTAGGTCACTTTGATGAGCCAGTCTTCCCGTCGTTAGGGGGAGATCCGAATGATCATGTTCGAGTAGAACGACTTAGAATTGTCATAGTTTTTCCCTACTGTACCTCACCAAGTTCCCTAAAGTGACGAGATTAAATACATGCTGCAAATATGTCTCCAAGGATTGTGTCCGGTCATGGATGTTCGTCACCTATAAATGATCATATGGTAACACCACAAATTGTGGTAGATAGTGTTACTAGGCCGTGATTCCCATAAGAGTATTGGGATGTCACTTGGTTTAATAAATACTCTCTCTAAGAATGTATGCGAGTTTGGTACATGAAACTTGATTATCTGATCAAATGAACTCATCCGTCTCATGTGATTCTAGATTACAGTCATCATTGGTGGACGCCTCAATGAATGCCAATCCATAAAGAGTATTCTATGAATAAATTCGGTTCATGAGGACATGGAATGTGAGTTTAATCGAACCATACTTCGTTGAAAATCAACAACGTTGTAGCATTGGCCTAAAATGGAAACACATGTGACTCTAATATAAACAAAGTGATAGCCCTTTGTTGAAGTGGTGCCGACACTCCAAAGATAAGATCTATCCATATGCTTTGTTAAAGCAAGTGAGAGAAGGAGTTAAACTCACATCATGACGCGAGATTTCTCATGAACGCACTGGAATTGACTACGATGACACGAAAATTAGTTGTGCTATCGTAATGGATGTTATAGCATCCACTATCTTTCCAGTTAGATAGTTTCCGCAAAACTGACATGCAGCTTGTGGTTAAATCTTATCTTAGTGGGGAACTAAGTTAAGTGATAAAAGGATCTCGTGGTGGATCAGACTCAAATCAAGTGACTCCTGACCACGGAGCGAGTTGACAAGTGATTGTCAGGAACGCATACTAAGTATACACTTGATTTGGAAGAGATATGAAGCTTTTGCGTGTAAAACTAAGGGTTTATAGTGATGTAATCTTGTGAGACTAAGAGATTCCGCTAAATCCAAAGTTAAGAATGAAAGGATCTTGGGAACACTTGGTGATGCATATTCATCAATCGGTTTAACGCAGTCTAAGGGATGGTTTCCCTAAGACACGATAAAGTAATGCCTATATGATTCCCAATGACTAGTCGAAGTCATAATAAGACTTGGCTCACTTAAGTGATGATGCAGTCTTAAGAGAAAAGTACGGTATTATGTACTCATATTTGACCCAATGTACTCATTCGTAATAATCTGGTAAAGCCACTGTGATGATGGCCTAGGATGTGCTCACGTAATGTCTGTGATTGACAAGAAGCTTGAATCTCGCTTTATCTCGATAAAAGGACACTTGAATATCGATACATGAATTTGCCCTGAATGTATTGGTCTATCTCCCATATGACTAACAGGGCAGCTCACTTGCTGGAAAATGGTGAAATTGGTACCATTGGAAAGGTTTGTGTCTACTTTCCAAGGAAACCAACCATTTGATCACATCCATCATGTTGAGTGACATATGACTGTTGTTGCAAAGTAGGATAGGATATGTCCTGTAATTTGCTGAGTCAACTTCGATAGAGCTTTATGACCTGCTCAGGTCGATCTAGGTTACGTACTGTATGTGAATGAAAAGCTATGGGTGTCTAGTTTTTACAAGTTCTTACAGTTTCGTTGATACCTATTAAATCGAAGAAGTTATGACTGATTTAGTGCATGGAGGTCAAGACTTTAGAAAACTTGATTTTCGGATAAGTCTTTAGCGACTCTGCACTTTGTATGTGTCGCGCTCTTTTTGTCCTTAGACCAAGGTTTGTTTTTTCCCATTGGGTTTTCACTTGGTAAGGTTTTTAACTAGGCGACCTATGAGAACATCCATACAATGATGCGTTGTACTTGTGTTCAACTTAGACCAAGAGGTATTTTTCCCACTGGTTTTTTTCTTGGTATAGTTGTGAGGGCAACTTGACATCTGACTCCTATGATTTGAGGTACTCATCATGGGGAGTCGTTATGTATACATCAGGGGGAGTATACATGACATGTTATATTGGTGCGTTGCAATATTTTCCTCATCAAGCCTTTATTTTTCCCATGGGGTTTTGTTTTGGCTTGGAATAGGTTTTTACGAAGGCAACATCTTCTGCACCATTGTTGTATTAGTGCTCGACACAGGGGGAGTGTTCCGGGAATTATTATTCCCTTGATGTGTCTTACCTAATACTGGTTGTATATACATAGATGGAAGGTTCTAGATCCTTCTAGAGGTAGTAGAATCCTATTAGATGTCTTACCTTATCTAGGAATTCTATGTATGGAAGGACTCTCATTGTAATGCCTATATAAAGGCCCCTCTATCAGTGTTATGAATACAATTGATTGACTCGTATTTGCAGTCTTTTACTTTCTCCTGAACAAATAAGATTTTTTCTCGCACGCCACACAGAATAATTACAAATCAGAAAAGTACATATATTGATGAAGGGTGAGGTTACTTGGAAACTATTTTTATGGAAGTACATCCACACAATCAGTATACTCAATATACTAAAAATGTTTGAAAAATATTTCCGAACGTTGCACAATTGTTCAACAAAAATTTTCGAACATCGCTCATTTTCTCGAAAAAAATTCTATACAATAGCAAAATCGTCAAAAATATGACCAAGTAAAAATGTTCGAAAAACAAAGATGAAAAAATATAACATGTTTAAAAATTTAAATTGAACATTTATCAAATATTCGAAAAAAGTTCATGAACAAATTTTCATTCATAATTAGGATGAGTGTACTTTCATAAAAATTGGTCCAAATAACTTGGCCCATTAATAAATGCTCACCGAAGAAAACTTTACTGCCCCAAAAAGCCCACGACATATATTTTGTAAGCCAAATAAGTATTATTTGGCCCAAAAACAGTAAGCTTGATATTATTTAAGCCCAAATTCACACAAATACTAATCACACCCAACAAATAGGCCCCAAACTTTTTGAAATCTTTTTAAGCATATGCCAAATGTTACTTTTTACTTCTTAATTAACAAGCCAAACAATACTTACGATTCCCGAAAACCTAAACCTAGACCTAAGCCCACCCACCAACAATAGTAAAACTGCCAAAACACGAGGTTCGGGTCCGACCAGTCATGAATACAGGTCGGACAGATCTAAACCCAGGCTCCACCGCTTATAGGGAGCCCGAAACACCAAGCCACAGACCCCTCCCGTATATATCTAGAGTTTGAGTCCAAGTTGGACCCGTGATCCAAATTCATGAATTGGCGTCGGGTTGCACAGATTCGATTCGACTCGACGGATTGATCGACCCACCGGGTCTTTCTCTAATTGGCATCTCAAAACAATAGCAGCTCCCCTTGCCTTTCAATTTTCGTGTCTAGGCCCAATGTCCCACCATCTTTGCCTCTCCCTTTCGTTAGTCCCATTTGATACTGATTAATTTTTAAAAATAATTATTTTTTTGATAAATTTTAAATTTAATAGTGTTTGGTAGAACATCTTAAAAGCGATTGTCATAAAAATATAGGAAATTAATATTATACATCTTAAAAGCATTTTAAAAAAAATAATATTACCCAATATAAATTTGTTTAAATTAACACCTGATTCTTTTCACATTACAGTTGCAATAATTTTTTTAAGTCACAAGAATATCAACGTTACGTAGGACTAAACCTAAAGGGGACTGGACAACTTCCGGCGGACCACTGCTGCGGCCGGCAGACCTATAGGGGATCGGACAACTTCCTGCTAGGCCTGCCACTTTTCGGTTCCTGAGAGAAAAATACAGGAACCGGAACCGAACCGCATAGTTTTTTCGCGGTTCGATTTTTCCAGTTTTTTTTGTCCAAACCGCACAGGAACCGAACCACACAGGAACCGGACCGAACCGGACCCAAACCGGAACCAATTTTGTATGGTTTGGACGAAATATATTATATTATATTTTATTTTATTAAGAATATATTATATTATTTTAATTATGTTTAATAAGAATATATTATATTATATTATATTCAGAGGGCCGGTTTCCCGGTTCGGTGCGGTTCGGACGGTTCCTTGCGGTTCAGATCGGTTCCTCTTTAAAACAGACAGGAACCGCGAACCAAACCGAACCGAATACTAGAAGTACGGACCGAACCGAAAAAAAAAAATTGTTGCTAGGAACCGAACCGACCGTCGGTTCCGATACGGTTCGGATCGGTTCTGCGGTTCCCGGTTCCAAAAGTCCCAGCCCTACTTCCTGCGGACCACCGCTCCGGCCGACGGACCTGTAGGGGACCGGACAACTTCTGTTTTTTTTCTACGCCAGGCCGCTAGTCTGCTTTTCGGCGGGGCACCGCCGACGACCGGCGGACCTCCGACGACCGACCAATTTTTTTTATTTACGCCAGACAGCCGGCATGCTCTCCGACGACCAACAATTTTTTTGCTTATTCTTTTTTACGGCAGCCCGTCGGCCGCTGATAGAATTTTGGGAACCAATAGATTTTTTTCTGACAAGTAATCTGATAATTTACTTATTTACTTCAATTATATTACGACCATCGTGCCATAATGGCACGGGTGATTTCTTGTCTATAATATAAAGGACTGTGGTGTTTTTTGGTGGTGGTAGTCCGCAATGGAAAAGACTATTGTACCCCTCCTCTCTCTTTTTTTTCTTTTTAGGTTGGATTTAGTAATATTTGATAATAATAGTATAATTAAATCTTCAACAACAATAAATTTTAAAACAACAATGCTACATGCACAACCAATTTACACAACCAAACTTTACAACACATCATCTCACCACACATTTATCACTAAATTCATTATTTATTCCATCACCTACCCCACCACCCACATAATCAATGGTCCAAAACAATCACAACCGTTACAACGGTTGTGATTGTATCATTTTTCATTTTAAAAAAAATACTCCAAGAATATTAAATTAAATTAAAAGGACAATTAATTTTCAAAAAAAGAAACTCTTTTTTTTTGCGGAGATCTCGACGGACCTCAGACCGATCAGTTTTTCCTGCAGGGCCGCCCGTCGCCTGAGACCTCCGACGACCGGCCAATTTTGCTTTTTTTTTTTCTTTTTTTTTTTTACATCAAGCCGCGACCTGCTTTCTTGCGGCCAACCACCGGCGCCCGGTGGACCTCCGACGACCGACACCTTTTTTTCTTTTTTATTTTTATGTAGGCCGCCGACGGCCCGCGGACCTCCGACGCCCGGCAATTTCTTAATTTTTTTTATTTTTTAACGCCGGACTGTCGGTCTCTTTCCGGCGGGCGGGCGGCGAACCTCCGGTACATGCCAGCTTTTTTTTTTTAAGCCAGACCGCCGACCTGCTTTCTGACGGTCGGTATTTTTTTTAAACGCCAAACCGCCTGCCTGTTTTTCGGCGACCCACCGCCGGCAGTCGGCTGACTTTCGACGGCCGACTATTTTTTCATTTTGATGGATTAAAAAGTATTTGATGACATGGACTTCATAATTTTGAAAATCATTTTGTTTGGGAATTTAATAATTCTCTTAGATAAGGAATTAAAATAAGAATTAAAAAATATAAAAAATAATTGGTGATGTGGACACACTGATAATCTCCGGTGAGTGTGATGAAAGAATTATGTGGTGCAAATTGAAAAATCGATATATTTTCTTATAATATAATAATATAGATAGATATAAATATAGATACCAAATAAAATTAAAATAAAGAAAAATTAAAAAGGATATGATGACGTGGATATTTTGAGAGGCACTCCATATGGTGTTCATTGATCTAGATAAGGCTTATGATAGCATTCCGCGCGATCTTATTTGGAGGAGCCTAGAAGAGAGGAGGGTGTCGTTGTCGTTCGTTAGGGCGATCCAAGACATGTACTCCCAAGCTAGAACTTGCGTTACGACCCAGCTGGTGACACCCAGTATTTTCCGATTGAGATAGGGCTGCACCAGGGGTCGGCGGTAAGCCTCTTCTCTTCACTCTAATACTTGACGTCATCTTGCGGGGGATACAGGATGGCGTCCCGTGGTGCATATTTTTTGCTGACGATATTGTGTTAGTGGCGGAGTCGATGAGGGAGGTGAACTCGAAGTTGGAGCTATGGAGGTCTAAGTTAGAATTCCAAGGCTTGCGTGTGAGCCGGTCTAAGATCGAGTATCTCTGGTGTAACTTTAGTGGTGAGGTAAACGGGGAAGAAGTAGAGGTAATGATTGCAGATCAGATCATACCCTGTACGGATAAGTTTAAGTATTTGGGTTCGATCATTCAGAAGGAAGGTGAGTATGAAGATGATGTCACTCATCGTATCAAGGCGGGGTGGCTAAGGTGGAGAGACAGGGGTCCTGTGCGATAAGAAAGTCCCTCTAAAGTTGAAGGGTAAATTTTATAGAGCGGCAATCAGACCTGCTATGTTGTATGGCTCCGAATGTTGGGCGATGAAGAAGTCGCTTGAGAGCAAGTTGGAAGCGGCTGAAATGAGAATGTTACGTTGGTCATGTGGTCGCACTATGTTAGATAGAATCTCGAACGGGATTTTCAGGATCGCGCTAGAAGTGGCGCCCATTTTAGCGTAAGTTAGGGAAGGGAGATTGAGATGGTTTGGCCACGTCCGCAGGAGGCAGGCTTCTGCTCCAGTGAGGAGGGTTGAGAATTTGTTGGTTGTCGGGGAGAGGAGAAGAGTCGGACTGAGAAGGACGTGAGATGAGCAACTGAGATTAGATTTGAAGGCCTTAAACCTTTTCGAGACCATGACTGTTGATAGGTGCTCTTGGAGGCGCCAGATCAGAGTTGTGGATTCCTTTGTAGGGAGTGGTGTTGTAGTTGAGAGCCTCGGGGTTGGGTTGTTTCGGTTAGCTTTGACCTAAAGCATTGCATTTTTTACTTTTATGGTATATTTTATCCTATTGCCTTTTGCGTGTTGTGTATCTTTTACAGATAGCTGTGCGCAGAGTCAACCTCTCTTTTATTAGAGCAGCGTTCATCGAGAGTGCAGTTGCCAAAGTCCCATTCGGTAAGGCTCATGTGAATTAACCCATGGGCTCAGGTATGGTTTGAAGCTTTTTCGTATCATTTGCTTCTTTATATATATCACTCTTTATTTTGCTGTGCATTAAGCTGGGGGTCTTCACGGAAATAGCCTCTCTACCGTAAAAAGTAGGGGCATAGTCTGCGTGTAACACCCCAAACTAGGCGGATATTACAATGTCGTGGACCCCCGACTGGGACCCACCAGGCAAATGAAAATGAATGAATTACACAGGGTAAATGTAGTACCGAACCACATTTCAACATTAATTACTCCGATGAGGAGTTTCATACAACACACCCAAGATAATACAGAATACATGTATATTTTATATGAAGATAAAATATACAACACTGAGTAAAATGAGTATTCAAACGGAATATCTGCAGCGGAATAAAATGAAGGAAACATAAATGACTGAAAAGACTGGGGTCCCCTACTAGTATCATTGGGACTCCTTGCCGTCAACGTGCTCTCCCCGTGCCTTTGCCTTACCATGACCTGAAAAACAATATCCCCCAACGGGGTCAGTTACACAGAACAACAATCCTCAAGAGTTGAATAAACACAATCCTATTGAAAACATACGCAATCAAATATGATATATGAATTCAACTAACAGTACGGCTCAAAGGAATGGCGCCACACTACGTTCGGGATGGAAATGTGTCCGTGCATAAGCCACCAACGAGTATCGATCGAATACACGTGTGGTCTTGTACCTAATCAGTCTCACGAAGCAATCGACTCGTGTGCACAGTCCAATGCGAGGCCAACAACCAACACACGAATTAAATGTGCCCGACATGAAAATCTTACACATACCAACCAGCACGCCAGTATGACCCGGAATGCCACGATATAACAAAAGTGACATCGACAATAAATAATGACTCACCAAGATGAAATGATGGTGAAATGAATGACAGCTCAATGAAATGATTGGAACCGTCGTTCCTCATGAATGAAGTGATTAAGTGACTATTACAAGTTTCAATACGGTTAGTACTTTATGAATGAATTATGATTATGAATGAACAACAACGAAAGGAATGAATATCCTTTTAACTGAGTAAGAATTAACTTACACAACACCGATGAAGAATGTCCGTCCACGAACCACGTCCTAAATGAAATGCCGGTCGCTCGAACAACCTTGAATAACACAATTACCAATAATCCGTTCAATACACGTATCAAACACGATTATAACCAACTCAAACGTCGATACAACGATAATCAAATTCATCGGGGCATTCAAACGAATACGTAGAAAATATCCTTCCCGTTGGTTACAACCAAACCCAAATTATCGAAACCAGCTTTCAAATGATTGATTCAAACCAGCAAAACAATATCAATGGCATCAATAATCCAATAGGAATCCACAATTCAAGATTACAACAACATCAATCGGAAAATCCCCAAATTAACCGAAGTCAACCCCAAGGGTTCTTGAAATAATCCCCAAAATAGCCATTAAATCCGTAGGAATACATTTATCCAAGGTAGATAATCCATATCTAATATATTCCAACAACAATCCAAGCTTACACGAAGACATCGGAAGGAAAAATCCAAAAATCCGAAATTCTAGATCCAAGAGATTAATACCTTTGATTTGATGTATTGGAGATGATGAAGTGATGATTAATACAACTCAAAGATTTGAAAATGATGATTGATGATTGTAGCTCGAAGAACACTCTCCAAATCGCCCGGAATCATCCGAAACCGCCGAAGAAACGAAGAGATATGAAAAAATGACGAAGTAAGGGCTGAACTGTCCTATTTATAGAAATTCCAGTTTAGCGCTAACGGGTGTTTTGGGTAGTCAAGTACCCACTGTCCGAAAACGGTAGCGTGCGCTACGTACCTTTTGTAGCGTGCGCTACGGCTGTACACTTAGCGTTAGGGATGGCAAGAAAACCCGAACCCGACGGGGAAACCCGAAACCCGATCTTAACGGGGCGGGGCGGGGCATACATTATCGGGTTACGAGGCGGGATTGGGGCGTTAACGGGGATTTTTTCGGGGTTCGGGGTAGTGACTGGGGTGATCGTGCCCCGCCCCGATATTATATTATATATATTTGTTATATATTTTATATATATATAAAAAAATTATATTATATATATTATATTATATTATATATAATATAATTCTATATAAATATATAAAACGGGGCAAAAACGGGGAATGGGGAACGGGGCGGGGTTCGGGGTATGCTGTAGCCCCAATGGGGCGCCCCGATAAGATCCCCGACGGGGAACGGGGCGGGGACGGGACAGGATTCAGCTTTCGGGTTCGGGGACGGGGATAGCCTGCCCCGCCCCGAACCTGCCCCATTGCCATTCCTACTTAGCGTGCGCTAACCCCGAAATGTTAGCGTGCGCTAGCGAATTATCTGATGCCCAGTACTGGAGTCCAGAACCTTCTGTCCTCTGGTCTGATCGCGGTAGCGTGCGCTACAATCAATATTTAGCGTGCGCTACAATATCGTTTGCGTACGCTAAAAATCACTCATAGCGTGCGCTATGAATTAATCCCATTCAGCCCAGTAGCCACTGGACTCAACCTGATCCGACCTTAGCGCGCGCTACACCAACTGTATAGCGTGCGCTACTTCGGCCTACTAGCGCGCGCTACTTACCATTCGTAGCGTGCGCTACTTACAATCCAACTGCAGTCCAGTGCCTTCTGGACTGCCTGCTTGAAACATACTAGCGTGCGCTAGTGTTGAGAGGTAGCGTGCGCTACCCGTACTCAATTAGCGCATGCTAAAGAGAGTACGTAGCGTGCGCTACTCCTCACACACAACACACTATGAAGATGACAACGATGATAAACACAGCACGATTCTCCAATTAGATTGATGATGAATGACGATTGATACACGGTACGATTACTCTGAACGATGAATACAATGATTGAATATGAGTGACAATTGATCATTAATGAGTTTTGAAAATTACTGAGTGATAATTACTGAATGATAATGACTGAATTACAACCGGGTATTACACTGCGTACATCTTACCCTCCTCAGACCCTGCTCTGAGCGGGATATACTGGGTATGTTTAGTTTGGTTTGGTTTGGTTTTTCACGAGCGTGGCAAATTGTGAAATCCATGCATTTATTTAATGTATACTAAGATACTTGGATACAAATATGGATACTAGAGAAAAATAAATAAATAAATATTAAAAAAATATGTTGATGTGGAGGTCTTGAGAGGCTCCGATGAATATGGCGAAAATTGTGAAATTCATACTTTTCTTTTAATATATATACTCCCTCCATCCACGAAACAAATTCTTACTTCCCTCTAAATATTTGTCCACAAAACAAGTTCTCACCCTCTACTATTAACACTATTCTTTTAAGTCTTTTACACCGCCTTTACACCACCTTTTTAGCTTTCTTAGTTTTCATGCCGAGCACCAACTCTGAACTTGTTTAGTGGACAGAGGAGTAATAGATATGCAGTTCGATATAAAAAAGTTGGAATATCTACCTCGAAATCCGATTATCAATAGGCTCACTCGCTATCCTCTTATATTAAGTCACATGTTTATATGGAGGGATAATATTGTTTTAAGTCCTGATAAGTGGGATATTATATGACAATTCACAACTTAGATAATATGTAAACTTTCATTTGAAATCAATATGAGATATAAGATCTTAGATAGATAAGAAAAAAAAAGAAAATATCATGTACAATAGGGAGTTACAGTGGTTACCAAAATCCCTAAAGTTAGTATATATTAGAAAAAGAATATTTTACGGTGCTTAAAGTTATAAAAAATTCGTGCCGTAATGATATGATGGCGGTGCCATAATTATTTAAAATTATAAAAAAATGGAGAGAAAACAAAACTGCTGCTGGCACGGGACATCCGCCGGCCGGCGACCCGTCAAAAATTATACCAACTGGCAGCCGCTAGCTAGCCAGACAACAGTGCAACAACCGGCCAATAAATATGATCGATCGACGGAGCTCTGCCAGAAAATAGCCCGATAGGCAACAAAAAGAAAACTGAACTGTCGTCGAAGCTTCGACGGCCCGCGATCTATCAAAAAATAGTCCGACAGTCGATTGTTTAAAAAAAAATGATTGGTCGCGGGAGTTACGACGACCGAAGACCTGCCGAAGGTCGCCAAAGAACAAAAAAAAAATTAAGGATTTAATATTCTCTCATTTCATTTAATATTCTAAGATATATTGAAATTTATTGTTAGACATTTGATATTATTATTAAATTCAACATAAATGGAAGGAAAGTGGTATGATCTTTTCGGGTGCGGATGACGACTGCGACAAAAAAATCAATGCCCCTTATATTATATAGATATTTATCAAGCACCTCTAGATTAATGGTGTAGACAATCTTCTAAGCTCTGATAATTATGGTAAAAGAATGAATGTGATAGATCTGGAAAATTAATAGATACACATAAAATAAAATGCCAAATATTATATATATATACATATATATAATATTTAAACATAGTCCATTGCATATTGCAAGATGAAAACTTTCACATTTATACCTTGTTCTTTTTTCTCCTACTAGTATAACACCCGTGTAATTATACGGGAACACAAAAAAGAACTCTTATGTAAATATATAATATGTAAATCATTCATTATAAATTATAAATCTTCTTTATAAACTACACTATTTGTCGGTTTATGATTACACCATTCTCATTGCAACAAAAGATTTCTAGTCTTTCCTGATCTTCACTCTTGATATGGCTACATAAAGCTAACCATGAGCGAATACGGTCTTGGAAGATACATACCGACATGAGAGAGTGTGTGACCTTGACTCTTAAATATAGTCATGGTAAAGCTCATAATAAGTGAGAATTGGCGTATTTGAAATTTAAATGGTAATCTGCTATCTAACGGGCTTAATATCAATTGTGGAATAAGTACTTTACTCTCAAAATTATTTTTCGAATTTTTTTGTTCAATAATATGGTTACGAATTTGGATAATTATTAGTGATGTGATATTTCGTAATCATGATGATTGATCCATATTGAATTAGCATAATTGAGACTATAACTTACGATTTCAAGATGTGATTTGGAATTCTAGAACATTTGATGCTATTCAAAAAAATCCATTGGATATACTTGATTTTGACTTTTAGAGGTCGCATAAATTTTGCATATACCATCAAAGCTGAGATATATCCGTTTGTCTTTTGAAATTATAGACATCAAGTAATGGTTTACTATCTCCACAATGTCGTTTGTTGGCGTCACGGTTGCTCTTTCTTCAGAAAATTACTTTATGGGAAGTTACTTATAAGTGAATGATAGTGATTTCAGCAATGACTGCAATATGATCTTCGGCATTCCAGATTAGTAAACATCAAGAATATCAATCAAGATTTCTTTATCGGCTTCTTCACCCAGCTCACCATCTACAATTTTGAGGATTCATTCGGAGAAGTCCTTAATTTCTTATAGATGGTGAGATGACACTGTCTGTCCAATAATTAATCTCATATTCTTGGTCAGTCTTATGAGTTTGCAATGATACCAAAGTGAAGAAGAACTTATACTTGAATAAACGATATATGTATTGTCCTTTAATACAACTCCATATGTAGAATTATACTAAATAATTGTGGCCAGTTTTAGTAATGTTTGAAATATAATTTTTTTTTTGAAAATACATAATAGATCTTGACTTATAACTTAAAATAAAGCACTTCTCAAATTGCAATAAAAAATATATAAGTAGTATATATAATTTAATTACTTGAATGACCTATTGTAAATATACCTGTTAATTTAGGAAACTACATCCAAGTTCTAGCCTTAAATTATTAAGAAATTTAACAATTTAGATTGTAATATAAGAATAGTTTGGATAAGTTAAAAAATATACACCAGAATTTTATCCTAATTACAAACGACCTTAAAATTTTAGAAAATTACGAAAGAAAAACTCAGTTGATTTGATTGAAGTGAAACGGTATATTTATGCTTATATGATACTTTTTCAAACATTCAGCTTCATATTTAAGAGTATTAAAGTCTACCCATTTTACGTTAAAAATAGAAAAAGAGTTGAAGTACTTTTAATAATTTCTGAAACCAATATTACAAAAAATCTCGAGGACATTTGGTTGAAGTGAAGCTATATGTATATTCATTTTAAAATAGTCATACTTTCTGAAATTCTCTTTATGCAAAGATGAATCTACAGATTAATATATTATTATTAAATTTAACTTCTTATATATTTAGCAATATCTCTTTGGAAATTCATAAAATCAGTTATAATTTAGTAAGTATGAGTTTTATTCATTTATTTTGGTATTTTTATATTAATCAAATAGGATTTAAAACTAAAATAGACTAATTGATTTATTCCATAGTATTTTGGATTTATTTATAAATAATAATTAAAATCATTGTTTCTATACTTTCAATAAAAATTTTTAATAAGATAATTTTGATTTATTTGATTGATTAAGACTTTGAGTACCTTTTTAATTATATATATATATATATTCAACACTTCTTTTGCAATACTCCCAAGCATATTTCATTTCAGTTGATATTTCTTTTATTGATATACATAATTACAGTGACTAACTAATATAAAATAATTAATTAATAGAAATATATAATATTTTCGCAAGATTTTAGGTTTAAATTTTTAATATATAATGCACACTACTATATTAAATTCTCTTTGTTTGGAATTTATTTTTTTAATTAATGAAAATATAAAATATTTCTTTAATATAATCAATTTTTATTTATTCATAATTCATATTCCTTAATTCGTAGAAATTAATAAGGTAGATAGGAGTTATTTGAGGTATAATTATAATGTAATTAATGGCATGATGATTAGGCGAGTAATTGATTATGTGTCAGCTGTAACACCCCCAAAACCGTATGGGAATATTACACGCCGTAGACCCTTTCCACAAGGATCTACCAGGCTAAACATCCATAAACCAAATGCTTGCCCGGCCAGGGTCAAACAATATAATAATACAGACCATTAAGGTCACTTACACATAAACACACAGACCGATGAGGTCACACAACTCTATCAACAGAACTGACTAACAACATTACCCACACAGGGGTCGAAACACAATACAGCGGAAGACTGAATCAACTCTAACAATACAACCAAACTCTACCATCTCTCGACTCTTGATTAGTATCGCAGCTCGTCATCCCCTTGTGCCAATCGTGTGACTGCTCCCCTGAACCTGCATGTACCTGGACGCAGAATAGACATACACCCCCCGATTACTCGGGGGTTAGTAAAACTCCACTATTTTACTAGTGCAAGTATAAAAAGATACGAAATGCAACAAGTAAATAGCAACTACGAATTTAATACGGAAATCAATTATCAAAATGTTCCCGAGAAGTTTTAGAATTTCGAACTCAAGCAAGAGATATTTGAAAAGGAACACATCATCTCGGGGATTTTTAAAGCAGAAATTCTTTTGGACCTCGAGTCCCAATTTACAAAACCTTTTCGTAAACATTAGGGCCTTAACTCGATTCTCGTTTCAAAGCACACTAGATAATATATTATTATGAGTCCGAGACCCATATTTAAAATGTTACCCAAACAATCACTACTACACGATCATTGTTCGTACACATCATGTACCGAACTTCGGAGGCCTCGACGGACCTTACCCGGACCACACACACTGTTCGTACACATCATGTACCGAACTCCGGAGGCCTCAACAGACCCTACCCGGCCACAAACATCGTTCGTACACATCACGTACCGAACTCCAAAGGTCTCGTCAGACCCTACCTGTATCACACACCTTGTTCGTACACATCATGTACCGAACTCTAGAGGCCTCGTCAGACCCTACCTGGAACACACACCTGGTTCGTACACATCATGTACCGTACTCTAGAGGCCTCGTCAGACCCTACCTGGAACACACACACACACACCGACACGACACAACTCATAATCATCAAATGTCAAGCCATTACACATTACACCGAAATGTACAATCAAGTATGTAAACCAAAACAACACCAATATCATGATCATCACAACAACTCGACAATGACCAACCACGCCCGGCACAAACTTAGATGATTTTCACATCCAACACAATTCCACGATGTTAACTAAGTGAAGTTATTATCGTTACCATCAATTGTTCGTAATAATCAATTCATACGAAGCATATACACGAAAGTAAACCAATGCATCACAACCATAATACGACGTCCCTATTCACAAGACACAATTCGTATAGTAAAATACTTGCCTTAATAACCGCTACCGAATACTCCGAAGAACACGATTCGACCGGGAAGCTCAGACCCCGAAGAAGACAACGAACGGAAGGGTTCCGACTTGAGTTCTTCACAAGAATTTTGTCCCTAAGTCATACCAATGATAAATCAACAATCGTACGATGAATAATAATCATACAACGCCCAATCCCCCCTCTAAGACCTTTTGTCGGACACCTTCAAGGTGTCGACTAAGAACTCGACCAAAACAACGAATCGGTACGATCCAACCATGTAATAACAAGGAATTCGATATAATACATCTAAATAATCAATAATCCATCAATAATCTAAGTTATTTCGGATTAAACGGACAAATAGAACAAAATCCCCAAAACTAGATTTTAAGAAAACTTGCCTTGATTCGCTGGATTGAAGGATGTTATGTGATGATCAATCGATGATATGAACTCCAAAACTTCGTGGGTTCATAGTATAACAACATGTCTTTGACTTACCAAAGACTCCAGCCGCGGACAGGAAGGATAGGAAATGAAAACGAGTGAAAAAAACGACTGCTCGGCCATATTTATACGCCTGCCGAACACGGCGCAGCAACCGGCCCAGACCAGCGCCGTGTGTCTCGGCCGTGTCTCGGCAGGCTGCCAGTCCTGGCCGACCCGGCGCAGGACACGGCGCTCGGCAGCGCCGTTTTCAGGGCCGTTTCGCCCAGGCCCGGCCAGCACCCCCCAGATGCAAAAAAAATGATTCCGACAACGACGATCCGAACGACCCCGAAACCCGAACCTGATTACGAATAGGAGATTCGGTTACGAAGTACTCGCAAAGACGAATTCGAGCACTAAGAGAACACACGATTCCGACCACCCGAAGGCTCAAAATTCGACAACGGAAGGTAACTACCCCACACTTTGGGAAATTACGAAAACGGCCCAAAACGTTCGAAAATCACGATACGTGATCGAATAACCAAACCGAAGTTCACAACACGTCTAACAAAGTTAAACGGACTTACGGGAAACTCGAAACAGTAATTTCGAACGAGATTCACAAGAATCGAACTCGAGTGCGAAAAAGTCGTTAAGAAACACGGAACTCAACAAAACAATACCGAAATGAACTCGGATGACAAAAATTGCAGAATTAATCATTCTCAGAATGATAAGACGGTCCCAAGCGAGTCATCGAAACGGACCACCGCCGAAAAGAGAAAATGACCGAAAATCCGAAATTGCGGATATTACATTCTACCCTCCTTAAAAGAAGTTTCGTCCCGAAACTTAAATCAAGTAGGGAGAGGCAATATCCCGCGAGGAAAACTCAAAGAGATACACAAGAACCAAAAAAAATCGCGCCCAACGGCGAAACGTTACAAGCAACGCAAAGGAATATACGGCGTGAAAACACGCCCCACGACGACTAACACAACGCCACCGACTATGTTTTAAAACAACGAGTAATTAACAACACATCACATGCACACATTTAATCAAAGAAACGCACGCGACAACAAGTCGCACCCGACCACAACGACTATGCGGTAGAAACAAATATAATATTATGATAGAATTCACTCCGATTCTCGTCAACAAGAAAATGTCCGACGTCAAGACACAAACAATTCAAGATAACAGAAAACGAGAATACCGGACATTACATTCTATCCTATTAAAAATAAGTTTCGTCTCGAAACTTAAAATAAAACATCATGGTAGAATACAAACAAAACCAAAAAGTTCACGCAACAAATATCAATTTCTACACGAATGACAGCACGAAGTACGATACACAACTACATCACGGGACACCACCGGGCACTCTCGAGTAGGAACGAAAACCTAATTCCCGAACATCTTGGCAACGGTCTCACAATGCACCGCTCGGTGACCCACTTGGCCACACTCGAAACAGTTGACTAACGGTGAACTACAATTCTTCGCAGTACGAGATCAGGCAACAACAGTCAAACAACCCCGATCGAACAACAACGATCAAATAAAAATGATCGAACAACAATGATCAAATAACAATGATCGAACAACAACGATCAAATAACAATGATCGGACAACAACGATCAAATAACAATGATCAAACAATAATGATCAAATAACAATGATCGAACAACAATGATCGAATGACAACAGTCGAACAATGACTCCAAAGTCCCCACTTCAACTCCAGACATTAAAAGAACTGGTAGAAAGTGAAAGATGTTACTTCCAAACAAGGTTCACAAGAATCGAACCGAACTCGGAAAGGTCACGATGATAAACAGGTCGATCTGAAACAAGGTCACAACCAGTCCGAACGATGACAACTGAGACATCAAACAAGTTCAAAAAGTATCGACGAACACGTGCAAGTCGATAGAACTTAGAAGGAGAAACTGCAGAAGTCAAATATAGTACGGGTATTACATCCGACCTCTTATAAAAGAAATGTCGTCCCCGCAACTCACAACGGAAACAAGGTAACAACACAAAAAGCATCCGACAGGAAAATCTCCCATGGGTCTCTCAGAGCCGATCCTGATATATGTGCTCAAGCGCGAACTCCGAAAGTCTCGGTATCCAATTCGCAAAACTGAATTCGGTGTCCCTCGAGTCCTCACTTGAAATGCGTTACTGACGAGAAGGACAATTTACACGTGTATGCCCCGGCACATCACGGTTGAAACACCTCGGCTCGGCATACCGGAAATACAAATGCTAGTTACAATGGGGCATAACGTCGCAAAACAACATAGCGGAGATGCCAACTCAGCATAACAAGGAATCATAACACATATCATATACAACGATTACCATCGTAAAGTAATACACACACAAACACTACAGCAACGACGGTATCGTTCGGCGACTTCGACGGCCCGAACGATATCCAGCACATAATTACAAACATCATGAAACAATCACACATGTACCCAAACGTACAAACCCAAGCTTCAACAGCTCACACTCGTGCGACAACACGCAAATCACCACGAGGCGACAAATAGTAAATACCAGTTCACACTTCTCACAGAGGGCTAGTACTACAAATACGTGGCAACGCCTCAACGTTCATGCCATCAATTCGATCATATTCGGAAGTTAACATCATAACGACAAAGCAAACATCATACATACATTTCCAAACGCAAACGGGAACTGATAGGTTTTTAAAAAAAAATAAAAACCCCCTTTTGAAAATAATTTTGGAAATACCGATTGATCTTGAGTATCACCCTTCAAAAAAAGTTCAAACGTGAAACATCGTTATCGAGACTTTGGGAAACTATTTCGCATTCGATAAAAATGAGGACACTTTCTTTTCGTGAAAAACTTTCGAAAATATTCGACCCTCGGGTCTAAGTAAAAGTGTTTCTAAAACATTGGAAATATCTCAAAATATTTTGGTCCTCGAGGTAGAAGAATTTTGAAACATATTGTGGCACATTGGATGTACCACGAGAAAATAATTCATTTTAAAAGTGCATCTCGAAATTTATTTTCTAAGGTACTCAAGGTTTTCAAAGATAATTCAATGGGCTAGAATGCCCAAAAATTTCAGATAATTACACGGAACATTATAGCGCCGTGGGTCCCGCGCCGGGACCCACCAGGCTAAAAACTATTTACAAAACGCCAAAAAGGTTGATGACGGTAATATTTCAAAAACTCACAAAAGCCATTTACAAAATACTAAATACTGTCATAAGAATTTCGCCAAAACGATCAAGGCCATAATGCCAAAAACTCGGTTAAGGGAATCGGTTTTCGAAATAAAACTCAGCCGGTAAAATACCGAAAGCCATTACAAAAGAACTCACGCAGCGGAAAAAGGAATACAGTCCAACATGCACAATTCAATTGAATACATCTCACAGCATCTAGTTTAAACATACAACAAAACCATTCCTCGGAGTTTCTCACGAACTCAATCGTCGATACCTTATTCGAAACCCAACAAGGTTCTCAATTTTCACACCATACCACCCCTCACAGTGGTTCAAAGGTAAAACAACAATAGGCCCAGTTTTATACATATACTATATGTCAAACGTATTAAATACAACTATATTCTCAACACCGTGCAAATAAAATTATGCACCGCAATTAACTCATTTAGATAAAATCATGATACACAGGTACTTCGCATAAAATAGGAGACTTACGTTCACAGGCCGCACGGAGATGACGGTCGCCCACGATACTAATCTCATCCGACAACATATCCGACAGGTTGTGACTACGCACAACTCAACTTGTCACCTGACGACTCGAACGACAAGACAACACATTACTCGACAAACCATGACTCGACTAGACCCGACAGCCTAGATTTCCGCAACCTAAGCTCCGATAGCATAAATGTAACACCCCCAAAACCGTATGGGAATATTACACGCCGTAGACCTTTTCCACAAGGATCTACCAGGCTAAACATCTATAAACAACCAAATGCTTGCCCGGCCAGGTCAAACAATATAATAATACAAACCATTAAGGTCACTTACACATAAACACACAGACCGATGAGGTCACACAACTCTATCAACAGAACTGACTAACAACATTACCCACACAGGGGTTGAAACACAATACAACGGAAGACTGAATCAACTCTAACAATACAACCAAACTCTACCATCTCTCGACTCTTGATTAGTATCGCAGCTCGTCATCCCCTTGTGCCAATCCTGTGACTGCTCCCCTGAACCTGCATGTACCTGGACGCAGAACAGACATCCACCCCCCGATTACTCGGGGGTTAGTAAAACTCCACTGTTTTACTAGTGCAAGTATAAAACGATACGAAATGCAACAAGTAAATAGCAACTACGAATTTAATACGGAAATCAATTATCAAAATGTTCCCGAGAAGTTTTAGAATTTCGAACTCAAGCAAGAGACATCATCTCGGGGATTTTTAAAGCAGAAATTCTTTTGGACCTCGAGTCCCAATTTACAAAACCTTTCCGTAAACATTAGGGCCTTAGCTCGATTCTCATTTCAAATCACACTAGATAATATATTATTATGAGTCCGAGACCCATATTTAAAATGTTACCCAAACAATCACTGCTACATGATCATTGTTCGTACACATCATGTACCGAACTCCGGAGGCCTCGACGGACCTTACCCGGACCACACACACTGTTCGTACACATCATGTACCGAACTCCGGAGGCCTCAACAGACCCTACCCGGCCACAAACATCGTTCGTACACATCACATACCGAACTCCAGAGGTCTCGTCAGACCCTACCTGGATCACACACCTTGTTCGTACACATCATGTACCGAACTCTAGAGGCCTCGTCAGACCCTACATGGAACACACACCTGGTTCGTACACATCATGTACCGAACTCCAGAGACCTCGTCAGACCCTACCTGGAACACACACACACACACATCGACACGACACAACTCATAATCATCAAATGTCAAGCCATTCCACATTACACCGAAATGTACAATCAAGTATGTAAACCAAAACAACACAAATATCATGATCATCACAACAACTCGACAATGACCAACCACGCCCGGCACAAACTTAGATGATTTGCACATCCAACACAATTCCACGATGTTAACTAAGTGAAGGTATTATCGTTACCATCAATTGTTCATAATAATCAATTCATACGAAGCATATACACGAAAGTAAACTAATGCATCACAACCATAATACGATGTCCCTATTCACAAGACACAATTCGTATAGTAAAATACTTGCCTTAATAACCGCTACCGAATACTCCGAAGAACACGATTCGACCGGGAAGCTCGGACCCCGAAGAAGACAACGAACGGAAGGGTTCCGACTCGAGTTCTTCACAAGAATTTCCTCCCTAAGTCATACCAATGATAAATCAACAATCGTACGATGGATAATAATCATACAACGCCCAATCCCCCTTCTAAGACCTTTTGTCGGACACCTTCAAGGTGTCGACTAAGAACTCGACCAAAACAACGAATCGATACGATCCAACCATGTAATAACAAGGAATTCGATATAATACATCTAAATAATCAATAATTCATCAATAATCTAAGATATTTCGGATTAAACGGACAAATAGAACAAAATCCCCAAAAATAGATTTTAAGAAAACTTGCCTTGATTCGCTGGATGTGATGATCAATCGATGATATGAACTCCAAAACTTCGTGGGTTCATAGTATAACAACATGTCTTTGACTTACCAAAGACTCCAGCCGCGGACAGGAAGGATAGGAAATGAAAACGAGTGAAAAAAACGACTGCTCGGCCATATTTATACGCCTGCCTAACACGGCGCAAAGAAGAACCGGCGCCGTGTGTCTCGGCCGTGTCTCGGCAGCGATCTGGCCGACCCGCGGGACACGGCGCTCAGCGGCGCCCGTTTCAGGCCGTTCGCCCAGCCGGCCAGACCCCGTCTGCAAAAAAAATGATTCCGACAACGACGATCCGAACGACCCCGAAACCCGAACCTGATTACGAATCGGAGATTCGGTTATGAAGTACTCGCAAAGACGAATTCGAGCACTAAGAGAACACACGATTCCGACCACCCGAAGGCTCGAAATTCGACAACGGAAGTTAATTAACCCAAACTTTTGGAAATTACGAAAACGGCCCAAAACGTTCGAAAATCATGATACGTGATCGAATAACCAAACCGAAGTTCACAACACGTCTAAAAAGGTTAAACGGACTTACGGGAAACTCGAAACAGTAATTTCGAACGAGATTCACAAGAATCGAACTCGAGTGCGGAAAAGTCGTTAAGAAACACGAAACTCAACAAAACAATACCGAAATGAACTCGGATGACAAAAAGTGCAGAATTAATCATTCTCATAATGATGAGATGGTCCCAAGCGAGTCGTCGAAACGAACCTCCGCCGAAAAGAGAAAATTACCGAAAATCCGAAATTGCGGATATTACATCAGCTGAAGAATGAAAGGGTGACACATAAGCACACGAAGCACCAACAGAAGACATGTGGCAGCCGAAGCATGAGAAGCTGCCATTTAGGCTCAACGTATTCTGCATTAGTATATAGGGGAGATTTATAAACTATACCTGTTGAGAAATCTCAAGAAATATGTAAATTTTGTAACATACTGTTATTTTAGCGTACTCGGAAATGAAATTAACTTGAAGGGATTAAGTAAAACTTACAAAAGAAAATATTAAGAATTATCTAAAAAGTAAATATTAAGAAATCTGAAGGCGAAAAAGACAAAATCGATTATGTGTTTTCAAAGGAAAAGACTTAACAAAGAACAAAATTTATCCGAGTGTTTTTTTCTCTGTTTTTCTTGCTTTTATTTTACCGGAGGAATTGATTATATTTATAGAAATATTTTATATTTCATTAATTAACAACATAAATCCAATCAAAGACAAATTTAATATATCAGTTTGCAATATATATTAAAAACTTAAACCTAAAATCTCGCGGAAATATTATATATTCCACTAATTAGTTAGTTTATATTAGTTAGTCACTATAATTAAATATATCAATAAAATAAATATCAACTGAAATGAAAGATGCTTGGGAATATTGCAAAAGAAGTATTGAATATATATAACTAAGAAGGTACTTGAAGTCCTAATCAATTAAATAAATCAAAATACTCTTATTAAAAATATTACTGAAAGTGTAGAAACAATGGTTTTAATCATTATATATAAATAAATCAAAGAACTTATGGCATAAATCAATTAGTCTATTTTAGTTTTAATCTTATTTAATTAATAAAAATAACAAAATAAATGAAAAAACTTATATTTCCGGAATTATATAATTACTGATTTTATGAATTTTCAAAGAGATATTTCAAATATATAAGAAATTAAATTATCCGAGTTTTTTTTTTCCTTTGTTTTTCTTACTTTTATTTTACATATGTAAAACTAATTGAATACCACTTTTATTGTGTTTTTCTAGCTTTTCAATTTTCATAATTTCATAATTTCTAGCTTTCCTCTGCAGACCTATTTTTTAAGCGGCAGGAAAGGATATTCTTGCTTCTTGTGCAGATTTTTTTTTAAGCGGCAACCAATAATTTAGGTAATATTATTTACTACTTATTAATTGAGGTCATTAATTTAGGTAATTAATAAATAGATTAGGAAATGATGATGTGTTAAGCAAAACATGAGAATATGACACATGAAGAATCAAGATCGTAAGATGATGGCGGGCGAAGGCGTGGGAAGGCGACGTGAGGCCAAAGATATTACGTTAGTATATAGGGGGATGTACAAAAATACCACGTTAGAGGGAAATTGCACTTTACTACTTGGGGTTGGGACTTTGCAACTTACTATCCGAAATTCAAAACGTTGCAGGCAGCTACGTAACGTTTTTTATTAGTGCAGATTACTACCTGACATTCTATTAATTTAAATTCCGACACCACTACTTGTATTAAATAGCAATTTTAGTCCTATAAATTTTAAAAACCACGCTTATGCCCCCGAATTCTTTTGTAAATATCACATATTATTTTTTTTGTTCTTTCTTTAACTGTTTGATGTTTTTTTTAATCTAAATGATATGAATTGACATGAGAATGAATCAATATGGTAGAAATATTTGATAATGTTTCATATGTTTTTACCATACAATTTCGCATATTTTTATATACAGTTTCGTATAATTATACCAAATCATTTTACATATTTCAAACATATCGTTTCACATATTTACCATAACTTTCACATATTTTACAAATCATTTCACATATTTACCATATGATTTCATGTTATTTTACCCAAAACCTTATCTTTTCACATAAAGTAGACATCATTTCACGTATTTGGTCACTATTTTATTTAACATTGAATTCTTTTCACACTAATAAATATCATTTCACGTAAACAATATCATTTGTCATATTTGGGTACCATTTCAGGTAGAATTAAATTTCATTTAACATTAACAAAATATTATTTCACGTAAAACGACATTATTTCAAATAAATTAACATAGTTTTACGTAGAATAAAGTTCCAATTCATATGATTTATCGGAAATAAAGGAAAAAAAATAAAAAACGAAATCAATTCATATGATTTGTTAAAAAAAAAAACCAATACATATGATTTATTTAAAAAAAAAGAAAAAAAGGAAAAAAGAAACAATGAAAAAAGAAAGGAGAAAAAAGGGAAAAAAAAAAAGGAAAAAAAAACATAATTTATTAGAAACATAATGTTGTAATGAGCATTATTTATTGGAATTGACTAAAATGACCAAGAAAAATTGAGCCCGATTGAAATGAAAAATACCTTTATATTTTTTAGTAAACTACAAAAACTCAAGTTTTTATTCCTCCTGTTCCGGGAAATCCTTCCCGTATTGGTTTCTTACCTAATACTAGTTGTAGGGGGATAAGAGTTATGGAAGGTTCTGGACTCTTCCATAAGTAGTTGGATCCTCTTAGATGTCTTACCTTAACTAATCCTACATGTATGAAAGACTCTTCAGAATGCCATATAAAGGCCCTCTATTCATTGTTATCAATACAATTGATTTGTCTTTACTTTTCTCCTCAAACACGTTATCGCACGTAGCTCGAACGAAAAAAATCGGCCGAGCACCGCCATTGCCATTGCCATTGTCCGTCACGCTGCGCTCGCCGGCCACCCTCGCCACGCCGCCGCCGCTGCCACACTGCCCGCCAAAGACTGGCTGCCATTGCCTGCCACACAGCACACACACGCTGAGCACCGCGCCACTTGGGCCACACACATCGCTGCCACATGCCAGCGCCGCCAGCCACTGACGCTTGCAAGACTGGCCGCTTGCCACAAACCAAATCGGCCAGTCTCGACTGTTCAATCTCGACCAAAACCCGAACATCAACTTATCTTCTAAGCCGCCAAAATTGCGCCTCCGGTTTCACGTCGTCGCATCGAGTACCAACCCAGAGATCAAGCACACCACAGATTCAAGACGTGCCTAATTTTATAATCGAGGTAATTATCCGACTTGTCCTATTTCAATTCTCTCCTTTTGGGAATTTTTCTTTTGGGGACACAGTTTTGGGTTCTTTATCTCCCACGCTACTTTGCGGTGGATGAGACCGCGAGAGAAGTCGGATTCTCGCGTGTCGAAGAAAATTGTGTGACGGTCCCGGGGAGTCACTAATTGTTGAAAAGTCGATACTTGTGGTTGTTGCATACACCACGTATCTGGGTGCGATCTGATATCGCCGTTTTTTGTCGACTTTACTAAACAACAATTAAGGGAAGTAAATCGAGTAACGGTTATGTTACACGCTTTTAAAAGTATCGATTGTGACCCTTTACATTGTCACTGAAAATCCAACAAGACTAACTCCCTCTTGTTTATATCTTGTAGATGGCACAAAGCTCCAATGTTCATCCGGAGTTCGACATCCTTGACCATGCTGGTAAGGAGTACCATAGGTGGGTCTCAGACGTTCGCTTGGCGTTCGTCGGTAAGAGATTTACCACCACCATCTTTCCCTCTAACGAGCCTACCGCTCAAGAACCGAGCGAGGAAACCAAGGCTAATGCACTGATGTACTTGCGTAGACATATACATCCGTTGTTGAAAAAGTGTTATATGAACTTGCAAACTACCAAAGAACTATGGGATACACTCGAACAACGATTTAATAATGTGCATGATCAGCGCTTCCCCGAATTGCAACTTCAGTGGGAGCAAATCCGATTCTTGGATTATGCGAATGTGGAAGCCTATAATCAAGCTATCCTCGATCTTCGCGCTGATCTTGGTTTTTGTGGTGTCAAGAAGTCTGATCAAGATTTGATCGAGAAGACTCTTAACACGTTTCCCGTGGGAGCAAGTGTGATTGCTCATCAGCTGCGCGTTGCCTATGAGGAAGGGAGAATTAAAAACTTTAGTGACCTTATCTCCCACCTCGCGAAAAAAGAAAGGCATCATGAGATTATTCTCAATAGCAATGCGCGCCCAGCTGGTACAAAGTCGATTCCGGAAGTGAATCAGGCTAGCCACAGGAAAGCACCACGACAAAATAGAAAAGGCAACGCTACTCAGTTTTTGCAAGCACCACGGATGCATGACTCGAGCAAGCGAGGGAAAAGACGAGGTCGTCGTTCCAATGTGTGGAAGAGGCAAGGTGGCTCGGCCACGGGACCTAGTGGAACCCAACCACGTGACCGCCTCCCGCCACGGAATGGAACCACTCCAAAGGAAGGCCGGAATTGCTATACTTGCGGATCGAAGAAGCATACTTACCGCAATTGCAAAGCGCCAAAGAACATCCAAGCTTACTACAAGCACTATAAACAATATTTGACTCAAGAGTCAAATTACATGGAAGAAGATAATGAGAATACGGAGGTGAACCATATTGAGATCCAGACTGAGATCCCTCCTCTCACCATTGCGGACAAAGACCAACATATGGATGTTGCCGACTTTGACTAGTTTTACGCTTTGGTTATGTTTTGTCTTGTTTCTAGTTTCCGAGAACTACTTTGGATTTTCATGAATGTAATAAAGTTGGCCATGATGAATAAAATTCTTTTAATTGCTGTGATTGTGCAAAGACGAATTTTATCTTTTCCCTTCGAAAGCATGTTTGGTTTATCACAAAATAATTGCTAGCACTGAATTGCTTGGTTAAAATTTGATACATTGGTAGGATTTCATCAAAACTTTTGATCAAGACTAGGCGCATCCTCCTTGGTATTTGTTTATGCTTTGAAAGTTCAAACGGAATCAGAGGTTTTTAAACAGTCTTAGTTGTACCGACATTCCTACTTTCTCTGCAAGTCTACCAAGTTGGAGTTACCGAAAGGATCATTAGTCGAGATATAAATCGAACACCAAGATACATTTTAAAGTATTTAAACGCTCCTATGGCCATATTTCCATAGTATTGTATCAACAATAATGCCTTTGAGAAAGGCTTCAACCTTGCTCTATCACTCAACAGTAGGGAAATACCAAAATAGCAAATTGAAACGAGCACTGAGATCTGAGTTTAATGATCCAGAAAGTGCACTACCTATGTACAGAAATATACGGAAGTCTAGTTTCCAGAACAACTGACCGTTCGTCCATAGCCTTCTTAACGAAGAAGTTATTGCTGTTTTAGTGAACAAAGGTCAAGCTGCGCGGAAATTATTTCCAGCGATTGTGCTAACTTTGATCCTAACCAACTTGGTCGAATTTCCCCAAACTCGATGTTAATGAGTTTTCGCTATGTCTTTAATCACAAGACTAATCGCGTTTCATGTCTTATTGTAGATGTCTCGTGGCGAAATTGAGTGCATTGTTGATAGTGGAACAACCCACACTATTCTTCGGAATAGACAATTATTCAAGGATATTGTCCCATACATATCCTCAGTGACAACAATGATTGGTTCCTCCCAAGTAATTCAAGGGAGGGGACCTGCTCATTTCTTGCTACCTAATGGTACGCACATTAATGTCACAAATGCTCTCTATGCCCCAAGAGCAAACCGAACCTTGCTAAGTTTTAGGGACATCCGTGCCAACGGTTATCACCTTGATACACATTGTGAGAATGGGACAGAATTTTTGTGTGTTACTCTGGCAGAATGCGGAAGACGCCGCGTTCTCGAGAAACTTATGAGTCTAAGTAGTGGTTTATACCAGACTACAATAAGGGTTATTGAATCCTATGCTGTGAGTCACGAACTGTGTGATTCCGAAGCATACCAACTATGGCATGACCGACTCGGTCACCCTGGACGCGACATGATGATTCGCATTTTGAAAACTCACATGGTCATCCGTTTTTCAAGTCCAGAAAACGATTGGAAGCACCACTCGATATCGGCATTGATGTGAGTAAGCTTGATACCGTATCACCGGGACTAAAGATCGCACGCCCTGATAAGGTTGACGGTGCATCTCTCGTAAATCCCGAGGCTTCCGTGGCAATTTCTAATGCCCATAAATCGTTTTGTAAAGCCTGTTCACTAGCAAAGTTGATACCCTCTCCGTCCTTTGCTAAAGACTCAACACAAAACATTCGCTTCTTACAAAGAATTCAAGGGGACATATGTGGACCTATTCAGCCAGAGTGCGGACCATTCAGATATTTTATGGTTCTGGTTGATGCATCGACGCGATGGTCACACGTCGCTCTGCTATCCACGAGAAATGCTGCATTTGCTAAACTCCTAGCACAAATCATTAAGTTACGGGCTAACCACCCCGACTTCCCAATCTCGCATTAAGATTGGACAATGCTGGAGAGTTTACGTCAAAGTCTTTTGACGACTATTGCATGTCGATTGGGATTTAAGTTGAACATCCCGTCCCCCATGTTCACTCGCAGAATGGCCTTGCCGAGGCTATGATTAAGCGGTTACAGCTTATCGCCCGAGCATTGGTATTGCGCACCAACTTACCAATTTCTGCCTGGGGTTATGCAATTTTGCATGCGGCTATACTTATTCGCTTTCGACCCACTGCCAATCAACCGTTTAGTGCGTACCAGTTGGTAACTGGATATGAGCCTGATATTTCACACTTACGCATTTTTAGTTGTGCGGTATATGTGCCAATTACGCCTCCACAGCGTACTAAAATGGGTCCGCAAAGACGATCAGGTATATATGTTGGCTATGAATCGCCTAAAATTGTCCGCTATTTGGAACCTTTGACAGGATATTTGTTTACTGCAAGATTTGCAGATTGTCACTTTGATGAGACAAACTTCCCGTCGTTAGGGGGAGAGAGGAATCGAACGATTCCAGTTGAACGCCAGGAAATTGTCTGGTGTGCTCCCTCCTTGCCTCATCAAGATCCCCGCACAGCTCAATCCGAGCTAGAAGTGCAACGTATTCTCAGTCTTCAGAAAGTTGCGGATTCGATGCCCGACAACTTTACTGATACTGCGAAAGTGAAAAGATCTACCATTCCCGTTGCGAATGTTCCTGCAAGGTTAGAAGTCCCAGTTATAGGGCAAGGTTCAGCCGCCCAAGGGAATGATGCCCCCGGCGTCAACCTTAGTGGTGGGACGGCTGCTTCGGCTGCTCTTATCCCTGCTCGAAAGAGGGGGAGGCCAGTGGGTAGAAAGGATACCGAACCTCGAAAGAGAAGAGGAACGGAGGCACAAAATCCTCTCATCATCGACACAGTGACTCCGTCACATGAGATTATCTCTGACTACGGATATGTCCTCGAATCAACAATGGAACAATCGACGGACGCGTCGGAAACTTTGTTGATGTCAGAAAATAAAGAAATCTCGATGCAATGTACGAGTGAATACGCATTTATTGACGTGTCGTCTACGCTAGTCGACGATGCTTTTGCCTACTCCGTCGCTCAAGAAATTATTGAAGACGACGACGCTGAGCCGCGCTCGGTTGCTGAGTGTCAACAACGAGCCGATTGGCCGAAATGGAAAGATGCAATGCAGGCTAAACTAGACGCAATGGCTAAACGTGAGGTATTTGGCCGTATCGAGCCAATACCCGTGGGCATCAATCCAGTTGGACATAAGTGGGTCTTTGTTCGTAAACGCAATGATAAAGATGAGGTCATGCGTTACAAAGCGAGACTAGTTGCCCAAGGCTTCTCGCAGCTCCCTGGCATTGACTACGAGGAGACGTATTCTCCCGTTATGGACATCATCACTTTCCGCTACTTAGTCAGTTTGGTAGTGTCCGAAAAATTGAACATGCAGCTTATGGATGTGGTTACAGCATATCTCTATGGGGATCTAGATACGGATATCTATATGAAAGTCCCCGAAGGGATTTCATTGCCCAAATCAAGTAGCTCTAAACCACGGAGCGCTTACGCTATGAAATTGCGTCGTTCACTGTATGGGTTGAAACAATCCGGAAGGATGTGGTACAACCGCCTAAGTGAATACTTGGTTGGGAAGGGATACGAGAACAGTGACATCTGTCCATGCATATTCGTGAAAAGAACAGATGCAGGATTCGTGATTGTAGCCGTCTATGTAGATGACATGAATGTTATCGGTACCATAGATGAGGTCAATGAAACGGCCCGCTACCTTAAATCCGAATTCGAGATGAAAGATCTGGGGAGGACTCGATTCTGCTTGGGCTTAGAGCTAGAACATCGAGATGATGGTATACTCATTCATCAGTCTGCCTATGTCCACAAAATGCTCAGGCGATTTAGCATGGACAAGACACATCCTCTTGCTACCCCCATGATTGGTCGAAGTCTGGAAATGAACAAGGATCCGTTTCGTCCCAAAGAGGAGGATGAAGAGGTCCTTGGAGCAGAAACACCGTACCTTAGCGCAATCGGTGCGTTGCATGTCGGCTCAATGTACTCGTCCAGACATCGCATTCTCTGTGAATCTGTTAGCGAGATTTAGCTCCGCTCCCACGATAAGGCATTGGAATGGAGTAAAACACATCTTTCGATACTTGAAAGGCTCCAGTGACCTTCGATTGTTCTTTCCCTACGCAAGAGAGAGCGATATTCCGAAAGGAATTGTTGAGGTTAAGACGATGCATACCGACCATCGATCTTCCTCGATATGCGACTAAGCATGGTAGCTTGACTACCAGAAGTGCTAATGCGAGCAAGCTTACCCCTTATGCAGAGAATCCTAACGACAGGTTAGTTGGATTTGCTGATGCCGGTTATCTCTCTGACCCGCATAAAGGACGTTCCCAAACTGGTTATGTGTTCACCATTGGGAATACGGCAATATCTTGGCGATCTACCAAGCAGACCCTGGTTGCTACTTCCTCGAACCATGCAGAGATAATTGCATTGCATGAATCCGTAAGGGAGTGCATTTGGCTACGGTCAGTCATAGACCATATACGAGGAACGTGTGGATTAGATCCCACTACAGCAACCCCTACTTGCATCTTTGAGGACAATGCGGCATGCATTGAGCAGATGAAGTTAGGTTTCATATTGCGCCGAAGTTCTTTTATAATCAGCAGCAGCAGAAATTGCTGAATATCGAAGTGAAACAAGTGAGTTCCGATGAGAATATCGCAGACTTGTTCACTAAGTCTCTGCCGAAATCTACATTTGAGAAACATGTGAGAAGCATCGGCATGTGTCGATTATCCGAGCTCAACTAATGATAGCTCGACGGAATGAGCTGTCATGTATACCTCAGGGGGAGTATACTTCACATGATTCTGACACTTGTAGTTTGTGCGTTGCACTCTTTTTCCTCACCAAAGTCTTTATTTTTCCCACGGGGTTTTATTTGACTTAGAAAGGTTTTTTAGCGAGGCAACACCTTGTGCACCATGTTAGTATTAGCGTTCGACACAGGGGGAGTGTTTCGGGAAATCCTTTCCGTATTGGTGTCTTACCTAATACTAGTTGTAGGGGGATAAGAGTTATGGAAGGTTCTGGACTCTTCCATAAGTAGTTGGATCCTGTTAGATGTCTTACCTTAACTAGGAATCCTATGTATGGAAAGACTCTCTTTGTAATGCCTATATAAAGGTCCCTCTATTCATTGTTATCAATACAATTGATTTGCTGTCTTTACTTTTCTCCTCAAACACCTCCATTTTTTTTCGAGTTAGCCCAAAAACTTTATAAAGCTTCCCATAATATATTAAAATTTTTGTTATAACTACTAAAATTTTCATGCACTGGTTTTCTCTTCAAATAAAAATCACCTATTATCTTTAAGAGAAATTTAAAATTTATAAAAAAAAATTCTCATGTATATGTAATATTTCTGAAAATGTCAGATAGTAAGTTGCAAAAGCGACTAAATCTCAAGTAGCAAACTGTAATTATAATTCTGGTAAAATTATATTATTATCCTTGAATTTTACACATGTCAACTCCGGTATCTATCGGTGACCGAAATTTTTATTTTTTATTTTTTAAGCAGTAATCTGCAATAATAAAAAATAATTAAATAGCTGCCCGTTTTGAATTTCGTATAGTAAGTTCAGAAGAATCGAAACCTCAAATAGTAAAATGCAATTTCCCCGATTTTTTATTATGCGCCATTCACACCATCCACTAGAGCAAACCCAATTACAGCAGGTAATCCCACCACAGGAATACAAGCTGACCGGGTGAGCAGGTTGCCTCGCGCGACGTGCGCTAGGTAGAAGACTAATATGTACTTATTATTAAAATACAATAATTAAATACAAAATCACACCCCAAAAATTCTATATTCATCCATTCTGGTGATCTTTTGCCTGTGCTGTCCACACGTCTGTTCTACTTTCCCAGCTACGCCGCTGTGACCTCGGCCTCCTTCTCCGGTGACACTATTTTATATTTGCTCGCATTTTTTCTTTTGCTGTTTTCTTTTTATTCTGAATTCTCTTTATTTTATTGTAATTTGGTTGCTCAATTTCGTGGTATTTGTTTTTTTTTTGCCGAGGATTTCGCGCACTTCAGATTTTCATTCATTGATGTAGTGATGATATATGAAAATACTTGATTGATTTCTGATCTTCATTGGAAATATCGTTCTTCTGCTCATTTTTTTTTTTTAATTTTGTTATTGCTTCCTGCCAGTTCCTGGTTGAATGCGGTTTCGTTTCTTTGTTCAGATGATAGGCAATTCCCGCAATTTTTTAATTTTGTTATTGCTTCCTGGTTGAATGCGGTTTCGTTTCTTTGTTCAGATGATAGGCAATTCCCGCAATTTTTTACTTAGAATTCGTGTTCTTCACTCAGACTGATCACACTCAGATTCGAATAGAAACATTTCTGATGTAAATTTCGAGGCTTCATCGCCTGGATGCTGAAAGCTCTGTGGTTGTGATTGATTAAAAAATTCCGGAAAACTGAGCTTTTTTGTATGCATGAAAATTTACTGTTCAATGGTATGTTGTATAATTGGATGATTTTTTCCACTGCCCAGCTTCAAATCTAAAAGCTCCTTACATATTCTCATTGTTTTTCAATTGAAAATAATAAATTGAATGGAATCAGCATTTTTCTTTCTGCATTCACTAAGATTTTTTGGTTTATGGTAGGAGATAACGGTTGCCAGATTCGTAGTGTTGATCGTTGACAATCGAATAGAAAGTTTCAGAAGCTCCTTTCTCTACCACTTTATTGTTAACCACCTAAGTACTTTGGGAAAATACTCAAAACCAACACATTTACATATCTTATAAAAGTACACAGTTCTGCACTTTCTGTATCTTGGACCCTGTAAATGGATAGTCTTACACTCTTTTAATCTTGTGTTTGGTTATAATAATAGAAAATATCAGTTCTATGTTGAACTGGCCAAAAGTTGGTCATGGTAGCAATTCCAAATTTCCAAGACTGTATTTTAAGTGGTACTGCATCTAATTTGTTACCATGCCGTTGAACTATTCCAGTTATTCCTTTTGCCTTTCAGTTCACTAAATCGTGTAAACTTTCGCCTATTGCAGACAAATAGATCAGGTGAAAAGAATGGATTTCCTGTGCAAGCCACTGAACCAGGAAACTTCTGATTGCTCCTTGACCGAGCAGGATATTCACAAATGTCCATTTTTAAGGAACATCTATAAACCAACCAACTTTTCCTTTGGTTCTCTGAATTTTTCCATTCCTGTAAGCTATTATGATTAAGATTATTTTTATTTTGTTCTTTTCTAAATTCAGTGTCCTGTCCTTAGTTGCTCCAATGAAGAATTTTAAATGCATACTACTTACTTTAGTCTGAGTTATGCTATTCGCGTGCACTTCCTTTTCGTCCATCTATCTTTGTGTGCTATAATTGCATAGTTCAATAATTCCCTTCTCTTTTCATTTCTTCAGTTCAAGGGAGCCAATGGCCCAATTTTTGAGGATGGTCCAAATTTTGAGTTGGCCTTCAAACTCTTTCACGGGAAAGACGGGGTTGTCCCCCTCACAGAGAACTCCGAACTCTGCCTTGACCAACATGAGACTGATGATGTACCAGAATTCAACCCTTTAGCATCAAGAGCTGCCTCAATCAGTATGTCAGCATTTGGACCAGGAGGGCCTTTCGGTTTTAATTCTTTATTTGGGAAGATGCAGAACAAGAAGTCCAAGTCATCCAGAAAGAAAGAGAATTCCCCTAAGGTATGTTATTAAGACTTGCACTATGTCACTTCTATCATGAAGCAACACATCCCATGATTGGGATTTGGGACAGTTTTGTATACGCAGCAATGATTAATCTTCTCAAATCATTTCCATGTCCTTAGCCTAAGATGATAGTTTGTTTGTGCTCCTAGCATCAGTTGACCTGCCCTCCAAAATGTTCGACATTATGCCTATTTTGTATTCTCATTTGTAACTTGTACTTACATGTATCACAGTCATTGAAACCTCTTATGCATTCAATTCTTAACTTTCAAAAGAACAAAGCATACTCATTCATTTTCTTCTTAGTAATGTGGATGTGCAATGTTTGCTTACTCTTAAGGAGTTCTATCTTTGCTCGTTGGATTGCCCAGAAATGTATAAAGGCTTGAGTGCAAATTGATCCTGTAACTACATAATGGTCTAGCATTTTTGGTCCTTTAGTTATGTAATGTAGCGCTTTTTGTCGCGTAAATCTCAGTGCTGTGCAATTTTGGGCTCATAAACTCGAAACGGACATAATTTTTATCCCCAAATTTTTTTTTCTTAAAAGTTTCATTATCCCCAAAATGTCCTTAAATACCAAATATCCAAAAAGTTGTCAGGGCCAAAATTTCTATTTTCACTAATGGAAAAATCTCTATGGACCAAAATTGCCACATCAAAAGGTTAAAGACTAAAATACCAATACCCAGGAGTTACGGGGCTAAATTTGCTATTTAACTTTAAATAAAAGGATTTCCCCCCTAATTTATATCCTTTTTTTCGCTTGATGGCCGTTTATTCCTCCAAATAGAAGACCTATTGGAACAAAATATGTTATTGGTTTGATCACAAACCTAAAAAGCAATAGGATAGCCGGTTCACTTTGCTGTAGTCTGACACTAACTTTTAAAGGGGGTTGTTGTGTACGCAATTTTCTTCAGGGTGATTCGTCAAAGCACGAGGCCCTTGGAAATGAGTGGCTCCAAAGAGGGAACTGTCCAATCGCGAAATCCTACAGAGCCGTAAGCCACGTCCTCCCACTCGTGGCGACAGCTCTCCGACCGCCACCTGGAATCAAACTCAAATGTCCGCCAGCTGTAGTCGCAGCCAGAGCCGCTCTCGCCAGGACCGCCTTTGTAAAAAGCGTCCGTCCGCAGCCACTACCTGCCAAAATACTTTTGATTGGTGGCTTGGGCATCGCGGCTAATATCCCGCTTGGTGTTTGGAGAGAGCACACAAGAAAATTCTCCCTGTCGTGGTTCGTGGCAGTGCATGCCGCAGTCCCCTTCATAGCTATGCTGAGGAAGTCGGTGGCAATGCCTAAGACGGCTATGGTTCTGACCATTGTGGGTTCCGTACTCGGACAGATAATTGGGTCAAGAGCCGAACGGCTTCGGCTGAAAGCCAAGGCTGAGAGAATGACGGTCGGCTGTTGTGGCAAGCAGGGAATGACGTGGGACTCGCTTGAGGATAAGGTTGGGAAGACGGAGTCTTCGTCTGCCGGTGTGTGTTTCTGAAGTTTTTACCTGTGTGGTTGATGTGACTAATCAAATAAAGCATAATGCAATTTGGAATGTGTAATGTAATTGCGGTTCTTATCGACGGATCGAAGGATGAGAAATGATGTAACGTAAAGATTCACATTAGATTTATTATGTTATGTGGCTTATGTTTATGTATCTAATGCCTTCGACATTCGGCCGATTGTATTCTGACAGGGTAGGGGTGTAAACGAACCGAGTCGAGCTAAATATTGGTAGACTCGAGCTCATCTCAGGCATATTTAGCGAATCAAGCAGCGTTAAGCTCGAGCTTATCGAGTTTACCATGGAGCCGAGTTCTAGTTTGAAAAAAATGAACTCGAGCTCGTCTCAGGCTTTAGCCCGACTTGAGCTCGAGTTCATTTTTTTCAAACTAGAACTCGGCTCCATGGCAAACTCGATAAGCTCGAGCTTAACACTGCTTGATTCGCTAAATATGCATATGTATTTTTAAAAGAAAGCTCATGAAAGAATAAAACTCTTAAAGAAACACCACACCGGTTTCTTTTGTATTTAAATTATGGATAGATTTGCAATTATGTTAATTATAAGGGTAAATTAGTACATTTAATACAAGCTCGTTAAGGCTCGCGAGCATGTGGAGCTGCGTATTAGTGACTCGAATTTGAGCTCGATACCTATGTGAGTAGCTTGAGTTCAAGCTCAATTCAATTACGTCTAGTCGATTTTTTTTTTTTTTTTTTTGCGAGTTGGCTGCGTGTATTTGGTCTTTTTGCGAGTTGATTGTGTATATTCGCGAGCTGTCTCGCTCACTTACACCCCTGGAACCTTGTTTGGAATCATATTCAAGTTAACAAATTGGCGAGGTAAATGGCAAAATGATCGTGTTGGGGATATTATCCTTTAGTTGATGCATTATCATTAGAATGTATTGTTACCTCTTGGTTTAAAAGAGACTGTTACTCAACATGAATTAACGTTTATACTCTAATCTCATTGAGCTTTCCCTTTGAACAATAAAGTTATCATTTTTTGTGCGTGTAATGTAAACTTGTCGACTATGGCTCTGTTGGACAACGTGAATATGCTAGCTTATAACAGATACATTATAGCATATGTGTTATTTATAAGTTTTTGGCAATAGTATTTTGTAGCGTTTTTCAGTTGCTTGTAGTATTTTTCAGTATCTTATAGCGTTTTTCTGAAACGCTACTTGAAGTAGCGTTTGGGCTTTCACTTTTTCTCTCAATTTTACCCTCCTTTAATCAAAATTCTCATTTATCCTCTGTAAAATGATTTTTCTCGCATCTGTAAGTATTATATAATTACAAATGTCTATTTAAGTAATTTTATTTTTATAAGCTACTTCATCTAATTTTACCAAGCACTTTACATTTAATCAGTTAGTTTATCCGCTATCGGCTACCTCATCCGCTATAAACTAGTTTATCCGTTATAAGTTATCTTATTCGCTACCCGCTATTTTTTTGCCAAACAGAGCTTATAAATGGAAGATTTTAATACGCATGCATGTACATAAGCTAATAATGAGCGATACCAGTCCACCTTACGTGAGCTAATACCCATTTTTTGAGATGTAACTTAATCGAATAGAGCATAGTTTCGACTTAGCGAATTTGACTTTGAAATTTTCCTTATCAAATCGATCCGAAATCGTTTATGGACAAAATATTTTCTTCAAACTCAAGCTTGTTTTTTTATCGAACTGAGTTAAGTCGAGTTGATATTGTCGAGTTTGGACTCGAGCTTTTATTGAGCAACTCGATTATTTTACAGTTGAGAGCCGGATCAAGTCGACTTTTGGCTTCTCAAACTCGAGTTCGAATTTTTTTCTTAATCGAGCCTAGCTCGATAAGTTTATTGGACAATCTTTTTATTCGAACTCGGCATTTTTAAGAGGCCAGGACCCAAACCCATCTCACCAACCAATTTGTCAAAGAATCCCTTTTGAAAAATAAAAATAATAATAAGCTACCGCCTCCGTTCTTTTATTATTGCAACGTGTTGACTATTACACTATTTAGGGGTGTTAATAGAAATCCAAAAACCGACCAATCAATCCGAATCAATCCGCACCGAACCGAAAATCCCCGACCGAAAGCAACCCCGAACTTGAAACTTACAAACCGAAATCGAAACCGAATTAATTCGGGTTTAGATAACTTAAAACCGAACCGAACCGAATTATCTCTAATTGGACCGAACTAACCCGAATTATTTATATTATATAAAATTTTATTTATATGACTAAAATTTTTAAACTTATAAAATAATATATCTACACATATATTGTACTTTTGATAAAAACAACGATTAAATATATCAATTAAAGATCTATCTATTATTTTAGAACAAGTTTTATTAATATAATTAATTTTTTTATTACTTTAGTAAATAAATATATATAAATTAAATATGTTTGGGTCAAAATCGAATTTGACCGAACTAATCCGAAACCGAAACATTTGGGGAGGGTTTGGGTTTTGAGTTTTGAAAACCGAAACCGACCGAAACCGAAACCGAATTTTAAAATTTGGGGAGGGTTTGGGTTTCGAAAATTTTACCCCGACCGAAACCGAAAACACCCCTAACACTATTCACATACTCTCTTTTGACCATCTTTTGTGATTTATACATATGAAAAAATATAGTCATGTGAGATCTTGTTAGATTCATCTCGAAATATACTTTCAAAATATCAATTTTTTATAATTTTTAAAAATAAAAAATTAAAGATATTAATAATCAAAGTTGTGCATTGACAAGAACGTGAAAGTACAAATGTTGCAATTATAAGAGAACGAAGGTAGTATATAAACTAAAAACAAGCATACTTTTCCATCTTGTGAATTTTTCTATTTGAAATAATGAGAAAAGTCACCCCCTTCAGAAAAAAAAAGAATTATACGTTTAATATTAATATAAAAAAATTGTTAACCGTGTTTTGTTTATTATATATTTTTTGTTGTGCTTTTTGGTACTTTCTACTTGTTAGATTTTCTAATTTTTATTTTTCTATCTGTCTGTCTCTGAGACGAGTTTGAGATTCTATTACTCTGCCGTACTTTTATATTTTCATTTGCTCTTGTATGTTTTAATAAAATTAAATTATTAATTTAAAAAAACAAACCAAATCAATTATAAATGCAAATTCTTATACTCCATCCATTCTAATTTAATTGTGATATTTTGACTTTTTGCAGCCATTAACTTTCAAGTTTAATTATGAATTAATCTCCAATTATAATAGTAAAATATTTAATGAAATTATATTATTAAACTTTAAATTGTAAAATTTTATAATATAATTTTGTTAATTATTTTATCATTATAGTTTGAGATTAATTCATAGTTAAACTGGAAAATTATTAACCGTAAACAAATCAAAATATATCACTTACAGTGGGACGGAGGGAGTATCATTTTTTGCATAATGTAATATGAATCCGAAAATATCATATAATGAATGAAATTAGCCAAGGAAATTATATCACTTATTTGTTCTTTATAGAGTCTTGATACATTCATGGACCTATATTCATCGCAAATACATAATGCACGATTGACCCAAGTCCACAATATGAATTATCTCTAAATTCTTCTTTTTCCGAATACTTAATGGGCCAAGTCCAATTCAAGCCCATACGTACCGGAGACCCCGCCTCCATCAAACCCCTCGTCTGTTTCCCAATCCTTAAACAGCTCTCAAAGTTCTGCAGAAGCTGAAATCTTCAGATATTTCTAATTTCTGATAATCTTTCATTTTTCCAAATTATTCTGGAAATTGTTTTAGGTTTCGAAAGCTGTATTACGAGGGATGGGTTGGAAGGCAGCGCAAAAACTCATTCATCACTGGAAGATTCTTAGAGGTGATAACGTAAGTAAAACCGAGATTAATCGCTTCCCTTAAACATTTATATATATTTTTTCCTTTTTTTTTTTTGGTTGTCTGTTAATGGATATCTGCTCAATTTTTGGTGTTTCTTTTTTTTTTTTTATTGGCAGGTTATGATAATGAGGGGTAAAGATAAAGGCGAGACTGGTACTATCAAGCGAGTGATTCGTACCCAAAATCGTGTTATTGTTGAGGGGAAGAATCTGGTGAGCTATTTATTAGGTTTATTTACTCGAAAAGATTTTTATAATTGAAGAATTTTTGTTCTTCCCAGATTTGTCAAAGTTAATCTGCCATTTCATCAGTTAATTTGTTTTCTTCCAGGGAAATCACATTGTGATGCCTACAGTTTTATTATTATTATTATTATTATTATTATTATTATTTATTTATTTATTTATTTATTTATTTAATTAATTAATTAATTTAGAAGTTGTAAGGAGAATCAGGAAAATAGGGATAATTGTGATTTTGAAGGGAATGTCTTGCTTTGGTGCTGATATGCTTCTTGTATCATATTTGCAAGCGTTTACTGTTATAAGAATGAGCGCGGCTAATTTTGAAAATAAAATATTTCTTCAGGTGAAGAAGCATATCAAGCAAGGACAAGGTCATGAAGGCGGGATTTTCTCAGTAGAAGCTCCCCTTCATGTCTCGAATGTCCAGCTTCTAGATCCAGTCACAGGGTGAGATGCTAATAAATATAACCCACCCCCTCTGATATTGTCAATAAGGTGACGGCTCACATTTGCCTTTTTAGAAAGCCCTGCAAGGTTGGAATTAAATATTTAGAAGACGGTAGCAAAGTACGAGTATCTAGAGGTATCGGAGCATCGGGTTCCATAGTTCCCCGTCCAGAAATCTTGAAGATAAGGAGCACACCTCGACCAACCATTGGTAACTTCTTATTTTCAGATTCTTCCATTTTCATCAGCATGTTTAGTCGTGCATTTCTCTGTTAGTTTTGTCTGGTCCGAGGATGACAGAATCCCTTTCAAGTCAAATTTAATTATGAGGCTTATAGCCATATATTATATGATTGTGGCATAGTTATTAAAGGCGCGCCTCAGGCGCAAGGGGAATTAGAAAAAAAAGGAAGGTCGCCTTTTAAGCCCAAAGGCGGGCGACCTCAGCCAGGTGCGCGCCTGGGTGAGCCTTTTTGCTGCGCCTCAGGCGCGCCTCTGCATTAAGGCTCTTTTTTATTTTGTTCATTTTTTCAGGGTACTTTAAAAGTTGTTTTTGTTGTTCTGACACTTTAATTTTATTAATTATTAAGCTTTTTGTGGATACTTACTTTTACTTGTGATTATGATATTTTATATTTAATTTAATTTATTTTTTAGTTTTTATGCGCCTCACCTCTCTCAGGCGTGTGCCTCGCCTTGCGCCTCAGGCGATGAGAGCTCGTATCGTATTGGTCCTTTCGCCTTTGACAACTATGGATTGTGGTCTAATAGAGTTCAGTGGCATTTTTTTCACATAGTATGTCGAATTCGGGTATGTTACGGGTACTTAAAAAAGTGATGCTTAGGATTTTATAGATGAAGTAATAACGAGACAGTCACTATTAGATTAAGTGCCAAATGGTTTCAAACCCAATTCAAAGTGTCAATAAGAGTGTCCAAATCAAGCAATAAATACACTACTCAAGTTAGAAGTTAGAAATTAATCATTTGGAAGCTGGATGTTCCGAAATGGGTTAGAAGCTTTGCGCGGCAGATTATACATGGTAAGCTTCCAACCAAAGTTTATTGTAGTTGATGGAGTGGGGAGTATTCAAATTGTTATAATTGTGTTGGTGTGGATGAGACTATTATCCATGTGTTGAGGGATTGTCCCCTAGCTATTGCTGTGTCAAGGTTGTTGGTGCCTCAAGATATGAGATCAAACTTCTTCGGGCATTTGAGGACTGGGTCTGGCACAACGTAATGGAGGTGGATGGTTTGGGGTGGGAATTTATGGGCACAACTTGCTTCGTTCTTTTGGGGGTGGCGCAATAAGAAAATGCATGATTCATCTTTCACTAGACCGACTTTTCCTGCTACTGTAACTCGGAAGTATGTTCATGAATATCATATGTGAAAGCATCATTTAAATCTTTCTATCTGTCTGCAAAATCAAAATTATCTTTCTTTTTTTCTTGGTCGTTGACGGTTTCAAAGGATGATTCATGCTAGCCGACCCCAAATTATGGGATTAAGGCTCCGATAGTGTTTCTGCTGCTTTTCTCCTTCTGAATTTTTTATTTTCCCTGCCTTGTTTAAGCCGAGGTTGAATGTTGGTGCAGATTAGGATATGATTTGGCCGTGCCCTTTATTGGTTTAGGATATACTCACTTTGTTATAGTTATCTATTAGGATAAAGGGCAGTCCGGTGCACGAAGCGTCCCCGCAAGGCGAGGGTCCGGGGAAGGGTCTCACCGCAAGGGTGTATAGGGGGCAAGCCTTCCCTTGCCAATTAAATTGGCAAGAGGCCGCTCTTAAGACTCGAACCCGTGACCACATGTCACACGGCAACAGCTCTTACTGCTGCGCCAAGGCTCCCCTTCGTAGTTATCTATTAGGATATCTTTTGATTTATTTCCTCTATAGTTGCTTGAGGCCCAAGTTATTCTACTCGTATAAGTAAGGATCTATTATATTACGTTAGATGGGTGATTTATGAAATAAGAAAAAATGGGCATTTTCCCTCAAAATATTCGGTGCTCAACCATATTCAAAATGGATCAATGATTTGTGCTTGTGTGTTCTTCGTCCTGACACTTACGTTGTGCCAAAAGGTGGCTACTTGTTGCAGGGGACTATCTTTTATGGGTGGTTATACTAAGTAGAAGTTTACTTGTCGGTGTAATGTAAATACAGGAAATAGGTCGGAGAATTACAAACGAGTATCATAAGTAGTCTGTTTAGTTGGATTTCAAATATTCTGGTACTTCGAATGGTGCTGATACTGTTCTTTAGATCCTGTTTTATATATATATATATATATATATATATATATATATAGAGAGAGAGAGAGAGAGAGAGAGAGACCATAACCAAAATTATATTGTAATGCATATCCCACAATTGCTACTTTGGAGTGAGGTGGTATGATTTGGTCTCTCAGCAGTTTGATTATAATGCAACATCCCACAGAATTATATTTGATCATTTGTTGAAACCTTATTTTGTGATTAAATATACTTGCTTAGTCTCGTTTCTTGTTCGGCTGCTACTTTGGAGCGAGGTGGTATGATTTGGTCTCTCAGCAGTTTGGTTATAATGCAACGACCCACAGACTTATATTTGATCATTTGTTGAAACCTAATTTTGTGATTAAAATACTACTTGCTTAGTCTCGTTTCTTGTTCTGCAGTTGGTCCGAAAGACACTCCTATGGAACTGGTTTTAGAGAAGACTTATGATGCTAAAACCGGCAAGGGAATGCCGGATCTTTAACCAAACGAAAGCTGCTGGCCAAGTTGGTTCTTCGAGTTGCTGTTTGCTTACCAGTATGTACTTGGAGTGGAGCACACCACTATTTCGTATTTGAGTTGCGACTTGATTATTGTTTGTTTGTTGAGTTTATGGAATATTATGTTAGTTAACTCCTTTCGAACTTTAATGGGGCTTAAAAAGAGCACAAGTTGAAGATATGGCTGTCTTGAAGAATGGATATTCGGCTAGTACATTATAATTTTACGACTTCAGGTGACTGGATTCTCATGCTATGACCTGGTTCATCTTCAGATATACCGATCGTGTGCTATGTTGGGTTCCTTTTTAAATTTCGTTTCTTCTTCCTATATGCAGATTCCATGTAATAACACAACTTTAGTTAATTATTTTATATGAAATGACCCCTTTATTTAAGTAACAATGACCACTTGATGTTGAAGGTTAAAAGAATATTGAGTTATATCTCGTCAAAATGAACACAATTACAATAACCCATTGATATTATTTTTTATTCAAAGAATCTCTGTTTCTCAATAAACATCTTTTCTTTTGGCTGATTTTTTCTCTCGAACTTGCCTCGTAATATTAATATCTTGTGGAGTTCAAAGGTTGAAGAATAATGCGCCTTTTATTATATTCAAAGAATATCGAGTTGTAGCGCTTCATAATCTCACTTCTAAAGTAGGAAATATATTAGTGGAGATTAGACTTGCGGTCTCCAAACTCTCAAAACTAGTAATTTGAAATCCAACATAAAAAATCATCGAATAACATGTTTGATAATGCAGAAGTCCAACGAGAGGGAGGGGGAGAGAGAGAGAGAGAGAGAGTACAAGTGACGATATTCTCAAAAGCACAACTGAAATAATTTACATTAACAAAAGGAAACAGCAAGTACCTTTCTCGAGCCTTACCAATGAAAGGTCTACCCATTCCGGACACGTATAGGGTCAAGATAGCAAACCCCATATAAGCCGTTTTCTGAAACCACCTCGCGCAATCATCACTCACAAGCCCACAGAATTTCCACGCAGATCTTGGATTGGCCATGCAGAGCGTTCTTTTCACCAAAAGAAGTACACTTGAAACATTCGTACAATATCTTCAACTCATCTTCAAAACCCTCCAACATGTTGTTTCGATGCCATGCCATATCTCCCGGGGGCCACGTTGTTGCCCCCATAAGCTGGAGGCCCATTATTGATAGTGCCAGGGCAATCCCTCGCCCAATGCCCACTCTGATGGCATTTAAAACACTCTAAACCACCACCACCACCTGCAGAGCCCATATTACTGCCCCCATAAGCCGGTGACCCATTATTGCTCACCCCAGGGCAATCCCTCGCCCAATGCCCACTCTGATGGCATTTAAAACACTCCCCAAATGCACTACCACCACTCGCCCCAGAGGTCACCTTATTATTACCAAAACCAGCTCCATAGGATTGCCCTGGACCACCACTCATAAGAATCGGACAGTTCGTGGAGTTATGCCCTGTACTACCACAGCTATTACAACTCATATACGCACCAGTCGAGCCAGTTGAATTAAATCTTGCGCCACCATACTGATTATTACCGACATTACCATGTGAACTCATCTGAGTTGCAGAACCACTTTGTCTAGCCGCATTGCTATTAATTCCTCCAATATAAGCCATACCAGATGCTTCAGGTTTTATAGCAACACTCTCATTTTTAGGTTGTACGGAACCCGATTCCTCTTCTTTGAAATTAGCAATCAGGTCCAGCAGATATTTAGTCTCTGTTTGGAAGTTCACCCTGTCTGCTTTGACAACCGTCGACTTTACGCGCTGTTCGTCACTGAATGTCTCTTCCTTCACTTTTAATTTGAACAAAAATTTAGTGAAAAGAACACCGCGCAACAGCTCCGAAAATTTCTCGTCATCCTGTTCTTCATATTTCAAATTATAGAGTTCCTTTGCCGGTACACCCATTATTTCCTCCCCACCCTCCTGAAATGAAGTCACCCATGTTAATCCAGTGTGGTCCTGGATTTGCATCTGGAGGATATACCTGTAGTCACATTCATCGACTACCTGATCACATCTTTCACATCTCCATTTCCCATCCCCATTGTTTGTAACCTTTTTATTGCACTGCCGATCACCAATCATGATTGGGCATGCATTATAGCAAAAATTATCCACTTTTATGTATATTAGTGTGGCCAAGACTGTGATCCAATCTGGCTTCTCAGATGTCCCTAGCTTTTCATCTTTAATCTGGGATATAGTTTTCCGTGCATCTGCTCGAACCATATTTGATTCCCTGGATAAAGATATAGCAGGGGTGCTCTTGCCCTCATTGTCGAACCATGTTCTAAGTTTCTGGGCTTCAGGAAAATCAGGATCTATAAGTAACTGGCTAGTGGATATGGTCCCCACTGATTTCCCATTGAATTCAGTAACTCGGCCAGTTTTCACCGCCAAAACGGGAAAGACTCCTGAATCACACATGCTCTGAAGTGTTTGACCTTCAGCGTTGCAAAAACTTCCCCACAGAGTCAACTCAACACTCCTCCCGGACATGTCCTTCAACTGGAGGGTTCTTTTCAGAGTTTCGGTACCATTTTTCCTCATTATCGAGCTGGATGGACTGATTGAGGAAACAATGGCAATCACATCTATGACGCTGTTGTTCTCCAAGCGTTCAATGTCACTTATGGATCTGAAATGGAACTGCTGCTGTGGGATGGATCTGTCGTCGTCCAAGCAAGGCTGCACAATTGAATTACTGTCCAGCGTAATTTCATGATCATTATGTAGGTGATTGAAAGCCTTCTGAGCAGGTTTTAGTGTCCCTCTTGAGATCATATAAACTCTACCAGACTCGATTTGATTATAAAATTGATCCGCCACAGCATTAAAGCAAGTTGCTCTTATTTCTCCACCCTCAGAATCAAGAAGATCAAAGGAAAACACTTTACCATCACCTCGAGGATTATTGTAATTCCTGAGTTCTCCCTTTGCTGTTACTCGGGCCTTAATTGTCCACCTTCCTTGATAAGGATTCAGTGCAGCAATAGGCATGATTCTTGCAGGAGCTTCGTTTTTGGCGATTGGCCCTCTGTTGGCATACATCGGAGGTGGCTGCTGATATGATGAGGGAGGTAGTCGGCCATAATTACTCGCAGGAGGTCGTGAAACACTAGATCCAGCTTCTGTTTTGGAATGCGCAGGAGGAGTATGTGTGAAGTTGTATCCTCCTGACTCCATGTTTCCGGAAAATGAACTAGAGTAAGAATGTGATCCTGCATTGGAATTATGAATTTCACCACCTATGTTTGGCCTAGGAGTTGAACTACCAAAGAATGTACTAAGAAGCGGAGAATTACCAGCAACTGGCTGATTCATTGGCTGACCTGCTGTGGGTGTTCCGACCCCTGAAGAGACATTCCCATCAAACGTGGTTGTATATTGCTTTGGATCACCAATAACATCACATTTTTCAACAATCACAACTAGATCGACGATGATGATAATTCTGCTCAACAACCATAAAATGCTGTGGTTAGTAAGAACTGAAATACATAAATGGAACAAGATAGAGCGAGTCACCTGCAAAGTAGCCAAACGTATCTCTAGGCAGAATTATAGCACAACAATAGCAAAAGCACCACATATGCAAGAGGCTGGGTACAGCAAGGCAGGAAATCATTCCGCCCTAGACGGTAAATGATGTGAACGGAATCCACTATCCTTGTATTAGATACAATAATAAAGCGTATATGATCTAGGTTGAACATCGGAATATGCACAAGATTCAATTTTTATAAAAAAAGTGATATACTCCAATGTTCTAGTTCAAAAATTTAAAACCCAAGAAGAAACAATGTTGAAAGCTGGATTGGTTGAAAATCATAGCACTAATCACATGATCAAATGCTCCTGCCACTTTGAAGGATAACTGAAACAGAAAACGATATTTTTACATTAAAACATCACATTTCAGTCAAATTGTCTAATCAAAGTTTGATATTGGCGCAAACACTAACCTGGGCCACTACCAGATTTCACATATTCATAAAAATATAAATCAGGCAAACTGTTCACGTCTCAAAATTTCACCATCACTACTTCCCACGTTTCAGATTCTCATCTTTCCAACAAACAGAAACAGAGGGCTATTGCCTAGATACTCGTTATCTACTATAGGTCCAGCATAAATAAGATATAACTTCTCCTAAGCAACTGCAAACCATTTAATTTCTGACACAGGTAGTTCAAATCACAAGGGAACTCACACACGTTTCTGGACAATATTACAAACGAACTGCGTCAACTGGATGATGGAGCCTTTGTGCAACTTTTCGGACCGCACCAAATCGTTAAGCTGTGTGGCGAGCATGCCTTGCTGAGCAAACGAGCCGTCTGAAAGCAAGATCCGATATCGCTCGACGTTATGCTGATTCTGGGTTTTGACCAGCCGTATATCAGCGATTTGCAGTACCGGTTTGATGTCGGTCCCCTGAGCGTCGCCGCTCGAAAGCATCGGTACCGCGCCTTCCGTCAGAGTAATCGGAGGCATATTCGGGAGAAAATCCAAAGGTTTCGATTTGAAATATCTGATTGGGGTTTGTTAACTGGAAGTTGAGCGCCGGAGGGAGATGAGGGAGTTTGAAAACCCTAGCCGAGATGAGAGTAAGAACTGAAAAAGGGAAGAGTGAGCGCCAAAAGATGAAATTTTTATTTTTGTTTTGGCGGTGACGGGGAAATTCTCAAGTGCGGATTGCCTCATGTAGACCGACCCAATAAAATAATGACGTATTACCAGCTATATATTTTTTTTTCTTGTGGGGATTTGAATATTGTCAATTTTAAAGGCCGGTGATTACCACGCGTTGGCACTCCTTGGATTTACCACCAAACCAAACTAAACCAAACATACCCAGTATATTCCGTTCAGAGTAGGGTTTGGAGAGGGTAAAATGTACGCAGACCATGCCCCTACCTATTACGGTATGGAGGCTGTTTCCGTGAAGACCCTCAACTTAGTGCACAACAACATATTGAGTGAAAAATACAAAGGGAAACATATAATACGAAAAAACTCAATACCGTACCTGAGCCCATGGCTTAATCCACATGGGACTTACCTAAGAGGAATTTGGCTACATCACTCCCGATGAACGCTGCTCAAACAGAAGAGAGGTTGACTCCGCGCACAGCTCCCTGTCAAAAATACACCACACGCAAAAGGCAATAGGATAAAATATACAATAAATGTAAAAATGCAATGCTCTAGGTCAAAGCTAACCGAGACAACCCAACTCTGAGGCTCTCAACTACAGCACCACTCCCAACTAAAGAATCCACAACTCTGATCTGGCGCCTCCAAGCGCACCTATCAACAGTCATGGTCTCGGAAAGGTTTAAGGCCTTCAAATCTAATCTCAGCTGCTCCTCCCACGTCCTCCCTTGGCCCGCCTCCTCCTCTCCCCGACAACTACTAAACTCTCAACCCTCCTCACCGAGCAAATGCCTCGCTCCCGCGGACGTGGCCAAACCATCTCAATCTCCCTTCCCTAACTTTCGCCGAAATGGGCGCCACTTCTAGCGCGTTCTCGAAGACCCTGCTCGAGATTCTATCTAACATTGTGCGACCACACGACCAAAGATAACATTCTCATTTCACGCTTCAACTTGCTCTCAAGCGACTTCTTCATCGCCCAACATTCAGAGCCATACAACATTGCAGGTCGGATTGCCGCTCTATAGAATTTACCCTTCAACTTTAGAGGGACTTTCTTGTCGCACAGGACTCCTGTCGCTGCTCTCCACCTTAACCACCCCGCCTTGATGCGATGAGTGACATCATCTTCACACTCACCTTCCTTCTGAATGGTCGAACCCAAATACTTGAACTTATCCGTACGGGGAACGATCTCATCCGCAATCATAACCTCTACATCTTCCTCGTTGGCCTCACCACTAAAGTTACACCAGAGATACTCTGTCTTAGACCGGCTCACACGCAAGCCCTGAGATTCTAACTTAGACCTCCATAGCTCCAACTTCGAGTTCACCCCCCTCCTCGACTCCGCCACTAACACAATGTCGTCAGCAAAAAGCATGCACCACGGGACGCCATCTTGTATCCCCCGCGAAATGACGTCAAGGATCAGAGCGAAGAGAAGAGGGCTTAGCGCCGACCCCTGGTGTAGCCCTATTTCAATCGGAAAATACTGGGTGTCACCAGCTGGGGTCCTAACGCACGTCCTATCTTGGGAATACATGTCTTGGATCGCCCTAACGAACGACAACGATACCCTCCTCTCTACTAGGCTCCTCCAAATAACATTGCGCGGAATGCTATCGTAAGCTTTCTCTAGATCTATGAACACCATATGGAGGTCCTTACTGTAACACCCCCAATCCGCTCAGGGATATTACACGCCGTAGAACCTTTCCTCAAGGATCTACCAGGCTGGTAACGACATTTAACATCTCGACAATGCCTTCGAGGCTACAATGACTCAGTAGACCGATTTGGTCTTTCCACAAATACATACAACTCAAATACAACTCATGCCCACGCAGGGGACAAAATACAACTACACCTGCATAACGGAACAATACAAAGAATGGAAAATAAAGTACAATCGAACCAACACACGATGTACGGTTCCTCATGTGATTAGTATCGATCATCTTTCATCATCCTTCGTGCCGACCCCGTGTTATGCTCCAAAACCCGAATGCAAAAACAGACATCCACCCCGAATACTCGGGGTTAGCAAAACTCCACTGTTTTGCTAGTGCAAATACAAAGTGCAAATACGAGCCGTACAATTCACATTCCACGAATAACAATAACCGAGGATCCTCAAGATCTAAACGAAACGAAAAGTACTTCCCGAGGCAAGGGTTTGAGAAAACATTTCAAAAACGAAATATCATAAATCAATGGAAGTAATTTATAAAACAGTTTAGAATGCCATCGAGAGTTTTAATAGAAAACAATTTAGGATTATCAAATCCTACTTTTCAAAAATCCAAAAGACAAAAGGGTCGCCACCCCAAAAGTTTACTTTCTGGAAAATGACATTAACCAAAACGTTGGGATTTTAGCCCCAAATCCGTAAACGACTTTTACAAAACCCTTGGGATTTTAGCCCCAAATCTCATCAACTCACAAGACACCGAGCGACCACGAGGTTCGTATCCCAACATCAAAATCCACAAATAAAGGATTTAAAACATAAACCACAAATTACTCTAGAGCCATCCTAGCCAAGTAGGCCAAACGAACAACTTACCTCTTACACACTTAGTCAATGCATGCAATCATGAAGACCGTTCAAAAGCACTCATTTCCTAAATGCCAATATCGAATCACATTTGTAAAATGCACCACAATTAACCGCGGACCCACGCTCGTGGATCCTCGCCGAGACCCCGTCGGATCTAACCCACAGTGGTTAAAAGCAAGCTCGCGGTCCACGCCTTCGGAGCCCTACCGAGACCCCGTCGGATCTAACCCGTAGTGAGCATACACACACACACGTTACTCATGCAATACTAACATGCTAAGAATGTAAGTTCATTAAGAATACTCACTAGAGATGGCCATTAACTCGACACCATTACCAAACTCTTCAAAAATACAATAACAAGCTTAAATACGGAATACACGATTCCATAACTTTTAAACAAGAGAGTATCCTCATAAAATCCTTCAACGTTCAAGATAATCAAATCATAATCAATTCTCAAAACACCGTTCACAAAACACACGCGTTTTGAAAGAAAGCCTTTAACGAGGCCAAACCGAAATCCTTTTGAAACTTCATTTCAAATAACCAAACAAACACATCAAGACGACCACCGATCATCATATACATAAAACGAGAAAAGTATGGGCAAGGTACTTGCCTCGATACCGCGAGCACGGAACCACGAACGGATACGGCTCAACCGGGAAGCTTCGGAACGCCCGATGCTAACGAAAAGGAATACGACAACGAACGGAACGGAAGAATCAAGCACGACCGCAAGGAACCGGCGGAAATGAACCTAACGATTCGAATAGCACAATCACAACCACTTCTAAACGATTACGGAAATGGAATACACCCGGAAACCCGCCTACGATTCATGTATATTCATACAAAAATAACAACGAGGGCGGACCACAACCAAACCCTCTCGATTCCATAAAAATCCACAAAATATCCATGAATCCGTAGGAAAACTAAAGATACTAACAATATCAATCGTATACATCATGAATCCACCAACGAAACGGAACGAATCGGAAGAAAACCCAAAACCCCAAATTAATCGAAATAGGGTTTTAGAGCATTACCTTGGAAGATTCAAGTGTTAAGATCCGTAGAACACGCGTTAGATCGATTATCCGAGCCTCACAACCGAAAAGAAATGATGAAAATCGACCCGGATGAAGAACTCTCCCCTCTATACTTTCTCTCTCGCGGCGCGTGGAAAATGGGGAAGGAAATGAGCTTCACGCTCAAAGACATTTATAGTGTAACACAGCAGACCCTATCGGCCGCCTATCGGCCGATAGCCCAACCGATAGCCATACGGATCGCCGTGATGAGGGTCTATCGGCCCCCTATCGGCCGAAAGGCTCTGGAAGTGCTCGGCCAAAACTAAACGACCATAACTCTCTCGTCCAGGACTCAGATTGACTCACCGCTTGAACCATTGGAAAGCTAACTCGATGTTCTATAATATTGCAAAGATTTATAATTTTTGGAGTTACCAAAAATTAATGGTGATCTAACAAAGACGAACTCATACTTAGAAAAGTCGTTTAGAAATCCTGAATTCAACAAAACGACACCGAAACCCGAACCTGAATACGAACCGAAGATACGGTTACGAAGTAATCACAAAGGCGAATCTAAGAGCTAGTAGGACACACAATTCCGACCACCCGAAGGCTCGAAATTCGACAACGGAAGGTAATTACCCCAAACTTTGGGAAATTACGAAAATGGCCCAAATGCTCGAAAATCACGATACGTGATCGAATAACCAAACCGAAGTTCACAACACGTCCAACAAAGATAAACGGACTTGCGGAAACTCGAAACAACAGCTTTGATGAGATTCGCAAGAATCGAACTCAAGTGCGGAAAAGTCGCTAAAAGCACAACTCAACGAAACGACACCAAACGAACTCGGATGTCAAAAGTGTAGAATTAATCATTCTCAGAATGACGAAACGGTCATGAGAGAGTCGTCAAAACGGACTCCGACCGAAAAAAAGAAATTACCGGAAATCGAAAATTGCGGATATTACATTCTACCCTCCTTAAAAGAAGTTTCGTCCCGAAACTTAAAACAAGTAGGGAGAAGAAATATTCCGCTAGGAAAAACTCAACGAGACACACAAGAATGCGTAACTAATGCCCAACGGCGAAATGTTACAAACAACGCAAATGAATATACGGCGTGTAAACACGCTCCACGGTGACCAACACAACGTCGCCGTTAGGGATATAATAAAACCGACAAGTGACAAGCGTCATCAAACGGATACTATAGTCAAGTCAATTATCCGATAATCACAAAACACAACGAACGAAAATCAACATGATTGACCAACCCAACGGTACCTCAATCAAAACGCGAGTCAACCGCTGAACAAACACGGAATCCCATCGCCTAAGGGATGGAAGATTGAAAACGAAACTAATTTCCCGAACTAAAGTGTTTTACGATGGAGCCTGATCGTTCATCAATCTCGAAACGATAACATAAACCGAACACACAAACTATCTAGACACCAAAATTCGAAGAATCATGTTCGAATCACGAAGAACAATAAAGTTCAACAAAGAACTCCCGGGATGATCCGGTGAGAACTACAAGACATGCATTCCCATAAGATCCACAGAAAGGGAATAGCGATTGAAAAGTCACAACGACAAATAAGTTATTCGAAATGATATCACTCTCGTTCGTAAACAAAAACAAGGGCGGGACAAGCTCGAAATGTCAACGAACATAAATGAGTCGACAAAGTAGAAAATACGAAGTTCAAAATCCGATCCCTTCGAATAAAAGGACTAGTAGAACCAAATGATGTTACTCCCGAACAAAGTTCACAAGAATCGAACCGAACTCGAAAAAATCACACCGATAACCGATCGGCCCACAACAAGATCACACTGCTCGTTCGGACGATGAAATCAAATACCGAACAAGTTCATAAAGTACCAACGAACAAGAGCGAATCGATAGGCGGGAAGAGAAAACACGAAGTCAAAATAGTACGGGCATTACCTCCGACCTCGTCCACGAAATTCACAAAACGGGAGCAAGGTAACAAGACATTAAACAATCGACGCATAACGGAACCATCACCGATGCACACGGTCATACCAAATCAAGCTCTAACGGCTCGCACATGCGCGACAACGCAGAAATTGCCATGAGGCGACAACATTCAATACCAACACTCCGCCTCTCACAGGGCTAGCACAACCAATGTGTGGAAAGCGTCTCAACGCTCACACCGCCAATTCGGTCATACTCGGGAGAAAGTATCAAAAGGACAACGCGAACATCACACATACATACCACCCTCAAACGGAATGGATAGGTTTTAAAACGAAAACTTCATTTTGAAAATAATTTAGAAGAACACCGATTGATCTTAAGTATCATCTTTCAAAAAAGTACAAACGTGAAACATCGTTATCGAGACATTGGAGAACCATTTCGCATTTGATAAAAATGAAGACACTTTCTCTTAGTGAAAACTTTCAAATTATTCGACCTCGGGTCTAAATAAAAGTGTTGAAAATATCTCAACACATTTTGGTCCTCGAGGTAGAAAATTTTTGAAATACATTGTGGCATCTAGGATGTACCACAAGAAAATAACTCATTTGAAAAGTATGTCTCAAATTTATTTTTCTAAGATACTCAAGGTTTTCAAAAATCCAATAGGCGAATGCCCAAAACTCACACATACCGACGTTCAATAAAACAACTCCTAGCACACGCATCAAAACGCGTTTAAAATCAAGACAATACATGTCTTTAAACGAAATTAAACGATAAAATACCACATTCAACAAAACCGATAAAATACCCTCCCGCACTGTCTAGTGAACAAGTCGAACGTGTATAAGCACAAAGTTTCCACAAGAGACTTGTAAAACGTGCAAATCGATTCGAAAATCGTCAACAACGGAGAAAAAAAAAAAACAATAAAAAGACCTCACAAACGACGACATTCCTCGTATAAATCAAATACGAGAGTCGACTAAATACATATCGTGAAATCAGAATTCACATAAAATTCCACCACTTAACAAATAATCATAAAAAAAACTCGTGTCACACGAGGCACAACACAAAGAAGGGAGACTTACTTCCACAGGTCGCACGAAGATGATGATCGCCCCACGATACTAATCACGACCAACAACCTCAAACGACGCGTCGCGACACGACTCAGTCAGATAAAAATCCAACGAAACAAGACTCAAACAACACGACTTGACCCGACAGCCTAGGTTTCCTCAACCTAAGCTCCGATACCATTTATGTAACACCCCCAATACGCTCAGGGATATTACACGCCGTAGAACCTTTCCTCAAGGATCTACCAGGCAGGTAACGACATTTAACATCTCGACAATGCCTTCGAGGCTACAATGACTCAGTAGACCGATTTGGTCTTTCCACAAATACATACAACTCAAATACAACTCATGCCCACGCAGGGGACAAAATACAACTACACCTGCATAACGGAACAATACAAAGGAAAATAAAGTACAACCGAACCAACACACGATGTACGGTTTCTGATTTGATTATTTTCGATCATCTTTCATCATCCTTCGTGCCGACCCTGTGTTATGCTCCAAAACCTGAATGCAAAAACAGACATCCACCCCCCGAATACTCGGGGGTTAGCAAAACTCCACTGTTTTGCTAGTGCAAATACAAAGTGCAAATACGAGCCGTACAATTCACATTCCACGAATAACAATAACCGAGGATCCTCAAGATCCAAACGAAACGAAAAGTACTTCCCGAGGCAAGGGTTTGAGAAAACATTTCAAAAACGAAATATCATAAATCAATGGAAGTAATTTATAAAACAGTTTAGAATGCCATCGAGAGTTTTAATAGAAAACAATTTAGGATTATCAAATCCTACTTTTCAAAAATCCAAAAGACAAAAGGGTCGCCACCCCAAAAGTTTACTTTCTGGAAAATGACATTAACCAAAACGTTGGGATTTTAGCCCCAAATCCGTAAAACGACTTTTACAAAACCCTTGGGATTTTAGCCCCAAATCTCATCAACTCACAAGACACCGGAGCGACCACGAGGTTCGTATCCCAACATCAAAATCCACAAATAAAGGATTTAAAACATAAACCACAAATTACTCTAGAGCCATCCTAGCCAAGTAGGCCAAACGAACAACTTACCTCTTACACACTTAGTCAATGCATGCAATCATGAAGACCGTTCAAAAGCACTCATTTCCTAAATGCCAATATCGAATCACATTTGTCAAATGCACCACAATTAACCGCGGACCCACAGCTTCGTGGATCCCTGCCGAGACCCCGTCGGATCTAACCCACAGTGGTTAAAAGCAAGCTCGCGGTCCACAGCTTCGTGGAGCCCTACCGAGACCCCGTCGGATCTAACCCGTAGTGAGCATACACACACACACGTTACTCATGCAATACTAACATGCTAAGAATGTAAGTTCATTAAGAATACTCACTAGAGATGGCCATTAACTCGACACCATTACCAAACTCTTCAAAAATACAATAACAAGCTTAAATACGGAATACACGATTCCATAACTTTTAAACAAGAGAGTATCCTCATAAAATCCTTCAACGTTCAAGATAATCAAATCATAATCAATTCTCAAAACACCGTTCACAAAACACACGCGTTTTGAAAGAAAGCCTTTAACGAGGCCAAATCAAATCCTTTTGAAACTTCATTTCAAATAACCAAACAAACACATCAAGACGACCACCGATCATCATATACATAAACGAGAAAAGTATGGGCAAGGTACTTGCCTCGATACCGCGAGCACGGAACCACGAACGGATACGGCTCAACGGGAAGCTTCGAACGCGATGCTAACGAAAAGGAATACGACAACGAACGGAACGGAAGAATCAAGCACGACCGCAAGGAACCGCGAAATGAACCTAACGATTCGAATAGCACAATCACAACCACTTCTAAACGATTACGGAAATGGAATACACCCTAAACCCGCCTACGATTCATGTATATTCATACAAAAATAACGAGGGCGACCACAACCAAACCCTCTCGATTCCATAAAAATCCACAAAATATCCATGAATCCGTAGGAAAACTAAAGATACTAACAATATCAATCGTATACATCATGAATCCACCAACGAAACGGAACGAATGGAAGAAAACCCAAAACCCCCAAATTAATCGAAATAGGGTTTTAGAGCATTACCTTGGAAGATTCAAGTGTTAAGATCCGTAGAACACGCGTTAGATCGATTATCCGAGCCTCACAACCGAAAAGAAATGATGAAAATCGACCGGATGAAGAACTCTCCCCTCTATACTTTCTCTCTCGCGGCGCATGGAAAATGGGGAAGGAAATGAGCTTCACGCTCAAAACAAAGACATTTATAGTGTAACACCAGACCCTATCGGCCGGCTGCCGGCCGATAGCCCAACCGATAGCCATACGGATCGCCGGCAGAGGGTCTATCGGCCCCCTATCGGCCGAAAGGCTCTGAAGTGCTCGGCCAAAACTAAAACGACCATAACTCTCTCGTCCGGACTCCGATTGACTCACCGTTTGAACCATTGGAAAGCTAACTCGATGTTCTATAATATTGCAAAGATTTATAATTTTTGTAGTTCCCAAAAATTAATGGTGATCTAACAAAGACGAACTCATACTTAGAAAAGTCGTTTAGAAATCCTGAATTCAACAAAACGACACCGAAACCCGAACCTGAATACGAACCGAAGATACGGTTACGAAGTAATCACAAAGGCGAATCTAAGAGCTAGTAGGACACACAATTCCGACCACCCGAAGGCTCGAAATTCGACAACGGAAGGTAATTACCCCAAACTTTGGGAAATTACGAAAATGGCCCAAATGCTCGAAAATCACGATACGTGATCGAATAACCAAACCGAAGTTCACAACACGTCCAACAAAGATAAACGGACTTGCGGGAAACTCGAAACAACAGTTTCAGATGAGATTCGCAAGAATCGAACTCAAGTGCGGAAAAGTCGCTAAAAAGCACAGAACTCAACGAAACGACACCGAAACGAACTCGGATGTCAAAAAGTGTAGAATTAATCATTCTCAGAATGACGAAACGGTCATGAGCGAGTCGTCAAAACGGACTCCGACCGAAAAAAAAGAAATTACCGGAAATCGAAAATTGCGGATATTACACTTACGCCGCTCTCTAAACTTCTCCATAAGGCGTCTGACGAGATGATTGGCCTCAGTCGTGGACCTCCCCGGCATGAAGCCAAATTGGTTCTCTGAGATCTCAACTTCTCTTCTAACCCTGCATTCCACCACTCTTTCCCAAAGTTTCATAGTATGACTGAGGAGTTTAATACCCCTATAGTTACTACAACTCTGAGCATCGCCTTTGTTCTTGAAAAACGGCACGACAATACTATGCCTCCACTCTGTCGTCATCTTAGAACCTTTGAGGAGGATGTTGAACAGCTCTGCTAGCCACTGAACTCCGACTTCCCCCAGACAAAGCCAAACTTCAATAGGGATCTGATCCGGGCCTACCGTCTTAGCTCTACCCATTTTCATAAGAGCACCCTTTACTTCCTCCTTGCTGATGCTAACACAGGAACTAAACGAACGGGCAGAAGATAGACTAACTCCTTGCACCACCGAGTCACTACCCCTAGCCTCATTGAAAAGTTCAAAAAAGTACCTATTCCACCTCTCCTTAATAGCCACATCGTTCACTAAAACTTGGCCCAAATAATCCTTAATAAACTTATTGGGACCCAGGTCGCGCCGCCCTCTTTCCCTAGCTTTCGCTAGTTTAAAAATAGCATTCGCTCCTTCTTTGGTGTCTAGGCGCTTGTACATATCCTTGTAAGCCTCCCCTTTAGCCTTAGCCACTGCCTTCTTAGCCTCTCTTTTCGCCACTTTGTACGCTACAATCTTCAAGATTCTCTCATCCCCAGCACTAACCTACAAAAGCTCCTTAAATAGCGCTTGTTTAGCTTTAACCTTCTTTTGGACCTCCTCATTCCACCACCAAGCCTCCCTAGACCTGCCCGAAGAAACCCCCACCACCTTCTCGCCCACCCTCCTAATAGCATTGGCCATGCTGGTCCACATAAGGTTAGCATCGCCCCCTTACAAAAAACCTCAATCGCGGGTTAGAGACTCCTTGAATACTGCCGCCTTCTCACCCTTCAGATCCTTCCAGAGAATCCTAGGTCTAGCTTCTCTAGCCCTGCTAACAACACGACCTCACATGGATAAATCCATAGCCAACAGCCGGTGTTGAGAAGCACAGGCCTCGCTCCGGAACACCTTACAGTCCACGCACGCCCTAGCATCACGACTGCGCAAAAGAAGGTAGTCAATTTGGGTGTTGTGCCCCCCAATGTAGCTAATTGAGCGTCATGGACTATGGCTCGGTTTTTCTTACCGAACTGAATTAAACTTAACTGAAATGAATGGATCTGAACTGAATTGAACTAAAATGAACTAAACTGAATGGACCTGAAGTGAATTGAACTGAACTGAAATATTTATTAAGAGTAAATAATAATAATAAAATAATAATAATAATATAATAATAATATTAAAAATAATAAATATAGTAAAATAATAATAAATAATAACGTAATAATAATAATAATATAATTAATTACATTCATAATAACAAAAATAATAATACTAATAAATATGCCCCAAATATCCCAAATGTCACAAAAGTATCAAATGTCACAAATAACAATAATAATAATAATAATAATAATAATAATAATAATAATAATAATAATAATAATAGTTCGCTGCTCAATGTCCCGATGCGTGACGGAGCCCGTTCCGGAATCGGCGAACGCCAGAATGTTCGTCTCACTTGTCTGAAGCTACCCTCGAAATTTCAGCCAATTTCGACATCGTTTGCCCCTTGAACGGACTGCAAGTTCAGCAAAACACACTTTTTTCGCCCACAATCTCGCCGGTCGGTCTTTTGCTGATTCCGGCGTCGTCCGACCTCCAATCGATGGCGCGCCACTTGCATTAGATTCCTGCTTGTATTCCGGTCAGAAGCCCTCTAGGTGCCGCTTCCAATTCCTCTTCCACGGCGTCTAGTGACGTTTTTGACTTTTCTTCTTCCGATTGGTCAACGCCTGATTCCGGCCATCTCCGGCCAAACCTCGATCGCGGACCACCGGAAAAAGCTTCCCCTCGTCTAGGCGGTCTGTTTGTGCCCACCTACGACCGGTGACTTTCTAATTTTTTCGATCGGGCGACGAACCCAGATTCCGGCGACTTTGTGCCGCTAATTCCGGCCAACTCCGGTCGAATTACGGCGACTGTGATATACCGTTAAGTTTGCCTCGTCGATACGGTTATTTTGAAACCAATCCCATCAGCTGTCGTTGCCTATTCGGAAAACCCCCAATTTCTGGGGATCTGGATCTCCCTCGGCAAATTCAGGTGCAGTCAATCTCTGAATCCTTTGGGTTGCTATTGCGTTCCCATGCCTGACGTCGTTCGGTTTCAATGTTCTTTTGTGGGTCTTTCTGGTTGTCGTGATGGTGGAGGTCATGGCCTTGTTCGCACATCCCTACTTACACATCTTCATGACTGGCATTGTACTGGGGACGAACAGGTTATTACGCGCCACTCCCTTTCCACTTCTCTTTCGGTTTATTCCGGCGCTGAGATTACTTTTAAGCGTATGGGTATTTGGTTATGTGGGGTTTGCTTTAAGACTCATACTTTTCGTGCTAAGTGTCGGCATGATGGAGGTCCTGATTTTGTCCCGCCACATGATGGTGGTGATGGTGTTGTTCGTTATGTTCTATATGATTTGCCGCGTCCGTCGGCTCCATCTTCCTTGTCTCCTGAGGATGGTGCTGTACCTTGTCTTTTGAATGTTACTACCCTTGATCGTTTGTTATCCAAGGGTTTGCGCACTGTCAAATCCATTCCTCCTAAGTGTCGTTTGGGGTTTTCTCGGGTTTTAAAGGGGGCTCTTGATGCTGTGACTTCCTCTCCTGGTGACGTCACTTGCTGGGTTAGCTTGCTTTTATTGCCTCTTTGTTTACTTAGGGCCTTCTCCCCTAGGAGCAAACTTGAATGTCCATCATCGATCTTGCGTCAGCGTCAAGAGGAGAGTATTACAAGTGCCATTCGTACTTGGGGCGAACCTGGTGGTAGCCTGCAGCTTCTGCGAGAGGCTTTAGCCGAGGTTTCTCCTTCGTTTGGGGTGGATGTGTACGGCCACTTGGAGGAGCTTAATATTCGACAGTGTAGGCGGAAAATTTGTGATGGTCATTATACCGCTGCGGTTAGGGTGCTTTCTTCTTCGGGTGTTGCTCCTTACTGTGATGATACTTTGGAGGCTTTACGAGATAAGCACCCACTTGCTCCATTCCCCGTCTTGCCGTCTTTGCCCCCTGATCCTCCTCCTCTTATTGTTTTGGCGGATGTTGTTTTGGACATGATTAGGAGTTTTCCGTGCGGCACCTCTTGTGGGCGGGATGGTCTTTGTGCTCAGCATCCCTTAGATTGTTTCAGTGGAGCTGCTGTTGCTATTTCTGATTATTTGATCACCTCTATGTCTCAGGTGGTTAATATTTTCCTTGAGGGTCGGTGTCCGCAGGTCCTGGGTGAGTACATTGCTAGTGCTCCTCTCACCCTGCTTGTTAAACGAGGTGTTGGCATTCGTCCTATTGCTGTGGGCACTGTTTGGAGGCATCTTGTCTCTAAGGTTGGTGCTGTTTTAGTTGGGCCGTCGTTGTGTGGTTATTTTGATGGTCTTCAGTTTGGTGTCGGGGTGTCCGGTGGAGGAGAGGCTATTCTACATGCCTTGAACCGATTTGTTGAGGAGCGCGACAATGATGTGGGCCTTTCCATGTTGTTGGTTGACTTCCAAAACGCCTTTAACATGGTCGACCTTGGGGCTGTGTTACGTGAAGTTTGTCGTCATTGCCCTGTTCTCTCCCGTTGGGTTGAATTTTGTTATTCTGCTCCTGCCCGGTTGTATTATGGGGAGCATAGTCTTTTGCCTTCTCAGGGGGTTCAGCAGGGAGACTTCTTGGGTCCTTTGTTGTTTGCCTTAGTTTTGCATCCCTTGGTGTGTTCGATCTGAGACTCCTTTGATTTGTGTACATTGCTAATGCTCCTCTCACACTGCTTGTTAAACGAGGTGTTGGTATTCGTCCTATTGTTGTGGGCACTGTTTGGAGGCGTCTTGTCTCTAAGGTTGGTGCTGTTTTAGTTGGGCCGTCGTTGTGTGGTTATTTTGATGGTCTTCAGTTTGGTGTCGGGGTGTCCGGTGGAGGAGAGGCTATTCTACATGCCTTGAACCGATTTGTTGAGGAGCGCGACAATGATGTGGGCCTTTCCATGTTGTTGGTTGACTTCCAAAACGCCTTTAACATGGTCTACCTTGGGGCTGTGTTACGTGAAGTTCGTCGTCATTGCCCTGTTCTCTCCCGTTGGGTTAATTTTTTTATTCTGCTCCTGCCCGGTTGTATTATGGGGAGCATAGTCTTTTGCCTTCTCAGGGGGTTCAGCAGGGAGACTTCTTGGGTCCTTTGTTGTTTGCCTTAGTTTTGCATCCCCTTGGTGTGTTCGATCCTAGACTCCTTTGATTTGTGTTACAGGCTTGGTACCTGGATGATGGCACTATTGTTGACGATACTTTGGTCGTGGGGAAGGTCCTGGAGCTGATTATGGAAGTTGGACCTCAGTTGGGTCTACACCTTAATGTTGATAAAACTGAATTTTTTTGGCCTACAGAGGATCCCCGGAGTCGGCTTCCTGGTATCTTCCCCTTACTATTGCTCGACCGTCGGAGGTGTCAAGGTCCTGGGTGGACCGGTCAGTATGTGTCCTACTTTCGGCAGCGCGCTCGTGTTGGAGAGAGTAACCCGAACCGTAGAGCTTGTGGACTCCGTTTCTAGGATTGGTGACCCTCAGAGCGAGTTGCTGCTTCTTCGTGCTTGTACTGGTATTTCTAAGCTCTACTTTGCTCACCTGCCCCCCTCTGGTTTTTGGGACGGCCCAGTTGTCTTTTGATGCGGCGCTTCGTTATAGCTTGAAACGTATTGTCACCGCGACCGGGCCTGGCTTTGGTGATTGGCAGTGGCAGCTCGCTACTTTCCCCTTCTCTTTTCGGGGGCTTGGTGTTTATGCTGCTGCTGCTGCTGATGTTCTTCATTTTGCCTTTCTTGGGTCCCGCCTGCAGTCTGATGCGTTGCAGGCAAAACTCCTTCATCCTTCTGGGATTCTTGCCCCGGGATCTTGTTTTGATGATGCGTGAGAGTGTTTACTGAGACTACGAGTTCAGATATCCTACGACGTCCGAGTGAGATCGATGCCCCAAAACTTATGAAGAAATTGGTAGATATATATTTCACGAAGGTGGCCGCTACCGCTGGCCACATGGTGGACACACTTCTGATTGGCTTCGTGCGGTTCCTATTTCTGAATTAGGACATACCATGAATGGGCGGACTTATCGCGGTGTTCTGAGCTATCGGCTGGGTATTCTCCTATTTTCGGTATCTCAGCCGTGCTCAGCCTTCTCTCGGGTCTTTCATGGCGACGTCTTCGGTGATCATGTCGTGTCCTGTTCTGGTACTGTTGGGATTAAGCATCGCCACAACCTGGTTCGTACACCCTTTTGGATATCTGTTTTCGGTCTCGGATTTTGGCAGCTAAGGAGGTGGATGTTGGTTTGATCGACGGGCATGACAAGCCCCTTCGTCCAGCGGATTTGTTGTTATATTCCTGGGACAGGGGCCGGGATGTGTGTGTGGATTTGACTGGTTCCTCCACCTTAACCCAGTGTGCTATGGCTGACTATGCGCCTGGACGAGTTGTGATTGATGCTGCTCGGCGTAAATGTGCCAAGTACCAGGACTTGTGTAAGGCGCGGGGATATGGTTTCTTACTCTTCTCATTCTCTTCGCTGGGGGAGTTGGAGACGAGTGCTATTGTATTACTAAAACGGGTTCAGAAGATTTCGGTGTCTCAGGATGTTGGGAGGCGTGCTGCTGCTCATATTTTTACTCGAGTTGGTTTTGTTACTGTAAAATGAGTGGGAGCCCAGATAGTATCTCGGCTTCCCACTAAGTTCTTGTTAGGGATGTCAATGGGTCGGGTAGGGTACGAGTATGCCTCCTCCATACCCTACCCTATTTGATTCGGATCGGGTTCAGGTATTGCCCGTCGGGTAATCGGGTACCCAATGGGTATTCAGGTACCCGTATACCCTATATTTAAGAATATAAATATTTTTAATATATATCATATATACATATAAAGTAATTAATAAATTCAATTTAGTATAATGAATATTTAAAATATAATATTTTACATAATAATATATATAATTTATAATACAATATAATATTTATTTATAATATATACTAATAAAATATTTATATAATTCAAATGGGTACGCGGGTCGGGTATTCGGGTAATATACTATACCCATACCCTACCCATACCCGACCATAAAATTTCGGGTTCGGCCGATACCCGACCCGATTTTGGATTTATCCAACGGGTAGGATCGGGTACGGATAAAGTTGACATCCCTAGTTCTTGTAAAATGTTATTCATCTAATAATTTTTTTTTTAAAAAAATAGTAATAATAAAAACAATAATAATAATGATAAATAATAATAATAATAGTAATCAACAACAACAATAAATATTATTATTAATAATAGTAAATATTATTAGTAATAATAATAGTAATCAAGAACAACAATAATAACAACAATAATAATAATCGAGATCAACAATAATAATAATAATAATCGAATCAAATGAACTGACCGAATCGAACTAAACCAATCGAATGGACTGAATCAACTAAATCGAATCAAAACTGAAAAATAAGTCCAAAAGAACATGGCCTATGTTTATGAGCAACCACCCTAACCATCAAACTATTTTAATATTTAATCAATTTTTTTCCTCTATATTATAAATATTCATCTCGATCTAACCACCTCTATTTTTAGTAGTTTATCAATGACCACTTCGACCATCCAACCACTCAGCCACGACATAAAATTATTTTTCTATTATTTTTAATGATAATAATTGTTTTAATATTAAATTTAAATTAACTAAAAATTGTAGATACCCAAAAAGATAACAAATTAATAAAAATTAAAAATATGATAAAATAAGAAAATTGTAGATATTATATACTCTCTCCGTCCACCAAGTTAGTGCACACTTGAGAGTGGCACGAGTTTTAATAAAAAATCTGATGTGTGTTTAGTTAGTTGAGAAAGAGTCTCATTTATTATTTCGATATGTTACTTAATGTGGATATGATGTTTTCTTAATTATTCTCTAATCAAATTACAACATTTAAACTAATTCTTTTTTAATTATTGAATAGTTGTAAAAATAAACGACAATAAAAATTGATCAGTATTTAATTAAAATGAACAGGTCAATATTTAGATGAAAGAATACAAAAATAAAATTAATTTCATTTGTTGATAGCTGCGAAATTATGGACCGAAAACAGTAGCTGTGCACACAAATCAAGAAAAATGGTGATAGCTTGCCATAAAAAAATTGTGTCAAAAAATAAAAAGAATGAAGTGTGCACTAACTTGGTGGACGTCCTTAAATGGAAAACTGTGCACTAACTTGATGGACAGAGAGAGTGTATAGTAAAAAAAGAGAATTCTGAGGTGTAGGAAAATAGGTAAGATTGGCCTCTATTTATTGAAAATGAAAACATATAAATGTTGATATATTTCTTAAGTTTTAAAAATATATTATTTGATAAGATATAATCATTTTAAATATTTATCTAAATTAAAATTTGACTAGCCAATAGAAAGCAAACAAATGTCTCAACACTATTGGCTAGTCAAATTTGGAGAGAGAGAAATCATGTGGTTTGTTATTTCATTCGGTCGACCACTTCATTCTAAATAATTTTTAATTTTTTTTTTAATTAGGATGTTCGATCAGGTTGGCCAAATTTAAACCGATAAACATGGTCTAAATTTGATTGAAGTGTTCGAAAGTAGTATTCAAAAAGTAAATAATTTGCTTTTGTGGAGCGTTGACAGTTGGAGTAATTTTTGAATGAAAATATATACTCCTCTTATCCCAGCGAATTTGAGGCGTTTTTCTAGATTCGATACTCAAGAGTTGACGTTTAGTATTTTAAGTGTATTTTTAATTTAATGGATGAGTGATTATATGTATAAAATCTATTTTTTAATTAATTTTAAGTATGATGTGTGATGAGTGATTTTTAATTTGCATAATTTATTTTTGGTTCGGAGTTATTAATAAATTTAATTAATTTAATTAATGGGTTTTTTCAACGAAATGAAGGTCTCTGATTTTCTTCCTGCAGTCATCATTGATCCTTTTCCATCTTCAGTAATGAATGGAAAGTACACGAGGTTAAGTCACAGATTGAGAAGTTTTCAATCCCGGCTACATCAGCGGCGCTGCCCTCTATCTTCCCTTTTTCATCGCCACCGACGAGCCCACCGCTCCGATCTGTCACCGGGATGGGTGGAGGCGAGGATTTATCTCGAGAGAAGGAGGGACAGCTTCAGACTAAGAAGGAGCGGCACCGAATCAGGGTTTTCACCCTCCTTCAAAGATGCGGGAAGAGATGAAGAGTCCACGGTTTGAGAAGATGGTGTTAGGACCGCCACCACCGCTCTGCCACATATTCGTATGATAATGTCCGTTTTGAGCTAAGCCCGCAAGGATTTGTTTTTGGGCTCCTTTTCAAAAAGCATCATATTAATGGGGTGGTGGACTTTATTATATAGAAGACTTTTTATCTTCTCTCAAATGATATGGGATTGGTTTTGCCAGCCCCAACAATCCTCCCCTCAAAACAGGGACCACATCATTATTCTCCCCTCGAACGATAATCCGTACATCTTGCACTGCCGCTACCACCCAACAGGACACGCCGCCTGATCACTGCAATTTCACGAAGACTTTCGACCCAAGGCACTACCACATATTCAATCCTGAGTTCACATAGGGGATTTTCTGTCAAGGCAGTCTCTACCTTTGCCCATATATTGGGCCCAACCGAACCATCGGCTCCGATACCACTTGTTAGGCCCGCCGTCACCATCATTGTGTCACATTAGTATGATGTCCGATTTGAGCCAAGCCCGCACGGATTTATTTTTGGGCTCCTCCCAAAAGGCCTCATACTAATGGAATGGTGCACTTTATTATATAGAATACTTCCTCTCTTCTCTCTTCTGATGTCGGATGGGTTTGCCAACCCCAACAGACGAGAAGAATATGGTTTGAGAAGGGAAGAAGAGAGAGAGAGAGAGAGAGAGAGAGATGTTTGGAAGAAAAAATGTTTTTAGAATATGGTTGAGAAGGATCGAGAGAGGGCGAGTAATATAGGTTAATTAGGCTCTTAATTAGGGAAAATAAGCGGCAATTAGTTAAGTGTTTGAGGAGAAAGTAAAAGACAACAAATCAATTGTATTCATAACAATGATAGAGGGGCCTTTATATAGGCATTACAATGAGAGTCCTTTCATACATAGGATTCCTAGATAAGGTAAGACATCTAATAGAATCCTACTACCTCTAGAAGGATCTGGAACCTTCCATCTATGTATCTACAATCAGTATTAGGTAAGACACATCACGGGAATAATAATTCCCGGAACACTCCCCCTGTGTCGAGCACTAATACAACAATGGTGCAGAAGATGTTGCCTTCGTAAAAACCTATTCCAAGCCAAAACAAAACCCCATGGGAAAAATAAAAGCTTGATGAGGAAAAGATTGCAATGCACCAACATAACATATCATGTATACTCCCCCTGATGTATACATAACGACTCCCCCTGATGAGTACCTCAAATCATAGGAGTCGGATGCCAAGTTGCCCTCACAACTATACCAAGGAAAAACCCAGTGGGAAAAATACCTCTTGGTCTAAGTTGAACAGAAGTACAACGCATCATTGTATGGATGTTCTCATAGATCGCCTCGTTAAAAACCTTACCAAGTGAAAACCCAGTGGGAAAAACAAACCTTGGTTTAAGGACAAAAAGAGCGCGACACATCCAAAGTGCAGAGTCACTAAAGACTTATCCGAAATCAAGTTTTCTAAAGTCTTGACCTCCATGCACCAAATCAGTCATAACTTCTTCGATTCAATAGGTATCAACGAAACTGTAAGAACGTATGAAAACTAGACACCCATAGCTTTTCATTCACATACAGTACGTAACCTAGATCGACCTGAGCAGATCACAAAGCTCTATCGAAGTCGACTCAGCAAATTACCGGACATATCCTGTCCTACTTTGCAACAATAGTCATATGTCACTCAACATGATGGATGTGATCAAATGGTTGGTTTCCTTGGAAAGTAGACACAAACCTTTCCAATGGCACCAATTTCACCATTTTCCATCAAGTGAGCTGCCCTTTGGGTCACATGGAAGATAGACCAACACATTCTGGGCAGATTCGGGTATCAGTTTTCAAGTATCCTTTTATCGAGATAGAGCGAGCTTCAAGCTTCTTGTCAATCACAGACATTGCGTGAGCGCATCCTAGGCGATCATCACAGTGGCTTTACCGGATAATTACGAATGAGTACATCGAGTCAAACATGAGTACATAATACCGTACTTTTCTCTTAAGACTGCATCATCACTTAAGTGAGCCAAGTCTTATGATGACTTCGACTAATCATTGGGAATCATATAGGCATTACTTTATCGTCTCTTAGGGAAACCGTCCCTTAGATTGCCTTAAACCGATTGATGAATACGCATCATCAAGTGTCCCAAGATCCTTTCATTCTTAACTTTGGATTTAGTGGAATCTCTTAGTCTCACAAGAGTACATCACTATAAACACATAGCTTTACACGCAAAAGTTTCATATCTCTTCCAAATCAAGTATATACTTAGTATGCGTTCCCGACAATCACTTGTCGACGCGCTCTATGGTCAGGAGCCACTTGATTTGAGTCTGATCCACCACGAGATCCTTTTTATCACTTAACTTAGTTCCCCACTAAGATAAGATTTAACCACAAGCTGCACGTCAGTTTTTGGGAAACTATCTAACTGAAAAGATAGTGGATGCTGTAACATCCATTACGATAGCACAACTAAGTTTCGTGTCATCGTAGTCGATTCCAGTGCGTTCATGAGAAACCTCGCGCCATGAGGTGAGTTTAACTCTTTCTCTCACTCGCTTTAACAAAGTATACGGATAGATCTTATCTTTGGAGTGTCGGCACCACTTCAACAAAGGGCTATCACTTTATTTATACTAAAATCGCATATGTTTCCATTTTAGGCCAAGGCTACAACGTTGTAGATTTTCAACGAAGTATGGTTCGATTAAACTCACATTCCACGTCCTCATGAATCGGCTTTATTCATAGAGTACTCTTTATGGATTGGCATTCATTGAGGCGTCCCCCAATGATGACTATAATCCAGAATCACATGAGACGGATGAGTTCATTTGATCATATGATCAAGTTTCATGTACCAAGCTCGCATACATTCTTAGCGACAGTATTTATCGAACCGAGTGGCATCCCAATACTCTATGAGATCCACGGCCTAGTAACACCATCTACCACAATTTGTGGTGTTATCATATCACCATTCATAGGTGACGAACGTCCATGACCGGACACAATCCTTGCAGACATGTTTGCAGCATGTATTTAATCTCGTCACATTAGGGAACTTGGTGAGGCACAGTAGGGACAAACTACGACAATTCCAAGTCGTTCTACTCGAACATGATCGTTCGCATCTCCCCCTAACGACGGGAAGACTGCCTCATCAAAGTGACTTACGAGATCGTCGGCCAAGGTATATTTTAAGCGGATTATGAGTGAAAGCGCATGTCATATTCATCATTTATAACCCGTCATAATGCGTTGTGGTGACGCACTTTGGCACATGAACATGTGGACGATAAAGGTTTTCAGTGTTAACACAATCCAGTTAACAAAATGCATACTGTTACACTCGTAACTAAGCATTTGAATGATGATAGGTATAGGTGAATATGACATGTTGACCTATGCTACATAGCCGTAGCTACTGGTCTTGAAAATCCAATAAAACCACCACCATGCACCACCGGGATCGAACATAAAGAAACGATTGAACCGATGATAGGCCGCTGGTTTTATCGAACCTCTAGTGCTTTCTTGAAGAGTTCACTCCCTTCACCAGCCCCAAACACCTCAAAATTTCGTGAGCATGTATAAACGGGTGTTTAGGATTCCCAAACCATCAACCTTGTGGTAAAAAACCGATCGAAATGACATCGAACTGGTTATTAGGACGGCTGGTGGTATGTGAAAACTTCATTTAAGTGGTTCACCTCCTTCCAAGTCTCCAAATGGCACCATAATTTGTGAGAAGGTAGCCTTGGGTGTTAGGAAGTACTCGTTAAAATTTCACTTTAAGACTTGGTCTAAAAAGTGGGTGAACCGACCTTTACAATGACTGGTCCGCAAGTTGGACAACCATAACTCAGGTTTCATCAACTTATCAATCATTGTCAAAGGAACAACATAACATATAAATGTTATCACTTGAGTACGACTATTTGTGAACACCATCATAGCATCATAAGCCACTCAGTCTAATACTTATGATCATGTATGTATAAGGACTCGGTGAAAGGTGAGGACTCAGCTGTTGGGAATAGTGCCCTAGGACATTCGATGTGCCTAGATTTGTAATTGTCACATTTAAATAAAGTTATTTGATATCATTTATTTCTCGTTGATTATTATAATGTGTGCATGTTTTAATATTATAATAATCGAATAATAGTTATTCACGAATAATAAGATTATTCAAATGTCCCTGGTAAAATCGCGTTGAGTAGAGACTCAAGTGATTAATATACTAGTATAAGTTTGATTGATAATCATCGGATGATTATGCGTATGGTACGGATCAATCTTATGGGTATTGGTTGGAGAACTAATACTGGACCGACCCGCATTGAGATCACTGCATGGAAATGTCATAAGTGAATCTCAATACAGTATGTCAATAAATCCTTGAACCCGAGATTATCATAGAGTCCAACATGATAATCGCTATGCCTTGACGTAATCCAACGTCATCTCAAACATGGTGATCATAAAGGTTAGCGATCGGGATTAGTGGGAGTCATGTAGAGGGCAATGAATAATCAAGATGGGGATTTGTCCCTCTCTTAAGTGAGAGAGATATCTGCTGGGCCCCTCGATAAGTAGGGAAGGAAATGCATGGCCATGCTCAAATGAAGAGTCATTTGATTCAATCGGTCTACTTAAGATCGAAAAGCATTTGAACATAAATAAGTATGACAGACTCCATGACTTAGTTCAAATATGATATTGCGTGACAAAGGGATTTGACACGTTAAAAGGTTTAATGGACTATTAACTTATATTATTTGGGTAATCATAATGTCTTGCTAGAGGCGCTTATGATTTATTATTTAATAAGGTATTAAATAATTGCCAACACAATATAAGCCTTTTGGGTCGCACATACGACAATTATAGACAAGTAGGAATAAATATCAATCGGGAATAATAAATATAATATTGGATATTATATTTATAAGGAGATAAATAATAAAGTAATATATATAATATTGGATATTATATATATTGTATTATTTAATAAGTTGAGGAGCAACTAAGCAAATACTAGATTATTGAATCTAGGGTTTACTTAGTATAAATATAAGGTCTTGGACAAGGAGTTGTAACCGTAAAATAAGACCTAAAATCGGCCCTTCAAGAAGAAGAAAAATCGGCCATCTACATTATCTTTGTAGGAGAACGAGTCGGTCGTTCCTCTTCCCTTAGTTGATCTTGATCAATAGTACAATCCTTCTAGTAAGGAATTTGTGTTGTACTATTTATCAATATTATTCGTAAGGATCTAGCAATCCGGCTTGTGGAATTGTTCGTGTGTGGATCACCGAAGAGGAAGGAGATATTCATCTCGCTTCTAGTCCGGATCTAGATTTGTTCAATCGGATTAAGGTAATTCGATTAACTCTTTAATTAAACAATTAAATTAATGCATGTGATCCTAAATTGGGTTTTCACTTTTATTGTTCCATTGCGTTTTTACTCCGATTATTTTGTATTCGATACATAGAAAACCCCAACGGTGGTATCGAGCCAACTTGCAAGTAATTTAATTGTTTGTGTAGAACATATTTATGTGTAAATTATGTTCTTGATTATGTTTATAAAATATAGATTTTATAAAATCATTTTTAAGTTTAATTTGATTAAATTGGATCGTCAAAAATCAATTTTCTCAACTGTTTTCGCGTTTTCTGCGCGGAACCGTTGAGCAGACTGTTTCGAGATGGGTCGGGTCCGGTCGGCGGATCTGGACCGCGGGCCTTTTTATTAAAAAAGAAAAAAATATTTTGACAAACCGAGGATTCGATCCTTGGTCACCAAGATTCCCAGTGCCGACTTACCATATGGTCTACCATTTTGATTTGGAAAATATCACGGATATTTTATAAAAGATAAGAAATCATTTTTCAAAATATGGCAAATACTTCCGCAAAAGCGGGATTCGATCCAGTCTTTCGCGTTCATATCGGACCACTTACCATCTCGGTGGGACAGTTTTGGTAGCTTTTCGTAGTTCTTTTTCTTATAAGCCTTATTTTAATATAAAAGTAAATTTGGAAATAATAGTTGCAAAATGTTGCAACCGCAACCGGAGTTTCGAACCGGGCAAACCGTTCGAGATCTCGCTCGCGACCATCTCGGCGAGTCCAGTTTTGTTCATGTGATGACACAAATTTTAATTATTATCGATTGTCGATAAATTGATTATTTAGTATATTACATGCTTTATTAATTATTTGATAATTATTTATGGTATGTGTGTGGTGTATGGCATGACCATAAATTGACCAATGTGATTGGATAATTTAATTTCTTATGGGTTGGTTTTTACGGCTGCGTGTCGTTTAATTATAATTGGTTTTACGGCCTGCGAGTCGTCTATTTAAATTGTTTATTATTTTACGGCTGCGTGTCGTTTGTACTTCTTGTAATTTAATCTATTAGTGTAGTATTAAATTTCATTAATGTAATGAAGACAAGAAGGGCGAGATAGATGGATTCGAGGAGCAAATTGATCGCGTATGACGTTCAAGGAGTTGGAAGATCAATGAAGACCATATTTAACCCTTTAGATGACCTTTGTGATTTTCATGTTGGCTCATGAAAATCACGTTAGATTATGGTCATGCTATACACGGTCCTATGCTTTATTGTCATGTGATGCGATGTATGTTTAAATTTATGCATGTATGTGATGCTATGTATGTTTAGATGTATGTTAGCAAACATAGACATTAACATAGGATAAAAATCCCTCGTTAAAATTTTAATGCCGTTCATTTGTAAAACACCTATCAAGACTTCGATCATCATGAGTGGGTCATGCCAAAGCAGGGCACTCGGATTATCTTAGTAAGGTAGGATAGGTAATGGTGATACCTATACGTTTAATGAATTTGGAAATCAAAATAGTTTTGAACCTTAAGGCATAAGATGGGATTATAACATGCTTGGGCATACGATGCCAAATCCCATGATATAATCTAAGAGTTACATATGATGTAATCGATAAAGAGTTATCCACCTAAAGTAGTTCAATTCTAGGCGTCATGCCAAAGCTGAGTTTAGGATTGTACGAAATGGGATCTTAGCCCACTAAAATTACAAATGTTGTAAATTGAGGTTACTTTGTTTTAGTGGGAGTATTTTTCGAGAAATAAAATAATGTGACTAAATATTTTGCATATTGAATTTTGTAGAATGGCATCAAACAACACATCCACCATTTCATCGCGATCCGTCCTTGAGAAGGACAAGTCAAAGAAAATGGCGAGAACTATCTGGATTGGATCCGAGCACGAGAATAGTTCTCAAGCAAGAAAGAAAGTTGTATGTTCTTGAGGAAGAAATTCCGATGAGCGGTGACAATGCAAATAAAGCAACAAAAGACAAATGGAAGAAACATTGTGATGATTCCATTGATGTCGGTTGTCTTATGTTGGCCACCATTTGTCCGTAACTTCGAAGAATCTGGAGGAAATGGAAGCTTATGAGCTAAATGCTCACCTCAAGGAAACTTTCTCGAAGCATGCTAGGCAAGAGAGGTATGAGACCTTTCAAGCCTTGTATGCTTGCAAGATGGTTGAGGGGACATCTGTCAGCGCTCACGTGCTCAAGATGAAAGGATATATTGATCATCTTGAAAGGCTTGGTTTTCCACTTTCTAAGGAGCACTCCACGGATGTGATCCTAAACTCATTGCCCGAAAGTTTCGGTCAGTTCATTATGAACTATAATATGAATGAGATGGAGAAGTCCATTCTTTGAGGCATGGGATGCTTAAAGCGGTGACGAGAATATTAAGAAGAAACCAAACCATGTGTTGATGGTCAGCAAAGGGAAATCCTTTAAGAACAAAGGCAAGGGCAAGGGTAAGGCAAAAGTTGCCAAATCTAAAGACCCTACTAGGCCGGGTTTCAAGGCTAAAGCTCCCAAAGATGGAAATTGCCATCATTGCAATAAACCAGGACATTGGAAAAGAAATTGCAAGATTTACTTGGAAGAGCTAAAGCGTACCAAGGCGGTGAGACCGCCACAGGTATATTTGTTATAGAAGTTAACTTATCTACCTCTAACTCCCGGGTATTAGATCTGGATGTGGATCTCACATTTGTACAAATGTGCAGGGGTTGAGAAGCGATGAGAGGCAAGAAAGGGGAAGTAGATCTAAGAGTCGGCAATGGAGCAAGAGTTGCTGCACTAGCCGTAGGAACTTATGATCTAGTTTTGCCCAATGGCCTTTTGTTAGTTTTGAACAATTGCTATTATGTTCCTGCTATGAATAGGAATATTATTTCAGTTTCTACATTAGATTGTGAAGGTTACGCTTTTCTTATTAAGAATAAGATCATTCGTATTTTCTTTGATGACTTGCTTTATGGTACCGCAAAGTTATATACGGCCTTTACAATATTGATCTAGATGAGTCCGACACTTTGGAAGTCTATAACATTGCATCCAAGAAACCTAAGCTCAATGATTCTAATCCGACTTACTTATGGCATTGTCGACTTGGTCACATAAACGAACGCATTTCTAAACTCCATAATGATGGACTTTTAGACTCTTTTGACTATGAATCATATGGGACATGCGAATCTTGTTTATTGGGCAAGATGACGAAGAATCCTTTCACCGGTCATGGAGAAAGGGCTAGTGATCTATTAGGCCTAATACATGCGTGTGTGCGGACCTCTTAGCACTCATGCCGAGGCGGATACCAATACTTCATTACATTCACCGATGATTTTAGCCGATATGGATATGTTTATCTTATGAAGTATAAACATGAATCTTTTGAAATGTTCAAAATATTCCGAATGAAGTACAGAATCAACTTGGCAAGACAATTAAAGCCCTTCGATCAGATCGAGGTGGGGAATACTTGAGCCAAGAATTCGATGATCATCTTAGGAGTTGTGGAATTGTTTGCAACTTACTCCTCCCGCACACCTCGGCATAACGGAGTGTCCGAGAGGAGGAATCGAACTTTATTAGATATGGTTCGATCCATGATGAGTCGACAGAGCTTCCATTATCATTTTGGGGCCACGCCTTAGAAAGCAAGCATTCACCCTTAACCGTGTTCCATCTAAAGCGATTGAAAAGACACCATTTGAGAAATGGGTGGTAAAAGACCAAACTTGTCTTTTCTAAAGATGCAGGGTTGCGAAGCGTTCGTAAGGCGCCAAGTGTTTGACAAGCGCGCGGATCTGAAAGATGTTTATTTGTGGGATATCCTAAGGAAACTAAAGGATATTACTTTTACAAGCCCAGAGAACAAAGTGTTTGTTGCTCGAAATCTTTGTATTCTTAGAAAGGGAATTTATTTCCAAAAGAGACAGTGGGAGAAGAGTAATTCTCGAGGAAAATCGAGAACCACAAGAAGACATCGCTTCACCGATGGAAACCGAACAAGCTCAACAAACAGTTGAAGAGCCCATTCAAAGTACACAAGTCCCACGCAGATCCGATAGGATGCGACATGAACTGAGAGATATGGTTATCTCGTAACGGAGGATGATGATGCATCGCTCATAGATGATGAGCCTAGTACCTATCTGAGAGCCGCTTCGGGACCGAGTCCGAGGAATGGCTAGAAGCCATGAAGTCGAGATGCAATCCATGTATGACAATCAAGTTTGGAACTTGATAGATCCACTGAGGGTGTTAAAACCATTGGGTGCAAATGGGTCTATAAAAGAAGAAAGACATGGATGATAATGCAAGCCTATAAAGCTAGACTAGTGGCAAAAGGTTATAGGCAGATTCATGGTGTTGACTATGATGAGACCTTTTCGCGATAGTCATGCTTAAATCAATTAGAATTTTATTTGCCATTGCCGCATACTATGATTATGAAATATGGCAAATGGATGTCAAAACAAGATTCCTTAATGGAAACTTACTCGAGGATGTGTATATGACACAACCTGAAGGTTTTGTTCATCCGAGAAAATTCTAAAAAGGTTTGCAAGCTTCAAAGATCCATTTATGGGTTGAAGCGAGCTTCTCGGAGAAGTGGAATCTTCGTTTTGATGAAGCTGTCAAGAGTTTGGGTTCATTCAAAATGAAGATGAACCTTGTGTGTACAAGAAGGTTAGTGGGAGAATAGTTGTTTTCTTAGTCTTATATGTAGATGACATATTACTCATTGGAAATGACATTCCCACCTTGCGAGACATCAAGACTTGGTTGGGAAGTTGTTTCTCAATGAAAGACTTAGGAGAAGTCTTACATTCTTGGGATAAAGATCTATAGAGATAGATCAAAGAGATTGATTGGTCCGAGTCAAAGTACATACATTAATAAAATATTGAAGAGGTTCAATATGCAAGACTCCAAGAGAGGACTCTTGCCAATGTCACATGGCATTCATCTCGAGTGAGACTCGAGTCCTAAGACTCGATGAGCGAGCCCGTATGAGCAAGATACCATACGCTTCGGCTATTGGATCGATCATGTATGCCATGATTTGTACTCGACCGGATGTATCGTTTGCTCTTAGTATGACAAGTCGATACCAATCGAATCCAGTGAAAGTCATCGACAAAGGTGAAAACCATCCTAAAGTACTTGAGAAGAACTAAGGATGATTTCCTAGTTTATGGAGGGTGGGAAAGCAGGTGTTTGTAAGAGGTTACGCCGATGCAAGTTTCGAAACCGAGAGACGATTTCAAATCGCAACTGGTTATGTGTTTGTATTGAATGGAGGTCTTGTGAGTTGGAAGAGTTCCAAGCAAAGCACGGTTCTTGATTCTATTACAGTGAGTACTGCGACATCGGATGCGGCTAAGGAAGCCGTATGGATCAAGAAGTTCGTTGCAGAACTAGGAGTGGTGCCAACCATCAAGGGTCCCATAAGCCTTTATTGTGACAATAATGGTGCTATTGCACAAGCTAAAGAGCCTAGGTCCCATCATAATTCCAAACATATACTCGGAAAATATCACCTAGTCGGAGAGATCGTCGACGAGGAGATATTACAATATGCAAAGTAGCAACAAGAGAATGTTGCAGATCCACTTACCAAGCCTCTCTCACAAGGAAAGCATGTTGAGCATGCTAGAGCGATAGGACTAAAAGTCATGTATGAATGGTCCTAGTGCAAGTGGGAGATTGTTGGGAATAGTGCCCTAGGACATTCGATGTGCCTAGATTTGTAATTGTCACATTTAAATAAAGTTATTTGATATCATTTATTTCTCGTTGATTATTATAATGTGTGCATGTTTTAATATTATAATAATCGAATAATAGTTATTCACGAATAATAAGATTATTCAAATGTCCACAGTAAAATCGCGTTGAGTAGAGACTCAAGTGATTAATATACTAGTATAAGTTTGATTGATAATCATCGGATGATTATGCGTATGGTACGGATCAATCTTATGGGTATTGGTTGGAGAACTAATCTTGGACCGACCGCATTGAGATCACCGCATGGAAATGTCATAAGTGAATCTCAATACGGTATGTCAATAAATCCTTGAACTGAGATTATCATAGAGTCCAACATGATAATGCTATGCCTTGACGTAATCCAACGTCATCGAAACATGGTGATCATAAAGGTTAGCGATCGGGATTAGTGGGAGTCATGTAGAGGGCAATGAATAATCAAGATGGGGATTTGTCCCTCTCTTAAGTGAGAGAGATATCTGCTGGGCCCCTCGATAAGTAGGACTGAAGGAAATGCATGGCCATGCTCAAATGAAGAGTCATTTGATTCAATCAGTCTACTTAAGATCGAGAAAGCATTTGAACATAAATAAGTATGACAGACTCCATGACTTAGTTCAAATATGATATTGCGTGACAAAGGGATTTGACACGTTAAAAGGTTTAATGGACTATTAACTTATATTATTTGGGTAATCATAATGTCTTGCTAGAGGCCGCTTATGATTTATTATTTAATAAGGTATTAAATAATTGCCAACACAATATAAGCCTTTTGGGTCGCACATACGACAATTATAGACAAGTAGGAATAAATATCAACTGGGAATAATAAATATAATATTGGATATTATATTTATAAGGAGATTAAATAATAAAGTAATATATATAATATTGGATATTATATATATTGTATTATTTAATAAGTTGAGGGGCAACTAAGCAAATACTAGATTATTGAATCTAGGGTTTACTTAGTATAAATATAAGGTCTTGGACAAGGAGTTGTAACCAGAAAATAAGACCTAAAATCGGCCCTTCAAGAAGAAGAAAAATCGGCCATCTACATTATACTGTAGGAGAATGGAGTCGGTCGTTCCTCTTCCCTTAGTTGATCTTGATCAATAGTACAATCCTTCTAGTAAGGAATTTGTGTTGTACTATTTATCAATATTATTCGTAAGGATCTAGCAATCCGGCTTGTGGAATTGTTCGTGTGTGGATCACCAGAAGAGGAAGGAGATATTCATCTGCTTCTAGTCCGGATCTAGATTTGTTCAATCGGATTAAGGTAATTCGATTAACTCTTTAATTAAACAATTAAATTACTGCATGTGATCCTAAATTGGGTTTTCACTTTTATTGTTCCGCTGCGTTTTTACTCCGATTATTTTGTATTCGATACATAGAAAACCCCAACATCAGCACCATGCTTATGCGAGTCGCTACATTTATTCTCTTTAGCATAGGAGGGTGTCATCTCCTAATCGTGCCAAAGAATAGGCTTTAATAAATGAACATGGCTAAGAAGGATCATCGGGGGGTCTTTGGCGTCACACATGCTTATGAAAGCAAGACGCGGATGACATAAATATCATCATCTGTCATGAGCCCTGCTCACGACTCCACCAATGTACTTTGGTGTCTTTGATCCAACTAGTTTCTTTGTTCAAAGAAAATGATGTCCATGACAATACCGTGGTATATTGATCATCAAACTGTCCAAACTCCAGACTATTAAAGCCTAAATGTGTCAATGTCCCAATACATCTTCTGGTTACACAAACCGATGCAAGCCGGACCATATTGACTCATGAATATTCTTCCTTTTCATATGTCCAATACAAGTGATGCATAAGATTTTATTTCTCACAAATCACAATGAGATGCTATGAGTGATACACTTTGGCATATATATCATCGAGTCATAACATGGTTCAATTGTTACGGAACATATGTGACTAGAAAACGCCATTCGGCATTCAACAACTTGAGCATTATACCACTCATTTATTGTGATGACCTAGTCATCATAGTCACAATGGATTTATAAACCGAAATCCAAAAATATCATGTTCCTTGAAAATAGCTTAATACGCACTCAATTTCGCTTGCAAAATTTTACAACCATGAGCATAGCGAATACTCTAACAACATAGAGACTTTATACCAGAGACGATCAAAATGATCTATCATATTGAGTGCATAACATGGCAAGGTTATATACCTAAGGGGAAAAATTACGACACAAGCATGGTGTAACACTACCATGCACACGCTCGGCCTTCTTATAAGGGTGCGTATTTTGGGCTTCCCCAAGGAAACTGTTTTTCAACATTTGAAAGATGATAGTTTAGCGTATAACGCATACCAAAAATTGCATCATCTATGGCAAATTCGGCCAAAAAGAGGTTGAAAAATATGTGTCATAAGACCACTTGCAAATTTAAGATGGAAACCAAGTTGGTTGGGACAAAAGTTAGCACAATCGCTGGAAATAAAATTCCGCGCAGCTTGACCTTTGTTCACTAAAACAGCTATAACTCCCTTGTTAGGAAGGCTATGGACGAACGGTCAGATGTTCTGGAAACTAGACTTCCGTATCTTTCTATCCATATATTGTGCACCACACGGATCATTAAACTCAGATCACAGTGCATGTTTTAATTGGCTATTTAGTTTTTCCCAAGTTTAGTGAGAAAACAAGGTTGAGACCATATCCAATGGCATAAGTGTTGATGCAAAAACATGGCAATGACAGCCATATGTGCGTTTAAACGCACCAGGGTGTTCGATTTCTTATCTCGACTAATGATCCTTTCGGTAACTCCAACTTGGTAGACTTGCAGAGAAAGTAGGAATGTCGGTACAGCTAAGGCTGTTTAAAAACCACTGATTCCGTTTGAACTTTCAAATCATAAACGAATACCAAGGAGGATGCACCTAGTCATGATCAAAAGTGTAGACAAAATCCACCAAAGTGCATCAAATCAACCAAGTATTTTAATTCTCAATTTGCAAGCATACGTCATAATAGCCATGTTATATGGATGCAACACGGTGCATCATAATTAAGCATTTTGAACCATGAGACATAATGAATATACCATAACCAACTCGTCTTGACCATCCAATAAGATCGACTAAACATAGTCAAATGTATAAGGCACATGCCTTTACAAATACTCGGAAAAGTATTCGGACCTATAGTCATACGAACTATAATCGAGGTCAACGAATTCATGTATTTACCGCAATATGCCATTGCCTTACATGTTAAAATTCATGAGAATTACTCGTACATTCTTCCATATATCATATTGCAAGGAGACGATACATGTCTACACCCACATGCAATATTTTATTTTAATAAGATGAAAGATGGAGTTTTCCAAGTATGAGATTGGGTCAAGACCAACGTGGTGGTCGCTCAATTCAACGTGACAAATCCGTCACAAATCGATTTTAACCACGACATATCCATCGCAATCGATGTTTGTCCCATTTGTACGTCACAAGTTCGTGAATAATCATGAACAAGTCATAACTTTACCGTTACCGACAATGTTCGTTTTATTTAATTGTTGGTTTAAAATCGACAAAACGGCGACATCAAATCGCACCCAAAACGTGGTGTATGCAGCAACCATAAATATCGACTTTCAACAATTATCCGTGACTCCCCCATGACCGTCACACAGTTTACTTCGACATCCGAGAGTGATACCACCTCTCATTGTCTCATCCACCGCAAAGTAGCGTGGGAGATAAAGAACCCAAATACCCAATTCCCCAAAAAAATTTCCCAAAAGAGAGGAATTGAAAAACGGGAACTTTAATAAAGTCTTACGGGTACTTGGTTCCATATATGCTTTGATCCTTGAACGGGAGATTCTCTCCATATGAGCAACATATTTCCGTGGGTACTCCGTTCTATATTTACTTTGATCCTTGGCCGGGATAATAAATATGACTTCTCTCCATATTTTGCACATCATCATGAGCAACATATTTTCCTATATGCCACGTAAAGCATAAACATAGTTAGATTCATAAACATACAAATTAATGATAAATGAATCATGAATTAGGAAAATAGAGAGTTGAGAAACGCCCGAAAAGGGCTACTGGGCTCGATAATCGGCTGACAAAGGACTCGGGCGCGGCTGTAATACCCACGATTTTTGTTCCGGTTATTTTGGATTTTTCCGGATATTTCCCGGTTGTCGAGTTCCGGTATTATTTTCTCGACAACTGATTTTGGCGTCTAAGACCGTAGGTGATGATTTGTTATCCGTTGTTTTCATTTCGGACCGATGATGTTGTCCCCGAGTATTTTGTCGTGTTCGTTCCGTGCGATTTCGGAAAATCGAGTCGTCGAATCATGGTGGTCGGACACTGGCCGGACGGTTGGGTACGGTGGCCGGACAGTGCGAGCCTTGGCCGGACGAGTGCGAGCCGGCCGGCGGTTGCGGCGAGAACCGGCGTAAGCGCACGCTCTGGCCGGAAAGTAGCGCACGCCTTCTGGCCGGAGGCGCACGCTATGGCCGGTTAGGCTGCCGCGCTAGTCGGCAAAGCGATGAGGCGAAAGGTTACGGATCGGGAGATCGGCGGGTAGCGCACGCCTTCGCCGGACATCTGCGACGCTTCTGGCCGGCCGGTAGCGCACGCCATTCTGGCTTTGAAGACGCCTTACTGGCCGAGCCAGGAAGTCTCTGGATTGTGGCTGGGCCGACAGCGCACGTGTTCAGCACATGATGGCGGGCCCGGCCGAACATTCTCGACCATGACCGCCCGCTAGCGCACGCTAGCTCGGCAGTCTAGCGCACGCTAGACTGCACCAGTATAAATATTACCGAGCAGTCCTGTTTACACTCATTTTTCATTTTCTCCCTTTCTCTTCCGCGGCTGGGTCATTGGAGATCATGAAGGCATGTTATTATACAACTAATCCACGAAGTTTTGGAGCTCATATCATCGATTAATCACTCCATAACATCCTTCAATCCAGCGAATCAAGGTTAGTTTTCCTAAAATCCTAGTTTTGGGAAAATTGGGGGTTTTGGTTGTTTTCGCCCGTTTGATCCGTGATAACTTATATTTGTGATGGATTGATGATTATTAAGTCATATTATACCAATTTCCTTGTTGATCCATGGTTCGATTGTTAAAGATTCTTCGTTTTGTTGAGTTCCTAATCGGTGCCTTGAAGGTGTCCGGTGAAAATCCTTAGAGGGGGGTTTTGGGCGTTCTACGATTATTCTTCCTCGTAAGATCGTTGATTTTGTCGGTATTATGTTAGGGTCAGGTTCCTTGCGAAGAACTTGAGTCGGAACCCTTCCGTTCGCCGTTTCCCGATCGGTTATGTTACCGTCGTTTCCGCCGGAGGGTTGTGGGCATTCGAGGTTTCCTGGTTGAGCCATGTTCGTCGGAGTGTCCGGTATCGACTATCGAGGCAAGTATCTTGCCCATACATTACGTATTTTGTGAATATGATGATCGAAAATTGACGATACGTGTTAAACAATTGTTTACAACCATTTTTCTAAAGAATCGTTATAACTATAATCAAGGTTTTATTTAAAGATGATTCTTGTGTTCGGGAATTAATGTGCTTAATTGACTATGCGTATTGATGTCGAGTATAGGATCACATTATTTTCGAGTGATGCCATTATGTGTGATTTTGTTGTTGGTAAGTGAAAGTTCAATCATTTTGCTAAGATTTTGTGTGGAGTCATACGGATGTGTGTGAATGTGTGGACTTGTGTGATATTGGTTGTGTGGATTGGTGCTGGTTAGATGGTGTGTTTCTTTGTGGATAGTATAAATTTTGGGTCGTGAGTATGTGTTGGATAATATGGCCATTTTAGCAAAATACCTCGACTATATATATGGTGATTGGCTCTTGAGGATTGCGGTTTTGGAAATGTGAATTGATGAGAGTTGTAAGGTTTTTCTCGGGTACTCTCACTCGGGGATTGACTCGACGGGGTCACACGGGGACCTGGTGGCTTAGCGGCTGGACCGGGTCGCGAGTTACTTGAGTGGGCATTCTCACACAGGGATTGCTCGACGGGGCACACGGGGACTTGGTGGCCTTACGGCGGGACCGGAGGGCTAGGCAAGGTCGCGAGAATTGCAGTGTTTGTACTGTTGATTAATTGTGATATGTCCGGAGTATCACAATGCTTGTTGCTCGGAGTCGAGAGACATTATATATCGAGTCTTGGTGTTTGGCTAAAATGGCATAAACATAATGTGTTATGTGTAATGTATTTTTGAAAGTGAATTGAAGTGAATGAACGGGTCGCGGACCCTGTATTGATGATCGAAATGGTTGGGTCGTGGACCCTGTGTTTTGTGACTGGAGTGAATTGGGTTGTGAACCCCGTGTTTTGTTAATCGGATTTGCATTTTTGGAAAATGAATATTGGGGCGGTGACCCTAAGTGGTTTTTGGAGAATTAAGAACTTTACTATCGTAAACATTTTCGAAAACTCCCGAGATTTGAAAATGTTTTCAAAGTGTTTTCTTGTTTTGGTTTCTACATTCAAGACTTGAACTATTTTAATTATCAAATATCTCGGGAAGACTTTTGTTGTATTCTCGGAATGTGTTTTGTATGGCTCGTATTTGCACTTTATACTTGTACTAGCAAAACAGTGGAGTTTTGCTAACCCCCGAGTATTCGGGGGTGGATGTCTGTTTTTGCATCCAGGTACATGCAGGTTTGGGAGCAAAACACAGGATCGGCGCGAAGGATGATGGAAGGCGAATGATACTAATCACACGAAGGCCAGTGTTGGATACAGTTAGTCGGAGTTCTTGTATGGTCTTTCTTCTGTCGTACTTTTGGTTTGTTAGTGTATTTTACCCTTGTACGGGTACGAGTCGAGATGGAAATGTGTATTTTTTACTTGTATGTCAGTGACGAAAAACCAAGTTGGTCTACGGATTTGGTATTTTATCATGTCGGTATGTAATTTATTGTGTAGTTTTGATGTCTAGCCTGGTGGATCCTCACGGAGAGGGTCTGCGGCGTGTAATATTCCCGGTTTGATTCTGGGGGTGTTACATTTATGGTATCGGAGCTTAGGTTGCGGAAACCTAGGCTGTCGGGTCCAGTCGGGTATTGTCGTGTCTTGTTCTATCAGATTGTGTCTGTCTAAGTCGTGTCGCGACGCGTCGTCTGTGATGTCGGCCGTGATTAGTATCGAGGTGTAGCCATCATCTTCGTGCGACCTGTGGATGTAAGTCTCCCTACTATATTGTGCCTTGTGATATACGAGCTTGTATGATTTTTTTTGTTATGATGTGGAGTTAAAGGTGATTTGTGAGTATGTGGCCTATGTTGTTTGATTTTCGTATGATGACCTCAAGGTCAAAATTTTGGAGAAATCCAACTACCGATATTTTATTTTCATTTGATATTATAAGTTTTCAAAACACAATTTTTGAGCCCAAGTGAAGTTTACAAAATGTAGACAAGACGTGACCCTCGTTTTCAACTTATCGGCTTTATGGCTGTTAGTCAAGAAATACGTGATGATGTTCTTGTTGTTCGGGCAGTGTTGCCAGTTTTAGATTAAAATAGTGATGTGAATGCTAAGTCGTTCGGTATGAGTTAAGACAGCTCTCTTTATTAATAGACGAGATTTCGATTTTGGATGACAGTTGTCCTTTGATGGTTGCTCGCGAAGTGTTGTAAGCATGTGAATCGATGGCATTTAGATTCATATGCTGTCGTTGTTCATTTGTAACTATCGGTTTTAGTAATGTCGTATATATGTTCGTAATCACGTGCTAAATTTGAGCTGTTAGCGCACGCTAAGTACAAGGCTAGCGCGCGCTAATGTGGCATGAGTAGCGCACGCTAAAGTTGTTGTAACGCGCGTTAATACAGCATGAATAGCGCACGCTAAATAATTATTGTAGCGTGCGTTAGTTAGCTGGGACAGAGGATGTGGAACCGCATTTTTGCCGTTAGGTCTAACTTTCTGCAGTCAGTCGTCTGTGACTGTATTCTATGTGCGTTGTCTAGTGATGACAACCGTTTTATGTGAACGTGTGTTGTGACCTTTCATTCGCGCTAAGTGATAATTGATTTTGTTCGGTGAGTTGATAAATTATGCCTGCTGTGTGTGTGAGTTCGAAATGTTTTCCTAAAACTTTCATAAGTTTGTGCAAGTTGCGAAAATCAATTTTTGAAACTAATTTGACGTTGCGATTAAGCCGGCGGCTTTGTATGAACTTTGGAAATTGTTTGAAATTGTGAGCCGGTCTAGGATTCTCAAATAAAACCTCGACGGTATTGAAAGAGTTGTTTTAAAATACCTTGAACATTTTGTAAAATGTTACCGTCGTTGATTCTTGTGTAGTGTTGGGAGAATTTTCAGAAATGACTTTAACGTACTATTGTATTTTCGAATAATTCGAGTACATGATTTTCAAAAATCTTTCACATCATAAAATATTTTTTTTATCAAAAACCAATAAGATTTCTTTTTCAAAAATATATAGTGAAAGATGAAAAATCTCACTCGATGTAAAGTTCAAACTCGGATTTGGAAATGTTAGAGTATGTAGGAATGGTTTGATGATCTTGCATGGTTAACTTGTTGATTGTTAACGGTGATGGTGATGAGTAAAGGCATGACGATTTTGATAACGCCGGTTACAAGGAATTGTTATTTTGGCAAATGATTTCAAATGAGGCGGTTAGAGTATGTTGATTACAAGTTTTGATGAAATAACCCGAGGTACCAAAAGTAATTTTAAAGTTTATTTTGAATAACATACAAAGCCAATGATTTTCAAAAGATTTTCTTTAAAGGGATACCTCGTGGATTTTCCTTGCGAGTTGTTATTGGTTACCTTATGTGATATGTCATGCTAAGTTGGTACTTTAGCATATTTATTTTTGCGAAGTGGTGCAATCGTATTGAGTGAGAATCCGCTTAGTATGCCGAGGGACAGCGGGCGCGACCGTGACCGCGGTACAGTTGGTTATGGAGACTAGATGCGGGATCAAGAGGATATGGCCGGGAAGGTTGATATTCAAACACTTCGTTTCGTTGTTTAGGTTTCGGGGACGAAACCTCTTTTAAAGGTGATATGATGTAATGCCCGCATTTTTTTTCTTCTTCTTCTCGTTTCCGTTTCGTTCGACCGTATTGAGGCGATTGTGTTCGCTAATGCTCCTGACCTTGTGTTGTTTCTCTCATTTGTCATTCGAGCGAGTTCTGATATTGTTACAAATTGATGTGCATATTGTTGTGATCTTTCCAAGTTCGGACCGATTTCTTGTGAACCGTGTTCGAAACTAACACCTCGTGCTTCCTACAAGTTATTGATGTCTTGATTTGAGATATGAACTTCAAAGGTTATCGTTGTTGTTCGATCATTGCTATTCGTTCGTCGTTGTCCAATCATTATCGTTTGACCTCGAAACCGTGATTATTGAACATCTGGCCATTTTGCGATTTACATAAGTGTTGGGAAATTGTTTTCGTATTTGATCTTCCAAATCTGCGAGTTATTGGAATTGCATACCTTTCAGCATTGGAATCGTGATTCGATTTTTGTATTGCTCGGTTTTATCAAACGCAGCGATTCATGCTCGTTACTTTTTGTAAGCATTCTTGCGTATTGAATCGGATCGTAGTGGCTTTATCTTGCTGGAGTTACGGTGTGTTGTCTGAGTCGCCTTGCTTTTGTTTTAAGTTTCGGGACGAAACTTATTTTTAGGGGGGTAGAATGTAATACCCACGATTTTTGTTCCGGTTATTTTGGATTTTTCCGGATATTTCCCGGTTGTCGAGTTCCGGTATTATTTTCTCGACAACTGATTTTGGCGTCTAAGACCGTAGGTGATGATTTGTTATCCGTTGTTTTCATTTCGGACCAATGATGTTGTCCCCGAGTATTTTGTCGTGTTCGTTCCGTGCGATTTCGGAAAATCGAGTCGTCGAATCATGGTGGTCGGACACTGGCCGGACGGTTGGGTACGGTGGCCGGACGGCCAGTAATCGCCCGGACGAGTGCGAGCCGGCCGGGCGGTTGCAGCGAGAACCGCGTAGCGCACTACGGCCGGAAAGTAGCGCACGCCTTCTGCCGGGAGGCGGCGCACGCTATGGCGGTTAGGCTGCGCGCTAGTCGGCCGAGGCGATAAGGGCGAAGGTTCGGGTGGGAGATCGGCGAGTAGCGCACGCTCTGCCGGACATCGCGCACGCTTCGGCTGAAGGTGCGCGACGCTACTGGCCGAGCCAGAAGTCTGGATTGTGGCTGGGCCGACAGTGCACGTGTTCAGCACATGATGGCGGGCCCGGCCGAACATTCTCGACCATGACCGCCAGCTAGCACACGCTAGCTCGGCAGTCTAGCGCACGCTAGACTGCACCAGTATAAATATTACCGAGCAGTCCTGTTTGCACTCATTTTTCATTTTCTCCCTTTCTCTTCCGCGGCTGGGTCATTGGAGATCATGAAGGCATGTTATTATACAACTAATCCACGAAGTTTTGGAGCTCATATCATCGATTAATCACTCCATAACATCCTTCAATCCAGCGAATCAAGGTTAGTTTTCCTAAAATCCTAGTTTTGGGAAAATTGGGGGTTTTGGTTGTTTCCGCCCGTTTGATCCGTGATAACTTATATTTGTGATGGATTGATGATTATTAAGTCATATTATACCAATTTCCTTGTTGATCCATGGTTCGATTGTTAAAGATTCTTCGTTTTGTTGAGTTCCTAATCGGTGCCTTGAAGGTGTCCGGTGAAAATCCTTAGAGGGGGGTTTTGGGCGTTCTACGATTATTCTTCCTCGTAAGATCGTTGATTTTGTCGGTATTATGTTAGGGTCAGGTTCCTTGCGAAGAACTTGAGTCGGAACCCTTCCGTTCGCCGTTTCCCGATCGGTTATGTTACCGTCGTTTCCGCCGGAGGGTTGTGGGCATTCGAGGTTTCCTGGTTGAGCCATGTTCGTCGGAGTGTCCGGTATCGACTATCGAGGCAAGTATCTTGCCCATACATTACGTATTTTGTGAATATGATGATCGAAAATTGACGATGCGTGTTAAACAATTGTTTACAACCATTTTTCTAAAGAATCGTTATAACTATAATCAAGGTTTTATTTAAAGATGATTCTTGTGTTCGGGAATTAATGTGCTTAATTGACTATGCGTATTGATGTCGAGTATAGGATCACATTATTTTCGAGTGATGCCATTATGTGTGATTTTGTTGTTGGTAAGTGAAAGTTCAATCATTTTGCTAAGATTTTGTGTGGAGTCATACGGATGTGTGTGAATGTGTGGACTTGTGTGATATTGGTTGTGTGGATTGGTGCTGGTTAGATGGTGTGTTTCTTTGTGGATAGTATAAATTTTGGGTCGTGAGTATGTGTTGGATAATATGGCCATTTTAGCAAAATACCTCGACTATATATATGGTGATTGGCTCTTGAGGATTGCGGTTTTGGAAATGTGAATTGATGAGAGTTGTAAGGTTTTTGTCGGGTACTCTCACTCGGGGATTGACTCGACGGGGTCACACGGGGACCTGGTGGCTTAGCGGCTGGACCGGGTCGCGAGAGTTACTTCGAGTGGGCATTCTCACCTGGGGATTGCTCGACGGGGCACACAGGGACTTGGTGGCCTTACGGCGGGACCGGAGGGCTAGACCGGGTCGCGAGAATTGCCAGAGTGTTTGTACTGTTGATTAATTGTGATATGTCCGGAGTATCACAATGCTTGTTGCTCGGAGTCGAGAGACATTATATATCGAGTCTTGGTGTTTGGCTAAAATGGCATAAACATAATGTGTTATGTGTAATGTATTTTTGAAAGTGAATTGAAGTGAATGAACGGGTCGCGGACCCTGTATTGATGATCGAAATGGTTGGGTCGTGGACCCTGTGTTTTGTGACTGGAGTGAATTGGGTTGTGAACCCCGTGTTTTGTTAATCGGATTTGCATTTTTGGAAAATGAATATTGGGGCGGTGACCCTAAGTGGTTTTTGGAGAATTAAGAACTTTACTATCGTAAACATTTTCGAAAACTCCCGAGATTTGAAAATGTTTTCAAAGTGTTTTCTTGTTTTGGTTTCTACATTCAAGACTTGAACTATTTTAATTATCAAATATCTCGGGAAGACTTTTGTTGTATTCTCGGAATGTGTTTTGTATGGCTCGTATTTGCACTTTATACTTGTACTAGCAAAACAGTGGAGTTTTGCTAACCCCCGAGTATTCGGGGGTGGATGTCTATTTTTGCATCCAGGTACATGCAGGTTTGGGAGCAAAACACAGGATCGGCGCGAAGGATGATGGAAGGCGAATGATACTAATCACACGAAGGCCAGTGTTGGATACAGTTAGTCGGAGTTCGTGTATGGTCTTTCTTCTGTCGTACTTTTGGTTTGTTAGTGTATTTTACCCTTGTACGGGTACGAGTCGAGATGGAAATATGTATTTTTGACTTGTATGTCAGTGACGAAAGACCAAGTTGGTCTACGGATTTGGTATTTTATCATGTCGGTATGTAATTTATTGTGTAGTTTTGATGTCTAGCCTGGTGGATCCTCACGGAGAGGGTGTGCGGCGTGTAATATTCCCGGTTTGATTCTGGGGGTGTTACAGCGGCGGTGCAGCAGCTCGGTATTGGATGAGGTCGGATCTCCAAATTTCTTTATAAAAATCTGCTTCTGTTCGGCAGCAGATTCAGTATGAAATACTTCTTAGAATATGATCTCCACCGTTGAATATACAGATATTTGTGTTGGGAAGTTGCTGTCAAAATTTCACACTGATCCGACGGTTAACGAATCGGGAAACATAATTTTGGTACGACTGCGTTGTGCATAAAATTTACTCGCGGAAATTTTCGTCTCTTCGAGAATAGGGACGGAAACGGGTTGAAAACGGGTCAGCAACCGGATCTGGTTCCCGCAAGAACGGATCGACAATGGGTCGGAAGTCGGACGGCGGCCGCAATTGGGTCGGTACTAACCGACGCCGTTGCAATTGGGTCCGAACGAAATCCGCGCGTCATGTTGGATGGGTTCCCTGCGACGTCAACCTGGCGGGTTATCCACAGACGGATTTTCGCGCGGGGGGAAGAAGCAGGCGACGAGAAGGTCGATCTGGTCTGGTCTGGTCTGGTCGCGTCGCGTCGGAGTAGGGGGGCGGAGGAAGAGTCGCGTCGGAGCAGGCGACGGTTTCCGGAGGCGGGGTTGCGCGGGTTTCACGAAGAAGGTGACCAACGACAGTATGGGGGCAGCCGATCCGATGCTGATTTGGATGGAGACGTCATGGAGGCTGCGGATCTGTGACGGCGGCGGGATGAAAGCTAGGTTTTTCGGCCGCGATTTTTTTTTTTTTTGAATTTCGGACGATTTTTTTTTCTTGCTCAGTTGGGGGACTACGTGCTGATAACGTGTTTGAGGAGAAAGTAAAAGACAACAAATCAATTGTATTCATAACAATGATAGAGGGGCCTTTATATAGGCATTACAATGAGAGTCCTTCCATACATAGGATTCCTAGATAAGGTAAGACATCTAATAGGATCCTACTACCTCTAGAAGGATCTGGAACCTTCCATCTATGTATCTACAATCAGTATTAGGTAAGACACATCACGGGAATAATAATTCCCGGAACATTAAGGAAATTATGGATTAAAATTCCTAATTTTTATCAAATAAGAAACAACATGGACAGCTCGAAAAGAGATATGATTGAAGTTCGTTGGGGCGGAGGAAGTATTTTTTTTGGCATTTTTATTAATTCAACAACTATTTTCATCAAATATTAATTATGCATAATTCAACACTTTTTTTTTCCCCACACACGCACACAAGGGGGATCGTCCCCTGTCCTGAGTCCCCCCCAAGAGGCTCGAGCTCACCCCCGATCTAGAGGTAAGTTTGCCAGCATGACCTGATCGCCTCATTGTCCCCCGCTTGGGTTACAGGCTCGCGCTTACTGGGCCCGGTCAGGGTTAATGCTCACATATGCTTTGAAGGTTGGATACATCAAGGGAACACCAGACCATGAAATGCATCTCTATGAATCCGCCATCTTCGGTCTCGTCTCCTATACAGACGCATATTAGGGGGTCGTCCCAACACATGACGTTCAACAACAGACTGTTGCATTTTCCTTGGTGATAAATTGATCTCGTGGTCTTCAAAATGCCAACCAACACTATCATGTTCCAATGCCGAGGTGGAGTATCGTGGCGATGCCAACGTGGTTCCAGAATCGTAGCCAATCATTGGTGATAACTTGATCTCCTGGTCTTCAAAACACAAACCGACACTATCATGTTCCAATACCGAGGCGGAGTATCGTGGTGATGCCAACGTGGTTTCAGAATCGTGTTGGCTAAGCAAATTACTTAACAACTGCACTTTCGGTTTACTAAAGACAGAATTGTCTATCGCGACAATATCCATGTTATTTACCTGTTCGGGAATCCAGTTTGTTGTGCGGCGATTTATACGCCTCGGCGGCGATCGGAATAAATGCCGAGCGACCGAGTCCACGACCGAATAAGATACGGCAAACTTGCCTAAACAAACACAGTCCACCTTCGAGCATCTAGCGATCGACTCTCAAGGCGATCGCCTTTGGCACCTAGCGATCGACTCTGGTGCCCGACCTAGGACGATCGTCCTGTGCCACGAACAAGTCCTTCGTCCGTCAAAGTCTACGAAGACTGGATCTCAAAGCAGCGCCCATGTGCAGATCCGCGAAAGGCGCCGCAGAACACGGATCGTTGACCACAGCCTGTCACCACCTTATCACCTACCGAGAGACCCGCCGAAAGGTACAAAGTGGGACCGCCCGTGACAGCGACTCAGACGCGTGCAGACTTCTCATTGGACCGCACAGCTGGCTGCCAGCAACTCCTGCGGACTTTAAGGAGACCAACCCATGTGCTAAAAGACGATTGCCCGCTTATTATAATACAGCAGAGGCGATCGCTCGGAATCTCCCAGTCCTATAAATAGAGAACTTCCAGCAACTCGAAAAAGGGTTCTCCTCTCAATTCAGAGAAAACGCTCAAATACATTCACATAGTCAGGCTCTCGGCTTCCTATCTGGGATCTACCTCAGGATTTCTCTCTCAGCACCTCTCATCCAGAAGACGGTCGGCAGAGGCAAGAATTCCTTGCAGTACAGATTCAACGAGACTCACAAGCCAAGAAGCTCAAACATACAGCTAATACACACCGTGAGAGACTGTCGATTTCTCACGGTCGTCACATCTCATCAACGTTGTTACAAGAACTCACAGAGCTTCATATCTGGTTCTTCTGGCAATCTTCACGCTCAATAGCTAAGATAACTAGGGTCTTTACACTCATTGTAATTGTACTCTAACATTAATACTTGTATCCCAGTATATTTGTATTAATAACATCTCGCGAGAGCATTCAAGCCCGGGACTAACAACCCCGGCAAATCCTGTGTTATTTACTTTCTCTACGGAAGTGCTCTCGCACTTTGTTTGCTATCCATCCATTCCAGCAATATCTATCTCCGGATAATATTTTGGGTAGCAAGAGGCTCGAATGTTTAATTGATTCGCAATTCGATAAAACTTATCTCGGTAATAAGTTTAAACAAGACTTATATAACGTGTACTTTGACATGTAAAGTGGCTGTCTTCACTAAGGGTTAGTGGGAGCACACGTTATAGGTATGTTAATGGGATTAGAATACTCGAACTCGACTCACCTCGATTCAGTCACATGGATATCACTCAGGGATTATCAATGATTGAATCGAAAGGTTGTGATAGGTATACGTGGACCTTTGACTTGAGGTTTCAGTAGGAGATGTGTTTGTGACATTAAGTTAGTCATTAGAGTAGTTCGATCCAATCGCCGTTTGGTTCGATCCAATCACCTTGTGACATTAAGTTAGTCATTAAAGCAGTTTTCTAAACAACTAATTCTACTGAACTGAATTGTGGTGAACTGAACTGAACTAAAGTTACTGAATTATTATTATTATTAATTTACATCAATAATACTCATAGTAAGCAATCATATTAGACAATAATATAAACAACAATTATTATTATTATTATTATTTATATTGATTGAAAACTAAACTAAACTAAACAGAATTGAACTGAACCGAATTAAAATGTATTGCAATGAATTGAACTGAAATGAATTGCAATCGCTTAAGCCGCTCAAGCTGCTCACCTAAATCGGAGTAAACTAAAAGCTCCTCACCATTGAAGTGGATCTGGCCTTGCACTCAATAATAAATTTGTTCGGATGGGAGGAAAAGCAGTAAAAGAGAGGCTAAAAGCCTAAAAGTATATGGAGCCGCATGCATGAGTTATTGTATATTTAATTAAAAGCATATCAGAATCTGAACATTGGTTTGACAATCAGAAATCGACTCTGCGAAGAAAAATATTTTTTTCAATATTAATATACAATACCATGAGCTTTCTCATTCAATGTAATTATTAATCATACATTTATGAAACTATATATATATATATTATATATATATTATATCATATAATCATAAAATGTATTACGTACTCTAAAATAATGGAGATCGTTCGAAATAATCACCAATTATAATATATTTATGATTTCGTATCGTTTGAAATAATTACCAATTATAATATATATATAAATAAAAAAGCTTCAGTACCAAAACAAAGACTTTAAGAGACGATCGGCCAGAGTTGTGGGTTAAATCAATAGTTTCACCGACAATTATATATGTAGTCGCTGTCTAAAATACTTTAGCGGATGATATTTTATGGTGTCATCGACTCGTTGGCTAATCTTGTTCCATGTCGCTGGATAAAGTTTGACATTTTAACCGGCGACAGGCAGTACTTTAGCTGCTGACTGCGGCTATCATCGGCTAAACTCCGATGTTATTTTATTTCATTTTATATCTGTAATTCTCATTGACGGTATCAAATTATACAACCAAAATTCGTATAAATTCACAAAAGGAAAGAAATCGACAACATAAATTTTATCTGGATCCATCGTTTAAGAACTTATATTATTAATGTGTGTTTCTTAAACTTTCATTGTTTCGATCATTCAAATTGCGCATATAAATAGTGAGAAATTGGGAATTTCGAGAGGATTATCAATATTAGAAAAAAAAATATAACCAGTAATATATTATTTATATATTAATTTTACGTACCAATAATATAATTATTGTTATATCAAAGATGTACAGTCAGAGCATATCTTGTCTGGGAGTGTGTAACATTAGTAATTTCTAAATGGTTTACCTTTGGTTAATCGAATCAACCGAAACCGAAGTTTGGTTAACCGAGAACCGTTAGTACGGTTCTCGGTTCGGTTTTCGGTTAGGGATTTCACGGATAAAACGGTTTCGGTTTAACCGAGAACCGTATAAAATTAATAACTATTATTTATTAAATAATAATTTATAATTCTACTATTTTTAATTTTTTTTACGGCCCAGTACTCCCCCAGCCCTATTTCCATTCCAGCCCCAGGCCCCCAGCCCCCAGCCCCCAGCCCTACTCTCTCTCTCTCTCCCCGTCTCTCTCCCGTCTTCCCGTCTCTGTGCAGACTTTGCTTGATGTGCAGGCAACAGGGAAAAGGAAAAGAAAAAAAGAAAAAAAAAAAAACGGTTCTTACGGGTTACCCGAACCGGAACCGAATTAATTCGGTGCGGTTCCGGTTAACCGAAAGTGTAAAATGATCCGGTTTACGGTTCCAGTTTTTCGGCTAAAATGGTTCCGGTTAACCGATTTTTTCGGTCCGGTTAACCGGAACCGAACCGTTCGACAGGCCTATGTAACATATACTAAGTCTACTTGAGGGCGGTGGAAGATTTCCAATCACATGACTCTCTCTCTATATATATATATATATATATATATGAGAGAGATTGACTATGGTGGAAACATCTTTAATGATGAAATTTATAATCCATTTGTATTATTAAGTAATTTTATTGCATATTTGTTATTATTTGTTGCATCAAGCTGGTCGCTAGTATATACAACAAATAATGCAATAAAAAATACATAAATGCATATAATTTTACTCATCTACAGCCGTTAGATCACTAATATCAATGACCTACAAATTTTTTTAGATTTCACAAGGTAATTAATTTTCATATGATCTATTTCCTATATATATATATATAGATAGAAAGAGAGCGAGGCAGGGAGAACCTTCCCTAGTATGAGAATTAAGAATAAATCTCAAATATTAAATGATAAAATAAATCTCTGCTACAGATTTATCAAATCATCACACTAGTTGAGGTGTCTGAATGATACTCCCTCCATTTTTCTTTAGATGTCATTTGACTTTTTGACACACATTTTTAGCTGTTTTGACCGGATAGTTAAATTTATCATTTTTTAAATTTTAGTTTTTTGAATAAAAATATACAATCTAAATTTTAATTCACAAAAAAAAATTATTTAAAAATAATAATTTTAACTATACGGTCAAAGCACTTAAAAATGTGTGTCAAAAAGTCAAACGACATCTAAAAAAAAATGGAGGGAGTATTATTTAAGGAGAAAAGTAATTTTGTCCCTTCACAAATATATTGTTCCCATTTAAAATATAATAATTTTTTTTTTTATTTTTCATTTTAAATAAAATATATATCAAATTAATCGTTTTCTCATGATCTATAATTTAAGATGCATATCTCATATCTAAAAATGTAAAAACAAAAATGTATTGTAATAATAAAAACAGTGTAAATTATAGAGAGAAATGCATCGCGTCATATAATATATAAATACACTGCTTTATAGTGTATAAATACAATGTTGCACAGTGTATAAATGCACTTCTTCATAGTGCACGAAGTACTATTTCTAGTTCAAAATCAACACAAAATTCATAATAAATTGGTCAACTTCAAAGGAATAAACTATTTTAATTGGATATGAATTAGGAGTTATAGCATTGCAAAGACAAATGAGTCTAGTTTCAAGCAAAAAAAGACACTAAAAGAAATTAAGAATATACTCATGTGTTGCGTCATAGCGTACAAATGAATTGATTCATAGTGTACAAATGCACTACTTCATGTACAAAGGCAGTGCTTCATAACATACAAAGTAATGTTTCTACTTTAAAATTTGCACGAAAATTCCTTCTAAAAATGTTAACTTCGATAAATAAACTGATTTCATTGGATATGAATTAGGAGTCATGCCATATACCATTGAAAAACCATGGAAATCTAGTTTCCAACAAAAAAATGGACAATACAAATATTACGTATGAAGAGAGTTATGATACTTTGAATGCAAATTGAGAGCATTCTTGTTTTATAATAATATACAAGTGCATTGCTTCATAGTGTACAAATGGAGTGCTCTTTTTAGTTTTTATATTTTTAGGTATATAATATGCATCTTTAATTATAAATCCTGAAAATACGATTAAGTTGATATTTTTTTATTTTAATGAATAATAAATGAATAAGTTATTGTATTTTAAATAGAGATAATTTATTTATGAAGGGACAAAATTACCCTTCTCATTAATTAATGTCATCCACACGCCATTCATAAGTGATGAAGGGACAAACTTATAGGAGTGATTCTTAATTCTCACACTATGACCAATCCCTCTCTCTCTCTCTCTTGGACTGCAAGAAAGCAAAATGGGCAGCCGTCGATCCTGCGTTTTTAGGCGGGCTTCATATTTTTTACCCAAAACAATCGGGCCTTTTTGGCCCGGCTCAGATTTGGCCCGCCCGTTGAGGCCCGGCCCACGGGCGGCCCGTCCGGTTCATTTTTTTTTTTATGTTATATGTAATTATAATATTTAAAAATTTTCCTTATTTGTTAGATTATATTACATCTATATGTTAATTATTGATTTAATTTTATTTTTTATGGGATTTTGTGATTATTTTGTAATAAATTATAGAGAGAAATGCATCGCGTCATATAATATATAAATACACTGCTTTATAGTGTATAAATACAATGTTGCACAGTGTATAAATGCACTTCTTCATAGTGCACGAAGTACTATTTCTAGTTCAAAATTAACACAAAATTCATAATAAATTGGTCAACTTCAAAGGAATAAACTATTTTAATTGGATATGAATTAGGAGTTATAGCATTGCAAAGACAAATGAGTCTAGTTTCAAGCAAAAAAAGACACTAAAAGAAATTAAGAATATACTCATGTGTTGCGTCATAGCGTACAAATGAATTGATTCATAGTGTACAAATGCATTACTTCATGTACAAAGGCAGTGCTTCATAACATACAGAGTAATGTTTCTACTTTAAAATTTGCACGAAAATTCCTTCTAACAATGTTAACTTCGATAAATAAACTGATTTCATTGGATATGAATTAGGAGTCATGCCATATACCATTGAAAAACCATGGAAATCTAGTTTCCCACAACAAAATGGACAATAAAAATATTACGTATGAAGAGAGTTATGATACTTTGAATGCAAATTGAGAGCATTCTTGTTTTATAATAATATACAAGTGCATTGCTTCATAGTGTACAAATGGAGTGCTCTTTTTAGTTTTTATATTTTTAGGTATATAATATGCATCTTTAATTGTAAATCCTGAAAATACGATTAAGTTGATATTTTTTTATTTTAAATGAATAATAAATGAATAAGTTATTATATTTTAAATGGAGATAATTTATTTATGAGGGACAAAATTACCCTTCTCATTAATTAATGTCATCCACACGCCATTTATAAGTGATGAAGGGACAAACTTATAGGAGTGATTCTTAATTCTCACACTATGACCAATCCCTCTCTCTCTTGGATAGACCTGACAAAATAGGCCAGCTCGGGCCGCCAAGCATCGCCCGTTTTGGCGGGCATTGGGCTTCATATTTTTACCCAAAATCGGGCCTTTTGGCCGGCCAGATTTGGCCGCCTGTTGAGGCCCGCCACGGCGGCCCGACCGGTCCATTTTTTATTATCTTATATGTAATTATAATATTTAAAATTTTTCCTTATTTGTTAGATTATATTACATCTATATGTTAATTATTGATTTAATTTTATTTTTTATGGGATTTTGTGATTATTTTGTAATAAATTATAGAGAGAAATGCATCGCGTCATATAATATATAAATACACTGCTTTTGTAACACCCCCAGAATACATCCGGAAACGTTACACGCCGTAGGCCCTTCTTACAAGGATCTACAAGGCTAAACTCTACTAGACTACAAAATGATTGACCGACCGGGTCAATCTAAATACAACGCAGACCGACAAGGTCGTTAAACAATTCAGAAACAAATGAACTTTACATCTCAATGACAAAAATAAAGTTGAACACAGAAAAGAACGACAACTCAATTTAATAAATGAAAACTACACCCATGCAAGAGTGAATACTAGAATGACAGAGAAATACCGACCAAAATGAAACAAAAGAAAAGACTCTAACTCTGGTGTGATTAGTATCATTGTCCTCCATCTCCTTCCCAGCCAATCCTGTGACTGCTCCCGAGCTGCCAAAACCTGAGCGCATAACAGGCACCCACCCCCCGAAAACTCGGGGGTTAGCAAACTGGAATTTTGCTAGTGCAAGTACATAACACACAAGATATACGAATAATAAAAACACAAAACTCAACAGTCGTGAAACCTTAACACGAACCACACATTCAAATGGTCAACACAGAATAGTATTACATACACAAGGTGAAAGATAATCACATTTTCATATTCTCCATACAGAACATAACACCAATAAAACTTTAAACGAGCCCAAGGAGTCAGAGAAATCCCTTTTTATAAAAGGAAAAGTATTTTGATAAGAAAGTTCGAAAGCATTAATATTGACTCGGGCCATCTAGGGGTTTTGAAATTCAAATGGAAATACTTTAGAAAATACTTCAAAAGCTCTCGGGTCCTTGACCCAACATGTGGAAAACAATTTGCAAGAAAACTATCACAACGTTACTCGGGGTTCTCGACCCAAATGATAAAACACTATCACAAGTGAATCATTACAACATCTCACGGGGTTCTCGGCCCAATCCAAATAATATCATCACGAGATCAAATCCCAACATCTCACGGGGTCCTCGACCCAATGCACAGAATAATCAACACAAGACAATCAAAAGCACACCTCTCATTCGACAAATCCTGCTCAAGACCCCTGATTAATTAACCCTGAGATCTCGTCAAATATCCTTGGTTAATTAACCCCGATACCAACATTTAAAACAAATTGGAGCGAACTCGGAAACACAATCCGCGGTCTACATCAAGACCAACATTAAAAGCAAGTTGCAAAGATTTTAAATTTGAAAATCATTTGATAACGGGGTCTTAGCTATCACTCAAATATCCGTTACCAATAAGCCCGCCAGCGCCTCCTTACACACTGTGTACCGGCGTTCACTCCACTATATTGGCCGCCCATTGCACATGTCACCGCCGGCGTTCACTCCCACAGAGCGCCTTGCTCGCGCATTAAGTAACACCTGTTCACCAATCATATGGAGCCGCTCATTGCAGCGTACAACAGCCGGAGTGCACGCCCGCCTCAGAGGTACCCGGATATGACGTCTCTCATAACAAGTATTCACATTATTATAAATACCAAGCACACAGTCAACCGTTGCAACAATTATCAAATCAGTTCATCAATCCACATAATTTATTCGCCAGTACGCAACTACGCAAAATAAACAATAACTCACATATTATTCATCAAGACTTAGCACATTAGGCCTTCAACACTATCAATTAATACTACATAATTATCCACACATATCTATATATATATATATATATAAATACAGATATTCATAACATGCTTCATACACTTCAGCAACAATGATTTCACGTAATTATAATTCGTATATCAAGGTACTTGCCTTGGTAATCTCTCGCGAATACTCCGGAAATACAATTGATTGGAACAATCCAGAACTCCAACGAAAACGACGATCGGAGAGGCTCAACACTGGATTATCGTAGGAAATTCGTCCTTATTATCCTATCATAAAATAAACAACCAATCACACAAGGAAAAGCATAAAAAGATGGCCGAACCCTAACTGTTCTTCTTCGTAACGTACGTTACACACATACGTAACGTACGTTACGTCTGCACGTTAGCGCACGTAAGCTACAAGGATTAGCGCACGCTAAGCATGCATCGATGCTTCTTCTCGGCCTGCATTGCCTTGCCTGAGGGTATAACGTACGTAATGCATAGAGCTTAACGTACGTTATATTCACACATATCTCACTCATGTGAATCAGAATAACCTTATGGTGTTGATGTCTACGAATTCCCGGTTAATCCTCCCATCAAGACTCACTCCAAATATTGATTATAGATCCTCAAAGGTAGTTCGGAAAATCTGAGGTTGTTACCAACATTAAGTCTATGATCATAACGGAAACACCATACAATATGGTTTATTAATCTCGAATTTACCTTACTTGATTATCATAACAAGAGTCGGACTATAACGTTCTTAACTCGGGTAACTAAAGCATGAACATTCCAACTTTCAAAAACATGGTGTTCGGATAAAAAAAATCATCTATGGAGCTTAATAATCCCGGTGGTATGTTCATAACATCCTTAAGAACACGAATTCAAGGTTGAGGTAGCATTAACATACCTTAATATGAAAGAAACGCAGAGACAAGAGGTAGCATCCAACTTCGATTGCTTGAATGTCAATCAAGATGTTTCGTAACTTAAATGATCGAGTCTGCGTGTTCTATATGTGTTTTAGAGGGCTGGAGACCCTCTAGAAATGGAGGAAAACGAATTACAAGTGAAAGGGACGAAGAGAAATGAAATAGGGTGTTGTCCATATATATAATATCTTGAGATTTACGTACGTTAGCCTTAGCCATTTACGTACGTAATCGACTTAGCGCACGCTACCCTTCGATCTTAGCGTACGCTATCGTTCACTGATAGCTTACTGTCTCGTTCTGTACTAGCTTACATACGTTACTCCCTATGCATTACGTACGTAAGCTACACATATTAGCGTACGCTAGTTACAAACCTTAGCGTACGTTAACACCCGTTGACCCTAAAACTGTCCAGGTTCATCCGCGGGAATCTTTCCGAGCCCCACCACCAGCCGTCCATGTGCTAGCCAGCCTGTTCAATAATTGACCTCCTTACGTACGCTACGCCTAGTTCGTAGCGTACGCTATTTCCAGTTCGTAACGTACGTTATGCTTACCTGTTAGCGTGCGTTACGACGTAGTTGCATGTGAAGGATTAAAGGTTGATATTATCATGCATGAGGATACGAATACGGGAACGGTCGTACTTCGATTATTGATAGCACCAATTCAGGTAATACAGGGTTCAAATACAGATGAAAATACCCAACAATTTATCCGGATATTACATACTATCCCTCTTAAAAGAAGTTTCGTCCCGAAACTTAAAGTAGAGTGGTGGAACAACCAAGAAAAAGTAACTACTTGCTCAGCCCCAAAACATCATAAGCGATGCGCGAATACAAGGTTCTAAAAATACAATGATTGGACCTAGGAAGTATCAGGCACGTCAATTGAGGCGATAAATTACACGTGAACATGAGAAGTTAGAGTGGAGAAGTAAAAGCTCACAGAATTAAAGAAATTCATAAACGACTCAGACGTACTAAAATCGCGCGTCGAGCTCGACCCACCATATTCAAGTTCATAACACATTGGAAATATTAACCGCACGAGTGGGAACAAATAGTTTCGAACAAAATTTTGTAAAGATTAAGTTCAGATGTGAATAGACCACAATAATTCACGGAGTCTAACAACTCGGTTCTGAATTTCGTTCGACTGACGGTAGGTTCAGTAGAACATGGTAGTTTAAATTGTCAAGAGGGTCACAGATGAATCATCAACAATGAAAGTCTCCCAAAACCGAAAATACTAAGAAGAGTAAGGGTATTACGTTCCCCCATACTAAGAAGACATGTCAGCCCCGAAACTGAAAACAGTAGGAGTTGGAAACGAAAAGCAATTAAAATGAAAAACGATCAAAGTCGCGATTGTTGGAAACAGCAACGACTAGAACACAGCACAAAGTCTTCATTCGCCTATGATAGGCTCTTCAGCAGAAGACATAAGGTTTTGGGACATTCTCCGGCCACTTGCTCTGCTCACCGACAGAGTAGCATTCTTTGCCAATTCGGAAATTATCTCACAATGTTTCTCCCGGTGGCCTTCACACCCGCACCGATGACAAGTCAAGAGTGGTGAGGGACAGTTTACACGGATGTGTCCCGTACGGTTGCAGTTGAAGCACACTCTCTTCTTACCGGGAGTCACTGATGCTGGTTGGGGATTCCCAATGCTCATTCTTGACCGCGAAGACGATGCATTCGAACGACGTGGGGGTTTGAGAACCTTAGTCTCGTCACCGCCCAAAAATTTTCCAGATGTCCTCGGTCTCTTTTCTCCGCTCGTTGGCTCGGTCACTGAGGAGGTTTCATAGGTTATCGTCTGATCTTGATATTCCTTCACCGTAACATGAATCGTTGTCGTACGAACCACCTCACCGCTTCCGCTTCCTACATCACGTCTACGTCCGCCAAGGCTCGTCATGCTAATGCAGATAGTACCGTTTATTGTTATCACATAGTCGGTTGTACGGTATACCACAATTATCAACATAAGGTTTAATTAGCATCCTTAGAATAACGGTAATATCGTAAAACACGCAATTTTCTGAAATCAACTTCCAGTCCCTCATCTAGGACGATCATTACGCGTATGCTAAAAAAAAAAAAAGATTTTGAAACAAAAGCCGAATCACGTTGTGCTCAAAACTTGTAAGTACTATCCTTTGTTTTGGAAGAGGAAGTTTATACAATGACTCTAAAAAATTTATTTTCGAGTAATGCCTACAAGAAAATTGAAAATCGAATTGTAACTAATTTGAAATATTTCAAAAGTGTTGAGTCCCAAATACCAAAATTTTGAAAATCCTTCCTCTTCTACCAAAATGTTTATTCGAAAGAACTTTTCATCAAAATACGTGACCATTCGACACGACTACATTAAATCATGAGGTTTACAATGCTAGGAAAATTTCAAAACACTACTTTGAAATGTTCGTAATTCGGCCCGGAAGTATTACATGCCGGGGATTCTGCGCCGGAACCTACCAGGCTAAAAACCATTTAAAAAAAATCATTTCAAAATATGCCAAAAAGCCGATGACGGTAGCATTTTCCAAAACTTACAAAATCATTTGTAAAATATTAAATACCGTCATAAAAATACCGTGAAAATGTGCGAGACTAAAATGCCAAAATGTCAAAAGTCATTTCACAATACTCACGCAGCGGATAAAATTAACACTCAAAGGTTTATCCTACTAAAATGCAGAAATCGATAAATATGTTCGACTACCGAAGTATACTACATAACCATTCTCACTCGACGCGTATATGCAGGTGATATCGTAAAACAATATAATCTCTAACAAGTTCAAACCCTAGGTTCACGTTAAGCACAATATAATCAAATACGTATGTAAGGGGACTTACGATTCGGGAGGCTTACCATCACGGATTGCTCGAAGATGATGTTGGAACCACGATACTAATCACAACTCTGACGCGCGCGACTTACACAAGACATGGACTTGACCCAACGGCCTAGGTTTTTCGCAAACCTAAGCTCCGATACCATATTTGTAACACCCCCAGAATACATCCGGAAACGTTACACGCCGTAGGCCCTTCTTACAAGGATCTACAAGGCTAAACTCTACTAGACTACAAAATGATTGACCGACCGGGTCAATCTAAATACAACGCAGACCGACAAGGTCGTTAAACAATTCAGAAACAAATGAACTTTACATCTCAATGACAAAAATAAACTTGAACACAGAAAAGAACGACAACTCAATTTAATAAATGAAAACTACACCCATGCAAGGGTGAATACTAGAATGACAGAGAAATACCGACCAAAATGAAACAAAAGAAAAGACTCTAACTCTGGTGTGATTAGTATCATTGTCCTCCATCTCCTTCCCCTAATCTCGTGATCGCTCCCGAGCCGCAAAACTGAGCGCATAACAGGCACCCACCCCCCGAAAACTCTGGGGTTAGCAAACTGGAATTTTGCTAGTGCAAGTACATAACACACAAGATATACGAATAATAAAAACACAAAACTCAACAGTCGTGAAACCTTAACACGAACCACACATTCAAATGGTCAACACAGAATAGTATTACATACACAAGGTGAAAGATAATCACATTTTCATATTCTCCATACATAACATAACACCAATAAAACTTTAAACGAGCCCAAGGAGTCGAGAAATCCCTTTATAAAAGGAAAAGTATTTTGATAAGAAAGTTCGAAAGCATTAATATTGACTCGGGCCATCTAGGGGTTTTGAAATTCAAATGGAAATACTTTAGAAAATACTTCAAAGCTCTCGTCCTTGACCCAACATGTGGAAAACAATTTGCAAGAAAACTATCACAACGTTACTCTGGGTTCTCGACCCAAATGATAAAACACTATCACAAGTGAATTATTACAACATCTCACGGGGTTCTCGGCCCAATCCAAATAATATCATCACGAGATCAAATCCCAACATCTCACGGGTCCTCGACCCAATGCACGTAATAATCAACACAAGATAATCAAAAGCCATACCTCTCATTCGACAAATCCCGCTCAAGACCCCGATTAATTAACCCTGAGATCTCACAAATATCCTTGGTTAATTAACCCCGATACCAACATTTAAAACAAATTGGAACGAACTCCGGAAACACAATCCGCGGTCTACATCAAGACCAACATTAAAAGCAAGTTGCAAAGATTTTAAATTTCAAAATCATTTGATAACGGGTCTTAGCTATCACTCAAATATCCGTTACCAATAAGCCCGCCAGCGCCTCCTTACACACTGTACCGGCGTTCACTCCACTATATTGGCCGCCCATTGCACATGTCACCGCGCGGCGTTCACTCCCACAGAGCGCCTGCTCGCGCATTAAGTAACACCGGTGTTCACCAATCATATGGAGCCGCTCATTGCGGCGTACAACAGCCGGAGTGCACGCCCCGCCCTCGAGGTACCGGATATGACGTCTCTCATAACAAGTATTCACATTATTACAAATACCAAGCACACAATCAACCGTTGCAACAATTATCAAATCACCATCAATCCACATAATTTATTCGCGATCGCAACTACGCAAAATAAACAATAACTCACATATTATTCATCAAGACTTAGCACATTAGGCCTTCAACACTATCAATTAATACTACATAATTATCCACACATATCTATATATATATATATATATATATAAATACGAATATTCATAACATGCTTCATACACTTCAAAGAACAATGATTTCACGTAATTATAATTCGTATATCAAGGTACTTGCCTTGGTAATCTCTCGCGAATACTCCGGAAATACAATTGATTGGAACAATCCAGAACTCCAACGAAAACGACGATCGGAGAGGCTCAACACTGGATTATCGTAGGAAATTCGTCCTTATTATCCTATCATAAAATAAACAACCAATCACACAAGGAAAAGCATAAAAAGATGGCCGAACCCTAACTGTTCTTCTTCGTAACGTACGTTACACACATACGTAACGTACGTTACGTCTGCACGTTAGCGCACGTAAGCTACAAGGATTAGCGCACGCTAAGCATGCATTGGACAGTTCTTCTCAGTTCAGACGACTGCCTTGCCTGAGGGTATAACGTACGTAATGCATAGAGCTTAACGTACGTTATATTCACACATATCTCACTCATGTGAATCAGAATAACCTTATGGTGTTGATGTCTACGAATTCCCGGTTAATCCTCCCATCAAGACTCACTCCAAATATTGATTATAGATCCTCAAAGGTAGTTCGGAAAATCTGAGGTTGTTACCAACATTAAGTCTATGATCATAACGGAAACACCATACAATATGGTTTATTAATCTCAGAATTTACCTTACTTGATTATCATAACAAGAGTCGGACTATAACGTTCTTAACTCGGGTAACTAAAGCATGAACATTCCAACTTTCAAAAACATGGTGTTCGGATAAAAAAAATCATCTATGGAGCTTAATAATCCCGGTGGTATGTTCATAACATCCTTAAGAACACGAATTCAAGGTTGAGGTAGCATTAACATACCTTAATATGAAAGAAACGCAGAGACAAGAGGTAGCATCCAACTTCGATTGCTTGAATGTCAATCAAGATGTTTCGTAACTTAAATGATCGAGTCTGCGTGTTCTATATGTGTTTTAGAGGGCTAGAGACCCTCTAGAAATGGAGGAAAACGAATTACAAGTGAAAGGGACGAAGAGAAATGAAATAGGGTGTTGTCCATATATATAATATCTTGAGATTTACGTACGTTAGCCTTAGCCATTTACGTACGTAATTGACTTAGCGCACGCTACCCTTCGATCTTAGCGTACGCTATCGTTCACTGATAGCTTACTGTCTCGTTCTGTACTAGCTTACGTACGTTACTCCCTATGCATTACGTACGTAAGCTACACATATTAGCGTACGCTAGTTACAAACCTTAGCGTACGTTAACACCCGTTGACCCTAAAACTGTCCAGGTTCATCCGCGGGAATCTTTTCGAGCCCCACCACCAGCCGTCCATGTGCTAGCCAGCCTGTTCAATAATTGACCTCCTTACGTACGCTCCGTCTAGTTCGTAGCGTACGCTATTTCCAGTTCGTAACGTACGTTACGCTTACCTGTTAGCGTGCGTTACGACGTAGTTGCATGTGAAGGATTAAAGGTTGATATTATCATGCATGAGGATACGAATACGAAAACGGTCGTACTTCGATTATTGATAGCACCAATTCAGGTAATACAGGGTTCAAATACAGATGAAAATACCCAACAATTTATCCGGATATTACAGCTTTATAGTGTATAAATACAATGTTGCACAGTGTATAAATGCACTTCTTCATAGTGCACGAAGTACTATTTCTAGTTCAAAATTAACACAAAATTCATAATAAATTGGTCAACTTCAAAGGAATAAACTATTTTAATTGGATATGAATTAGGAGTTATAGCATTGTAAAGACAAATGAGTCTAGTTTCAAGCAAAAAAAGACACTAAAAGAAATTAAGAATATACTCATGTGTTGCGTCATAGCGTACAAATGAATTGATTCATAGTGTACAAATGCATTACTTCATATACAAAGGCAGTGCTTCATAACATACAAAGTAATGTTTCTACTTTAAAATTTGCACGAAAATTCCTTCTAAAAATGTTAACTTCGATAAATAAACTGATTTCATTGGATATGAATTAGGAGTCATGCCATATACCATTGAAAAACCATGGAAATCTAGTTTCCAACAAAAAAATGGACAATAAAAATATTACGTATGAAGAGAGTTATGATACTTTGAATGCAAATTGAGAGCATTCTTGTTTTATAATAATATACAAGTGCATTGCTTCATAGTATACAAATGGAGTGCTCTTTTTAGTTTTTATATTTTTAGGTATATAATATGCATCTTTAATTGTAAATCCTGAAAATACGATTAAGTGGATATTTTTTTATTTTAAATGAATAACAAATGAATAAGTTATTGTATTTTAAATGGAGATAATTTATTTATGAAGGGACAAAATTACCCTTCTCATTAATTAATGTCATCCACACACCATTTATAAGTGATGAAGGGACAAACTTATAGGAGTGATTCTTAATTCTCACACTATGACCAATCCCTCTCTCTCTCTCTCTTGGATAGACCTGGCAAAATAGGCTCAGGCCCGCGAGCTGGGCCAGTCCGCCCGTTTTTGGGCGGGCATTGGGCTTCATATTTTTTACCCAAAACAATCGGGCCTTTTTGGCCCGGCCCAGATTTGGCCCGCCCGTTGAGGCCCGGCCCACGGGCGGCCCGCCCGGCCCATTTTTTTTTTTTTTATGTTATATGTAATTATAATATTTAAAATTTTTCTTTATTTGTTAGATTATATTACATCTATATGTTAATTATTGATTTAATTTTATTTTTATGGGATTGTGATTATTTTGTAATATCTCATATCAATAATAATATTATTTTATGATGTTTATAAGAAAGTAGTAGTGATAAAATATTTGTATATTTGTCTTTTTGAGTGTGGTAGTATAGTAAATAATATAATTATCAAATAAAAATAACTGTACATTTATTTATCTGATTGTGATAGTATATTGAATAATATAATAATTAAGGATCGAAAAATATTTCTATATTTATTCAGAAATAATATTTCAAAAAAATATTTGAGGCCCGCAGGCCGGGCCGAGCCCGCCCGGGGCGGGCCACATGCCTAATATTTTTGGCCCAAAAAAATCGGGCCTTTTTGGCCCGGACAGAGTTGGCCCGCCCATTTTTTGCCCGACCCGTTTGGTCTGAGTCCGCCCGTTTGCCAGGTCTACTTTTGGATAGGAGTGACTCTCTCTCTCTCTCTCTCTCGTATATAATCAAATGAGAATGGTTTTTATCATGCGAATTGCGAATATGCATGAGTTTTGTACTAATGATGCATGAATTATATGCATTTCATGCATCAAAATTGCAATGCATTAAAATATGCATTATATGCATCAAAGAACACTTTGAATATTGAGTTGGATTTGGGGGTTTTCGATTAATCGTTGTTGTAATCACGAATTTGAATATTCATAATGGATTATTGATCGTATTGACGATGTTTTGTTGGTTTGAAACACTTCTTGGGGATTTGATGTTGGTATTATTGAGGTTTGGTTATAATCAATCGAAGTTTGGCCACAAAGTGTTCGATATAATGCCCCAATGAACTTGGTTTAGTCGTATCGACGTTTTGATTTCATTATATTCGTGTTTGATTCGTATGTTGAACGGATTGTTGGTAATTATGTTATTCAAGGTTGTTCTAGTGACCGATATCTCAATTAGGACGTTGTTCGTGGAAGGATAATTGTCACCGGTGTTGAGTAAGTTAATTCTTACTCGGTTAAAAGGATATTCATTCCTTTTTGTTGTTGTTCATTCATAATCATAACTCATTCATCATTGTATTAACTGTACTGAGACTTATAATTGTCGAATAATCACTTCATTCACGAGGAACGACGGTTCCAACCATTTCATTGAGTTATCAATCACTTCACTATTATTTTCATCTCGGTGAGTCATTCTCGACCTTGTCGAATTATTATCTATTGATATTCATTGTGGTCATTTTCGTTCATATGACCTTCTGGGTTCATATTGCGTGGCCGGGTGCGGGTGTGTGGAATTTTTAGTCGGGCACGTGATGACCATGTATTGGGAGTGATACATTGGACTGTGCACACGGTAAATCTCAACCATTAATCTAACTCGATCAAATGCCCAAATTCATTCCTATTTCCTACGACATTTACATTTCCTACCTGAACCAATATATATATATATATATATATATATATATATATATATATATGGTGCTGCTATATTTGGACAATCAGTAGATAAGGACGGCGATGAGGCATATCAAGAGCCAGATACAACTAATATTCTGCAATCCTGCACAAGCACTACTTAATAATGTTATAATGTCGAGTGATTCGACTACATGGTGAAGAACGTGAATTCATAAATAGTGGTACAAATGAATTTTTTGCGGACTCTGATGAAGATGACGAGGAAAGAGTTCACACACATGTCAATTACCTCTCAGATGTTCGTCTATTATTTTTTTCTCTGCTTTTATTAATATTCACCTATTTGTTTTCTTCTAAATCGGAAGAAGTGTTGGTCAGTTGGTGGAGTCTTAGGGAATTTTGGTAGAGATTGAGAGAGGGCAAGATCTGGATTTAGATGAGACCGACCTCAATCTAACCATCAGAAACATCAATCAGATAGATCTCTATATTAAAATTAGGGTGTTGGGTAACATTTATTCTCACAAATGGAGTCGGTTCCTCTGAGAGTAAAACACACACACACACATTAAAAAAAATCTTCCCACACAATTCTAGATATTGATATTACGATTTTACCATCACATTTCCTAGTATCTAACAAAATGAGTAAGTTAACCAACCTAAATCTTCAATTTGGATTGATTATTATTATTATTCTTATTGTTACCTCATCATCGAAATTTATATGACGGTATAGGCATCTGGTAAATCTTAAAGTTACTTTCTTATATATACAACCTAAAGTTACCTGGCCCATTTAAAATCCTATTTTCGTCTAACCAATACTTAGGGGTGCAAACGAGACAAGACAACTCGCGAGCTACTCGAGATTGACTCGGTCAAAACTCGGTCAACACTCGACTCGAGTAGGCTCGACTTGAACTCGAGCTCGACTCGACATACTAACGAGTCGAGTCGAGCTTGGATCTTAACTACTCGCGAGTTTTCGAGTCGAGTTCGAGCTTGAGAAATGATTATCGAGTTCGAGTCGAGTATACCAATACTCGAGCTCGACTCGCATCATTTACACCTGTAACACCCCCAAGACATTCAGGGTATATTACAGCGCCGTGGACCCCACACTGTGGAATCCACCAGGCTAACGTACCAAACAAGACATTCGACAACGACAACAATCATCAATAATACGACAATTCAAATAAGATTACAATCCGACAATAAAATCCAACATCAATCCATTTCCCAAAATAGGAACACAACGTTAACAATTTTGTAAAAGAAGTACTCGAGTACTTAAACCAGTCTTATAATACATAAATCCCAAAATCAGACATCAATATTAATAATCGACAGACATAACGCCGAAAATCAAATACTGGACAATATCATGCTTGCCCATCATCCTCATACGGCTCGAGTGCTCGTCTATCCCCACGATCAATACCTGAAATACAAAAAAGTATTTCCCCCATTTAAGGGGTTAGCGACAAATCGCTAGTGCAAGTACAATCCATTTGAACTACATTCTAATCGGATGAATATATGCGCCAAAAAGTCGTTTTAGAAAACATTTTATATTAGGAATATTTACAATCACAAAACACATTATCTCCAACAAATCACAATTCAAAGTTAACCGTTGATACGAGACTCACGGCCACCGTACCGCAGAGTCCGTCGGACATCCACAGGTGGCTAACCACGATTCGTGATACGCACACACACGGCAATACGTATCCCTAGAGGCCCGTCGGACCGTCCCTAGGTGAACATACACATATCTCCCCACAACAACCACATATAGCCATAATTCAAATACTAGAACATGTAAACAAATGTAAAGTACTTGCCTTTGAGACATTCTTGAAGAATCGGAAGTGAAAAATGACTACGGATGATCCGAATGGAAAAGCAGCGGTTCCTAAACGAAGAATCGGCATAACTCAGTCCCAACGGACATCAATAATCGAAAGGAATACTCCCAAAACCCCGATTACAAATACGACAATATACGTTCAATCAATACGGGTGAGGGTTTACGCAAAATCTCCCCGTATTGATAATTCGCGGATTAAAATCAAGGAAACTGGATTTGGAATCATTCAATAATCACAATCGGTGAAGAATATCGTAATATAGATGAACAATTCGGAACTACACCCTAAAATCCCGAAATCCCCCAAATTCGTCAAAATTAGGGTTCCTGAGGAATTACCTTTAATTCGGCTGATGAAAGGTGATTATGTTGATTATGATATGGTGGCTCGATTCTACCGTGATGGAATCTGGATAGAACTCCGAAAAGAACTGGTGGAAATCGTCTCTGAGGTCGCACGTCGAAGAAACGAAGAGAAAAGAAATAAAACTGCTGTTCTGAAACTGCCCGCTGGGCTTATATAATTGTGAAGTTAGCGCACGCTAACTGCCATATGTAGCGTGCGCTAACGGGGCCGCGACAGTCCAGTGGCTACTGCCACCATTCGTTAGCGTACGCTAACAATAAGGATTAGCGTACGCTAACCGTTCTTCGGTAGCGCACGCAAGACAACAGGGGTAGCGTGCGCTACCTACACAAGATTGATCTGCGATGTCATATCGCCATGAGCTGGCAGCCGAGGGTACGATACACGATACACACGACGAGACCAGAATCCAGGAACATGAACGCGAAGCATACAAGACGACGGAGCTAAGCGCTGAAAGAAAAATACAATTCCGACCACCGAAGGGTCCGTAATGCGACAACGAAAACAAGATTCCCTAAACTATTAGGAAATTACAAAAATGGCCCAAGTGCCCGAAAATCACGAAACGACGTCGGATTTACAAACCGAAAGTCTCCACATGACCAACTCAACCATACGAACTTGTACAAACCAAGAAACAACGGAAACGAACGAGTTTTACAAGACTCGAACGCGTTCATACAAAGAAACATGTCATAAAATGAAATTACGTGAAAACATCATCAAAACTCGTCGAATGGAAAAACTCCAAGAACAAAATAGATTCAAAATGTCGAAAGCGGTTACAAGCGAGTCGATAAAAATAGACATACCCCAAAAATGGAAACCGCTAAAAATGGAAAAATTACGGATATTACATTCTCCCCCTCTAAAATAAAGTTTCGTCCCGAAACTTAAGAATCAAAAAGCTCGGGGTGTCTCGAACGCATATCCTCCTCTAGCTCCCACGTCGCTTCTTCTACTCCGTGCCTCGACCATTGCACCTTAACCAAAGGAATGGTTTTGTGCCTTAACTGTTTGTCACGACGTTCCAAAATTCTGACGGGCCTCTCCTCAAACGTAACATCCTTCTCTATCTCCACATCCCCAAAGTCAATAATGTGGGACGGGTCCGGAACGTACTTCCTCAACTGGGAAACGTGAAATACGCTATGCACATGACTCAGCGACGGAGGTAAAGCCAAACGGTACGCTAACTCACCGACTCTCTCCAATACCTCGAAAGGTCCAATATATCTCGGGCTGAGTTTCCCCTTCTTCCCAAAACGGAAAACTCCTTTCGTCGGAGACACTCTCAACAGAACATGATCTCCCACCTCGAACTCCAAAGGTCTACGCCTAACATCCGCATAAGATTTTTGTCGACTCTGAGCAGCCAACATCCTCTTCCTAATCAATTCAACTTTCTCCCTCGTCTCCAACACAAGGTCCGGCTCGGTGCCAACCAAATCGGACGGCTCATCCCAACATATCGGTGATCGGCAACGTCGGCCATAAAGTGCCTCGTACGGTGCCATCTTAATCGACGCGTGCCAGCTATTATTATAAGCAAACTCAATTAAGGCCAAATGCTCCTCCCAATTACTACTCCAGTCTAACGCACACGCTCGCAACAAATCCTCGAACGTCTGAATGGTACGTTGACCTTGTCAGTGCAGGGATGGAACGAAGTGCTCAAACGTAACTGTGTCCCCAATGCCTTATGCACTGCCTGCCAAAAATGCGATACGAATCGGCCATCCCTGTCTGAAATAATGGTCCTCGGCGTACCATGAAGCCTCACTATCTGAGTAATAAAAATACGAGCCAACTTTTTTGGGCCCCAAGTATCATTGATGCCCAGAAAATGTGCCGACTTAGTCAGTCGGTCTACAATCACCCATACCATATTCATACCAGTCTTCGTCCTCGGTAAACTCGTGACAAAATCCATAGAGATGTCCTCCCACTTCCATTCCGAGCGAAGTGGTTTCAATAATCCATTTGGCCGATGCTCAATCTTGACTTGCTGACAAGTCAAACACTTAGCCACAAACTGAACTACCTCTTTCTTCATATCGTTCCACCAGAAATTTTTCCTCAGATCTTTATACATTTTACTCGAGCCCGGATGGACTGAGTAAGGTGACGCATGAGCCTCTCGCATAATACTCTGTCTCATTTCCGAGTCGTTCGGAACACACAACCGACCTCGGAATCTCAACACTCCGTCCTCATGAATAACAAATCCCGGGGCTTTCCCCTTCTCTACACTCTCCCGAAGCTGAATAAACATCGGGTCCTCCAACTGTCCCGATTTAATGTCCTCGACCAGAGATGAAGAAATCTCAAGAGTACGCAACTGCCCGGAACTCTCTGGCAGCACAACCTCAATGCTCAACCTCGTAAACTCACGCTGGAGTTCCGACTGGGCCGTAAGTAACTCAAGCGCTCGAAGCGTCGATTTAGGCTCAAGGCATCTGCTACCACATTAGCCTTGCCCGGATGATAAAGGATCTCGAGATCGTAATCCTTAATCAATTCCAACCACCTCCTCTACCTCATATTAAGCTCTTTCTGCGTGAAAATGTACTTCAGGCTCTTGTGATCGGTGAAAATCTGACACGACGAGCCATACAAGTAATGACGCCAGATCTTCAACGCAAATACGACTGCGGCCAACTCAAGATCGTGCGTAGGGTAATTCAATTCATATGGTTTCAACTGACGGGAAGCATAAGCGATCGTCCTCCCGTGCTGCATAAGTACGCATCCGAGCCCTTGGCCCGAAGCATCACTATAAACTGAGAAACCATCGTTACCACTCGGTAAAGCCAAAGCAGAGCGGTCGTCACCGCTTCTTCAACTCCTCAAAACTATTACGCCTCTCATCGGTCCACACAAACTTCTCGACACGTAACAATCTGAGTCGGAGGTCGAGCAAGTTTAGAGAACCCCTCGACGAACCTACGGTAATACCCGGCTAATCCCGAAAACTACGGACCTCTTTCACGTTCTTGGCGGCGCCCAATCCAACTTGCCTCTACCTTATGTGGGTCCACACGAACACCCTCGGCCGAGATCACATGACCGAGAAACATAACTTCCCGTAACCAAAACTCGCACTTTGAGAACTTCGCAAAAGATCTTGAGTTCTCAAAATATCTAACACAATATGCAAATGACGGCGTGCTCCTCCTCGCTCCTCGAGTAAATCGGGATGTCATCGATAAAAACGACTACACACTTATCGAGGTACTCGATAAAGACTTTGTTCATAAGCCGCATGAACACGGTAGTGCGTTAGTTAGCCCAAAAGGCATAACCACAAACTCGTAGTGACCGTATCTCGTCCGAAAGGCCGTCTTCGGAATATCGGTATCCTTCACTCGGAGCTGATAATACCCCGATCTCAAATCAATCTTCGAAAACACAGTTGCCCCTTGCAACTGATCAAACAAATCATCAATCCTTGGTAGCAGATACTTGTTTTTGATGGTCACTTTGTTCAACTCTCGGTAGTCGATGCACAAACGAAGTGACCCATCCTTCTTCTTTACAAATAGGACCGGTGCGCCCCAAGGCGAAGCACTCGGTCGAATATACCCCATGTCTAGCAACTCTCCCAACTGTTTCTTCAACTCAAGCATCTCGGCAGGCGCCATACGGTATGGCGTCTTAGAGATAGGTGCTGCACCCGGCTCTAGATCGACGGTAAACTCAACCTCTCGGCCCGGCGGCAAACCCGACAACTCATCTGGAAAAACGTCAGGATATTCACATACTACCGGAATAGACGAGAGCTCGACTCCCCCTTCTTCCGATCTCAAAGCGTAACACCAATCGCCCGTGCAACCTCCCCGAAGAAGTCTCACCGCCCTCAAAGCGCTGATCAGTAATCTCTGGCTACCCCGCTTACGCCCCACAAAAGAATGCTCGGTACCATCAGAGGCTAACATCGAAACAGTCCTCGTTCTATAATTCATGATCGCCCCATGACGGTCCAGCCAATCCTCACCCGAATCAAATCCTCATCTCTAATATCTACCATGATCAGATTAGAAGGCCAATCCCTCCCCGCGATACTCACGAAAAATCTCTAATCTCACGGTCCCCCACGATGCTATCCCCGCTAGGAAGTTTAACAACAAAGGCTCACAAGCAACAAGGCAATCAACATGCAGACGATGCACACAATCCATAGATATAAAAGAATGCGTAGCACGAGAATCGAACAATACGGAAACAGGATGGTCAAGGATGTGGGCGGTACTGTAGCCACCGTCGCGTCGGGATCTCGGCTCGCCTCATCTCATACACACGGGCGGAAGGACCCGCACTAGAAGCTCCCCTCTAGAAGGTGACCACGACCTCGACCTCTACCAAAACTCTGCTGGCCGAGGAACTGTCAGTGCTGATTCACACTCGGCTCTCCGCACTGGGGCCGATATCTGAGTAATCGGAGCCCGAGCCGCATCCGTACAAAACTTAGCACGGTGACCCATACGACCACAAGTAAGACATCGAATCGGAGGCCTATCACACTCACTCATCATGTGGCCCGGACGACTGCAGTTGAAGCACGTAGGACCACGAACGGAACCAGCAGGAGCAGACCTAGAACTGTTCCCTCGACCAACTGATGGCGACTGACTCCCGAAGACTCGCGAACCAGACTGAGCCTTCGGATACCCCCCTGACTTGCCTCCCGAAAACTGACCGGAGGTCTTCTGCTTCTTCCCTTCAGCTGCCGTCTCTGTCGCAGAAAACGACATCTCGTAAGCCATCGCTTTATTCTGATAATCTTTCAAAGTCGTGCACCCCAGACCAGACATGTAGTGGCGCACCCTCGGCTTCATCCGCATATCAAAGTGGCGGATCTTATCTAGCTCATCTCGGACTTGGTTCCTCACGTAGTGCAGCTGTTGATTGTAGTCCTTGATAGCTTGAGAAATAGGAACATCTTGAGGCTTAGCCTCAAAGAAGGCTCGGATCCTCCCCTCTTTCACTGGCCAAGGACAGAACTCGTCTTCCATCAAATCCCGAAACTCTGCCCACGTGGCTGCCCGGTCACGTGGTCTCACCGCTTGCCACCACGTTGCTGCCTCCTTGGCGAGAAATGCGAGCGATGGGTACTTTCCTCTCCTCGGAACAATTAGCGACCTCAAACACTTTCTCCATCTCAAATAGCCAATTCTCCCAACCGGAAGGGTGGAAGCACCATCAAAGCTGCGGAGGACGCATACGAATCACGTCTGAAGTAGCTTATCATTACGGATCCAGTGGCGGAACCGGGTTGGCATTAGCATGGCCGGCCGAGCGGCTGAGTCGATGGCGTCATCGGTTCGCTACTTGCCGCAATATGTTGGCCACTCCAACATTCTCATGAGCATTACCGAGCTAGCGGTCGTCCTGTGACCTCCGGAACTAGGGGAACACTGCTCGACAAAGAGGGCATCGCCGAATCGGTTCGAGTGATCGGACATGGCCGCCCCACCGGCCGCTACGTCCCCTACCGTCCGCGTCCTCTACCAGCAGGAATTCAAGAAGCAACGGGTAAGTACAATTCAAACGCAAAACGCAAAAGATACTAAGACAGAATAGAACGACGGTGAAACGAGTCAAGTTAGGAAAACTTACGAGCACCGGCGTACTGAGATGATGGCATAGCAGTGATACTGTCCCAAAAACGACACTTAACTAGACCCAAATGACCGACAGCCTAGGTATCCATAAACCTAAGCTCCGATACCATATTCTGTAACACCCCCAAGACATTCAGGGTATATTACAGCGCCGTGGACCCCACACTGTGGAATCCACCAGGCTAACGTACCAAACAAGACATTCGACAACGACAACAATCATCAATAATACGACAATTCAAATAAGATTACAATCCGACAATAAAATCCAACATCAATCCATTTCCCAAAATAGGAACACAACGTTAACAATTTTGTAAAAGAAGTACTCGAGTACTTAAACCAGTCTTATAATACATAAATCCCAAAATCAGACATCAATATTAATAATCGACAGACATAACGCCGAAAATCAAATACTGGACAATATCATGCTTGCCCATCATCCTCATACGGCTCGAGTGCTCGTCTATCCCCACGATCAATACCTGAAATACAAAAAGTATTTCCCCCATTTAAGGGGTTAGCGACAACTGCTAGTGCAAGTACAATCCATTTGAACTACATTCTAATCAGATGAATATATGCGCCAAAAAGTCGTTTTAGAAAACATTTTATATTCCTAATATTTACAATCACAAAAACATTATCTCCAACAAATCACAATTCAAAGTTAACCGTTGATACGAGACTCACGGCCACCGTACCGCATGAGTCCGTCGGACATCCCTGGGTGGCTAACCACAGTTCGTGATACGCACACACACGGCAATACGTATCCCTAGAGGCCCCGTCGGACCGTCCCTAGGTGAACATACACATATCTCCCCACAACAACCACATATAGCCATAATTCAAATACTAGAACATGTAAACAAATGTAAAGTACTTGCCTTTGAGACATTCTTCGAAGAATCGGAAGTGAAAAATGACTACGGATGATCCGAATGGAAAACGACGGTTCCTAAACGAAGAATCAGCATAACTCAGTCCCAACGGACATCAATAATCGAAAGGAATACTCCCAAAACCCCGATTACAAATAACGACAATATACGTTCAATCAATACGGGTGAGGGTTTACGCAAAATCTCCCCGTATTGATAATTCGCGGATTAAAATCAAGGAAACTGGATTTGGAATCATTCAATAATCACAATCGGTGAAGAATATCGTAATATAGATGAACAATTCGGAACTACACCCTAAAATCCCGAAATCCCCCAAATTCGTCAAAATTAGGGTTCCTGAGGAATTACCTTTAATTCGGCTGATGAAAGGTGATTATGTTGATTATGATATGGTGGCTCGATTCTACCGTGATGGAATCTGGATAGAACTCCGAAAAGAACTGGTGGAAATCGTCTCTGAGGTCGCACGTCGAAGAAACGAAGAGAAAAGAAATAAAACTGCTGTTCTGAAACTGCCCGCTGGGCTTATATAATTGTGAAGTTAGCGCACGCTAACTGCCATATGTAGCGTGCGCTAACGGGGCCGCGACAGTCCAGTGGCTATCGCACCATTCGTTAGCGTACGCTAACAATAAGGATTAGCGTCGCTAACCGTTCTTGATAGCGCACGCAAGACAACAGGGTAGCGTCGCTACCTACACAAGAGCCGATTGATCTGCGATGTCATATCGTGATGAAGCTGTCGAGGGTACGATACACGATACACACGACGAGACCAGAATCCAGGAACATGAACGCGAAGCATACAAGACGACGGAGCTAAGCGCTGAAAGAAAAATACAATTCCGACCACCGAATGGTCCGTAATGCGACAACGAAAACAAGATTCCCTAAACTATTAGGAAATTACAAAAATGGCCCAAGTGCCCGAAAATCACGAAACGACGTCGGATTTACAAACCGAAAGTCTCCACATGACCAACTCAACCATACGAACTTGTACAAACCAAGAAACAACGGAAACGAACGAGTTTTACAAGAATCGAACGTTCATACGGCAAAACATGTCATAAAATGAAATTACGTGAAAACATCATCAAAACTCGTCCAAATGGAAAAACTCCAAGAACAAAATAGATTCAAAATGTCGAAACGGTTACAAGCGAGTCGATAAAAATAGACATACCCCAAAAATGGAAACCGCTAAAAATGGAAAAATTACGGATATTACAACACCCCTACCAATACTGTCCATCATTAATATTGAAATTTATATGACTGTGATACACGCCTGACATGTATTAATGTTACTGAATAATACTAGTGTACTAGTATAAGAAATGTAGATGTTAATGTGGTTATGAAATCTGTATATAAATAAGGTCGAGCGTTAGGTAAGAAAAAAAAATCGATAATTATTTACTACCTTTAGAATGGCATGCATGAAGTCGGGAATTATATCACACACCACAAGAGCACGTAGCAAAATGCTCACATTACTATATCCGCATTTCTCATACTTATATTATATTTGCCATACTTATAATACATCGAGAACCTCATATATATTACATCATTCTAAATACATCAAGCGCATGTAAGAGATGGCAATGGGCGGGGCGGGGCGGGGTAGGTCGACTCGCATAGGAAAAAATATTACTTCCAATTTAATATAATAAATATTTTGATGAATTTCCTATCTAGTATTTCATTTTTATAATACGTATTATTTATAAAACTTGTCATTATTAATAAATATATAATATCTAATAATAAATATCTAAAAAAGTATATAAATACATAAATTATATATAAATAATATATATTAAGTATATTAAAAAAATAAAAAAACTGTGCAGGACGGGACGGGTACCCACGGGGCAAGAATGGTATCCAGACTCGTCCCGCCCCATTGCGGGTCGCGGAATGGGGCGATCCATACGTCACGGATCAGGACGGGGCAGTACATGTCGAGTCAAAATTGCCATCCCTAAGCATGTTATCCAGGGTGCGAGGTAATATTTGACCATGAAATAATGTAAACACAATGACAAGAACATCATAAATAATTTCCTTTTTATTAAGGCAGCAAAAAAAAAAAAAATCTCCTCATGTATAATAAATGTGCTTCGACTTTTTAAATTTTGGACTTTATCATTTATTTCATTTGTTCTCAAATAGATACAATAGAAAGAAGAAGACGTAGTTCAATATGTAATTTCGACTATTAGTATTTTTAATTATAATAAAAATATAATAAAAAATAATATTATAAAAATATATATCGTGACAAATCTAACAATATCTTACATATTAATATTTATTTTTATATTTTAGTATATAATATGGTTCCAAATGTTAATACGTGAATATTGCTAAATAGTAAACTGCTGCAATTAAAAGAGAATAGATACAATATATTTTTGGGTTCCATTTTCTTTAATATAATTGTGCCAACTTTTTCGTGGTAATATAATTAGAAGTTCATTCATGGTAAATTTTTTTGATAACCACATCGAGGGGTGAAATTAACCTTCTACGACAAACTCATCCAGCCCAGTAATTTTGTCTTTCTTGAGGGACCAATGTGGGTATAAAATAACATCGAGGGGTGAAATTCACCTTCTACGACAAACTCATCCAGCCCAGTAATTTTTGTCTTTCTTGGGGGACCAATGTGGGTATAAAATAACCAGGCCTTTATCAACTGTGTTGTTTCAGAAAAAAAAACAAAGAAAAGAAAAAAAGAATAAAAGAAAAAGAAAATGACAACAAATGAAGGTCGATGCCAACATGCTAGTGTTAGTGTTAGTGTCTCCTTCATGGTTGTTATATGCAAACTACTGGTCGTAGGTAACTGTGCTGAGACCAATACCATTGTTTCTGTCTCAAACAAAGATGTCGTCAGCACGCCTTTGCCAATTGAAACCCTTTTCAGGCTTCCTTCTTCATTGCCCATTTGGCCATCATCAGGTAATTTTGTTTCTCTTTAGTTTTTCTGTTCATATCTTTTTGCCGGAATATTCTACCCCCACCCCTAAGAATAGTTCATTTCACCTTTGTGTGTGTGTGTGTGTGTGTGTGAGAGAGAGAGAGAGAGAGACCTTAAAATAGAACAAACTCTTGTGAAATAATAAATGGGTTAATTAAAAAATACCCCTTGAATTTTAATATAATTATTATGAATAACTCTAGCTAAGCTTTTGAAAATTACAAAAACCACCTTAATAATTATTTCTGTTTTATAAAACGCACCTTCAATCAAAGGGGTCAGTGTGTTTGATCTCTTTTGGAATTGTTTAAGCTTAAAAGATTTATATGGTTCCAGGCTATTGATTTATAGAGATTTTATATGACTTCAAATTATTCCATACCGGAAATTCAGGTGGCGACTTTGCGACCGGAGTGATCGATCTCGGAGGTCTTCAAATCCGACAAATAACGTCTTTCCAGAAAGTTTGGGAAGCAAACGGGGGCGGGCCGGACAATCTCGGCGCGACATTTTTCGAACCTTCTCCAATTCCAGATGGATATTCCATGCTCGGGGCCTACGCTCAGCCCAACAACCAACGGCTTTTCGGTTGGGTTCTGGTGGGGAAAACCAATGCAAGTGACGAATCAGGTGAAATTCTAAAACCACCCACTGATTATACTCTCCATGCCAACACCTCACAAAACACGGCCTACTTTTGGCTCCCGACACCACCGGACGGCTACAAGCCCGTGGGGTTAGTCGTCACAGCCTCACCCGATAAGCCCTCCCCAGACAAGATCCGATGCGTTCGGTCCGATTTCACCGACGAGTTGGAGATCGACACGTGGTTTTGGGACGAAAGTGAAAATGGGCTGAATGCGTATCGTCTGAGGCCGAAAATTAGAAGGACCAAGGCGCAGCCCCTAAGCGTCGGCACATTTATTGTCCAAAAGAGTACTAGTGATCAAGATCACACGCTGCCTTTATTCTGTTTAAAGAACAAAAACCAAATCTTTACTAGCATGCCTAACCTAAAGCAAATAGAGACATTGTTCAAAGCATACTCTCCATATATTTACTTTCACCCCGAGGAAAACTACCTTCCTTCATCTGTAAACTGGTTTTTCAGCAGTGGGGCTTTACTATACACGAAGGGAGACGAGTCGAACCCCGTTTCCGTCGAGCCCGACGGCTCGAACCTTCCTCAAGGTGGCTCGAACGACGGATCGTATTGGCTAAACCTCCCAGCTGACGGACAAGCCAAGGTGAAAGTGCAGAAGGGAGATTTACAGACCGCAGAGGTTTATCTCCATGTGAAACCAGTTCTTGGTTCGACGTTTACCGATATCCAGGTGTGGCTGTTTTATCCATTCAATGGCCACGCGACGGCAAAGCTTGGATTAATAAGGAAAATCTCATTGGGGCAAATCGGCGAACATGTGGGGGACTGGGAACATGTGACGCTGAGAATCAGCAACTTCGACGGGGTGCTTTACAGAGTTTTCTTCGCGGAGCATAATGGAGGAAAATGGGTAGATTCTTGCCTGCTCGAGTTTCAGAACGGGAATAAATTCGTCGGATATTCGTCTCTGAACGGCCACGCGAGCTACGACAGGGCGGGGCTTGTTTTGCTCGGGAAGGACGACGTCGGGATTAGAGATGATACGTCGAAGAGCGACGTGGTGATGGATAGTGGGAGCAGGTTCTCGGTGGTGGCGGCGGATGGTCTGAGCGCGGCGGAGGTGGTGGTGGAGCCGCCGTGGCTGAATTATGCCAGGGAGTGGGGGCCCAGCATACGTTATGATTTGGGGAATGAGGTGAAGAAGGTGGAGAAACTGTTGATCGGGCAGTTGAAGTTTGAATTTCAGAAATTGGTGAGATCGTTACCGAATGAGGTTTTAGGGGAAGAAGGGCCCACTGGGCCTAGGATGAAACATAACTGGGCTGGGGATGAAAACTAATTGATGAAAATGAAAAATGGGTTTCTTGCTTCATTTATTTATTTCATAGAATAAGTTTTTGTATTCAGAAAGGAATGGGAGTGTCTAGACTCCCATCCAACTTTATGTAAGCTTAATTATTATTATAATAATAATAATAATAAAAAAAGAAAAGAAAAGAAATAGAGGATGATGGAGTTATTCTTTTCCTTTTTTTTTTTTCGCAATTTTTAAGATTCTTAAATTGAGAGTGTAGTCTTATTCATGTTTCTTAGTTTATATAAATATTTTTACACTCCGTAGTACACGGGATTATAAAGAGTTATATATATATATATATATATATATATATATATATATATATATTTGATCTTTCGGGCTTAATTTCTGCATATTTCAATTCACCTAGTTTAGTTCAGCAAACTTCAATTCAATTTAGTTCACCACATTTCAGTTCAACTTCAGAATCAATATTATTAATTTTATTATTATTATTGATATCAATAATATTATATGTAATAAGTATTAAAATTGTTTATTTTAGTATTATTACAATTATTGTTCTGTTTTTGTTTATTATTGTTATATATATCATTTTTTAATACGATTAATTATTAGGAGCATTGTAAAATTAATTAATATTAGCAATAATATTATTTACATATATAATCTTATATATTATATTTATTTTCTTGTTATCGTTTAATATAAATAATAATTAATATTGTTCTATATATTATCTAATTTTATAATTGATTATTACTATTATTACTAGTCATAATAATTATTTTTATATTAATATTATCAATATTATATACTATAACTGTTGTTATTATAATAATAATATCAATTATTATTATGTATTATGATGAATATTATTGTTGTAATATATATTATTATATTGATATTGTTATATATATATAATATACATTTATTATATAATAATAATAGTTATTTTTTAAGAATAATAATAATAATTATTATTGATAACTTGATTGATTCGATTCTCTTTAGTTGATTCAATTGAGTTGATTCGATTAAGTTGGACAATCCAGTTCAATTGATTAAATTCATTCGTTTAGTTCAGTTTAGCAAAATTCAGTTATAGTAAAACATTATGTTTTCATAAAGCATTTTTTGTAATTATATTATAAAAATAAATTATAATCAAAATTCAACAGGAAAAAACAAAACATGCTTAATATGAAATTGGACTAAAATGCTCCTGGAGTCCCTTAACTTAATTTCAGATAACGATTTAGTTATTTATCTTTTTTTTGTCCCAACTAAATCATTTATCTTTCAAATTTTAAACAAAGTTAGCTTTTCTGTTGGTCTCCGTTACAATAATTATCAGATGCTGATTTTATATCTACGTGGCTATAAACACATTCCTACATGTCAAGTCCCTAACCTACATGTCTATTTCTTAACCTACTTGGATTAGGGACACATTAAATTTAGTCTAAAATTAGATTCTCACGGAACACCATTAGATTCCCACGAAGCGTCTCATTTCTGTCCACGAAGTCCAACTCCAGAGAGAAATCTGCCTTCCGGCTGAGAATTCTCTTCGAGACGGCTGGCTCGGAAAATTGTCGGAAATGTCCGACGAATAGATCGCCGGAGCGACCGCGCCTGATCAAGTTTTGATTGCTGAAGCAATTGGTTGCCAGGGAGATCTGATGGTGGGAAAATGATATCCCGATATTTGATGGGGAGTTTTCGATTCCGAGTTCTAGGGTTTAAATGATCTTCTATTGCACGGACGAATTTGTGATACAATAAGCAGTCGCATGCTCTGGGTTTCTCTAAACTCAGTCACCCGATCATCGATCCTATCAACATCGTCACCGAGCTCCTACTCCAATTCTTCGTGGATATGTGCTACTGCCTGGGATAACACTTGCATGTGTCGGGAAACAACAGATCTAAGGGTATTCTGCGACGATATATTAATGAGTATGTCATATGCAGTGGCTGCAAAAGTACATACACTATCCTCTCAAAAGAGAACCGTCTTCTTTATCAGATGTGAAAAGTGTGCTTCTGGGAGATCCGTTGCTCCAATTAAGACTCGATTTGTTGCTCGTGTTGGTCGTCGGAAAGCTAGAACATGAAACGTCTCTCGTCTTTTGGGATTTTGGTGTTTGTTGAAGTAAACCACTGCTTTTGTAAAAAAAAAGATCAACTTAACAGTCATCTGGACAACAGTTAACACCGTTACCAAAAAAGCATAACCAAGGCTAACTCTGCTTAAAATAAAAAAGATAAAGGACTAAATCATTATCTTAAATTAAGTTAAGAAACCCTATGAGCATTTTAGTCCTACATATACTATAAATTAAGAAAGTATATTGAAGCGAGAGTAAATATGGAACAAAATCTTTAACACCACATAAGACTTTTAAGGATGGGGAGATAACTTCCATTAAAATATCCCAAATCTCCCACAATTTTTTTTTTTTAAACTTCAAACATCAAATACTTGACCATTACCCCCAAATCACTCTTAAAAACCCTAAATCCAACCTCCAATCACCACATTATCATCATTTTGTTCACCATTTGCAACCCTCTTCAGGTCAACCACCAAAATGGAAATATTGTCTCCACTATTACGTGCCACAGCTAGTCGACATAGCAGCGCAGCCGCATAAGCACTTCCGGAGGGGGAAACAATGTCAGTCCCCTCATCATTTCTTGGCACTCCAAAATATGGCTCATCATGATGATCACTTTGAATAGTATCATCAATGACATCATTGAGGCATTCATGTGTGATTTCGCAGGCAAGCTCGGCCGACATTACGTCCCAAAGGCCATCACTCGCTAGTATGAGGAACTCATCCTCTTTGTCCCTTCTGGTGAAGGTGACATCAGGCTCCGATATCACGAGTGGTTTTAAGTAACCGTCCCCTGTGGGAGCAAAAACATATGATGATATTAATTAGTATTATTTATATATCAAAATCTTGTCTTCCTCGCTCCCCTGAATTTGTGTATGGAATTTTCGATACGAATTTTAATAAAAAAATTGTTGATTATATGTTGATGCCAATGAAGAATGAGTCTCACATAATGTAGTGTTAATATAATTAGTGTTCGTAAATCGCATAAGGAACAAATTTGGAGGACGTAGCGAACATAATATGTATGATTAAATTTGAGATACACATTATGACTAGAACATATAAAAATTGATGTTAGAATGTAGGATGGATGAAATATCGTATGCAGGGGCGGAACCAACTAGATATGCTGTTAATATACAATTTTTAATTTCTAGTCATTTTAATGAATTTCCGACTTTACATGAACCAACTACTCTAATTCATTTATTTGTTTATGTTTCATTCAACTACTATTGTGATTTATTTATAGAAAAAAGTAAACTCTTCTATTAAGATAAAATCTATTTATATATAATATAGTTATTGACTAAAATCTATTCTAATTTTCAGTTGCTTCGTACTCCACATGTCATGTTTCGATATTTCGGATGCTTAAGGTATAACTAATAAAATAATATATAAAAAATAATGACTGCAGATTTTTATGAAATACTATCAATTTAATTAGATGAACAAGCCTTGACCACTCGGCCAAAACAACTAAGTGGTAATTAGTTGATATAATTTAATGATATACCTTCTTAAATTATACATATATTAATTTCTAAACCTACCTACAATAGCAACCGAATAAAAAAATAAAAATATATCTTTCACACACACACATATATATATATATCTCGTAACATATAATAAAAAGATATTGGAATTATTATTCCTAATCATATGTTGTTAACTAATGATAATTTTGATTTTTTAATCTAACTTCATAAAAATCAACATGTAATGTTAAAATTAAGTATTAACTAATAATGTCTTCTTTATTTTACTATCTACACATTGGATTTATGTGCAACTCCATTGATTCTCTGCTAATTATTAACTAATTTAAGATATTAATGGTAAATATTAATTACATTCCTTCTTTATTTAGCAATGTTACTATCATGCATAGATTCTTTAATGATGAAAATAAACAAAAATAGGCGAAATATATATATATATATATATATATATACATATATATATATATATATATATATATATACACACGAGGCTTGATCCAACCGTGCGATGCGCGTCTTTGGTTGCTGACTTGAATGAGCATTGGTTGTAGACGCTTGAATGAGCATATGACGGTATTTAGATGCCTATTAGAGAATTTGTATTGTATTTATTTTAGAGGATTTAATTGTGATGTTATCATAATTTTTGTATTTAAATTAGTTTATTTATATTAAAAATTACAATTAAAATAGTCTTTTCACATGTAGTCTTTTAATATGAATAAGGACTCATTCGTAACGCTTTTTCCGTGTAGAATTCTTTTAGTCTATGTAATTAGTTATATGTAATGTATTGTATTTATTTTAAATATTCATAGTGTAATGTTTTATCAACCCGTGCGTTGCACCCATTGCATCTAAATATCCATAGTGTAATGGTTTGTACTAATTAGGTTTCCAGTACTTAAAATAGTTTATTCACATTAAAAGAGTACATGTAAAAAGACTTTTTCTAAGACGTTACATTTAAAAGAGTCTCTTCACATGTAATCTTTAAATACTAACAACTTTTGTTTTAACATTCTACAATTTTATGCAATCTTAAAACTACGATATGATTTCGTTTTTAATTCACAACGGTTACGAACTTATCATCCCCCCAAGCAAAAAGTAAAAGTGAATAATACAAAAGGAATGGACATGAAGAGTCTCCATTATATTATAGGAGACTATTAGTAGCATCATCATGAGATAGAGAGAAAGCGTGCATATTGATTATGTAAATCATTAATATGGTTTATATAGTGCTCCAAGCATAAATACTTCAACAACACTTCATATTCATCAATTACGAGAGCATGGTTCCAGGAACCCTTTTGTGTTCACTCCATCATTACACGATTGTTTATATTCCTTGGAGTTTAATATGTAGATGTAAATTCGTGAGTTTATAAAAAACGAAATTATTTTGGTGTGCAATGCATTAATTGTACAGTACTAATTTTTGTGCACAACCCCCCTTGCACATTAAATTAAGGGGTATTAATTTTTGTGCACAACCCCCATTGCACATTAAATTAAGGGGGATAAATTTTATATATTTTTTGTGCACAACCCCTCTTGCACATTAAATTAAGGGGTATTAATTTTTGTGCACAACTCTCCTTGCACATTAAATTAAGGGGGATACGTTTTATATATATAATATATATATATATATACATATAACTTAAAATAGGTAGAAAAAATCAATATTTTTGTGAAAAAAATAGTTTTGAATAAGCAATTATATTTTACTTATTAAAACTTCTATGGTATCTCAATGTCTACCTGCTATTTTTTATCAAAACATATTCTTACATTTATAATTATGGATGTCCATTTTTTTTACCAATTAACACTTTTTAGTGTTCCTCATTTTTACATATAATCTTAAAAAATTATATAATTTTTCACATTAGAAAACGTGTGTCAACTTTTATCTGCTATTATTTCGACCGTCTTTAAATTTTTACCCGCTCTCAACTTCTCAGTTTCTTGATAAATATTTTCGATATATAAAGGATAATGCAGTAAAATCTCGATAAATGAATGTTCGATAAATGAATAATCTCGACAAATGAATAATTTTCTCCCGTCCCAACTATTTATAACATGTTCAAATTTTCATTCTCTAAATGAATAATCTCATTAAATTAATATTTTTTTCCGATCTCCACCATATTTATTTATCGAGGTTTTGTGCTTGAAAACTTGAAGGATAACACTTTGCTAATATTAGTTTTTTATATGGTAAATAGCTCTTTAACAAGTATTAGCCTGACATAAAATTATAAGAAAATGATATACGTGAATATGCAATTCTAATTTTATAATTCAATTTATTATATTTTTTCCAGATATATTTTTTTTCCAAATATATTAATTCAATTTAATATTTTTTTTATAATTCATGAAGAAATATAAGAAAGAGGAGAAAGAAGTGGCTCTTAAAGTGGGATGTGGAGGTACTTCTTAAGATTCGAGTGATTTAGGAAAAAAAAATACTTCCTCAGTTACTTTATTATTGCAACGTGTTGACTATTACACTGTTCACATACTCTCGTTTGACCATCTTTTGTGATTTATACATATGAAAAAATATAGTCATGTGAGATCTTGTTAGATACATCTCGAAATATACTTTCAAAATATCAACGTCTTATAATTTTTAAAAATAAAGAATTAAAGATATTAATAATCAAAGTTGTGCATTGACAAGCGTGAAAGTTCAGATGTTGCAGTTATAAAAGAACGGAGGTAGTAAGAAAGTAAATACTCAACCATCCACAAAAAAGTATAGCACATTTGATTTCCACATTCAAAATTAATAAACTTTGACCAAAAATTATAATTATTATATAAATATAGTATAGCTGTCTAAGTATTTGTTAGATTTGTCTTAATGTGTATTCTTAAAGTATTATTTTTTTTTATAAATTTTATTCATATATAACAAAAATTATTAATGGTCAAAATTATATTTTGGAGACCGTAAAAATCAATTGTGCTACACTTTTGATGGACAGAGGGTGTAGTATATATACCTATTGCTCGAGTTACAGCCAAAATCCCTTCAACTCGAGGTGTATCGTTGTTGAGGACCCGTCCACCGCTAGCCTCAATTCTAGCCGTTTCATCCTTTCTATCTGCCTGCATTGCATGCCCAACAAACCTTGTTTTCGAATTTACACAATTCTAATATGAAAAAACATCACTACTACAAAAACATGGCTTTAACCGCGGTTCTGGAGCCATCTTATGTCTCGCGAAAAAAATTTGATTTACAAGATTATTTGGTAAAACTTGACATATAATACTAATATCTGATAATGTATTTCAAGTAAATAAAAGAGTACTTTAATGATTTAATTAATTAGCTGCACCATATTAGTTGGATGATACTGTTAAAATTATATGCATAAATTCCTAACCTCATAAAGAATTAAAAAAAAAAAAAAAGGAGAATGAGAGAGAGAGGTGATACTCTCATTTTCCCATTTGAAAAGTTTATTTTGGTTGGCAGAGCCGTCTTGAACATTTCGAAATTGACCCTATATAAATAAATGTGCAGTTTTTATAATAATAAATTATTTCAAAAAATATTATCACAGTACGATTATATTTTTACAGATTGAAGCACGAAAAAACTCAAATCACTTTATCTAAATTGTAAATAAGATACAACTTCAAATTATTATCAACCTCACTTATTTTTTATTTATTTTTCAATCAACTATTAATATTATAATTTATATACAAAATCTTATCTCACTTATTTTTTTTATTTTTTATCAACAATCTTATCTTTGATTTAGTTTGATTAAAAAAATGAGTCAGCCACCCATCAAATCAAATGTCACAAGTGTGCTTATAGTCACACTCCTTAAAAACTTTACCTTATGATCGAAGCTGAGTGGGATGATTCTACCGCTGCGGAACAGGACGGCGCGTGAGTCGCCGCAGTTGGCGGTGACGATGTGTTTCTCGGTCAGAACCACCGTCACCGCCGTGGTTCCTGAGAACGACACCGCCGCCCGGACGCACCTGCAGAGGAAATCCATGCTCCCGCAGAGGCATGTGTGCAAAGCCACCGTCTCCATCCTCGCGAAACAACGACTCATTACCTTCCTCCATATCTCTTGAAGCAGACTCTCGTCGTCGGTGATTGTTCCCGGCGACGGCGGCTGCACGGCCGCAGACAGAAAACTTGGCCACATTTGATTTGGTTGAACGGACACGCCCATCAGTTCTCCCTCCAAGATTTCATGCATCCTTTGCTTGCACATAAAAGAAAACTGAAATAGAATTGGAAAAGAAAAAAGAAATTAATCTAAACTCATAAGCAAATTGAATATTGCAAGTCTTTTTCTATAATTGCAATATTTAAACTTTTATACTTATGATTCAGGGTTTGACTATTACCATATTTAATTATTTATTAGTAATAAATACAAAAATTAATTTTTCGAAAGTATATATTTTTCTTGACATATAAGTTACAAATAATGATCGAATTAGAGTTTGTAAACAATGCAAAAGTCATAACGTTACAATTGTAAAAAAACAGCAGAAGTATAAAATATTTTCACCTTGTATTTTTTTTTTTTCATTTTTTTAGATTGATGTATGTGTAGTCTTGGAGTATCAGAAATGATATTTGTTCAATATTAAAAATATATAGGATCATAATTTATTGGAAGTATAATATTAATAGTAAAAAGTGTTAAATGATGATACTGAAAAGTATCATTATTGAACCGTCTGATACAAACCAACAGTTTCGTTACGAATTTTAGATTGAAAAGTGATTTTTTTGTGTTAAAATATTATTTACTCCCTCCATCTTATTATTAAAAGAGACCTCATTAATAATTATACACCCTATTATTAATTATGAGGTATAATAGATAAACTAAATTTTTATTATTTTTAAGTAATATCATTACTTATTAGTTGAAAATAAATTTTGAATCACATATAATCACATAAATTAAGACATGTAAAAAATAAAAATGAGTCACTCTTTGAGTGAAATGGAGGGAGTAATAAAAATTTAATTATTAATCTTTTAGTAGTTTTTTAATGCTTTATATTTTTAGAAGCTTTTTTATATTTTATTCTATATTTGTTTTGTTAAAATTTAAAATAAATTTATTAAATAAAAACAGATATTGAATAATTATTTAAAGTTTGTGGTCTTTTTTATTTCCTTTTCTACTTACTTATGTTCCCTCTCTCTTTCTAAATTTCGTCCCATCTTTCATTTTTTAATGTCTTTATTTCATTCTTATTATTTGTTATGTCTATTTTTTTCCTAGATAAATTTAATATTCTATAAAATTTTGTCCCTTTATTGTCTTTCGATTATTATATACAACTTTGAATAAAAAATATAAATATAAATCTTTACTAAATTATAAAAAAAATTAGAAAATATGTGGAACCTATAAAAATAAATTTGTGGTTCATGATATGAAGCATTGAAAATTAGAATACTATATTAATTTATGAATAAATATGGTCTTAATATGACTCTTTAATTTAGACTTATTTTTTTTTTTTTGATTTATTTTGAAAAGAATTTGAAAGGTGAAAGAAAATACAAATAAAAATCAGATTTTCATACATGGGGGCCACCATGGCCGTCAAAAACCCCAAAGTAGTGCACCGGAAGGAAGTCATTAATCGCCGGGGAGCAAAGGCTGGTCTTAATACAAACCGCATCTTCCATATAGCGCAGCCGCCCCGCCACCGCAATCGCCCCAACCACCGGCACCGGATTCCCCCTTCCCGCCTCCGCCGGATGCGGCGCCACCGGAAATCCAGTTTCGGCCGGAACACCAATCCCCATGCTCTCCAGTTCCATGCTGCAAAGGAGAACGCCACCATTTCCCGGCGCCGAGATTGGATATCCGATGACGGTGGATCCCCCCTCCTCCGTCGCCAGCTTCGATCTCGCGCCCACACCCTCGCGGCCCCCATTGGCACGTCTCCTCATCAAAAACCTCCGGCGCCTCCTATCCGTCGCCGCCGTCCTGTTTGCGGCTTTCAGACTCAGGTATTCGCTGTAGTAGGCGCCACCGGAACCAGCCAAATCCACCATTCTCTCTCTCTCTCTCTCTCTCTCTATATATATATATATATATATATATATATTCGCAAGCCTTCTACCCAGCATACATTTATATTGCCCCTCAGCCACAACCACTTCCCCACATACAAACAAAAAACCACAAGGCACAGCCCATGTGAATTATGTATATGCATACAATCCAATCCCCTGTATGTATAACCTGTAACGGATGCGCGTTTTAGAGAGAGAAAGTAGGGCTGAATTTCATTTCAAAAGTGCCGAAATACAGAATTGTGAGGATTGCTACGTGTTGGTTGAACTCCCCGTCGGGGCTGTATTATTCTCTTATCCCTTCTCTCGACACGTGTCCTCCTAACCAAATTATTCTCTCACTAGTTGTTCTCCGTGCGACACCTTATTAAAAAATAATTTCTCAATTTCTAAATTTACTTTCCCGTGCGATGCACGGCATAATATTACATATTTTATTATATTAGTAATATGTGATTGAATTTCAATAATATTGTAAAATTTTTGTAAAATATATATGAGTCAATACACACACATATATACATACACTATTATTTATTTTGTTTTTATTTATAAATTCTTATCATGTGATCTAAGGGCACATAATAGAAAAACCATAATTTAATTAACCATATGTATTTATTTTTCATATAGGACAATATGAGTTTTATATATAATTTTATAAATAATAAATTAAATTATATTTATTATCAACTTTCATTAAAAGTATTCAACCCATATTCTTACTAATATAATTTTTTATATGATTTGGCATTAATGTAATTATTTTATTATTTTACAATCAGAACAAAATAATTCTGAAAAATCAAATAATTATTAAAGTACAAACTATGAAAATAAATTAAAAATATATATTTTTTTCAATATTCTAATATTTTTATATGGAAATATTTTAATCATCTAATATATCATTATTATATTTAAATTACTTTATATATATATATGTCAAATTAAAGAGTACGAAGTAAGAATTAATTTGATATATTTTTTTATCAAAAATAATATTGATACGAAAAAGTTATAATTATTTAAACTATTGAGTTAAAAATAAAAAGAAATGAGAGAAAAATTTTAATTGGTAGACATTATATATGGAATAACCCTCTATTCCCTTCCAAACTAAATCTATTTTTTTTAAGATTTTTTAAAAGAGAAATAATGTGGAGATGACACGTGTCTCTTTAATTTTTTTTGCGATTCTCTTTTAGTATTAAGTATGGATTTTTGATGACTTTCGACATGAGTATTATATTAGCGTAATATTAATAAAAGACTTATTGAGTGTATTATGGAATATAATATAATTCAAAAAGGAGTACCACATTAGCGAAGTGTTAAGTCAATTAGTGTCCATTACTTGAACAAATTTCCTGGACATACCGAAAAAAAAGTAGGAACAAATTTTGGGGACGAAAGTAATATGTGATTAAGTCTTAATATATATGTGTGTGTGCAGTGTATGTTTTTATTATTTTTAATTATTATAATTAAATAAATATCATAATTTATTTTTTATGTAATCAATTAATGAGTTAATATATTTTTATTTTGCATCAACTAATTTTACTGAAAATTATTATTCATATTTTTTCTAATATAATTTTTTTGTGCGATCGGTCATTATTGTAAATCCATCAAATTTATTACATTCATATGGATGTGAAAATTGTGAAATAAAAATTAATTTGATATATTTTTCATTAAAAATAAACTTGAGTTAAAAAATTATAAACATTTAAAATTTTAAGTTAAAAAAAATAAAGGAAGGATTTTTTTATTAGTAGATGAATGTAAGTTGTGGAATAAAACTCCCACAATACATATCTAGAATTTTTTTTTTTTTAGAAATTTAAGAATACATCTCTATATATAAACTTTATTTTAAAATAAAAAATCAAAAAATTTACAAAGTGACATGTGTCACGACTCTCTTTTAATAGAAGTATAGATTTTTTTTTGAAAGGTTAAGAAAATAATAATATTACGAGGAAACCAAATCATGGATAGAGTAACAAAAAGATAAGAGGAGTTGGCCCGAATCCATTTCCAAGAGTAAATTATAATTCCTTCCACGATCTTATCCACATCCGCGGTTAAATCGTTTGAAAACCAAGTTGTTACGTGCTTTCCGAAGTTTCCAACAAGTGCACTGTCGAATCACATTGAGCATTATCCTAGCAACCATTCAACGAGCAGCAATAAACTATTGGGGATAGCCCAATGGCCACGAGTTCTCTCCACCCGGAATTATACCCAGGTTCGACTTTCCTCATCCATATTTCTCTTGTATTGAGTCGATTTTTTTTTTTTTAAAAAAAGAGCAACATTACATAACTCCACGGACCATTCTTGAAGAGAGGACGCAAAATGAAGAGGACAATCGAACTATAAACAAATTTTCGTGCGTCCACACCTGTCTGAAAAGAAGGCGAAGGCGAAGAAGCAGCAAGTATTGCAGCGATTTTAACAAACGCAGAGCAGAGAGCTAGCGTCTGTCCAATATCATCGAACACCGGTCCATGCTTCTCCAAATTATCACAAGTAGGAATTCTGTTTTGCATAGCTTTAGAAATAAAAGCAGAAACTTTTGAAGGGATGGCTTTAAAACATAAGGGATTCATCTCTTCTTCCTCCGGAAACTCCTTAATAAGAGCATTATACATACTTTTAATAGTAAAAATCCCTTTCTTAGAGCACCCTATTGGAAGAGTCCGGCCTATTTTAGTGAACCTTCATCCTGCATAAATAGTTTCAAAATTCCAAGAAGGCGTTCGTCGTATAAACTCATAAATCTATCCAGCATATTATACCCTCCTATCGACCAAGGATCCTCCCAAAATCTCACGCCATCACCTTTCCCCCAACAAAACACCAATGTTTTCAATAAGGACCCTCCCCTTTTCCCCTTTCAACACACTCTTAAGATCCATCCCTATAACGACTCTTTACTCTCCTCTCCACCGAAAAAAGCACTCTCAACTAAAGACCCATATCCAGATCTAAGGAATTCGATCCACAAACTATTCCCCTCATCCATTCATCTCCGAAACTATTTACAAAACAACGCAACGTTAAGAACTCTCAAATTTCAATTCTGAAGCCCCCCTCGTTTTTGCTCCTACACACCAAACCCCATCTAACCCAAGCATTATTGAAAACTTATTAAAGTTTTCAACACACTCACAAGTCACAGGGGCTCTAAAGAAAGACTGGTAATAAAGCGGAGGTGCAGTGAGAACCGAATTTAAGAGGGCAATTCAGCCACCAAGAGAGAGATGCCTGCGTCTCCACCCTAACAACTTTACATGAAAAGGGTCAACCCAAGGTTCCCAACATTCCTTCTTTTTGTGGTTGGAACCGATAGGTAGCCCAGATAACGAAACAAAAAATATCCCACAAAACGGACAATAATCTCCGCAAAGAAAGATTCTAATAAATGTTCACTTTGGCTGATCAGTCGCTGACATAGGTAGCCAGGCAGGTAATATCATAGTCTGAACCGGTGGATAGAGGTTGAAGTTCGAATATCTTCAAGCGTATGGATTGTACAGCTTACACGGGTGATTTTTTTAATTGAAAAGAAAAATATGCACCGACAAAAAAAATGTTACAATATTTAGGGCAATAACGACATAAAAATACAGGACCATAAGTTAGAGCCAATACGATTTCATGCAATAACCATCCCAAGCTAATATATCTCATCATCAGGGATTTCTGGTGTCAGAAACTTCTTAGAGTCTCTGCTTATCTCCTCATAATCGAACGTAGAGGCCTTAACCCTATCCGGGACGGGCACAAGTGGAATAATACTCTCCCTATCAGTGACTCGATCTATTGTCTCATACTCAACGAATTCAATAGGGGACATGGGATGGGACAACCACTATCGATATCTTTTTCAGACTTGTTCAAATGACCTGCCCACTGAAAAGATGATGAAAGTCAGAGTATTTAATTGTGAAGCTTTTTTAGATAAATTGAAACTTTATGAAATTGTCAGAAGCAATTTTTTTTTTTTGGAAGTTAAAAGTATTTGATTGCAAATGTTTAAAGGTTGAGCTATAATTGTGAAAAGGTGTTTGGTAACTAACTCAAACAAGAATATCTAACTTGCTGAATGAGTAAAGTGAACAATGAAACCTAGGTCATAATTATCATAAACGAACCAATACAACACAATATGTAAATAAACATGCATAATTGCATATAAAATTGATAGAACAATAATTACACAGCTGCGCCTAACCATGGGAGCCTTTTTTCAGGATAAAAATAATAAAATAGGAACGGCACAATAGGATGATACCTCATCCGGTAGAAATGCCATATGAAGGATTTTGTTACTACTTAGGGAGAACATGTGAATATGCTCATACATTAACAGGAAACGACAATACGAAATATTAAACAAGACGAGATATTATACAATTCATGGCTCAAAACTGCAGGTAATCACATTGCATCAGACTATGTCACGACAATAAAACAATTTAGCTTTCCAAACCGAGATATTAAATAATCACTTCAGCTGCCCGGATTATTTAACGAAAATAATCACATCACTTGTGAAGTCAAATTTTACGTTGGATGTCGACCTACCGAAACCATCATCCGTTATCAGGGCTTCCGCCCAACTAGGTAAATCTAGTTGGAGTTGTGAAGCAATATCATACATATCTAAATCTTCAAGAAGGGTTGGCTTATGCAATGTTTTAAAAGGCGTGAGGCGTGTTTGAGGCGTTTTCAGAAAATGAGGCAAGGCGTAAGCCTCGAGGCGTACCAAGGCGTAAGCCTCAGTTTTTATTAAAAAAATATTTATATATAATAGAAGCTTCATCATTAACAAAGGAACATAGCCAAATAATAATGTTTTGAATTACTTAGCAATTAAAAACGCATAAAATAGAGTTTATCATCTAAAAAAAAAAGATTACAATATCACGATGAATTTAAAATGGGATCATCGGTATCCAGTGGCTTGAAAAATGGATTAAAACCACTAGTATCCCTACCACCATCATCGTCGTCATCATCATCATCATATAACTCGACCATGTCATATTCCTACATGATCAATTAAACAATCTATGAAGAAAGTCAAGAAAAAAAAAAGTAAAAAAAAAAAATAAAGGACAAAAAATAATCCAAAAAAAAAAAAGCAAAATAGGATATACTGCTGCTAAAAAACAAAATGAACAAAATAAAGCAAAATCGAATGTACTACAGGGAAGAAAAATAAACAAAATAAATAAAAAAAACTGCTGCCTAAGATTTCACAAAAAAAAAAAAAAAGGTTGCCTAAAAATAGATAAAGCAAACGGGGGAAGCAAAATAAATAAAATAAAGCAAAAAAAAAACTGCTGCTAAAAAAAAACAGAACAAAAAAAGGAGGTCGTCAGAAACGTACGGGGTAAGCCGGATTCACTGGAATTCGGAGCCTCGGAGGTCGCTGGAGGTCGGAGTCGCTGTCGGACTGGAGGTCGGAGTCGCCGGTCGTTGGAAGTCGGAGATGAAGGCATGAAGCTGAAAGGAATTAGGGCTGAAAGTCGCGATGGAGGTCTTTTCTCTATTTTTTGCCTGGTCCGTCTCTTTATATTTTTTCATTTATTGAAAAAAAAAAAAAAAGGCAAAACGCCTTACGCGTACGCCTTGGAGGCGTGTGCCTTTCATACGCCTCAACCGGAGAAGGCGTCCGCCTTCTTTTTTAGTCCTTGAAAGAGCGCCCCGGGACGTTTCCCCGGCGCCTCGTCTCGAGGCAGCGCCTCAAGACGCGCCTCGTCCCGCCTTTTAAAACATTGGGCTTATGTATACCACCTCTGTTATAAATCTTCAGAGGAGCCTCATATATAGGTAACTCTCCTATATGTATCTTACGTCATAGCTTACGTCAGCTTAGGCTGCGATAAATTACCAACATTCATCAATCACGGTCTGCTGACATTTTCTAGTGGAAATAATCACGCCAGCTCACTGATGTGTCTAAAGAAACTGATAGGCTACAGATTCTAATACATGTCAATTGATGATTGGATAAAATCAAAGCAGCCTAGGGAGCTATTGGTTAAAAACATTAATTTCCTTTTAACAGTGTGAAGGCATGTGGCGTAGTAAAGGCGTCGAGTTCATTTATACACACATAACAACGTAGTTACGTTGCACATATTTTACGGAGGAAAAAAAAAGATAATAAAATAAAACAATTGGATTCACTTGTTCCCGACAATAATAGAACATGTAAATTCACTTTGTGATAGCGTCCTGACATAACAGACAGGGAAATAAAACAAGAAAAAGAGTGCCTCATTATGCTAAAAGTTAAACCTGCGGCAACCACAGGGCATCAGCCAAGGCCACAACAAATTAAACCATATCTATCGATCACTTTGGTTACTCACATTTTTAACGAAGATAATCACGCCACTTCACTTACACTTGGCGAAATACCAAAAGTCAAAAGATACTAATAAATGTCAAGCATGTGTTGTTAAATCAAATTCAATACTGCTTAGAAAAAAGCTATTGATTAAAACTTTACTCTCAAGTGTGTTAAAGCAGAAGGCGCGCCTTAAAGATTCAGAGTTCATTTTAAGCTCTATTTTTATGGAAGGAGAAATAAACAAAACATACTTAAAATGAATAATCAGATTCAACTTTTCGTCGTCAACAACAAAACAAAACAAGTAAAGTCACGTGATACGCCCAAAATTTATATCACTTCTCACTACGTCCAAAATCTTTGGACGGGTCCAACAGCCACATTTACTGTTCTACATACCTTTGACCCCACCACTGCTCAACGATACACATTTGCACCAACAATCCAAAAGCCAACCCAAAACCTAATCATGCATCAAATATTTTCTTCTATTCTTGACGACCTCATCTTAAGTATCCAATCTTCTTCTTCTCATACCCAACGGCCACAAGAGTCTAAATAGGATAATCTATGCAGCAAATCCGACAACAGGTAGTGGGATACCAACCTCACCACTAATAGTTTCCTCCGGTTGCTGTCTAGAACACCTGAATTAGATTGTATATTAATAAAACATGCCCAATCTTTTTTATATAAATGAACTCCAAATGTTTACGGCTTTGACATGTGTCAGTGAGCTGACATGATTGTTTTGCTCCGAATTAAACTACTTTTCGTACCTCACTGTTCATTTAGGATGGTAGATGAGTAATAAAATGGATAATATACCAAAACAGAAACATTTTTTTTTAATTACTGATATTCTTGTGATCCTATCTATTAGGTGGATTATACCATGGAACAGTTGAGAAAGACTTCTCTTCTTTGGAAATTCCATTTTGACAAATCCCGAACATCATCACTGCAGCGGAAATAACATACATCTACAATAATGAATTCAGAGTTAATGTTCTTCAAACCCTAGGGGTACAGTCATCACCCATCATCGCTGCTCGCTCCTTTTGCCACCGGTCATCAAGATCAATACAGGAGTTCAAGATAGTCCAATATCTCTGAATGAGAAAAACTGACAATGGAAGAAGAGAAGATAGGATAGGATGTACAATTCAAGGGTCAGGGGACCAAAACTCATAAATATATGTAGCTCGATGAACAATATGTATTGCCTTATTTTATCCGATTCACGTGGAAGTCGATAACTCGGGACTACGGCGAGTGGCAATAACAAACAACTAAATTAGTAACATTGAGAATCAGTAATTTTTCATCCCTACATGACTGTTGCTAGACAATTGAAAACCAGAAAACGAGAATTAACTCAGGAGGAAATTTGTACATACACGCACCTCAGTGAGCCACCAGAGGAATTGATAAAAAGCCGAACGTCCTTTGTAGAATCCTGCGCATCCAACAAAAACAGCTGGCTTATAATTGCATCAGCAACAAAATCAACAATATTGTTCTCCAGGAGGACTATCCTATCCTTTAGCAACAGCTACATCGCGTGTGACTCGGCGCCGCGCATGGCGGTGGCGGTGATCCGAGGGGTGGAGGTGAGGGTTTGGTGTTGATGGTGGAAGGAAGTGACCAGAGCAGCGAGTGGAGTGGGTATAGGGAATTTCAATAGGTAAAGTAATACGGTAAGCGTCCGTTGAATATGGAGGTGGCTGGGGCGGCGGCCATGGTCGGAGGAGTGGTGGATGAAGGGTGTGGAGAGAGAGTAAGTTGATGATAGCCGATCGGTCTCGACATCCACCTATGCACTCCCAGCTCAATCATACCGATTAGGGAAATCGGAAGACAAAAGAGTCGATTTTTAGATAGACCAACCGAGCATATGACAAGGAGGACCAACCAGGCCGACACCAAATATTCAAGGCCCCATTATGATGAGGCCGATCTTACGACCGACCCCGAGCGGGATAACAAAAAGGACCGACCAGACCCACACCAAACATGCTCCAAGGCCCCGACAAGACCGGGCAGAGCAGTTAGACCGGAGGTCGACCCCGGAACCGACCACACGACGGATAAATATCATCAAATGCATGTGGAACAGGCATACATGACAGTTAATGTAATATGTCCCCCTCTTCCCAAAACAACCCTCAAATGACGCCACGTGTGTAAGACATTTTCTCTACAAATGTTTGGATGTATCTTAGACATTCTCCAACTGTCATTCTTCTGATTGGCTAATACTTTCTATATATAGAAGGAATGTATGTTAAAGAAGGACTTTTGGAAAAAATAAAAATTCGACTCATAAAAAAATACATTAGACTTGTAATAGAAAAAAGTAAAATAGACCAGCTTCAAAATTCAGCTCGGCTCTATCTAAAAAATCACACGATTATCAATAAAATTTAGTTATCCTACTCATTCGGCTTTTTATTGTTTACTACGTGACTTCGATTCACCTAGTCCAGGTCAGCACATGTTTCGTTGATCAAATCAGATATCAACAAATTGGCGCTAGAAGGAGGGCACCTCCGTGAATCATTGCAGATTCATCGAAGTTTCAAGAACTTGATCCCTCTAACAGCATCATGTCTCAAGGAAGTTGCAGGCACCAACCAGATCCCCAGCGCGCCACGGAGGAAGAAAACTTGTTCAAGGTGGCGGAATATTTTAAACACCCCGCGTTCATTCAAGGAATGAGTGCCCTGATGGCGCGGGTCACCCAGAGTGGTAATCCTCAATTGAGGAGCCAAAAGGACCAATCTGAAGCCCAGTCTCAAACGACCCGTCTAACTGCCCCCAGGCGGGACCAGAGGAGAGCCATCTCCCGAGTCGTTGAAGACGCGGCGGAGGGTCACGACGAGAGTCCCCATCCATCTCGAAAAAGCCCTGCCTCCCCCCCCAATATCGATTTTCCAGCGATTAGGAAACGGGATGAAGGTGGGAAATTCGGCACCAGATCAAACCATTCGGAGTCGGGACCAAGCCAAGGCCGAGACCGCTCACCAATCCCACATCCCGGCAAAAATGACTTTCCAGCCTCTATGCGACAACTCAAGTGAAATTGAATTCCTTAAGAAACGTCTCACCGAGCTGGAAAACAAACAGCAGCAATTGTAATACCCGGTTGAATTTCATTCATTTTTATTCAATATTAATCAGTCAGTAATTATCATTCAGTAACTTCACTCATTATTAATCACTCATCATTCATGATTCATTCATTGCGTTCACTGTTGGTATGTTGTAATCGTATATCAGTTACCGATCGTCATTTCATCTCCGTTTATAGATCGAGACGGGAATATTATCATTTTCATCGGGATTGGTAGTCTTGTACTGGGAGTATCATTTTTGGCATGTGTTGGACCTGTTCACTTTCACATTCGTATGATATGTCGGATCATTCATCGGTCGTAGCGAGGAATTGGAGTTGTCGGATTTTCATCTTGTCCAGCAATGAGTTACGGCCGTAAGAATGGTAGGTTACGGCCGTAACAGGTGTTCTTTGGTTTTAGGCCATTTTGGACAAACGGGACTTACGGCCGTAAGGTTGCGGCATACGGCCGTATGTTGAGCAGGTACGGCCGTAAGGCTTGGCCGGATACGGTCGTACGAGTCGAGCAGGGTGTCCGGATGTTATTGGCCGAAGGGCGAGTTACGGCCGTAAGAGGGGCAGGATACGACCGTAAGGAGTGTTCGTGTTTTTCAGGATGTGTCGGACTAGAGGGACTTACGGCCGTAAGGGTTGCGGCATACAGCCGTAAGACGAGGAAGGTACGGCCGTAAGGCTTGGCCATTCTGGCCGTTACACGCGGGTGGTACCTGGTCATTTTCGACGAAGGGGGCTTACGCCCGTAAGTTTGGCCGGATACGGCCGTATCATCCGATTTACGCCCGTAAGGTGTGCGGGTAGGGCCGTAAGGATGTAGGCATATGTTTTAGACGAGGGCGAGTTACGCCCGTAAGTCAGGGCGGATACGGCCGTAAGGCTGTCGGCAGGTTTTTGGACAAAGCCGAGTTACGGCCGTACGAGTTGGCCGGTTACGGCCGTAAGGCCATTGACCTGGGATGTTACGGCCGTATGAAGGCCGAGTTACGGCCGTAACTTCCGGCAGTATATAAGGATCCGGCCGGGACTTTTTCTTCATTTTCACCCTTTTCTTCCATCTTGTCCGAGAGAGAGCTTGAGGGAGGGATTTTCCTTCATCAATCACTGAAGTACTTGATTTTCTTCATCTTCATTCGTTTGGGAAGCTTGGACACTCGATTTAACTCGTATTCATCGGATCGAAGTGGTTGGATCTTCAAGAGGTAATGTCTTCAACATCTTGGATTTCGAATTCGTATTGGAATATGATGTTTTGGACGTTATAATCATGTTATATGGAAGGATATGTATATGATTATGAGTTTGTATAGAGATTCATTGGATTATTGAGGGATTATTCAAGAACACTTTGAATATCGAGTTGGATTTGGGAGTTTTCGATTAATTGTTGTTATAATCACGTATTGGGATATTCATAACGGATTATTGATCGTATTGAAAATGTTTTGTTGGTTTGAAATACTTCTTGGGGATTTGGTGTTGGTATTATTGAGGTTTGATTGTAATCAATCGAAGTTGGCCACAAGGTGTTCGATATTATGCCCCAATGAACTTGGTTTAATCGTATCGACGTTTTGAGTTCGTTATATTCGTGTTTGATTCGTATATTGAACGGATTGTTGGTAATTGTATTTATTCAAGATTGTTCGAGCGACCGATATATCAATTAGGACGTTGTTCGTGGAAGGATAATTGTCACCGGTGTTGAGTAAGTTAATTCTTACTCGGTTAATAGGATATTCATTCCTTTTTGTTGTTGATCTTTCATAATCATAACTCATTCATCATTGTATTAATCATATTGAGACTTGTAATTGTCGAATAATCACTTCATTAATGAGGAACGGCGGTTCCAATTATTTCATTGAAACTATCAATCACTTCATTATCATTTCACCTCGGTGAGTCATTCTTGAGTTTATCAGATTATTATTATTCATTGATATTCATTATGGTCATTCTCGTTCATATGACCTTCTGAGTTCATATTGCGTGGCCGGGTGCAGATGTGTGGAATTTTTAGTCGGGCACGTGATGGCCATGTATTGGGAGTGATACATTGGACTGTGCACACGGCAACAGAGTACCTCCGTGAGACTAATTAGGTACAAGGACGGGTGTGTACGGTCATTCGTCTTGTACACTTGCACAGAACACTACGGGCGTACTATGATACTCCTCTTCAGCGTAATTCATAACTAGGGATATTTCATAACTTCAGTTAAATCATGATTGTGTATTTTTCAACCCTTGAGGATTGTTGTTCTGTGTAACTGACCCCGGCTGGGGATTTTATTTTTCAGGTCATGGCAAGGCAAAAGCACGGGAATAGCATGCTGACGTCGAGGAGTCCCAGTGATACTAGTAGAGGCCCCGATCTTTCAGTTATTCATTTTGTTGTCCTTTAATTTCCGCTGCAGACTTTCATTTAGATACTCCGTTTCATTCCGTGTTGTGTATTTTATATTCATATAAAATATACTAGTATTCGGTATTGTCCTGGTGTGTTGTACTTAAACTCCTCATCGGAGTATTTGGTAATATAATGTGGTTCGGTACTACAATTATATTATTTAATTCATCATTTTCATTCGCCTGGTGGGTCCCAGTGGGGGATTCACGACACTGTAATATCCGCCTAGTTTGGGGTGTTACAGAGTTGGTATCGGAGCGTGGTTTTGAATACTACCTTCTGAGTCATGTCTCATTTGAAATCATCGTCATCAGACTAGTATCATTGGACTTTCGCATCACGTGTGACCTGTGCAAATGCCGAGCCAATCAGACCAAAAGAACTGTAAGATTTCTAACGCCATGGTATAATTTCTGGCAATAGTCATTCATTCATCATTCATCAATTAACAATCCTCAAACATCATCATTCATTATGATTAGGACGATCATGTTAACTCATTAATCACTTAATTCATTTCATTACTCAGTTAATGATTAGGACGATCATGTTAACTCATTAATTACTCAATTCATTTCATTACTCAGTTGTCGATATGGATGATCATATTATTAATCTTGTTAAGTTGTTCAAGATAATCATTTCAAGAATTTCATCAGATAATCATGTCACTTCGGTAAATCATTCATATAATCGCTAAGTTAGAGCATGTATACTCATTTTCATCATCTCATGACATAATCATAACGTGATAATCATGCGGGAATTATAATCATTATGCGACCTTCCTACTTCAAGATGGGGAGAGTCGTCGGGGATGCACGGGGAGAGGCCGCGGCGGGCCGAAACCCGAAATAATCACTGGCCGGGAAATCGTACCTAGGACTCGCTCGATCGTAAGACGTTCGGGTTGATCCACTCACTTTTATGCAGTGCCATGATGACCCATGTGCAATTGCTCAATCATCATTGCGCCACTCGCCGGATTAATCGAGAGAACTCTCCCGTATGAGCCATTGCTAAGGAAATTCCGAACAACAACCTTCATCTCGCCAAGAAATCAACGAAGCGTGATCAATCCGAAGGCGGTCGATCAACCTTCAAGAAGCCTCGTGTGAGTCCTATCGCTTCGAGCGACCTCTACGGTGCTTAATCATGCGGGATCTCGATCCGAGCGGCCGCCGGCTATCACCTGCTTCAACTGTGGAGCGCCGGGTCATTACAGCACTAAGTGTCTGAAACCATCTATCACGTGCCATAATTGTGGGAATTTTGGGCATAAGGCCCGAAAGGACTCCAAGTCGGCTCCGGCGACATCTCAGGCCCGGAAGCAATCAGCGATTCGGACCTGATCGCTCACAACGCTGCTTAAGACAATGGAAGCAAATAAAGTTGGAGCTCATATTTATCAGACGGGAGCGTTCGGTTCGGGGGCCGGCAAGTCCCGGATTCATGTGATGGAGAGGATCAACGATCCGGTGGCCCGAATGATCTCAGGTATACTCGTAATTTTAGTTCAACCTGTGTGTACCTTTTGATACTGGTATACCGCTTTCATTCATTTTCGAATCATGTTTGAATAGACTTATTTTGGGATAGTCCTATTGCTTGTGGACCTCATACCATCGATCTACCTGGCGATGGAAGAATTTTTGGAAATCATACCGAGGTAAGCTTAATGACCACGATTGGTTGGTGGACCTAATTGTGGTGAATTTATCTGAGGACGATGTAATATTGGGTATTAGTTGGATGGATCGTCATGATACTAACCTTAGTGCTGTAAGCGTTTGGTCACTATCATTCCGTCGTTTGTTGTCGAATGGGTGCTTCAGGGAAGTAATCCCCGTTGTTCCAGAAGAATTATTATTATGATGGAAGCAGAGAAATTCCTCAATCGAGTTGTTCAATCATTCATTGTATCATTTTCATCGATTGGTCATTCTAAGGCGATCGAGTTGTTCAATCATTCATTGTATCATTTTCATCGATTGGCCATTCTAAGGCGATCGAGTTGTCCAATCATTCATTGTATCATTTTCATCGATTGGCCGTTCTAAGGCGATCGAGTTGTTCAATCATTCATTGTATTATTTTCATCGATTGGCCGTTCTAAGGCGATCGAGTTGTTCAATCATTCATTGTATCATTTTCATCGATTGGCCGTTTTGAGGCAATCGAGTTGTTCAATCATTCATAGTATCATTTTCATCGATTGGCCGTTTTAAGGCAATCGAGTTGTTCAATCATTCATTGTATCATTTTCATCGGTTGACCGTTCTAGGGCAATCGAAATGTTCAATCATTCGTGGTATCATTGTCATCGATTGACGATGTATTTCCAGACGAGTTATCTGGTTGCCTTCACATAGAGTTGTGGAATTCAGGAGTGAGTTGGAGCCCGGTACGTCCCCGTTATCGAAGGCACCGTATCGGATGGCCCCGACCGAAATGCAGGAGTTGAAGATTCAACTTGAGGAATAGTTCGAGTAAGGTTATCTCAGACCGAGTGCGTCCCCGCGAGGAGCACCAGTGTGATCTGTCAAGGAGAAGGATAGCTCGTCTCGTGTGTGTATTAACTATCAGGAGTTGAACAGGGTGATGATCAAGATTTGTATCCTCTACCCCATATTGTTGATCTCTTAGATCAACTTCAGGGAGCTTCAATATTTTCCAAGATTGACTTAAGATCTGGATATCATCAGTTGCGAATTCAAGAGTCAGGTATCGCAAGGACGGCGTTTCGTACACGCTATGGTCATTATGAGTTCGTAGTTATGCCGTTCGGGCTAACTAATGCACCTGCGGTATTCATGGAGTTAATGAATCGGGTTTTCATTGACTTTTTGGATCAGTTTGTTGTTGTCTTCATCGATGACATTTTGATTTTATTCTCGTGATCGAGGGGAACACGAAGTATATCTTCATCAGGTTCTCAACGTGTTAAGACGCGAGCAACTTTATGGAAAATTTTCTCAATGTGAGTTCTGGATGTCCGAAGTGACTCTTCTCGGGCATGTAATTTCATCAGACAGAGTTCGTGTCGACCCTCAGAAGACGGAGGCTATCCGAGATTGGCAACCTCCGAAATATGTTAAGGAAATCCGAAGTTTCCTCGGATTAGATGGTTAATTATCCGACCCACGACCTGGATCTAGAAGCCGTGGTTTTCGCGTTGGAAATTTGGCGTCGTTCCCTTTATGGCGTCACCTGTCAGATCTTCACTGATCACAAGAATTGAAGTATATATTTGCTCAGAAAGAGTTAAATATGCGACAAAGACAGTGGTTGGAACTAATCAAAGACTATGATATCGAGATCCTTTACCACCCGGGCAAGACGAATGTTGTCGCCGACGCCTTGAGTCGTAAGTCCGTTCAGGGGCAGATGCTTGATCGTTTAACAGTTCAGAAGGAGTTTCAGCAGGAATTCCTTAGACCCGAGATCGAGGTCCGGCTTCAGCGAGTTCAGGGATAGCTTTGTATGTTAGAGATTTCATCATCACTTGAGGAGGAAATCAGGGAGAATCAGGGTTCAGAACCAGCATTGTTGCGCATCCGTGAGGATGTGGCTCAGGGGAAAGCCCCTGGATTCGTGGTCCACGAGGATGGACTTTTGAGATTTAAGAATCAGTTGTGCGTACCGGCGACTGACGAGTTGAAAAACTCGATTTCGAGAGAAGCTCATGCTACCCCTTATTCTGTTCACTCGGGGTCTAGCAAGATGTAAAAGGACTTGAAACAAAATTACTGGTGGAGTAATATGAAACGAGAAGTCGCGGAATTTGTTTCGAGATGCTTAACCTGTCAACAAGTCAAGTTTGAACATCAGCGACCGGCGGGTATGCTGAAACCGCTCCCTATTCCAGAATGGAAATGAGAAGACATTTCTATGGATTTCATCACGAGTTTGCCGACGATTCGTCGTGGCATGAATACGATCTGGGTGATCGTGGACTGCTTATCTAAATCACCTCATTTCCTTGAGATCAAGGATACGTGGGGTCCCGAGAGACTTGCCCAGCTGTTCATTAAATAGATAGTGAGACTGCACGGTACTCCTAAGAGTATCGTTTCCGATCGTGACGGACGGTTTGTGTCTCATTTTTGGAAATCAGTCTATCGTGCTATGGGAACTCAGCTTAATCTCAGTACCGCTTTTCATCCTCAGTCCGACGAACAATCCGAGAGAACCATTCAGACATTAGAGGACATGTTGAGGGCATGCGTCCTCGATTGGAAGGACGATTGGGAAGCCCAACTACCATTGATCGAGTTCACGTATAATAATAGTTGGCATGCTTCGATTGAGATGGCACGTTACAAGGTCTTGTACGGTCGTCGTTGTCGATCTCCTTTGTGTTGGGACGACTTATCAGAATCAATCGGCATGGAGCCCGATATACGTATAGCCGCGGTGAGAAGGTAGCCTTGATCGGGAGTCGTCTGTTGACTGCTCAGAGTCGACAGAAATCATATGCAGATAATCGTCGTCGACCACTAGAGTTCGAGACGGGTGACCACGTTTTGGTCAAGGTGTCCCCGAGTCGAGGTATTTTCCGTTTCGGAAAGCGGGGAAAGTTGCGTCCGAGATTCATTGGACCGTTTGAGATTTTGGAGCGAGTAGGCGAGCTAGCTTATCGTTTGGCTTTACCTTCGGCGTTAAGCCGAATTCATAACGTGTTTCACGTCTCTCAGTTGCGGAAGTATGTTGCCGACCCGAGTCACATACTTCAGTTCGACGAAATCGAGATCGCGGATGATCATTCATACGAGGAACGTCCTGTACGAGTTTAGAGCGGCGAATCAAACAGTTGGGGATCAAGACGATCCCTTTGGTCAAGATGCAGTGGTCTAGACACGGAGTCGAAGAGGCCATTTGAGAAACCGAAGAGAGTATGCGGGAGAGTTATCCCGAGTTGTTGACCCTTAGTTTCGGGGACGAAACTCTTTTTAAGGGGGGAGTATGTAATACCCGGTTGAATTTCATTCATTTTTATTCAATATTAATCAGTCAGTAATTATCATTCAGTAACTTCACTCATTATTAATCACTCATCATTCATGATTCATTCATTGCGTTCACTGTTGGTATGTTGTAATCGTATATCAGTTACCGATCGTCATTTCATCTCCGTTTATAGATCGAGACGGGAATATTATCATTTTCATCGGGATTGGTAGTCTTGTACTGGGAGTATCATTTTTTGCATGTGTTGGACCTGTTCACATTCACATTCGTATGATATGTCGGATCATTCATCAGTCGTAGCGAGGAATCGGAGTTGTCGGATTTTCACCTTGTCCAGCAATGAGTTACGGCCATAAGAATGGTAGGTTACGGCCGTAATAGGTGTTCTTTGGTTTCAGGACATTTTGGACAAATGGGACTTACGGCCGTAAGGTTACGGCATACGACCGTAAGTTGAGTAGGTACGGCCGTAAGGCTTGGCTGGATACGGCCGTACGAGTCGAGCAGGGTGTCCGGATGTTATTGGCCGAAGGGCAAGTTACGGCTGTAAGAGGGGCAGGATACGGCCGTAAGGAGTGTTCGTGTTTTTCAGGATGTGTCGGACTAGAGGGACTTACGGCCGTAAGGGTTGCGACATACGGTCGTAAGACGAGGAAGGTACGGCCGTAAGGCTTGGCCGGTTACGGCCGTATGTTACAGGCAGGGTACCTGGTCATTTTCGACGAAGGGGGCTTACGCTCGTAAGTTTGGCCGGATACGGCCGTATCATCCGAGTTACGCCCGTAAGGTGTGCGGGTAGGGCCGTAAGGATGTCGGCAGATGTTTTAGACGAGGGCGAGTTACGCCCGTAAGTCAGGGCCGATACGGCCGTAAGGCTGTCGGCATGTTTTTGGACGAAGCCGAGTTACGGCCGTATGAGTTGGCCGGTTACGGCCGTAAGGCCGTTGACCTGGGATGTTACGGCCGTATGAAGGCCGAGTTACGGCCGTAACTTCCGGCAGTATATAAGGATCCGGCCGGGACTTTTTCTTCATTTTCACCCTTTTCTTCCATCTTGTCCGAGAGAGAGAGCTTGAGGGAGGGATTTTCCTTCATCAATCACTGGAGTACTTGATTTTCTTCATCTTCATTCATTTGGGAAGCTTGGACACTCGATTTAACTCGTATTCATCGGATCGAAGTGGTTGGATCTTCAAGAGGTAATGTCTTCAACATCTTGGATTTCGAATTCGTATTGGAATATGATGTTTTGGAAGTTATAATCATGTTATATGGAAGGATATGTATATGATTATGAGTTTGTATAGAGATTCATTGGATTATTGAGGGATTATTCAAGAACACTTTGAATATCGAGTTGGATTTGGGAGTTTTCGATTAATTGTTGTTATAATCACGTATTGGGATATTCATAACGGATTATTGATCGTATTGAAAATGTTTTGTTGGTTTGAAATACTTCTTGGGGATTTGGTGTTGGTATTATTGAGGTTTGATTGTAATCAATCGAAGTTGGCCACAAGGTGTTCGATATTATGCCCCAATGAACTTGGTTTAATCGTATCGACGTTTTGAGTTCGTTATATTCGTGTTTGATTCGTATATTGAACGGATTGTTGGTAATTGTATTTATTCAAGATTGTTCGAGCGACCGATATATCAATTAGGACGTTGTTCGTGGAAGGATAATTGTCACCGGTGTTGAGTAAGTTAATTCTTACTCGGTTAATAGGATATTCATTCCTTTTTGTTGTTGATCTTTCATAATCATAACTCATTCATCATTGTATTAATCATATTGAGACTTGTAATTGTCGAATAATCACTTCATTAATGAGGAACGGCGGTTCCAATCATTTCATTGAAACTATCAATCACTTCATTATCATTTCACCTCGGTGAGTCATTCTTGAGTTTATCAGATTATTATTATTCATTGATATTCATTATGGTCATTCTCGTTCATATGACCTTCTGAGTTCATATTGCGTGGCCGGGTGCGGATGTGTGGAATTTTTAGTCGGGCACGTGATGGCCATGTATTGGGAGTGATACATTGGACTGTGCACACGGCAACAGAGTACCTACGTGAGACTAATTAGGTACAAGGACGGGTGTGTACGGTCATTCGTCTTGTACACTTGCACAGAACACTACGGGCGTACTATGATACTCCTCTTCAGCGTAATTCATAACTAGGGATATTTCATAACTTCAGTTAAATCATGATTGTGTATTTTTCAACCCTTGAGGATTGTTGTTCTGTGTAACTGAACCCGACTGGGGATTTTGTTTTTCAGGTCATGGCAAGGCAAAAGCACGGGAATAGCATGCTGACGTCGAGGAGTCCCAGTGATACTAGTAGAGGCCCCGATCTTTCAGTTATTCATTTTGTTGTCCTTTAATTTCCGCTGCAGACTTTCATTTGGATACTCCGTTTCATTCCGTGTTGTGTATTTTATCTTCATATAAAATATACTAGTATTCGGTATTGTCCTGGTGTGTTGTACTTAAACTCCTCATCGGAGTATTTGGTAATATAATGTGGTTCGGTACTACAATTATATTATTTAATTCATCATTTTCATTCGCCTGGTGGGTCCCAGTGGGGGATTCACGGCACTGTAATATCCGCCTAGTTTGGGGTGTTACAGCAACCACCTCTAAGTTCGGGGTGGCTGGACTGCTAATAGAGCCCCCTTGCCCCAGCGTATTGGCGGAACCTCTCCCGGAGAAGCTCAAGGTACCCCATGTAATATCCGTACCTTTCTATTTTTAGCAGTTTCCATTTTTGGTGCATGTCTATTTTTTATCGACTCGCTTGTAACCGTTTCGACATGTCGAATCTACTTTATTCTTCGAGTTTTTCCATTTGGACGAGTTTCGGAGGTGTTTTTACGAAATTCCATTCGATGTTATGTTTTGCCGTATGTACGTTCGATTCTCATGAAACTTGTTCGTTTTCGTTGTTTCTTAGTTTACATGAGTTGTTCGTGTTGTGACTTTCGGTTTGTTAATCCGACGTCGTATGTGATTTTCGAGCGTTTGGGTCATTTTTGTAAATTCCTATAAGTTTAGGGAATTTCATCTTCTTTATCGTATTTCGGATTCCCCGTTAGTCGAATTGTATTTTCTTGTTACGCTTAGGTTCGTCATCGAATATACTTCGTAACCATATTTTTGGTTCGATAGCAGGTCTGGGTTTCGGAGTTGTCCTAATAGCTTGACAAAGAACTTCTTAGATCGTCATCGGTGGAGTGTTACGGCCATAACACTCCATTCCTTACGGCCGTAATGTTGGCTATGTTACGGCCGTAATGCAGCCCTTGTTACGGTCGTAACAGCCTGCTATTTTAAGAACAGCGGGCAGAGGTCAACACCTCATTTTTCATCCTTTCCTTTCGTTTTCTTCGTCGGGCGACACCAGAGGGCGATTTCTACCACCTTCGATCCGTGTATTATTTGTTTTCCATCACCGTGGTGTTGTGGTAACATATTATCATCAACAAGATCACCCTACTGATGGAAAGTAAAACGCAGCGGAAGCGAAGTTTGGGAAGATGATAATCGCGTTTTACGCATCTACGAGCATAAGATCTATTTAGGCATGCTAATTAATTAATTACTAAGACTAATAAGCAATTTAAATATTATTTATTATTTATTAATTAAATATGTTGATAATTAAAATATCCTAATCTAGATCCAAGATCATAGGATATTACCTTTTGAAGAGTATTGGTTACTTCCGTCTTGATCGCCTTGTATTTCTACCTTTAGATCTTTTAGAGTATGATCCGCCTTGAACCGGACGTTGTGTGGGCAACGAGCTACCGGATCTTGTTTGGACACCTATGGATCGGCCGATTTCTATGCCTCACAATTCTCGATTTTCTTTTCTTCAAGTAATTCCGATATGTAGCAAGAATTAAAGTGTTCTCTCAATTGTGGAATCAAAGACACAAGTCAAGATCCACAATTAAACACTTAGAAGAAAAAATCGAAATTCCTTGTGTATGAAAGTGATTAAAATCGTCCATCCACCCATATGTCCTATTTATAGGCTCTTGGACTACTACTAGGGATCTAAAGGAGGATTATGGAAGGACTCCTTAATAAATTCATCTTACCTTATTAGGACTCTTCCTAATATAATGAATCTATTAATATCAACTTAGTCCACTAAAAAGTTGATATTGCACTTCCTACCAAAATCCCAAATTACAAAATTGGGCTCCTTATTAAATATATTATTTCTCGTGTTTAAGATATCGAATGTCCATTAATTAATTATAAGCTGTGCCTTTAATTAATTAATATCTTATCCAAGAGTAGTACCACTCGAACCTTATTATATCGGAATTAAATCCACCTGCAGGGTTTAATATAATAATCATTATCGAGCTCCTCAAGGGGACATCATCAACCCGCACGAGTCGGGACACGATTTCTAGTAATAATAATAACTGTCGTATAAACAATATTATTGTCCAAGATACGAGGCTTATTGAGTCGATCATTTTGACTCTCACCTGTGATAAATCAAATCAATAATTATTATAAATACACAATTAAATATTATATACTTAGAATGAAGAAATAATAATTATTCGAGATTTACGTTCTTCTTACAGTCAGTACAGAAGACACTATCTCACCTCGATCCAATTCAACGTATGCAAATACGCTAATTTATGCTAATAGTCAAGACCAACTATTCTCAAGCATACACTACAACCTTTTATATAATTTGTCAAATAATTATATAGGTTGTGAACTATTATTATTTTATTAGGCACCGATAATGTGATCTTCCGTGTGACACCAACACACCACATTATCTACAATATAAAGTAATTAGACATTTCATTTGCATAACCATAACGTGAATTAATATGCAAAACATGTGATTAAATGTAATTAATATTCTCATAGGTAGTAACAGGGAAATTAGGTAATACAAGCATAAAGTATGCTTTGTAGTATACAATCCTAACAATCTCCCACTTATACTCAAAGCATGCTTTTAAGTATACTACTCTATTACATAGTCTCTCATTTCTCCCACTTATACTCAAAGCAATGCTGCCATACACCGTAATCTCATTCCTTCCACATGCCTTTCAAAAACTTTTGAAGGTAGGCCTTTCGTGAAAGGGTCAGCAAGATTATCTTCCGATGCAACCCTGGCTACAACTACGTCTCATTCCTTTACGAAGTGTCGTATGATGTGGTACTTGCGGTTGATATGTTTACTTGCCTCATGGGCTCGTTGTTAGGATTGTATACTGCAAAGCATACTTTATGCTTGTATTACCTAATTTCCCTGTTACTACCTATGAGGATATTAATTACACTTAATCACATGATTTGCATATTTATTCACGTTATGGTTATGCAAATGAAATGTCTAATTATTTTATATTGTAGATAATGTGGTGTGTTGGTGTCACACGAAAGATCACATTATCGGTGCCTTATAAAATAATATAATAGTTCACAACCTATATAATTATTAGACAAATTATATAAAGGGTTGTAGTGTATGCTTGAGAATAGTTGGTCTTGATTATTAGCATACATTAGCGTATTTGCATACGTTGAACAGGATCGAGGTGAGATAGTGTCTTCTGTACTGATTGTAAGAAGAATGTAAATCTCGGATAATTATTATTTCTTAATTCTAAGTATATAATATTTAATTGTGTATTTATAATAATTATTGCTTTGATTTACCATAGGTGAGATTCAAAATGATCGTCTCAATAAGCCTCGTATCTTGGGCAATAATATTGTTTATACGACAATTATTATTATTACTAGAAATCGTGTCCCGACTCGTGCGGGTTGATGATGTCCCCTTGAGGAGCTCGATAATGATTATTATATTAAACCCAGCAGGTGGATTTAATTCCGATATAATAATAAGGTTCGAGTGGTACTACTCTTGGATAAGATATTAATTAATTAAAGCTGTCAGTAGCTTATAATTAATTAATGGACATTCGATATCTTAAACACGGGAAATAATATATTTAATAAGGAGCCCAATTTCGTAATTTGGGATTTTGGTAGGAAGTGCAATATCAAACTTTTTAGTGGACTAAGTTGATATTAATTAATTCATCATATATTAGGAAGAGTCCTAATAAGGTAAGATGAATTAATTGGGAGTCCTTCCATAATCCTCCTTTAGATCCCTAGTAGTAGTCCAAGATCCTATAAATAGGACATTATGGTTGATGGCCAATTTTATGCTTCTTCATACACAAGGAATTTCGATTTTTTCTTCTAAGTGTTTAATTGTGGATCTTGACTTGTGTCTTTGATTCCACAATTGAGAGAACACTTTAATTCTTGCTACATATCGGAATTACTTGAAGAAAAGAAAATGGAGAGTTGTGAGGCATAAGAATTCGGCCGATCCATAGGTGTCCAAGCAAGATCCGGTAGCTCATTGCCCACACAACGTCCGGTTCAAGGCGGATCATACTCTAGAAGATCTGAAGGTAGAAATACAAGGCGATCAAGAAGGAAGTAACCAACGCGCTTCAAAAGGTAATATCCTATGATCTTGGATCTAGATTAGAATATTTTAATTAATCAACATATTTAATTAATAAATAATAAATAATATTTAAATTGCTTGTTAGTCTTAGTAATTAATTAATTAGCATGCCTAAATCGATCTAATGCTCGTAGATGCATAAAACGCGATTATCATCTTTCCCAAACTTCGCTTCCGCTGCGTTTTACTTTCCAACACTCGTGGTTCCCTTGAATTTGCGACTGCACCAGTATTATCACAATAAAGTGTAATACCCTCTGGCAAATCGGGAATCACATCTAAGTCCTGCAGGAAGTACTTGAGCCACACTGCCTCCTTGGCTGCCTCAGAGGCTGCCACGTACTCGGCTTCCATGGTAGAGTCCGAGATGCATTTCTGCTTCACACTCCTCCAACTAATGGCTCCACCTCCCAAGCTAAACACATAACCCGAAGTAGACTTGGACTTTTCTTTGTCCGATGAAAAATCTGAGTCAGTGTAACCCACCAGAAACAGGTCGTCTGATTGGTATACAAGCATGTACTCCCTAGTCCTTCTCAGGTACTTGAGTATGTGCTTGACAGCAATCCAGTGTCCTGGTCCTGGGTTTGACTGATATCTAGCAGCCATGCCCACGACATGACAGATATCTGGTGTGGTGCAAAGCATAGCATACATGAGACTTCCCACAGCAGATGCATAAGGGACTATCTTCATGTCATCTATCTCCTTTTGTGTCTTAGGACACATGTTCTTAGATAGTTGAATTCCATGCCTGTAAGGTAGAAAACCTTTCTTGGAATTCTCCATGCTAAACCGCTTCAGCACTGTATCGATATAGGATGTCTGGGATAAGCACAACATCCTCTTCTTCCGATCACGAAAGATCCTGATTCCAAGAATGTGTCCTGCTTCTCCTATATCCTTCATATCGAACTGCTCAGATAGCCATACCCGTACGTCCGACAATTCCTTCACGTTGTTTTCAATCAGAAGAATATCATCTACATACAGTACAAGAAACACCAACACGTTTCCATCGCATTTCTTATACACACAACTCTCACTCGGACATTAGACGAATCCATATGACTGGACAACTTCGTCAAAACGAGTGTTCCAAGATCTAGATGCTTGCTTAACTCCATAAATGGATTTCTTAAGTTTGCACACCAAGTGCTCTTCTCCTTTAGCAATGAATCCCTCTGCTTGGCACATATAGATTTCCTTGTCTAGACTCCCATTCAAGAATGCAGTCTTGACATCCATCTTCCAAATCTCCAGATCCAAATGCGCACCTATAGCTAAAAGAATCCGGATTGACTTAAGCATGGCTACCGGCGAAAAGGTTTCATCATAATCGATACCCTCTTTCTGAGTGTAGCCTTTTGCAACAAGCCTCGCTTTGAAGGTTTCAACCTTCCCGTCACGTCCTTTCTTTCACTTGTAGACCCATTTACTTCCAATGGCTTACACACCATCAGGTAGCTCTACTAGCTCCCACACTTGTTTGGAATCCATAGATCTCATTTCTGATTCCATTGCTACTTGCCAGGAGTCAGCATCTTTATCTTGGATTGCCTCCTTATAGGTCCAGGGATCTGATTCATCTTCGCCTGGGATTGAGTCTGAAGACTTTCCCACGCCTATGAATCGTTCGGACTGACGAACAACCCTCCCACTACGACGAGGCAAATCCTGAGTTGGTGTAAAAGTATCAGAATCGATATGTGGTGCAGTATTAGTTGGCGCTTGTACGATTGGTATAGACGGAGTCTCGCCCCTCAGCTCTTCCAGAATTATCTTGCTCATGGGCTTGTGACTAATCATATAATCCTCTTCCAAAAATCGGGCATTGGTGCTAACAATGACCTTCTGATCCTGAGGACTATAGAACAAGCCACCCTTCGTTCCCTTAGGGTATCCTACAAACACTCGCACTTCTGTATGAGATGCCAACTTATCAGCTTCCTTATTCATCACATGTGCTGGAGTACCCCAAATCCGAACATGTCCTAGACTGGGCTTACACCCACTCCACAGTTCTGTGAGTGTTTTTGGAACTGATTTCGAAGGCACCAGGTTTAGAATGTACGCCGCTGTTTCTAAGGCGTATCCCCAAAACGAAATAGGTAAATCTGAATAACTCATCATTGATCTAACCATTTCTAAGAGAGTCTTATTCCTTCTTTCAGCCACACCATTTTGTTGTGGAGTTCCCGGCGCGGTGAGCTGGGACGAAATCCCCTCATTCGCCAAGAAATCCAAAAACTCTCCACTAAGGTATTCGCCACCACGACCAGATCGTAGTGACTTGATACTCTTCCCATGACGCTTCTCTGTTTCAACCTTGAAGTCTCTGAACTTGTCAAAGGCTTCAGACTTACATCGCATCAAATAGATGTATCCATATCTCGAATAATCATCTATAAACGTGATGAAGTATTCGAAACCACCCCTAGCCTGGATATTCATTGGACCACATACATTCGTATGAACCAATTCTAACACATTCTGAGTACGGTTTCCCTTGGTTTTAAAAACCCTTTTGGTCATCTTACCTTCCAGACAGGATTCACAAATTGAAAATGACTCAACTTGGAGATCATCCAATGGGCCATCATCTACCAATCTTTGAATCCTTCCTAGGTTTACATGTCCTAACCGTAAATGCCACAGATATGTTTGGTTTATGCTTGAAGGTTCTTTTCTCTTTTTAGGTTTAGATAAAGAGTTAAGTGATTTATGCATAGGAGTTTGTGCAGTATTAACGACATATAGTCCATCATTAAAAGTACCTTTGCAAATATATTCACCGTTTCTTTTCTTAATAATGGCATCATCATCAAAAGAAACTGAGTAACCATCGCTTTTTAATTTAGAAACCGAAATTAAATTCATTCTAAAATCTGGTACTAATAATACATTATTGAGAACTAATAATTTATCATTAATCTTCAACTGCACGACTCCACCGCATGACCATAAGCCTGGAATAATTGCCCCAGTTGATGGTAATCTCGCCCGCACTAAGCTGCTTGGTTACCTGAAAACCATGCGAGTCAAAGCAAACATGATTAGTGGAGCCTGAATCAACTATCCACGAAGTGGAAGAACAAGCTGTCAAACATGTTTTGACTACTCGTGCACGAGACATACCTTTCTTAAAAGCAGGGCAGTCCGTTTTAAAATGTCCTTTCTGACCGCACTTGTAGCACTTTCCCTTTGGCTTTTTGTTCGCCTCGGGGTGAGGAGCCTTGCTTTTCACCTTGAGGGTTGCTACTTGCTTCTGGCCAACCTGCTTCTTCTTTTTTCCCCATTTTGGTTTGGAAGAAGTAACACCGGTTGCCGCAAGAATCTGATGATAACCTTGTTTGAAGAGACCTTCAACAGACTGAAGCTCTGTCAGAAGTTCCGCCAAACTATATGTCCTACGGTTCATATTGTAGTTGAGGCGGAACTGCTCAAAGCTTCTAGGTAAGCTGCCTAAGATAATATCGACCTGCGTTTCCGCATCGATAGTAGCCCCCAGTATACTCAGTTCGTTCAAATGGGACATCATTTTTAGAACATGATCCCTCACTGGAGTCCCTTCAGACATTTGGGTTGTCATCAATACCCTCATTGCATTTTGCCTAGCCGCCCGGTTCTGATGACCAAACATCTCGGTGAGACTTTTCATCATTTCCGCGGCCGAGCCCATCGTCTGATGCTGATGCTGCAATACATTTGTCAGTGAAGCCAAAATGTAACAGGATCCATCTCATCAGACTTTTCCATTTTCGGAATTCAACCAACTCTTCGGGAGTGGCATCCGGTTCTGGTTCTAGAGGGCTCTCCTCGACTAAGACAAATTTATGCCCCTCAGCAGTCACGACAATGTCAAGATTTCTTTTCTAATCGGCAAAGTTAGTGCCATCTAGTTTATTTTCTTTGAGAATAACAGCTAGTGGATTGAAAGACATTTGAGATAAAAATTAAAAACATCCATCACATAATGTATAGCAAAATATATCGAAAAACCTCAAAACACAATATATATGCTAGCAACCAACACCTCGAAAAATCCGCACATGCAAGCCACGATCGTGTGGACGTTTACACACACATTTTCCAAGTAGAGTTTTACGTCTTTAATTTTACTATCTAGTCAAATTACGTTATGACAAGTAAAATTAATAGTTGGTTCCTCTTGGCCATATATTAATTAACATAGACTCCGATGGGGAGCTTATTAATTAATACACCTAAGTGAACACCATAATTTAACATCCTTAAAATATTATCTTTTAAATAATAGTCCTACAGATGGAGAGGTCCTATCATAAAAAGTAATATTTACCTTATGTTATCATTTTGAAATTTAAAACTAGTGAACCTATAATTAGCACATCCGATATGGAGGAAGACTCTAATGTCAACGCGCATGCTAATTACTTCACAATTTAAATTAATTATGGAGGCCAATTTGATTTTATTTTAAAAAAATAAATCAATTTAATCACTTAGTTATTTTAGACTTAAGGTTTTTAATTTTCTCGTCCTAACATGCAAGGAAACATATCACGCATACATCCATACATGCCATACATCAAAACAATAAAAACCCAAAATAAAGCATGGATAATTAAATTATCCAATTATCATGGTCTTCTTCCTTGAGTTGAATCCGAGAAAATCTTCGACTCGATCTCTCCCACTGAATCAAGCATCTCGTCGCTCATCCCCAGCCGGGCCGTGGATTTCCAAAATTAAAATTTCACTTTTATGCAAAATTAATTACATAAAAAAAAATTTAATCTTAAATCCCGACTCCCAGCAACGAACGACGGCAGCAGGCGAACGGACCGACTAAAATCGACGACCGCCCGAACAATCGCCCGGACAGCCGCCATGCATCGGTAATGCTTCGCCGCCGTGGCAGCAGTGGCCGCTTTGCTCGTCATTGCCTTGTTGCCATGATCCAGCTTAGCCCCAGTTCTGCTCTATTTCTTCGTGATCCCGTCTTTTCCAAATTCGAGTACAATTTTATACGAAACAAAATACATCGAAATTACATCAAGATTACACGAAAAATAAAACCACCTAGAACTACCCGCGGATTTTCTCACTGGAAAAACCATTACATGCCTCAAAAAAGGGCCAAACCAACAATTGCATAATTAATAAAAATAAATAAATAAATACACCATTCATATAAACCATGATAATTGGATCATATCACCTGCAAGAACACGTCTAGCAAAATATTCCAACATCAAAATATATGAATATTTAAATTGCTATCAATTAATCACTAAAATTAATTAAAATAGCAAAAGCCTAAAAATCCGTCTCCGATACCAATTGATGGAAAGTAAAACGCAGCGGAAGCGAAGTTTGGGAAAGATGATAATCGCGTTTTACGCATCTAGGAGCATAAGATCTATTTAGGCATGCTAATTAATTAATTACTAAGACTAATAAGTAATTTAAATATTATTTATTATTTATTAATTAAATATGTTGATAATTAAAATATCCTAATCTAGATCCAAGATCATAGGATATTACCTTTTGAAGAGTATTGGTTACTTCCGTCTTGATCGCCTTGTATTTCTATCTTTAGATCTTCTAGAGTATGATCCGCCTTGAACCGGACGTTGTGTGGGCAACGAGCTACCGGATCTTGTTTGGACACCTATGGATCGGCCGATTTCTATGCCTCACAATTCTCGATTTTCTTTTCTTCAAGTAATTCCGATATGTAGCAAGAATTAAAGTGTTCTCTCAATTGTGGAATCAAAGACACAAGTCAAGATCCACAATTAAACACTTAGAAGAAAAAATAAAAATTCCTTGTGTATGAAAGTGATTAAAATCGGCCATCAACCCATTGTTCTATTTATAGGCTCTTGGAATACTACTAGGGATCTAAAGAAGGATTATGGAAGGACTCCTTAATAAATTTATCTTACCTTATTAGGACTCTTCCTAATATAATGAATCTATTAATATCAACTTAGTCCACTAAAAAGTTGATATTGCACTTCCTACCAAAATCCTAAATTACGAAATTGGGCTCCTTATTAAATATACTATTTCCCGTGTTTAAGATACCGAATGTCCATTAATTAATTATAAGCTACTGACAGCTTTAATTAATTAATATCTTATCCAAGAGTAGTACCACTCGATCCTTATTATTATATCGGAATTAAATCCACCTGCAGGGTTTAATATAATAATCATTATCGAGCTTCTCAAGGGGACATCATCAACCCGCACGAGTCGGGACACGATTTCTAGTAATAATAATAACTGTCGTATAAACAATATTATTGCCGAAGATACGAGGCTTATTGAGTCGATCATTTTGACTCTCACCTATGATAAATCAAAGCAATAATTATTATAAATACACAATTAAATATTATATACTTAGAATTAAGAAATAATAATTATTCGAGATTTACGTTCTTCTTACAGTCAGTACAGAAGACACTATCTCACCTCGATCCAGTTCAACGTATGCAAATACGCTAATATATGTTAATAGTCAAGACCAACTATTCTCAAGCATACACTACAACCTTTTATATAATTTGTCTAATAATTATATAGGTTGTGAACTATTATTATTTTATAAGGCACCGATAATGTGATCTTCCGTGTGGCACCAACACACTACATTATCTACAATATAAAATAATTAGACATTTCATTTGCATAACCATAACGTGAATTAATATGCAAAACATGTGATTAAATGTAATTAATATTCTCATAGGTAGTAACAGGGAAATTAGGTAATACAAGCATAAAGTATGCTTTGCAGTATACAATCCTAACAATCTCCCACTTATACTCAAAGCATGCTTTTAAGTATACTACTTGTAACACCCCCGATATATATTCAGGAATATTACAGCGCCGTAAATCCTTTACATAAGGATTTACAAGGCTGAAGAATTGAACAGGCATTAAAAGGTACTAACGAATGGAAATAACGGAATTTCGATACAACAGTTCTGACCAAATACAAAAATAGTATCATTGTTCAACAAAACTCAATAATACATCACCAAACTCAAATCCATCACAAATGACTTCGTACTCGAGTACTTATTGAAATAACGAATAAACAACAGATAAATAAACCCGGCCGAAACATCACTTTGCACCCTCGTCGTCATGCAGCTCCAGTGGTTGTTTTCCCACTCTCCTGGATCCTGAACATAAACAAAATGTTCACCCCCGAAGGGGTTAGCACAACGATGCTAGTACAAGTACCACAACATATTATTCATATCTCACGAATAATGTAAACGACAAGAAAAGTACCAACGAGTCTTCTCCTACGAGAAACTCATAAATGACATACACAACTGATAATCACAACATGATATCATAACATACACATGGTAATTCCGTCGATCCAGCGTTCACTTCCTAGAACCCACGATGATCCCGTCAGACCAACCCGTGGTGGAAAAACCCGTCCGATGATCCAGCGCACGCTAGCATAGATCCCCCGATGATCCCGTCGGACCAACACGAGGTGGACATACAATAACGACATACATGCACGACAATATGTATAACAACAATTCATAAAACAATTAAGGTATTTGCCTCGATTTGAAGACAAGAACAATACTTCCACGAAAACGAACACTCGAAGGTCGTCCTCCTCAATCAATCACGTAACAAGATCAAACCTTAACAAAAGAAATGATATAGGATTTATCTCACGTCGTACGAATGTTTAACAATTCGATTTACGGCCAAAAGTTCATAAAATGAAATCTGTCTGAACTGCTTAGCGCACGCTAAGTGCTCTGTGTAGCGTGCGTTAAGTCTGCTTGATAGCGCACGCAAACAACAAAGCCTAGCGTACGCTAACTATGCATGGTCAGTACTTCAGCGACCCGGATCGACTTCGTCGATGGTCTAGCGTACGTTACGTACCAAACGTAGCGTACGCTAACTCGTGCTCGATAGCGCACGTTAATATTCATAGCATAGCGTGCGCTATCTGTGCATGGCAGTTTACTGCTGAGCAGTAAACTGTTCTCGCCATGATCGAAACAATGAAATCTTCCGTGATAATTCATGTTACTTCCATGAATACCATGTTCATACCCTTATGAATGATTTTACGGATAATGACAACTTCGGATTCAAGGATATGCATACCAATATAAAACCATATTCCATTTCGACTACAAATCTTCATACGACAATTCGAAAGGCTTAACGGTTGATATCAACACCTTTATATCAATCAATATTATCATGCTGAAGTTGTTCAACGTTCCATCTATACTAGATAAATCTTCCCATGATCAATCCTTTAGATTTATCTAACAATAATGATGTTAAAGTCAAGTCCAAGATTGCTATGAAGTCATCTACTAGATTCGGATTACCAATGATAGAAGCTTCATTTACATATTCAATGTAATAAGATTCGAATCATGAAGAGCATAATCCAGGTACTTAAGGCTTATTCATCTCAATATTCCAAACATGATGTACTTTAGATAACTCACTTATGAAAATCAATATCTCATTACTATGATCATTCAAATCGTTAGAATCCAACTCTAAGTCTGGAGATAGATTGGACATACCTTAATATGATGAAAATCACTGAACCGTAAGGTAGAATCCGACTCCGGTTGGTTGTATTCCACTCCAAGGTGCTATTCCACTTCAATGAATACTCCCAAGTGATAACCAATATACAAACACCAACAAGATGTGTTCTAAGTGTGTAAGAGGATTATTTCAGCTCTCTGAACTCTCATGGATGAAGAATAGGCGAAAGAAATGAAAGCCAAAACGGTTGTTGTCCCATTTATAATATTCTGCATTTTAACAAGTTATCACACGCTACTAAGCATTCCTTAGCGTGCGCTAATAATGGTTGACTTCAGAATTGTCCGGGCTCGTCCGCGGGAATCTTATCCGGACCCATTCTGCGCGACTTCGATCTCGCCGAAATCAATGATATGACTGGGATCTGGTATATACCTCCGTAACTGGGATACGTGGAACACATCATGAACATGGCACAATGACGGCGGCAATGCCAATCTGTATGCCAACTCCCCAACTCTCTCGAGGATCTCGAATGGTCTGATATATCTCGGACTCAGCTTTCCTTTCTTTCCAAAACGAAAGATTCCCCGAGTAGGAGAAACCTTCAAAAGTACGTGGTCTCCAGTACTGAACTCCAATGGGCGGCGGCGTACATCTGCGTAAGATTTCTGACGACTCTGGGCGGTCAACAGCCTTTTACGAATCAAGGCTATCTTCTCTCGAGTCTGCACGATCAACTCTGGTTCTGTTCCGATCAAGTCCGATGAATCATCCCAGCATAGGGGCGATCTGCATCTCCTTCCGTATAATGCCTCAAACGGTGCCATCTTAATGGATGCATGCCAAATATTGTTGTAGGTAAATTCAATCAACGGTAGATGAACTTCCCAATCGTTTGACCAATCTAAGGCACATGCCCTTAGCATGTCTTCCACCGTTTGTATAGTTCTCTCAGTTGTCCGTCGATCTGCGGGTGATAAGTCAGATCTTGAAGTTCAATTCGGTCCCCAAGGCCTTATGAACTGCTTTCCAAAAGTGAGACACAAAACGGCCGTCTCGATCAGAAACAATGGTCTTCGGCGTACCATGCAATCGAACTATCTCCGAAATAAATACTCGTGCCAACCTCTCTGGTCCCCACGTATCTTTAATGCCTAGAAAATGAGCTGATTTGGTTAAACGATCAACTATCACCCAAATCATGTTCATTCCTGTCCTGGTTCTCGGCATATTAGTGATAAAGTCCATCGATATGTCCTCCCACTTCCATTCAGGAATCGGGAGTGGCTTCAACATTCCGGCAGGCCGTTGATGCTCGATCTTAACCTGCTGACATGTCAAGCATTTCGAAACATAGTCCGCTACATCTTTCTTCATATTGCCCCACCAGAAATTCTGCTTCAAGTCCTTATACATTTTACTGGTGCCCGGGTGGATAGAATAGGGCGAACTGTGAGCTTCCTTCATAATCGTCTGTTTCAGAACATCAACATCGGGGACACAGAGTCGGTTCTGAAATCTCAAAACTCCATCATCATGAATTATGAATCCGGGGGCCTTTCCTTTGATCACTTCATCACATAACCGAATCATCAGAGGATCATCCGCCTGTTTAGATTTGATTCCTTCGGTTAATGATGAAGTTATCTCCATCACGCACAGTTGTCCTTGGACTCTTTGTAACCATACTTCAATTTCTTCACGAATCATCTCTCGTTGAAGGCTAAGTTGGGAGGTCAGGGTCTCCGGATTCGAATAGAAACAGGCTTGCGGCTAAGTGCATCGGCCACTACATTCGCTTTGCTGGATGATATAAAATCTCCAAGTCATAATCCTTAATCGGTTCTAACCATCTTCTTTGCCGCATGTTCAATTCTTTCATTGAATATGTACTTGAGACTCTTGTGATCCGTAAAGATCGGCGGTGAGTCCTGCATGATAATGCCTCCAGATCTTCAAAGCAAAAACCACTGCTGCTAGCTCCAAATCATGTGTTGGGTAATTTACTTCATAAGGTTTCAGCTGTCGTGACGCATAAGTGATCACCTTATCATTCTGCATCAATACGCACCCGAGTCCTTGGTTCGAAGCATCACTGTAAACTATAAATCCTCCAGTTCCCTGTGGAAGTGATAGAATCGGTGCCGTCGTCAATCTCTTCTTCAATTCATCAAAGCTAATCTGACACAACTCATTCCACTCAAACTTTTGAGTTTTCTGCAGGAGTCGAGTAAGTGGGCGGGAGATTTTAGAAAACCATTCCACGAATCGACGATAGTATCCAGCAAGTCCTAAGAAGCTTCAGACTTCTTTCATGTTCTTTGGAGGCTCCCAATCCATAATTGCTTCGATCTTCTGAGGATCTACTCGGACTCCTTCAGCTGACACTACATGGCCGAGGAACATTACTTCCTTTAGCCAGAATTCACACTTAGAAAGTTTGGCGTACAATTGCTCGTTTCTCAGAAGTTCCAATACAATCCGCAAATGTTGCGCATGTTCTTCCGTACTCTTAGAATACACTAGAATGTCATCAATGAACACGACCACAAATTTATCCAAAAATTCAATGAACACACGGTTCATCAATTGCATAAATACAGCAGGTGCGTTAGTGAGACCAAACGGCATCACTACAAACTCATAATGTCCGTAGCGAGTTATGAACGCTGATTTGAACATCGATTCCTTAATCCTCGGTGATGATACCCTGATCTCAGATCGATTTTAGAAAATACCATTGCCCCTTGCAACTGGTCAAACAGATCATCAATCCGTGGCAACGGATACTTGTTCTTAATCGTCATCTTGTTCAGCTCTCGATAGTCAATACACAGTCGAAGCGATCCATCCTTCTTTCGGACAAAAAGAACTGGCGCTCCCCAGAGTGAAACGCTTGGCTGAATATAGCCTTTGTCCAGTAACTCCTCCAGTTGCTTCTTCAGTTCGTACATCTCAGTAGGTGCCATGCGATACGGCGCCTTAGAAATTGGTGTAGCTCCGGGTTCCAACTCAATGGTAAATTCCACATCCCTTCGTGGAGGTAGCCCAGGTAACTCGTCAGGAAATACATCTGGAAATTCGTTTACAACAGGAATGGATGAAAGTTCCACAATTTCGTCTTCTTTCTTCATTGCATAGCACCAATATCCGGTGCAGCCCTGTTTCAACAATCTGACAGCTTTCATCGCTTTGATCAATTTTCCCGAGCTTCCCGGTTTCCATCCCTCAAACAGAATTTCGGAACCGTCGTCAGCGATCAGCGAGATATTCCTCCTTCGGTAGTTTACAATTTCTCCATATCGATTAAGCCAATCGTCTCCGAATATCAGGTCATCTCCTTGCATTTCTATCACGATGAGATTTGAGAGCCACTCTCTGTCTCCAAATGATACAGGGAAATTTCTAGTTTCTAAGTTCCCAACAATCCTCTCTCTACTCGGTAAACCAACAACATAAGGTTCACAAGTATGAAAACCGGAAATATTCAAACGATTTACACAAGACAAAGATATGAAAGAATGTGTAGCTCCTGTATCGAATAAAACGCTAACTGGCTGGGAAAGGATTTGGACAGTACCTGATGCGATAGCAGCATCCTGATCGTCTATCCTCCTCATCTCTTACAGACGTGGGGGAGCAGATCCGTCACTCGATGTCCCCTTTTGGTCCCATTGTCCTCTGCCTCGTCCGCGGCCAAAATTCTGAGGCATCTGAACACTTTGCTGCGTCTGTTGGATACTGGCTTCCTTCTGGACTGGCTGTGGTGTAGGGGCTCAAAAGACTTTGCAGCCTCTTCACAAAACACTGCCCGATGTCCCTCTCGTCCACAATCAAAACAAGTCACGGCAGGAAGGGGCAATTAAATCGATAGTGCCTCGTCTGAGCGCAGATTAAAGCATTTCTGGTAACATCGGTAATAGTCGATGCCGCTCCGAAGTTCTTTCCGCTCCTAATCGGGTGCGGAGGTTTCTTGAAAGAGTGAAAAGATGACCGGGCCTTACGGGCCCCACTGTTTCTGTGCTCGTAAAAGTACCGAGACTTTCTGTTTCTTGGATTCTCAAAATTTCTCCATAGCCGCTTCCTTGATCTCATACGCCAACGCCTTATCCTGGTATTGACGGAGTGTGGTACATTCAAATCCGGACATGTACCTGGATTTCTGGTTTCATCCTCATATCGAAATGGATCATCATTTCGCATCCTGCTCACCGGATGTCGAACAAATGCCACCGTTGGTTAAACGTCTTAATCGCCTTGATACCGCACATCGGAAAGGCCGAGCGAGAAAAACTCCCGAACTTTGGCTTCCCTCACGGGACGAGGGCAATCGAGCTTCTATCATCAATCTAAACTCTGTCAATCGGCATCATGGTCTACAGCCGGATGGCTTCCCACCATTCGGACGCTTCCTATCGAGAAAATATTGAGCGATAGAGGCTCTCCTATTGCCCTGGGCAGCTAATTCCGGCAAATATTTTCTCCAGTTCCTTCAACCAATGGTCCCAGGTGGGAGTCTCAGAAATACCGTCGAATTTGGGTGGTTGCATCTTCGCCACCTCTTGCAGCCACCGGTCACCTCGATTTCCTATGTCTGGGATCCCTTGCTGTCTCTCTCCCTGCTGTAGTCCCACCGCTACTTGCATTCGGTCCACAACTTGGGCGAACTGAGTCATCTGGTTCACCACTTGACGAAGAATCTCTGGTACAGCAGGATCTGGTTCGTTATTAATAGATTGTTGCGGCTCGCCTGAGCTATGACTGGCCTCGTTAGAAGGCGACGCTTCCCTTTCGGTATTTCTCCGTCCGCATCCACGACCGCGACCACGTCCACGTCCGCCTCTCAACATACTGTAAGCATAAATTCTCAATATACAGGAAACAGCATCGTTCTAACGTACAAGTATAAAGTGACACAATATGTAAAGAACGAGATAGAGTTTCGGAACTTACAACCACCGTTCGCATGAACACGTAGGCAGTGCAGTGATGTCGTTCACGGCCGGTTACCTCAAAAGACATAAATGACCCCTATTTTAAACCAACGGCCAAGATATCCATAATCTTAGCTCTGATACCATATTCTGTAACACCCCCGATATATATATTCAGGAATATTACAGCGCCGTAAATCCTTTACATAAGGATTTACAAGGCTGAATAATTGAACAAGCATTAAAAGGTACTAACGAATGGAAATAACGGAATTTCGATACAACAGTTCTGACCAAATACAAAAATAGTATCATTGTTCAACAGAACTCAATAATACATCACCAAATTCAAATCCATCACAAATGACTTCGTACTCGAGTACTTATTGAAATAACGAATAAACAACAGATAAATAAACCCAGCCGAAACATCACTCTGCACCCTCGTCGTCATGCAGCTCCAGTGGTTGTTTTCCCTCTCTCCTGGATCCTGAACATAAATAAAATGTTCACCCCCGAAGGGGTTAGCACAACGATGCTAGTACAAGTACCACACCATATTATTCATATCTCACGAATAATGTAAACGACAAGAAAAGTACCAACGAGTCTTCTCCTATGAGAAACTCATAAATGACATACACAACTGATAATCACAACATGATATCATAACATACACATGGTAATTCCGTCGATCCAGCGTTCACTTCCTAGAACCCACGATGATCCCGTCAGACCAACCCGTGGTGGAAAAACCCGTCCGATGATCCAGCGCACGCTAGCATAGATCCCCCGATGATCCCGTCGGACCAACACGAGGTGGACATACAATAACGACATACATGCACGACAATATGTATAACAACAATTCATAAAACAATTAAGGTACTTGCCTCGATTTGAAGACAAGAACAATACTTCCACGAAAACGAACACTCGAAGGTCGTCCTCCTCAATCAATCACGCAACAAGATCAAACCTTAACAAAAGAAATGATATAGGATTTATCTCACGTCGTACGAATGTTTAACAATTCGATTTACGGCCAAAAGTTCATAAAATGAAATCTGTCTGAACTGCTTAGCGCACACTAAGTGCTCTCTGTAGCGTGCGTTAAGTCTGCTCGATAGCGCACGCAAACAACAAAGCCTAGCGTACGCTAACTATGCATGGTCAGTACTTCACTGACCAGCCAACTGACTCGTCTGATAGTCTAGCGTACGTTACGTACCAAACATAGCGTACGCTAACTCGTGCTCGATAGCACACGTTAATATTCATAGCATAGCGTGCGCTATCAGTGCATGGCAGTTTATTGCTGAGCAGTAAACTATTCTCGCCATGATCGAAACAATGAAATCTTCCGTGATAATTCATGTTACTTCCATGAATACCATGTTCATACCCTTATGAATGATTTTACGGATAATGACAACTTCGGATTCAAGGATATGCATACCAATATAAAACCATATTCCATTTCGACTACAAATCTTCATACGACAATTCGAAAGGCTTAACGGTTGATATCAACACCTTTATATCAATCAATATTATCATGCTGAAGTTGTTCAACGTTCCATCTATACCAGATAAATCTTACCATGATCAATCCTTTAGATTTATCTAACAATAATGATGTTAAAGTCAAGTCCAAGATTGCTATGAAGTCATCTACTAGATTCGGATTACCAATGATAGAAGCTTCATTTACATATTCAATGTAATAAGATTCGAATCATGAAGAGCATAATCCAGGTACTTAAGGCTTATTCATCTCAATATTCCAAACATGATGTACTTTAGATAACTCACTTATGAAAATCAATATCTCATTACTATGATCATTCAAATCGTTAGAATCCAACTCTAAGTCTGGAGATAGATTGGACATACCTTAATATGATGAAAATCACTGAACCGTAAGGTAGAATCCGACTCCGGTTGGTTGTATGCCACTCCAAGGTGCTATTCCACTTCAATGAATACTCCCAAGTGATAACCAATATACAAACACCAACAAGATGTGTTCTAAGTGTGTAAGAGGATTATTTCAGCTCTCTGAACTCTCAAGGATGAAGAATAGGCGAAAGAAATGAAAGCCAAAATGGTTGTTGTCCCATTTATAATATTCTGCATTTTAACAAGTTAGCGCACGCTACTAAGCATTCCTTAGCGTGCGCTAATAATGGTTGACTTCAGAATTATCCGGGCTCGTCGCTGGAATCTTATCCGGACCCATGTCCCGGCTGGCGCATGTGCTAGCTGTCCCGCTCAATAATTGAGTTCTTAGCGCACGCAACTCCTAGCTGCATAGCGTGCGCTAATAGTAGCCCGATAGCGCGCGTTAAGATACATTCTTAGCGTGCGCTATCACGAGTTTGCATGAGAAATTTTGCATGCTTCTATACTTATGTACAATGATATCAATGCAAGAAATATCATACTCCAATAATCAAAACCACCAATCCGAATAATACAGGGTTTGAATACAGATGAAATACACCGTAATAAATTCGAATATTACATACTCTCCTACTAAAAAGGAGTTTCGTCCCGAAACTCAAGACGAAAATAACTCGGGATATCTAGACTTCATGTCAGCTTCCGTTTCCCAGGTGGCTTCTTCCATTCCGTGACGTGACCATTGAACTTTAACCAAAACGATTGGTTTGTTCCTCAGTTGCTTAACTCGACTCTCGAGTATCTTGACCGGTCTTTCTTCAAACGTCCCATTCTGCGCGACTTCGATCTCGCCGAAATCAATGATATGACTGGGATCTGGTATATACCTCCGTAACTGGGATACGTGGAACACGTCATGAACATGGCACAATGACGGCGGCAATGCCAATCTGTATGCCAACTCCCCAACTCTCTCGAGGATCTCGAATGGTCCGATATATCTCGGACTCAGCTTTCCTTTCTTTCCAAAACGAAAGATTCCCCGAGTAGGAGAAACCTTCAAAAGTACGTGGTCTCGATCAACTCCAATGGGCGGCGGCGTATATCTGCGTAAGATTTCGACGACTCAGGCGGTCAACAGCCTTTTACGAATCAAGGCTATCTTCTCTCGAGTCTGCACGATCAACTCGGTTACATTCCGATCAAGTCCGATGAATCATCCCAGCATAGGGGCGATCTGCATCTCCTTCCGTATAATGCCTCAAACGGTGCCATCTTAATGGATGCATGCCAAATATTGTTGTAGGTAAATTCAATCAACGGTAGATGAACTTCCCAATCGTTTGACCAATCTAAGGCACATGCCCTTAGCATGTCTTCCACCGTTTGTATAGTTCTCTCAGTTGTCGTCGATCTGCGGGTGATAAGGCAGATCTTGAAGTTCAATTCGGTCCCCAAGGCCTTATGAACTGCTTTCCAAAAGTGAGACACAAAACGGCCGTCTCGATCAGAAACAATGGTCTTCGGCGTACCATGCAATCGAACTATCTCCGAAATAAATACTCGTGCCAACCTCTCTGGTCCTCACGTATCTTTAATGCCTAGAAAATGAGCTGATTTGGTTAAACGATCAACTATCACCCAAATCATGTTCATTCCTGTCCTGGTTCTCGGCATATTAGTGATAAAGTCAATCGATATGTCCTCCCACTTCCATTCAGGAATCGGGAGTGGCTTCAACATTCCGGCAGGCCGTTGATGCTCGATCTTAACCTGCTGACATGTCAAGCATTTCGAAACATAGTCCGCTACATCTTTCTTCATATTGCCCCACGAATTCTCGCTTCAAGTCCTTATACATTTCTGGTGCCCGGGTGGATAGAATAGGGCGAACTGTGAGCTTCCTTCATAATCGTCTGTTTCAGAACATCAACATCGGGGACACAGAGTCGGTTCTGAAATCTCAAAACTCCATCATCATGAATTATGAATCCGGGGGCCTTTCCTTTGATCACTTCATCACATAACCGAATCATCAGAGGATCATCCGCCTGTTTAGATTTGATTTCTTCGGTTAATGATGAAGTTATCTCCATCACGCACAGTTGTCCTTGGACTCTTTGTAACCATACTTCAATTTCTTCACGAATCATCTCTCGTTGAAGGCTAAGTTGGGAGGTCAGCGTCTCCAGCATCTGAATAGAAACAGGCTTGCGGCTAAGTGCATCGGCCACTACATTCGCTTTGCCTGGATGATATAAAATCTCCAAGTCATAATCCTTAATCAGTTCTAACCATCTTCTTTGCCGCATGTTCAATTCTTTCTGACTGAATATGTACTTGAGACTCTTGTGATCCGTAAAGATCTGACAGTGAGTCCCGTACAGATAATGCCTCCAGATCTTCAAAGCAAAAACCCTTCTTTGCTAGCTCCAAATCATGTCTTTGGGTAATTTACTTCATAAGGTTTCACTGTCGTGACGCATAAGCGATCACCTTATCATTTGCATCAATACGCACCCGAGTCCTTGGTTCAAGCATCACAGTAAACTATAAATCCTCTAGTTCCTGTGGAAGTGATAGAATCGGTGTCGTCGTCAATCTCTTCTTCAATTCATCAAAGCTAATCGACACAACTCATTCCACTCAAACTTTTGAGTTTTACTCGGAGTCGAGTAAGTGGGCGGGAGATTTTAGAAAACCCTTCCACGAATCGACGATAGTATCCAGCAAGTCCTAAGAAGCTTCGGACTACTTTCACGTTCTTTGGAGGCTCCCAATCCATAATTGCTTCGATCTACTGAGGATCTACTCGGACTCCTTCAGCTGACACTACATGGCCGAGGAACATTACTTCCTTTAGCCAGAATTCACACTTAGAAAGTTTGGCGTACAATTGCTCGTTTCTCAGAAGTTCCAATACAATCCGCAAATGTTGCGCATGTTCTTCCGTACTCTTAGAATACACTAGAATGTCATCAATGAACACGACCACAAATTTATCCAAAAATTCAATGAACACACGGTTCATCAATTGCATAAATACAGCAGGTGCGTTAGTGAGACCAAACGGCATCACTACAAACTCATAATGTCCGTAGCGAGTTCTGAACGCTGATTTCGGAACATCAGATTCCTTAATCCTCAGCTGATGATACCCTGATCTCAGATCGATTTTAGAAAATACCATTGCCCCTTGCAACTGGTCAAACAGATCATCAATCCGTGGCAACGGATACTTGTTCTTAATCGTCATCTTGTTCAGCTCTCGATAGTCAATACACAGTCGAAGCGATCCATCCTTCTTTCGGACAAAAAGAACTGGCGCTCCCCAGAGTGAAACGCTTGGCTGAATATAGCCTTTGTCCAGTAACTCCTCCAGTTGCTTCTTCAGTTCGTACATCTCAGTAGGTGCCATGCGATACGGCGCCTTAGAAATTGGTGTAGCTCCGGGTTCCAACTCAATGGTAAATTCCACATCCCTTCGTGGAGGTAGCCCAGGTAACTCGTCAGGAAATACATCTGGAAATTCGTTTACAACAGGAATGGATGAAAGTTCCACAATTTCGTCTTCTTTCTTCATTGCATAGCACCAATATCCGGTGCAGCCCTGTTTCAACAATCTGACAGCTTTCATCGCTTTGATCAATTTTCCCGAGCTTCCCGGTTTCCATCCCTCAAACAGAATTTCGGAACCGTCGTCAGCGATCAGCGAGATATTCCTCCTTCGGTAGTTTACAATTTCTCCATATCGATTAAGCCAATCGTCTCCGAATATCAGGTCATCTCCTTGCATTTCTATCACGATGAGATTTGAGAGCCACTCTCTGTCTCCAAATGATACAGGGAAATTTCTAGTTTCTAAGTTCCCAACAATCCTCTCTCTACTCGGTAAACCAACAACATAAGGTTCACAAGTATGAAAACCGGAAATATTCAAACGATTTACACAAGACAAAGATATGAAAGAATGTGTAGCTCCTGTATCGAATAAAACGCTAACTGGCTGGGAAAGGATTTGGACAGTACCTGATGCGATAGCAGCATCCTGATCGTCTATCCTCCTCATCTCTTACAGACGTGGGGGAGCAGATCCGTCACTCGATGTCCCCTTTTGGTCCCATTGTCCTCTGCCTCGTCCGCGGCCAAAATTCTGAGGCATCTGAACACTTTGCTGCGTCTGTTGGATACTGGCTTCCTTCTGGACTGGCTGTGGTGTAGGGGCTCAAAAGACTTTGCAGCCTTTTCACAAAACACTGCCCGATGTCCCTCTCGTCCACAATCAAAACAAGTCACGGCAGGAAGGGGGCAATTCCGTCGATAGTGCCTCGTCTGAGCGCAGTTAAAGCATTTCCTGGTAACATCAGTAATAGTCGATGCCGCTCCGAAGTTCTTTCCGCTCCTAACTGGGTGCGGAGGTTTCTTGAAAGAGTGAAAAGATGACTGGGCCTTACGGGCCCCACTGTTCTTGTGCTCTGTAAAAGTACCAGAGACTTTCTGTTTCTTGGATTCTGAAAATTTCTCCATAGCTGCTTCCTTGATCTCATACGCCAACGCCTTATCCTGGTATTGACGGAGTGTGGTACATTCAAATCCGGACATGTACCTCTGGATTTCTGGTTTCATCCTCATATCGAAATGGATCATCATTTCTGCATCTGTTCTGACCAGATGTCGAACAAATGCCAGCTGTTGGTTAAACGTCTTAATCGCCTTGGATACCGGCACATCAGAAGGCTGAGCGGAGAAAAACTCCCGAACTTTGGCTTCCCTCACAGGACGAGGGCAATACTGAGCTTCTATCATCAATCTAAACTCTGTCCAATCGGCATCATGGTCTACAGCCGGATGGCTTCCCACCATTCGGACGCTTCCCTATCGAGAAAATATTGAGCGATAGAGGCTCTCGGTCGTGCAGGCGGCTAATTCCGCAAATATTTTCTCAGTTCCTTCAACCAATGGTCCCGGTGGGAGTCTCGTAAATACCGTCGAATTTGGGTGGTTGCATCTTCGCCACCTCTTGCGACCCGGTCACCTCGATTTCCTATGTCTGGGATCCCTTGCCTCTCTCTCCTGCCGTAGTCCCACCGCTACTTGCATTCGGTCCACAACTTGGCGGCCCAGGTCATCTGGTTCACCACTTGACGAAGAATCTCTCTGTACAATGGATCTGGTTCGTTATTAATAGATTGTTGCGGCTCGCCTGAGCTATGACTGGCCTCGTTAGAAGGCGACGCTTCCCTTTCGGTATTTCTCCGTCCGCATCCACGACCGCGACCACGTCCACGTCCGCCTCTCAACATACTGTAAGCATAAATTCTCAATATACAGGAAACAGCATCGTTCTAACGTACAAGTATAAAGTGACACAATATGTAAAGAACGAGATAGAGTTTCGGAACTTACAACCACCGTTCGCATGAACACGTAGGCAGTGCAGTGATGTCGTTCACGGCCGGTTACCTCAAAAGACATAAATGACCCCTATTTTAAACCAACGGCCAAGATATCCATAATCTTAGCTCTGATACCATATTCTGTAACACCCCCGATATATATTCAGGAATATTACAGCGCCGTAAATCCTTTACATAAGGATTTACAAGGCTGAATAATTGAACAAGCATTAAAAGGTACTAACGAATGGAAATAACGGAATTTCGATACAACAGTTCTGACCAAATACAAAAATAGTATCATTGTTCAACAGAACTCAATAATACATCACCAAATTCAAATCCATCACAAATGACTTCGTACTCGAGTACTTATTGAAATAACGAATAAACAACAGATAAATAAACCCAGCCGAAACATCACTCTGCACCCTCGTCGTCATGCAGCTCCAGTGGTTGTTTTCCCTCTCTCCTGGATCCTGAACATAAATAAAATGTTCACCCCCGAAGGGGTTAGCACAACGATGCTAGTACAAGTACCACACCATATTATTCATATCTCACGAATAATGTAAACGACAAGAAAAGTACCAACGAGTCTTCTCCTATGAGAAACTCATAAATGACATACACAACTGATAATCACAACATGATATCATAACATACACATGGTAATTCCGTCGATCCAGCGTTCACTTCCTAGAACCCACGATGATCCCGTCAGACCAACCCGTGGTGGAAAAACCCGTCCGATGATCCAGCGCACGCTAGCATAGATCCCCCGATGATCCCGTCGGACCAACACGAGGTGGACATACAATAACGACATACATGCACGACAATATGTATAACAACAATTCATAAAACAATTAAGGTACTTGCCTCGATTTGAAGACAAGAACAATACTTCCACGAAAACGAACACTCGAAGGTCGTCCTCCTCAATCAATCACGCAACAAGATCAAACCTTAACAAAAGAAATGATATAGGATTTATCTCACGTCGTACGAATGTTTAACAATTCGATTTACGGCCAAAAGTTCATAAAATGAAATCTGTCTGAACTGCTTAGCGCACACTAAGTGCTCTCTGTAGCGTGCGTTAAGTCTGCTCGATAGCGCACGCAAACAACAAAGCTTTAGCGTCGCTAACTATGCATGGTCGGTACTTCAGCGACCCGGCCAATGACTTCGTCGATAGTCTAGCGTCGTTACGTACCAAACATAGCGTCGCTAACTCGTGCTCGATAGCACACGTTAATATTCATAGCATAGCGTGCGCTATCGGTGCATGGCGATTTATTGCCGAGCGAGAAACTATTCTCGCCATGATCGAAACAATGAAATCTTCCGTGATAATTCATGTTACTTCCATGAATACCATGTTCATACCCTTATGAATGATTTTACGGATAATGACAACTTCGGATTCAAGGATATGCATACCAATATAAAACCATATTCCATTTCGACTACAAATCTTCATACGACAATTGAAAGGCTTAACGGTTGATATCAACACCTTTATATCAATCAATATTATCATGTGAAGTTGTTCAACGTTCCATCTATACCGGATAAATCTTACCATGATCAATCCTTTAGATTTATCTAACAATAATGATGTTAAAGTCAAGTCCAAGATTGCTATGAAGTCATCTACTAGATTCGGATTACCAATGATAGAAGCTTCATTTACATATTCAATGTAATAAGATTCGAATCATGAAGAGCATAATCCGGTACTTAAGGCTTATTCATCTCAATATTCCAAACATGATGTACTTTAGATAACTCACTTATGAAAATCAATATCTCATTACTATGATCATTCAAATCGTTAGAATCCAACTCTAAGTCTGGAGATAGATTGGACATACCTTAATATGATGAAAATCACTGAACCGTAAGGTAGAATCCGACTCCGGTTGGTTGTATGCCACTCCAAGGTGCTATTCCACTTCAATGAATACTCCCAAGTGATAACCAATATACAAACACCAACAAGATGTGTTCTAAGTGTGTAAGAGGATTATTTCAGCTCTCTGAACTCTCAAGGATGAAGAATAGGCGAAAGAAATGAAAGCCAAAATGGTTGTTGTCCCATTTATAATATTCTGCATTTTAACAAGTTAGCGCACGCTACTAAGCATTCCTTAGCGTGCGCTAATAATGGTTGACTTCAGAATTGTCTGGGCTCGTCCGCGGGAATCTTATCCGGACCCATGTCCCGGCTGGCGCATGTGCTAGCTGTCCCGCTCAATAATTGAGTTCTTAGCGCACGCAACTCCTAGCTGCATAGCGTGCGCTAATAGTAGCCCGATAGCGCGCGTTAAGATACATTCTTAGCGTGCGCTATCACGAGTTTGCATGAGAAATTTTGCATGCTTCTATACTTATGTACAATGATATCAATGCAAGAAATATCATACTCCAATAATCAAAACCACCAATCCGAATAATACAGGGTTTGAATACAGATGAAATACACCGTAATAAATTCGAATATTACATACTCTCCTACTAAAAAGGAGTTTCGTCCCGAAACTCAAGACGAAAATAACTCGGGATATCTAGACTTCATGTCAGCTTCCGTTTCCCAGGTGGCTTCTTCCATTCCGTGACGTGACCATTGAACTTTAACCAAAACGATTGGTTTGTTCCTCAGTTGCTTAACTCGACTCTCGAGTATCTTGACCGGTCTTTCTTCAAACGTCCCATTCTGCGCGACTTCGATCTCGCCGAAATCAATGATATGACTGGGATCTGGTATATACCTCCGTAACTGGGATACGTGGAACACGTCATGAACATGGCACAATGACGGCGGCAATGCCAATCTGTATGCCAACTCCCCAACTCTCTCGAGGATCTCGAATGGTCCGATATATCTCGGACTCAGCTTTCCTTTCTTTCCAAAACGAAAGATTCCCCGAGTAGGAGAAACCTTCAAAAGTACGTGGTCTCCAGTACTGAACTCCAATGGGCGGCGGCGTATATCTGCGTAAGATTTCTGACGACTCTGGGCGGTCAACAGCCTTTTACGAATCAAGGCTATCTTCTCTCGAGTCTGCACGATCAACTCTGGTTCTGTTCCGATCAAGTCCGATGAATCATCCCAGCATAGGGGCGATCTGCATCTCCTTCCGTATAATGCCTCAAACGGTGCCATCTTAATGGATGCATGCCAAATATTGTTGTAGGTAAATTCAATCAACGGTAGATGAACTTCCCAATCGTTTGACCAATCTAAGGCACATGCCCTTAGCATGTCTTCCACCGTTTGTATAGTTCTCTCAGATTGTCCGTCAGTCTGCGGGTGATAAGGATCAAGTTCAATTCGGTCCCCAAGGCCTTATGAACTGCTTTCCAAAAGTGAGACACAAAACGGCCGTCTCGATCAGAAACAATGGTCTTCGGCGTACCATGCAATCGAACTATCTCCGAAATAAATACTCGTGCCAACCTCTCTGGTCCTCACGTATCTTTAATGCCTAGAAAATGAGCTGATTTGGTTAAACGATCAACTATCACCCAAATCATGTTCATTCCTGTCCTGGTTCTCGGCATATTAGTGATAAAGTCAATCGATATGTCCTCCCACTTCCATTCAGGAATCGGGAGTGGCTTCAACATTCCGGCAGGCCGTTGATGCTCGATCTTAACCTGCTGACATGTCAAGCATTTCGAAACATAGTCCGCTACATCTTTCTTCATATTGCCCCACCAGAAATTCTGCTTCAAGTCCTTATACATTTTACTGGTGCCCGGGTGGATAGAATAGGGCGAACTGTGAGCTTCCTTCATAATCGTCTGTTTCAGAACATCAACATCGGGGACACAGAGTCGGTTCTGAAATCTCAAAACTCCATCATCATGAATTATGAATCCGGGGGCCTTTCCTTTGATCACTTCATCACATAACCGAATCATCAGAGGATCATCCGCCTGTTTAGATTTGATTTCTTCGGTTAATGATGAAGTTATCTCCATCACGCACAGTTGTCCTTGGACTCTTTGTAACCATACTTCAATTTCTTCACGAATCATCTCTCGTTGAAGGCTAAGTTGGGAGGTCAGCGTCTCCAGCATCTGAATAGAAACAGGCTTGCGGCTAAGTGCATCGGCCACTACATTCGCTTTGCCTGGATGATATAAAATCTCCAAGTCATAATCCTTAATCAGTTCTAACCATCTTCTTTGCCGCATGTTCAATTCTTTCTGACTGAATATGTACTTGAGACTCTTGTGATCCGTAAAGATCTGACAGTGAGTCCCGTACAGATAATGCCTCCAGATCTTCAAAGCAAAAACCACTGCTGCTAGCTCCAAATCATGTGCTGGGTAATTTACTTCATAAGGTTTCAGCTGTCGTGACGCATAAGCGATCACCTTATCATTTTGCATCAATACGCACCCGAGTCCTTGGTTCGAAGCATCACTGTAAACTATAAATCCTCTAGTTCCCTGTGGAAGTGATAGAATCGGTGTCGTCGTCAATCTCTTCTTCAATTCATCAAAGCTAATCTGACACAACTCATTCCACTCAAACTTTTGAGTTTTCTGCAGGAGTCGAGTAAGTGGGCGGGAGATTTTAGAAAACCCTTCCACGAATCGACGATAGTATCCAGCAAGTCCTAAGAAGCTTCGGACTTCTTTCACGTTCTTTGGAGGCTCCCAATCCATAATTGCTTCGATCTTCTGAGGATCTACTCGGACTCCTTCAGCTGACACTACATGGCCGAGGAACATTACTTCCTTTAGCCAGAATTCACACTTAGAAAGTTTGGCGTACAATTGCTCGTTTCTCAGAAGTTCCAATACAATCCGCAAATGTTGCGCATGTTCTTCCGTACTCTTAGAATACACTAGAATGTCATCAATGAACACGACCACAAATTTATCCAAAAATTCAATGAACACACGGTTCATCAATTGCATAAATACAGCAGGTGCGTTAGTGAGACCAAACGGCATCACTACAAACTCATAATGTCCGTAGCGAGTTCTGAACGCTGATTTCGGAACATCAGATTCCTTAATCCTCAGCTGATGATACCCTGATCTCAGATCGATTTTAGAAAATACCATTGCCCCTTGCAACTGGTCAAACAGATCATCAATCCGTGGCAACGGATACTTGTTCTTAATCGTCATCTTGTTCAGCTCTCGATAGTCAATACACAGTCGAAGCGATCCATCCTTCTTTCGGACAAAAAGAACTGGCGCTCCCCAGAGTGAAACGCTTGGCTGAATATAGCCTTTGTCCAGTAACTCCTCCAGTTGCTTCTTCAGTTCGTACATCTCAGTAGGTGCCATGCGATACGGCGCCTTAGAAATTGGTGTAGCTCCGGGTTCCAACTCAATGGTAAATTCCACATCCCTTCGTGGAGGTAGCCCAGGTAACTCGTCAGGAAATACATCTGGAAATTCGTTTACAACAGGAATGGATGAAAGTTCCACAATTTCGTCTTCTTTCTTCATTGCATAGCACCAATATCCGGTGCAGCCCTGTTTCAACAATCTGACAGCTTTCATCGCTTTGATCAATTTTCCCGAGCTTCCCGGTTTCCATCCTCAAATGAATTTCGAACCGTCGTCAGCGATCAGCGAGATATTCCTCCTTCGGTAGTTTACAATTTCTCCATATCGATTAAGCCAATCGTCTCCGAATATCAGGTCATCTCCTTGCATTTCTATCACGATGAGATTTGAGAGCCACTCTCTGTCTCCAAATGATACAGGGAAATTTCTAGTTTCTAAGTTCCCAACAATCCTCTCTCCACTCGGTAAACCAACAACATAAGGTTCACAAGTATGAAAACCGGAAATATTCAAACGATTTACACAAGACAAAGATATGAAAGAATGTGTAGCTCCTGTATCGAATAAAACGCTAACTGGCTGGGAAAGGATTTGGACAGTACCTGATGCGATAGCAGCATCCTGATCGTCTGTCCTCCTCATATCTTATAGACGTGGGGGAGCAGATCCGTCACTCGATGTCCCCTTTTGGTCCCATTGTCCTCTGCCTCGTCCGCGGCCAAAATTCTGAGGCATCTGAACACTTTGCTGCGTCTGTTGGATACTGGCTTCCTTCTGGACTGGCTGTGGTGTACGGGCTCAAAAGACTTTGCAGCCTCTTCACAAAACACTGCCCGATGTCCCTCTCGTCCACAATCAAAACAAGTCACGACAGGAAGGGGGCAATTCCATCGATAGTGCCTCGTCTGAGCGCAGTTAAAGCATTTCCTGGTAACATCAGTAATAGTCGATGCCGCTCCGAAGTTCTTTCCGCTCCTAACTGGGTGCGGAGGTTTCTTGAAAGAGTGAAAAGATGACTGGGCCTTACGGGCCCCACTGTTCTTGTGCTCTGTAAAAGTACCAGAGACTTTCTGTTTCTTGGATTCTGAAAATTTCTCCATAGCTGCTTCCTTGATCTCATACGCCAACGCCTTATCCTGGTATTGACGGAGTGTGGTACATTCAAATCCGGACATGTACCTCTGGATTTCTGGTTTCATCCTCATATCGAAATGGATCATCATTTCTGCATCTGTTCTGACCAGATGTCGAACAAATGCCAGCTGTTGGTTAAACGTCTTAATCGCCTTGGATACCGGCACATCAGAAGGCTGAGCGGAGAAAAACTCCCGAACTTTGGCTTCCCTCACAGGACGAGGGCAATACTGAGCTTCTATCATCAATCTAAACTCTGTCCAATCAGCATCATGGTCTACAGGCCGGATGGCTTCCCACCATTCGGACGCTTCCCCTATCAGAAAATATTGAGCGATAGAGGCTCTCCGGTCGTCTGGGCAGCTAATTCCGGCAAATATTTTCTCCAGTTCCTTCAACCAATGGTCCTGTGGGAGTCTCGTAAATCTGGTCGAATTTGGGTGGTTGCATCTTCGCCACCTCTTGCAGCCACCGGTCACCTCGATTTCCTATGTCTGGGATCCCTTGCTGTCTCTCTCCCTGCTGTAGTCCCACCGCTACTTGCATTCGGTCCACAACTTGGGCGAACTGAGTCATCTGGTTCACCACTTGACGAAGAATCTCTGGTACAGCAGGATCTGGTTCGTTATTAATAGATTGTTGCGGCTCGCCTGAGCTATGACTGGCCTCGTTAGAAGGCGACGCTTCCCTTTCGGTATTTCTCTGTCCGCATCCACGACCGCGACCACGTCCACGTCCGCCTCTCAACATACTGTAAGCATAAATTCTCAATATACAGGAAACAGCATCGTTCTAACGTTCAAGTATAAAGTGACACAATATGTAAAGAACGAGATAGAGTTTCGGAACTTACAACCACCGTTCGCATGAACACGTAGGCAGTGCAGTGATGTCGTTCACGGCCGGTTACCTCAAAAGACATAAATGACCCCTATTTTAACCCAACGGCCAAGATATCCATAATCTTAGCTCTGATACCATATTCTGTAACACCCCCGATATATATTCAGGAATATTACAGCGCCGTAAATCCTTTACATAAGGATTTACAAGGCTGAATAATTGAACAAGCATTAAAAGGTACTAACGAATGGAAATAACGGAATTTCGATACAACAGTTCTGACCAAATACAAAAATAGTATCATTGTTCAACAGAACTCAATAATACATCACCAAATTCAAATCCATCACAAATGACTTCGTACTCGAGTACTTATTGAAATAACGAATAAACAACAGATAAATAAACCCGGCCGAAACATCACTCTGCACCCTCGTCGTCATGCAGCTCCAGTGGTTGTTTTCCCTCTCTCCTGGATCCTGAACATAAATAAAATGTTCATCCCCGAAGGGGTTAGCACAACGATGCTAGTACAAGTACCACACCATATTATTCATATCTCACGAATAATGTAAACGACAAGAAAAGTACCAACGAGTCTTCTCCTATGAGAAACTCATAAATGACATACACAACTGATAATCACAACATGATATCATAACATACACATGGTAATTCCGTCGATCCAGCGTTCACTTCCTAGAACCCACGATGATCCCGTCAGACCAACCCGTGGTGGAAAAACCCGTCCGATGATCCGGTATGCGCTAGCATAGATCCCCGATGATCCCGTCGGACCAACACGAGGTGGACATACAATAACGACATACATGCACGACAATATGTATAACAACAATTCATAAAACAATTAAGGTACTTGCCTCGATTTGAAGACAAGAACAATACTTCCACGAAAACGAACACTCGAAGGTCGTCCTCCTCAATCAATCACGCAACAAGATCAAACCTTAACAAAAGAAATGATATAGGATTTATCTCACGTCGTACGAATGTTTAACAATTCGATTTACGGCCAAAAGTTCATAAAATGAAATCTGTCTGAACTGCTTAGCGCACACTAAGTGCTCTCTGTAGCGTGCGTTAAGTCTGCTCGATAGCGCACGCAAACAACAAAGCCTAGCGTACGCTAACTATGCATGGTCAGTACTTCACTGACCAGCCAACTGACTCGTCTGATGGTCTAGCGTACGTTACGTACCAAACATAGCGTACGCTAACTCGTGCTCGATAGCACACGTTAATATTCATAGCATAGCGTGCGCTATCTGTGCATGGCAGTTTATTGCTGAGCAGTAAACTGTTCTCGCCATGATCGAAACAATGAAATCTTCCGTGATAATTCATGTTACTTCCATGAATACCATGTTCATACCCTTATGAATGATTTTACGGATAATGACAACTTCGGATTCAAGGATATGCATACCAATATAAAACCATATTCCATTTCGACTACAAATCTTCATACGACAATTCGAAAGGCTTAACGGTTGATATCAACACCTTTATATCAATCAATATTATCATGCTGAAGTTGTTCAACGTTCCATCTATACTAGATAAATCTTCCCATGATCAATCCTTTAGATTTATCTAACAATAATGATGTTAAAGTCAAGTCCAAGATTGCTATGAAGTCATCTACTAGATTCGGATTACCAATGATAGAAGCTTCATTTACATATTCAATGTAATAAGATTCGAATCATGAAGAGCATAATCCAGGTACTTAAGGCTTATTAATCTCAATATTCCAAACATGATGTACTTTAGATAACTCACTTATGAAAATCAATATCTAATTACTATGATCATTCAAATCGTTAGAATCCAACTCTAAGTCTGGAGATAGATTGGACATACCTTAATATGATGAAAATCACTGAACCGTAAGGTAGAATCCGACTCCGGTTGGTTGTATGCCACTCCAAGGTGCTATTCCACTTCAATGAATACTCCCAAGTGATAACCAATATACAAACACCAACAAGATGTGTTCTAAGTGTGTAAGAGGATTATTTCAGCTCTCTGAACTCTCAAGGATGAAGAATAGGCGAAAGAAATGAAAGCCAAAATAGTTGTTGTCCCATTTATAATATTCTGTATTTTAACAAGTTAGCGCACGCTACTAAGCATTCCTTAGCGTGCGCTAATAATGGTTGACTTCAGAATTGTCTGGGCTCGTCATGGGAATCTTATCCGACCCATGTCACGGGCGCATGTGCTTCATTGTCCGCTCAATAATTAAGTTCTTAGCGCACGCAACTCCTAGCTGCATAGCGTGCGCTAATAGTAGCCCGATAGCGCGCGTTAAGATACATTCTTAGCGTGCGCTATCACGAGTTTGCATGAGAAATTTTGCATGCTTCTATACTTATGTACAATGATATCAATGCAAGAAATATCATACTCCAATAATCAAAACCACCAATCCGAATAATACAGGGTTTGAATACAGATGAAATACACCGTAATAAATCCGGATATTACACTACTCTATTACATAGTCTCTCATTTCTCCCACTTATACTCAAAACAATGCTGTCATACACCGTAATCCCATTCCTTCCACATGCCTTTCAAAAACTTTTGAAGGTAGGCCTTTCGTGAAAGGGTCAGCAAGATTATCTTCCGATGCAACCCTGGCTACAACTACGTCTTCTTCCTTTACGAAGTGTCGTATGATGTGGTACTTGCGGTTGATATGTTTACTTGCCTGATGGGCTCGTGGTTCCCTTGAATTTGCGACTGCACCAGTATTATCACAATAAAGTGTAATACCCTCTGGCAAATCGGGAATCACATCTAAGTCCTGCATGAAGTACTTGAGCCACACTGCCTCCTTGGCTGCCTCAGAGGCTGCCACGTACTCGGCTTCCATGGTAGAGTCCGAGATGCATTTCTGCTTGACACTCCTCCAACCAATGGCTCCACCTCCCAGGCTAAACACATAACCCGAAGTAGACTTGGACTTTTCTTTGTCCGATGAAAAATCTGAGTCAGTGTAACCCACCGGAAACAGGTCGTCTGATTGATATACAAGCATGTACTCCCTAGTCCTTCTCAGGTACTTGAGTATGTGCTTGACAGCAATCCAGTGTCCTGGTCCTGGGTTTGACTGATATCTAGAAGTCATGCCCACGACATGACAGATATCTGGTCTAGTGCAAAGCATAGCGTACATGAGACTTCCCACAGCAGATGCATAAGGGACTATCTTCATATCATCTATCTCATTTTGTGTCTTAGGACACATGTTCTTAGATAGTTGAATTCCATGCCGGTAAGGTAGAAAACCTTTCTTGGAATTCTCCATGCTAAACCGCTTCAGCACTGTATCGATATAGGATGCCTGGGATAAGCACAACATTCTCTTCTTCCGATCACGAAAGATCCTGATTTCAAGAATGTGTCCTGCTTCTCCTATATCCTTCATATCGAACTGCTCAGATAGCCATACTCGTACGTCCGACAATTCCTTCACGTTGTTTCCAATCAAAAGAATATCGTCTACATACAGTACAAGAAACACCAACACGTTTCCATCGCATTTATTATACACACAACTCTCACTCGGACATTGGACGAATCCATATGACTGGACAACTTCGTCAAAACGAGTGTTCCAAGATCTAGATGCTTGCTTAAGTCCATAAATGGATTTCTTAAGTTTGCACACCAAGTGCTCTTCTCCTTCAGCAATGAATCCCTCTGCTTGGCGCATATAGATTTCCTTGTCTAGACTCCCATTCAAGAATGCAGTCTTGACATCCATCTGCCAAATCTCCAGATCCAAATGCGCAGCTATAGCTAAAAGAATCCGGATTGACTTAAGCATGGCTACCGGCGAAAAGGTTTCATCATAATCGATACCCTCTTTCTGAGTGTAACCTTTTGAAACAAGCCTCGCTTTGAAGGTTTCAACCTTCCCGTCACGTCCTTTCTTTCGCTTGTAGACCCATTTACTCCCAATGGCTTGTACACCATCAGGTAGCTCTACTAGCTCCCACACTTGTTTGGAATCCATAGATCCTATTTCTGATTCCATTGCTACTTGCCAGGAGTCAGCATCTTTATCTTGGATTGCCTCCTTATAGGTCTAGGGATCTGATTCATCTTCACCTGGGATTGAGTCTGAAGACTTTCCCACGCCTATGAATCGTTCAGGCTGACGAACAACCCTTCCACTACGACGAGGCAAATCCTGAGTTGGTGTAAAAGTATCAGAATCGATACGTGGTGCAGTATTAGTTGGCGCTTGTACGATTGGTATAGACGGAGTCTCGCCCCTCAGCTCTTCCAGAATTATCTTGCTCATGGGCTTGTGACTAATTATATAATCCTCTTCTAGAAATTGGGCATTGGTGCTAACAATGACCTTCTGATCCTGGGGACTATAGAACAAGCCACCCTTCGTTCCCTTAGGGTATCCTACAAACACTCGTACTTCTGTACGAGATGCCAACTTATCAGCTTTCTTATTCAGCACATGTGCTGGAGTACCCCAAATCCGAACATGTCCTAGACTGGGCTTACGCCCACTCCACAGTTCTGTGGGTGTTTTTTGAACTGATTTCGAAGGCACCAGGTTTAGAATGTACGCCGCTGTTTCTAAGGCGTATCCCCAGAACGAAATAGGTAAATCTGAAAAACTCATCATAGATCTAACCATTTCTAAGAGAGTCTTATTTCTTCTTTCAGCCACACCATTTTGTTGTGGAGTTCCCGGCGCAGTGAACTGGGACGAAATCCCCTCATTCGCCAAGAAATCTAAAAACTCTCCACTAAGGTATTCGCCACCACTATCAGATCGTAGTGACTTGATACTCTTCCCATGATGCTTCTCTGTTTTAGCCTTGAAGTCTCTGAACTTGTCAAAGGCTTCAGACTTATGTCGAGTTTAATCCACGAATTATCGATTCGGGAGATATCGATTGAACGTTTATTGTCATAGCTTGTAATAGGGGTTATGGGCATTTTCCTTTCGGTTATTGTTGTCCGTTAGGACTGAGTTATGTTAATCCTTCGTTTAGGAACCGTCGTTTTCCATCCGGATCATTCGTAGTCGTTATTCATTCCCAATTCTTCGAAAATGTCTCAAAGACAAGTACTTTACATTTGTTTACGCGTTCTAGTATTTGAATTATGGCTTTTCGTGGTTGTATGGATGGATATGTGTATGTTCACCTAGGGACGGTCCGACGGGGCCTCTAGGGATACGTATTGTCGTGGGTGTGCGTATCACGAACTATGGTTAACCACCCAGGGATGTCCGACAGGGCTCTGTGGGGTACGGTGGCCGTGAGTCTCGTATCAACGGTTAACTTTGAATTGTTTTGTTGGAGAAATGTGTTTTGTGCTTGTGCACCGTAAATATTCCGGAATATAAATAATTTCTAAAATGATTTTTGGCGTATATTTTCATCTGATTAGAATGGTAGTTCAAATGAATTGTACTTGCACTAGCAGCTGTCGCTAACCCCTTAAATGGGGGAAATACTTTTGTATTTCAGGTACAGGTCATGGAAGTAAACGAGCATGCGAGCCGTACGAGGATGATGGACAGGCGTGATTCTGTTCAGTGGTTGTCTATTGGTGTCTTGTTTTGGGATTTCTTTATTATGTCATTTGCTTAAGTACTCGAGTATTTCTTTATTGAATTTATCAATGTTGTGTACCCGTTTTGGGGAGTGGATTTGATGTCAAATTGTATTGTTGAATTTTAACCTTTGGTGTTGAATGTCGTGGATTGTGAAATTGTCATTTTGTTGATGATGTATGTCTTTGTCGAATGTCATTTCGGTATGTTAGCCTGGTGGATTCTACAGTGTGGGGTCCACGGCGTTGTAATATGCCCTGATCATCTTGAGAGTGTTACAGAATATGGTATCAGAGCCTAGGTTTATGGATACCTAGGCTGGCGGTTATTTGGGTCTAGCTGAATGTCGTTTTTGAACAGTATCACTGCTACGCCATCATCTCAGAACGCCGGTGCTCGTAAGTTTTCCTAACTTGTCTCGTTGCGTTGTTCTGTTCTATTCCCTTCTTGCTATTTTGTTGCGTTTTGCGTTGAACTGTACTTACCTGTTACTTATTCAGAATACCTGCTGGTAGAGGACGCGTACGCGGTAGGGGACGTGGCGCAGCCGGTGGGGCGGCCATGTCCGATAACTCGGGAACTGATTTGGCGATGCCTTCCTTGTCGAACAGTGTTCCACCCAGTTCCAGAGGCCAGCAGGATCAGTCTACTAGCTCTGGCAATGCTCATGAGAATATTGGGGTGGCAAATATTTTACAACAAGTAGCGAACCAGATGACGCTACTAACTCAGGTCGTCTTAGTTGGCCAAGCTAATGCCAACCCGGTTTTGCCTACTGGATCCGGCAATGATAAGCTACTTCAGGACGTGATTCGTATGCGTCCTCCGCAGTTTGATGGTGCTTCCGACCCTTACGGTTGGGAGAGTTGGTTATTTGAGATGGAGAAAGTGTTCGAGGCAGCTAACTGCTCTGAGGAGATGAAGGTACCCATCGCTCAGTACTTCCTCGCCAAAGAGGCAGCAACGTGGTGGCAAGCGGTGAAACCACGTGACCGGGCGGCTACATGGGCAGAGTTCCGAGAGCTGATGGAGGACGAATTTTGTCCGTGGCCAGTTAAAGAGGGGTGGATCCGAGCCTTCTTTGAGGCTAAGCCCCAGGATGTTCCGATTTCGCAGGCAATCAAAGAATACAACCAACAACTTCATTATGTGAGAAACCAAGTCCGAGACGAGTTAGACAAGATCCGCCACTTTGACATGCGGATGAAGTCGAGGGTCCGTCACTACATGTCTGGTCTCGGATGTACAACTCTGAAAGATTATCAAAACAAAGCAATGGCTTATGAGATGTCATTTTCTGCGACAGAGGCGGCAACCGAGGGAAAGAAACAGAAGACTTCCGGTCAATTTTCGGGAGTCAAGTCTAGCGGGTATCCTAAGGCTCAGTCTGGTTCGCGAGTCTTTGGGAATCAATCCCGTCATTTGGGCGAGGAAACGGTTCTAAGTCTGCTCCTACTGGTTCCGTTCGGGGCCCTACCTACTTTTACTGTGGTCGTCCCGGCCACATGATGAGTGAGTGTGACAGGGCCCCGATTCAGTGTCTTGCTTGCGGTCGGATGGGACATCGTGCTGAGTATTGTACGGATGCAGTTCGGGCGCCAATTACTCAGATATCAGCCCCAACTGCGGGAGAACCGAGCGTGAATCAGGCACCGGCAGCTTCTCAGCCACAACAGAGTTTTGGTAGAGGCCGAGGACGTGGGCAGCCTTCTAGAGGGGGAGCTTCTAGTACGGGGTCTATTCCGCCCCGTGTGTATTAGATGAGACGAGCTGGAGATCCCGACACGACGGTAGCTACAGGTACCGTTCACATCCTTGACCATCCTGTTTCTGTGTTATTCGATTCTGGTGCTACACATTCTTTCATATCTATGGATTGTGTGCGTCGTCTGCATGTTGATTGCCTAGTTGCGTGTGAACCATTTGTTGTTAAACTGCCTAGTGGGGATAACATCGTGGGGGATCGTGAGATTGGAGATTTTTCCGGTGAGTATCGCGGGGAGGGATTGGCCTTCTAATCTGATTGCGGTAGATATTAGAGACGAGGATCTGATTCTTGGTGAGGATTGGCTGGACCGTCATGGGGCGATCATGAATTATAGAACAAAAACCGTTTTGATGTTAGCCTCTGATGGCACCGAGCATTCTTTTGTGGGGCGTAAGCGGAGTAGCCAGAGATTTCTGATCAGCACTTTGAAAGCGGTGAGACTTCTTCGAGGAGGTTGCACGGGTTATTGGTGTTATGCTTTGAGATCGGAATAAGGGGGAGTCGAGCTCTCGTCTATTCCGGTAGTGTGTGAGTATCCTGACATCTTTCCAGACGAGTTGCCGGGTTTGCCGCCAGACCGAGAGGTTGACTTTACTGTTGATTTAGAGCCGGGTGCAGCACCAATTTCTAAGACGCCATACCGTATGGCGCCTGTCGAGATGCTTGAGTTAAAGAAACAGTTGGGAGAATTGCTAGACATGAGGTATATTCGACCGAGCGCTTCGCCTTAGGGCGCACCATTCTTGTTTGTAAAGAAGAAGGATGGGTCACTTCGTCTGTGTATCGACTATCGAGAGTTGAACAAAGTGACTATAAAAAACAAGTATCCTCTCCCGAGTATTGATGACTTGTTTGACCAACTGCAAGGGGCAACCGTATTTTCGAAGATTGATTTGAGATCGGGTTATTATCAGCTTCGAGTGAAGGATTTCGATATTCCGAGGACGACCTTTCGGACGAGATACGACCACTACGGGTTTGTGGTTATGCCTTTCGGGCTAACCAACGCCCAGCCGTGTTCATGCAGCTTATGAACAAAGTCTTTATCGAATACCTCGATAAGTGTGTAGTTGTCTTTATTGACGATATCTTGATTTACTCGAGGAGTGAGGAGGAACATGCACGCCATTTACATATCGTGTTGGGAATCTTGAGAACTCAGCATCTCTTTGCAAAGTTCTCAAAGTGTGAGTTTTGGTTGCGGGAGGTTATGTTTCTCGGCCACGTGATCTCGGCCGAGGGTGTTCGTGTGGACCCACATAAGATAGAGGCCGTGTTGGATTGGGCGCCGCCCAAAAACGTGAAGGAGGTCCGTAGTTTTCTGGGTTTGGCCGGGTATTATCGTTGATTTGTTGAGGGGTTCTCTAAGCTCGCTCGACCGCTGACTCAATTGTTACAGAAGTCAGAGAAGTTTGTGTGGACCGACGAAAGACAGAAGAGTTTCGAGGAATTGAAGAAACGGTTGAAGACCGCTCCCATTTTAGATTTACCGAGTGGTAATAAAGGTTTCTCAGTTTTTAGTGATGCTTCGGACCGACGGACAGTCCGAGCGTACCATTCAGATGTTTGAGGATTTGTTGTGCGCGTGTGCGTTAGACTGGAGTAGTGACTGGGAGGAGCATCTGGCCTTGATCAAGTTTACGTATAATAATAGCTGGCACGCGTCGATTAAGATGGCACCGTATGAGGCGCTTTATGGCCGATGTTGCCGATCACCGATATGTTGGGATGAGATGTCCGATCTAGTTTGCACCGAGCCGAATGTTGTGTTAGAGACGAGGGAGAAAGTTGAGTTGATTAGAAAGAGAATGTTGGCAGCTCAGAGTCGACAAAAGTCTTATGCGGATGTTAGCGTCGACCTTTAGAGTTTGAGGTGGGAGATCATGTTCTGTTGAGAGTATCTCCATCGAACGGAGTTTTCCGTTTTGGGAAAAAGAGGAAGCTCAGCCCGAGGTGTATTGGACCTTTCGAGATATCGGAGAAAGTTGGCGAGTTGGCATACCGTTTGGCCTTGCCTCCGTCGTTGAGTCATGTGCATAGTGTATTTCACGTCTCTCAGCTGAGGAAGTATGTTCCGGACCCGTCCCATGTTATTGATTTCGGGGACGTGCAGATCGAGAAGGACGTCACGTTTGTAACACCCCCAGATTTAACCGGAAATATTACAGCGCCGTGGGCCCCGAGATGGAACCCACAAGGCTAAAATGAAATTTTCGCAAACATTTACAAATGCCCAAGAGGCCAACGACGGTACTAACTTTAAAATTCACAAAGACTTATAAAATCCATTTATCAAAAACCGTCGTAAAACTCATTTGAAATCGCAAGGCCAAACAGCCGACACTCAAAAGTTCAGAAAACGATTTCCAAAGTAACCTCAGTTACCAGATACCAAAAGAGCGTCTCAAAATACTCACGCAGCGGAAAAAGACCAACCATAAAGATACTCTAGCAGCGGAATACAAGAACCGATCAAGAAACTCAATGCACAGAACATGTCCTAGCCAGTATCCTCCGGGAAGCTCATCTCTTCACGACCGCTACAAGCTCGATACTCCGAGAACCTAAAAGAAATCCCACGACGGGGTCAGCCATAATATCCAACAATGATAACGGTCACATCACATTAATAATAACATACGAATGAGAATACAACATAAGAATACGACCAATGTAATCTTACCGCCATAACTTTGCTTACTCCAGTGATTCTCATCAGAGTAGCCATTATCACATTTCACATCATGTACTCGATTTACCAATAAACTCGAACATAATATAAGTACTGTACCTCAAACAATACTCAAGGTTCTCAAACTGTCATAACCAACTCACGATACGGAAATATACCATTTCTGACCAATACGATCCATCGAATAACATCATCAAATCCCAAGAGGATAACCGATCGTCCATCAAAGACAAATACCAAAGAAATACGGAACATACCTCGAGATATGAAGTGCCACGACAATCATACTACTAATCCGAGATCAGATCAATGCAATACGGACAAGGTCCTAACACAAGACCTACAAATGCATACTCATATGACCACGTCAATATGATCACAACAATAACAATCACGTATACTCAATGGAAATCCGATGATCCAGCGCCCTCAGCATAGATCCCTTTGTTGATCCTATCAGATCAACATAAGGTGGATAACTAACAATACACATGTGAACAACAACACATGATAAAATTAATGATGCGAATTCACCAGATTCCATCAACACAATACTGGTAATCCAACGATCCAGCGCCCTCAGCATAGATCCCCATGATGATCCCGTCGAACCAACGCATGGTGGAAAACCTGTCCAACGATCCAGCGCCCTCAGCATAGATCCTCATAATCCCATCGGATTATTTACACAACAAAAACAACACAATATGCATACACATATGCAAATCAACACGTTCATCCACATGAACAACATAACATGCACGACAACATGACAATATACTAGGACGACTTCATGTTCAACAACATGAAAGAGAATGTACGAGACCAAAATAAATAACATAAAACCGTGACCAATATGGAATACTTGCCCCGAGTCCTTCGGAAGCAACCTCGACGTCCAATCATCACCGACGATTATCCCCACTGCTCGGCGATCCAAACGTACAACGAACTATAGATACTCATATCCTCGTCCTTACCATAATGTAACCTCGATACTCGAACATACCAATAACTGGGATAAAGCATATTCATTATGATTTACCTCCCAGAATCGAAAGAACGATATGCGATCCGGATACCCAGAGTTCACAATAATAATCATCGCTATATGCATTATAAACGAAATGAAATCAAAACCATTCATTAAATATTATAATCGAGCAAGTAATAACTTGCCTCGATACCGATACCACGAAGTCATTGCCGAACACATTGCCTTTGTCTACGAGCTCCTCGGCCCGATCAAAAGCAATACAATGGACATACTCGAACACGACCGCAATATCCGGTTATAATCACCGATCAGCAATCTCAACCTATCAAGAAATCAAATAACACATATCCGATAACAATCAACAACCGACAATACTAACTAATCGAACTCAACGGTTCAACACAACCTCGAATAAACACAATGTAACCAACCAAGTCAAACCATCACGAATTCCTAATCAAAACACAAAATATCGCCTCGTCGCCTACTTAGCGCACGTTAATCACCTAACGTAGCGTGCGCTAAGTTGCTCCCGTTAGCGCGCTAGGCGATGGCGTAGCGTGCGCTAATCTTTGTGCGGTGGCATGCATTTCAAGCATCGTCTAACACTTCCATCATGACAATGATCAACTCATCTCGAGATTAAGGATTTCATAACAATCATGACATATAATTTAATAGCTCTTCAAGAACACGAATTATCCAAATTCACGTTCATGATCCATAAAATGATAAAATCCGATGTGTTCTAACATCTAAAAATCCTTATTCATCATGTTCTTCGACATACAATTCACATAACTTCAAGAATCACGGAAGATCACCATAATCGCTACCATACGAAGTAACCAACGACAAAACATCAAAAATCCGAATTGAAGAAGGGAATTACCTCAACATATATCTTGAATTCCATCAAAACCATACGAAACATATCAATACTCATATATTGATAACAACACTAACTTAGTACGGTAATCCAACTCGTTGTCATGCTCATCAACTTGTTTATATGATAATCATCAACTCAAGAACATCATATACAATCCAAAACGAAATCTCAAAGTGAAGAGTAATTACCTTTTTGAAGGAAAGGATTGATTTCAAGAATCACCAATGATTTCAAGAACAAAGCTTTACTCCATGATTTCCATCTTTAATCTTGTTAAAGAGGATCATCCTCGGTGTTTAGGAACTCCAAATGTTCTCACAAGGTTGTCTCTATCGGGTGAAAGGAAAGAAATGGACGAAATGTTTCATGACACCCGCTTGTCCCTTTATATAGAATGCACCACTAGCGTGCGCTAAACCCTTATGTTTAGCGTGCGCTAGCCTTAGCGTGCGCTATCGACTTTGTTAGCGTGCGCTATCGCATCCAGGCTCTTGTCTTGCTTCGTAAACTACCTTACGACGTAACGCCCATGCATTAACGTCGTAAATCATCATGTCTAGCGACGCAAGTCCTTACTCTTAGCGTGCGCTATCCGAAGTTGACTTACTACCGTGTTCACCTACCACTCGCCCCCACATTCCGACAAAGATTCTAGCAAGGATAAGATTCCTTGTTGATCGATACATAGTTAGCGTGCGCTAAGCCTAATATTTTAGCGTGCGCTAATACTTCGTGACAACAACCGTTGACTTACGAACGTGCGCGAAAGTAGCGGGTCCATACGCAGATTCCTTCGATCGGACTACATTAGCGTCGCTAACCTATGAACGTAGCGTGCGCTAATCACACGCGATAGCGTGCGCTATGCATGAATATCGGCGTGCGCTAATAAGGCTATACTTAGCCATTTTCATATCCTTGTCCAACATCTCGACATATCAAATACGAACATACGGCATATCAAATATACATTACTCAACACATTATATCTCAAATACAATTGTCGACCAAATACGACAATTATACCAATATCGACATCTCGGTCCTTCATTTATTTTATCCCTACCGCATGATTTCATGTTGTACAATATAACTCGGATAAAATAATATCAAACAATGATAGTAGAAATTAGGATATTACATTCTACACCCCTTAAAATAAGTTTCGTCCTCGAAACTTGCAATCCGTCATAAAACGAACAAACATACCGCTCAACTCAAAATATCCCAAAACCATCACGACAACGATTTATCATCATCATTACGAATATCAAAAGAGCATACTTCCAAATACGCAGTCGACGATCTCCGGAGATACTAGCAAGCGATCTCACCGTGCAGTCCCAATACGCTACGATTACAATTCTCTGAGTCTCAACAAAAGATATCGTCTTCGGATGAAACAATCTGCCCGAATCAAATCACATGCACTTTGATTACATAATCAAGTCTCAATTGATAAAGCGAATAATATCCGATGTATCCGTGAAACAACCGCTCAATACAATGGCAACGAATCCCGAAACATCGATAGACAATCAACGCTCGATGATCACCAACAATGATCAACAATCAACCGAATTTATCATCGACATGATAAATTCCAATCACCAACCAGAGGTCAAAACACAATCGAGAATATCATCAACGTGATAAACTCCAATACAACCAACGAACGATCAACGGAAATCGAGAATACCTTCACACGGTAAACTCCAACACTATCAACACGTAACCACGTAAATGTATATACGAAAAAGCAAAATTCTCAAAACGACACACCGATCACATACAGTGGATCTCAATAAACATATCCGACTGGCGAACATACCCTCGGCATATGAACAACCAATCACAAACTGACGGACATACCCAATCATACACGGAGTGGAAACGACCACTCAATATCCAAAACAACCAGTGGGGTCACCATCCCCAAATTTGCACTTATAAGAAAATCATTCCGTAATCACCGTGGTAAAATCGCGCTACTACCGTACCAATGGAATCACATAGCACATATGTCCCGGTTTCACAAAATCCCCATTTCCAAAATTACATGATGTACCCGAACCTGCTACACGCAGATTTTTTTCTCTTATCCGATAAATCAACCGATCATCTCTGGATAACCAAACTACCATACTAACGCTCGAACCTCTTTCATCGTACCATACTAATGTACTATCCAGTTCGTGAGTCACACTCATATCTTCACCATAATAGCATTATGCACTAAATGCGTATGTACATCAATCACATTTTCAAAACCAGTTTGAAATCATATATTCTTGTCAAAAGACAAATTTTCGAAAATTCTTTCAAGAGTTTGAGAACTCAAAACATAAATTTTGGTAAGACCACAAAATCAATTTTCGAAAAATTAACTTGGCTCGATGGTGCCAAGTATTCGATATGATTTCCTTGAATCCACACGATTTCAAGTTTTAAAATGAAAAGTATGCAAATGCTCGACTATATCCATACTCCCGTATACCAATTCGGTTCGTCACCAATATCCACCGATATTCCATCGGAAAACCACACGATCGAGTTCCAAAATCTCAATATATAAATTCCGACTAAACTCCTTTTCCACACATGACTTGCAACGTCACCATTAACCCATCCTGGATCACCTTAAATATGATATGACAAAATATTGAAACAAATCCACACAATGAAAGACTTCCCGAGAGGTTCAATTTGAACAAGTAAACCAAAGCCTCGAAAGGCGGAAATAACATAGGTAAACGATTGGTAAAGTATTTTACAAATCTCGGAGTTTTAAGAAAACAGAAAAGCCGTTAGAAACATTAGGGTCTCACCGTATCTCATTCCGCATTACAAAAAGTTTAAAAAGTAGAAAACCCTCTTTCGAACCCAAGTCCCGAGTTATAAAACCATTTCAAAATCAATTGGGTCTCTACCAAAATCATTTTCCGTAAAACATCCGTAAAATATTCATTTTGAAAAGTGTCATTTTCAAATGCTCAAAACAGTTCATATATATCATAAAATGAACTAACATGACTACATGTTCTCCTCAACAATCCATAGTCCTTCTCCCGATTACACAATTCCGTTCCAAAATCTAACCGACATACTGATTTCCAAAATCATAGTTTCTCAAGATCATCAATCCTGTCCCACTCTGACATCTCATACTGTAACGCATGATATCTGCTGAATCTCAAACATATCAACTTAGAATGGCAATAAATCTCAAAAAAATCCAAATACTTACAGATCGTGAAGCCGACGATTCCCGTGATATCTTGCACAAGTCTAGACTCAAGAAAATACTCGACATGTATTTTCAAAACTCACGCTTTGCAAACTCGGTGCAACTCAAGAACACAATATATCACGTAAACACCATTTGGAAAAGTTATAACAAGCCCAATGCGATCGGCAATTCCGATAACGCACAAGCCCGAGTGAACAACAAAGACTCACGGCTCTAGTATTTGTCAATCGACAACTCGAAGGACGCAACAAAAACACGACCCAACTCGACCCAAATGCCTAGGTTTTCTCAACCTAAGCTCCGATACCATATTCTGTAACACCCCTGCATTTAACCGAAATATTACGTAGCCGTGGGCCCCGAGATGGAACCCACAAGGCTAAAATGAAATTTTCGCAAACATTTACAAATGCCCAAGAGGCCAACGACGGTACTAACTTTAAAATTCACAAAGACTTATAAAATCCATTTATCAAAAACCGTCGTAAAACTCATTTGAAATCGCAAGGCCAAACAGCCGACACTCAAAAGTTCAGAAAACGATTTCCAAAGTAACCTCGCTACCAGATACCAAAAGAGCGTCTCAAAATACTCACGCAATGGAAAAAGACCAACCATAAAGATACTCTAGCAATGGAATACAAGAACCGATCAAGAAACTCAATGCACGTAACATGTCCTAGCCGGTATCCTCCGGAAGCTCATCTCTTCACGACCGCTACAAGCTCGATACTCCGAGAACCTAAAAGAAATCCCCACGACGGGTCACCATAATATCCAACAATGATAACGGTCACATCACATTAATAATAACATACGAATGAGAATACAACATAAGAATACGACCAATGTAATCTTACCGCCATAACTTTGCTTACTCCAGTGATTCTCATCAGAGTAGCCATTATCACATTTCACATCATGTACTCGATTTACCAATAAACTCGAACATAATATAAGTACTGTACCTCAAACAATACTCAAGGTTCTCAAACTGTCATAACCAACTCACGATACGGAAATATACCATTTCTGACCAATACGATCCATCGAATAACATCATCAAATCCCAAGAGGATAACCGATCGTCCATCAAAGACAAATACCAAAGAAATACGGAACATACCTCGAGATATGAAGTGCCACGACAATCATACCAGTCTAATCCGAGATCAGATCAATGCAATACGGACAAGGTCCTAACACAAGACCTACAAATGCATACTCATATGACCACGTCAATATGATCACAACAATAACAATCACGTATACTCAATGGAAATCCGACGATCCAGCGCCCTCAGCATAGATCCCTTTGTTGATCCTATCAGATCAACATAAGGTGGATAACTAACAATACACATGTGAACAACAACACATGATAAAATTAATGATGCGAATTCACCAGATTCCATCAACACAATACTGGTAATCCAACGATCCAGCGCCCTCAGCATAGATCCCCATGATGATCCCGTCGAACCAACGCATGGTGGAAAACCTGTCCAACGATCCAGCGCCCTCAGCATAGATCCTCATAATCCCATCGGATTATTTACACAACAAAAACAACACAATATGCATACACATATGCAAATCAACACGTTCATCCACATGAACAACATAACATACTGCGACAACATGACAATATACTAGGGCGACTTCATGTTCAACAACATGAAAGAGAATGTACGAGACCAAAATAAATAACATAAAACCGTGACCAATATGGAATACTTGCCCGAGTCCTTCTAAGCAACCTCGACGTCCAATCATCACCGACGATTATCCCCACTTTCGGCGATCCAAACGTATAACGAACTATAGATACTCATATCCTCGTCCTTACCATAATGTAACCTCGATACTCGAACATACCAATAATCGGGATAAAGCATATTCATTATGATTTACCTCCCGTAATCGAAAGAACGATATGCGATCCGATACCCGAGTTCACAATAATAATCATCGCTATATGCATTATAAACGAAATGAAATCAAAACCATTCATTAAATATTATAATCGAGCAAGTAATAACTTGCCTCGATACCGATACCAAGTTTCTGCCGAACACATTGCCTTTGTCTACGAGCTCCTCGGCCCGATCAAAAGCAATACAATGGACATACTCGAACACGACCGCAATATCCGGTTATAATCACCGATCGGCAATCTCAACCTATCAAGAAATCAAATAACACATATCCGATAACAATCAACAACCGACAATACTAACTAATCGAACTCAACGGTTCAACACAACCTCGAATAAACACAATGTAACCAACCAAGTCAAACCATCACGAATTCCTAATCAAAACACAAAATATCGCACATCGCCTACTTAGCGCACGTTAATCACCTAACGTAGCGTGCGCTAAGTTGCTCCGTTAAGCGCGCTAGGCGAAGAACGTAGCGTGCGCTAATCTTTGTGCGATGGCATGCATTTCAAGCATCGTCTAACACTTCCATCATGACAATGATCAACTCATCTCGAGATTAAGGATTTCATAACAATCATGACATATAATTTAATAGCTCTTCAAGAACACGAATTATCCAAATTCACGTTCATGATCCATAAATTTATAAAATCCGATGTGTTCTAACATCTAAAAATCCTTATACATCATGTTCTTCGACATACAATTCACATAACTTCAAGAATCACAAGAAGATCACCATAATCGTTACCATACGAAGTAACCAACGACAAAACATCAAAAATCCGAATTGAAGAAGGGAATTACCTCAACATATATCTTGAATTCCATCCAAAACCATACGAAACATATCAATACTCATATATTGATAACAACACTAACTTAGTACGGTAATCCAACTCGTTGTCATGCTCATCAACTTGTTTATATGATAATCATCAACTCAAGAACATCATATACAATCCAAAACGAAATCTCAAAGTGAAGAGTAATTACCTTTTTGAAGGAAAGGATTGATTTCAAGAATCACCAATGATTTCAAGAACAAAGCTTTACTCCATGATTTCCATCTTTAATCTTGTTAAAGAGGATCATCCTCGTTGTTTAGGAACTCCACATGTTCTCACAAGGGTGTCTCTATCGGGTGACAGGCAAGAAATGGACGAAATGTTTCATGACACCCGTTTGTCCCTTTATATAGAATGCACCACTAGCGTGCGCTACACCCTTATGTTTAGCGTGCGCTAGCCTTAGCGTGCGCTAACTGACATTGTTAGCGTGCGCTATCGCAGCCTGCAGGCTACCGTCTTGCTTCGTAAACTACCTTACGACGTAACGCCCATGCATTAACGTACGTAAATCATCATGTCTAGCGTACGCAAGTCCTTACTCTTAGCGTGCGCTATCCGAAGTTGACTTACTACCGTGTTCACCTACCACTCGCCCCCACATTCCGACAGCATCTAGCAAGGATAAGATTCCTTGTTGACTGATACATAGTTAGCGTGCGCTAAGCCTAATATTTTAGCGTGCGCTAATACTTCAGGACAACAACCGTTGACTTACCAGAACGTGCGCCGAAAGTAGCCGGGTCCATACGCAGATTCCTTCTGATCGGACTACATTAGCGTACGCTAACCTATGAACGTAGCGTGCGCTAATCCTGCACGATAGCGTGCGCTATGCATGAATATCAGCGTGCGCTAATAAGGCTATACTTAGCCATTTTCAGCTATCCTTGTCCAACATCTCGACATATCAAATACGAACATACGGCATATCAAATATACATTACTCAACACATTATATCCTCAAATACAATTGTCGACCAAATACGACAATTATACCAATACTGACATCTCAGTCCTTCATTTATTTTATCCTCTTATCTGATTTCATCTTTGTACAATATAACTCGGATAAAATAATATCAAACAACATAGTAGAAATTCGGATATTACATTCTACACCTTAAAATAAGTTTCGTCCTCGAAACTTGCAATCCGTCATAAAACGAACAAACATACCGTTCAACTCAAAATATCCCAAAACCATCACGACAACGATTTATCATCATCATTACCGAATATCCAAAAGAGCATACTTCCAAATACGCAGGTCGACGATCTCGGAGATACTAGCAAGCGATCTCACTGCGGTCCCAATACGCTACGATTACAATTCTCGAGTCTCAACAAAAGATATCGTCTTCGGATGAAACAATCGCCCGAATCAAATCCTGCTGCTGATTACATAATCAAGTCTCATTGATAAAGCGAATAATATCCGATGTATCGTGAAACAACCGCTCAATACAATGGCAACGAATCCCGAAACATCGATAGACAATCGAACGCTCGATGATCACCAACAATGATCAACAATCAGCGAATTTATCATCGACATGATAAATTCCAATCGACCAACCAGGTCAAAACACAATCGAGAATATCATCAACGTGATAAACTCCAATACAACCAACGAGCGATCAACGGAAATCGAGAATACCTTCACACGGTAAACTCCAACACTATCAACACGGAACCACGTAAATGGATATACGAAAAAGCAAAATTCTCAAAAGCGACACACCGATCACATACGGTGGATCTCAATAAACATATCCGATCGCGAACATACCCCTCGGCATATGAACAACCAATCACAAACCCGAACATACCCAATCATACACGGAGTGGAAACGACCACTCAATATCCAAACAACCAATGGGGTCACCATCCCCAAATTTGCACTTATAAGAAAATCATTCCAGAATCACTGTGGTAAAATCGCGCTACTACCGTACCAATGGAATCACATAGCACATATGTCCCGGTTTCACAAAATCCCCAGTTTCCAAAATTACATGATGTACCCGAACCTGCTACACGCAGTATTTTTTTTCTCTTATCCGATAAATCAACCGATCATCTCTGGATAACCAAACTACCATACTAACGTTCGAACCTCTTTCATCGTACCATACTGATGTACTATCCAGTTCGTGAGTCACACTCATATCTTCACCATAATAGCATTATGCACTAAATGCGTATGTACATCAATCACATTTTCAAAACCAGTTTGAAATCATATATTCTTGTCAAAAGACAAATTTTCGAAAATTCTTTCAAGAGTTTGAGAACTCAAAACATAAATTTTGGTAAGACCACAAAATCAATTTTCGAAAAATTAACTTGGCTCGATGGTGCCAAGTATTCGATAACAGTTTCCTTCGAATCCACACGATTTCGAAGTTTTAAAATGAAAAGTATGCAAATGCTCGACTATATCCATACTCCTGTATACCAATTCGGTTCGTCACCAATATCCACTGATATTCCATCGGAAAACCACACGATCGAGTTCCAAAATCTCAATATATAAATTCCGACTAAACTCCTTTTCCACACATGACTTGCAACGTCAGTCATTAACCCATCCTGGATCACCTTAAATATGATATGACAAAATATTGAAACAAATCCACACAGCGAAAGACTTCCCGAGAGGTTCAATTTGAACAAGTAAACCAAAGCCTCGAAAGGCGGAAATAACATAGGTAAACGATTGGTAAAGTATTTTACAAATCTCGGGAGTTTTAAGAAAACAGAAAAGCCGTTAGAAACATTAGGGTCTCAGCCCGTATCTCATTCCGCATTACAAAAAGTTTAAAAAGTAGAAAACCCTCTTTCGAACCCAAGTCCTGAGTTATAAAACCATTTCAAAATCAATTGGGTCTCGGCCCAAAATCATTTTCCGTAAAACATCCGTAAAATATTCATTTTGAAAAGTGTCATTTTCAAATGCTCAAAACAGTTCATATATATCATAAAATGAACTAACATGACTACATGTTCTCCTCAACAATCCATAGTCCTTCTCCCGATTACACAATTCCGTTCCAAAATCTAACCGACATACTGATTTCCAAAATCATAGTTTCTCAAGATCATCAATCCTGTCCCACTCTGACATCTCATACTGTAACGCATGATATCTGCTGAATCTCAAACATATCAACTTAGAATGGCAATAAATCTCAAAAAAATCCAAATACTTACAGATCGTGAAGCCGACGATTCCCCGTGATACTGGCACAAGTCTAGACTCAAGAAAATACTCGACACAGGTATTTTCAAAACTCACGTTTTGCAAACTCAGTGCAACTCAAGAACACAATATATCACGTAAACACCATTTGGAAAAGTTATAACAAGCCCAGTACGATACTGGCAATTCCGATAACGCACAAGCCTGAGTGAACAACAAAGACTCACGGCTCTAGTATTTGTCAATCGACAACTCGAAGGACGCAACAAAAACACGACCCAACTCGACCCAAATGCCTAGGTTTTCTCAACCTAAGCTCCGATACCATATTCTGTAACACCCCCAGATTTAACCGGAAATATTACAGCGCCGTGGGCCCCGAGATGGAACCCACAAGGCTAAAATGAAATTTTCGCAAACATTTACAAATGCCCAAGAGGCCAACGACGGTACTAACTTTAAAATTCACAAAGACTTATAAAATCCATTTATCAAAAACCGTCGTAAAACTCATTTGAAATCGCAAGGCCAAACAGCCGACACTCAAAAGTTCAGAAAACGATTTCCAAAGTAACCTCAGTTACCAGATACCAAAAGAGCGTCTCAAAATACTCACGCAGCGGAAAAAGACCAACCATAAAGATACTCTAGCAGCGGAATACAAGAACCGATCAAGAAACTCAATGCACAGAACATGTCCTAGCCAGTATCCTCCGGGAAGCTCATCTCTTCACGACCGCTACAAGCTCGATACTCCGAGAACCTAAAAGAAATCCCACGACGGGGTCAGCCATAATATCCAACAATGATAACGGTCACATCACATTAATAATAACATACGAATGAGAATACAACATAAGAATACGACCAATGTAATCTTACCGCCATAACTTTGCTTACTCGGTGATTCTCATCGTAGTAGCCATTATCACATTTCACATCATGTACTCGATTTACCAATAAACTCGAACATAATATAAGTCTTGTACCTCAAACAATACTCAAGGTTCTCAAACTGTCATAACCAACTCACGATACGGAAATATACCATTTCTGACCAATACGATCCATCGAATAACATCATCAAATCCCAAGAGGATAACCGATCGTCCATCAAAGACAAATACCAAAGAAATACGGAACATACCTCGAGATATGAAGTGCCACGACAATCATACTATCTAATCCGAGATCGGATCAATGCAATACGGACAAGGTCCTAACACAAGACCTACAAATGCATACTCATATGACCACGTCAATATGATCACAACAATAACAATCACGTATACTCAATGGAAATCCGACGATCCAGCGCCCTCGGATAGATCCCTTTGTTGATCCTATCGGATCAACATAAGGTGGATAACTAACAATACACATGTGAACAACAACACATGATAAAATTAATGATGCGAATTCACCGATTCCATCAACACAATCTTAGTAATCCAACGATCCAGCCAAAGATAGATCCCCATGATGATCCCGTCGAACCAACGCATGGTGGAAAACTCCGTCCAACGATCCGCCTCAAGATAGATCCTCATAATCCCATCGGATTATTTACACAACAAAAACAACACAATATGCATACACATATGCAAATCAACACGTTCATCCACATGAACAACATAACATGCACGACAACATGACAATATACTAGACGACTTCATGTTCAACAACATGAAAGAGAATGTACGAGACCAAAATAAATAACATAAAACCGTGACCAATATGGAATACTTGCCCCGAGTCCTTCTAAGCAACCTCGACGTCCAATCATCACCGACGATTATCCCCACCGCTCGCGATCCAAACGCGTACAACGAACTATAGATACTCATATCCTCGTCCTTACCATAATGTAACCTCGATACTCGAACATACCAATAATCGATAAAGCATATTCATTATGATTTACCTCCCGAATCGAAAGAACGATATGCGATCCGGATACCCGAGTTCACAATAATAATCATCGCTATATGCATTATAAACGAAATGAAATCAAAACCATTCATTAAATATTATAACCGAGCAAGTAATAACTTGCCTCGATACCGATACCACGAAGTCAGCTGCCAACACATTGCCTTTGTCTACGAGCTCCTCAGCCCGATCAAAAGCAATACAATGGACATACTCGAACACGACCGCAATATCCGGTTATAATCACCGATCAAGAATCTCAACCTATCGAAGAAATCAAATAACACATATCCGATAACAATCAACAACCGACAATACTAACTAATCGAACTCAACGGTTCAACACAACCTCGAATAAACAAATGTAACCAACCAAGTCAAACCATCACGAATTCCTAATCAAAACACAAAAATATCGCATGTCGCCTACTTAGCGCACGTTAATCACCTAACGTAGCGTGCGCTAAGTTGCTCCCGTTAGCGCCGCTAGGCGAACGTAGCGTGCGCTAATGCCGTGCGGTGGCATGCATTTCAAGCATCGTCTAACACTTCCATCATGACAATGATCAACTCATCTCGAGATTAAGGATTTCATAACAATCATGACATATAATTTAATAGCTCTTCAAGAACACGAATTATCCAAATTCACGTTCATGATCCATAAAATGATAAAATCCGATGTGTTCTAACATCTAAAAATCCTTATTCATCATGTTCTTCGACATACAATTCACATAACTTCAAGAATCACAGTAGCATCACCATAATCGTTACCATACGAAGTAACCAACGACAAAACATCAAAAATCCGAATTGAAGAAGGGAATTACCTCAACATATATCTTGAATTCCATCCAAAACCATACGAAACATATCAATACTCATATATTGATAACAACACTAACTTAGTACGGTAATCCAACTCGTTGTCATGCTCATCAACTTGTTTATATGATAATCATCAACTCAAGAACATCATATACAATCCAAAACGAAATCTCAAAGTGAAGAGTAATTACCTTTTTTGAAGGAAAGGATTGATTTCCAAGAATCACCAATGATTTCAAGAACAAAGCTTTACTCCATGATTTCCATCTTTAATCTTGTTAAAGAGGATCATCCTCGGTGTTTAGGAACTCCAAATGTTCTCACAAGGTTGTCTCTATCGGGTGAAAGGAAAGAAATGGACGAAATGTTTCATGACACCCGTTTGTCCCTTTATATAGAATGCACCACTAGCGTGCGCTAAACCCTTATGTTTAGCGTGCGCTAGCCTTAGCGTGCGCTAACTGACTTTGTTAGCGTGCGCTATCGCAGTCCAGAGGCTACTGTCTTGCTTCGTAAACTACCTTACGTACGTAACGCCCATGCATTAACGTACGTAAATCATCATGTCTAGCGTACGCAAGTCCTTACTCTTAGCGTGCGCTATCCGAAGTTGACTTACTACCGTGTTCACCTACCACTCGCCCCCACATTCCGACAGCATCTAGCAAGGATAAGATTCCTTGTTGACTGATACATAGTTAGCGTGCGCTAAGCCTAATATTTTAGCGTGCGCTAATACTTCAGGACAACAACCGTTGACTTACCAGAACGTGCGCCGAAAGTAGCCGGGTCCATACGCAGATTCCTTCTGATCGGACTACATTAGCGTACGCTAACCTATGAACGTAGCGTGCGCTAATCCTGCACGATAGCGTGCGCTATGCATGAATATCAGCGTGCGCTAATAAGGCTATACTTAGCCATTTTCAGCTATCCTTGTCCAACATCTCGACATATCAAATACGAACATACGGCATATCAAATATACATTACTCAACACATTATATCCTCAAATACAATTGTCGACCAAATACGACAATTATACCAATACTGACATCTCAGTCCTTCATTTATTTTATCCCTACTGTACAGATTTCATGCTGTACAATATAACTCGGATAAAATAATATCAAACAACAGTAGTAGAAATTCCGGATATTACAACGTTCGAGGAGAGGCCCGTTAAAATTTTGGAGCGTCAAGACAAACAATTACGGCACAAAACCATTCCTTTGTTTAAGTTGCAATGGTCGAGGCATGGAGTAGAAGAGGCAACGTGGGAGTTGGAGGAAGATATGCGTTCGAGGCACCCCGAGCTTTTTGATTCTTAAGTTTCGGGACGAAACTTCTTTTTAGAGGGGGAGAATGTAATATCCGTACCTTTCCATTTTTAGCAATTTCCATTTTTGGTATATGTCTATTTTTTATCGACTCACTTGTAACCGTTTCGACATGTCGAATCTACTTTATTCTTGGAGTTTTTCCATTTGGACGAGTTTCGGAGGTGTTTTTACGAAATTTCATTATATGTTATGTTTTGCCGTATGTACATTCGATTCTCATGAAACTTGTTTGTTTTCGTTGTTTCTTAGTTTACATGAGTTCGTATGGTTGAGTTGTTCGTGTTGTGACTTTCGGTTTGTTAATCCGACGTCGTATTGTGATTTTCGAGTGTTTGGGCCATTTTTATAAATTCCTATAAGTTTAGGGAATTTCATCCTCTTTGTCGTATTTCGGATTCCCCGTTAGTCGGAATTGTATTTTCTTGTTACGGTTAGGTTCGTCATCGAATATACTTCGTAACCATATTTTTGGTTCGATAGCAGGTCTGGGTTTCGGAGTCGTCCGGAACAGTTCGGACAACAGCTTCTTAGACTGCTGTCCAGTGGAGTGTTACGACCGTAACACTCCATTCCTTACGGCCGTAATGTTGGCCGTGTTACGGCCGTAATGCAGCCCTTTTTACGGCCGTAACATCCTCCTATTTTAAGAACAGCGGGCAGAGGTCAACACCTCATTTTTCATCCTTTCCTTACGTTTTCTTCGTCGGGCGACACCAGAGGGCGATTTCTACCACCTTCGATCCGTGTGTTCTTTGTTTTCCATCACCGTGGTGTTGTGGTAACATATTATCATCAACAAGATCACCCTACACCATCTGAATCCGAGGTAAATAGCTTAGAACCCTAACTTTGTCCAGTTTGGGGGTTTTTCGGGTTTTGCTTGATTAATCTCAAATTGTTCAAGTATGTTGTATTGTTCATTACCAATTGTTGTTATTGGGTGATTCTCAATCCGATTTCATCGATTTTAATCCACGAATTATCGATTCGGGGAGATTTTGCGTAAACCCTCGCCCGTATCGATTGAACGTTTATTGTCATAACTTGTAATCGGGGTTATGGGCGTTTTTCTTTCGGTTATTGTTGTCCGTTAGGATTGAGTTATGTTAATCCTTCGTTTAGGAACCGTCGTTTTCCATCCGGATCATTCGTAGTCGTTATTCATTCCCAATTCTTCGAAGATGTCTCAAAGGCAAGTACTTTACATTTGTTTACGCGTTGTAGTATTTGAATTATGGCTTTTCGTGGTTGTATGGATGGATATGTGTATGTTCACCTAGGGACGGTCCGACGGGGCCTCTAGGGATACGTATTGCCGTGAGTGTGCGTATCACGAACTATGGTTAACCACTCAGGGATGTCCGACGGGGCTCTGCGGGGTACGGTGGCCGTCAATCTCGTATCAACGGTTAACTTTGAATTGTTTTGTTGGAGAAATGTGTTTTGTGCTTGTGCACCGTAAATATTCCGGAATATAAATGATTTCTAAAATGATTTTTGGCGTATATTTTCATCTGATTAGAATGGTAGTTCAAATGAATTGTACTTGTACTGGCAGTTGTCGCTAACCCCTTAAATGGGGAAAATACTTTTGTATTTCAGGTACAGGTCATGGAAGTAAACGAGCATGCGAGTCGTACAAGGATGATGGACATGCGTGATTCTGTTCAGTGGTTGTCTATTGGTGTCTTGTTTTGGGATTTCTTTATTATATCATCTGCTTAAGTACTCGAGTACTTCTTTATTGAATTTATCAATGTTGTGTACACATTTTGGGGAGTGGATTTGATGTCAAATTGTATTGTTGAATTTCAACCTTTAGTGTTGAATGTCGTGGATTGTGAAATTGTCGTTTTGTTGATGATGTATGTCTTTGTCGAATGTCATTTCGGTATGTTAGCCTGGTGGATTTTAGAGTGTGGGGTCCACGGCGCTGTAATATGCCCTGATTATCTTGGGGGGGTGTTGTGCGGCGATTTATACGCCTCGACGACGATCGGCATAATGGCCGAGCGACCTATTTTACAACCAAAGGGGCTACGGCGAGCTTGCCTAAACGAAGATAATTGTCCACCTTCAAGCATCCAGCGATCGACTCCCAGAGCGATCGCCTTTTGGCACCTAGCGATCGACCCTGGTGCCCGACCGAGGACGACCGTCATGTGCCACTAACAAGACCATCGTCCGTCAAAGTCTACGAAGACTGGATCTCAAAGACAGCGCCCATGTGCAGATCCACAAAAGGCGCCACAGAACATGGATCGTTGACCATCAACAGCTGTCCATGACAAGGACGGCCTCATGTTGTGAGGAAATCCCTCACACTATGCCGCAAGTGCACGATGTCAACAAGTAATAAAGTGATAAGTAAGATATCGTTCCCTCGAGGACTGGTTTCACTAAGTACCAAAATATAGTCGACTCGTAATTTTATTTGAAAAACAATTATAGAGAATTTATTACTAAACTAATTGCAGAAAAATAAATAATAATAGTAATAATAATAATAATAAGGGTGTAGGATTATGATTTTCACCTCAAATAATCAGGAATGATTTTTATTCAATTCAATTCACTTTTATTCAATTGATTGTAAGCCAGGAATTCCTAAATTATTCTAAAGCCTTTCCCAAGGTCGATAGAAAATACTACGAATTATTAACTCGATATATCCCTATTCGAATTAGATAATTAATGGCTGAAACAGTTCAAGAATCCTTACAATAAATAGGCTTCACAATTCCCATGAGTATATTCCTATCTCACGAAAATTATGATTCGTCTCACAAGAACTATGCCTAAATTTCATCTCCCGAATCCATAAAGACATTCAAAACAATTCAACTGTTGGCCAAACAATTAAAAAGCATTAAGAACAGTAAGAAGAATCCAATTCAATAGAATAACGAATAAATTGAAATAATAATAAATAAATCAAATCGTCATGTAATCGGCTACAATCAAAATCCTACTCGAATAGATCTAGGAACTAAGATGCGGAAAAATTAAGAAAAACCGTAGGGATCCGTGGTCTTGTCGTCGCTCCACAAATCTCCTCCTCGTGTTCTTCCCTCTATCTATCGATGCTCCCTTGATTTCCTCCCCCCTTTTGTCTTCAGCCCTTAAACCCTTATTTATAACTGTTATCAGCCTCCAAAACGCGTCCGTGTGATTAGGTCGAAAACTGCTCCAAAAACGGCAAAGAAACGCGGAATATTCAGCAAAAACCGCCCGGTGGGCCGCGGCTCACTTAATATGTGCCGCGGCCCCTACTGCTCAGCGAGATGCCTGGGCGCTGCCTTTTCCTCCTGGGCCGCGGCTCACTCTACTTGTGCCGCGACTCACGGTACAGTCCACTCGGGGCTCGCTGGTTGTCTTCGTGTGCCGCGGCTCACTTGGTTTGTGCCGCGGCTCATGACCAAAAACTGCTGTTTTCGCCCGTTTTTCATCGTTTCGGCTTTCGGACTCCGATTTCCTGGAAAACATATAAGAATAGTGCATTAAAAGCTCATTTATGCTGATTTAGGCTCAAGATGGATATAAAATAATGATAAATAAGCGCATAAAAATATGCCTAACACCTCACCTACCGACAGACCCGCCGAACGGTCTTAAGTGGGGCCTCCCATAACAGCAAATCAGACGCGTGCTGGCCTCTCATTGGTTCGCATTTCTGGCAGCCAGCAACCTCTGCGGACTTTAAGAAGACCAGCCCATGTGCTAAAGACGATCGCCCGCTTATTATAATACAGCAGAGGCGATCGCCCAGCAACTCCAAGTGCTATAAATAGAGCACCTCCAGCAAGTGGAAAAAGGTTCTCTTCTCAGTTCCGAAATCCATTCAGAGAAAATACATACAAATGTATACACTTTCAGACTCAGCTTCCTCTCCCGAATCTACCTCAGGATTTCTCTCTGAGCACCTCTCATCCCGAAGACGGTCGGCAGAGGCAAGAACTCCCTGCAGCACAGATTCGAAGAAACTTGCAAGCCCATGAGCTCAGACTCCCAGCTAATACACACTGTGAGAGATCGTCGATTTCTCACAGTCGTCACAGCACCCCATCATTGTTACAAGAACTCACAGAACATCATATCTGGTTCTTCCGGCAATCTTCACGCTCACTAGATAAGATAACTAGGGTCTTTACACTCATTGTAATTGTACTCTAACATTAATATTTGTACTCAAAAGTATTTGTATTAATAATATCTCGCGAGAGCATTCAAGCCCGGGACTAACAACCCCGGCAAATCTTGTGTTATTTACTTTTCCCATGGAAGTGCTCTCGCATTTGTTTGTTACTCAACTATTCCAGCAATATTCATCTCCGGATAATATTTTGGGTAACACCAATTGGAGCTAGAGGAAGGGGATCTTAACCTTCATTCTCTATTCCTACCGTCCCGAAGAACACTCACTGTTCTCGGGGCATATACTTGAAGTGACACTCACTGATCTTCAAAGAAAGCCTTCAGAATCATGACATCCGCCACTACGTCGAAGAGAGCCACTCTCCGAACCGCCGGACATCATATCCGGCTCGATCCGAGCCCCATCCGACGGCAGAGGGAAGCCGCGGCGACGCGAGACTCTCGATCCCGCACCTGAGGGACGGCCACAGCCTTTCGCTCGACCAGTTCCAAACCACGGAACAGATCGAGGAGGCTATGGCCATTCTGAAGGAGCGACGAAGAGCATGCGCGACGCCCGCGATAACTCCATCGACCATCCGCCGCGTGGGCAAACGGAAGTTCAAGGGGCTACTGGGCGAGCGATCGTCAGAAAGCCCCGACTCGCGAGAAAAGGCTCTCGCAAGGCCACACGGTTCCGTATTCAGTCGCTTGGGAAGCGATCCATCATGGCGACCAGGGCATTCTGGCCCCAATCACGAGATGACGGAATTTGACTCCGCCACCAGGAGTTCGGCCTACCCAACTCCCAGCCGAATACAGGTCAGCCGTATGGCTCCCGCTCCGAACGCCGGGGGGTCAGTACTTGACCACCTCGGATCCCGCTCCGAGCGCCTAGCCGCAAGCAGCCAGGCCGCGGCGATGGCCGCTATGCAACGCCAGCTCGACGAGATGAAAGCGCTCCTAGATACTGGGGCAAGCACCAGTAGAAAGATCATCGGACCGACCGATCCACTCGCGGTCCACATCGAGCTTTCCCCCGTGCAACCACGGATCGCTCCTCTCAAAACACCTTTGTACGAAGGGAGATCGGACCCCTAGACCCACCTAAGCAAGTTCCGGATCTACATGACCGGGTGTGGGGCATAATATGCGACCAAGTGCCGAATCTTCCCGTTAACCTTGGGCGAGATGGCCCATAAGTGGTACGTTTCGCTACCACCGCGATCGATCATCTCCTTTGAGAAACTGGCGAGTGACTTCACGTCATACTTCTCCGCCAAGGTCGCCAGACCAGAAGGCCCCCACCCCATGATGAAAATCAGGTAGGGGGAAGACGAATCCGACGCAGATTACATCGACCGGGTGGATGAAATAGTCCTCACCGGCAAGCCCATAAGTGACGAGATCGCTCTCTATTCGGTCCTAGGGGGATTCTATGGTCATTCACCCATGTTTAAACATCTCACGAAGGACATCCCCCCGATCTACGCGATCTTCCGCGCGAAGGCTGCCGACTTTCTGGCCAGACAGAGGATGCTCACCCTCCGCCTAGGCGAGAGAATGCCACCTCCTGCCCGAAAAACGATGATCGCCAAAGTAAAAAAGGCGGTCGCCAAGCCACCCGGCAATCTCAAGGCCTTCGAGGACGTGGAAGCCCATCTCCTCCACAAGTTCAACCGAACTCCGGCCCATATATTTTACGCCATCAAGGGGCGCCAACCGCTAAACAATGCAATAAGGGACCACGGTCATCTGGACCACAATCAATATTGTGCCTACCATAAGAGTCCCGGCCACAGCACCAACCAATGTCGTGACCTCCTCAAACAACTCTGGGGATTGTTCGAGGAGGGCAACTTGGACAGCTTATTGGCTTAACCGGAGCCCCATCAATCTCTCGATACAATCGCCTGAGTCGAACGCGAACAAGCTGGAAAGATCATACGATCCGACCCCTCGATCTACCTCGGCGACTGAATCCATATACTTTAATCAAGAGGAGGAAACTTCGGAAGTCTCTCCCTGATTCCCGCCTCGTCAAATCCAAAGGCTACTGCCTGAGCAAACACCTCGAAAAAGAGTATGACTCGCTCGCCCTCTAAAGTTCGTCATCAACATGATGGACCTAGGCAGCGATCGCCTCCCCTAGCCCAACGTATACCGTCGAGGATCGTCATCCGACATGATGGTCCGAGGTAGAAAAGTGCTGCCATGGTCTCGAAAATCGATGAAACCGACGATCCGTCCATGCAAGGTTCCTTTGGGCTCCGATTGTTCGCCCGTCGTTTAAATACGAGGCGGGCGTAGCATGAGGAGTCTCCAAAGACAAATCAGAGGATTACTCGCTCGCCCTCTAAAGTTCGTCATCAAGAATCTAGGCAGGCGATCTCCTCCCATTACACAACGTATACCGTCGAGGATCGTCATCTGACTTGATGGTCCGAGGTAGAAGAGTGTCGACATGGTCGTGGAGGACGATGGAACCGTTTTCTATGCCCGTGCAAGGTCCCTTTGGGCCACAATCGCCCGCCCTTCGTTTAAATACGAGGTCGGCGTAGTCTGAGGGCCCTCCAAAACAGATCTGTGGACACGTTCGCCCCCCTCGGAGGTCCATCACTTAACATGGTGGGTCCTTTCCGGACAATGCGACGCGTCCCTCCCCCCGTCTCAACGTATACCGTCGAGGGTCGCCATCTTAATGGTGGCCCGAGGTAGAAAAGATCTAACAAGCCGCGGACGTGGAGTCGATTAATCCGACGCTACCCCACGCAAGGAATCATCCAGACCAAGACCGCACGCCCTTCGTTTAAATACGAGGCGAGGCGCAGCCTACGGACTATGTTGCACAGGTGCGGGGGGGCGGGTGCGGGTGCGGGCAGATACGGGTGCGGGGATACGGTTTTTTGAAAATGTTAGGGTGCGATACGGCAAGGATACGTCTGTTTATTTTATATTTTATTATATATAACACTTGTTAAATATAAAAAACAACAATTCAAATATCACCATAAAATCAATTCAAATACATAAAACAAGTCATACAAAAAACAATTAAAAATGGATATGAGCAAATGAGCTTTCTGATGCTTTTCTTGAAAGCTGATCAAGGTAAAAGTAATTACTTATTAAATGATTTACTTTTTGTATTTTAATTTATTTGATTTACTTTTTAAAAATTATAAAAATCTAAAAAAAAAAAAAAAATAGGACTCGCGTATCCTGTGCCTGGATTCGCTAGTCCTAATTTTTTTTTTGCACGGATTCGCCACGTGGCGAATCCCGTGCGAATCCCACGCGAATCGCACCCGCACCCGCACCCATGCAGTATCCGATACTGCATACTGCCCAATTTTGAAGAATCCGTGCATTATAGCCTACGGAGGACCCTCCCAATTAAGTGAGTCGCGAGAACTTAGCCATCAGACGGAATGTCGCTCGCGCATAAGACACGGTCGTGGAGGTCGGTCCATCGAACTCCGCGATCGTGCACGGTTCCTCAAGACCGAGATGGATGGCCTTCCTCGAGGAATCGGCAAAATTGAAGACCGCTCACTCAACGATTTATTTTCGTCCCCTTACTTTCACTAAGTGAACAAAAACACCTTGGAAGTACGGAGCTATATATACGACGATCGTCCCTAATCAATTACATATGGAGATCGGCATTTTTCAGATGTTTGTGTAGCGATCGAATTTGTTGTAAAGGTTATCTATATGAGTTTATCAATTCACTTGGAACAATACACACAACAATCTCTCCTCACACATTTGTACAAAGTCATGCTAAGACTCAGAAAAGCAATCATTCAAGCACTAAATCGAAGAAACAAACATTCATTTCATTACTCGGAGTATCAGAGTACATACACGGTCGCCCGAAGGCCTAAGTACTACAAAGGAAAGCTACAAAATTACAAGGCAAAAAGCTAAACATAAAGGACGTAATGCCTCAGGCTCCCGCCTGGCCTTCACCTTCAGCCACTGGATCGGCCCGCGACCGTTCACCAGCCTCCGGAGCTGCCTCCCCGTCCTCCGGGACATTCGGATGAGTAAGATTTCTGGGAGTTATGTACCAGCTCAGGTCTACGCCGATTTCCGCGAGATCCAGGATCGGCACGGAGAAAGCAGGATGAAGAGGGTGCTCCAGCACATATGCCTTGAAGCTTTCATCAAGAGGGCCGACCTCCAGCCCACCCCTCTTTGCAGCTCGGAGCGAGTCAGCGAACGCCATATAATAGGCAAACTCACTGACGAACTCCACGTTGAGAAAGGGATCGGCCTCGGTCGCCTCCAACTTCCCTTTCAACTCCGCAACCGCCAGTTGCGCACCCTGGAGCTCGGTCTCCTTAGCAGCCGTCTCTCCCCTCGACGACGCCAGCTCGCTGGTCAGCCGAGCGACAGTCACCTTCAGCTGATCGGCCTCTTTCTGAACGGCCGCGTGCGACCGACGGGCATCTGTCATCTGGTCCCGAAATCGGTCGACCGTCGCCCGGGCTCGCTCATAATTCTCTCTCATTAGCTCAAGGTCCTGGCTCGCCCATTTAGCTGCATCCAATGAGTCCTTCTCCATAGCCACAATCCTGTCGGCGAACTCAGCATTCTCTTTCCGAGCGGCCTCGAGGTCCGCCTGCAGACGAGTAGTGGAATGACGCCCCTCGAATTCCTTCACAGCCTCGGCAGCCATCGTCGCCGCCTGGAGGGAGAGAGCGAAAGCAGCCTGCATTGTGTTCCCGGACCGCTGGCGGGCGAAAGCAGCCTTTGTTTAGCTGACCATCCAAAAATATAATATAGATTTTATATGAGTATGCATATTTTTTAAGACCACATATCATTGATAGTGAAATAGGCTTGCAAAGACGTGTACATATTTTTGCATAAAAATTAATATTTCTTCTATTGTTGATATTATTGAATTTGTAATGGCTATGTTAATAGGTTGATATAAAACAAAAGTGTCGTATGTACCACATTAGGTGATTGCGATAAATGTATTGTCAAACGTCAATTTGTACTGCTAACGGATTTACAATTTGAATTGACTACGTACTAACACAATCAAAAATATCAAATGCAAATTTTGAATCAATAACTCAGCTTTAGTCTTAAAGCTTTTATTTTGGTGGGTGGAAGTTTTTAATGTCTTGGATTTTTAGTACCATGTTAAAAATACTTATTAACAATGCCAAAATATCAATGTCAAAATACGTTTCAAAAATCATGATTTTTTTGTCTAAGTTGTCAAATATAATACAACCCTTAATCGAAATTCTTAAATCTTTATAGCGATTCTAATTGGTTTTGTGATCAGTTAATAATCTTGAGTTATGTTGAAAGTGTTTTTGGATGTTGTCGCCCATCGATTGTAAAGGCATTGCTATTAAACCACATAAAACTTAGTGGGCGGCGTACGCATTATTGAAAAGAAAATTGTACCACAACCTATTAGTAAACACCGAGTTGGTGCGACTCGACCCGACCCGATCCAATAAATTAACAAGTTATAATTAACAGTTAATGAAACTATAATTAACAATTACGCTATGAAAGAAAACGTAAAGTTATACATTTTATCATAAAACACCCCTCAAGTAGTCAACGCATACAATATCACATCCGAAAATCATATGTACGTGAAAGACTTATCAATTTAGCAAGAAATTTATAAAGAGAGTAATTCAATAAAAATAACATCATATTTACGCAACAAACATTTACCTACGACCTATTGCCTAATAAAAATGCTACAACAAAATCCGCAAAAATCAATTTGTGCAGCGCATAATTGTGCACAAAAAAGGTATTGTACAACTTCTATCAAATTCAATAGTAATAGTCGAATGTAATTTAACAGTTAGACATATTAATTTTCTGCACAACTCTTCACCTGCTGAAACCTGTGCACTTATACAATAAAGAAGATACTATACGCTAAAAAAATGTACTGTACGCTCAATTATAGGTCAACCATCTTAATACTGCAAGTATACCAACTAGGGGTGGCATTTCGGAACCGAAACTCGAAAACCGAACCGAAAAAACCCGAGAAAAGAACCGAAAAACCGAAATCGAAGAAGACCGAACCGAAAAACAAAAAAACAGAACCGAACCGAACTAATTTGGTTCGGTTCTTGGTTCGGGGTCGGGCGAAACTGAACCGGACCGAAATGGACCGAGGTCAAATTTCAACATACTAAAATGACTTTGTTTTTGTGATTTTGGTGTGTTTTGAATTTTAGTATAATTCGTTTTCCTTTTGTAAGACCCTCATGGGTTCAAGGAGGACCGATAATATGCTCATGTAATTTGTGATTTAATTAATTTAGGTTGAGAGAATGAGCTACTGTGATTTACGATTGTTATATGTTTTGAGATATTTGTAAATTGCTATGCAACTCTAGCTTTTATCTTGAACATATATATAACTCTTGTTGGCTTTTTGTTATATATAACTTATTCTATTGCATATAATATTTGAATTTATATTGTGAAGAACCGAAAAAACATCAAACCAAATCGAAACTGAACCGAATATTTATAAAACTGAACTTAACCGAACTGAACTTCAAAAAGAACCGAACCAAACCGAAACCGAATATTTGGTTCGATTCTCGATTTCGGTAAAAAACCGAACCGAATGGAACCGAGTCCACCCCTAATACCAACCATCTGCGGTGTAAATTCCCATCTTTTCAGTTGCTTACAAATAATTAAATCAACAAGTACTTAAATTACGCGACACATTTACAACAACAATACGCAACAAATATTTACCTACAATCTATAGCCTAATCAAAATTACTACCGCAAAATACACGAGGAACAATCAGATCCAACCTGTGTGCCACGCACGGGTCTGAATGACTTAATAGAACAAATTTCATTTTTCCTTCAAATATTAAACCCTAAATTCCTTGCCCGTATTCGTGTCTCTTCTTCAACCAAATCTGGAAGTAAATTCTCGAAAGACGATGTTCCAGAGATCTCTCTTCGGGCCCGCGCTGCGTGCCGAAACTTACAGACAAGCTTACCGAGCCCTTGGATCTGGATCCGGTCGACCAATCCATACCTTCTCCCAGATCCCACAGAACGCCCGTGCTTTTTCCGGTTGGTTTTATAATCTTCTTCGTCTCTAATTTTCCAGTCCAGTATTGGTTGATTTATTTCTCTGCGCACTCATAATAATTGCATAAGTTCTATACAGATTCATACATTATTTTCTCCTGCTTCCATGCGAAATTTCCCGAATGCATTGACATTTTTTTCGTATTTGTGTGCTGAAAATGCAATTTATTTCATTAATTTAATTTTTTATCTTTTTTTTTGGTCAATTATCACATACCCGATCTAAAACATTTCTTCCTGTTTTTGCACATTTAAGTATATATGTATTTTATTTTAGGGAAAACTAGATGTCCTCCCGTACGATGCACGGCGTAAAATGTTAAATATTTTATTATATTAATAATATGTGATAGAATTTCAATAATATTATAAAATTATTATAAAATATACATGAGTCAGTATATACATACATATACATAAACTATTATTTGATTTAGTTTTGTTTATAAACTTTTATCATGTGATCTAAAAGCACATGATAGAAAAATCATAAATTAATTAAGCACCAGTATTTATTTTTCCATATAGACAATATATGAATCTTATATCTAATTTTATAAATAAGAAATTAAATTATGTTTATTATTATCAACTTTCATTATAGCCGACCCTAAATTATTTTGGGACTAAGGCTCTGATGATGATGTTGTTGGTGTTGTATTATCAACTTTCATTAAAAGTATACAACTGATATTCTTACTAATATAATTTTTTATATGATTTGACATTAATATAATATATTTTACTATTTTATAATAAGAACAAAATAACTCTTAAGAATCAAATAATTGTTAAAACTATGAAATAAACTAAAAATATATCTTTCTTCAATAGTCTTATATTTTTATATTAAAATATTTTAATCATCTAAATATATTATAATTTTATTTATATTACTTTATATATACTATATGGATGTCAAATTAAAGAGCATGAAGTAAGAATTAATTTGATATATAATTTTCAAAAATAAAATTGATACATAAAAGTTATAATTGTTTAATCTATTAGGTTAAAAATAAAAGGAATAAAATGAGAGAAAATTTTTAATTGGTAGATAGTACATAATGGAATAATCATCCAACCCTCTCAAATTAAACGTCCGTTTTTTAAAATTTTTAAAAAGAGGCTTAACGTGGAGATGACACATGTTTCCTTAGATTTTCTTGCGACGCTCTTTTAATATTAAGTATAGATGTGTAAATGTTCGATATAAAATATATAAACATGACAGAATCTATATGATCATTGTATATTTGTAATATTTATATTAATATACTAATAAAATTACATATCAAGATACAAACAAAGAACGTCATATATTTTTGATAAATATTTAAAATAAAGTCACACATTTTATACTTAATAATATACTATGAGATCCACAATGATATTAATTCATTATGCATATGGTGATAAAGTATATTATTGTGACGTAGTTAAATAAAAATGTAATCAACTTATTATATTTGTTTATATAATTTTTCTTTTCATAAAAAAGAAGAATCAATCAAATAATTATTTTAACGAATAATATATCTTTCTATTGGGAATTGTAAGTCTAACATGTCCCTAATTCTTTTCCCAAATATTTTTAAAATAAAATAACTTAGTAATCTAAAATTATTATAAGAAGGTGAAAAATGAAGTAAAAATATTGATCTTGTAAAAAGATAGATTTACTTCAATAAAATTATTTGAAAATTATATGATTTTTGTATTTTATATACAAATAAATTAAAATCAAGATATAATACACTAATCATTCAAAAACAACTTATATTCAAAAAGGAATATTTTAATTATATTTATGCCCAATGAATGTTAAATCAAATATCGTAAAAAGAAGATTAATCTAAAATATTAATAATAAAAAATAGAAATTTTTTTTTGATTACTATTAACTCTCATTGAAATGGTAGGAATTAGTGTATTTAAAAAAAGATAATTAATTCAAAAAATCTACATAATGACACGTGTCTTGTACAACTCTCTTTTAATAATAAAGTAGATTGCATAAAACCCCACTTGTGTGAGTTATCCCCTAACCTTTCAATTATGAAATCGTGCCCTCAACTTTTCAGTAACTATGCGAGTTACCAAAAAAAGACTGTGGGAAAATTTCAGTTTTTGGTCTCCAACTTTTTTTTTCTTCATAATTTTAATACCACAACTATTGAATGTCCATATTTTTAGTTTTCTATGTTTTTCTTTTGCAATTTCCGTCCCCAAAATGTTCCATAACAGTGGTAGCATCTTATGTGGCACCAAAATTTTTTTTTTTTTGCAACTTTAAGAATGTAAAATCAAAGCACAACAATCAAAATAGAGATTTTCTCAGTCTAACTAAGCCCCAAGGGCTAAAACTGCACTTTCTGCAATTGGAAGGACTAAAATTGACCGTGGTTAAATTAAATGACAAATTTGCACTGTGGCCATCTTACAGGATGAATTTTGTAATTAACCCTTTAAAAATATCTATAATTCACGTATTAAAATTTTATTGTCCTCAAAATAAATCGATACGTATTCTCTCGCAATTAATGTCTTCATCAAACCATTTCAAACCAATTTTGGGGATGAAAATTGCAAAAGAAAAATATGGAGAACTAAAATTATGGATATTCAATAGTTGTGTGATTGAAATTATGAAGGAAAAAAAGATGGAGGACCAAGAACTAAAATGTTCCCACAACCCGCAGTTAAGAACGGACATCCATTTTTGGGGCAACTCGCATAGTTACTGAAACATTGGGGGCACGGTTTGATAATTGAAAGGTTATGAGGTAACTCGCACAAGTGTCAAAGGTTGGGGGGTTTATGCAATTTTTCCTTTATTTTATTTGTGTTTCTCCCATTCCAGTATCTTAATTTCTAGAGAAGATATAACCTAGCCCAAGTACGAAATCGACTGGGATTCGTTGTAGTTATGGCGTACAGAAATTCTGTGTCGTTCGGAGAAGCTATGAGCTAATGAAGCAAAATTTGTCGAAGCAGATCATTTAAGGTGTATACTTGTAGACCTTTAGTAGTGCAGCTATAGAGGCTATTCTGAGATTTTTTTTAATACATATTTCCGACATTTTTTTTTTTGGAGAAGCAATAAGATGCCATCAGCATGGAGGAAAAGTATTCTCGTCCCTTTGTATAAGAACAAAGGTGATGTTTAAGATTGTTCTAATTATTGCGGAATTAAACTAATGAGTCATACCATGAAGTTGTGGGAACGAGTGATTGAACAAAGGATCAGGAAATGTGTGAAGATAACAGAAAATCAGTTTGGATTTATGCCTCGAAGATCGACCATGGAAGCAATTTATCTTATCCGGCAGTTGATGGAACATTATCGAGATAAAAAGAAAGATCTGCATATGGTTTTTATTGATTTAGAGAAGGCATATGATAAAGTACCAAGATAAGTACTTTGGTGGGCCTTAGCAAAGAAGGGTGTATCGCGGAAATATATTGACATTATAAAGGACATGTATGAGGGAGCTAGTACAAGTGTACGTACTAATGTTGGGAGGACAGAAGAATTCCCTATTACGATTGGGGTGCATCAAGGATCTGCTCTTAGTCCTTTTCTCTTTGCCATAGTCATGGACGAATTGACAAGAGAAATTCAAAATGACGTTCCGTGGTGTATGGTGTTCGCAGATGATATTGTGTTGGTTGATGAAACGAAGGTTGGAGTGCAACAGAAATTGGAACCAATGTTTTAAAAAACGCGAGGCGAGTTTGAGACGTTTTGGTTGGACGAGGCGAGGCGTAAGCCTCGAAGCGCATTGAGGCGTAAGCCTCAATTAAAAAAAATACACATAAATCTCACTAAAATATCATATTATCCACGAAATTTACTAGAGAAGCAATAACAAACTCAAATCATCACATAAAACATTATTACATCAACATAGAAATCGATGGTCATCACACAAACACAACAAAGTCACCACATAAAAAAAGTCAGCAAGAAATAACAAAATTACTACATAAATAAGATAATAATAATATTTTTATTTTGCTAGTAAATCAAGTGAATCCGTATTCAGTGGTCTAAAATACGGATCATATCTAGTGGCATCTCCATCATCATCATCGTCGTCGTCGTCACTTCGAATCAAATCATTAGTAAATTGTAGATCTTCTTCTTCACCATAGTCCTCATCTAACTCCTCATCAAATAATTGCAGTCCTTTTCCTTTTTCTGTGACATGAATATATGAGAAGTGTTAATATTAATAAAAAATATCTAGTGAGTTACTATACGAATAGCAGTCGTTGACACTAACCTAAAGCCACTATCTTTCTCTTTTGTCCACGAACACGTCCACGAACACGTCTACGTCCACGCGTAATCTGGGAGACGCGGCCACGCCCAAAATCACCATCTTCACTACCTTCATTACCATCCACATCATCTCCAAATTCAACATCCACTGTATCATCAAGATTGACAGTCAACCCCGATGATCCACTAGCATCTGTTGAATCTTCGTCAACAATCCATTCATCATCGGATGGCAAATGATCAAGAAGTAGTGGGTCGTCATCCTCCTTAAGTGACGCTTTCTTCAACCACCTTAACTTCAATCTTTTGTTGTACAATACATAAACTAACTTATTCAGCTTTATTGTAGACAAACGGTTCCGTTTCTTCGTATGTATCTACATTTATATTTACAAAAATTAGTCATTATTATCCAATTATAAAATAATTTTGTACACCTAGACTAGTAAATTAATTTAAAATCTAAGTAAGATATCAACATATACCAGATTAAAGGTACTCCAGTTACGTTCACAAGCTGACGATGAACATGTGAGACTCAAAATTCTAACCGCAAAGCCTTGAAGTTGTGGTGTTTCGTTTCCATATTGAAGCCACCAATCAACTAAGCAATTTAGGAAAGTAAACAATAATCAGAAAAAAAATAGGGTGACATTTAATAAAGTAAAGAACTGCAAGATTAAGGGAAGTACCGGGACTGCGTTTTTTACATGTTCTTTTTGCTGCTTCGAAGCCAAATAATCCTTTTCTACGCCGAAAAGCATTCATTTGAAGATCAATTTTTTCTTGAACTCGTGGGTCTGGATAAAGTTTTGTCATACAAGTTAAAAGGCCAACCTTTACTTCTGGATGTGTCGAAAAGTCGTCATCATACTGATAGTAGGGATTAAGAAAGTACGCAGCCGCATGCAAGTGTCGATGCATCTGAAAGTCCCACTTGACATCAATGATACTCCAAATATCTTTGTAAGCTCCTTCTCCACCTCCTAAATTTTTGGCTATTTCCTCTTTTGCCTTATCCATGGCACCATATAAAAATCCCATCCTGCATTTTTCCGAATCGCCATTCTCAATACACCAACCAGAGGCTTCGTCGACTTGATTGCATATGTCAAGCTCCCCCAGAAGTTTTTGTCCCTCAAAATGATGTTCTTCACATTTTTCCCTTCTTGATTTTTAGCCCAACTAGACCTACCCCATTCTGGAGAGGTGAACATTCGCTCTAAAGATTCCCTTGAAATAGACATACTTTCCAATGTCAAATAAGCCGTAGCAAATCTCGTGGCCGCGGGGCGAACAAGCTCTCTATTAGCATATTTTCGCATTAATGCCAATACCCATCCGTGATTATATATGAAATGACACCTAAAAATATTTGAAAAATAGTTAAAACCCAAAGTAAACAAGATTATTCTAACGATCATAGGTAAACAGTAATATACTATGAAATTATACCTTCTTTGATTTTGTCAACGCATTTTTATGTTGCGGCAAGTCTCCGATTTTCTCAAGCATCAAATCTATGCAGTGGGCGGCACATGGTGTCCACCACAGACGTGGCCTCTTCGCCATTAGTAAGTCTGTTGCTGCCTTATAATTTGATGCATTATCTGTCACCACTTGAATTACAATATCCTCTTCAACCTCCATCACAACCTCATCAAGAAGTTCACACAACATTTTCGCATCTTTAACTGCATCAGATGCATCGACGGATTTCAAGAAAACACTGAGTGGGTTGTTAACAATAAAATTTATTAATTGTCTCCCTCTTATATCCTTCCACCCATCCGATAAAATCGATACCCCTGTTTGAGACCACGTTTTTTTTGACTTCATCGACAATAGTTTGTGTGGTCTTTACCTCTTTGTCCAGTATCCACGTGCTAAGTTCATAAGCTGTAGGTGGTTTAAAACCACGACCAAAATTTCCAAGGGAACGACACATATTAATAAACGATGGACTACTCACGACGTTAAAAGGAATGCCATTCTTAAAAAAACATCTACCGATGTCCAACTTCACTTGTTTAATAGCTTCCTTCTCATTTGCCGATTTTGCGTTACGTGCGTAACCATCACCATCACCATCCAAATCCACAACAAACCTATCCATTGGACCCCTGAATCCCCGTGTAACACTACCAGTACTTGAAGTTCCTAAAGATGGTTTCTGAGATTGATAGTAGGCGCCATGATCAATTATTTCTTCTCTATTTCTCTGCGTATCCATCTTAGTTTTTTCAAACTTTTGCAAATACTCTATAATTTCTTTTTTCACTTCACCCGACACTTTAACGCACGGGGCTACGCCTTTATGATTGCCCGCAAGGTGATTTTTCATTCTAATAACCCCCTTTAATTGGTTTTTGACAAAAGTCGCAAGTTATATACTTGTACGATTTTCCATCCATTCCTTCCGACACTTCAGTACAATACTTCCAAGCAGGATCCTTTCGGGCAGCCATAAAGCACAAATCACTACGATTAAAAACAACATTCAGAATAATATTCAATAAATATTGTGATAACTAAAAAAAAGATGAACAAAAAAAAACTAAAAAGAAAAAAATCAGTTCTTTTATTGAAAAAAAAATCTGTCAGAACTCCTGTGCGCGGAAAAAAAAAACTCAAGTTTTTACATGAAGCGACAATCTGGTTCTGGTTTAGCGGAAAAAAAAAACTAAAAAGAAAAAAATCAGTCAGAACTCCTGTGCGCGGAAAAGAAAACCGAAAATAAAAAATGAGTCAAAAACTAATTTTACCTGACCGTCGCTGCTTCGGAACTTCTGTGTGCGGCCGGAAATTCTCTGCGTGGTCGGAAATTCACCCCTTTCTCTGTTGATATTCCCTGAGTAGCGGGCTGTTTTTCTTTTAGGCGCTGAAGGTTAGGTTAGGTTAGGCGTGAGGTTTTTTTTGGTGGGTGAGGTTTCTTTTAGGCTGTTTATTAAACAGCCCGTAAAAAAAAAATGGCCGCGACTCTTGCGCCTCAAACGCACGCTTCGAAGCGTGCGTTTCTTCCACCGCCTCGATCGACTGAGGCGGTCGCCTCTCCAGTGGCCTGAATTACAACGCCCCGAGGCGTTTTTGCCGCGCCTCGCCTTGAGGCGCGCCTCGAGGCGTACGCCTCGAGCGTTTTTTAAAACATTGATTGGAACTTTGGAGGGATACTTTGGAAGCTCGAGACTTTAGGCTGAGCAGAAGTAAGACTGAATATATGGAGTGTATGTTTAGCGAAAACAGTGATAGAGAGGCGGGGATGATCACATTTGATGGGAAAGTTGTTCATGGATCCACTTTCTTTCGGTATCTTGGATCTATTATCCAAAAGGATGGAGAGCTAGATGGCGATGTGGCTCACAGAATAAAGACAGGGTGGTTGAAGTGGAAGAGTGCCACAGGGGTTTTATGTGATCCTGACATGCCTCATAGATTAAAGGGTAAATTTTACCGCACGACAATTAGGCCTGCACTGTTATATGGCACCGAGTGTTGAGCTGTAAAACAGTGTCACGTTCAAAAGATGAATGTGGCAGAGATGCGTATGCTACGATGGATGTGTGGTCATACAAAAAAGGATAGGCTCAGAAATGAGGTGATTAGAGTAAAGGTAAGAGTTGCGTCTATAGAAGACAAGTGGAGAATCGATTACGATGGTTTCGTCATGTGAGAAGGACCTGTTCATGAGGAGGCTAGAAAGTTGGGGAACAAGTAATGTTGTGAAAGGTAGAGGAAGACCCAAGAAAACTTGGATAAAAATGATTGAAAATGATATGCAGTTTCTTGGAATTAGAGAAAGTATGACGATGGAGAGGCAAATGTAGCGGGAAAGAATACGGATGGTGGATGGAATCTGATTTTTTTTAATGTGTATTTTTATTCCTATTTTCTTTTATTCCATGTTATCTTTTAATTTATTTTTCAGGTTTTTTATTTTTTTCTTTTTTTTCTTTTTTTTAAACATTCATTCTCTTTTTTTATTTGCTTTTTTCTCTATTTTTTCCCCTCTTTTTTCCTTTTATGTTATTTATGTAACGATTATTGACTGTTTCAAAGTTTGATTCATGTTAGCCGACCTCAAATCATTTTGGGACTAAGGCTTAGATATTGTTGTTGTTGTACATATTTCCGACATTTATCTGACTGCCTTGTTCTGATTCTATTTGGAAATCGAGGCTGCGGATAATTATCATTTTTGTTGCAATATAGGTATTCTGTAATCTATGATCGCTATAATTTGTCAGCGCCCGTCCGATGATGTATAACATGATAATACTTCCGATCAAATTATTAATTAGGTGAGGTGTGGGTCGTGGTTTTCTCATGTCACCCGTCTGCAGTGGCGGTTGCAGAAAATTTCATCAGGGGAGTCGAAATTTTAGTAGCACATTTTTCTACGCCAATATTGAGTATTTATTTATATATGTGGAAAAAATTAAAACCATGTAATGGTTTGTAGCAAGATTTGGTTATTCTTGTCATTTAAAATATTCTATATTTCCTCCATCCCACTGGAAAAGTCTAATTTGTTTGAGGTTTAACGTTTTAATTTTTGTCAAGATACTACTCACCATCTATTCTTATTTCTGTTTAAATTTTATTTTTCCAATTAACTAATATTGTATGACAAAGAATTCTTAATTATAAGGAATATTATTAATTAAAAATTAGGGGTAATTTTGCAAAGAGACTTCCATTGGGACAAAATTATGTTTTATAACTAGACTTTTCAAATGGGACGGAAGGAATATATACACATAAAAATGATTTAAGGTCGGGGGGGTCAGCTGACCCCACTGACCCCCCAATCCGCCCCTACTCCTTTTGTTAATTCACGTCCTTCTTCAAATCGAATCATCGTTGTTTTTTCTCTTTGTTTAACATGGGATGCAGGTTTGAACAAGAAACCCATAACCGACACACGCCTCCGATCTTCAGTTCTAGGAAATGTCGCCTTCCCATACGCTCTGGCCTCTAAAATTTTCATTCATTCTGGAAAACAAGCCGAGTACGAAGCAGGAAGAACTACTCCTGGATTTAATGACTATGCTCAGGGACTACCCCGTGAAAAAGGAGATGACGTAAACGGACGTCCTCCACTTTATAATCTTCCTACTAGATCTATGGACTATGTTCAGGGACTATTTCATGAAAAAGGAAATGACATGAACAGACGTCCTCCACCTTATAATCCTCAAGTCGAGTCATTCCAAGGAATGCGAGAAAGTGGAAATATTCGCAACGGGCGGCCCCCATTTCATCAGACTCAACTCGAATCGAACGCCGATATCGTCCACATAAAGCTTTTACGCAACAATGCATTTGTCACAGTAACTGATTCTAAAGGGGACAAAAAGATAGGAGTTTCTGCTGGTCAGTTGGCGGGCAAAGGAGGTAAGCTTACTCGATACTCGGGTGAGGCAGCTGCCGAGAATATAGGGCGTAAGGTGAGGCAGATGAAAACGAGGTCGGTTGTGGTGAAAGTGAATGGTTTCACGTATTTTAGGAGAAAGAAGGACGCGATTTTGAGTTTTAAAGACGGTTATTCGAATTCACGGGGGGATATGAATCCGGTTGTTTATTTAGAGGACACAACTCGAAAACCGCATAACGGTTGCCGTCTCCCTAAGAAGCGGCGTATATGAATGGTTCGTTTTGTGGACATGTGGGGATTGAGGCTGATTGTCCGAGTTTGGGTTGAAGAGTATGTTACTTTTATTGAGATAGAATAATTTCAGTAATGTTGGTGCTGGTCTATCTAATGGCTAGTGTTGTAGTGCTTCTGGCGGTTAGATATTCCATCTGTGGTATCTTTTTGAACATTGAAGCAATGTGATTCCTGTAGCAAGTACAAAATATTACTATGTGATTTTGTAGAATGAAGTACTCTCTTGTCGGACCTGCGTCTTGTACCCGACAATCAGACAATGATGCTTTTCAGTATATCATTACCTTGAGTTGCAATTAATTCCGGAACTTAGATAGTATTTATATTATTTCTAATACGGAAAAGTATCATTGTTGTCCTCCGGTATTGTTGTGGACGTGTATCGCACGTTTTTGTCTTATAGATAATTGTTTATAGATTTATTTGGGTTTGTCCATGGATAAGTCTGACCATGCCCGGGCTATATGAATGGCAGCAGATTCTTATCAGTCCCCGGGAGCTGGAAGGATTGTGAAGTGCTAAAGGGTAATTCATATCAAATTTGTGACCATGTCTGGATGAACAATTTTTTTTTTTTTGGGTACTATTATTGGGTGAGCAATTTTGAATAGTATTTACGTATATAATAATTTGAAAGTTATTAGCAATGGGTTCCACTTTTAATATTTTAATTCAAACATATATTCCATCGTCGCACTTAAAAGAGCCGTGTTTTAAAATATTATCATTTTTAGCAATAGAAAAGTCATATTTTTATTTTTTTACATTTTATACCCAGTAAAATTCAACTAATGAATAAGGATATAGACAAGGCCGGCACATTAGTAAGTGAGGCCCAAAGAGAATTCTGAAATGACTCTTTTTTGTCAATTTTTTGTATTTTTCTGATAATTGGTAAAACTTTCATTGCTTGAGGTTAACCTTAGAATCATGAAGTATACACTTCTCCCATCCTTTTAGGAAAGGTGGAAGAGGATAATCACAATCATGTGTTAGGAGTGTTAGGAGGAGAGAGAGAATGTTTTGGAGGCCTTCTTTTGTTTGATAATTCTTTTTTGAGCCCCCAACGGCCAACACCTATCTTGGGCTGCTTTGCACTTGGACCGGCCCTAGATATAAATGGAAGATATGGGAATTAAAAACTTATCTCTTATATTTATTTTGCAATCCATATATATATATATATATATATATATATATATATATATGGATCAAACGAGAATGCTTTATTGAGTAAGAAATAAGAATAAATCTGAACTGTTAATCTTTATGTGATCTACGGTCTAGATTATATTATACATAAAAAATATGCATTTCATGCAATAATATGTCAAACATTGAAGTTATGCATATATGCATCAAATTATCGATGCATTAAGACAATTCTATTTCATGCATAAGTTTTCAAGTGAATAAATCTTGGGCATCCATTTAATTAAGATCTATGTACCAAATTCGTTCTTATTTCTCAACTTAAAACCCATTCTCACCAGAACCATCTCCTATATAGATACACACACACACACGAAGCCGACTCTTCAAATGGTTTGGATCCCACTAAGGCTATATTTGGGCTTAATTTCAGCACATTTTGGTTCATTCAGTTCAGTTTAGCAAACTTCAGTTCCGTTCAGTTCAGCTTTAGAATCAATATTATTAATTATTATTATTATTATTATCACCATCATCAATAATATTATATATTTACTATAATTATCGATTTTAGTATTATTATTATTATTATTATTATTATTATTATTATTATATTTTTGTAATATAATAAAAAATTATTATTGTATATATTATTTTCTAATATGATTAATTACTATATTATTGATATTAATTAATATTATCAATAATATTATATATTATTATTAATCTATTATTCATCTTATTATTATTGTTATTTTTATTACTGTTATTTATATTATTATTACTATGATTTTTATATTATATATTTGTTATCTAATATAATAATTATTATTATTATTCAATAACTTCAGTCCAGTCCAGTCCAGTTCATCACAATTCAATTTCGTCAATTTCGTTCAGTTCAGCAAAATTCAGAGAGCCTACGTATAGCAATAATGATAGTGGTGAACCCACATCTATAAATGATGCACTGTGATTTATGGGTTTAAAATGTTACTGTTAGGATGAAAAATGAATATTGCAAATGATAATTTAAAATGAAAGAGAGAAATGATTTCAAATGAAGTGCAAAATTTCTCAAAAGGGCACCTAATTCTGTAGAAGTATATATCATTCTCCTGGCTGAGTACTCCGCGGCACAAGCAACTCTAAATATACACCAGGAAATCGAATGAGGTTTCAATCCTGGTCCATCCCACCATCCCAAGAATCAAGAACAACCATCCGATCAACGGAACAAGCTCATACGACCACGAATATCTGGAAGATCACTACTCGTCGAAAACTTAAACCACCTCTTCTTCTCGCTATACCTAACACACGGTCTCAGAATCACCCCAACCGCAATAGCCACAACACTAACAACGAAAACCTTCAGCGACGAGAAATACAAAACGACGCAGATCAACACCGTCGGGGGCACACACATCAAAACCGCACCTGCCGTCCCCACCGGCACCCTATAACCCCGACGGGACTCAGGCGCGACAACCCTAAGCCTCACGAACGCCACAAACTCCAACACCATCCCGAAACAATACAGGAAATTCTCCGCGGCCACAATCTCCTGAAAGCTCATCCACGAAAGCACAAACACCCCGGAGGCCGAGAACAGTATCCCGACAAGCGGGGTCCCGTACTTAGACCGCGTACCGAAGAAGGCGGGAATCATCCCTCTCTCGGCCATCCCCAGAAGCTGGAAAGAATCTCCGCTCATCTCCGCTAGAAACATCCCCATGTTGGAAACAGCCGCCGCAGCCTGCACCCACCACCTCAGCCACGGCCCACCGATGATTTTCGCCACGTCAGAGAAATAGCCGTCGGTCCACTTGTCCCGGTGTAGGGGAATGGCACCAATGGACGTCAGTAAAGGAAAGAAATATCCGACGACGACGAGGATCAACGCGCAGAACAAAGCTTTCGGCAGGGTTTTCTTCGGGTTGTCGACTTCCCCTGATAGTGTACTAATCGAGTCCCAATAGTTCAAATTCCAAAAAAGAGTGTTTAGATACAAATTCCAGTCGACGTTGTGAATATCTCCGACTAGCCATCTTTTAGGCCTTATTTTTGGGATTGAGATAAATCCCATCACCACAAAAGGGAGGATTGAAAAAATTCCAAGAAGTATAGCAACCCCACCAACAATAGTCAGGCCTCTGTAGTTCAAGTATGTTAAGGCAACTGTTATGGCAAAAACTGCTAGAACCCTAGGCAAGCCACTTTCTAATGCGGGTATGCCGGATTTTAGATAATCAAGAAATAAAACAGGATAAAGGGCATTATCTATGACCCCACTTAGCCATTTCATCCAGCCCTGCTGAAATCCCCAAAATGGCCCTAGAGCAGACGAGACCCAGACTACATAGCCACCGTTTTCAGGGAACATTGTGCCCATCTCTGCGGTGATTAGAGCTTCCGGGACACTCCATATTAACGGGAATATTAAGAAACCGGCAAGAGTAAGAAGAGGGCCGGCAGCGTTAACGCTGTCTTCGACACCAAATGGTCCTCCGGACACCTCGTAGAATATGAGGAATACGAGGGGTAGAACGGGAATTTTCTTCCCGTGTTTTGTATTTGAAGATGGAGCTCCTTTAGTCCCAGCATGATTAGCACCGGTAGTACTGTGTTCACCCAATGTTTGATTACTTGTTGGGCCTCTCCCTTTCTGCATTGACTGAGTATACGTGCATGCAGGAAAAATATATCAGCAAGGTATAAGAAAAGAAAAGAAAATTGCACCGACTACAAATTAGTGTGTGTATATAAATGGGGATAGTTCTCTCGTGGGAATGAGGTTTAAGTTAAGAAATAAGAGTGAATTTGATTCATAAATCTTGATTAAATGAATGGGCAAATTTAATCTCACGAAATGAAATGCATTATTTTAACTTTCAATTAATTACCCCAATTTTTCACAATTTTATAATTCTAACTCAAACCTTTAAACTATTTGCAGTTAAATACCCTACCTTTCAAAACCAAAAAATAAAAATCAAATTTCACTTTTGGTCATTGTTTTGAAGGAATGGATCTGGTTTAAACTCTTCGGTGTTTACTTATATACTCCAGTACTCATATTGCTCGGCTAAAGAGTACTGAATTATTCGGATAGCAATATGAATATCATTGTACTTATTTGGCAGAATACATGAGTACTTGGCAAAATACATGAGTACTAGCGTGTCTATTTGATCGAGTACACGAATATGCATATATTCATTTAGCCGAGTACATGAATACTTGCTATGAAGCACAGGGACTTCATTTTGAGCCCGTTCCCGTGCTGGGGACGTTTCGGGCACGGGGACGCCGGGTAAACGGCCCCGACACGAATCTGAATTGTTGGGGACGGCTAGCTTTTTGGGGACGGCAGGGATACACCTGGGTATGTTCTGGGTACGTTTCGGGACATTTTTTAAAGAGAAAAATAAAATAAAATGTATAAATTAGGGCAAACATACCTATTCTTCCCACAAACCCATCTCCGGGAAAGAGAGAAAAGAGAAACAGTCAAAGTTTCTCTTCAGCCTCGCGACATTCAAACTCCGGCGAGCCTCCCGGCGACGTCGACCGGCGACACCTCAATCCTCACCGTCTCGTTCCCAGGGCCCGGCAGTCCTATTCCTCTCGGGTCAATCATCTCTCTTCCTCTCTCTCTCTCTCTCTCCCCTTTGATCTCTCTCTCTCCTCTTATATCTTGACTCCCATCGGATCGTCGGCCTTCACCTAGAAATTGAAAGGAGATACGCCTGAGTCCTCACCGCCTCGTTTTCTCTGATCTCTCTTTATAAAACTGATGATTGCAAATTTGCAATTGACTTTTTCTTTCTTTTTCTTGGGTAAAAAGGTGTCCTTTGCTTGATTTTCTCGTTCTTTTAAGATTTTGAATTTTTAGTTAAATTTTCTTTTGATGTTATAATAGCTACTTAGTTATGACTTATGTATGAATTTTAATTTTGAAATTATCTATGGCAATGTAGGAATCTTTTTCCCATACTCTTGCCGTATTCGTTTCTTGAAATTTTGATTTTGCCTTTTTCATCCCCGTTCCCGTCCCCATTTTTCGTCCCCATCTACCTGCTACCTATAATACTTGTATACTTATTTTTAGAAGTGGTCATGGGCCGGGCCCGGGCTGGGCCGAAGCGAGGACTTGTGAGCTCAGGACCGGCTCATGTATTTAGCGGGTTGGGCAGTCGTGGCCCACTGCCCGCCCGCCCCCGGGCCGGTCTGGGCCGGGCCGGGCCCAGTCCGGAAATTTGAAAGAAAATATATATGTTAACATTAAATTAAAAATCATTCTGTAAAAATTTGTTTTGAATTTTTAAAATAAATTAATTAATATTAATTAAAAAATCAATTTAAAAAAACTTGAATTAAAAAAAATGTAAAGCTTAATAATCTATTTCAAGTTTAAGAAAATTCATTTCGAATTTTTATATATGTTAACATTAAATTAAATGTGGAGAAAAGAAAAAAAAATTGGACTTAATTTTTAAAAATTAGATTATTTTTTGAAATTTGAATGGTGGACTTGGGGTGGCTTGGCTGGGCTGGGGGTGGGCTATGGGTGGACCGAGCTGCGGGTGGGCTGGGCTGGGTCCCAGGCTGGCCCAATTAACCCCCGGGCCTAGCTGGACCGGGCTGGGCTGGGCTGGCCCGGCCCCTGGCCACCTCCACTCATTTTGCAACCTACGGTTGCTTAGAGGTTCAATTTGTCCCTTATCTTTTTGTTTGGGTCAATACACAACCTCAAGCTATTATTTGGGTCAACCTTTTGACCCCTCCTTCTATTTGAATTGCCACGTCACTTTACACATGGCGTGACACCCAAAAATAAATGAGGGTTGATAGGAACACCTAGAGCTGTTATTCGAGCCGAGCCGAGCTCGAAGATTCTTGATCTTCAGCTGAATTCTTAACGCTGAAATGAAATTTCGGCTCGATAACACTAACGAGTAAAGAGATGAGCTTGACTCGACTCGTAAACGAGTCTAACGAGCCTAACGAGCCTATCGAGCCGAGCCGAGCCCAACGAGCCTAATGTAATTATAAGAAAAATCTTAGTTATCGAGCCTAACAAGTCGAGTTCGAGCCGGCTCGTTAATAAATCGAGCAACAAGTCGAGCTCGAGCTCGGCTCATTTAATATTCGAGTCGAGTTTTAACGAGCCTTAACGAGCCGAGCCGAGCCGAGCTTTCGAGCAGCTCGTTTCGCATAACAGCTCTAGGAACACCCTGAACCACACACATACATACTCTGTATTTTATGGGTGTTGTACTGCATGCTTTACAGATAAAATATTTATAATAATATTATAATAAAATTAATAGTAAAACACGCGGTACAATACCCATAAAGCACGGGTGTATTTGGGGGTGTAGTTTTCTCAAAATAAATTAACTCACTTCATTTACCACGTCAATGTGGACAGGTCAATAAAGAATGAGGTGTGTTTTAATAATGCAAATCCTATTTATATTGAAAATAAACTTTTTTATATACCGAGTTTCAAAATTACTCTTGTACTCGAGACAATAATTTTAGTCCCTCAAAACTATTATCAATTAAATCGCGAGATGTATCCATTTCGTTGGTTCTTAAATATCATGGGCTGGATTGAAAATAAATAGTTGATATTTTTTTGAAGCAAATAAATAGTTGACATTATATATATATATATAGAGAGAGAGAGAGATTGACTATGGTGGAAACATACTTAATGGTGAAATCTAGAAATCAATTGTATTATTAAGTAATTTCATTACATATTTCTTATTATTTGTTGCATCAAGCAGGTCGCTAGTATATGCAACAAATAATATAATTATAAAAATACATAAATGCAGATAATTCTACTCATCTACGACCGTTAGATCACTAATATCAATGGCCTGCAAAAGTTTTTAGATTTCACAAGATAATTAATTTTCATATCACCTATTTCCTATGTATATATACTGTTCATCAATAAACCTAAACACGTGCAACTAAATTTCATAATTTGAATTGCTCGTTAATATCAGAATGCACCTTAAATTTTACACAATCTTTTTTAAGTTACATACATAAATTATTTTTTATTAAATAACGATCTATACTAGATGGATTTATCAATTTCCAACTGCGGCACCCGGCAAGAAAAAGAAAAAAAAAAGATTTAAAACCATAAATTATTTTAAAAATCTGAAAATTATTTAAGAATCTGAAAAAAATTCAAAAATTCATTTAAAATATTATAAAATTAAGTGAAAATATTTTGATTTAAGAGAAGAGGTTAATATTCTGAGAATAGTTGATTTGTAAATTACACAGTATTTACCTGGTGCTGAATATCCTGAGAACTCGGTGTTTCTGTAACAGCAGCAGCAGGTGACGCTTGAGTTACTGTTCCACTTCCATCTCCATCAACAGGTCGACAATCAGATACGGTTTGTGCTGTCGGAATATCCACGGAAAAGGCATGTATTTCTGTACTTGAATCGGCGTCTCTTCTCTCTCCGGCAGCCATTGGTGGTGGTGGAGAGAGAGAGAGAGAAAATCGAGGCCACGAATACCGATTAACAAGTGAGAGACGGATAGAGGATATATGTCGAACCACTGTGTTTATTTATTTATTACTAAAATTGGTTAAGAAAAAGGGAAAGAAGTTTGAGATGGAACGGAAGAGAGATGGGGAGGTAGGGGAGACTGGGTGGAGTGGAGAGTGGCGGCGTTGGGATTTACGAGAATGAGTTTTTCTGCTGATATTGTTGTACTATTATTTACAATTACGGTAACATAATAAAAGCTGAAAAATTAATCGAACCGTGAAGAGTATATGGCGACAAACAATGGAGTGTTGTAATAATACCAGTCATTTTTATAATATAATATTATTATACATAATAATATTATAATATATTTTATTTTATTTAATTTCATTTAGAGGATTATTAACATTTATTTCTGCGTATCACAATAGCCCGGGTCATTTTATCAGATATATTCAAGTAGTCATTGTTTATTTTTATAATAGTATTATTAATTATTCAAGTATAATACTAACACTACTTTGATTAATATTATCATTTTTATTATTAATAATATTATTAATACTAATTTATTAGTACTAATATTATTATTATTATCATTATCATTTTTCAGATTATTATGATCAAAATTACCAATTAATTATTATTTTATATTTACTATTAGTATTATTATTATTATTATATTTAACCATGTATTGTAACTTAACCAACTATGATTAAACTAAATTAATCATAATTAAGTACTCCTCTTCCCAGATCGATTGACCTCCCTCACAGTTCTTTCACTTTATCAAACTCCTCAATGTTTATTCAACATACAAATCCTAATTCAACTAAAATACCCCAAAATTTACAACTATAAATATACAAATTCTACTGCAGAAATTCTTTACAATCGATCAACATCCAAACACAAAAAAAATACAGAAGAGAGAATACACGATGCACACAAAATTCCTCTCCAAGTATTTCTTCTACCAACTAAGGGAAGGAGAATACAAGAGTCTGGTTCGTTCGTCGATTCCAGTCACGTTTCATCCGACTTCCGTTCAATCCACCGAGGTAAAACTCATCGTCCCTCTTCTCCTGCCTTTAATCCGAGTATACTTTTTTTCGAACTTAAATTTATTTGTCTGCAATATTATCAGAATCAAACCAAAATTTAGTTTTAACGAATTCAACAACCAGAAACCACAAATCACAACATCAATTTTCAACCCAGACCTGTAAAACCCGAATCAGAAACCAAAAGAAAAACAAGAATCACCAGAAACCCTTATTAGCCCGAAATCGGCCCTCAACCCAGAAATTTAAACCAACAAAAACAAGAATCATAAACACCGAACACAGTCCAGAACAGAATAACCCCGAAATCGGGCCAAGCCCGAAAATCAACTGCAAACCCATAACCCAGAATCCAACTCTGAAGTTGAAACTCTCGAATTACATCACATACGATTTGTTCAACCCCAATCGACCTCAACCCTTCAGCCCCAATTCAATCGTTCGTACACAATTCCAGCAAGCCCGATTTCACGATTTGGTCTGCATCTAATTTCCACTTTTATGAACCTCAAATTATCAACCCGAATCACCTTCAACCCCAGCCCGATTGGGAAAGAAAAAAAAATCATCAGGAAATGATACTGTAGCACCCCTCAGATATTCGGAGAATATTACAGCGCCGTGGATCCCTGCTGAGACCCACTAGGCTAATTTTTATACATAACACATCCCATTTCACAATATCCACACAGGAAACAATTAATCCGAGACAAACAAGGAAGCTCGAACCAAACAACATCCAAGATCACAAGGAAATACAAGAAAGTTATACATCAATCGGGAAAGGAATTCCTAGAGTACTCGAGTACCATTTATTAATACAAAGATAAAACGGACCAAAGGGACAATGTTCAAAATAAAGAGAACACGATTGCCGCAGTGTCATGCCTCGCCTTCATCATCGTACCGCCCCGGTGCTCGCTCGATTAGATCCCTTGGACCTAAAATACCAGAAAAGAGTTTTCCCCACACGAGAGGGGTTAGAGCAAGTATTACAAGTGAAACGTCACATCTTACACGTAAAAGCACATGCACAAATTTCAAAACCATGATAATGATTTTATGGAAAATGCAATTATCCAAGATTTTCTCAATAATGACAATTTCTCCCTGGTTAACCGTGGACCCTATAATGCGCGAATCCCTCCTCGGCCCGTCAGGACATATCAGAGTGGCTAACCCAAATGTTCGCAGACCCGACAATGTGTGAATCCCTCATCGGCCTCGTCAGGCCCTCTCGGAGTGAATGAATATAACTTTCACACTCATATGCATTACTTTTCACATTTAAGGATATAACTTTCACAAGAATCAATTGCCTGGAACGAGAGAAAAGGGTACGAACGACGAGGTATCAAGGTTGAAGGAATCAACAACTCCAAACCTAGACGAGTTCGTAATCAACTATCAATAACCCATCGGTAGGAAAATAAGTTGGAATCCACCCGAAAATACTAACCACGATATATGTATTCCGGTAATAAAATATCTAGATGGTGAATCACACCCAACCATCCCAAATACTCAACAATTCCGGAAATATACCAATAAATCCATAAGAAAACTTGTAATCCAAGGTAGATAATCCATACTCAATATATTCCGACACAATATCAAGCTACTCGAAGAGATCGGAAGGAAAACCCCCAAATCTCAAAATTCTAGGGTTATGTAAAGTTTACCTTGATTTGGAGCGGTGGAGAAGATTAAACGTTGAATAATCCGAACTAGAAGCTTGAAGATGTTGATAGATGATAGTAGCTCGAAGAGATCTTCACAAATCGCCCAAAATCGTTCGAAATCGCCCAAGGAAGGAGGAGAAGTGGAAAAATGATGAATTGGGGCTGAAATGTCCTATTTATACTAAAGGCAGCTTAGTGTGCGCTAGTTTCTGAGAATAGCGCGCACTAGCGGGTTCACCGGGTAGTCCAGTGAACTCTGCCTGCATCGTTAGCGTGCGCTACGTATGTTGTAGTGTGCGCTAATGCCTTACTCTTAGCGTACATTAACCGAGTGTTAACGCGCGCTACCAGATAGTTGGTGTCTAGAAATAGGAGTCCAGAACCTACTGTCATCCGCCTGCTCGAGCATTAGCGCGCGCTACTACGATTGATTAGCGTGCGCTACTAATACAGCTAGCGTGCGCTATCTTCTACACATAGCGTACGCTAAGAATTCTCCATTTCAGTCCAGTACTACTGGACTATATGCCTCAAATACACTAGTAGCGTGCGCTAATATTGACAGATAGCGTGCGCTACCAGTACTCAAATAACGTGCACTATAAAGGGTACGTAGCGTGCGCTACACCTCACACACAGGTGATAGTATCGCCTCAAAGATCCAAAGCAGCACGATCCGAACAAGAAAGAGTAAATTCGAAATGATATGAACTCTAAGATCAACATCAACTTACTAAACAATTACAACGAGTAACAAAATTACAGGAGTACCAGAACAGGAATTTATAAAAAGTATGGGTATTACAGATACCTGAATCAGAAGCCGAATCGACCGAATCCATTCAAATCAGACCCAGGTTTATTCAACCCGTTTCGGCCCAAACTCAGACCTGTCGCCGCCACGACGCTCGATTCGAACCGCCGCTACTTTTCTGACTCACCTCTCGCGTCTGTGCTATAGTACGCTATTCGTGTGTGATTGGTCGATTTTTTTTGGTGTGTGTGTCTTTCGGCCATTCTATTTCCGGCCGAGAAGAAATTTAGTGAGAGAGAAAGACGGGGGAAAGGAAATTCTGGAGAGAGAATGAAGCCCACGGGGAAGAGAAGTGAAGAGGCGACAAATGAATTTTGGGCGGCTAAGGGATGAGCTAAGGGTATTTATTGGGCTCTCATAATCATGTAATCTTGGAATTGTGCTCTCAATTTGATTAATTGGGCAAGAAATCTGTCAAATGCCAAATTGCGAGTTGATAAAAGACATACATGTGATCATCTGCTTGAAGCATTAATTAATACCATAAAGTATCGAAATGGTCCACAAGGTGGATGAATAGGCCCACATATATCACCATGAATTCTTTCCAAAAATGTTGGCGATTCATTCCCAACTTTAGTTGGTGATGGTCTTATTATCAATTTACCTTGAGAACAAGCAACACAAGGTAGTTTATGAGATTGAGAAATTTTCTGGTTTTTCAATGGATGACCACTAGAATTTCCAATAATTTTCCGCATCATTATCGAACCGGGATGTCCTAACCGATCATGCCAAACTTTGAATGTTTCAGCAAACTTCGGGTTTACTGTGTTATACGATTCAAGTATTTTTATATTAGTATAGTACAACCCAGATGATAGAGCGGGTAGTTTTTCCAACACACACTTACTTCCGGAAGTGTTTGAAGTAATACAAAGATATTCATCATTATTTTTATCCATGGTTTCAATATGGTATCCATTCATACGAATATCTTTGAAACTTAATAAATTTCTTTGGGACTTGGGAGAAAATAATGCATTTCTTATTTTGAAGTTCGTGCCTCGTGGCATCAGAAAATTGGCACTTCCAAATCCCTCAATTATTTGTGCACTGCCAGATATGGTTTTGACACTTCCTTTGACAATTCTCACTTGCTGAAAGTATTTCTTATCTTTTAGTATAGTATGTGTAGTAGCACTGTCTGCAAGACATAAGTCGTCGTCTTGAATTTTGGATCGAGACATATATATGATCGTGGAAAAAAAAAGTTATTAAATTGTTGGGAAAAAAAGGACTATAAGATATGACATGAAATGCATATTTATATTATTTCAAACAAACTATCACACATAGAACACTCGTACATAATGAAATTTCACAACACTCTTGCAAACGGAAAACATAGAAGTAGTTCATTTTTCTGGCAATCTATTTTCATCTTCAGGATTGATCAATCATTTCCATGGTAGCAACATCAGCCATGTCCATCATATCATCGAGGCCATAATTAGAATCATCGGAATCATTCGTAATGAGATTTGTTTCAACATTTTTCCCTTTATTTTTCCGTGATTCCTGATAGAGATCAGCAAGATGTTTCGGCATACGACATGTACGCGATCAATGGCCTTTCATACCATAACGGTAACAAATTTCTTCTCTTTTTCTTTTGTTCAAACCACCATTATTCTTTTCGTGTTTTTCATCCTTATCTGCCTTATTATAATAAGGTTGAAAACCTCTCCCTCTTCCTCGCCCACGGCCACGGCCACGACCACGACCACGAATATAACCACGGCCGCGACCAGAGTTGTGACCAGATGATGTTGTATTCACTTCAGGGATTGGAACAGATCCAGTGGGATGAGATTCATGATTTCTCATTAACAACTCGTTATTTTGTTTGGCCAAAAGAAGACACGAAATCAGTTCAGAATATTTTGTAAATCCTCTCTCACGATATTGCTGTTGAAGGATTATATTTGAAGCATGAAATGTGGTGAATGTTTTTTCTAGCATATCACCATCAGTGATATTTTCGCCACATAATTTTAGTTTTGAACTGATTCGGAACATTGCCGAATTATATTCGCTGACGGATTTAAAATCCTGTAAACGGAGTTTAGTCCAGTCATAACGAGCTTTTGGGAGAATAACTGTTTTCTGATGATCATATCTTTCTTTCAATGATTGCCAAAGATCTGCAGGATCCTTGATAGTGAGGTACTCAATTTTCAGTCCCTCATGGAGGTGGTGACGAAGAAAAATCATAGCCTTTGCTTTTTCTTGTAATGATGCTATTTTTGATTTGATTATAGTATCACCGAGGCTTTTAGCATTAAGGTGGATCTCAGCATCCAATATCCATGATAAGTATGTATTGTCAGTGATATCAAGTGCTTCAAATTCGAGCTTGACAAGATTTGACATGTTGAAAAACTATAAGGAAATGAAACATACATGTCATTAATATCAAGAAACATAAAAGATTTTATTCGGATATAAAAGTGGTATTATATTAAAATTTATCAGGAGTCCAAGTATGGGATAAAGGAGAAAAAATCTTGTGATAAAGATTAAATATTCCTCTTCCGTGTTATACTTTACATAAACAACTAATATAGTATATGCTACGACCAACGTAGCGTAGAATGCCAAAAAGAGTTGATGAATCATCTTGAAGAACCCTTTTATTTTTGAAAAACTTGTAAGAAGATGAAAGAAAGTGAGTGAATTGTTGAATAAAATATAATGTATTTATAGAGTGTAAAGTAGTTGTTAACTAGCCGTTGGGGAGGGAAGAGAAAATAAATTGTGATAATTATGAATGATTTAGTAAAACATTACTTTTATTTTATATACAAGATTTGAAATAAGAATTTTATTAAAAATAATCAACCACGAATAACTTACCCTTTTGGTGCTCAATAAATATTTCAAATGGTACAATATACACAGTTTATAGCTTGGGGTTATACCGCTTCAAGCATTAATAATAATATATACGGTACATAGCTTGGGGTCATATCACTCAAGCATAATAATAGTATATAATATATATAGTTTGGGGTCATACCACTCAAGCATAATAATAGTATAGCTTGGGGTCATACCACTCAAGCATAATAATAGTATATAATATATATAGCTTGGGGTCATATCACTCAAGCATAATAATAGTATAGCTTGAGGTCATACCACTCAAGCATAATAATAATATAGCTTGGGGTCATACCACTCAAGCATAATAATAGTATATAATATATATAGAATAAAATCATAAAAAAGTTCCTACTAGGGGTGTATTTCGAACCGAACGTTCGTGAAAATTTCACGAAAATATTCGGTCAACGTTCAGTTCGTGTTCGGTTCGGGCAAATTCGAACAGTTCGCGAACATGTTCGTTACATACACGAACCGAACACGAACAAAATAATATATGTTCGTTAGTTCACGAGCAGTTCGCGAACAAAGGTTTTTTATATATTTATTAATAATTTTACAATAATTAATAAATATAATTAATACTTTTATAATAATTAATAAATATATATACAAAATAAAATCTACCATTCCAAAATCCTTAATTTCTAAATCTATCTTCTCTTTTTATTTTATTAATTATTATTGCTTGTACTTTAGTTTCTTTTTCTTTTTTTAGAACACAAACGAACAAACGATCAAAACGAACGAACAATCGAACACTAACGAACGAACACAAAATATGTGAAATTTTAACGAACCGAACACGAACAAGTGGTTTGCAATTTTACCGAACACGAACACGAACCGAACGAACCAAATCCTTAACGAACGAACGTTCGTTAAAGTCACCGTTCGGTTCGAAATACACCCCTAGTTCCTACCATGGAAACTCTATAGTAAGGATTAGAACCTTCTTGCTGATAACGTGTTATAAAACTGTAATAAGATAAGGATAATACAAAGAGAATAGAGAGAATATAGAGAAGGTATTTCTCTTGGAATGAATTTTCATTAAGCACTGAAGCCCTATTTATAGGAAAATTTCAGATGACACAAACGTAATTACATAATTTCATCAGGAACATCATAACCATTCACATGTTATAATATATTATCTTGTTACGCGTTACGAAGATGATATACTCCAACAATATCCTTCATGTGGCAACTGTTTCTTAATGCCGATTAGAATAGATTACCTAAAATAGCATGCTTCCCCTTATCAATACAATTATTATATTAATTGTTCATCTTCTACAAACATTATTTACGGCTTCTTCAAACACGTTATCAATAAGTTGTCCTGCATTTTTTATTTCTTTCGGCAATTTCCGAAAGAAAAAAAAAAATAAAAAATCTTTTTTTGTGGCCAAATCCTAGCAGCCCCGCCGGAACCACCGGTCTCCCCATACGATAATTGAATTAACGATCTAATTGTAATCCCCATTCGAGTCTTATGTTGATTTGAACAGTTTATTTTTGTACAGTAACATTTTCCCTTAAAAACTAAAATCAAACATACCTTTACTTCATATTTACATACAGTAAATAAATACTCCAATAAATTTTATAATGAAAAAAAAAATGAAATAAACCGAAACAGAACCTCTTGTTGAATCTTACTAAACTATCTTGAACATCCCTCTGCATCAGAAAAAAAAAAAAAAAGATTACTAATTACACTTCAAGACCAAATCAAATCTCGAATCTCAGAAAACCTTTGTACGGGCAATGCTGTTTATGCCGGCACGACATGAACTTCGATTTCCGATGCTTCTTTCTTCTTCACCTTCTCTTTCTCTAGCAGGTAGATTCTTTCTGCCTCCGGCATTGCTGAAATAATAGTTTGCATCTTCATGTCCAGCTCTTCCATTTTCTCCATTAATCTGTCGTTCGTGAACATGCCCAGAAGAACGGTCTGGATCGTGACCCAGCTTTCCATCAACGGTAATGCAATGATCACTGCCGAAGCAATTGTACCCCATGCAATAGCAATCACTGCCCACAATGTGAAGTACCCCTTGCTGAATTGCCCTGATATGGCCAAGTGAAACATGTCACACACAATGTTTTGGAAGAATTACAACAAATTCAACAAGCTGTGTGTTTTTCTCCTTCTGTTACTTTGCCACAAAAATCTATTTATTGCACTTCGACCCCCTCAACTACGCTTTCTATTTCATTTTGCTCCCTGGACATTAAAAAAATGACATGCATCTACTAGTCATGAGTCATGACACGTGTCCGTGCAGGATAGAATGTGACAAACGCATAGTTCAAGGGGTAAAATGCAATAAAAAGAACTTTAGTGGGCGAAGTACAATAAAACCATAAAGTTCAGGGGATTTAATGTAATTTACTCTTTTTGAAATGTATCATATAACAACTAATAATGTATTCCATTTATATTTTATACTACAATATACTAAAAAACTAAATTACCTTTAAACTTTTTCCACTAATTAAACCGTAAACCAACAGCAAGATGGGTGGTCAAGAAAAGTTACTTGATGATAGGAAAACCTTCTTAGATACATATGATTATAGAAATCATAAAAATTTACCTGCTGGGAGAGTAAGAATAGGCCACAACACAACAATGACCAAAGTAAACCCAACACCCCATCTAATAATCCATCTCTTTGCTCTAATAAGCTTTTCCTCCTTAAACTCCTCACCCGACAATTCGCTCTTCTCCTTCTCGACCACAGTGATCTGCCTAGTCGTCTCCCAATCATAATTTTGCGGCCGCATCAAACTACACGCGCCATGAACTAACCCACCAACAAGAATCGAAACTAAATTCCCCGCCAGCATAGGCCCGTTTCTTCCAGTTGTGTCGAGATTAACCCGTCCGTATTCCACTTTAGTAACCGCAAGCCAAGTCGTGATCCCGAGCAAACAACCCGTAGTCGTACCGAGTATCGCGCCTTTTGCATTCGCTTTTCTCCAAAGAAGCATAAACGCTATGGGAATAACCGCGGACCCGATGAATACTCCCATTGCTAGGTACATCCATCCAAGGGAAACTCCGGCTTTATTTAACATGACGGCTAGAATTCCCATGAAGGAGCCAAAGGCTAAAACGACACACCTCGACACTTTGAGGATTTGTTTCCCGGTTGCGTCGGGATTAATGTAAGTACGGTAGATGTCATACGTGCACAATGAAGAAACCGCGATTAACTCGGAGGAACCGGCAGATGTCACCGCCCTGATCATCATTTGGGTGGACAAATTGATTAAATTAGTATTAATTACAAAAACCACCTCCAGAGTCTAATCTACTTCCCAAAAAAAAAAAAATTACTCCCTCTATCCTAGGGCTGGCAATTCGTGCGTGTCGGGTCGTTATCGGGTCGACACGATAACGACACGACACGATAAGGCCAAACACGAACACGACCCGTTAAGTATATGCTCGACACGAACACGAACACGACACGAAAGGTTGAAACACGGACACGAACACGATATGACACGATATTTTTCGTGTTGACACGACACGATAATGACACGATACGACACGAATCGATAAATTCAAATAAAAAAATTAGAAAATAAACTTAAAATATTTAAAATGATAATAAAATTAATGCTAAAAATATATAAATATTATCGGGTTACACGAACACGACACGACACGACACGAACACGAAAGTTATCGTGTTACACGAACACGACACGAATCCGACACGAATCCGACACGAACACGACACGAAATTAGCGTGTCCTTATCGTGTCGACACGATAAGGACACGAACACGATAAGACCAAACACTAACCCATTAATTTCGTGCGTGTTCGTGTCGGGTTATCGTGTCGTGTCGGAAATTGCCAGCCCTACTCTATCCCATAAGAGCTTTCACAGTTACTATTCATTGAGTAACTTAGGAAAATAAATATAAGATGTATAAGCAGTCGCGACGTGGAAAATAAAAATAATATAAAATGTACAAGTGTCCCACACTTTATTTGTTTTTTCTTTATAGTCGAACAACTTGTTTACTTTATATTATTTCCGTAAGTTGGTGCCGCAAAAGTAAGTCCCGGTTACTTTGAAAATTACAAATACTCCCTTTATTTATGTTTTACAAAATGTGCCCTAAAGAATGGAGTTTTTGTTATGTAAATAAAACATTGAAGGGGGTATTCTGATCTTCAAAGATAAATGGATTTAAAGCAAAGTTTGTTCTTGTTCACTCTAAAAGCTTACATAAAAAGCATGGTGAGCAAAAGAACAGATCCTCCTTTTCCCATTAAAGCAATTGCTGTGGCAGGCGGGACGAGTCCGCGGCTAGCCTCACTTGCCGTTAATGGTAAATCAAGAGCCAACGCTCCTAGACCAAGTGATGTTGCCAAAGAGAACGGCACAGCAAACCACACTAATCCTCCCAACAAGTAGCCCTTATGTGTTGATGATGGTCTTGCAGCAATTGCACTTACCCAATATCCCTAAGGATTCCCAGTTTGTCAAGTTGTTAAAAATCGGACTTAGGATGCCGAAAAAAAAAAAACAGTTTTAATGGAGACGCGTACATTATCCACGAAAACTGTACCGAAATTTCCAACAATGTTGATTATGCCGAAGATTAGACCTCCGGAGCTCAACATTGTGACATAAGAACCTTTGTAGTTACCATTAACTGGACCACATGATTGCCCGACATGAGAAATTGGATCTTGACAGCTTCGTGCTTTACTTGCAACCTCGAGCAAGCGGCTGTATACTATGCTTGGGCTACCAAGTTGACTACTTGCAAGATAGACTAGGCACACAAAGATCACCAAAACCACATGCACTGCAGAGCCAAAAAAAAAAAGGGTAAGCACTACCATTAGCCAATTGACCAAAAAGAAAAATTAAAAAAGATATATCAATTAGCTTTCAAAATTACAAAGAGCCCCCTGACAATCATTTATCTTTTACAAATTGCACCATCAGTGCATTTATGGGGTGTTTGTAACACTTTAAGAAAGTAAATATTATCAATCCGAAAAAAGAGGAACACTCGTGTGACACGGTGTTACAAATCTTGATCTGTAAGACAGTCCGCTAAACTAAATCTAAAAATTGAAAAAAATACCAAAAAATAAAGAAACTCTAAAAATTTAAACTAACTAATAACTAAAAAAGAACACTAAAAAACTGGAAAATGGAAAAACCTAAAACCCCCTGAAAAACTAAAAAGTAATAAGCCTAAAAAACAAAAACAAACAAAAAAACCAAGAAATATTAGAAGGATTAAAAACTGAAAAACAAATCCTCACTAAATACTGAAAAGAAAACTAAAAAACTAAGTTAAAACCCATCTTAATGAAATAAATTTCGTAAGACGGTCTCAAACATGTTTTTTGCCCCGAAAAAAATGACTATAAAGGATGAATAAAATTCTCCATTAAGGTAGTTGGTAGGTAGTTTCAACGAATGAGCAATTTATTTCACCTATCACAGAATGTATGTAACTAGCCAAGAATGTGGCTTTCAGCCCTCCTGCTAATGTGTATGCTATAACACCAAGAGGTATAAGAAAACTCGCAGCATAAATGTTGACTCCGGTGAGAGCACTAACGACAGCTGATCCGCCAAGAAGCAGCATGGCCGTCACAATAATGTTTGTCATGAAGCAAAAGGTTAGAAATACAATATGAGCGGCAGTTCCCCATCTGGCAAAATTTAAAAAAAAAAAAAAAAGATTTCTTTATAAAAGATTACCAAGAATTTGTCTAACAAGTGACTCGAAATAAATATGATTTAGTTACTCCCAAAATAACAGACCTCGCTTTGACAATTTCACAAACAGTATGTGCATGAGGAGCTTTTCTTTTGATCTCAATGGCCATTACACCAAATAAGAGCACCTGTTTATCATTTGAGTCGATGTAATTACGTATATATCGAGAACGACAATACATAATTGCATTATTTTTATTTTATTTTTGTTTAAGAAAAGTTTATATCGGGACATGCCTGGATCGTAGCACCACTTGCATACCAAAAAGGACCACTAATACCATATTGCCAAGCCACATTAGAACTTTGTAAGATTGTAGCAGCCCAAGTCCACTGCATAATCATGTGTTTGAAACTTCATTACAGCTGGAAATATTTTCAAGTACAAGGAGCAAAAAGTTTCTCAACTTTTAGCTCGGAAAATTACTTTAAAGCAGCACGTACACCCCCACACCCCATGAGCACCTAGCAAGGTGCTCACATTGCACGTATAGAGAGAGTGATATATACTTGTACCGCTTGAGAGTATACACAAAATATATCATTCTCAATATAGCAAGGTGAGCAGCTAGTAAGTTGCTCATAGAGTGCGGGTACAATTTACCCATATAAAAAAGGGCTGGGATCCTCTGCAGCACAGCACGGTGCTGTGCTGCATCCCAGCCGTTTGATTACACACACCTGCACGGGTGTGTGTGTGTGTGCGTGTCCAATCGTGCGGCGCAGTGCAACACAGCACCGTGCTGCACTGCAGAGGATCCCATCTCTATAAAAAACGGTCTTTTGAGATCTGATTCGGGTCCCCTAATATTAAATCTTAAAAATTGAAAAAATACCAAGAAAATGAAGAACTGTAAAGAATAAAATAAAAACCCTAACGCTTAGTTCCCGAGTTTTAGCAAAGGAAAGGAAAGAAAAGGAAAGAACGTTAGGAGAGAAAAGAAGAGAAAGAAAAGTGAAAGGAAATTATATTTTGTGTTCTCGAGTGGGAAGGAAGTGAAAGAAAAATTAACCATTTAATTTTTCTCTCCAAATCCTTCCAAATCAGAAGGAAAGTTAGGAGGGAAAGTTTTTCTTCCATTTCTTTCGGTTTCCTTTCATTAAAAAACTCAGGAACACCAAATATTTTTTCTTTCTTCTTATTTCCATCCATTTCCCTTCTTTGTTATCGTTAATTTAAACTCGGGAACTAAGCGTTAATGAAAAATAAGACATCCCATGTGTTGAAGCATTAATCCCACGTCGGGAAAATACAAGTCTTGCATTTAATATATAAAGATCCTGGATACTCCTCCTATTGGCGATTGGTCCTGAGATAGAACCCAGACTTTAACATAAGAAACTAAAAAATTGGGGGTCTAAAAATGGAAGAGCAAAAAGTGAATAAAATCTCCGTGTCACACATAATGTATTCTGTAAGAGGTCTCATACAAGTTTTTGCGTATTACCTGTGACACGATGACGCTGGCAATGAGGCCTGTTTTAACATTTCTACCTGCTGTATTAAACCACTCTGATGTGTGACGAGAGCCAACATATCTCTTTTCAAGCCATACCTAATTTATCAAAAATAAAAACATGCTCACAGTACAATTGAGAATCAAAATCGCTACTTCACCCGCCAAAAAAAAAATGATGCTGAAATTAATATATTCAGTTCATACAGTAATGAATTTCGGGTAAAAAAAATTACCAGAAAAGAGGTGAAAACTGCAAAAAAAGCTCCAAATCCAAGAATCACAGAGTATCCAACCCCTTGATTGAGCACTGGTTTTCCTTGAAAGAAACTGATCTGCCTCGCGCAACTGCTGACACCGTCTTCCTTATGGTTACTATAATACCTTGCTGAAAAGTGAAACGGCGGACAGGTTTCTGGGTAATTAGAAGCCATGAGATTTTTCTTCAGCAGTCGAAACTCTTTCTGAAACATCACATTGATAGTCCTCTTGAAACTTTATATATATCTCGAGACTACGTAAATCTATATTATTTATTTATTTATTTATTTTGATTATGTGAATAATAAAATATTATAATGTAAATATTTAGGTTGATGCTGCATGTACACATATGTGTACACATATTTGTACATACATATATTTCATCCATCCAATTAATGTGGGAATCATTCATTTATTGTGGGATCACATTAAATGGATGAATGAGATGCATATGTGTACACATATATGTACACATTATGTGTACATTTAACATTGTTCAAATATTTAATTCATGGACTGTAGATTGTAATATAATGACCCCATACCCACGACGTAACTCTCTGAGTTAAAAAGGTAGTAGTTTTATCAGAAGTAATGCTACATATACACACATTCATACACACTTAACATCTCATCCATTCATTTATTGTTGGACCCACAATAAACAAATGGGTCCCATAATAAATAAATGGATGAGATGTTAGTGTGTAGGAATGTGTGTAGGAATGTGTGTATGTGTAGCATTTCTCTTTTATCAGACTGATAATTCTTATCCGATAAGCACTTTTTTTCGAATAAATTTTTATTTTAACAAAACTCCTTTACTTCTATAATGGTATGTGTCGGTTTTAAATATTAACCAAAACTAGTATAACACCCGTGTAATTACACGGGAACGTCAAAAAGACATCTTATGTAAATATACAATATGTCAATCGTTCATTATAAATTTCATAATATTTTTTTATAACTACAATATTTGTTCTGTTTGTGAGTAATTACACCATTCCCATCGCAACAAAAGATTTCTAGTCTTTCCCGATCTTCACTCTTGATATGGCTATATAAAGCTAACCATGACCAATACGGGTCTTGGAAGATACATACTGACATGAGAGATCGTTTGACCTTGACTCTTAAACATAGTCATGGCAAAGCTCATAATAAGTGGGAACTGACGTATTTAAAATTTAAATGGTAATCTGTCATCTAACGGGCTTCGTATCAATTTTTTTGTTCAATAATATGGTTACGGATCTGGATAATTGTTAATGATGTGACATTGCATAATCCTGATAATTGATCCATATTTTAAATTAGCATAATTGAAACTCTAACTTAGGATTTCAAGATGTGATTTGGAATTCTAGAACACTTGATGTTATTCAAAAAATCCATTGGATATACTTGATTTTGACTTTTAGAGGTCGCAAAGATTTTGCATATATTATCAGAACTGAGATATATCCGCTTGTCTTTTGAAATTATAGACATCACGTAATCGTTTACTATCTCCACAATGTCGTTTGTTGGCGACAGGATTGCTCTTTCTTCGAAAAATTACTTTATGGAAAATTACATATAAGTGAATGGTAGTGCTTTCAACAATGGCTGCAATATGATTTTCGGCATTCCGGATTAGTAAATATCAAGAATATCAATCAAGGTTTCTCTATCGACTTCTTCACCCAGCTCACCATCTACAATTTTGAGGATTCATTCGGAGAAGTCCTTAATTTCTTGTAGATTGTGAGATGACATTGTGTGTCCAACAATTAATCTCATAGTCTTAGCTAGTCTCATGAGTTTGCAATGATGTCAAAGTGAAGAAGAGCTTATACTTGAATAAATGATATATGCATTGTCCTTTGATACAACTTTATATGTAGAATTATACTAAATAATTGTGGCAAGGGTAATTTCAGTAATATTTGAAATTTAAAATTTTTTTGGAAATACATAAGAGAGTTTGACTTATAATTTAAAATTAAGCACTTCTCAAATTGCAATAAAAAAAAAGTAATAGTAGTATATGTAATTTAATTACTTGTATGACCTATTATAAATATACCTGTTAATTTAGAAAACTACGTCCAAGTCCTAGCCTTAAGAAATTTAACAATTTAGATTGTAATATAAGAATAGCTTGGATAAGTTAAAAAATACACATCAGAATTTTATCCTAATTACAAATGATCTTAAAATTTTAGAAATTTACAAAGGAAAAACTCAATTGATTTGATTGATGTGAAACGGCATATTTATGCTTATATGATATTTTTTCAAATATTTAGCTTCATATTTAAGAGTATTAAAGTCTACCCGTGTTATATTTAAAAAAGGCTAAAATGCTCCTCGGGTCCCTTAACTTAATTTCAGATAACGATTTAGTCCTTTATCTTTTTTTTTTGTCCCAATTAAGTCCTTTATCTTTCTAATTTTAAGCAAAGTTCCGTTAACTATTGTCTAGGTGGCTGTTAAGTTTCCTACGTGTCAAATACATGGCTTTCTCAAGTAAAGTAAAACGTAAAGTGGGTCCAAATTACTAATTGTTCGTGTGCATCCCATTTGTTTCAGCAGTATTCATCTGAAATTAGTAGTTTGGACCCACTTTACGTTTTACTTTATTTGAGAAAGCATTGACACGTATGAAACTTAACAGCCACCTGGACAACAGTTAACAGAGACCAACGGAAAAGGCTAACTTTGCTTAAAATTAGAAAGATAAAGGACTTAGTTGGGATAAAAAAAAGATAAAAGGCTAAATCGTTATCTGAAATTAAGTTAAGGGACCCCAGGAGCATTTTAGCCTTTAAAAAACAGAAAAAGAGTTGAAGTACTTTAGTAATTTCTGAAACTTGTATTACAAAAACTTTCGACGGGATTTGGTTGAAGTGAAATTATATGTATATTCATTTTAAAATATGTTTTGGAATTACAAAGTAAGAAGATTATGACTTATAACTTAAAATTAAGTACTTCACAATTTGCCCCAAAAAAGAAGCAGCATCATCGTAGTATATATATATATATATATATATATATATATATATATATATAAGTGAATTACCTGTATGACTTATTGTAAATATACCAATCACGGGGTTAACTGAGAAAACTACATCCACATCCTAAACTAATTAAAATTATCCCCATTTTTAAAGCAAAAAAAGGTCCAATTTTGTTTATAATATAAGATTAGCCGAGAAAAGTTAGAGGGTACTTTTCAAACATTGAACTTCATATTTAAGAGTACTAAATTCAAGAAATTTTACATTCAAAAGAAGAGAAAAATAATTTGAGTGTTTTTAGTAATTTGTGAAACTTGTATCACAAAAAATCTAAGTGACATTTGATTCAGTTGAAACTTTATATCATTCTTTATATGATATTATTTTCAAATAGTTAACTCAATATATATAAGTATTGAAGTTGGCACATTTTACATTGATCAAGATAAGGACATAAATAGTTGGTCCTTTTTTTGCCAAAATGGTCCAAATCATTAAGTATTAACTGATTTATTTTAAATGAGCAAAAAGGAGATAATTTAATCCTTATATCTGAAAAAAAATTACATAAATTATTTGGATATAATTTAAAACACAAAAGCAAATCCACAAATTTTAAAAATATATAGTTGATTTCAAAAGTAGAGAAATTAACAAATATTTTAAAATTAAAAAAATAAAAAAAATTCAAACGATTAATTTTTTTTTCTGAAATTCTCTTTGTACAAAGATGAATCTACGGATTACTACATTATTATTAAATTTAATTTCTAATATATTTAGAAACATCTCCTTGAAAATTCATAAAATTAGTAATTATATAATTTACTAAATATGAGTTTTTTATATATTTTTTATGTTATATTAATTAATTAAGATTTAAAACTAAAATAGACTAATTGATTTATTTCATAATTTCTTTGATTTATTTATAGTTGATTTCAAAAGTCGAGAAATTAACAAATCTTTTAAAATTAAAAAAAATCACTTAAAACGATTATTTTTTTTCTGAAATTCTCTTTGTACAAAGATGAATCTACGGATTAGTATACTATTATTAAATTTAATTTCTAATATATTTAGAAACATCTCTTTGAAAATTCATAAAATTAGTAATTATATAATTTACTAAATATGAGTTTTTTCATTTATTTTTTTATTTTATATTAATTAATTAAGATTTAAAACTAAAATAGACTAATTGATTTATTTCATAGTTTTTTCATAGTATCTTTCATTTGAGTTGATATTTCTTTGATTGATATACCTAATTATAGTGACTAACTAACATAAACTAATTAATTAGTGGAAATATATAATATTTCCGCGAGATTTTACGTTTAAGAATAATGCACACTATTATATTATATTTCTCTTTATTTGAGATTTATATTTTTTAATTAATTAAAACGTGAAATATTTCTGTAAATATAATCAATTCCCATTTATTCGTAATTTACATTTCTTAATTCGTAAAAATTAATAAGGTAGGTATAAATTATTTGAGATATAATTATAGTGTAATTAATGCAATGATGATTAGGTCAGTAATTGATTATGTGTCAATTTGACGTGAGAGGGTGACATGCATGTATCAGCATGCGTGAAGGCGTGTGGCGTACGTGAAAAGGCTGGCTTAAATTCAATATTCTGCATTAGTATATAGGGGAGATATAATATTAAATTGAGAAAATAATTTAGAAATTTACATCCTTCAATTTATCAATCCGTTTTATTAATATTTTTATATAACCCATTTACCTCAACCCTCCCCTTTGTGGCGTTGCATCCAACCAATTTTTGTTGGCGGAGTTCCGGATGGTGGAGGAGGTGTGGGGTTGGGACAGTGTTTGGTGGATTGGGGTGGGCTTTTATTTTGTAATTATTATGTTTTACTTTTAAATTACTTAATAAATAAGGATATTTAAGTAATTTCTTGGGAACAAATTAGCTTTAACTCATAATGCTCAATGCTTATCTAATGAAGGGGATACTAGATAAACTACTACAATAAATATGCATTTTTGCTGTGAACCAACACCTAGTAAGTGCACTGTGTGATGCTTCCCTTAACAAAGTAATAGCATCACAACTCTTCCTTTGAAACACCCTTTGGTTCCTTTCCCTCCAGATAACATAAACTAGCATGCCATAACTCTTTATATATTGGAGCCATTTTGAATATTTGATCTCACATCTCTCATAGTAGGATTCTCCCCCACCCCCCATTCATAGTAGGATGCTCGTTATAATGTGATCCACTTCGACTGCAATTAAATAAAATCTACGCATTGGGTTGGGTCTGATATTTGCAAAGTCTGGTGGTGTTGATGGTGAACTAACAAGAAATCCACTGCGACTTCAACTAATCATGCTCATGCCAATCTATGTAAATAAAATATTATTATGTACTCTACGTGAACTCTCTTTCTTACGTGATATTTTTAATTTCTATATTTTTATTTATTTAAAAAAATTTATTCTATATTAATTTTAAATGAGATTCAGCCGTTTGAAGAACTAAATTAATACCTAAAATCAATATACCAACCACAATTATTTCTACCTCCAGCGACAATTTAATTTGATAATTATTAAGTTGATCAAATAAATAATTTTTTTACTTTTAGAGAATTCAATGTGCTAATTATTAATTTGATTGATTATTAAGCCCATATATATAAAAAAAATAGATTTTTAGTTAAGAAATAAGAATACATTTATATCATTGATTTAACTAGTTTTAATAATTCATATTAAATGCATTATGAGGAAAAGATCATTTCTATATATTAGTGATGAGTTTACCGAATGAGAAATGAACCATTGATTAAGAAATAATTCGAGTATTCATACAATTCAGATCATTCATCACATGATGTAGTCTTATTTTTCAAAATAAATCTAGTTTTCATTTGATCTCTTATATAGAAGATGGATCAATTGAGAATGACTTGTTGAGTAAGAAATGAGAATAAATATGGATCATACATCCTTGTGTGATCTACGGTCCAAATTAGGTTATAGATAAAAAAATATGCATTTCATGCAATAAAATGTCAAGCATTAAAATCACACACCACATGCATCAAAATATCCATGCATTAAGATAATGCATTACATGCATAAATATTCGTGTGAATAAGTCTAGACCCTCCATTTAATCAAGATTTAGGTACCAAATTCATTCTTATTTTCTAACATAAAACTAATTCTCATCAGAATCACCCCTATATAAATATTCATTTCATGCAATAAAATACAAAGCATTAAAATCACACATTATATGCATCAGAATATCGATGTATTAAGATAATGCATTACATGCATAAATTTTCATGTGAATAAATCTTGACATTCCATTAATCAAGATTTATATACCAAATTCATTCTTATTTTAAAGTTAGAACTCATATCACCAAAACCACTCATATATATATATATGGAAAGAATATTTTACTCATTTCATACATTTAATCTGTAACACCCTCAAATCCTATTGGGTTATTACAGTGCCGTGGACCCCACGCCAGGAGATCCACCAGGCGAACATGACTAAAATACATTAAATTAAACAACAAGGGGAAATCATAGTCCCTACCATGATATCCGACATAATACTCCGATAAGAAATTTCAACGACAACGATGGGCCTACATGGCCAAAAATAAAATACAACAACATCCACGAGCATCTGCTCGGGTAATACATAATGACAATGACTGACAGACTGAAGAACACTCCAACTGACTGACCAACATGAACAACTCGGACTAGTACCGCTCGTATGCCTCGTCGCCATCATCATGCCCATGTGTCTCAACTCTCTCCTCGCAAGCACCTAAAACATGAAAACATGTTCCGCCCCCACGGGGTCAGTCATACAGATAATGAACATCAAATACATGTATAACATGATATGCATCCAAAAGCAGAATGAAACGGTATAATAATAATAATGATACGAGATGCTCAAAAACCAATGTAAGAACCGAGCATTCGTGAAATACTATGCCCACGGCATACTATTAATACATGTTCGACAGGTTAGAACGTAAATGCCCAACGGCGAATCATAATTATAGAGTACCACAATGAATTACACGACATGAACCAAACCAGAACTGAATTAATTATGAATCACAATGCCCGAAGGCTCCAATGAAATTACCAGGACAATAATAAAGGCTTGAAAGCCACTCAGCCGTAGCTGTCAAATATCACAATCACCTGAAGCCAAAACAACCCCAAGCTGTATCGATTAGGGCCGAAGCCACGGCACGAAGCCGTATCACAATTAGGGCCGAAGCCACGACACGAATCCGTATCACAATTAGGGCCGAATCCACAGCACGAAGCCGTATCACAATTAGGGCCGAAGCCACGGCACGAAGCCGTATCACAGTTAGGGCCGAAGCCACGGCATAAAGCCGTATCACAATTATGATAGTGTGCTACCTTGAGTCGGCCAACACGATAATGATGACTCGCGGATGGGCATTGTACTCGACAGTCCCAAATCAATACCTCGATTACCTTAGAGTGGTCAATCGACAACAACGACACAACGGATGGGAACTATCCTCGACAGCCCCAATTCAATACCTTAATTGCCATAGAATGGCCAACCGATAACAATGATGCAGCGAATGATTCAATACCTCAATTGCCTTAAAAAGGTCAATCGATAACAATGATACAATGAATAATTGAACACTTCGATTTGCCTGAGAACGGCCAATCGATAACAATGACACGATGAATGAGTGAATACCTCGATTGCCTTAGAACGGCCAACCGCTAACAATGATATGATGAATGATTGAACACCTCGATTGCCTTAGAACGGCCAATCGATAACAATGATACGAAGGACATCTCGGCCAACTTTAATCGGTTACCGACAACGAAGAAGAGAAATGAATACGTCAACGCCTTTAATCGGCCAAAACAACATCAAGGACAAAACTCCAACAGTAATAGCAATGATTACAACGACGTCTTAAATCGACATTAATATCAACAACAATGATCGATACATCGATACCACGAACCGGTGATCGATAATAACATTAACAACGAATATCACAATGCCTTGAACTGGCCATTAACGAACAATAAAAACATTTGGCATAATTGCCGAAAGGTATCGTATCGAACGATCTCTTAATATCAATGAATTCATGAAGAGAGTAAGTCTCGAAATGATACAACACATTCATACACATATATGATAACATTAATCTCATTGACTAGTACAAGTATAAAACTTGCCTCAACCGAAGGCGATGAAATCCTTCCACGAACAACGAACGGCGTCCTCCGATAAATATAAGCGCTCGAACAACCTTGAATGAAATACAATTCATTCAATAACACAATATCGAACGAAAACAACACAACGATCGAAGGAAACTCTTTGAGACATTTAATCGAACACTAAATGTTCAAAGTTCCTCAAGAACTTAAGAATCATCAATTGGGTTGAACGAATCGAAGATATGGATATACGATCCATAGAACATGATTAATAATGTTTACAAACATCAACCGATTCATCAAATTCGGACCGAAAATGAAATCAAAGTCAAAACTCCCAAAAATCAAATTTTAGGAGATTCCAAGAAATTACCTTGATTAGGATGAAGAATCCACAAACATGTTGTTAATCCACACCACAACTTGAAGAAGATGAAATTATTTGAGTTTGATGATGCTAAATCGCCCAAAATATCGCCCACAAATCGCCCAAGGAGGAGAGGAAGAAGGAAAGTGATGAAATGAGGATGATTCCACAAGAAAACGCTGATATAGGCAAAATTGTACTGTGTGCCGCGGTACAGGATGAGTGTGCCGCAGCCCACGGCCAAAAACTGCCCAGCACATTGCCTTTGTGCCGCGGCCCGCGGTACAGCCCACTCCAGCACAAAAAGGCACATGGTGCAGCCTTAACTATTTCGACCATAACTCCTTCGTCCGGACTCCGATTGACTCACCGTTTGAACCATTGGAAAGCTAACTTGATTCTATATAATATTGAAAAGATTCAGAATTTTTGGAGTTTCCAAGAATTAATGGTGATTTTACAAAGTCGAACTCATACGTGGAAAAGTCGCTTAAGAACACGGAATTCAACAGAACGACACCGAGACGAACTCGGATGACAAATAGTGTAGAATTAATCATTCTCGGAATGAGGAAACGGTCACAATAGAGTTGCTAAGATGGAATTACACCAGAAAAAAAATTATTGGAAATCAAAATCGCGGATATTAATCATTAAAATTAATTAAATCAACGGTATAAATATATTCTTATGTCTTAATTAAAAATTTGTTCTCACCATAACCCACCTATATATATATATATATATATATATATATATATATACACTTGACTTGATTTTGGACGGCTTCTTGGCGGAATTGATCGTTAGATCTTCGTCCAAGATGAATTGATCCCACACAATATTAGTTTAGATGTTTATGCCTTTGTTTTGAATTCAACGTTATGATTTGATGGAAATTGTCTGTGAATTCGAATTTGATTTCTTGAATTGAGAAAATTTAATTCACTTGATTGGGATTATTATGTTGAACTCGTCTTAAGTTGTGCTTCAATCTCCACACTTGTACTTTCACTTTAATTTCATTTATGAGAATAAAGAGACTTGTGGAATTGAATGACTATGATTTGATCGGTCCTTCACAATTTTGTTATTATCCTTTAATTAATTACTTAAAGATATAATGACAAGCTTTACTCTCCAAATATTGCATTCTTTAATTGATCAATAATATGTATACTAAACATTAATTTATTTAAATATTTAGATTAGAACTTGAAATTTAATTCGTACATATTACACGTGACATTATTTAATTGGCATAAACGTTCATTATATAAACGAGCTTGGAATTTAGCGTTCATTATTTAATTCGTACATATTACACGTGACATTATATATATATATATATATATATATATATATATAAACGAGATTGGAATTTAGTAAATAGTTGACAAAGGGTAGGTGGGTCCACTTTAAATGAACGCCAGTAACGTGTAGGAATCATGAGGTTCAAAATTCGCTTGTATTTAAAATTTTGTTATTTAGGATTTTGAAAATCTCTTAATAATTATTTATACCCTATTTTGAGAAACTCATGTATGAAATACCCTTTTTTTATACAAATATAAAAAATGCCATCTTTTATATTTTAATACTATTTGGCCCCACTTCTGCACCCACTTCTGCGTTGATATGCCGACATTTCTCTGTAAGTGGTTTCCACATCATATATATTTTTTTAAAATATTTTTTAATAATTCATTTTCTTAATAAATACTGACATACGGATGAGTAAATGATTTCTTTACTTTGGATAGAAGGGGTCAGGTAGTGGTAAATTAGACGATGAGTGGTAAATTTAAGCTGTCCAGGTAGAGAGTGCGAGCAATATTGATAAATTATTTACCCTTCGTAAGGTAGTGGTAAATTATTTACCCCATCAATAAGAGTGGTAAACTATTTACCCATGCAAGAATTAGTGGTAAATTATTTACCCCTAAAGCCGAAAGAAAATAATATAAGTATTATTATTCTAAAAAAAGGGTAGAAACTGCATGTAAATTTGGAAATGGGTAGTTTCTGCATTGGTTTTTTCAAAGAGGGTATTTATAATTTTGGCCCTTTGAAAATTAGGAATATTTCAAATAGTGAAAATACTTATTTTATTCTATAATTTAAACTTCCTAGACTCTGTTCTTTTAGAGTGAATGAATCTGAACTGAACTGAACTGAATGGATCTGAACTGAACTGAACTGAACTGAACTGAATTGAAATATATATTAAGGGTAAATAATAATAATAATAATAATAATTGTAATAAACAACACCAACAACGATAATAGTAATATTATTAGTAATAATAACAATAATAATAATTAATATTAATAATAATACTAATAATAATAAGAAGAAGAATCGAATCGAATCGAATCGAATGGACTCGAATCAATCGAATCAATCGAATGGACTTGAATCGAATCGAATCGAATCAATTGAAAATCAAAATAAGTCTAAAAGAACAGGGTCTTACATTCTACTGTGGTATAAATATGTTGGCCATCGGAGGAATAAAAGAGACATGCCAGCTTTCATAGGTCTACCGACGGTGGCCCGTCAGAGAGCAAATCGGCCCAAAAAAATGACAGTCACCGGAGTATACCGTCGAATGACGGCAGTCCTGTCGGATAACAGCCGGCAAAAAAAAAAAGAAGAAAAATGCCCGGCCGACTGCCGGCCCGGCGACCAACCAAAAAATCCATTAGGAACGGAAAAAATATAAGATTAATTGTCTATTTGATTTGATACTTTATGAATACTTTTGAAATTTTGTTATCGTTGAATGTTTTATATTATTAAATTTAACACATATGAGAAGAGAGGGGTAAAATTATATTTTAGTTGCTCACTACGACGACAATAAAAAAATACCATTGTTTTATATAATAGGCCATTTTTATATATTTTTTTAAACAGAACTAGGAGAAAGGAAGTATCTTTTTGAATCAAAGGTGCTACACAGATAAATCCACACACAAATGCACACCCGTGTTTTGTAGGGTTGTACCCTGTGTAGTAGGGATTGTACCCCTACACAACCCCTACCACTTATAAAGTAGGGTACAAACTTACTACGTAGGGTACAATCCATACAAAACAGGGGTGTGCATTTGTGTGTGTAGCATTATTCCTTTTTCAATATAGAAAGAGGAGATAAGAAAGTGGTTGTACTTTTCTAAAAATAAAAGGGGAGAGAGGGGAAGAAATAGGTGTACTTTTTAAATATAAAATAAGAGAAATGAATATAATGTCTTATAAAGTATCAAAAATCCTTGGTGAAGGATTTCCTTGCCATCGCAGGTTCGAATCACGGAGAGGGCAGGGTTTTATTTCAATTAAAGCGTCGCATTTATTGAAGGTTTTCCCCCCTTCGGGTTGTCTGGTGCTTTCATGGAGCTCTCTAGCGCGGATCCGGTTAAGACAACGTAGTCTAGACCTCCCTTATGAAAGTCACTCTTCAAAATCCGATTTATGATGTATAAAAAGTTACTATCTGAGTATTTAAAATTTGAATATTAAAATAAATGAGTATTGAGATTCAAGATACAAATTAGTATTTCAAACTATCTTAAATATGCCCAAAAATACTAAGACGCTTTATTAGTTACAAAATGTAGGAGTTTATTGTAGATATTACAATGAAATTTATACATAGATTTCATATACTATGTGGATCTTAAACTATTTGAACTATTTCCTCATAATATAATAGGTGAATATTATAGTAAATTTAATAGACTTAGACTATGTTCTTTGGGCTTAATTTCAGTATATTTCAGTTCAGTCCCATTCAGTTCAATTCAACACAATTTAGTTTAGTTCAGTCCAGTTCAATTTAGTTTAGCTTTAGAACCAATATTACTATTATTAATTATTATTATTATCATTATTATTATTACTAATATTATACATATTTATTATTATTGATATTAATCTTCTTATTATTGTTTTTGTTTTAGTTGTAATATAAATAATAATTATTACTATTGTATATATCGTATATATTGTTATCTAATTTTATTATCAATTATTATTATTAATATCAATATTATCAATAGTATTATATATTTTTTTAGTATTACTAATATTTTTATTATTACTATTATTGATATCAATATTATCCTGCTTACCGATCACCTGGGCTAACTACTTCGCGCAATACTGTTTCATTTGTATTATTATTATTATTATTATTATTATTATTATTGTTGTTGTTGTTGTTGTTGTAAAATCAATAACTTTCTTATTTTATTTATTTTTATGTGATATTATTATTCTTTACATTAATATTACCAATACTATTATATATAATAATAATAATTATTATTGTTATTATTGTAATTATATTATTACTATTGTTGTTATATATATAACTGTTATCTAATATTAATGACAATAATAATAATAATTATTATATTATAATAATTATTATTATTATTATTATTCAGTAATTCCAATTCAGTTCAATTTAATTTAATTCAGCACAATTCAGTTCAATTCAGCTCGGTTTATATCACCAAAACTCCTCAGATCAATTTAATTTAGTATAATTCAATAAAATTAAGCTAAAAAAACACAGTCTACCATTGAAACTCTTTAAGAAATCCCACTTTGCAAGCTCAATCGGAAAAGATAAACTAATCACAAACAAAAATTTTGTCTTTTCTGTTGATTGGATTCCAATTTCCACTCTCCATCTTCTCTGGCTCCTAAAGGATAATAAAAATAAATAATTACTTACAAAGCGACATATAGACGTGCATCCTAGGATGAGTCCACTTCATATAGAAACTTATGGATTTTTCTATCCATCTTTATAAATTTCAAGGATACACCTTTCTGAGCCCGGCTCCTCTCGGTTCGATTGATTTTGGCCAGATTCGGATCGCGCATGGCATGTGATCTGGCACGATGCAGATCCCTCCCGTCCTCTCCGGAAATGGAGAGGATTCGGACTCCATCTTTCTTATATGTAAGGGTACTTAAATTGGTGGACTAAGAGACTGTTTGTTTGCATCTGAATGATGTCATTCAGATCTGAATAATTAAAATTGTCTGAATCGGTCAGACATGGGGTTGTTTGGTTAAAATTCTATTCAGATCTGATTCATTAATTTCCCACTGAATCGGTCATTCCCCTATCCCCTTCCTTTATGATTCAGATCTCGTCTCGGTGTCTCTCTCCAACATTGCCCCCACATTTTGCTATTCCTCCTCATTCCTTCCAACACACACACACACATTTTCACTGCTATTAGTATTTTTTTTTTGGGAAGAATTAATTATCTCGCGCATTCATACCCTCTCTATTAGACATAATTATTATTATAATTTTCTAATGAATTAAATTAAAAAATATTATACATAATTATTATTATTATTTTAAATGAATTAAATTAAAAAATATTATGCATAATTATTACTACCTCCGTCCCGCCCAAAGGTTTACATTTCTATTAAAAAGTAGTCCTTTTAGTAAATTTACATATATCACTTTTTACAATCAAATCAAACAATCACTTTTTACTTTTTAATCTCCACCACTCATTCATCATCAATACTTTTTACTTTTTAATCTCCACCACACATTTAATCATCATTACTTATACAAATCATTACATAAAATACACCAAATATACACCATCTGTCAACCTTTGGCTGGGACAGAGGGAGTATTATTATTTCAAATGAATTAAATTTAAAAATATTACACATAATAATTATTATTATTATTATTATTTTAAATGAATTAAATTTAAAATTATTATACATAATTATTATTATTATTATTATTTTAAATGAATTAAATTTAAAAATATTATACACAATTATTTATAAAAATTAGGGTTTTTATTTATAAAAAGGAGAGGTTTTGGTACGCAAGGGGAGGAAAAATGGAATTTTTAATCGCTACTTTTATACAGAAGGGTAAATTGGTAATTTGATACCATTCAGAGTTGCCATTCAGAATAATTACCAAACAACCAAATTTCATTCAACACTCAACCATACAGAGCCTCTCAACTATTCTGGCCTCTAAATCATTCAGCACTAAATCATTCAGCAACAGTCAAACAGCCCCTAAGTGAGTGCAAAAATAAAAATTTATTGAGTTTTTTTCTTAACACTTTTTTGATTGAGTCTGACAGACAAAATTTGCCTAATGTAATTTATTTAATCAACATTGTTGCAGGCTATTATATTCAGTCCGAAAATTTATTTAGCACTCACTCGAAAAATACCGATTGTGAATTTCCCGTGATAAAAAAGGATACCCTTTCTTTTTCTATCGTATCAACAAAAAAATCTACTTACACAGCGACATATTTATATACACATCGAAACATAGTTGATTCAATGTGATCATATATATATATATATATATATATATATATATATATATATATATATAAATAAATAGAGAGAGAGAGATCAAATGAGAACCACAATTGCTAAAAACACACTTGTGACATTTGATTTGATGGGTGGCTGACCCACTTTTTAATTTTTTTTATTTAAAAGTTGTTTTTCTTTAATAGTATTAATTAATATTTTTAAAAATATTAGTTGTTTTGTGATAGCATAGTCGCTGTCGAGCGTGTCTGTCAGGCGCTATATTTTTTATGTAATATTTCAGTCCAACCCAATTATTTTTATTTACTTGCTATAGTAATTTTATTTCTCTCCATCCTATTTTTTATGATAATCTTTTAATGAGAAATAAATTTCTTATGCACAACAATGCTGATGAACCACGACGAAAATGGTAAAAAATGGAAAAACATGAAACACGACGGAAATGGTAATGAACCGGAACGTGTACGTATATTTCAGGCTGAAAAACAAAAACGACAGCAGAAAAGATACTAATATACCAATCGTTTCATATTGAATTTTAGTTTTTTCATTTTTTATCATTTCCGTCGTGTTTCATGGTTTTCCATTTTTTACCATTTTCGTCGTGGTTCATCTTCATTGTTGTGCATAAGAAATTTTTTTATCATTAAAAGATTATCATAAAAAATGGGCTGGAGAGAAATAAAATTACTATAGCAAGTAAATAAAAATAATTGGACTGGATCAAACATTAAATAAAAATATAATACCGATGCACACGCTCAATGCTATGCTATCACAAAAACAACTAATACTTTTAAAAATATTAATTAATACTATTAAAAAAACAGCTTTTAAATAAACAAAATTAAAAAATGGGCCAACCACCCATCAATCTTGTCATTAGATGTGATTAGGTGATTGAATGAGATTGCTACTATTATATAAGTGGAGCAAGATTTATACACCCCTATTAAAAGGTATCACATCATACCATAAACATATTTTAAAATTTTATTATTAAGATTAATTATAAAACATATTTTGTTTTTCTTTTATAACTTTTAAAATATAATGTTTTGTAAAATTTCAAATATACCGTTATGACGTGCTTATTTTTATCTACGTTTCGATGTAAATTTTATTCAAAACTAAGTCGGATCAAAATATTTTAATATAGATCATACAAATTCAACTTTATTCTTTGCTTTAATCATATTTTTAACTCACGTACTTTTTATTCTTGTTTAAATCTCTCCAAGAACGCACCAAAAATGGCTATTAATCCGGAGGGTACGGGTACGGTGACGATCAATGGCTATTAATCCGGAGGTTACTAATTGATGAGATGGTGCAGTTTGAAACACATTACAAAAAGACTTTCAAGGAAGAATGCAATGAGGTATTTTCATCCTTAGAGTGGTCGGAGACTTGTTTTGCGCCACAAGAATATTGGATGATTATGTCAGAGACGGGGTTTTTGATTGCGAACAAGTTTAACGTAGTTTTTCATTTCATATCTAAAGAAGGTAATAATAGTTCGACATTGTTTCCAATTTAGAGAGGCCCTGATCAGTTCCCAGATAAAAAGATAATCACAATTGCATTGGTGAATTCAAATCATTATGTAATGGTGGAAATGCAAGGCCAGTTTGCAATGAGTTTCACACACAACTTATGGAGACTAAGGAGAGAAAGAGACGCAGCTGAGTGGGAAAACTTATTTAAATCACGTCAAAAGCTTTATAAATACTGTGTAGCAAAACCTGCAGAATATGAAGTTATAGATTAATTTTTTTTATTTATCATTTGTTGTTATTTTTTTTAAATAAATGGGTGTCATTTATTAATCCATTGTTCTTAGTTTTTAAACAGTTCGCAAGACAAAATACTTTAAAGTTATAAGATAAAAATAAAATATGTTTAAAAAAATTATACTATTTTTTAAGAAAATACATTGTTTTTGACCCGACTCAATTTTGAATAAAATTTACATCGAAACGTAGATAAAGATAAGCACGTCACAACGATATATTTGAAATTTTATAAAATATTATATTTTAAACGATACTACCTCTGTTCTCTTATAACTGCAACATCTGAACTTTCACGTTTGTCAATCCACAACTTTGATTATTAATATTTTTAATTCTTTACTTTTAAAAATTAGAGTTAATTACATAAATCGTCCTTGTGGTTTGTCGGATTTCACAGGTTTAGTCCTTATACTTTTTTTTCACCGGGTCATGTCCTTGTGGTTTTTGATCGTTACGGGTTTAGTCCTTGTGGTTTGTCGGGTTTCACATGTTTAGTCCCTATACATTTTTTTTTTCAGATGGTCATGTCCTTGTGGTTTTTGATCCGTTACGGGTTTAGTCCTTGTGGTTTGTCGGGTTTCACATGTTTAGTCCAGCTTCGATCGATCCTATCGACTTGGCACCATTTGCAACAGGCGCATCCCCAACTACGTATGTTTCATGGGTTTTTGTAACAACCAACCGTCATATAAGATATGATAAGATAGATAAAACTTTACCAATCAAACATGTGCTTATTTTCAGCAATTCAAGCCTTTAATATCAATTCGGAGGTGTGACAAGCTAAAGAAATGTATGTGTTATTTATAGACCCCATTCCATGTAACTTATGAATGATTGTAATTAACTATCCTCAATTAATAAGGAAATGAAACTGTTAACCTATCATGTCCCAATCGTTTGGTTATTTGTGTTTTATAGTCTTTTGGTTTTCTTGTATTGATGGTTGTGTATTATATTCGGATGTTAAAGATAATGAGTTGAAGATTTAAGAGTTCATAATAATTAAGACATAAAAATTGGAGTCATTAAGGCCCCACAATAAATTTAAGGACTCGATCTTTATATGTATAAGATAATCATAAAATAAAGAACTAATTACAACGTACTCAAATAATAATAAAAAAAAAATATGAAAAAACGAAAATATCCTTCAAATTAACGATCGACTAACAGAATTATTGGTCAAAGGACTAAACCCGTAACGGATCAATAACCACAAGAACATGACCCACTGAAAAAAAAAGTATAGGGACTAAACTTGTGAAACCCGACAAACCACAAGGACTAAACCCGTGACAGATCAAAAACCACAAGGACATGACCCGATGAAAAAAAGTATAGGGACTAAATCTGTGAAGACAAACCACAAGGACGATTTATGTAATTAACTCTAAAAATTATAAAAAGTTGATATTTTGAAAGTATATTTCGAGATGAATCTAACAAGATCCCACATGACTATATTTTTTCATATGTATAAATCACAAAAGATGGTCAAAAGAGATTATGTAAAAAGTGTAATAGTCAATACGTTGCAATAATAAAAGAACGGATGAAGTATAAGAAAAAAACTAAATATGTTTAAAATTAATTTTAATAATAAAATAGTGGCAATGTGATGTGATGTGATGAAGTGTATAAATTTCAAAAAGGGTGTATGAAACTCATACCCCATTATATAATGTGCGAGACAGAATGATTAGTTATGAGTTGCTTTGCTCATTTTATATAAAATTAATTATCTCCAATGTGATAACTTTTTTTGTTTGTTATCCATTTTAGATGGAAGCATTATCAAATGATCAGTCTTTTTATAATTTACACTTTAAGTTTTATACTATTATCTATCAAAAAATATTAAATAAAAGTAATTGATAGTTAAAAAATGCATTGAGATTATATAAGTACTATATATGTACTATAATACAACTGTAATAAATATAATTTAACACTATATTCAACACACTATAGCACCGAGCTATGTGTACGGTGAACGTCAATTGAGTACAGTAAAACCTCTTGAAAAGAATACTCTATTAAGAAATAAATTCTATGGTTTCAACTTGGGACTAGTTATAATTTGGAATAAACTCCATATTGTCATAATTCATATATTTTCAAATCCCAACATAAGAAAATACACCTCTATTTAAGTTGATCTAAAATACTTGTTCAAGGTTGATTGTGACAAAGATTTAATCTTTTGTGTTGTAACCATATCCTTCAACTTGCATGTGCCCATTAGCTCGTCCAAATGACCACCTTCTTGTTAAACCCAAAACATTCCAACTTGTCGAGTAAGCTTAAAGCTTATTCACATGAAATTTTTTGTACTTCAATGCTATCATCCTCCGGATTATTTTCCTCATTTTCTTGCCTAATTCCTTCAATGATTTCTTCATTGGTTAAAGCACAAACAATTTTCTTGCCTAATTCCTAAGTTTACAACATAGTATTACATACATGTATCTACTAATTATAATATTTATATATTATACATGCACTTTAAAATTTAAAAAAAATCTTCTTAAAACTCTATTTAGGAATAACCTCCATTTATAAATATTTTTTTATATTCCCAAAAATATGATTTTATAGAGGTTTTATTAAATGTTTCATTGTCAAATCAAATAGGATCAATGTAAAATACTTCCTCTGTTCTATTATTATTGCAACGTGTTGACTATTACACTATTCACATACTGTCTTTTGACCATCTTTTGTGATTCATACATATGAAAAAATATAGTCATGTGAGATCTTGTTAGATTCACCACGAAATATATTTTTAAGATATCAAATTTTTATAATTTTTAAAAATAAATAATTAAAGATATTGATATTCAAAGTTGTGCATTGGCAAACGTAAAAGTCCAAATGTTGCAATTATAGTAGAACAGAGGTAGTAACAAATAGTATTGGCGCGAATAATAATTGCAATGCAAATGGTTAGAATAAGTTTGAAAACAAGTGATATTGATAAAGTAGTGCAACTTGTTGTTTGTAACGTTCATAGTAGCAGTGCCTAATTATTTTTGTCCATACAGATAATTGGGGCGTAATAAATTCATAATAATCGCACACTTAATGCACAATAGTAATGCTCAATGTAATAAAAATATAATAATAAGTTAATAGTGGCAGTATACTCAGGGCTTGTTTGCTACGTGTGATTAAAATGTACAATATATTTAATACACATTAATATCTTGTTTGGTATTACGTATCCCATCTAAGAGGTGGTATTAGGTGATATTAAACAATACTGCAACTAATAAATTCAATAAACTATCGTGATATATATATATATATATATATATATTTTTTTTTGCAGAGAATTTAATATATCGTACCAAATATGATATTAATTTATTTTATTGTATAAGAAAATCAATCAATCTTATCAAGCTTTATGCCATACAACCTAGAAAACGAGCCATCAATGTATTAAACAATGCAACATGTTTATATTACTAGTATCATAAGTTCAAACTAATAGTATCCATCATCTTTTAGCATGTGTAATGCTATTATAAACTATTACAATCCGATTATGCATCAAGCATAATGTTAATATAGATCATTACAGTGATGATATAGACTACATATTCAAAAAACTTCTATGTTTTGCTATCGTGAACTTATTTTATAGTTATCAATCGTTAACACATAATAACTCTTTCCTCGGTGATTGAATTTTGAATTGTTGATGGATGTACTTCCAAGTCGGGAAGTCCGAGGGGGGTGCTTAACTGCTCGCTCCTCGATGACTGAACGCTCGACATACACCCACATCCCTCAAGGAGTTAATGGAAAGTATACATTTTCTCAATGTTGGTAATGCTATAGGACACCATCCGCCTAAATTTGTATATTGTTATATTTATATCAATTATTTGATAACATATATTCATCGTTGATTATTATAATATGTGTATGTTTTAATGTTGTAGTAATCGAAAAACAGTTACCATGAATACTAAGTTATTCAAACGTCCATGCTTCACTCACGTAGACTGTAGGTTCACGTGATTAATATACCGATATAAATTTAATAGATAATTACGTGTATGGTGTTTTCAATCTTGTAGGTATTAATTAGATAACAGAATAATGGATAGACCTTTATTAAGATGGAAATATCTAATAAATTTTCAATGATTCATTCCTATTAATAATGGCATAATAATCGACAGAAACGTCTTTAAGAAATAAAGTTCTAGAGAACACAAATTAATATGTAAATATATATATATATATATATATGAATATGATTGGGTAAGTAATTTAATTATCTTAAACTTTCCATCAACCAAAAATTTAGAAATTCGGATTTAGTAACCTGATTATGAATATGATTGGGTAAGTAATTTAATTATCTTAAACTTTCATAATATATGAATATGAATATGATGCATTTTTGTATTATTTCGGTGCAATGGTTGTAGTAGTATTTATATATGTTTATGTACCTATGATTATATTAGTTTATATAATTTTGGACTAAAGTATTTACAAATGATATTAGACTCATCGAGTTGCATACTGTCATTTAGATTTTAAAGAGGACAATTTTCACTTATTATGTTATGCCATGTTTAGACACTCTATCATGTCGGTATATCTGTCAAAATTCATACTCAATTACAGTCAGCTTCGTGTGGCTTTATCAAGAGTGAAAAACAATAAAAACTTGAAAATTTATTGATTTGAAAAAATATTGTAACACAACAGAACAAATAACATGATTTATAAAACATCGTAAAATTTAGGCTAAATTGCATAAAAATTGCTAATCTTTTTTGCAATTCTGGTTTATTTTCCCACCTTTTAATTTTAGGCTAAAATTGTCAACCTTTCAATTTTTCTCAATTTTCACCCGCTTTATCATTTCCACCAAATCGAAGCTGAGCTGGACATCGGCGTTGCTTACATGGCAAATCGGTCCGATTCGATAAAGGACGTCGATTAAAAGAAGGAAAACGTCTATTTGGCCAATTTGCATAAAAGTTGTTCACCTCTTTTGAAATTTTGGTTTATTTCCCCATCTTTTTTTTTTTAGGCTAAATTGCAAACCTTTCAATTTTTCACAATTTTCACCTAATTTTTAGACGATGTAGTTTTAGTTTGTGCCACATAATCGACCAATTCAAGCCACCTCATCTCCACGTGAGTAATTAGACCATGTCAGCAAATAATTTCACCGGAAAATCGAAATCGGGTGAAAATTGATAAAAATAGAAAGGTTGACAATTTTAGTCTAAAATTAAAAGGTGGGGAAATAAACAAGAATTGCAAAAAAAGATGAGCAATTTTTATGCAATTTAACCTAAAATTTATAATAAACAGTATCTTTTATATACCATATATTACAAGGACGTCACATTAGTTGCACTATATTTTATTTGGGTGACTCTCTCTCTCTCTCTCTCTCTCTCTCTCTCTCAATGGGCACATTGGTGATGGGGTGGATGGTTATCATAGTGCGCAAGGGGGTTTCGGCTTCGGAGTTAGGAATGCAGGAGGTTTCGCACTGTTGGAGTTTGCCACTGCGCATGAGTTGGTAATTGCTAACTCTGTTTTTCAGAAAAGAGCTGAGCACCTCATCACCTTCAGTAGTGGGGGGCTCAACACGCAAATTGACTACCTTCTTTTGCGAAGTCGGGATGCTAGGGCGTGCGTGGACTGCAAGGTGTTCCAGAGCGAGGCATGTGCTTCTCAACACCGGCTGCTGGCTATGGATTTATCCATGAGAGGTCGTGTTGTTAGCAGGGTTAGAGAAGCCAGACCTAGGATTCTCTGGAAGGATCTGAAGGGTGAGAAGGCGACAGTATTCAAGGAGTCTCTGACCCGCGAAAGAGGTTTTTTGCGTGCGGGCGATGCTAACCTTATGTGGACCAGCATGGCCAATGCTATTAGGAGAGTGGGCGAGAAGGTGGTAGGGGTTTCTTCGGGCAGGTCTAGCGGACATAGGGAGGCTTGGTGGTGGAATGAGGAGGTCTAAATCAAGGTTAAGGCAAAGCAAGCGCTACTTAAGGATCTTTTTTCGGTTAGTGATGAGGAGGAGAGAATCTTGAAGATTGTAGCGTACAAGGTGGCGAAAAGAGAGGCTAAGAAGGCAGTGGCTAAGGCTAAATGTGAGGCTTACGAGGAGATGTACAAGCGCCTAGACACCAAAGAAGGAGCGAATGCTATTTTTAAACTAGCGAAAGCTAGGGAAAGAGGGCGGCGCGACCTGGGTCCCATTAAGTTTATTAAGGATGATTTGGGTCAAGTGTTAGTGAACGATGTGGCTATTAAGGAGCGGTGGAATAGGTATTTTTTCGAACTTTTCAATGAGGCTAGAGGTAGTGACTCGGTGGTGCAAGGAGTTAGTCTATCTTCTGCTCGTTCGTTTAGTTCCTGTGAGAGCATCAGCAAGGAGGAAGTAAAGGGTGCCCTAATGAAAATGGGTAGAGCTAAGGCTGTAGGCCCGGATCAGATCCCTATTGAGGTGTGGCTTTCTCTGGGGGAAGTCGGTGTTCAGTGGCTAGCAGAGCTGTTCAACATCCTCCTCAAAGGATCTAAGATGCGGACAGAGTGGAGGCATAGTATTGTCGTGCCTTTTTTCAAGAACAAAGGCGATGCTCAGAGTTGTAGTAACTATAGGGGTATTAAACTCCTCAGTCATACTATGAAACTTTGGGAAAGAGTGGTGGAATGCAGGGTTAGAAGAGAAGTGAAGATCTCAGAGAACCAATTTGGCTTCATGCCGGGGAGGTCCACGACTGAGGCCATTCATCTCGTCAGACGCCTTATGGAGAAGTTTAGAGAGCGGAGTAAGGACCTCCATATGGTGTTCATAGATCTAGAGAAGGCTTATGATAGCATCCCGCGCGATATTATTTGGAGGAGCCTAGTAGAGAGGAGGATGTCGTTGCCGTTCGTTAGGGCGATCCAAGACATGTACTCCCAAGCTAGGACGTGCGTTAGGACCCCAATTGGTGATACCCAGTATTTTCCGGTTGAGATAGGGCTACACCAGGGGTCGGCGCTAAGTCCTCTTCTCTTCGCTCTAATCCTTGACGTCATTTCACGATGGATTCAAGATGGCATTCCATGGTGTATGCTTTTTGCTGACGACATTGTGTTAGTGGCGGAGTCGAGGAGGGAGGTGAACTCGAAGTTGGAGCTTTGGAGGGCTAAGTTAGAATCCCAGGGCTTGTGTGTGAGTCGGTCTAAGAACGAGTATCTCTGGTGTAACTTTAGTGGTGAGGCCAACGAGGAAGATGTTGAGTTAAAGATTGCGGATCAGATCGTACCCCGTACGGATAAGTTCAAGTATTTGGGTTCGATCATTCAGAAGGAAGGTGAGTGTGAAGATGATGTCACGCATCGCATCAAGGCGGGGTGGCTTAGGTGGAGAGCAGCGACAGGGGTCCTGTGCGACAAGAAAGTCCCTCTAAAGTTGAAGGGTAAATTCTATAGAGCGGCTATCCGACCTGCAATGTTGTATGGCTCCGAATGTTGGGCGATGAAGAAGTCGCTTGAGAGCAAGTTGGAAGTGGCTGAAATGAGAATGTTACGTTGGTCGTGTGATCGCACAATGTTAGATAGAATTGCGAACGGGGTTTTCAGCAACGCGCTGGAAGTGGCGCCCATTTCAGCGAAAGTTAGGGAAAGGAGATTGAGATGGTTTGGCCACGTCCGCAGGAGGCAGGCGTCTGCTCTGGTGAGGAGGGTCGAGAGTTTAATGGTTGCCGGGGAGAGGAGGAGAGGCAGACCGAGGAGGACATGGGAGGAGCAACTGAGATTAGATTTGAAGGCCTTAAACCTTTCCGAGACCATGACTGTTGATAGGTGCCCTTGGAGGCGCCAGATCAGAGTTGTGGATTCTTTTGTAGGGAGCGGTGCTGTAGTTGAGAGCCTCAGGGTTGGGTTGTCTTGGTTAGCTTTGACCTAGAGCATTGCATTTTAACTTTTATTGTATATTTTATCCTATTGTCTTTGTGTGTGGTGTATTTTTGAGAGGGAGCTGTGCGCAGAGCGAACCTCTCTTTTGTTAGAGTAGCGTTCATCGGGAGTGAAGTAGCCAAATTCCGCTTAGGTAAGTCCCATGTGGATCAAGCCATGGGCTCAGGTATGGTCTCGAGCTTTTTCGAATCATACGTTTTCCTTTGTATTTATCACACAAGATTCTGCTGTGCACTAAGCTGAGGGTCTCCACGGAAACAGCCTCCCTACCGTAATAAGTAGGGGCATGGTCTGCGTACATCTTACCCTCCCCAGACCCTACTCTGAGCGGGATATACTGAGTATGTTTGGTTTGGTTTGGTTTGGTTTTTTCTCTCTCTCTCTCTCTCTCTCTATATATATATATATATATACACACACACACACACATTAACTCTCTCTTCTATGTGACATTCTCTTAATATTAGATTTATATTTATTTAAAATTTTGAATCCCACATCGATTTAAATAGAATTCAATGTTTTGAATCCACCACAGCTTAGAATAGAACTCCATCAATGGAGAATCTAAATAAATATTTAGAATTCAATGTGTATTTTTCAATCCCATAGTTAATCCAGACACAAGCTTAAGGATTTTATTTTTATTGTGTTTAATTTGGCCAATTATTAAGTCGGATATTAATTCTATTTATCTAAAATCTGAATCTCATATATGTTTTATTTAGTAATCTTATTTTAACTGAAATTTTAGTTTGGTAATATTTTTAATATCATTTATCAAATTAGCAAAATAAATTACTTTATTTTTTATCTAATTTGACTAATTATCGAATTTGCATTAGTCGTATTTATCTAAAATTTTGAATACCACATCGATCTTAAATGAGGCTCTGCCGATTGGGAAACCTAATAAGTATTTAAAATCACTGTATATTTTTTACTCCAGAACTATTTTGCACAATAGGTTTAATAGTTTTATTTTTATTGATAAAAATAATTTGGCTAATGTTAATTTCACATTAAGCCAAATGAATTTTATTTTTATTCCAACTTTAATTTGGGGGAAATTATTAGGTTTGTATTAAGTGGGAATCAATTTTTTAATACCAAATCATAAAATTGACAAGTTTTATATCCCCATTCATAAGAGTATAAGTTTTTAGTACCATTTTGAGTAAAAAGACTAAAATGTCCTCCCAAAAGTACCAATGTTGACTTTCTCTTTTTTTTTGTATTTTATTTAATTTAAACTACTTTTCTTTTCTTTTTTTCCTTTTCTTTTTCCTCATCTGCTCAAAGCGATCATTAATGTCCAACAACCAAAATTTGACTACAACTTATACATCAAAACAACACAACCATTTTTTACAAAGGGTCTCTCAAAAATCTTATAAAAATCACAAGATTATTCGAAAAGAAAAGTTGACGTTCAAATAGGACTTTATTTGTCGTGCTTCTGGGTTCATAAAGAAGGTATGCATCACTATTTGACCGCTGGGAAAAAAAATTTCCCGATCTGTTCTTACGGACACGATCGCTGCACACGATGGGAAGCCACCGTGTGCAACGATTGTGTCCAATGACCTTGACATCGTGCGCACCACTAACGTGTTCACGATCGTTTAACACGATCGTCTACAATCGTGTGCAGCGATCGTGTTCATGGCCAGAAACTTGCACACGATCACTGCACACGGTAGTATACGATCGTGTGCATCGGTCGTGTCAAAGGCAGACCGTTTTATAATATTGTTCGTTCAGTTTTCTGAATAGTTATTCATCTTTTTGTAATCAGATATCGTGGCAGCATATTTTGATACATCACGGTGGTCATTGGGAGCGATCGACATATGCAGACGGGGACTCCTTTTTTGTCTATATCGACACGAGCAAAGTTAGTCGTGCAAACCTCATGGGGGTTATCAGAGAGGGTTTGGGTGGTCCAAATGAGTCCGATTACAAATTACGGTACTTGACACACATGGCCAAGGGAAACAAAGTAAAAGTCCTACTACGGGGCGATACCGAGATACTTCGATTACTAGTAGAATACAAGGAGGATCCTGAGGTCTATGTTGAGAACAGCAGCTCCTCCACTCCCGAGGTTAATATGGGATGTAGCAGCTCGAGAGTATAGCCCGACAACATAAATTATGACATGCCTTCCAAAGAGTATCAATACGAGGAAGATGAGGAAGACGAGGAAGATGAGAAGGTGCATACATCCGAAGATGAAGATTGTTATGAAGACTTGCTTGAGTCACTATCTGCGGAATTTCTTGCTTGGGTTCGTCAACCGGCCCAAATGGATAGGATTATGAGTCGTCAGAACTTCTCATTCGACCATCAATCTACAAGCGAGCATGAGCATCTACAATCGAGCAGCCTCCACCGGTTACCAGTCAGCTAGAGGTGGGGTCCACCTTTCGTTCGAAGAAAGAGTTGAGGATAACTGTAGGAATGTATCATTTGGAAAACATGCTACAGTGTATCACTTATCGTTCCGCCGATAAACGTATAGTGTTTATCTGTAAGAGTGGGCGAAAAAAATGTCAGTTTAGGTTGTGTGCTATTGAGGGTGCAACTATTTGGAGAATTACTAAGTTGACATTGGAGCACAACTGTCACCCTGATTTGAACCGTGCTGCCGCACAATCGGTCACTTTTGAGGTTTCCGCCCATTATTTTGCTAAAAGATTGACCGGTGAGGGGGTCACTTTGAGACCAAAGGAGATGATTGCAGAGATGTGTAGGGAGTACGACATTGACATGCTATACAGTTTTTCTCTCCGGACGAGGAATATAGCGATAGAGAATACATATGGCGGCTTTGATGAGTCGTATCAGAGGCTTCCATCTTATCTGTATTTGTTAAAACAACGTAATCCAGGGACAATTTATGATTTGCAGACGACTCGTGAGGGAGTGTTTTGCCACATGTTCGTTGCACTCGGACAGAGTATTAGGGCATTTGATACGTGCTTTCGACCGGTGATTATAGTTGATGGGACCCACCTGAAGGGAAGGAATAAAGGAACTCTATTTGTGGCCGTCACATTTGACGGGAACGAGCAAGTATTTCCTCTTGCAGTTGGTCTCGGTGATAGAGAACGACGAGTCATGGACTTATTTTCTGTATAACCTGCGCAGATGCTACAATCCGATGGAAGATTTACTGATTGTGAGTGACCAACATAAGAGCATTCAGAATGCTGTTCGAGCCGTCTATCCGAATGCATTCCACGGGTTGTGCTATCACCATCTTGCAAAAAATATGACCTCCTACGGTGTGCATGCTATAGGACTCTTTAGAACTGTTGCCTACACGCATCGTGAAGAAGTTTTTGAAAACTACTTTTTGAAACTACATATCGAAAGCCCTAATGGGGCTCACAAGCGCCTTTCTGAAATTGGGCCAGAGAGGTGGGCTAGGTCGAAGTGTCCGGTACGACGCTATAACTTCTTGACATCCAATGTTGTTGAATGCTTTAATAATCGTATGTTGTGGGCGAGGCGTTTACCTGTTTGCTCGTTACTTGAGATATTTCGCCTAATTTTAGAGAATTGGTTTGATGAGAAGTGGGGAGAAGCTACATCAAGAGACCATGAGTTGACAATGCACACTTTTGAAAAGCTTTCTAACTCTGTGCAAGCCAGTCTGACTCTTACCGTTCGAGCTACCACCCCACTTGTTTATAAAGTCGAAGAAAACAAAGTTTCTTATGAGTTCGACCTTCGAACATGGACATGTTGTTGTCGTGAGTTTGATTTGGATCAGATTCCATGTCGTCATGTTGTTGCCGCTATAAGGTAATTGTCTATGTTGTCGTGTGCACATGGACATGTCCATTCAATGTTTTTATCTATGCTTTCGTGTGCACACGGTCATGGCCGTGGGCATGCGGGTGCTGTCGGACGCTCACGGTCGTGCCCAAGGTCATGGCAGAATGCACACGATCGTAACCCACGATCGACACGATCGTCGTGTGCACAAGGTCATGGTCGTGGGCATGCGGGTGCTGTCAGACGCTTACGATCGTGCCCACGGTCATGGCAGAATGCACACGATCGTAACCCACGATCGGCACGATCGTCGTGTGCACACGGTCATGGCCGTGGGCATGCGGGTGCTGTCGGACGCTCACAGTCGTGCCCACGGTCATGGCAGAATGCACACGATCGTAACTCATGATCGGAACGATCGTCGTATGCACAAGGTCATGGCCGTGGACATGCTGGTGCTGTCGGACGCTTACGGTCGTGCCCACGGTCATGACAGAATGCACACGATCGTAACCCACGATCGGCACGATCGTGTTCTGCCATCGTGTGCAAAACAGGACTGGTCTGGATTTATTCTACACCTCATCAATATCAAAAATACATTATCCTATACAACATCCTTGACATAATTGCTTATTGTAACAGGCGCGCCGGCAATGGTTTGTCCGTGTATGATTTTGTTAGTCGTTATTTTAAGCAACAAGGCCTTAGAGAGACTTATAAGGAGCATATTAGTCCCATCCCACATCCTGGTGAGTGGAATGTCCCACTGGAGATCTCATCCATCGTTTGCGTACCTCCAGAGGGGGTCCGACAAGCCGGCTGACCAAGGATGAGTCGCGCACGGTCCGCTGTTGAAAATTTACCCGCAGGTGGACGGCCTCAGGTGTGCGGTAGGTGTAAAGGAACCGGCCACAATAGAAAATCTTGCAAAGCATTCATTCCCATAGGTGGTGTGGATTTGAATATCCCTAAAGAAACTCGAGGAATGGATGAACAAACGAGGCAAAGGCGCCCGCAGAAGAAGAGGTGTAGCATTTGCCGTAATGATGACCATGACATAAGGGGATGTTCATACCATGAAACTTAAATTGCTTATGTATTTTTATATTTTGTGACTTACTAGCAACAATCATGTGCTGATATTTTGATCCTCGATGGACCATGTATTGATTCAGTATTCCGATTATTAGTTGAAATGCATAATTTTGTGTCTATTTTCTTTATCTTTGAATTGAAATTTAAGTGTTCAGTGATGTAAAGCAAATAAAGGTGATAATGGAGCCAAACATTAACCATAACAAAGTAGCTCACTTTAAAGAGCAATAGTTTACAGTAAAAGCATATCCAAAGCATATAACTTTACAAAACAAAAGTTCATCACCATCACACCAAAATATCTAATAATAACTTAAAAACCACAATCACTTGGATCCCTTTTCACCCATATGCTGCTGTATCTTTGGTCTTGTATCACCATCTTCATGAACTTCCTCTTCTAAAATAACTTCTTTACTTGTCTTCTCATAAATCTCCAAATCATTATCATCATCACCATCTAGTATGACTGGAGTGCTCGCAGTATTTTTAAATAGGCCATGTTTCACGAAACACATTAATTCTCATTACACACTACACATGCAACAAAATCAAAAAACTTACTCTGAGCATTGAGTATCTTCCTCTCGGCCTAGTTCAGTATGGTGGGTTGGGAGGAGGTATCCTCCTTCTTCTTTTTGGTGGTGGTGCTTCGATTCCTCCTAAATCGCTTTCTCGTAATCGGCCGCTCATTTCGCGTATTTGATTTTAATGGATTTTAACTGATGTTAATTGATTAGGGTTTGTAGTGAAAAGGGGGGCTACAGTTCATGTATTTCACTCTCAGTCAATGAAGATGGCTTATATTGAAAAAGAGGGGGGACCCACGATGGGATTATAATAAAATAATTTGATGTTGCCCTTTGCAGTACACACGATGGTGCACACGATGGGCACGATCGTGTGCTACGATCGTGTGACACGTTGGCAACCAGATGTCACGGTGTCTATGGTGTCAAATTGGCACTGTACCCACGTATGCACACGATCGTATACACGTTCGTGCCCACGATGGGACACACGATCGTGTGCACAAGAACATCAAAATTTTTCACCAATTTCTCAAATTACTCGTCAATTTAGGTGTTGTTACTTATATATTAACAATTATTTGTTAACGATACACTTATTTAAAAAGTTATTGATTGAATTAACATAATATATTGCATATCATGTGTAGTCTATCTGTTCTCGTATATTAGTTAAATGCGGATAAGTTCATCATCTGGATGAAATATCTCATATACTAATGAATTACAACGAAATGACAAATACGAGTTTGTATAAGAAGCTATATAGTAATTAGTGTTTGAACAAGCAGTTTTTGAATCACAAAACATCCTTCTAGATAACATAATAAATCAAATTGGCAAAAATACCAAAAGTTTATATGCACACGATCGTGTACACGGTCGTGCCCACGATGGGACACACGATCGTGTGTACAAGAACATCAAAAATTTTCACCAATTTCTCAAATTACTCGTCAATTTAGGTGTTGTTACTTATATATTAACAATTATTTGTTAACGATACACTTATTTAAAAAGTTATTGATTGAATTAACATAATATATTGCATATCATGTGTAGTCTATCTGTTATCAGTGTATTAGTTCGTACGGATAAGTTCATCATCTGGATGAAATATCTCATATACTAATGAATTACAACGAAATGACAAATACGAGTTTGTATAAGAAGCTATATAGTAATTAATGTTTGAACAAGCAATTTTTGAATCACAAAACATCCTTCTAGATAACACAATAAATCAAATTGGCAAAAATACCAAAAGTTTATATGCATACGATCGTGTACACGGTCGTGCCCACGATGGGACACACGATCGTGTGCACGGGACCCACGATCGTGTGCACACAGTCATGGCAGCCATCGTGCGCACACGACAGCATCAACCCATGACCGTGGGCAGGTTGCACACGATCGTGACCCACGATGTCCACGATCGTGTGCATCCATCGTGTGTAACACAGAGCCAAAAGATAAAGATTTAACAACACAACACGATCGTGACCCACGATGGCCACGATCGTGTTCATCCATCGTGTGTAACACAGAGCCAAAATATAAAGATTTAACAACACAACACGATCGTGACCCACGATGGCCATGATCGTGTTCATCCATCGTGTGTAACACAGAGCCAAAACATAAAGATTTAACAACACAACACATTCATATTGCCAAAACTGTCTAAATACAACATAAATATTTAACAACACGACACATTAATCTTGCCACAACACAACACGCCATAAACTATTTTACATGTCTAAAGACAACATAAAGATTTTAGCAGCTAAACCATATCGATATTTCTTAATATATTTCTCATTAAGTTCCTTGATTTGGTGCCTTGCTCCTGGATTTGCAGAGACGAGTCGATCCAAGTACATGCACACGAAGGGGCCACAACTGTGATTGTCATTTTGTATGAACTGTAGCTCCCGTGGCATAATTTTGAAACTCATCTCCGTGTCATACTTCTTCTTCGATTGGTTGTTCAGCCAATACCCGGATTGAGCTAGCACACGAGGCATCAGACACATAATCGGTCGCAATTGGTTGAATCGGTATCGACCATCTTCGTGGTGGTGTGACAAAGAATCGTACAACTCCACGGTCCATGTTATGATGTCAATCTTGATAGTCACCCAGTGGCTCTGGTCGAGGCAACAAATGACAATGATTTGTTGAAACAAAATATGTAATCATATAAGATCATCACATCAAACATAGCGAATTATTTATAAATATAAATTTCAAACTCACTTCGTTGCAATTTAACCATGGAACCGCATGTGGTGTATCAAGACCTGTCATGTAGTCCTCGATGTATTTAGGAATTTTCCAATCCTTGTAAACCGGCTTCACTGTCACCTTGATACCAAGTGGATCATCCGGATGGAGTCTTGCAAACTCGTTGGCCAAAACTAACTATAAAAAGCCAAACCACAAAATTAACAAAAAATCCACATCACACCAATGATATACAAGCGAGTAGGTTATAGAACTTACGTAAAATTGGGAGCCGGAAAGTACAGTGCCAACTCTACCAACACCAACACTACGGACTCCCCTCCGAAGCCTCGCTCGAGTCGCAAGCACATAACAGTCTATCACCTTGACATCAAACTCTTCACGGCTAGACTCTATCCGGTCAAATAACGCCTGGGTGAAAGCATGTCAGTCTCCAAACACCGGACAATAGCATCACGTGGCTGCTCCCTCCTAAAGTGTAGATACAACTTCTTCAGAGCCTCGCTATCTTTTGGAGGCGCAACCACAAAAGGCTCCTGAAGAGCAGCAGATGGTCGACTCACTCGCGGTGGAAGACTACGCTCACCCATATGCTGCGTTCCGACAGTCTCACCATCTTCATCACCCTCAGCATCCCTCTCACAACTATAACGATCAGAGAGCTGTACAGCCGGCTGCTCGATCTCAAAAACTGGCTGCTCGATCTGAAATGGAGGCTGATGCTGAGGACCACCACCTTCACCATGAAACATCGCACTATAATGATGCTCGTCCTGAAACCAGTCGAACATCGTCTCATACTGCTGAAACGGCGCGTCAAATGGCTCATACTGATGCTCGTAATCAAGGGGCTGCTGAGTCCGCTCAAAAGAATGATGAATCTGAGAATGATGACTGTGCTGGATCTCAGAATGGCGACTGTGCTGGACCTCAGAATGGTGGGTAGGCGGACACTGAGAATGGTGGGTAGGCGGACGCTGATAATGGTGACTAGGCTGACGCTGAGAATGGTGAATGTGGGCTGCACCAGAGACTGAGTGATGTGGAGGGTCAGGAATCCTCCGCTGGGCGCTGCTAACAGATGCAGAATGACGAGGCCTATCATGGCTCCCAGATGAGTAGTCCATCAGGCTCCTAGAACGTCTATGCGTAGGTCCGAAGAAATCTACGATCCCAGAAAGCACCCGGCGAGAAACTCGAGCAATAAATCCCGTCTCGGACTCGTCGTACAAGACCGCCTTCAAACGGCGATCGAAGTACTCATCCCTGCTCGTGCCCTGGGTGTGGTCCGAACAAGGAAGTCCATGGACACAACACACTCTCTCTGGCTGCCTCTCCCGGTCCGATGTCTCTGCACCATCTACTGGTGGGGTACTCTGCCGGCGTCGCTTCGACACTTTATGTGCCAACTCATATGTAATCAATTTCACAACAGCCTTCTTCAACCTATCCATAACTTTCTTTCTCGGGATCGGCGTAGGCTCATCCTCCTTGTTCTTCACAGCTATTCTTACAGGCTTAATGAACTTAACGTCATATGGCGAGCCATTCTCAAAGCTCAGGTAGTAGTACTCAGCCTCATCCTCCTCCAGATGCGGTAAAGAGGGAAGTACTTTGTGCTGCAAAATTAGTCATTAAAGCATACCATTAGATGGGCAATCACATAACGTTGAAGAGATGAAGTCAGGAGAAAATACGTTTACAAATTTATGTACCTTATCGTCGAAGAAATGAGTGAAATCACAAAACATCTTCCTCGTAGTCCACATCAAACACCGGGGGACTTGGACAGATTTAATACGAATACCACACAATGCTCCCAATGAAGGAATCATCTCATACGACCATATCTGTAAAGCCCAAATAGGACCATAGAAGTGATAATCCTTGTGCTCTTGTCCCTCCTTCATGGCAACGTTGCCTATATAGTAAGATAAAACCCCAAAGGCATAAGAACCCCAAGGAAACATATCCCACTGCTCGAAATCCTCAACTAATGCCCATGCCCATGTCTCGACCATCATGTCATCACGACATAGGATAAAGTAGTAGTATATAAGCAAATTGACAACCTTCACATAATCTCTTATGTCTCTACCAAAATCTCGAGCATTGAACCTTTTCCGCAGAACACTAACCTTAATATTTTTGCCATGGAGTATTCTGTGGAAAATACCGTCAGACGGAAGGAGATGGTCGTCCTGTGGATGGAAGGTAGAGTTTCCAAAATGGAGTCCAGTGGTCATGGCAAAATCACGGGCCATAAAACGAATGGTCCTCCCGCAAACCTGGAACCACGACTCATCCGGGGGGATTTGATCACCCTCCAATTGACGGGCAATCAAGTGATGTAGGGCACTATTTGAACTCCCATTTCTCCTAACTTTAGTCAAGCGCCCCAGGACCCCATCGGTCAAGCTCTCGATAGCTCGATCAGCAACTGCGGAATTGCGGCCCATACTTCTTAGTGTCTCAATTATCTCTTTAAATACCGCCTCCCATATATAAAGATTCACTTGACGTGTAACAAAATGCAATGTAGGTCTCTTCCATACGCAACCAGTCTGCAATATAGACATACAACTCATAAGAATATGATAGAATGCTTAAGAGAACGAAAAAAAATTCTGCCTTGCACACGATGGCAGGCACACGATCGATGCCCGTCGTGTGAAGACCATCGTGTGCCACACGACGGTTCACACGACGGGAGTCGATCGTATGCATGCCATTGTGTGCAGGGCAGGAGCCCACGACGGCACACACGATCGACGACCGTCGTGTGTAAACCATCGTGCCCACGAAAGACCATAATGTACACGATGGTGTCATCTTCTTCAGCACCATCGTGAGACGATGAACAACCGTCGTGGCACGATCGTGTGTGAATGAAAATACACTAACCGACGGCTCATTAACGAATTCCTCTTCAGATGGAGTGTCACTAGCGTGTGAGGAACTTCTGGCGTCTTCAGATTCTCGGTCGTAGTCGGAGTTCGACATCTTCTGGCCGGCGAAAGGGTTTCACGGTGGGGTTTTTCGGTTTTACGAGATATACAACGCGAGAGACTTTTTTTGCAAGAGAGGAAAATATTGAGTTGTGGGACCGTTTAGATTATTTTGTTTGCTTTTAATAATTTTCTATTTTTTATTGTTGTTTGCTTTTAATAATCTTCTATTTTTTTTATGTTTTTTTATCTTTTAGTGGTAGACTTTAAGGATAAGAAAGTCTTTTAACACATTTTGGTATCAAAAACTTATAGTTTTATGAATGAGGATATATAACTTGTTACTTTTATGCTTTGGTACTAAAAAAGAGAGACCCCTTGTATTAATAGTGTTTATATATAAATTTAAATACCCACATCGGTTTTAAACATGATTTCGCCGATTGAATAACCTAAATAAATACCTAGAATGAATATGTATTTTTTCACCTCACAATTATTTTGCACAAGCAGCTAATAGTTTTACTTGTATTGGAAAATTTAATTTGATCAATATCTTTTCTGCTCAAGCATAACAAATTTGACTAATATTAATTGAGTTAATTTCTATGTTGACAAAATAAATAGTTTTGCTTTATATATATATAGCAAAACGTATTAGAGCACCACTTTAACTCTCTCTGGTATGTGGTATTTTCTAAATTTTAGATTTCCTTTATCTAAATATTCCATGCCATATTGATTTTAAATGAAACTTCATTGATTAGAGAACTAAAAAGTACTTATAGCCAATGTGTATTTTACCATATATTTCTCATATATAATTAATTCGATCAAGTGTAGAGTTGGCCAAATAAATAGTATTATTTTATTAGAAATAAAATTTGGCCAATCATTGAGTTGACCAAATAAATATTCTTATTTTTATTAGAAAATTTTATTTGACTAATTTATTTTTATTCAATTAATTTGTCCAATTTATCAACGTCTAACAATTTGAGTAAATTTGATTTTTTTAAGTCAAACGTAACAACTAATTATTGTAACAACTTATGTTCGATTATGTACATTCTATAAATTTTAATAGATATGGGTAATTAATTCATATAATAAATGTGCATTTTACATCATATTTTTTTATCGCCAATTAATTTGACCAATTATCTAGTTGGCCAAATAAATAGCGTTATTTTTACTGGAATTGTATTGGTCAATAATTAAGTTGGCCAAATTAATATTTAATGCTAATTTATTGATGTTTAATGAATTTATCCAATTAATTAATGTATAACAATTTGAGCAAATTTGAGTAGATGAACCAACCATACTCTCATTGTTTTATGTGTTACTATACGATTTTAAACTGAAATAAGTAGTAAATTTATCTTTCAATCATGTTTAGGACGAGTATAAGTGCATAAATTCCAACTGAGTTCGGGTGGCTGAATCTCATCCTCATCATTTCTGTTCATTGGTGTGTTCTGCTGCGGTACCATTCTAAAAGACTGAATCCTAACAGAGTATTAAATTGTTTATTAAATTTTTATTTATAAATTACAACGTAAACTGATTGCTCGTCGAGTTTCGACGAACTATACACTAGTATTTAAAATAGGGTGGAGGTCTTTTCAATAAAATAAAGTAAATAAATAGGGTGGAGGTGTGGTGGGTGGACAATGAAAGGATATATTGGAAAGGAGAGTTTTATTAGGTGTTCTGATTATATTTGCTGATGCTGGAGTTCAGAACTTCCAAAACTATGGATCTTGAGATTTTGGGCTGTCACTGTATTGTCAGCTTCCACTACAATCCCTTTATAAGATGCAGTAGCTTCTATTCACCATCATCAGCAGCCTTGTTTTGCTCTTCCTTGTGTTCTGGAAGTTATTCTTCACCCCCCCTTATGGCCTCTTTTAACCCCTCCATTATTAAACCTCCATCCAACCCCCAATCTTTTTCTAAAGAAGAGAAAGCTTGATTCTTGAATTTCTCCACAGCCCTCCTTGATTTCCTTTTTCCCTCTTTTTTTTACTGCTGATTTTCTGCTGATTTTTGGGGGTTAGTAAATTTTAACTCAACATTTCAAGAAAAGTTTGGTCCTTTTCCAACAACCCTTTTGAGGTATTGTTTGGATGACTTGAAAAATATTCATTTTCCCCCTTTTTATCCAGCTAGAAAAAGATTGAAGAAACAGATGCAGATATTAATGATGTTGACTGATGGGCTTGGTGCATCTTCCTTAGCTATGTCTACTCTCAGGCCTTCTTTGACAAATTGTGGCTGGTAATTATTATTATTACTATTATTTTATTATTGTTGTTGTTATTATTATTATTAAATTCGAGAAATTGATTTGGTGTAAATTAAACATATTTAAGTCACATTCAGTTGATTGTTATTTTTTTTTTTGATAAGGGATTTGATGAATATTTTTTACTTTTTTTGGTAATTTTTACTTTATTGATGTAAAAAGTGTAAGTAAATGGATTGGAGAAAGCATAATCTTGCTAACTAGTAGTCGGCAAAGCCCAATACTCCTTTGTTCTTTAACGATCATCAGGTGTGATTTTGATGGTCGTGGTGGATTACGGATTGGTTATGGAAATGTGAAGAAAAACAATACAATGACTGGAAATAAAGCAGCCAAGAAGATGGTGATGAGGCTGAACAATTCTTCCCCTATGGCTTATTCGGCTCTCGCAGAATCTCGTGATTCTCCCAGAGCCGATTTCTATAAGGAGGTTGGATTTGATTTATTTGTTTTGTCACACCCCTGAATTCGTAACCACCTTTTACTAACGAATGATCGTGATTTCATAGACGAGCCGATCACGCCGTTGATATTAACTGTCTAAGTTATTACGAGTAATATTGGTAAAAAAAATTCGATTTATCAGATTCTTGAAGCTGCTCGAGATAAATTTACTCAGGAGATATCTTTCCAGTCCAAGGACAAGGATATCTCACTTGCAAAGGTAATTTTTTTTTTTACTTTACTTGGCCAGATTACGAAAGGACCCAGCTAACTTTGAAAATTGCAGAAACCACCATTGTGGTTACATATGTATTTTACACTCTTGCACCTGTTGTTAGTGGAGCTAATGGAAACTAATGAAGTTATTAAATATTCCTTGGAAGTACACCTCTCAGCTTTTCTAAATATTATAAATTAAACACAATTTTCCGTCGACAATTTACATTTGCATCCTTCATTCTTTCTAAGTATTACAAATATCTTGACGAAAGTTGTGGTTATTTGTAGTATTTTGAAAAGTTTAGGGTTGTAATTGTGAAATATTTGGTGACACCAACAAATTCCGTTGGAGTCAAGTAATGGTTGGGGTGAAATGTAAAACGGATGAAACCTCGAGGGGTGGTTTTTGTCATTTCTGAAGTTAGGACCTTTTTTTTTTGTAAATACCCCAAAAAATATGGGGTGGTTTTTGTAGTTATCCACTATTTGTTATTATCCGCATTAATTTTTCTCACGTTGTTTGCGTATCTATCTATTTTGCAGGCTTTACTTTACGTTGCAGCTGAGGATGAGGCGTTGTTGGCTTACAATTGTGAACTTGATGTTTGTTCTCAACATAATGAATGGAGAAAAACGGCTTCGCCTTATGATGCCCAAAAGTGGGACACCGTGGAGACTATGCGAATGGGTGGGAAAAGTATCAACGAGTGGCTGTTGGAGCTGGATGCGGTCGCAAAAGAAGTCGAGGCCGAGTTGGTTTCAAGGGACATAGGATGTCATTTGGTGGAAGTTCTAGAAGCGGTGAACAAAGTTCTGTTCGAGTCGAGAGGTTTCAAGAGGTCGCCTGTAATAGTGGACTCCAAGTGTTCTTATTTGCACTCTGCATTGAGCTATGGGTGTGCTAGCGGTATTTTTTTTTTCTTCGATATCCGCTTAAAACAATTGTATTTATCTACCTTTTGCGGATAATTACATAAACACCCCTAAGGTTTAGCCTAATTATGAAAGTATATAGTTTTGTACTCCCTTAAGGTGTAACAAACAATCTCCTTGAGGTTCGTATTTAGGCCCTCTTCTGTTCTTTCCAACTGATTTTGCTGAACTGAAAGTATTTTTATTGAACAACTGCTTTTAACTCAATGAAGCTGATTTTTACTTACTCAAACATATTTTTATTGATTAAAATTGACTTTTTACCGATAAGAACTGATGTTTACTTATTCATAGTGTATTTTATTTTATGGAGTTACTGATTTTTACTGGTCAGGACTTATTAAAACTGGTTTTTACCTATCAAGATTGATTTTTACTGACTTGAAACTTATTTTTACTGAATATTGTTTTCTGCGGTTGAAAAGAACAGGGCCTTTCTTATCAAATGAACCCTTTTTGTGGTTGCCGTTTGTAAAACAGTAACAAATGTCAACGGGATATTTGTAATTTTTAAAGATATTTTTTTTTGGTATTTAAGATTAATTGTTATGTTCAGCTCTTACATCTTGAATTTCTACGGTTTCATGTTAAATTCAATTAACTGTTGGCTTTATGACTTACATTTTTTTCTTTCTTACAGCAATTTTGCTTAGTGTGATCTATATTGAGGTTTGTCGAAGACTTAATCTGACCATTGTGGGATCTCGAGTTGGGGAAGAATTTTTAATATGGCCCCCAACGGGGAATCCTGAGGTATGTATTGTTGGTCGTAAATCTAACGGCCATTTTATTGACCTGGAAATGATTTTTAGCGACAATATTTGCAGGAGTTATTCAAAGTAACCTCTGGAAATAGCTTGTTCGGGGTTGTCAACGGGAAGTGTGTGGACGACCCGCGATCTAAAGCGTCGGATATAAATAGCAACTCACTTCTAGGACTAGATATTGCAACGAACCGAGATATTATTGGGATTGCGTTGGCGAATTTGATCGTGAGTTCACGGAAGAATTTCTTCATTGCAATTGTTTACCAAAAAAAGAAAAGAAAAAACCAACTTTGACTGCATGAAAATTTTTGTATATTGTATTGCAGAGGCTCTACTGGAAACGGGCTTCGAGAACGAATCGTGGATTGATGTTGACTTCTCCATTGAGGCCCGTTCATAAATCAGACGAGAATTTCAACAAGGAGAGTGGTTTGGAAATACCGGTGTTGCGGCCTCAGGAGCTCAGGTAGCTGATAATAGCCACGGGTAGTGATTGTTAGATTTTGTACTCTGGTTTAATTGCGATATTTATTTTCCAGGCTCGCTATCATGGCTTCGGAAAGATTACTAATCCTGCAGCCGCATAATTGGGTTTTAAGACGAGACTACGGCATGATGTTGTACTATAAAAGGTAAGACACATGCGTGTTTTCTTGGTAATTTTCTCAACAAGTTATCGATATTTTTCCGCACCTAAAATTTGTACAGAGAATACGAGTCGGCTGTCCAAGAGCTTAGCATCTGCATGGCTTTTGCACCTGAAGAGGAGGCTGAGGTTTTAGAACCTTTCGTCGAGAAGTTGCACTTGCTACGGCTCGAAAATTCATGGAAGTCATTAGCGCAAAAAGGTCAATTGACATTCCCCTGACTTTGGTGTGCCTGTACAGAAGATTGGTCTTTTTGTTTAGTTATAGACTGGGTAATGACTCCTCCATTACTTGAGGCTTTCAGTTGTAAGGAATCTCACACACACATATATATGTACATATTTTCCTTATAAAGACTGTGAATTCATATCCGACATATATGAAGTCGGAGCTTTTTTCATCACATGGTAATGCCCTTCTATCTTTTGCTAAATTTCCAATTTGCACTTGTGATGATGCTTTCGTTCCACGACTCAGGGTGTGCGAAATGGTGTCATGTTATCTCGACTTCTCGAGTATCAAACTCCAAGCCGGAAGTCTTCTTCGATATGCACTACTGCACTACACCATACGCAAACATTTCTAAGCTCGTAAATAGTTGAACACACGCACACGCCCGCGCACACGCCCGCGCACACGCCCGCACACACACGCCCGCACACACACACACACACACACACACACACACACACACACACACACACACACACACACACACACATATATATATATATAGGGAGGGAGGGAGGGAGGGACCCTAAATCACAGTGTCTCATGGCACCACTGGCCCTCCCCGCCACCACTTCCTCCGCCCCAAACACCACCTTAATCAATGTTTTATCTCTGCAGACGAATTTATCAACTCTAGCTTTTATCAATCATCCTCTTCGACGATATTTGCACCTCATGGACGGTTAGCATGACACAAGCTTTAAGCATCAAAGATAAAATCTGCTTCATTGACGGATCACTACACACTCCAACTGACTCCGATGAGTCCACTTGTTGGAAACGCGTCGGCCTCTTGTGCAGCCGTGGATTTGCAGTTCTGTTACCCCATGAGATCAAACAAAATATTATGTGTTACAAATCTAAAGCTGCTATGATCAGAAGGATCATCAAGACAGTTGGGTACTATCAAACGAGTGTTGCAAAATGAATTTGTAACCAAATTCGCCAAGAGGAAGTAAAAAAAGATAACAAAATAACCCTTATGACTATTGGATCTGCTGACTATTGAATTTGCTCTGTTCTCTTACAAGTGCAATGAATTTTTTTAGTCGATCGCTCATCCTAATCCGAACAAAAGTAAACATGCCGTTTAGAATTACAAGAACCTAGGAGTAAGGTATCGATACACGATGAACGAAGAAGATCAACCAATCGTTGAATAAAAATATGTGAACAATTCATTGAAACTCAATAAAATAACGAATAAGGATAACGGTATGTTTATAATCTTCAGAAAGACAAGAGCTAATCTCCACGAATATTTTTTTCTAATGTCAGTAACGACACTTGTTTAATCCATACAAACATAAAATTGAGTCTGTACGATCATCTCATGACAATAAAATCAGGTTAACACAAAGTATAGAATAATACTAAGGTGTAGTCTCATAGAAAATAAGGATATCAATCACTAACTACCAATCTTTATCTATTACATCTAAGCTAACTTGAATAAGAGCATCTTCAATGCAACTATTCAAAGAAATGTCTTTTCGATAACTTCAACAAAGAAAGATGTATATGTGACACGTTAAGACAATGTTATCTCTTAATATTATCATTGACATTATCCGCTATTAATAATGATTAATCACTATAATTATCTTTATCTATTTTCTTGCAAGAAGTAATAATAATTTGCCACATTTACACCATTAACATTTGTATTTCAACTCTGTTTTATTGCAATGTCAATATCTTAAAATTATTGCGTGGGAGATGCTCTAATCTTTGATGATGTTTGTCTTCTCATAGAGTCTTACCTTCCATAGGTGAGGAAGGAGGTAAAAATGTGATGAAATATTAATAAATTTTGTATATATTCGATTTGCCCTTCCGCATCAACTCAATTCCGTGAACTTGGACATCCCTAAAATAAGATATGCCGATTATACGAACAAATGGTCATTATGCACGAAAATTACGACTTTAAAATCAAATTTGTATGTTTCGTTCTCCTGATATATATCTTACATCTTAAAAAATTCATGTAAAATATCATTTTCAACACATAACCTAATATATACTTCAATTTAGAACATTACAATCCATAAAGGATAGTACTCTTTTTATCACACGAGAAGTATATACATTGATTTTCATGTTCTCCAAAGTACATATTCGATCATTAATAATTTTAATTATGTATAAATAAAAAATATTGAAAAATTATATATAAGAATTACACATTAAAATAAATCTAATGCGTACTTACATGGCTATTTATTTTATATATTAATTATAATTTATGTTCAATGTTGATAAGTTTTGACAAAAATATTAACATATACGAATTTCTCAAGAAAAGAAAAGGGAATACAATTCAACGCTTATCAATATTATTTCCAACTTTCTTGCCAGGATGCAATTTTTCTATTAGTTCAGCTCAGACCGCTTCGGTCTATGGGCACTAATGACTTGGTAACTGTCGATTTTTATACTCCTTTAATCAATATTTCAAATAAAATTAGTATATTTTAGGAAAATAATTGGTATACATAAATTTTGTAAGTACTAGTCATTCAGACCCGTGCGATGCACACGTCTTGTATATTTTTTTAACAGTTAATGTTTAGCGTAAATGGTTAAAAATATCGATAAAATGGTTGTTCAAACTGTTTATAACTTGTTAATCGATTGGACCGGGCTGGGTGTAACACCCCAATTCATAAATGGGACATTACACGCCGTAGAACCCTCGTGAGGTCTACCAGGCTAACACACGACACATAACCACAATGAAATCCCAAAAGATGCACTCAAAAGTAAATAAGGCCGTGGCCTCGGCCAAAACATTTCAACGGAGCACATGAAACATAAAATAAATATCAATTCATTGCCCACGCAGGGGACTTAAACCAAGTTTAAAAGAAAACAGTCTAACTCCAGTACTCGACAAATGCAATGACAAAACATAAAAATACAGACTCGAGCCACATCATCAAGCCAGCCCATCCTTTGCGTGCATGTCCCGTGCCTGCTCCTCAGCCCTCTCGGTACCTGAAATGCATTCCCCCATTTAAGGGGTTAGCATTCGAATAGCTAGTGCAAGTACACAATTACACAACATTTTATACAAATACGGTTTAACACGATCATCTCAATCAGATATCATTTGCCATAAATATTCCGGAATACTACATGTAACACCCCAAACTAGGCGGATATTACAGTGCCGTGGACCCCCGACTGGGACCCACCAGGCGATTGAAAAACTGATGAATCAAATAATATAATTGTAGTACCGAACCACATTATATTATCAAATACTCCGATGAGGAGTTTAAATACAATACACCAGGACAATACAGAATACTAGTATATTTTATATGAAGATAAAATACACCACCCTGAATAAATAAACGTCTGAAACGGAATTTGCAGCGGAAATACAACTGAAGGGAAATAAGCATGACTGAAATGACTGAAATGACTGAAATAAACGGAAAGATTGGGGGCCCCTACTAGTATCACTGGGACTCCTCGCCGTCAACATGCTCTTCCCGTGCCTTTGTCTTGCCGTGACCTGAAAACAAAATCCCCCAACGGGGTCAGTTACACAGAACAACAATCCTCAAGGGTTGAAAATACACAATCATGATATATCTGAAGTTATGAAATATCCTTAGTTATGAGTTACGCTGAAGAGGAGTATCATAGTACGCCCGTAGTGTTCTGTACAAGTGTACAAGACGGATGGCCGGACACACCCGTCCTTGTACCTAATTAGCCTCACGGAGTTAATCTTTACCGTGTGCACAGTCCAATGTATCACTCCCAATACATGACCATCACGTGCCCGACTAAAAATTCCACACATCCGCACCCGGTAGGGATGTCAATGGGTTGGGTAGGGTACGGGTATGCCTCCTCCATACCCTACCCTATTTGATTCGGATCGGGTTGGGGTATTGTCCATCGGGTAATCGGGTACCCAATGGGTATTCGGGTACCCATATATCCTATATTTAAGAATATAAATATTTTTAATATATATCATATATACATATAATGTAATTAATAAGTTCAAGTTAGTATAATAAATATTTAAAATATAATATTTTATATAATAATATATCTAATTTATAATACATTATAATATTTATGTATAATATATAATAATAATATATTTATATAATTCAAACGGGTACGCGGATCGGGTAATCGGGTCGGGTATTCGAGTAATATACTATATCCATACCCTACCCGTACCCGATCATAAAACTTCGGGTTCGGCCGATACCCGACCTGATTTCGGGTTTATCCGACGGGTAGGATCGGATACGGATAAAATTGACATCCCTAGCACTCGACCACGCAATATGAACCCAGAAGGTCATATGAACGAGAATGACCATAATGAATATCAATGAATAATAATAATCTGACAAAGTCAAGAATGACTCACCGAGATGAAAGTGATAATGAAGTGATTGATAGTTTCAATGAAATGATTGGAACCGCCGTTCCTCGTTAATGAAGTGATTATTCGACAATTACAAGTCTCAATATGATTAATACAATGATGAATGAGTTGTGATTATGAATGATCAACAACAAAAGGAATGAATATCCTTTTAACCGAGTAAGAATCAACTTACACAATACCGAAGACAATGTCCTTCCACGAACAACGTCCTAATCGAGATACCGGTCGCTCGAACAACCTTGAATAATAATAATTACCAACAACCGTTCAATACACGTATCAAGCAACAAAACACGCTAACCCAAAGGTCGATACAACGATAATCAAACTCATAGGGGCATTCTAACGAATACCTAACCAACCACACAACTTCGAAAATATCCAATCCCGAATATATCGAAACCAACACCAAAATAAGTATTTCGAACTATCAAAACACTTCAATGATATCAATAATCCAATAGGAATCCACACTTCAAGATTACAACAACATCAATCGAAAAATCCCCAATTAACCGAAGTCAACCCCAAGGGTTCTTGAAATAATTCCGAAAATAGCCATTAAATCCGTAGGAATATATTTATCCAAGGTAGATAATCCATATCTAACATATTCCAATGATAATCCAAGCTTACACGAAGAAATCGGAAGGAAAAACCCAAAAATCCGAAATTCTAGATCCAAGAGATTAATACCTTAGATTTGATATGATGAGGATGTTGAAATGATGATTAATCCAAAAGATAAGCTTGAAGATGATGATTGATGATTACTCCTCGAAAAACACTCTCTAAATCGCCCGGAATCGCCTGAAACCGCCGAAGAAACGAAGAGAAATGATAAATGACGAAGTAAGGGCTGAACTGTCCTATTTATAGCAATCCCAGTTTAGCGCGCGCTATCCCCAGGTCTTAGCGTGCGCTAACGGGTGTTTTGGGTAGTCCAGTACCCACTGTCCGAACACGGTAGCATGCGCTACGTACCTTTTTGTAGCGTGCGTTACAACCATGCCAATGGCGTGCGTTAACACCCATGGTTAGCGTGCGCTAACGAATTATCTGATGCCCAGTACTGGAGTCCAGAAACCGTCTGTCCTCTGATCTGATCTCGGTAGCGTGCGCTACAACCAATATTTAGCGTGCGCTACAATATCGATTGCGTACGCTAAAAACAACTCATAGCGTGCGCTATGAATTAATCAATGCGATCCGGTAGACACCTGGCTCAACTCGATCGACCTTAGCGCGCGCTATACCGACTGCATATCGTGTGCTACTCCGGCCTACTAGCGCGCGCTACTTACCATTCGTAGCGTGCGCTACATATAACTCACCTGCAGTCCAGTGCCTTCTGGACTGCAGCCAGGACAACATTAGCGTGCGCTAATGCTGAGTGGTAGCGTGCGCTACCTGTACTCAATTAGCGCGCGCTAAAGAGAGTACGTAGCGTGCGCTACTCCTCACACACAGCCCACCATGAAAATGACAATGATGATACGCTCGACCCGACTATCCAACCGGGTTGAATGAGGAAATAACACTGATACGCGATACTAATAAACTCCGAACGGTGAATACAATGAATGAAAAATGAATGATGAATGATCATTAGTGAGTGAAAGTTACTGAGTGACAATTACAGAATGATATTAGTGAATGATAATGACTTAATTACAATCGGGTATTACACTACATTGGCAATCAAATCAGTTCCCAATCATCACGATATCACAAAATCACAACTGGTATCCCGTGGCCGTACCCCTTAGTATCGACCCCCAGACATCCCGTCGACCGCTCCGGGTGGGATACCACTTCCGCGGCCGTACCCCTTTGTATCGACCCTCAGACATCCCGTCGGACACTCCGGGTGGAAGTTCAACCACACACGCACTCAAGTTCACTTCCACGACCGTACCCCTTAGTATCGACCCCCAGACATCCCGTCGGACACTCCGGGTGGAAGGAACGCAACTCACCCACCCAACAATCACAATTCCTCATTCATTTCGAAAATCACAACATACATAACGAAATGTAATACATGTACTTGCCTTGAATAAGACGAAACGAAGAAAACGACGAAGGAATAGGTTTTGGTCCGAACAATTCTCCCAAATCCGCTCCTAACACAATAACGGTATACAACAAGTCTCAATAATGCGGAAAGGTAAGAATTAATCTTAATTCTACCCGTTGGGGCAATTCATCGGACACCAAGAGTGCATAGGGGAATGAAATCGGTCATCGGTGTAATAACGGGATTTCATCCCATTCAATAACAAGGAAACCAAGGGTCACGAGTATACTATCAAAATCTAACAACAACATCGGTTAAATCGGATTAAAATACAAGATCACCACCAAACCCTCCCCAAAATCATACTAGGGTATAGGAGATCTTACCTCTTGAAGATCCAAGCACTTTAATCCGGAGAACACGTGCTAGATCCACAATCCGAGCTTCACGATCGAAAGGAGATGAAGAAAATCACACAATCAAGTGATAGATGGAGGAAAATCTCCCTCTCAAGCCTCTCTCTCTCTCGTATGGTTGAAGAAAGGAAGGAAAATGAACTGAACTCGCTGAAAAGAACACAGTTATAGCGCTGACCGCATTGTGTGCCGCGGCCCAGCTGAAGTGTGTCGCGGCACAGGGCCAAAAATTGCGCCCAGTGATCGGCAGTGTGCCGCGGCCCTGACGGCGTGTGCCGCGGCACACGGTACAGAAAGTTTGGCCGATAAGTGCAACACGAGTGTGCCGCGGCCCGGACGAGTGTGCGCGCGATGACTTCAGCGGTGTGCCGCGGCCACTGTCGGCATGTGCCGCGGCACCAGTGCATGCTTTCGGCCAGAATGGACAATGTGTGTGCCGCGGCGCACAATCCTTGTGCCGCGGCCCACACCCCCTTTGGGTCCCAAAATGACGAAAAATGATACGGGAAGAGAATAAAAGCAATATGAATCGATATTTGGGAAACAATAACACGAAATGGAAGTACGGAAACCCCAAAACGGTCCGAGGTACACAACCAAAATCGAACAAGGAACAAATTCCCTAAACTTATAGGAAATTACAAAAACGGCCCAAACATCCGAAAATCACGATACAACGTCGGATTAACAATCCGAAACTCACAACATGCTCTACTCAACCATACGAACTCATGGAAATAGGAAAAATGACGAAATCGAACGAGTTTAACGAGAATTGAATACACATGCGATAAAATATAACTCAAGGTGAAATTACGTAAAAACATCATCGAGACTCATCCCAACGAAGAAACTCCAAGAACAAAATAGATTCAGAATTCCAAAACAGTGCCAAGCGAGTTGTCCGAGACAAATATACACCGAAAATAGAATTTACCAAAAATAGAAAACACGGATATTACACTGGGTTGCATTAAATCAGTGTTTACTAATAGCTTGTGATATTTTTTTTTTCAATATTACGTACGTCGCTTGTTAGGTTTTTATCCGATTTAATAACAACAAAGCTTACAATCAATGGAGAACAAATACTTTTAACATAACTCAAAATTGCTTTAAGTATATTAATTAATTAGTATTGTTGACTGGTTGATTTTCTATGAAGATGTGTTATAAATAATTCCGTCTCAAAATATTAGCAAATGAATTTGTGCCAAAAACCTATGCATTTAATTTTTTATATTACTTCTAAATTCTTATATTTATCACTTTTGTAAACATTAATACTAATATTATAAATTTATAATTATTAATACTAACATGTATGACATGAAACTCAATCTTTATATATTAAACCTATGTAATTAATTCTTCTATATAATTCTAAATTCTTATATTTATCGTTTTTGTAAAAAGACTATTATTAATATTATAATTTTATAACTATTAATATTAGTATTTATGATACGAAACTCAATTATATTTATAATTTTATAATTATTAATACTAACATTTATGACAGGAACTCAATCTTTATATAGAATATAGATTGATCTTGGGTGTGTGATGTAAATTAAAAACTAAAAAATATTAATAATAAATATGTAGTTTTAATAATAAAAATTGATTGTTTGATATAATTTGAAATATTTAATAAAATACTTCACTTTTTAAAAAAATATTTTTAAATTAAGACGTAACGCTTGTTTAGGCACATTCACTTTGAGTTATTTACACACGAATGTTCAACTAATTTGGTTACAACGAACGGAGGTTAGATTTGGGCCACCCAATGAAATTATGCAAGTAGCCCTAGTACTCAGCTCCATTCATATCACCCAACGAGATACTCATCTCACTACGAAAGTTTGTACAAATATATATCACTCTTAATATGATAAAATGAACACATATACGTAGCAAAATAAGATTTGCCCTTTCCCCTTTCATCTCGTCCGAAGTTTGACATTAAATGTATTTTTACTAATTCTTGAGTAAATAATCAGATGCGATAAATTTATAAATTGTGTAAGTAGTTACGGTGAATATATGTAAAGATTGAAATGTGTAAATTTTTAATAACGAGCGTGTGGTGAAAATTAAGTAATGCGACTACATTTGTTTAATGAAAAATATGTACAAGCCATAGAGATAAAACTTATGAAACTTCTGAAAATACAGAAATGATAAACATAAATTTAGGAACACATACATAATTTGGTGATGGACAAAGGGGGGGTTGGGTGGGTGACCATCTTAATCAATCTTTTCAGTGTTTCTATACACATTTTCATTTTCATTATTCGGTCTGTGGTGGTTTAGCAACTTTTGCTTTTCTGGCTCTGTGATAACAAGTCAGATGAAGAATGTTGTTTGGTCGAATTTATTTAAGACTATCTTATTTTTATTTTTTTGGTAAAAGTTTTGAGAGACGAGAAACTTTGTTTATTTATGACTAAAGATAATTCATGTTATAGTTAAATTATTAAATTATTATATTATAAAAAATTATGTTGGTTTTAGAGGTCTGTCAGCGGCGGCTCCACCGACTCTCAAGTCGCAAGCGGCTGTAAGAAAAAAAAATCATTGCAGGGGAGACTTCGACAACCGGCGGCGGTTTCGCCGGCGTATTGACCGGAAGACAACCGCACCAAAAAACGAAAAAATGATTGTCACTAGAAAAAGGAAGAAAAGGCTGGTTGTTTGTTAAGAAAATGGCCGTTGGAGGTCTGTAGGTGGCAGGCTCACTCAAAAATAGGCCAGCAGGCCGATCGAAATAGAGTATAAACAAAAAAAATGGCTTGCTGCTGGTGTTGAAAATTCGTCCCCAGAGTTGCCTCGTCGATCGGAACACTGATGTGCCGGCTGTAGGTGCCCTGCCAGAAAGCAGGCCAACATAAATAATAGTAGAAAAATAAACCGACCATCAGTCGAAAAATAGACTAGCAGGGCACTCGCAAAAAAAAAAAATGAATCTTATCGTCCGGGGACCCGCCGGAGAACCCCACCAATGTTCTAAGAGTATTTTTGGAAATTTATTTTTATTGAGTATTTGATATTATTAAATTTAACACAAAAGCAAAGAAAATGTACAATAATCTTTTCACGTGCGTATTACAAAAACATCATTGTCCCCCCACCCCCACCCCCCAAAAAAAACATCATTGTTCTTCATATTGTAGACTAGAGATAACACATGCCATAATAGTACCATGACGGTGTTATAAAAAAATATGTTAGTCCCTGTAGGTCTGCAGACGGGCGGCCACATGCAAAAAAAGTGACCGTCACCGGAGGCCTACCGTTACCGACCGCCAAAAGAAATGGTCGACAGCAGCTCTACCGAGATGATGGTCCGTGGAGCCGAAAAATAATAATCATTTAATTATTATTAATCAATAATATTTATTAGTAATTATTATATTTTCATAAAAAATTATATAATAGTTAATTATATAATAAGTGTTGTTAACAATAAATAATAATTACTATTATTGTAATATTCATCATTATTATATTTTTATTATAAGTGTTACAATTCTTATTACTAATAGTATTACTATTATTTTACTATTACTCTTAAATATTAATAATTATTTTTGAATAAATTGCTAATATTTACTTTACATAGTTTACTATTATTAATAATTAAAATTTGTTAAACAATTTCTATTTTCATTATTATTATTAATTTTCTTAGTAATTACTAATCATATCCATTTATTGCAATTAACTAACCATTGTAGTAGTTGTAGAAAAATAATAATATAACTTTGTTTAAATATTAATAATAAGACATGATTATTATTATTGATTATTTTAATTAGAGAATTGAACATCACTCATACTCAATCCTAAAACATATCCACCATTGGAATGAACAGATTTTTCTCATTCCTTTTCCATCACCATTTCATTCCTAAATTAATTCCATCCATACATAACCAATCATACCGTAAAATGTTTTTCGCAACAATGAGAGCAATATTTATATTCATACTCAATCTATTTATAAATATTTATATCTGAACCATCATATCTCTATAGAAAGAAGATTTGCATGGTCTTATCTAGGGCTATCATTCGAGCCGGGCGAGCTCGAGATAAACGAGCTCGAGCTCGAGTTTTTTTTTTTACGAGTCTAGCCGGCTCGTTTAGGTAAACGAGCTCAAAATACTGATCGAACTCGACTCATTTAATCCACGAGTCGAGTCGAGCCAACTCGTTTAGCTAAATTGGCCGAGCCGGTCGAGCAACTCGTTTAAAATTACACTTAAACGAGCTTAATCTTGTGCCAGAGACCGACTCGCATTATAAACGAGTTCGAGCCGAGCTGACTCGTTTAACTAATCGAGCTTTATTCTATGTTCGAGCTCAAGCCGAGTCGAATCCTGATAAACGAGTTCGAGCCGAGCTGCTCCCAAGCAGCTCGGCTCGAATTACAGCCCTAGTCTTATCTCAATTCTCAACCACATAGCTAGTATGCTTTTAGCTTGGCTAATCTATTGGCCTTTGAAAGGGTTTCGCTCCCCTTTGCAAACTTTTTGTTGGAGCACATTTTTTGTTGGAGATCTCATTAGAGGCCCCCTACTAATACTTGGGCCTGCAACACAGTATTGATGGATAAATGGGCCTATCCCAAATTAGAATAGTTTCGTTTTGGGTTATTGTTACAATATTTATAAATTAATTATACGAATATAACACAGAAAAAATAATTACAAAACAAATCGAATACTTGTAACTAATAGTTTAATTATCTGAAATAATATATTTGGATATCAATTATTTAGTATCTAACACCTCAGTCCTCGCCGAAGTATATTGCATTTAGATACTTGTATGTAGCACTTTAGTTACTTGATATATATCCCCTCCTTATAATTTAAGTGGGAGGTTTGTCTTGTTTTTTTTCTCAATTTCCAAATTAAGTCTCCCTTTTTGATATTATTCTCTTTTTACCTAAATTATCCTTCTTCCAATAATTATTATACCTCCCATAATAATTATAAATATAATATGTGGAATAAGGAAAATACAATAAGAAATCTCGGTCGCTTTAAACAAGACTGGAAAAAATGATGTATTCATTATTGTGGTTATTTCGTTATTATTATGAAAAAGACAAAGTATTCATTGTGGTTATTTCCTCTTTATTTATAAAAAAGAGATAATTATCTTTTATATTTATGAAAAAAGACAAAGCACAGTTGCTTATGCACCTTCAAATTATTATTGTGTATTTTATGTTAAAGGTAATATTGGATAATCATATTCTAAATTTGCAATTCATAATAATTGGAAAAAAGGAAATCCTTCCACTTAAAAGTGGGAAGAAGAGACTAATATTTGATTATCAACAGAAGTCGCGATTCTTGTAATTATTTTAGAATTATGTTATTTCCTTTTATACTTTTATAAATATATCAGTCCCTCAGTTCCATTTGTGTTGGCACCTTTGATTTTTTGATTTTATTTTTTAATTTTGACCATAAATTTATGAAAAAATATATTTAATTGTGATGTGATATTATAGAAATAGATTTATTCAAATTTTTATAATTTTATAATTATAAAATTATAAATAATTACAGCCATGTTGTTATTAATTTGATCAGAAAAATCAAAAGTGCCAACACAAATAAAACTTAGGGAGTATTAAGGCTTGTTTGCTATGTGTGATTAAGTTGTATAATATATCTAATACACTTTTATATCTTGTTTGGTATAAAGTATAGGGCCTTGATAAAATTCAGGCCTGTATAAATAATACTGATTTTTGGTATTACGTATCTCACCTAAGAGGTGGTATTAGGTGATATTAAACAATACTGCAACTAATAAATTTAATAAACTACTGTGATATCTATATTTTGCAGAGAATTTAATACATCATACCAAATATGATATTAATTTCCTATATTATATAAGAAATCCAAGTCAATCTTATCAAGATTTATCCCGTACAACTTAGCAAACGAGCCTGTGTAATTTTCCGTTGATTTAACTAGGGCTGGGCACTTGAACCCGAAATCCCGATCCCGTCCCGATCCCGTCCCGAAAACTAGCGGGACGGGACGGGATAGTTTATTAAAATGGCAATCCCATCCCGTCCCGTCCCGCTCTGTTACTATTCAAATGGGACGGGATGGGATCGGGACCGTCCCGATCAATCCTGCCTGGCCCCGTAATATTTAATATAATCAATTTTTTATATATCTTTTAAACATGTAAACCCTAAATTGATGTATGATGTATGAAACATCAAAGTTTCAGTTTTAAATTTTCAGTTTTAAGTTGATGTTTTCTGCACTTTCAATTTGAATTGTATCTTCACGTGTTGATTTTGATGTAATATGCACTATGCATTTGGATTATTGATCTATTGTTCTTTGTGCGTGTTTACGTTACTATCTATTTTGTTGTGTATTTTTTAAGTTTCTAATGGATATTGAGAGTCATTTTTTTTTTGGAATGACTAGTTTGGATTTTTTTTTAATTTCTACCTCATTCATTTGATAATTCTAAAATTTATAGTTGTCTCATTCGTTTTTTCACAGTTTCTGTCAAGGTTAATAAATGTGCGGGATATCCTGCCTGCTCGGCCCCGACCGAGCGGGATCGGACGTCTTGAGATGAATTTCAAAATACGCAATCCCATCCCGTCCCGTCCCGGTAATTTATTTTTAGGACGGGACGAGATTCGCCCAATCCCGACCTATCCCGTCCCATACTCACCCCTAGATTTAACCATTATAGCCCAGCAGTAAGCAGAAATACTGAAATACTGGACTTGCTCATGCAGCATAGGCCCAAGGTAGCCTGGTTTTCTTTCTAAAAATGAATTTTTAGTGGGCGCCACAACTAAATTCCCCACTCACGCCGTAGTTATGGGTTGCTCCGCCTGCAACCCCTTCTCCCTCCCTCTAACACCCTCCTTCACGCCCACCACCACCACCACCACCACCACTCGTCTGATCGCCTCCCCCTTCTCATTCCATCACCACCTCACCTGCAGACGCTTAATTCTTCATGTCCCTGAGCATAAACCCAACCGCTTTCCCCACTTCACGCCCCTCACTAACTTCGCATCATGCCTTTCCTGCCATATGAGCTACGGCAACCGTGGCGGAGGGGTAGGAAGTGGCGGCGACAGCGGAGGAATTGGCGGCGGCGGCGGGGATGGTTGGAGCAACAATTTCTTCAATTTTAACCGAAACACGTTCGCTCTCTTGCCTTTACACTACATATTCGGCAAAGAAGAAGACTCGTGTCCAATTTTTCTTCCCAGGCACGTTTATATGTTACTCGTTTCCTTATCAGCGTCCTTATGTTACTTCATTTTTTCTTCTTATGCGGCGCGAGCAAAAACTGAGGGTTTATCAGATAATAATGAGGAGGTATTGTTTGAGATTAGGGGAGGGAAGAGAGTTGAGCTGGTACCAAATTATTCGAAGGATGAGTTTATCGCTCCAGGAAACATGTGGTCTTGGTTGTCGAAAGGTGGTAGGTCTAAATCATTGTTGAATTTGGGGGATGTTTTGATGAAATGTAGGGATCTTGCTGCGAGTTTGATGCTTCCGGAGGGATTCCCAGAGAGCGTAACGAGTGACTACCTTGAGTATTCTCTTTGGAGAGGGGTTCAGGGCATTGCGGCACAAATTAGCGGAGTGCTTGCAACGCAGGTAGTAAATTTTCTTCTTCGTCTCTTTTTTTTTTTTTAGCTTTATTAGCTTAAAGTACTTGTATATTTATTGGTAATCCTATTATTGGGTAGGTATCTTGTACAGTAAATTTTAATGGACGGATAGATGTAAGAGAAATTCAGGACATGTAGGCAGTTCATTCATTCATTCATTCATTCATATGCATGATTTATCTCTTTGATAGTGTCCTTAGTTGTTGTGTGTGACTTATTGCTACTGATATTCTGCAGGCTTTGCTTTATGCAGTTGGATTAGGAAAGGGGGCAATTCCTGCAGCAGCCGCTGTAAATTGGGTCCTCAAGGATGGAATCGGGTACCTCAGTAAGATAATGTTGTCGAAGTACGGGAGGCACTTTGACGTGAATCCAAAAGGTTGGAGGCTATTTGCTGATCTTTTGGAAAATGCTGCATTCGGCATGGAAATTATGACTCCTGCATTCCCACACCTTTTTGTTCCAATTGGTGCGGTTGCTGGAGCCGGGAGATCTGCGGCTGCATTAATTCAGGTAGGAAAGCTTGTCATAGAAGATAATCGTTGATTTGAAGCAATTCATGTTTGATTCACAATTGGTGAATTGCGCAGTGTCTTTCCACGGGTAAAACATATTTGGATGTTTGTAAACTTGTTTATATACAATTAATATGTCGAAGGAACATTGAGTGTGAAACTGAATAACTATAGAAATGTTTATTAAATATGAATTTAAATAGTGGGCACCTTGTCAGGCGTCACCGTAGGGAATAGTTAACTGTCGTTTTCATTGAGATTCTTAGACTAGCATAGTAACTTAATCTTGAAGAGCCTCCACCATTGTATATTTTCTTATGTGCTTTATATATGGAATCCATACCACCTGTCCTTTTTTTTTTTCTTTACACTAGAAATGTTACGTTTGACAGGCAGCTACTAGGAGTTGTTTTTGTGCTGGGTTTGCTGCTCAGAGGAACTTTGCCGAGGTAAGGATATCTGTGATCACTTCACCTTTTTAAGATAGATTCCTATATTAGATCGATTTCTTTTTTGCTTCTTACTATTTCACATAAGTACTGCATTTCCCACATTGATTACTTGAACTGGAAGAATCTCTAAAATTTACATTTTGAAGGAGTTTTCGGTGGCAGGTGATTGCTAAAGGTGAAGCTCAGGGAATGGTGAGCAAATCCATTGGAATTATGCTAGGCATAGCATTAGCTAACGCCGTACAATCTTCTACGCCCCTTGCTCTTGCTTCTTTCGGTGTTGTAACTTGGATCCACATGTTCTGCAATCTAAAATCGTATCAATCCATTCAGCTGAGGACCTTAAATCCGTACCGTGCAAGTAATTCCTCATCTTCTCTTGTAGTTACAACTTACATATTATATTTGTATTGCAACCTTGTTAGCATATCTTTTCACATCCAGTTCAATGTAATTTGTATTGATTTGACATTCAGTGGATGCTCTCATGCCGAATTCTTGATGTTTTCTTGGTAGGTTGTTATGCCACAGGATAGGGTTAGTAAGGTGGCATGCCTCATGAAAAATATCAATGATGTATTATTATACATTACATGAGAGGGAGGGAGGGAGGGTTAGTAAGGTGGCATGCCTCATGAAAAATATCAATGATGTATTATTGTACATTACATGAGAGGGAGGGAGGGATTTACTAGGTAGGTGTAGCATCTGAAGGAAGTATATTGTAGGAAAATCAAAAGACATATAGCGAACAATTTGTGACTCAATAAAGTGGTTGGCCCTGTCAGAAATGGCGAAACTTGTGCAAATCTGTGATAGTTGAAGCATTCTAGTAAGCCATAAGTGTCATTCGTACCCATTGACATATTTCTGTTTTAATATATAATTGATGGAAGAGACATGTGTAAATTCCATAGATCCCATCATTTCTTTCATGCCACAGACCAACTCTTTGTGCTTATTGCTGGCATATTTCACTGTGCATTAAGAGAATGATTCCTAAGCTGTTCTTAAATGTGAACAGGCTTGGTCTTCAGTCAGTATTTACTCAGCGGACTGGTCCCTTCGGTTAAAGAGGTCAATGATGAGGAGCCATTTTTTCCATATTTTCCCTTTCCGTTTCTGAAGTCCACATCTGAAGTAGGTTAATTTTTTTTTTCTTAACTTCGTGCCATCATTAATCACTTCTCATTAAAATGAATCAGGAGGAGAAATAAATGCTTTACTAAGCCATGTATATGTACACATCCACATATTCAAACACGTCAGAATGTATACATAACTAATACAGTATGTTGTATTATGTGTGCGGAATTATTAGACCTATGTGATGGTTTTTTGTTCTTTGTTTTTAGTTTTATTGTTAAAAGTATACGTACAAAAATATCTGTCCTTCAGGATTACGGATTTATATGTTATAATGTAGACTCATCTAACACTTCTAAATTTCTTAATTTTGTTGAGGTTTCGAAACTTGTAAAATACACAAAAAGAGAAAAGAAAGAGTTAAACTTGGTAGGATTAGTTCATGTGCCTTTATCTTCTGGTTACTCATGTCCACTGTACTATCCAGGAACAAGTTGAAGTACTGTCTACTGATGCAAAAGATGCCGCTTCCCATGTTGATCGCCGGTTACATCTTGGGTCCAAGCTCTCTGATGTCGTGAAGAGCAGGGAGGATGCTCTTGCTCTGTTAGAATTATACAAGGCTGAGGGTTATATTCTGGCAGAGCTCAATGGAAGATATTGTGTACGTGTTTGTTCTCCATGCTCTTTTTTATGTCTCTGTTTCTGTAATTGTCTTTCTCATCATAGAATAACCTGGTTACACTAATTAGGATAGATGGTTCATAATGAAAACCATTAGGCCGGAAACCGGTGTCAGTTATGACTGAGAGTAAGTTGAGCCTTCTAGTATTTTCAGGCTTGGCATTAGTGGAAGCTCGTGCTTGTTGATTGTTGAGCTATACGGCACACATGCCAAAAAAAAAAGAAAAAAAAAAAAGAGAAAAACCGAGTTTTACAATCACATTAATCTGATTTTCTTTGTTTTGATTTTTATTTTTGATGTATCAATATATAAATTGTTATTTAGTACACCCTCCGTCCCAACCCAAGTGTTAGGTATTGACGGTGAGTGTATGATGTGGATTAAAAGGTTAAAGGAATTGTTAGTGAGGGTGGTGGAGATTAAAGGAGAGAGTGATGATTTGATGTGATTGAAGGTACTTAATAAAATATAACACTTGTAAAGGGACGATTTTTTGGGTGAAATATAATGCATCATGCAGGACGGAGGGAGGATTACCAACTACTCTTATTTTATAACATTACTATAACTGATAGGGATAATTACAAAAACTATCCTCTAGGTTTGGGGTATTTATAAATCATAGCTAACTTTGAAAAACTGACCGAAACAGCCTTTGATGTTTGAGTCCGTCTTATATTTCACCCCGATCGTTAGTTGACCTTCCCACTTCATCAAATTAATTTACATATAAACCCTTAACTTTTCAAATTTCTCTTACATTTTACATTTTACATTTACGTCCGTCAAATTTTCAAAATATTACAAATAATCATGACTTCTCTCTTCCATTTTGCTACTATTACATCCCTCAAATATTTGATGCATCGTTATTCATTGTTTTGGAGAACACAATTCATTATTATCACTAGTATAACTAACCACTGTTAGTTTTTTAAGAATATAAACAATCAATAGATCATTATGATCTTAATCACTAATAGTATTACCTTTTTTTTTTTTTTTTTTTTTTTTTTGCGGAACTCGATCAGGTTGTGCTCAAAGAGAGCTCTTCAAAACAGGACATGCTGAAGTCATTGTTTCAAGTGTGTTATCTGTACTGGTTGGAGAGAAATGCTGGGATCGAATCAACCACCATAGTCAACGACTGCAGAACTGGCGCGAGACTTCAAATATCTTTGGAATATGTTCAAAGGGAATTCGACCACATCAAAAGTGACGGCGAGGTTGCAGGTTGGGTCGTTGACGGTCTCATCGCTAGGCCTTTACCCAATCGGGTCCGAATAGGCAATGGAACTCCATCTCCGCCGACTTTAGGCCAAAAAAAGAAAAGGAAACGGATTTTTTCTCAAGTAATTGCAGGGAAATAGAAAAAAAAAATTGTGCATATTGGAACTTCAGTTAGGCTCAACACTTTTCTCTCTAAATGTTCGGTGAGAACCGATACTCGCGCTCTCTGTGGAATGGGGAAATCTTTTGGGGCATCGATGATGAATGTTTGTGTAAGGAGCGAGTTGACACCATGCACTGAATAGAACGAATGTTGCTGATGTCATAATTGTACACATGTCATTCGTTCATTCAATACAGTGAAAGATACGGACTTTTTTCAACAAATATTTCGTGAAATAATTATTTTGACTTCATTCATGTTGAGCTGTGTTAGAAAATTCTTCAAAGTTAAAGACACCGAGGCTTGAATCACGCATGGAAGCGCTTTCCTTATAGTATTTCTTGCACCCCGAAATGTGTCTTAAGGTCACAAACAAGAATACCGCAGGATACGACAAGCCTTAATTTCGGACGGACCCCCCTTGACGCTCTTCAAGACCTCCGCGGAAGCTTATTCCATTAACGATGGACAAAGTGAAATCCGAAAATAGGCAAGAATAATTTTTCTGGATTATAAGTATTCAAGAAAAGAGAATAGGTGATTCGAAAATCTATTTTCACTTATGAAACCGAACTTGGTTTTATAAATAAATCATACCTATTCGCGAAAGGGAGCACCATTTCGTTCAAACGACACGACCGTTGGCCAAACAACCGTTCGTTTCGAAATGACATGACTTTTCATTTAAGCAGCAAAAATAACCACCAAATGAAGAGGCATGACTTTTCATTTAAGCAGCAAAAATAACCACCAATTGAAGAGGCACAACCGTTGGCGAGAATCGCCGCGAGAAACCCGCGGACCGCGCCGTTTCGCCGGACTCGCCACGCCGAAGTGCCAAAGTGCGCCTACGAAGCGCCACTAAAGCCTCTAAGCCGGAGCCGGAGCCGGACGTCGGACGCCGTTGTCGCCGGTGGCAACACCGGCGAGTGGCGATGTGAGAGTGAAAATTGGCATAGATTTGCCACCTCACCTCCACCTCACATCCACATGGCACTACCACATGTTATTAATGGTTATTTAATTGCTCACACTTATAAGGTGCTCATTTCCTTTGTTTTTGTTCCATGTGGGATTCTTTTCCACTCACAAAATACACTATTTTGTCTTTTAATGAACAATCAAATAAAAGCTTTACAAAATTAAATCTCTTATTTAATTTTCTAGCTTTTTCCAACAATCCTCCATTTGTTCAGAAAAGACAAAATAGAATCCAGAAGAAAAAACAAAGAGTGTTAGTACAGATAAGTATCTTTCGATTTGAACTAATCCTTAGTATAAGCAACACAAGACTTTATCGAAAAATTAGGTAGCTAGGCTTTGAACCTATTTTTCTTGTGATAAAGTCGGTATTACTCAACACACACTCTTTAGTGTTCTTTGCCTACATATCACGCTTAGCAGATTAATGGCCATGTGCTCATCTGTCTCGTGAATTTTTCATGAGAGAAACTCCAACTCTCACTTTGGGACGGCACCATCCTTAAATTCACATAGGTGAAGTTCTTACAACATCTCTGTTACTTACAGATACTTGTCCTCATGGTGAACTTCATTAAGAGTTAAGAAAAACTCAACCTCAATAGTAATGACCAACATTATTGTATAATGTTGTGAACATCCAAATCAATGACTTGTTCTTACCCATTGAACCTAATGTTAGTCAATTCCTAACGTTAGGTTGGGTTGCCATCATAGTCGGATCACTACTCAAGGAGTTTAAGACTCATCCCTCTCGAGGTCGATTTCACCAAATCTCTAGCAAGAGGTTTTGTGAATGGATCAGCAATGTTAAAGCTTGATCTCACATATGTGAGCGAAATGATTCCATCTTTGATCAATTTCCTCACATAGTTATGTCTAAGACTAATATGTCTAGACTTTCCATTATACACTTCACTGTATGCTCTTGCTAAGGTTGATTGACTATCACAATGTATCGACACGGTTGATATATTGTCTTTATCCAATGGAACTTCTAAAAGAAGATCCCTTAACCATTCAGCCTCTTGACCTGCGGAAGCTAGAGCCACGAACTCTGATTCCATGGTCGAATGAGTAATACATGTTTGTTTATTTGATTTCCAAGAAAATGCTCCTCCAACAAGTGTCAATACCCATACTGTCGTAGATTTGTTATCTCCGACACTTGATATCCAACTTGCATCAGTATATCCTTCTAGTACGGCAGGAAACTGACCGTATTGAAGTCCAAGATTTTTTGTTTTTAAAAGAAATCCAAAAATTCTTCTAATGGCCTTCCAATGCTCGGCACTTGGATTGCTAGTAAATCTACTCATTTTACTAACGGCGAATGCTATGTCTGGTCGAGTACATTGCATCAAGTACATAAGACAACCAATAGCACTAGCATATTCCAATTGGGCCACAGCTCTTCCATCATTCTTTTCAAGTTTTACATTGGGATCAAAAGGGGTGTTCACCTCCTTGAATTTTAAATGTTTGAACTTGTCAAGCACTTTTTCAACATAGTGTGATTGACTAAGTTCATAACCCCCACTAGTTCTACGAACCTTGATACCTAAAATAGTATCAACTTGTCCAAGATCTTTCATTTTGAAAGTGGAAGATAGAAACCTATTCGTTTCTAATATTCCTTCCATCTCGTTGCTAATGATCAACATATCATCAACATAGAGACATAGGAAGATCACAACGTTACCACGCACTTTTGTGTACAAACACTTGTCACAAACGTTAGGAATAAATCCATTCGAAAGTATGACCGAGTCAAACTTTTGATGCCATTGTTTGGGTGCTTGTTTTAATCCATATAAGGATTTGACAAGTTTACAAACTTTTTGTTCATTACCCGGAAGCACATAGCCTTCCGGCTGCTCCATGTAAATCTCTTCATCGAGATCTCCATTTAAAAATGCTGTCTTGACATCCATTTGATGAACATTTAGGTTATATAAAGAAGCCAAAGTGAACAGTACTCTAATTGTTGTTGTTCTTGCTACCGGTGCATATGTGTCAAAATAATCGATTCCTTCCCGTTGTCGAAATCCTTTGGCTACCAATCTAGCCTTGTAAGCGTTAAGAGTGCCATCTTTGTATTTCTTTCGAAACACCCACTTACATCCAATGGGTCTCGACCCTTTGGGTAGATCGACAATTTCCCAAGTGTGATTTGCCATAATAGAATCCATTTCATCTTGGATAGCATCCTTCCAAAAAGTGGAGTCCCGAGAAGCCACTGCTTCATTATAAGTCTTAGGATTATCTTCAACAAGAAGAATAATCGGAATCTTTCGGGCAAAATTCTCTCTATTTCCTTCTACTATGTAAAAGGAAATAAGTTGAGAATCTATTTCATCAGGTCCCAAATCCTTAGTCTTACGGACTCTCTTGCTAATCCGAGGTTCTGGTTGTTCTACAACAACCCTAGAAGAACTCTCCTCTCGAGGTTCTTCATTTGTGGAATTTTGAGATTCATTTTCCTTAGAATTAGAATTTTCAAAGAATTCCACGTCTCGGGATTCTACTATGACATTAGATTCTAAATTTAGAAGTCTATATGCCTTGCTATTCGTAGCATAGCCAATAAAAGCACTTCGTATCCCTCGAGGACCCAACTTGGTCCTTTTAGGATCCATGTTTTTATAGTAGGCTAAGCACCCACACACTTTGAAATACCCAATATTCGGCTTTCGCCCTTTCCATACCTCATACGGAGAAATTTGGGTTTTCTTTAAAGGTATATGATTTAAAATATGACATGCAGAAAATAAAGCTTCACCCCACAAACTAAAAGGTAATTCAGAATGCATTAACATGGCATTTATCATCTCTTGAAGTGTTCTATTTTTACGTTCGGCTAAACCGTTTTGTTGTGGTGTACGTGGTGCGGAACACTCGTGAACAATAACCTTTTCTTCACAAAAGGCATTGAAATCACTAGAAAAATATTCACCACCTCTATCGCTTCTAAGAATTTTAATTTTAGTTCCTAATTGATTTTCAACTTCAGCCTTGTACATCTTAAAAGCATTAAAAGCATCATCTTTATGTTTTAATAAATACACATATGTAAATCTAGAGCAATCATCAATAAAGGTAATAAAATACTTATTACCCCCACGGGTTAACATCCCATTGAATTCACATAAATCAGAATGTATAAGATCTAACAATTTAGAGTTTCTCTCTACACTATAAAAGGGTTTCTTTATCATTTTAGATTTCACACATATTTCACATTTATCTAATTTATCAGATTTGCACGAAATTAAACCACATTTAATTAATCTTTTCATAGTGCTAAATTCTATATGTGCTAATCTACTATGCCATAAAGAAACGGAATCAATCATATAAGCAGAAGGAGAAATCTTACTAATAACATTATCAACAATACATAATTTGACCATCCCTTCACTGGAGTAGCCCTTTCCAACAAATACACCATTACGGGTCAAGATAAGCTTTACCGACTCATACACAGATTTGATCCCCGGTTTACCTAAGAGATCACCACTAACAAGGTTCCTATTCATTTCCGGAACATGGAGAACATTGGTCAAAGTGACCTTCTTCCCGGATGTGAAATTGAGTTCCACGTTTCCGATGCCGACGACCTTTGAGCGTTGCTCGTTTCCCATCTGAACTTCTTGTCCTCCGTCGACTTCAGAATAGGTGTTGAAAGCAGTCTTATCATAGTATACGTGGACGGTAGCACAAGTGTCGTACCACCACCCTTGAATCTTTCCCTTGACCGCCATAATTTCGCTCACCGTAGCGATTATGTTCCCATCGGTCATAGTGGCGTCGACTTCTTTTTTCGCCGTCTTACGGAGTCGACAGTCTCGAGCATAGTGACCAGGTTTGCCACACACATAGCAGCCCCCATTGGATCCCTTGGACACAGACTTGTTGCCGGACTTGAATTTGCTGGAATGCTTGAATTTCTTTGAATCCTTTTTGGAATCCGAAGAACTTCCTTTTTCATTCCACTTCCTCTTGCCTTTTGCGCTCAACGCGTTGGCCTTGAAAGTACCGGTATCCGTCGTCTTCTCTCTCATCCTCGATTCCTCCTCGATTCGAAGATGTTTATGGATTTGTTCCAAAGAGAAGTCCTCGGTATTGTGAAGAAGTTTCTTCCGGTAGCTTTTCCAGGAATTGGGCAACTTCGCAATAATTGCACCAACTTGGAAAGTCTCCGGAATATCAATCTTCACAGCCCTCAATTTGTTGACAATAACTTGCAATTCATGTACTTGAGCAAGTATGGGCTTATCGTCAAACATCTTAAAATCGAAGTAACTAGAGACAAGGAACTTTTTGGTACCTTCTTCTTCGGCCTTGAATTTGTACTCGAGTGCCTTCCAAATCTCCATAGCTGATAGATTGTCGGTGTAGAGATCGTAGAGACGGTCGGAGAGAGTGTTCAAAATGTGGCCACGGCACAGCAACTCGTCCTCTTGACGTTTCTTCCGTTCTGCCTTGAGTTCTTCAGAATCTTTCTCTGTTGGCTCTGGGATAGGCTTCAACGTTGGGTCCAACACGTAGAAGACCTTCATGACAGTGAGGAAGAAACGCATCTTGTCCTGCCAGCGAGTGTAGTTGGTTCCATCGAAGCGGTCCAACTTGACGAAGTCTTGGTTCATCACCTTCAAACTCGAAACAGTAGCCTCGGTCGCCATTGCAACAGATACTATAAGATTGTTAGAAAATTCTTCAAAGTTAAAGACATCGAGGCTTGAATCACGCATGGAAGCGCTTTCCTTATAGTATTTCTTGCACCCCGAAATGTGTCTTAAGGTCACAAACAAGAATACCGCAGGATACGACAAGCCTTAATTTCGGACTGCACTAAGACAAAGTGAAATCCGAAAATAGGCAAGAATAATTTTTCTGGATTATAAGTATTCAAGAAAAGAGAATAGGTGATTCGAAAATCTATTTTCACTTATGAAACCGAACTTGGTTTTATAAATAAATCATACCTATTCGCGAAAGGGAGCACCATTTCGTTCAAACGACACAACCGTTGGCCAAACAACCGTTCGTTTCGAAATGACATGACTTTTCATTTAAGCAGCAAAAATAACCACCAAATGAAGAGGCATGACTTTTCATTTAAGCAACAAAAATAACCACCAATTGAAGAGGCACAACCGTTGGCGAGAATCGCCGCGAGAAACCCGCGGACCGCGCCGTTTCGCCGGACTCGCCACGAGCCGAAGTGCCAAAGTGCGCCTACGAAGCGCCACTAAAGCCTCTAAGCCCGAGCCGGAGCCGGAGCCGGGCGCCGGACGCCGGACGCCATTGTCTCCGGTGGCAACACCGGCTAGCGGCGATGTGAGAGTGAAAATTGGCATAGATTTGCCACCTCACCTCCACCTCACATCCACATGGCACTACCACATGTTATTAATGGTTATTTAATTGCTCACACTTATAAGGTGCTCATTTCCTTTGTTTTTGTTCCATGTGGGATTCTTTTCCACTCACAAAATACACTATTTTTTCTTTTAATGAACAATCAAATAAAAGCTTTACAAAATTAAATCTCTTATTTAATTTTTTAGCTTTTTCCAACAATCCCCCACTTGTTCAGAAAAGACAAAATAGAATCCAGAAGAAAAAACAAAGAGTGTTAGTACAGATAAGTATCTTTCGATTTGAACTAATCCTTAGTATAAGCAACACAAGACTTTATCGAAAAATTAGGTAGCTAGGCTTTGAACCTATTTTTCTTGTGATAAAGTCGGTATTACTCAACACACACTCTTTAGTGTTCTTTGCCTACATATCACGCTTAGCACCGTTAATGGCCATGTGCTCATCCTGTCTTGTGAATTTTTCATGAGAGAAACTCCAACTCTCACTTTGGGACGACACCATCCTTAAATTCACATAGGTGAAGTTCTTACAACATCTCTGTTACTTACAGATACTTGTCCTCATGACTGAACTTCATTAAGAGTTAAGAAAAAACTCAACCTCCAATAGTAACAGCCAACATTATTGTATAATGTTGTGAACATCCAAATCAATGACTTGTTCTTACCCATTTAACCTAATGTTAGTCAATTCCTAACGTTAGGTTGGGTTGCCATCATAGTCGGATCACTACTCAAGGAGTTTAAGACCCATCCCTCTCGAGGTCGATTTCACCAAATCTCTAGCAAGAGGTTTTTTGAATGGATCAGCAATGTTAAAGCTTGATCTCACATATGTGAGCGAAATGATTCCATCGTTGATCAATTTCCTCACATAGTTATGTCTAAGACTAATATGTCTAGACTTTCCATTATACACTTCACTGTATGCTCTTGCTAAGGTTGATTGACTATCACAATGTATCGACACGGTTGATATATTGTCTTTATCCAATGGAACTTCTAAAAGAAGATCCCTTAACCATTCAGCCTCTTGACCTGCGGAAGCTAGAGCCACGAACTCTGATTCCATGGTCGAATGAGTAATACACGTTTGTTTCTTTGATTTCCAAGAAACTGCTCCTCCGGCAAGTGTAAATACCATCCTGTCGTAGATTTGTTATCTCCGACACTTGATATCCAACTTGCATCAGTATATCCTTCTAGTACGGCAGGAAACTGACCGTATTGAAGTCCAAGATTTTTTGTTTTTAAAAGAAATCAAAAAATTCTTCTAATGGCCTTCCAATGCTCGGCACTTGGATTGCTAGTAAATCTACTCATTTTACTAACGGCGAAGGCTATGTCTGGTCGAGTACATTGCATCAAGTACATAAGATAACCAATAGCACTAGCATATTCCAATTGGGCCACAGCTCTTCCATCATTCTTTTCAAGTTTTACACTGGGATCAAAAGGGGTGTTCACCTCCTTGAATTTTAAATGTTTGAACTTGTCAAGCACTTTTTCAACATAGTGTGATTGACTAAGTTCATAACCCCCACTAGTTCTACGAACCTTGATACCTAAAATAGTATCAACTTATCCAAGATCTTTCATTTTGAAAGTGGAAGATAGAAACCTCTTCGTTTCTAATATTCCTTCCATCTCGTTGCTAATGATCAACATATCATCAACATAGAGACATAGGAAGATCACAACGTTACCACGCACTTTTGTGTACAAACACTTGTCACAAACGTTAGGAATAAATCCATTCGAAAGTATGACCGAGTCAAACTTTTGATGCCATTGCTTGGGTGCTTGTTTTAATCCATATAAGGATTTGACAAGTTTACAAACTTTTTGTTCATTACCCGGAAATACATAGCCTTCCGGCTGCTCCATGTAAATCTCCTCATCGAGATCTCCATTTAGAAATGCTGTCTTGACATCCATTTGATGAACATTTAGGTTATATAAAGAAGCCAAAGCGAACAGTACTCTAATTGTTGTTGTTCTTGCTACCGGTGCATATGTGTCAAAATAATCGATTCCTTCCCGTTGTCGAAATCCTTTAGCTACCAATCTAGCCTTGTAAGCGTTAAGAGTGCCATCTTTGTATTTCTTTCGAAACACCCACTTACATCCAATGGGTCTCGACCCTTTGGGTAGATCGCAATTTCCCAAGTGTGATTTGTCATAATAGAATCCATTTCATCTTGGATAGCATCCTTCCAAAAAGTGGAGTCCCGAGAAGCCACTGCTTCATTATAAGTCTTAGGATTATCTTCAACAAGAAGAATAATCGGAATCTTTCGGGCAAAATTCTCTCTATTTCCTTCTACTATGTAAAAGGAAATAAGTTGAGAATCTATTTCATCAGGTCCCAAATCCTTAGTCTTACGGACTCTCTTGCTAATCCGAGGTTCTGGTTGTTCTACAACAACCCTAGAAGAACTCTCCTCTCGAGGTTCTTCATTTGTGGAATTTTGAGATTCTTTTTCCTTAGAATTAGAATTTTCAAAGAATTCCACATCTCGGGATTCTACTATGACATTAGATTCTAAATTTAGAAGTCTATATGCCTTGCTATTCGTAGCATAGCCAATAAAAGCACTTCGTATCCCTCGAGGACCCAACTTGGTCCTTTTAGGATCCATGTTTTTATAGTAGGCTAAGCACCCCCACACTTTGAAATACCCAATATTCGGCTTTCGCCCTTTCCATACCTCATACGGAGAAATTTGGGTTTTCTTTAAAGGTATACGATTTAAAATATGACATGCAGAAAATAAAGCTTCACCCCACAAACTAAAAGGTAATTCAGAATGCATTAACATGGCATTTATCATCTCTTGAAGTGTTCTATTTTACGTTCGCTAAAACGTTTTGTTGTGGTATACGTGGTGAACACTCGTGAACAATACCATTTTCTTCACAAAAGGCATTGAAATCACTAGAAAAATATTCACCACCTCTATCGCTTCTAAGAATTTTAATTTTAGTTCCTAATTGATTTTCAACTTCAGCCTTGTACATCTTAAAAGCATTAAAAGCATCATCTTTATGTTTTAATAAATACACATATGTAAATCTAGAGCAATCATCAATAAAGGTAATAAAATACTTATTACCCCCACGGGTTAACATCCCATTGAATTCACATAAATCAGAATGTATAAGATCTAACAATTTAGAGTTTCTCTCTACACTATAAAAGGGTTTCTTTATCATTTTAGATTTCATACATATTTCACATTTATCTAATTTATCAGATTTGCACGAAATTAAACCACATTTAATTAATCTTTTCATAGTGCTAAATCCTATATGTGCTAATCTACTATGCCATAAAGAAACGGAATCAATCATATAAGCAGAAGGAGAAATCTTATTAATAACATTGTCAATAATACATAATTTGACCATCCCTTCACTGGAGTAGCCCTTTCCAAAAAATACACCATTACGGGTCAAGATAAGCTTTCCCGACTCATACACAGATTTGATCCCCGGTTTACCTAAGATATCACCACTAACAAGGTTCCTATTAATTTCCGGAACATGGAGAACATTGGTCAAAGTGACCTTCTTCCCGAATGTGAAATTGAGTTCCACGTTTCCGATGCCGAAGACCTTTGAGAGTTGCTCGTTTCCCATCTGAACTTCTTGTCCTCCGTCGACTTCAGAATAGGTGTTGAAAGCAGTCTTATCATAGGATACGTGGACGGTAGCACAAGTGTCGTACCACCACCCTTGAATCTTTCCCTTGACCGCCATAATTTCGCTCACCGTAGCGATTATGTTCCCATCGGTCATAGTGGCGTCGATTTCTTTTTTCGCCGTCTTACGGAGTCGACAGTCTCGAGCATAGTAACCGGGTTTGCCACACACATAGCAGCCCCCGTTGGATCCCTTGGACACGGACTTGTTGCCGGACTTGAATTTGCTGGAATGCTTGAATTTCTTTGAATCCTTTTTGGAACCCGAAGAACTTCCTTTTTCATTCCACTTCCTCTTGCCTTTCGCGCTCACCGCGTTGGCCTTGAAAGTACTGGTATCCGTCGTCTTCTCTCTCATCCTCGATTCCTCCTCGATTCGAAGGTGTTTCTGGATTTGTTCCAAAGAGAAGTCCTCGGTATTGTGAAGAAGTTTCTTCCGGTAGCTTTTCCAGGAATTGGGCAACTTCGCAATAATTGCACCAACTTGGAAAGTCTCCGGAATATCAATCTTCACAGCCCTCAATTTGTTGACAATAACTTGCAATTCATGTACTTGAGCAAGTATGGGCTTATCGTCAAACATCTTAAAATCGAAGTAACTAGAGACAAGGAACTTTTTGGTACCTTCTTCTTCGGCCTTGAATTTGTACTCGAGTGCCTTCCAAATCTCCATAGCTGATGGATTGTCGGTGTAGAGATCGTAGAGACGGTCGGAGAGAGTGTTCAAAATGTGGCCACGGCACAGCAACTCGTCCTCTTGACGTTTCTTCCGTTCGCCTTGAGTTCTTGAATCTTTTTCTGGCTGCAGGATAGGCTTCAACGTTGGGTCCAACACGTAGAAGACCTTCATGGCGATGAGGAAGAAACGCATCTTGTCCTCGCCGAGTGTAGTTGGTTCCATCGAAGCGGTCCAACTTGACGAAGTCTTGGTTCATCACCTTCAAACTCGAAACAGTAGCCTCGGTCGCCATTGCAACAGATACTATAAGATTGTTAGAAAATTCTTCAAAGTTAAAGACGTCGAGGCTTGAATCACGCACGGAAGCGCTTTCCTTATAGTATTTCTTGCACCCCGAAATGTGTCTTAAGGTCACAAACAAGAATACCGCAGGATACGACAAGCCTTAATTTCGGACTGCACTAAGACAAAGTGAAATCCGAAAATAGGCAAGAATAATTTTTCTGGATTATAAGTATTCAAGAAAAGAGAATAGGTGATTCGAAAATCTATTTTCACTTATGAAACCGAACTTGGTTTTATAAATAAATCATACCTATTCGCGAAAGGGAGCACCATTTCGTTCAAACGACACGACCGTTGGCCAAACAACCATTCGTTTCGAAATGACATGACTTTTCATTTAAGCAGCAAAAATAACCACCAAATGAAGAGGCATGACTTTTCATTTGCCAAAGTGCGCCTACGAAGCGCCACTAAAGCCTCTAAGCCCGAGCCCGAGCCGGAGCCGGAGCCGGACGCCGTTGTCGCCGGTGGCAACACCGGCGAGCGGCGATGTGAGAGTGAAAATTGGCATAGATTTGCCACCTCACCTCCACCTCACATCCACATGGCACTACCACATGTTATTAATGGTTATTTAATTGCTCACACTTATAAGATGCTCATTTCCTTTGTTTTTGTTCCATGTGGGATTCTTTTCCACTCACAAAATACACTATTTTGTCTTTTAATGAACAATCAAATAAAAGCTTTACAAAATTAAATCTCTTATTTAATTTTCTAGCTTTTTCCAACAATCCCCACTTGTTCAAAAAAGACAAAATAGAATCCAGAAGAAAAAACAAAGAGTGTTAGTATAGATAAGTATCTTTCGATTTGAACTAATCCTTAGTATAAGCAACACAAGACTTTATCGAAAAATTAGGTAGCTAGGCTTTGAACCTATTTTTCTTGTGATAAAGTCGGTATTACTCAACACACACTCTTTAGTGTTCTTTGCCTACATATCACGCTTAGCACCGTTAATGGCCATGTGCTCATCCTGTCTCGTGAATTTTTCATGAGAGAAACTCCAACTCTCACTTTGGGACGGCACCATCCTTAAATTCACATAGGTGAAGTTCTTACAGTATCTCTGTTACTTACAGATACTTGTCCTCATGACTGAACTTCATTAAGAGTTAAGAAAAAACTCAACCTTCAATAGTAACAGCCAACATTATTGTATAATGTTGTGAACATTCAAATCAATGACTTGTTCTTACCCATTGAACCTAATGTTAGTCAATTCCTAACGTTAGGTTGGGTTGCCATCATAGTCGGATCACTACTCAAGGAGTTTAAGACCCATCCCTCTCGAGGTCGATTTCACCAAATCTCTAGCAAGAGCTTTTGTGAATGGATCAGCAATGTTAAAGCTTGATCTCACATATGTGAGCGAAATGATTCCATCTTTGATCAATTTCCTCACATAGTTATGTCTAAGACTAATATGTCTAGACTTTCCATTATACACTTCACTGTATGCTCTTGCTAAGGTTGATTGACTATCACAATGTATCGACACGGTTGATATATTGTCTTTAGCCAATGGAACTTATAAAAGAAGATCCCTTAACCATTCAGCCTCTTGACCTGCGGAAGCTAGAGCCACGAACTCTGATTCCATGGTCGAATGAGTAATACACGTTTGTTTCTTTGATTTCCAAGAAACTGCTCCTCCGGCAAGTGTAAATACCCATCCTGTCGTAGATTTGTTATCTCCGACACTTGATATCCAACTTGCATCAGTATATCCTTCTAGTACGGCAGGAAACTGACCGTATTGAAGTCCAAGATTTTTTTTTTAAAAGAAATCCAAAAATTCTTCTAATGGCCTTCCAATGCTCGGCACTTGGATTGCTAGTAAATCTACTCATTTTACTAACGGCGAATGCTATGTCTGGTCGAGTACATTGCATCAAGTACATAAGACAACCAATAGCACTAGCATATTCCAATTGGGCCACAGCTCTTCCATCATTCTTTTCAAGTTTTACACTGGGATCAAAAAGGGTGTTCACCTCCTTGAATTTTAAATGTTTGAACTTGTCAAGCACTTTTTCAACATAGTGTGATTGACTAAGTTCATAACCCCCACTAGTTCTACGAACCTTGATACCTAAAATAGTATCAACTTGTCCAAGATCTTTCATTTTGAAAGTGGAAGATATAAACCTCTTCGTTTCTAATATTCCTTCCATCTCGTTGCTAATGATCAACATATCATCAACATAGAGACATAGGAAGATCACAACGTTACCACGCACTTCTGTGTACAAACACTTGTCACAAACGTTAGGAATAAATCCATTCGAAAGTATGACCGAGTCAAACTTTTGATGCCATTGTTTGGGTGCTTGTTTTAATCCATATAAGGATTTGACAAGTTTACAAACTTTTTGTTCATTACCCGGAAACACATAGCTTTCCGGATGCTCCATGTAAATCTCCTCATCGAGATCTCCATTTAGAAATGCTGTCTTGACATCCATTTGATGAACATTTAGGTTATATAAAGAAGCCAAAGCGAACAGTAATCTAATTGTTGTTGTTCTTGCTACCGGTGCATATGTGTCAAAATAATCGATTCCTTCCCGTTGTCGAAATCCTTTGGCTACCAATCTAGCCTTGTAAGCGTTAAGAGTGCCATCTTTGTATTTCTTTCGAAACACCCACTTACATCCAATGGGTCTCGACCCTTTGGGTAGATCGACAATTTCCCAAGTGTGATTTGCCATAATTGTAGGTCACAAGTCGTCCAGGAACAAGTCTAGAGGGGGGGTGAATAGACTTGTTGAAACTCTTGAACTCTTTTTCCGAAGAGTGAGTTTCTTCAGCTGATGGTCAAACAAATGACTTGGAGTCGTTTGTTCTTGGATAAGTGCGAAAGTCAGCTGATGACGAATATAAATTAATCTTAATGAAACACTTAACAATGTATGCAACAGTTAGAGTATGATGCAGTAAAACAGTAAATAACACAGGCAGTTATAGTGGTCTCAGAGGTGGGGTAATCCTCTACTAATCCACTTTTCTCCAAACTAGTTGGAGATGAATTCACTATAATTTTCAACCAGTGATAAATATTACAGTGATTCACAACACACTACAACAACTTCCAACCAGTGGAATTCCGTGCCGTTGTATACACACTTGACTGCCTTGCACCTCTTGATCCTAGATCCTCGGATGCCCTTACAGTCTCTTACTTCAACCAGTGAAGTACCCCGTACTCAAGATTTATAGACAAGAGTGTTTGTCTTCTCCAACTTAAGAGCTTCCTTGAATATGAACTTTTTGGATCTGCTCCTTTTCACGATGCTATTTGATTGCTTGAGATTGCTTTGTTTGCTTTGATCGCTAGAGTATATGTTCGCACCGGTAGTTGCTCAGATTCAAATCTCTGGATATATATAGGTCAGATCTTCTGAGCTTCTTCCTTGTAGCCGTTGCAAATCTTTGTACATTTCCGTCCGTTGGAGGGAGAGTTCATTGTTTAATCTTTTTCTGAACGTTGCTAGGCTGGATTCCCATTCTTTAATTTTATCTTCCGACCGTTGTGAGGACTTCTGTATGTGAGCGCCGAATCTTTTGAATATAAAAGGATTAAAGTCTTCACGGTGGGTCAGGATGATTTAATTAAATCATATCTCTTGCGGGAATCACTCCAATTTGTCTCTTCACGTTGCATGTGAGCTTTCCGTAATATTTGACTTTTCAAAGCATGCCGACGTGGACTTGGAGTACTAAATTTGTAGTTGAGTAGGTGATGTGCGGCTTACATCTCTGCAGTAGGTCCTCTCATTCATTCCTTTGTTTGTGACTTGTCAGTCAGTGACTTCCCGAGGTACCTCGGGTGATCTGGTCAAACTTCTCTGATAAATTTTAGTTGACCGAACTACTCATTTGAGTCATTTGTACTTCTCGATGGACTAGGTTTGTACTTTAGTACTTAGCCGATTTTCACTTAACTAACTTTGGCCTACAGAAGACACTCATTTGGTTCTTCTTTACATTTTGCCAAGTTATACTTAACATATTTTGGCCTATGGAAGATACTCATTTGGTTCTTCCTTACATTTTGCCAATTAATAAACATTTGATTTTAAATTAATGACATCATCAAAATCTAACAAGTATTCCTAACAAATTCCCCCTATTTTGATGATGGCAAAACTAAGTAAGAAATCAAATAACCAAGTCTGCACTTAGGTGCGAGACAAAACTGAAATCAGTCTAATATTGAGACAACTGGAAAATTGTCATTCAACAGACTGTTAATAAAACTTTCTGACTTATCATTGAAATTTTACAAGAATGTTTTAAGTACAGAAAATAAATTACAAGTAGGAAAAATGATTAAAGTCATCTGCCTCTTCCTCTGCCTCTTCGAATAGGCTGCTTGGCAGGCTTGAATGGTTTGGCTCCGATGGGTCTTACCTTGACTGGAGCAAGGCCATACTTTCTTTTCACCACGAGTGCTGCGAAATCCTGCTCCTGCTGAGATCTGAATTTGTTCTCAAGGCACACTAGCTTGATTTCCTTCTGAAGTTGTAGCTCATCAAGTTCACCATCCATACGGATTGGTGCTTCTTCAGCTCTGAATGGAGGGATCATGGGAAAAGCTTTCTGATCTTTAGCATGCTTCTTGAGAACAGCCCAAAGCTTAGGATGAACTTCTTCCATCCAGTTTATGAAAATCTCCTGTGGGGAGAGTTTGTCATCTTGAAGTAGATCCCAGACATAATAGTCTCTGATGAACCTCTTCCTAGCAGCTCCCCACATTTCAAGAGCTTCAAATGGGCAGAAATCCTCAACATACCATAGCTCCAACCCTTCCCATTCAAGAGTAGGTTCAAAGCCGCTTCTGGTCCTTCTTCTTTTTCCTACAGGCTGGTCAGCCTGGTCTTCTTGATCTACAGCTTCCTTCCTCTTTAGGCTAGAGGGTCCTTCGATCTGAGGGACATCTTGCTTCTTCTTACTTCTGATTTCTCTCTCTTCCCCCTGAATCCTCTCTTCCCCCTTTTTGCCAGCATCAATAAGGGTTGTCAACTGTTGTTCCATGCGGCTCATCGATCGGACATGCCAAAAGGCATTACGTTGTTTGTAGGAGGAGGAGGCGAGGATCTCTCTCTGAAGTAGGGTGTCAATCTTGGCATTTATGGTCTGAAGGTCAGGAGTGACCTGAGTTGACAGCAGCTCCCCAATGGTGTCTCTGACAATTTGCTTGATCAGCTCAGTCATGGTAGGTGATAACTGAGCTGATGGGGAGTGTTCTCCTGAACCTTCAGCAAGGGATCCACTAGACTGCAGGCTCCTGGCTGCAGCAGGTAGGTCAGATTGGGTTTTCTCCGGTCCCCGACTGAGTCTTCGCCCTCTCTGCATCTAGGTGGTGTACCAGCGAGCACAACAATCCTATCTGCAGCTGCATGAGTTGCCTCTGGCTCTGGCTCTGGCTCTTTGGCTCCTTCTCTTTCTCCTTCTTTTCCTTCTTCTTCTCCAGATTTTTCTTTCTCTGCTTCTCCAGATTTCTCTTTCTCTTTTTCCTCATCTCTTTCTTTTTCTTTTTCTGCTCCTCCTTCACCTCCATCATCATGATCATCATCATCATCATCTTTATCATCATCATCATCATCATCTTTATCATCATCTTTCTCTTTCTTTTCTCCTTCATCATCTTCATCCTCCTTATCTTCTTCATCTTTTTCCTGCTCTACTTCTTCTCCTTCTTCCTCATCTCCTTCATCAGCAACTTCTTCTGTTTTCTCAATCTCCTCTGTTTGTTTTTCAACTGGTATATTTTCTTCAGATTCTTTTTCTTCTTCATCCTCTTCAACCAAATTGATAACTTCATTGTCTCCATTAATTTCTTCAATCCTAATCTCCTGTTCTACTTCCTCCTCTTCTTCCTCTCCAAAATCACCATTAAAAATACTGAGCATTATAGAGTGGATAAATTGGTCCATGTTTGTCTCAAAATGTGACATGAACCAGTTATCCTGGAGAAGTAAAACTAAATCTGACTCTTTGCAAAAACTAGTCAGAACATCCTCAGTGGCTTGGGGATATTCCCAACCACTAGTTTCAACAAAGGTTTGAAAATTTGTAAAAGACATGGTTTTGAGGGTTTTCCACTCTTTAAAAAATATTTACAAAGGAGTGTTTTTCTGCTTGCGGTTTGACAAGCTGAAGTTGCTCAATAGAGAGATTAAAAGTATTATTTTCTAAAAGGTTGAAAGTGTAATCTGCTTCAGGGATAGAGATAACAAGACCTGCTTCCTCTTCTTCGGTTATGTACACAGGAGGTGTAATAACGGGTACAATTCGAGTTTCGGTATCTGGTGCAGGCAGGTCTGGATGGATTGGTGACTGGACTGATGGGCTGGTATGGTGCTCAGGCTGCTCTCCCTCACTGAACTGCAGCTTCCTTGGCCTCTTTGGAGAGGGTTCAGGTGATGACTGCAGGTTGGAAGGTCCTGCTGGGGCTGGTCCCCGTCTCTTAAATCGGATGGCGATTGGTGTATCGTCAGACTCATTCTCGGAATCGACTGCAGTTCCGATCTCAGCTGCAGGTTGGTCCGAGTCTGATAAATCGTATCTTGGGCAATAGCTTGAGTCTGGCAAATCCTTCAACAACTGGGCTGCTCTCCCAGTGACTCCAACTTTTTTCTTGTCATGGTCCATGTGACCTAGCCTCTTGTTCGGGTGGAAATGGTAAATGTTTCCCTTGGCTACTCCGATTTTCTCCAAAAGCCAACTAAGATGCGTTCCGAACGCCAACTTAGTTTTGAATTTCTTCTCATCCTCGAGCCATTCGACTTTGTTCACCTCGCGAACAAGTTGCCTGAAAATATAATCCGCCCAATCAACTTTTTCTTCTTGGACCAACGCACCCAACACCATGAATTTGGATGATGACAGTTGGTCATAGCTTCCTGCCATCCCCATCACTATCTTGTTTGTGATGTCCAAAGCAACTCGATAAATCCTCTTCAACTCATTTCTCTTCGCTGTAAACTTCAATTTCTCGGGGATGTTTTCGATTTTGATCGTCTTCCAGGTTTCGACGGGTGATTGTTTAAGAGCTTCGACCGCCAAGCCGCGATGTTTCATCCCGAATACGGAACGGATCTTCTCTCGATCTATGGTGATAGGGGTTCCGCCGACTGAGCTGTTAATCCCGTGCTGAATCAGAGAGGCATTACGATAAAATTCGACGACATCTTCCTTGAACAAATGTTGCGGGTTGATGTCGAGAAACGGGTAGATTCCGTTCAGCTTCATCGCCCGGATCAGATTGAGCATATCGAAGTCATCTAGATTTGCTTCCAATAAACCTTCAAAATCGACGACCATGGAGAAGATGACTTGATCCTTCACCGCCTTCAAGTTTACGCCTTCAAAAGATGCCATTTCTGCAAAAAGGATTTTAGGATTTTTAGTGTATATTTTGCTCTGTAAATTCTAGGGTTTCTGAACGCGTAAAGAGGAAAATGAAAGGTTTTCTTCCTTATAAAGAAGATGAAAGGACGTTTGGATTAGTTTATTATAAATTTAAACGGTGGTACGCCTTTTCATATTCTTTTGAATTTCAAATTTGAATCGGTGGCCCCATTTAAAATTTGACGGTTGATTCTGATTGGCCACCGTAGAGGTTAATTAAATAGGCGTGTGACGCGTGTATTTAAAATTGCCACTTGGCTTATAAAGATGTATATTTTAAATGTCATTTTAGCCAAAGTAATATTTATAAATGTGGAAGATATTAATTAAAAAATTAGAGATCAGTTTAGAGAACTTAGCTGGTCTGATTTCGTTGACTGTTGACCACTCTGCAACAGGTTAGTTGACTTCTCGCCTGGTATTCTGTACAGCTAAGTTGCTTATTCTGGCCTTCGTCTTCTCGCATCGGCCTTAGGTGAATCGAGGGTCCGTCCTTCCTTCAACTTGCTTCAGAACTAGATTCCCAATCTAGTAATCCAAGGTCTCTGCTAAGCTCTAGGAATCTTTCTTCTGGCAATGGTTTGGTGAAGATGTCAGCTATTTGGTAGTCTCAGGCCGACTCTTTCAACTCTAACCCTTTTGTTAAGCACATGGTCTCGAATGAAATGGTGCTTAACGTCAATGTGCTTCGTCCTTGAGTGCAAAACCGGATTGTTGGTTATTGCAATAGCACTATTGTTGTCACACCATATTGGAACTTCATTGGCAATAATATTGTAGTCCCTTAAGCGTTGTCGATCCATAGAATCTGCACAACAACTACTGCAACTAGGTATTCGACTCAGAGTGGAGATAGAGTTAGAAACACGCTTCTTGCTAAACCAGATATCGATCTGGTTCCTAGGAATTGACACGTTCCACTAGTGCTCTTCTATTGATTTTGCATCGTGAAATCCATCGAGTATCTGACGGCTCGAAGTTGTCATCCTTGGGGTACCACAGTCAACATTAATTGTAGACTTTAGGTACTTAATTATTCTCTTGCCGCATCTAGGTGTGATTGCTTCGGCTTGGATCGAATCTTGCACACACTCACCGCATATGATATGTCCGCTCGCTTGCGATTAGGTACAGAAGAGATCCGATGAGTCCTCTGTAGTGGGTTGAGTCCACTGATATGCGTGCCTCGTCTGCATCCAGGTGAGTGCTTGTGCTCATTGGAATTCTTGCGGGCTTGGCTGATTCCATTCCATATCTCTTGATAAGATCTCTAGTATACTTTGCTTGGTTGATGAAAATTCCTTTTTCCATCTGCTTAACTTGTAATCCGAGAAAGAAGTTAAGCTTTCCCATCATACTCATCTCGAATTCTCCTTGCATGAGGTTGGAGAATTTCTCGCATAGTTCAGGATTGGTTGACCCGAATATGATGTCATCCACATAAATCTGAACTATTAAAATGTGGCCTTCGTGTTCCACTCTAAATAGGGTCTTGTCCACTTTTCCCTTGCAAAATCCATTTTTCTCAAGAAACACAGACAGTGTTTCATACCACGCTCTTGGTGCTTGCTTGAGTCCATACAGAGCCTTCAACAGCTTATAGACTTTGTCTCATTTGACAAAACCTGGGGGTTGCTCTACATAGACTTCTTCTTCTAGGATTCCATTCAGAAACGCACTTTTCACATCCATATGGTAGACTTCAAAGTCCTTGAATGCAGCATATGCGAGGAATAGTCTGATGGCTTCTAATCTTGCAACAGGTGCATACGTTTCATCAAAATCTATTCCCTCACACTGTGCATAACCTTTTGCTACGAGTCTGGCTTTATTCCTAACAACAGATCCGTCTTCATCACTCTTGTTTTTATACACCCATTTGGTGCCAATAACTTTCTTGTGATCAGGTCTGTCTGTTAGTTCCCAAACTTTGTTTCTTTCCATCTGCTCCAATTCCTCTTGCATGGCATTAATCCATGAATAATCTTCCAAGGCTTGTTCTGTGGTCTTGGGTTCAATTTGTGACATGAAACATGAGAACATCGCCATTCCTGCTGGTAGAGTTGACTGTCTTGTCTTGACTCCATCGATCGCCTTTAGATGATTTCTGAATTGGATGATCCTTAAGCCATTTGGGGATCTCGTCCTCTTCTCGGGTTTGTTCCCCACGATGGATTGCTCGTGGTTATCTGCATCGGATTTGGATTCGCAATGGATCGGCTACCGCCTTGTCATCTGCAGCTTGGTTACAATCTGAGATGAGTCTTTGTCGACTCGGTGGGTCTTCTTCGGCAAGAATCGGATCGGATAGGTTTGGTGATCTGTCGATCTGCATTGGGTCATCAGCCGATCTGCAGTGAGTCCACCATTCCGTGTCATGAATAATGACTTCTTCAAGGGTTCTTGACTTGAGCTTGTTCTCAATTTGCTCAAGTTGTTTCTGTACTCAACAAAGAGATTCATCAAAAACAACATGGGGTGTTTCTTCCACAACTAAGGTTCTTTTGTTAAAAACTCTATATGCCTTGCTTCTTTGGGAATATCCCATAAATAGACCATCATCGCTTTAGCATCAAAGGCATTTAGTTTGTGTTTACCGTTGTTGTGGATGAAACACTTACAACCAAAAACATGAAAGTAAGCAACGGTAGGAGTTCTATTATTCCAAACCTCATAGGGAGTTTTGCCATGTCTCCTACTATCATACTCCTGTTGCAGGTGTGGCGGTGTGTTAACAGCTTCAGCCCGAAACCTCTTGGTAGGTCCGCCGCAATCATGGACCTTCTTTGCTTCCTTCGTGGTTCTGTTCCTTCTTTCGAACACCATTCTGTGGGCGTCCCGGTGCAGAGCTCATCTTTGGATCCCATTCTGATCGCTGAAATCAGTTATCGCCTTGTTGAGAAACTCTCCTCCTCTATCTGATCTGATCTTGATTATGGATAGGGATTTCTCATTCTGGATCCTTCTCAGCAGCTCAGGTAACTTGGTCAGGGTTTCACTTTTCTTGAATAGAAAAATGATCCAAGTGTACCTTGAATAATCATCTACAATCACAAGAGCATGCTTTCTCCCGCTCAAAGTCCTTGGTTTGATAGGACCAAATAGATCCATGTGGAGTAGATCTAAGATCCTTGTTGTGAGCGTTGTGGGCTGAACTGGCTTGAACGATGCCTTAGTCTGCTTTCCCTTCTGACATGCATCACAGAGTGCTTCCTTTTTGAATACTTCATTTGGAAGTCCTCTGACCAGCTTCTGAGAGCTAATCTTGTTGATGGCTTTAAAGTTCAGGTGACATAGTCTTTTGTGCCACAGCCATCCATTCTCAGCTACAGTCTTGGATAGAAAACAGGAGTTAGGTGTTCCTGTGTTCCAATCAATCATGTATACATCTCTTCTTCGGAAACCTTGTAGCTTTATTTCTCCAGATAAGATGTCTATCACCATACACTTCAAAATGGTGAAGACTACTAGATTCTTCTCGTCACAGAACTGGCTTATGCTCAGGAGGTTGTATTTGAGTCCTTTGACATAATGAACTTTGGATATTACAATGTTTCCTCGGTGCAGCTCTCCAAAGCCTTTTGTCTGTCCTCTAGAGCTATCTCCAAAGGTTACATCGGGACCTCTTTCTTTGATATATTTGGTCAGCATCTTCTTGTTCCCGGTCATATGCCTCGAGCATCCAGAGTCTACAAACCATTCTTCTCCTCCAAAATTTGAGCTTGAGGAGATGTGGTTGTAGTCCTTCCATCTTTTCTGCAATTAAACAAGCAGAGATTTAGGTACCCAAATTTGTGTGGGTCCTTTGGGGTTAGTTGGTTTCCTGGAGAATTGATTTCTCCTTGGATTATGAAAATTGTTATTATTATTATAACCCTTATAAGGTGCCCGTGGTCGAGGTCTAAATCTTCTGGTTGGATTGTATACCGGATATTCCTCAAAGTAGTGTGGGCCATTTCTAAATCTAGGCTGAGACCATTTGTTAAACCTTTGTGGTCTCCACACTTGTTCATTTTGGTAATTTGGATAACCTTGAGGTTTCCATCTGCCCCTCCCATTATGAAATCTATTTTTGGGGAGTTGTTGGTAATAGTGGGCATGTTGTGCTGGCCGCTTTTGCAGGCCCTTCGCCTAGTCGCTGTCTAGGTGGTCATGCAGTGTAACATTGCGGCTGAGACGTTTGACTTGCTGTTTTTGAAAATCGGTTTATACACAGCTCAAATGAGACCATTGTTTCTCCCTTGATAAACTTGGTTTCAGAACTAGAGGGAGTGTGAGAATCATATCCAAGGCCTGATTTGGTATATAATGACCTTTATAGGTACACATTCGCCTAGAGTTGAAGACGCCTTCGGGGAGGTTATTTCTGCTTTGAATTTTATTTATCTGTGCCCGACTTAGTAAACTCGGCTTTGGCATGAGCAAGTGCGGTGACTTTTCTTTAAGTAAAATATTTAGCTTTGTCTATCTCAATTGTATTGACACTTGCAGTTTTTAAAATCAGTAGTTGTCTAAAACTTATTTATATCTAGGATGATTTTTTTGAATTCATTTTTCAAATTTTATTCTCATCTTGCAGTGAGTCTTCTCTATTGTCTGACTTGGTGTGCGAGATTTAAGTGTTTCAAAATCTTTGAATAATTGATTTACCGATTCATGTAAATCCATATCTTGTGACATGGCCGAGCTATTATTTGAACCGGTAGGTTTAGAGGTTACCTCTTCATCAGCCAAGTTTGCCATCGTGCAATCATACTCCTCGTCTTCATCGAAAAGAAACCGCCGCTTGATTCGACATGCTCTGGTCTTCTCCGATGAGAGCTTTTCTTCTGTCTTCCTTTACGCCCACCTCCTTCTTGGTTTCGTCCTTCTTGAGCTCGGGACAATCCATTTGAATGTGTCTATTTTGTGACAGCTTGTAGCATTCAACTTTCCGACTTTCACCTTCTGGTTCCTTCTTGGATTCTCCTTGTAGTTTTTCTTATACTTGGAGTAGTTCTTTCTGAAATTGCTGAATCTTTGCATTATGAAAGCCATTTCTTCCTCAAAATCTAGTGGATTTGGAGGTTTCACATCAGATAAGCTCTTAGCAGGGGACTCGGCTGCAAATGCGATTCCCTTCTCTGCAGGCTCAGTTGAGGATGAGCTTGGAAGCTCGAACTCATAAGCCTTTAGATCAGAGAACAGCTCCTGAATCTTTATCTTATTCAGGTCTTTGGATTCTCTCATAGCTACAGCCTTCATGCTCCATTCGGGATTGAGTGATCTGAGGACCTTGAGTGCCATTTCCCTGTTGCCATAAGTTTTGCCCAGGGAGTTGATTTCATTAATAATTTCAGTGAACCTTGTGTCCACTTGGTCTATAGATTCTCCATTCTTCATTTTAAAGTTGTCAAACTTTTGGATAGCTATTGACAACTTGTTTTCCTTGATCAGCTCCGTTCCTTCACACATTAGAGCTAATGTGTCCCAAATCTCTTTGGCATTCTTACAATTTTTGATCTTGACCATTGTGGATTTGTCAAGAGTTTGGTATAGCACATCTCTGGCCCTGTTGTCAAGATTGGCCAGCTTTCTCTCTTCGGGGGTCAGCTCCGTTCTCTTCTTAGGGATCTTTTCGGGCCTCCCAGCTGCGATCTCCTCGGCTGTGTTGTCCTTCTCGAAAATGAATGGACCGTCTTCAATGATGCACCACATGTCGTCATGGATTGAAGATAAGTGTGCCTGCATTCTTATCTTCCAGCGATCATACTCGTCAACTGAAAAGACATGTAGTCTAGAGTGCATGTGTTCCATTATAAAGTGAGAGATAAGATATATATCTAGTATAGATCTGGTTCGTGGAAAAAAATGAACCAACCGCTCCGATACCACTTGTAGGTCACAAGTCGTCCAGGAACAAGTCTAGAGGGGGGGTGAATAGACTTGTTGAAACTCTTGAACTCTTTTTCCGAAGAGTGAGTTTCTTCAGCTGATGGTCAAACAAATGACTTGGAGTCGTTTGTTCTTGGATAAGTGCGGAAGTCAGCTGATGACGAATATAAATTAATCTTAATGAAACACTTAACAATGTATGCAGCAGTTAGAGTATGATGCAGTAAAACAGTAAATAACACAGGCAGTTATAGTGGTCTCAGAGGTGGGGTAATCCTCTACTAATCCACTTTTCTCCAAACCAGTTGGAGATGAATTCACTATAATTTTCAACCAGTGATAAATATTACAGTGATTCACAACACACTACAACAGCTTCCAACCAGTGGAATTCCGTGCCGTTGTATACACACTTGACTGCCTTGCACCTCTTGATCCTCGATCCTCGGATGCCCTTACAGTCTCTTACTTCAACCAGTGAAGTACCCCGTACTCAAGATTTATAGACAAGAGTGTTTGTCTTCTCCAACTTAAGAGCTTCCTTGAATATGAACTTTTTGGATCTGCTCTTTTTCACGATGCTATTTGATTGCTTGAGATTGCTTTGTTTGCTTTGATCGCTAGAGTATATGTTCGCACCGGTAGTTGCTCAGATTCAAATCTCTGGATATATATAGGTCAGATCTTCTGAGCTTCTTCCTTGTAGCCGTTGCAAATCTTTGAACAAATCCGTCCGTTGGAGGGAGACTTCATTGTTTAATCCTTTTCTGAACGTTGCAATTTGGATTCCCATTATTTAATTTTCTCTACCGTCCGTTGTGAGGACTTCTGCATGTGAGCGCCGAATCTTTTGAATATAAAAGGATTAAAGTCTTCACGGTGGGTCAGGATGATTTAATTAAATCATATCTCTTGCGGGAATCACTCCAATTTGTCTCTTCACGTTGCATGTGAGCTTTCCGTAATATTTGACTTTTCAAAGCATGCTGACGTGGACTTGGAGTACTAGTCAGTAGTTGAGTAGGTGATGTGCGGCTTACATCTCTGCAGTAGGTCCTCTCATTGCATTCACTGTTTGTGACTCGTGCAGTCGGTGTGACTTCCCTGAGGTACCTCGGCTGCAGTCTGGTCAAACTTCTCTGATAAATTTTAGTTGACCAGAACTACTCTGACTGGAGTCGGCTGTACTTCTCTGATGGACTAGGCTGTACTTTAGTACTTAGCCGATTTTCAGCCTAACTAACTTTGGCCTACAGAAGACACTCATTTGGTTCTTCTTTACATTTTGCCAAGTTATACTTAACATATTTTGGCCTATGGAAGATACTCATTTGGTTCTTCCTTACATTTTGCCAATTAATGAACATTTGATTTTAAATTAATGACATCATCAAAATCTAACAAGTATTCCTAACAATAATAGAATCCATTTCATCTTGGATAGCATCCTTCCAAAAAGTGGAGTCCCGAGAAGCCACTGCTTCATTATAAGTCTTAGGATTATCTTCAACAAGAAGAATAATCGGAATCTTTCGGGCAAAATTCTCTCTATTTCCTTCTACTATGTAAAAGGAAATAAGTTGAGAATCTATTTCATCAGGTCCCAAATCCTTAGTCTTACAGACTCTCTTGCTAATCTGAGGTTCTGGTTGTTCTACAACAACCCTAGAAGAAATCTCCTCTCGAGGTTCTTCATTTGTGGAATTTTGAGATTCTTTTTCCTTAGAATTAGAATTTTCAAAGAATTCCACGTCTCGGGATTCTACTATGACATTAGATTCTAAATTTAGAAGTCTATATGCCTTGCTATTCGTAGCATAGCCAATAAAAGCACTTCGTATCCCTCGAGGACCCAACTTGGTCCTTTTAGGATCCATGTTTTTATAGTAGGCTAAGCACCCCCACACTTTGAAATACCCAATATTCGGCTTTCGCCATTTCCATACCTCATACGGAGAAATTTGGGTTTTCTTTAAAGGTATACGATTTAAAATATGACATGCAGAAAATAAAGCTTCACCCCACAAACTAAAAGGTAATTCAGAATGCATTAACATGGCATTTATCATCTCTTGAAGTGTTCTATTTTTACGTTCGGCTAAACCGTTTTGTTGTGGTGTACGTGGTGCGGAACACTCTTGAACAATACCATTTTCTTCACAAAAGGCATTGAAATCACTAGAAAAATATTCACCACCTCTATCGTTTCTAAGAATTTTAATTTTAGTTCCTAATTGATTTTCAACTTCAGCCTTGTACATCTTAAAAGCATTAAAAGCATCATCTTTATGTTTTAATAAATACACATATGTAAATCTAGAGCAATCATCAATAAAGGTAATAAAATACTTATTACCCCCACGGGTTAACATCCCATTGAATTCACATAAATCAGAATGTATAAGATCTAACAATTTAGAGTTTCTCTCTACACTATAAAAGGGTTTCTTTATCATTTTAGATTTCACACATATTTCACATTTATCTAATTTATCAGATTTGCACGAAATTAAACCACATTTAATTAATCTTTTCGTAGTGCTAAATCCTATATGTGCTAATCTACTATGCCATAACGAAACGGAATCAATCATATAAGCAGAAGGAGAAATCTTATTAATAACATTGTCAACAATACATAATTTGACCATCCCTTCACTGGAGTATCCCTTTCCAACAAATACACCATTACGGGTCAAGATAAGCTTTCCCGACTCATACACAGATTTGATCCCCGGTTTACCTAAGAGATCACCACTAACAAGGTTCCTATTCATTTCCGGAACATGGAGAACATTGGTCAAAGTGACCTTCTTCCCGGATGTGAAATTGAGTTCCACGTTTCCGATGCCGACGACCTTTGAGCGTTGCTCGTTTCCCATCTGAACTTCTTGTCCGCCGTCGACTTCAGAATAGGTGTTGAAAGCAGTCTTATCATAGGATACGTGGACGGTAGCACAAGTGTCGTACCACCACCCTTGAATCTTTCCCTTGACCGACATAATTTCGCTCACCGTACCGATTATGTTCCCATCGGTCATAGTGGCGTCGACTTCTTTTTTCGCCGTCTTACGAAGTCGACAGTCTCGAGCATAGTGACCGGGTTTGCCACACACATAGCAGCCCCCGTTGGATCCCTTGGACACGGACTTGTTGCCGGACTTGAATTTGCTGGAAAGCTTGAATTTCTTTGAATCCTTTTTGGAACTCGAAGAACTTTCTTTTTCATTCCACTTTCTCTTGCCTTTCGCGCTCACCGCGTTGGCCTTGAAAGTACCGGTATCCGTCGTCTTCTCTCTCATCCTCGATTCCTCCTCGATTCGAAGATGTTTCTGGATTTGTTCCAAAGAGAAGTCCTCGGTATTGTGAAGAATTTTCTTCCGGTAGCTTTTCGAGGAATTGGGCAACTTCGCAATAATTGCACCAACTGGAAAGTCTCCGGAATATCAATCTTCACAGCCCTCAATTTGTTGACAATAACTTGCAATTCATGTACTTGAGCAAGTATGGGCTTATCGCCAAACATCTTAAAATCGAAGTAACTAGAGACAAGGAACTTTTTGGTACCTTCTTCTTCGGCCTTGAATTTGTACTCGAGTGCCTTCCAAATCTCCATAGCTGATGGATTGTCGGTGTAGAGATCATAGAGACGGTCGGAGAGAGTGTTCGAAATGTGGCCACGGCACAGCAACTCATCCTCTTGACGTTTCTTCCGTTCTGCCTTGAGTTCTTCAGAATCTTTCTCTGTTGGCTCCGGGATAGGCTTCAACATTGGGTCCAACACGTAGAAGACCTTCATGGCAGTGAGGAAGAAATGCATCTTGTCCTGCCAGCGAGTGTAGTTGGTTCCATCGAAGCGGTCCAACTTGACGAAGTCTTGGTTCATCACCTTCAAACTCGAAACAGTAGCCTCGGTCGCCATTGCACGAATCTATAAGATTGTTAGAAAATTCTTCAAAGTTAAAGACATCGAGGCTTGAATCACGCATGGAAGCGCTTTCCTTATAGTATTTCTTGCACCCCGAAATGTGTCTTAAGGTCACAAACAAGAATACCGCAGGATACGACAAGCCTTAATTTCGGACTGCACTAAGACAAAGTGAAATCCGAAAATAGGCAAGAATAATTTTTCTGGATTATAAGTATTCAAGAAAAGAGAATAGGTGATTCGAAAATCTATTTTCACTTATGAAACCGAACTTGGTTTTATAAATAAATCATACCTATTCGCGAAAGGGAGCACCATTTCGTTCAAACGACACGACCGTTGGCCAAACAACCGTTCGTTTCGAAATGACATGACTTTTCATTTAAACAGCAAAAATAACCACCAAATGAAGAGGCATGACTTTTCATTTGAGCAGCAAAAATAACCACCAATTGAAGAGGCACAACCGTTGGCAAGAATCGCCGCGAGAAACCCGCCGTTTCGCCGTTTCGCCGGACTCGCCACGAGCCGAAGTGCCAAAGTGCGCCTACGAAGCGCCACTAAAGCCTCTAAGCCCGAGCCCGAGCCGGAGCCGGAGCCGGACGTCGGACGCCGTTGTCGCCGGTGGCAACACCGGCGAGCGGCGATGTGAGAGTGAAAATTGGCATAGATTTGCCACCTCACCTCCACCTCACATCCACATGGTACTACCACATGTTATTAATGGTTATTTAATTGCTCACACTTATAAGGTGCTCATTTCCTTTGTTTTTGTTCCATGTGGGATTCTTTTCCACTCACAAAATACACTATTTTGTCTTTTAATGAACAATCAAATAAAAGCTTTACAAAATTAAATCTCTTATTTAATTTTCTAGCTTTTTCCAACAATCCCCCACTTGTTCAGAAAAGACAAAATAAAATCCAGAAGAAAAAATAAAGAGTGTTAGTACAGATAAGTATCTTTCGATTTGAACTAATCCTTAGTATAAGCAACACAAGACTTTATCGAAAAATTAGGTAGCTAGGCTTTGAACCTATCTTTCTTGTGATAAAGTCGGTATTACTCAACACACACTCTTTAGTGTTCTTTGCCTACATATCACGCTTAGCACCGTTAATGGCCATGTGCTCATCCTGTCTCGTGAATTTTTCATGAGAGAAACTCCAACTCTCACTTTGGGACGGCACCATCCTTAAATTCACATAGGTGAAGTTCTTACAAGATCTATGTTACTTACGTATACTTGTCCTCATGGTGAACTTCATTAAGAGTTAAGAAAAACTCAACCTCCAATAGTAACAGCCAACATTATTGTATAATGTTGTGAACATCCAAATCAATGACTTGTTCTTACCCATTGAACCTAATGTTAGTCAATTCCTAACGTTAGGTTGGGTTGCCATCATAGTCGGATCACTACTCAAGGAGTTTAAGACCCATCCCTCTCGAGGTCGATTTCACCAAATCTCTAGCAAGAGGTTTTGTGAATGGATCAGCAATGTTAAAGCTTGATCTCACATATGTGAGCGAAATGATTCCATCTTCGATCAATTTCCTCACATAGTTATGTCTAAGACTAATATGTCTAGACTTTCCATTATACACTTCACTGCATGCTCTTGCTAAGGTTGATTGACTATCACAATGTATCGACACAGTTGATATATTGTCTTTAGCCAATGGAACTTCTAAAAGAAGATCCCTTAACCATTCAGCCTCTTGACCTGCGGAAGCTAGAGGTACAACAATGGTACAAAAGATGTTGCCTTCGTAAAAACCTATTCCAAGCCAAAACAAAACCCCATGGGAAAAATAAAGGCTTGATAAGGAAAAGATTGCAACGCACCAAGATAACATGTTATGTATACTCCCTCTGATGTATACATAACGACTCCCCCTGATGAGTACCTCAAATCATAGGAATCATATGCCAAGTTTCTCTCACAACTATACCAAGGAAAAACGCATCATTGTATGGATGTTCTCATAGGTCGCCTCGTTAAAAACCTTACCAAGTGAAAACCAATGGGAAAAAACAAACTTTGGTCTAAGGACAAAAAGAGCGCGACACATCCAAAGTGCAGTGTAGCTAAAGACTTATCAAGTTTTCTAAAGTCTTGAACTCCATGCACTAAATTAGTCATAACTTCTTCGATTCAATAGGCATCAACGAAACTGTAAGAACTTATGAAAACTAGACACCCATAGCTTTTCATTCACATACAGTACGTAACCTAGATCGACATGAACAGATCACAAAGCTCTATCGAAGTTGACTTAGCAAATTACCGGGCATATCCTGTCCTACTTTGCAACAATAGTCATATGTCACTCAACATGATGGATGTGATCAAATGGTTGGTTTCCTTGGAAAGTAGACACAAACCTTTCCAATGGTACCAATTTCACCATTTTCCAGCAAGTGAGCTGCCCTGTAGGTCATATGGGAGATAGACCAACACATTCTGGGCAGATTCGGGTACCAGTTTTCAAGTGTCCTTTTTATCGAGATAGAGCGAGCTTAAAGCTTCTTGTCAATCACAGACATTGCGTGAGCGCATCCTAGGCCATCATCACAGTGGCTTTACCGGATTATTACGAATGAGTATATCGAGTCAAACATGAGTACATAATACCATACTTTTCTCTTAAGACTGCATCATCACTTAAGTGAGCCAAGTCTTATGATGACTTCGACTAATCATCGGGAATCATATAGGCATTACTTTATCGTCTCTTAGGGAATCCGTCCCTTAGATTGCCTTAAACCGATTTGTTGTGTCGAGAATTATACTCTCCGACCGGCGATCGCCTCGGAGATCGGGCGACCTAGCCACTACCGAGCAGCCGAGTCAGAACTGCCGACCAGCGACCAGGCGACCAAGTCTTACCCCAGCAGACAAGGTGTATTGGCCAACCAAAGGTCCCAGGACAAGTCCCGGTGCCGAGCGATCGACATCAAATACGATCGTCACTCGGCACTTGCCGACCAACTCCTGGCGACCGACAAGCGGATGATCATCTCTCGTCACCTGCCGACCGACCCTTGGTGACCGACCGATGCCGACCCTCAGCGACTGGCTAATGCCGACCTCGGTGACCAGCTAGAGACGACCGCCTCATGCCGATCAGAGCCGATAGTCATCCAGTCGGCAAAGACCGAGCCTCAGGACTGAACCCACGTGCAGAGCCGAGACAAGATCCGCATATCACGGATCATTGACCACAGCCTGTCAGCATCCGTCCACCAGCCGACAGGCCCACCGAAAGTTGTCAGTAGGACCGCATGTGACAGTGACTCCGGACGCGTGCTGGCTCCTCATTGGACCGCCCAGCTGGCTGCCGGCTGTAGCCTTGGACTTTAGGCAGACTGCCAGCATCTACCTTGGACTTTAGGCCGACAGCCCGTGTGATCGCCCCATTATAATATTGGCCGGCAGACGATCGCCCGCCAGCTCTCAGGGCACCTCAGCCCCTATATATAGCAGGCAGCCTGCACTTGTCCAAAGGCCCCCCGGAAATTCTTGAGAACACACGGAAATACTTCAATTCCCACGAGATTTCACACAGCACTTTGGCTATCTCCAACTCTTGGCAACAGCTATCTTTCGGTACTTCTTCTCTCGGCCTCTCTCATCAAGAAGACGATCGGCAGGGACGAAGAACACCGAGCTTCGCTCAAGAGCCGGATTAACAGAGTCTTTTTACACTCATTGTATTTAGATTTCTCTCATTAATACTTGTATCCACGAATATTTGTATTAATAACATCTCGCGAGAGCATTCAAGCCCGGGCCTAACAAACCCGGCAAATCTAGTGTTTATTCATATTCTCTCGGAAGTGCTCCCGCAAATTGTTGTTTGTTGTCCGTCTTCCAGCAGTATTAATCTTCGGATAAATATTTTGGGCAACAACAATTGGCGCTAGAGGAAGGACATCTAACCCTCAAATTTTTATTCCTACCGTCTCGAAGAACAATCACTGTTCTCGGGGCATATACTTGAAGTGACACTCACTGCGCTTCAAAGAAATCTTTCAGAAATCATGTCTTCCGCCTCCGCGTCGAAGAAAGCCGCTGGCCAGCCGGCCAGACGCCTCGTTCCATCCCAGCCCGAGCCACAGCCGATGGTGGAAGGTAGTCGCCGCGGTCAGAGACGCTCGATCCCTTCCCTGGACGGCGGCCCAAGCCTCTCGCTCGATCAGTTCCGAACCAATGAACAGATCGAAGAGGCCATAGCCGTCCTTCAGGAGCGACGGAGTGCTCTCAACGCGCCTCCCGCTATCACCCCCTCGGCCGTCCGCCGGAAGTCCAAGCGGAATCTCAAGGCGTTACTGGCCGAGCGATCGCCAGGAGGCTCTCGTCCGCAAGAAGAGGCGCTCGCCAGCCGGGCCACCTCTGTCTTCGATCGCCTGGGCAGTGACCCGTCTTGGCGACGGGGGCAGTCGGGCCCCAGCTACGAGACGACGGAGTTTGAGTCCGTCACCAGGAGCTCGGCCTACCCGACTCCCAGAAGGCAGCCCAGCCGTCTGGCTCCCCCTCGCCAAATAGCCGAGATCGGCAGCAGCGGAGTCCGGAGATCGGTACACGATCGCCTCGGCTCCCGCTCCCAAAGCCGATCAGCAAGCGAACGAGCCACGGTGATAGCTGCGATGCAACGTCAACTCGACGACATGAAGGCGCTCCTGGAATCCAGGGCAGGCGCCAAGAAGACGATCGCCGAGCCAAGCGAGCCGCTCGCAATCGACGTCGAGCTCGCCCCTGTGCAGCACAAGATCGCTCCTCCTCAAACACCCTTGTACGAGGGGCGATCGGACCCCCAAATGCACCTGAGCAAGTTTAACATCTACATGACCGGGTGTGGGGCATCAGACGCGACCAGGTGCCGAATGTTCCCTATGACGCTGGACGACCTCGCCTACCGGTGGTACACCTTATTGCCACCTCGGTCCATTGGCTCCTTTAACCAGCTGGCGCACGTCTTCATGGAGTACTTCGCCACCAGGGTCGTCCGGCCGGAAGGTCCCCTTCGCATGATGCAAATCAAGCAGGGAGAAGAAGAGTCCGACTCGGACTACATCGACCGGGTAGACGTGATCATCCTCAACGGCGAGCCCATAAGCGATGAGACCGCCCTCTACGCGGTCCTAGGCGGATTTCAGGGCTTTTCGCCTATGTTCAGGCATCTCACGAAGAACCAACCTACGACCTACGCAGCCTTCCGGGCTAGAGCCGCAGATTTTCTGGCCAGGCAAAGGTTTCTTCTTAGCCTGTGAGCAGCGCGATCGGCGCCCGGACGACGATCTCCCGCCCGATCGCCATTATCAACCTACGAATAAAGCGATCGGGAGCCGAGCGACGATCGCCAGTCTTCCAGCCCGATCGCCGATCATCACGCTACATCACCAAAACCCGGAGGACACGATCGCCATATACAGTCCAGCATCTAACATGACGGACTAAGGCATAAGATCGCCTCCACCACACATCATAAAGCCATGGTCCTGGTAGTCGATGGAACCGGCTGCTTCGGCCATGCAAGGTCCCTTTCGGCCGAGATCGCCCGCCCTTCGTTTAAATACGAGGCCGGCATAGTCAGAGGGCCCTCCAAAATTAATCAGTGGACACGATTGCGCGCCCTCAAAGGATCATCATCTAACATGGTGAACCCGGACAATGCAACACGTGCCACAACCCCCGTCTCAACGTACACCGTCGAGGTGCGCCATCTTCATGGTGGGCCGAGGTGGAAGCAGAGCCAAACAAGCCGCGGAGGTGGAGTTGATTCATCCGACGCTGCCCCGCGCAAGGACTCCTCTAGACCGAGACCGCACGCCCTTCGTTTAAATACGAGGCGAGGCGCAGCCTAACAGAGGACCCTCATAATAAAGTGAGTCACGAGACACTCAATGTCTTCGCGCACCAAGACACGGTTATGGGGTCGGTCCATCGAACTCCACGACTGTGCACGATTCCTCAAACAAACGAAACCACCAAGTTTCTGAGAGGGATCGGCCAATGTTGTTTTTTGCAGGTACAAGACCGAAAGATAGCTAGCCAATCGACCATGATAGCCCAAGTCCGAATCCTAAGTCAGCTCAGCAAGATCGCCCGTCCTCATCCTACACGATCGCCAGCAAGAACCACCTCGCCCCATGCCTTCAACATCGGAGCAAGCTGGGGGGCAATTGTTGTGTCGAGAATTATACTCTCCGACCGGCGATCGCCTCGGAGATCGGGCGACCTAGCCACTGCCGAGCAGCCGAGTCAGAACTGCCGACCAGCGACCAGGCGACCAAGTCTTAGCCCAGCAGACAAGGTGTATCGGCCAACCGAAGGTCCCAGGACAAGTCCCGGTGCCGAGCGATCGACATCAAATACGATCGTCTCTCGGAACTTTCCGACCAACTCCTGGCGACCGACAAGCGGATGATCATCTCTCGTCACCTGCCGACCGGCCCTTGGTGACCGACCGATGCCGACCCTCAACGACTGGCTAATGCCGACCTCAGTGACCAGCTAGAGACGACCGCCTCATGCCGATCAGAGCCGATAGTCATCCAGTCGGCAAAGGCCGAGCCTCAGGACTGAACCCACGTGCAGAGCCGAGATAAGATCCGCATATCACGGATCATTGACCATAGCCAGTCAGCATCCGTCCACCAGCCGACAGGCCCGCCGAAAGTTGTCAGTAGGACCGCATGTGACAGTGACTCCGGATGCGTGCTGGCTCCTCATCGACCGCCACTGGCCGGCCAGTAGCTCGACTTTAGGCAGACTGCCAGCATCTACCTTGGACTTTAGGCCGACAGCCCATGTGATTGCCCCATTATAATATTGGCCAGCAGACGATCGCCCGCCAGCTCTCAGGGCACCTCAGCCCCTATATATAGCAGGCAGCCTGCACTTGTCCAAAGGCCCCCCGGAAATTCTTGAGAACACACGGAAATACTTCAATTCCCACGAGATTTCACACAGCACTTTGGCTATCTCCAACTCTTGGCAACAGCTATCTTTCAGTACTTCTTCTCTCGGCCTCTCTCATCAAGAAGACGATCGGCAGGGACGAAGAACACCGAGCTTCGCTCAAGAGCCGGATTAACAGAGTCTTTTTACACTCATTGTATTTAGATTTCTCTCATTAATACTTGTATCCACGAATATTTGTATTAATAACATCTCGCGAGAGCATTCAAGCCCGGGCCTAACAAACCCGGCAAATCTAGTGTTTATTCATATTCTCTCGGAAGTGCTCCCGCAAATTGTTGTTTGTTGTCCGTCTTCCAGCAGTATTAATCTTCGGATAAATATTTTAGGCAACAACACGATTGATGAATACGCATCATCAAGTGTCCCAAGATCCTTTCATTCTTAACTTTGGATTTAGCGGAATCTCTTAGTCTCACAAGAGTACATCACTATAAACCCTTAGTTTTACACGCAAAAGCTTCACATCTCTTCCAAATCAAGTATATACTTAGTATGCGTTCCCGGCAATCACTTGTCGACGCGCTCCGTGGTCAGGAGCCACTTGATTTGAGTCTGATCCACCACGAGATCCTTTCATCACTTAACTTAGTTCCACACTAAGATAAGATTTAACCATAAGCTGCACGTCAGTTTTTGGGAAACTATCTAACTGAAAAGATAGTGGATGATATAACATCCATTACGATAGCACAACTAAGTTTCGTGTCATCATAGTCGATTCCAGTGCGTTCATGAGAAACCTCGCACCATGAGGTGAGTTTAACTCCTTCTCTCACTTGCTTTAACAAAGTATAGGGATCGATCTTATCTTTGGAGTGTCGGAACCACTTCAACAAAGGGCTATCACTTTGTTTATACTTGAGTCGCATATATTTCCATTTTAGGCCAATGCTACAACGTTGTAGATTTTCAACGAAGTATGGTTCGATTAAACTCACATTCCATGTCCTCATGAACCAGCTTTATTCATAGAGTACTCTTTATGGATTGGCATTCATTGAGGCGTCCCCCAATGATGACTATAATCCAGAATCACATGAGACGGATGAGTTCATTTGATCATATGATCAAGTTTCATGTACCAAACTCGCATACATTCTTAGCGAGAGTATTTATCGAACCAAGTGGCATCCCAATACTCTATGAGATCCACGGCCTAGTAACACCATCTACCATAATTTGTGATGTTACCATATCACCATTCATAGGTGACGAACGTCCATGACCGGACACAATCCTTGCAGACATGTCTGCAGCATGTATTTAATCTCGTCACTTTAGGGAACTTGGTGAGGCACAGTAGGGACAAACTACGACAATTCCAAGTCGTTCTACTTGAACATGATCGTTCGCATCTCCCCCTAACGACGGGAAGACTGGCTCATCAAAGTGACTTACGAGATCGTCTGCCAAGGTATATTTTAAACGGACTATGAGTGAAATCGCATGTCATATTCATCATTTATAACCCATCATAATGCGTTGTGGTGACGCACTTTGGCAGATGAACATGTGGACGATAAAGGTTTTCAGTGTTAACGCAATCCAGTTAACAAAATGCATACTGTTTCACTCGTAACTAAATATTTGAATAATGATTGGTATAGGTGAATATGACATGTTGACCTATGCTACATATCCGTAGCTACTGGTCTTGAGAATTCAACAAAACCGTCACCATGCACCATCGAGATCGAACATAAAGAAACGATTGAACCGATGATAGGCCGTTGGTTTTATCGAACTTCTAGTGCTTTCTTGAAGAGTTCACTCCCTTCACCAGCTCCAAACACCTCAAAATTTCGTGAGCATGTATAAACGGGTGTTTAGGATTCCAAAACCATCAACCTTGTGGTTAAAAACCGGTCGAAATGACATCGAACTGGTCGTTCAGGCGGCTGGTGGTATGTGAAAACTTCATTTAAGTGGTTCACCTCCTTCCAAGTCTCCAAATGGCATCAAAATTTGTGAGAAGGTGGCCTTGGATGTTAGGAAGTACTTGTTAAAATTTCACTTTAAGACTTGGTATAAAAGTGGGTGAACCGACCTTTACAATGACTGGTCCGCAAGTTGGACAACCATAAACTCAGGTTTCATCAACTTATCAATCATTGTCAAAGGAACAACATAACATATAAATGTTATCACTTGAGTACGACCATTTGTGAACACCATCATAGCATCATAATCCACCCAGGCTAATACTTATGATCATGTATGTATAAGGACTCGGTGAAAAGGGAGGACTCAGCACCATGCTTATGCGAGTCGCTACATTATTCTCTTTAGCATAGGAGGGTGTCATCTCCTAATCGTGCCAAAGAATAGGCTTTAATCAATAAACATGACTAAGAAGGATCATCGGGGGGGGGGGGGGGCTTTGGCGTCACACATGCTTATGAAAGCAAGACGCGGATGACATAAATATCATCATCGGTCATGAGCCCTGCTCACGACTCCACCAATGTACTTTGGTGTCTTTGATCCAACTAGTTTCTTTGTTCAAATAAAATGATGTCCATGACAATACCGTGGTATGTGGATCATCAAATTGTCCAAACTCCGGACTATTAAAGCCTAAATGTGTCAATGTCCCAATACATCTTCTGGTTACAAAAACCGATGCAAGCCGGACCATATTGATTCATGAATATTTTTCCTTTTCACATATCCAATACAAGTGATGCATAAGATTTTATTTCTCACAAATCACAATGAGATGCTATGAGTGATACACTTTGGCATATATATCATCGAGTCATAACATGGTTCAATTGTTACGGAACATATGTGACTAGAAAACACCATTCGGCGTACAACAACTTGAGTATTATACCACTCATTGATTGTGATGACCTAGTCATCATAGTCACAATGGATTTATAAACCCAAATCCAAAAATATCGTGTTCCTTGAAAATAGCGTAATACGCACTCAATTTCGCTTGCAACATTTTACAAACATGAGCATAGCGAACACTCTAACAACATAGAGATTTTATACCAAATACGATCAAAATGATCTATCATATTGAGTGCATAACATGGCAAGGTTATATGCATAAGGGGCAAAATTACGACACAAGCATGGTGTAACACTACCATGCACACGCTCGGCCTTCTTATAAGGGTGCGTATTTTGGGCTTTCCCAAGGAAACTGTCTTTCAACATTTGAAAGATGATATTTTAGCGTACAATGCATACCAAAAATTGCATCATCTATGGCAAATTCGGCCAAAAAGAGGTTGAAAAACATGTGTCGTAAGGCCACTTGCAAATTTAAGATGGGAACCAAGTTGGTTGGGACAAAAGTTAGCACAATCGTTGGAAATAAAATTCCACGCAACTTGACCTTTGTTCACTAAAACAGCGATAACTCCCTTGTTAGGAAGGCTATGGACGAACGGTCAGATGTTCTGGAAACTAGACTTTCGCATATTTCTATCCATATATTGTGCACCACACGAATCATTAAACTCAGATCACATTACATGTTTTAATTGGCTGTTTAGTATTTCCCAAGTTTAGTGAGAAAACAAGGTTGAGACCATATCCAATGGCATAAGTGTTGATGCAAAAACATAGCAATGACATCCATATGTGCGTTTAAACGCAGCAGGGTGTTCGATTTCTTATCTCAACTAATGATCCTTTCGGTAACTCCAACTTGGTAGACTTGCAGAGCAAGTAGGAATGTCGGTAAATCTAAGGCTGTTTAAAAACCACTGATTCCGTTTGAACTTTCAAAGCATAAACAAATACCAAGGAGGATGCGCCTAGTCATGATCAAAGTGTAGACAAAATCCACCAGAGTGCATCAAATCAACCAAGAATTTTAATTCTCAATTTGCAAGTATACGTCATAATAGCCATGTTATATAGATACAACGCGGTGCATCATAATTAAGCATTTTGAACCATGAGACATAATGAATATACCATAACCAACTTGTCTTGACCATCCAATAAGATCGACTAAATATAGTCAAATGTATAAGGCACATGCATTTACAAATACTCGGAAAAGTATTCGGACCTATAGTCATACGAACTATAATCGAGGTCAATGAATTCATGTATTTACCGCAATATGCCATTGCTTTACATGTTAAAATTCATGAGAAGTACTCTTACACTCTTTCATATATCATATTGCAAGGAGACGGTGCATGACTATACCCACATACAATATTTTATTTTAATAGGATGAAAGATGGAGTTTTCCAAGTATGGGATTGGGTCAAGACTAACGTGGTGGTCGCTCAATTCATCATGACAAATCCGTCACAAATCGATTTTAACCACGACATATCCGTCGCAATCGATATTTGTCCCATTTGTACGTCACAATTCCGTGACTAATCATGAACGAGTCATAACTTTACCATTACCGACAATGTTCATTTTATTCAATTGTTGGTTTAAAATCGACAAAACAGCGACATCAAATCGCACCCAAAACGTGGTGTATGCAACAACCACAAATATCGACTTTCAACAATTATCCGTGACTCCCCCAGGACCGTCACACAGTTTACTTCGACATACGAGAGTGATACCACCTCTCATAGTCTCATCCACCGTAAAGTAGCGTGGGAGATAAAAAACCCAAATACTCAATTCCCCCAAAAAGAATTTCCCAAAAGAGAGGAATTGAAAATGGGAACTTTAATAAAATCTTACGGGTACTTGGTTCCATATTTGCTTTTATCTTGAACGGGAGCTTCTCTCCATATGAGCAACATATTTTCGTGGTACTCGGTTCCATATTTACTTTGATCCTTGAACGGGATAATAAATATGGTGTTGTGCGGCGATTAATACGCCTCGATAGGCGATCGGCATCACAATCAGAGAAGCCAACCATGGAAGACATACTCTGGACAAACGCTCGGAGTTCGGCAATGCGGCGACCGTCTTTTGGTACCCAGCGATCGTCTTTTGATGTATGACGATCGTCTTTAATGAGCGAACCAGAGGTGATCATCTCGTGCCACGTATGGATCCAGCATCCGTCAAAGTCGTCGAAGACCGAATCTCGGACGGTGGCCCACGTGCGGATCTTCAAAGGATACCGACAGATAGGACCATTGACCCCAGCCTGTCACCTACCACACCTACCGACAAGGCCGCCGAAAGGTACAAAGTGGGTCCTCCCCGGACAGCGACTCGAGATGCGTGCTGGCTTCCCATTGGTTCGCCCAGCTGGCCTCCAGCAGCAACCTCGGACCTCAAGGGAACAGGCCCACGTGACGGGACGATCGGCCGTCTTATTTTAATATAGAAAACGGCGGTCGCCCGCGATCGCCTGAGGAGTCCCAGCTACCTTGTCCCCTATAAATAGAGAACTCACTGCTATGGCAAAAGGGACGCGAATTTTACTACGAATTCAGTGCAAAACACACACCAAAGAGAGAATCAAAGGCTCTTTTGGCAACCACTAATACATTCATAGTGATATTCATACACATTCATCATATATCCCAAGCAAGAACTCACAGATTTATCTATCTGGTTCTTCCGGCAATCTACGCGCTCTAAAGCCTAGATAACTAGAAGTCTTTACACTCCTTGTAATAGATTCTAACATTAATATTTGTACTCGACAGTATATTTATTAATAACATCTCGCGAGAGCATTCAAGCCCGGGATTAACAACCCCGACAAATCTTGTGTTATTTATTTTCTCACGGAAGTGTTCTCGCATTTGTTTGTTACTCGATCATTCCAGCAATACTATCTCCGGATAATATTTTGGGTAACAACAATTGGCGCTAGAGGAAGGGCATCTAAACCTTCATTTTTATTCCTACCGTCTCGAAGAACACTCACTGTTCTCCGGACATATACTTGAAGAAACACTCACTGTTCTTCAATAGAAAAACCTTCAGAAAATGACATGTGCAACGACCTCCAAGAGAGCCACCCTAAGATCTGCCGGAAATCTCATTCCGGCCTGGACCGAATCCCAGCCCACGGCGGAAGGCGACCGTGGCGACGCTAGGCTCTCACTCCCGCCCCCGAGGGACGGTTCTAGCCTCTCACTCGATCAGTTCCAGACCACGGAACAGATTGAGGAGGCTATAGCCATCCTCAGGGAGCGACAGAAGGCCAACGACTCGCCCACCATCACTCCGTCCACCGTCCGCCGGGCAAATAAATGGAAGCTCAAGGGTATCTATGTTGAGAAATCAACAGAAAGCCCCGAGCCACTGGAGAAGGCTCTCATAAGGAGGGACGATTCCGTCTTCAGCCGCCTGGGGAGCGATCCCTCATGGCGACCCGGGCACTCAGGCCCCAGCCGGGAGACATCGGTATCCGAATCCTTTACCAAGAGTTCGGCATATCCGACTCCCAGGAGACAAGCCGGTCAGCGAGCCCCTGCTCACCCAAGAAAGGAACCCACTGGCAGGGAGCTCGTAATTCACCACGGAGCTATGGGATCAGTACACGATCGCCTTGGTTCACGCTCGGAGAGCCACTCGGCGAGCAGTCAGGCGACGGCGATGGCCGCCATGCAACGCCAGCTCGACGAGATGAAGGCGCTCCTGGAAAATGGGGCAGGCGCCAGGAGATCGATCATTGGATCAAGCGAACCACTCACGACTCAGATCGAGCTCGCCCCAGTCCAACCAACGATCAATCCCCCACAAACACCTCCATATGAGGGGAGATCGGATCCGGAAACCCACTTGAGCAAATTCCGGATCTACATGACCGGATGCGGAGCTTCAGATGCGACGAAATGTCGTATGTTCCCGTTAACTCTGGGTGATCTCGCCCACAGGTGGTACATCTCACTACCATCTCGCTCAATCAATTGCTTTGAGAAGCTGGCGAACGACTTCACGTCGTACTTCGCCGCCAAAGTCGCTCGCCCGGAAGGTCCCCACCGCATGATGAAAATCAGGCAGGGGAAGGACGAATTGGATGAGGATTACATCGACCGGGTAGACGAGATAGTCCTCACCGGTGAGCCCATCAGCGACGAGATCGCTCTCCACACAGTCCTGAACGGATTCCACGGACGCTCGCCCATGTTCAGGCACCTCACAAAAGATTTTCCCCCGACCTATACGGCCTTCCGCGTCAGAGCCGCCGATTTTCTGGCCAGGCAAAAGATGCTCTCACTCCGCTTAGACGAGGGACCGTCCGAAGAAGGAAAAGCACCTTCCCATGTCCAGAAGAAGGCGGTCGCCAAGCCCAGAAAGGCGTTCGCCAAGCTGTCTGGCGAGTTCAAAGCCTTCGAGGATGTAGAGGTCCACCTTCTTCACAACCTCAACTTATCTCCGGCCCACATCTTCAACGCGATCAAGGGTCGCGAGTGGCTTTACAAGCCAAAGCCAATAAGGGACCACGGTCACCTAGACCGTAGCAAATTCTGTGCCTATCATAAGAGTCCCAGCCACAACACTAGCCAATGCCGCGACCTCCTCGCATGCCGCGATCGCTTGAGGAAGGCAAACTAGACAATTTGATCACCAAGCCAGAACCCAGGACGGAAAGAGCCGGAGGGCGCGAGCGCCGACCAAGCGAAAGAATTCCTCCCAATCCGATCGCCAGAATCGAGCATGAGCCGGAGTACTCTGATGAGTCGATCCCTCCGATCAACCCTGGCGGTCGGATCAACATGCTTCAAGCAGGAGGTGGGAGCCTCGGGGGCCTTTCCCCGGTTTCCACCCTGTCAAACAGAAAGCGAAAAGCCGAGCTGAGGGCTTTCGCCGAAGTCCATGTTGTAGTACCTCCGGAGCCGACCATCTCTAAAGACGCGCTCATCACCTTTTCCAACAAGGACAGGGAGGGAGTGCAATGTCCCAAAGAGGATGCACTAGTGATCTCCGCTTGTATATTTGGGAAGACGGTCGATCGCGTGCTGGTCGACAATGGGAGTTTCTGCAACATCATATTCAAATCCACCCTAGACCAACTCGGCAACTTAATCAAATTCATCAAGCCTTTCGACACCGTGCTTCAAGGGTTCGGCGACAACACAGTCCAAGCCTACGGGAGGATCAAGCTCTCCATTGAGCTAGTATGCTTTTATGATCCCAAGGTTAGGATTACTAGGAACCTAAGCTTTGTAATCATAGATAGGCCCAGCATCTATAATGGGTTCCTAGGTCGCCCCTTTTTGGAAACCTTTGAGGCGGTCGCCTCATCTTTCTTTTACTGTATCAAATTCCCCACTGCCGATGGGACGGTCGGTACTGTAAAAGGAGATCAGCTAATGGCAAAAAGATGTTTGAATTACTCCTATGTTGTTACTTCTTTCAATACTTCCCATACTATATGTAACATTGAAGCGATCGACGATCAACCCATGGAGATCGACAAACCTAACACATCGTACCAACCCGACTCAGGGGACGCCATCTCTCATCAATTGACGGACGACATCGAGCCAAGGATCGGTTTCGAGCCAAGTCTCAACATCGATCCAAGGACCGAGTCCGGGGATCGCACCAAACGAGAGGCGACCGTCCCTGTCGAAGAGTTGGAAAGCATTACGATGGATCCAGTTCATCCAGAACGGGAAGTACAGATTGGCGCAAGCATCGACCACGAATTAAAGGGAGATCTGATCAACTTGCTACGTAGGAACATCGGAGTCTTTGCCTGGTCGCATCAAGATATGGTTGGCATAAGTCCCGAACACGCTTGCCATTATCTGAAGATCGACCGGGCAATGAAGCCTGTTCACCAGAAGTGTAGGAAGTTCGGCCCCGAGAAATACGCGGCGCTCGACATAGAAGTCCAGAAGTTACTCAACAACAAATTGATCGGAGTAGCCACAGACGAACCACAGTGGGTCGCCAATGCGGTGCTCGTCAAAAAGCCAACTGGCTCCTGGAGATTATGCATTGACTTCACCGACCTCAACGCGGCATGTCCAAAAGATCACTTCCCGATGCCTCATATTGATCACTTGGTCGATAGTACGGCAGGTTGCGAAATGATGTCGTTTATGGATGCCTTCGCCGGGTATTATCAAATCCCAATGGCGGAGGAAGACATAAAACACACATCTTTCCACACAGAAAAAGACATATACTTTTGGGTCAGGATGCCGTTCGGTTTGAAAAACGCAGGGGCGACCTACCAGCGATTAGTCAACAGAATGTTCACCGATCATATCGGCAAGACCATGGAGGTCTACATTGACGATATCGTAGTCAAACGCCTCAAGAAGGAAGATCACCTCAACGATCTCGCCGAGACGTTCGCCATCCTTGAGAAGTTTAACATGAAGCTGAACCCCAAGAAATGCAACTTCGGGGTGGGCTCCGGGAAGTTCCTGGGGCACATAGTGAGCCAAAGGGGGATCGAGGCGAACCCCACCAAGATACAGGCGATCCTTGACATGCAGGAACCGCGAAACATCAAGCAGGTGCAACGCCTCACAGGTTGTCTAGCCGCCCTCAACCGTTTCATATCACGGCTCGGCGATAAAAGCAAGCCTTTCTTCGCGGCCATCAAGAACAAGAAGTTCGCATGGACGAAGGAAAGCCATATAGCATTCGCCAAAATAAAGGAATATCTATCTAACCCCCAGATCCTGGCAAAGCCGATCCCCAGTGAAAAACTATTCCTTTACCTGGCAGCCTCGTAGGTCGCACTAAGTGCCGTTCTGGTGCGAGCGGAGGGACAAGCCCACTTGCCCATCTACTATGTTAGCCAGGCGCTCCACGACGCTGAGACACGTTATACACCATTGGAGAAGATCGCCTAGGCCCTTGTCATGAGTGTTCGTAAGCTGAGGGCTTACTTCTTCGATCAGTAAGTGGAAGTCCTAACAACTCTACCTCTAAGACAAGTCCTGCACCGACCGGACACCAACGGGCGACTCCTCAAGTGGTCGCTGGAGATCGCCCAATATGGTATCACTTACGCTCCTCGAACGGCGATCAAGGGCCAAGCTCTGTCGGACTTCGTGGTGGAATTAACGTTCCCTCACACCCAACCAGTGTCGGCCGACTCCGCCTGGAAGTTATACGTGGATGGCTCGGCACCACCCGAGAGCAAAGGTGGATTGTCCTCATCAGCCCCGACGGTCAGAGTTTCACAAATGCTGTGCGTTTCGGTTTTCGTGCGACCAACAATGAAGCCGAATACGAAGCTTTGGTAGGCGGGCTCGATCTAGCCCTCGCCCTAGATGTTCGTCGCCTTCATATCTTCATGGACTCCCTTTTGGTTGTAAACCAAGTCGAGGGAGAATACGAGGCGCGCGGCGAACAGATGGTCAAATACCAAGAGCTGGTCGCCGAAATGTGCACAAAATTTGAAGAAGTACTAATCGAATAAGTCCCGAGGGAGCACAACTCCCAGGTCGATGCTCTTTCCAAGCTAGCATCATCGGATGGGGCAGCCGACTTCTTCAGTATCCAAATCACAAAGTCAGCAAGGCCGGCGATCGACAGAAGCCTGGTTACCTCAGTCGCCATCGCCGAGGAGAACTGGATGACTCCGTTCATCAAATACTTAAAGGACGGAACGGTCCCTGACGACCGTGTTAAAGCTCGCTAACTCCAGCTTCGTGCGACCATATATACCCTATTGGACGACCGGCTTTACAAGCGCGCCTTCAGCCTTCCCCTCCTCAAGTGTATTACACCGGAGGAAGGTCGGCTCGTTTTAGCTGAGATCCATGACGGGATTTTTGGAAACCATGCGGGCGGGTGAGCCTTCATCCATAAGACAACCAGACAAGGGTTTTTCTGGCCATCACTTCGGAAAGATGCGATCGCCTATGCCAGATCGTGTCATAGGTGTCAGATAATGGGCCCCAACATTAAACTATCACCCGAACAGCTCACCTCCATGTATAGCCCTTGGCCATTTGCGCAATGGGCATCGACCTTATAGGTCCCTTGCCGACGGCTCCAGGGGGCTGTAAGTTCGCCATCGTAAGGGTCGACTATTTCACCAAATGGGCTGAGGCCGAACCGCTCAACAAGATCGGCCAAGAGAAAGTGATCAAGTTTATATGGAAAAACGTCGTATGCCGATTCGGTCTGCCCCAGGCCATCATCTCCGACAACGGAAAACAGTTCGACGGTTTAGAAGTCATGCAATTTTGTGAGAAGTGGGGAATCAAAAGGTTATTCTCAGCGCCCTATCACCCTCAAACGAACGGGCAGGTAGAGGCAGTGAATAAGATCCTCAAACACACGATTAAAGCGCGACTCGAATCCAGGCAAGGACGATGGGCGAGCGAGCTCCCAGACATTTTGTGGTCCTACCGAACGACGACCCGCAATTCAACCGGCGAAACCCCATTCGCCCTTGCCTTCGGAACAGAAGCGGTGATTCCTTCAGAGATCTCCGTCCTCATCCATCGAACCGAACAGGAGATGACGACCGACAACGATGTGGCCCGACGAATCGACCTAGACATGCTCGAAGAACGACGGCTGACCTCAGAAATAAAGAACACAATCCACAAAAGGAGAGCCGAGAAGTTCTTCAATTCAAAGGTCAAAGAAAGAAGGTTTCAAGTGGGCGATCTCGTCCTCAAGAAGATCCAAACCCACACAGGCGTTTTCGGTCCAAACTGGGAGGGACCTTTCAGAGTATCCAGATGGCTAACTAAAGGAGCCTACGAACTGGAACATCCTGACGGTACTCCGGATCAATACCCCTGGAACGCCGTGCATCTGAAAAAATACTACCAGTGATAATTTTGTATTCAATTTCAATGATGTACAAGGAATATAATGAGATTTTTTCCTATCCCATCTATTCTGGCGATCGCCCCACCAGGCATATCGCATACCGCCGACGATCGCTGATCATGACGATCCTAGGTAAAATCAATGCAGCCATGGTCCTGGATGTCGATGGAACCGATAGCTTCGCCCATGCAAGGTTCCTTTGGGCTGAGATCGCCCGCCCTTCGTTTAAATACGAGGCCGGCGTAGCCGAAGGACCCTCCAAAATAATCAGTAGACACGATCGCACGTCCTCAAGGTACATCATCTAACATGGTGAACCCGGACAATGCGACGTGCCACTACCCCCGTCTCAACGTACACCGTCGAGGGTCGCCATCTTTATGGCGGGCCAAGGTGGAAGCAGAGCTGACAAGCCGCGGACGTGGAGTCGAATGAGCCGACGACACTCCACGCAAGGACTCCTCCGGACCAAGATCGCCCGCCTTTCGTTTTAACACAAGGCAGGCGTAGCCTAACGGAGGACCCTCACAAAAGTGAGTCGCGGGATACACAATATCCCTCGCACACAAAGACACGAATGGGGAGGTCGGTCCATCGAACACCCCAACCGTACATGATTCTTCAGAATCGGCAAAACTGAAGATAGCTCGCCAGACAAACTAGTTTTTGTTTCCTTACTTACAATATGTAAACAAAAACAAGGGGGCAGAGATGGGTCGAGCTAATCCCAAATACGATCGAACAAAAAGGAACCACGCACGATCGGCTTCGCTCAAACACGCGCAGGACGGTCGGAGTCCTTCGACGAAAATTACAAGTAAGAATTCCGATTCAAAACATATCAATGCTTTCAACACTCAGACGATCGGTCGGATGAACAAAACGTCGAAAGCAATCATACACGTACTTGTAAAAATTTGCACGCGAACATTCAAAGGCGATCGTATGTAAAGAGACAGTATGAAAAGAGGAACATTTTATTCATAACACAAGTTTCGTACATTACGAGGCCCGAAGGCATTCCAAAAAAGTACAAGTTGCAGAGGAAAACAAAAATGCCTCTCAAGGCCCCGCCGGCTGGTCATCGCCCTCGGGTTGCGGATCGGCTTGGGCTCCCCCATCGGCCTCGGGATGAATGAGTTTACCGGTATACCAACTCAAGTCGATCCCGAAGTCGACAAAGTCAAGGATCGGCAAGGAGAACTCTGGATGCAGAGGATGCTCGAGGGCATAGGATTTGAAGCTCTCTATCAGGGGACCGATCTCGATCCCTGATACGATCGAACAAAAAGGAACCATGCACGATCGGCTTCGCTCAAACACGCGCAGGACGATCGGAGTCCTTCGACGAAAATTACAAGTAAGAATTCCGATTCAAAACATATCAATGCTTTCAACACTCAGACGATCGGTCGGATGAACAAAACGTCGAAAGCAATCATACACGTACTTGTAAAAATTTGCACGCGAACATTCAAAGGCGATCGTATGTAAAGAGACAGTATGAAAAGAGGAACATTTTATTCATAACACAAGTTTCGTACATTACGAGGCCCGAAGGCATTCCAAAAAAGTACAAGTTACAAAGGAAAACAAAAATGCCTCTCAAGGCCCCGCCGGCTGGTCATCGCCCTCGGGTTGCGGATCGGCTTGGGCTCCCCCATCGGCCTCGGGATGAATGAGTTTACCGGTATACCAACTCAAGTCGATCCCGAAGTCGACAAAGTCAAGGATCGGCAAGGAGAACTCTGGATGCAGAGGATGCTCGAGGGCATAGGATTTGAAGATCTCCATCAGGGGATCGATCTCGATCCCTGCCTTTTTAGCGGCTCGAACAGCGTCAGCATAGGCCACGTAATAAGCGAATTCGCCGACGAGCTCAACGTTGAGGTAGGGATCGACCTCGATCGCTTTCAGCTGCCCCTTCAAATCCGCGGCCGTCTTCTCGGCCTCCACCAGCTCGACCACCTTGGCGGCATTCTCACCCTTGGCTTTCTCCATCTCCTTCTTCGCCGCCTCCAGCTCACCGCTGAGCCGATCCACCATCACCTTCAGCCCAGCCGCCTCCTCCTGCGAAGCCGCGAGCTTCTGGCGGGTTTCCTTCTCCTTATCCCGGGACCGGTCGGCAGCCTCCTTAGAGCGGCTCAGCTCCTGCTTCAATCGGTCCACGTCCTGCTTAGCCCTTTTGGCCGTCTCCTCAAACTCCTTCTCCATAGACTGGATCCGGTTGGCAGCCTCAATATTTTTGTTCCGGGCGGCCTCAAGGTCGCTATGGAGACGGGCAGTAGAGGGTCGCCCCTCAAAATCCCTAGCAGCTTGGACGGCCATCGTCGCCGTCTGGAGAGCCAGGGCAACGGTCGCCTGCATGGCGTCTCCAGATCGCCGACGAGCGATCGCATCAAGATCGGTCGTCCAAGCCTTGGGCAGAGAGGTGATAGCCTGGCGAACGTAAGCAGGAACTTCGAGGGACTATTGCGGATCCTTGCTCGACAGAAAGTCCAGCACCATGGGAGCAATGTCCGGGTCGGCGAGACGAACCCTGCAGCACAAACCAAGGAAACCAAGGAGTTAGCCTATACCATGCTCAGAATGCCTAACTCAGAAAATTTTGACCCTTTCTTACCTATTGACCAGCTCGGGATCGCGTCCAAAATAAGGCTTGCCGCGAGAGGTTTCCGCCTCGGCGATCGCCACCTTCTTCGCCGAGCTGCCAGATGACCGGGAGCCGGGGACCGAGGGCCTCGGTCCTGATCGCTCCATCATCGGAACGGCAGAGATAGGAGCCGCAGCAACCGGAGGATCAATGATGGATACATCCGCCTCAGAAATCGACGGGGACTCCTCCGACCTCCGCCTCTTGCGGTGCTGAAGCTGTTCCTCTCCCTGAACCACCGGCTCGGCGACTGGCGCCTCGGAAAGCCTCGTCACCAGAGCAGGGCGAGACGTCGTCGCGGGAACGCGACCAGTCTGCTTACCCAAGTGAAGGCGACCGATGAGTCCCGGGTTTGACATAGCGATCTCTGACGGTGGTTCGGCAAATCGGGGAAAATAAACCTCTGTCAAAGAAGAGATACAAAACAAGTTAGACAAAACAAAACGACCTCCTAGAGACGATCGTCAAACAAGGAAGCACCACTTAAACTTATACCTGGAACTTTCAAGTGACGGGGGTAGCAGAACAATCGAGCCCCCAATCGATGAGCTTCGGTACCAAGCGATCGAACGTCAATAAAGGAGTTCGGCAAGGCACGGATCCACTCCCAAACGATCAAGAAATCGAATGGAAGGTCGCCGATCGCTGGAACGAGTGGTCCTGCAAAAAGAAAACAAAATTAGATCAGTCCAAGACAAGCTCAATCAAGGGGAGAGTTAAAATCCTTACTCGGATTCCTCTCCCAGAAAGTGGTGGGGATCTCCAACTCCTCATTCGGCCTGTCACTCGACGCCGATCGCCATGCCCCGCCGACCCAGCACCATTTAGCCAGGTCACCCCTGGTCTTATTCGGCACGCCGAGGACCACTCTCCCGATTCGGCCTTGGATATGATTGCCGCCGATCGACCCTTTCTGCGCGGCCAATTTAAACAGATAATTCATCTCCAGCGCAGTCAGGAGGCGAAACAACCGGTGACCGCCAAACAGGGTCAACGTGCAGATGATCTGTAGCCAAGCGTTCGGCGTCAGTTGAAGAGGCGCCAAATTCCAGGCGATCAGCAAGTAGGAGACGGCGAATGGTAGCGGGAATCGCAGACCCGCCTCCATAATCATCTCGTTGACGGCAACCATATCCTTGGGCGGTTGGTCGGCACGCTCATTCTCCAAGGGCACGTGAAGGGAAACGTCAGAGGGGATGTGATATTTGGCCCTCCAACGGCTCAGGTCTTTCTTGGTCGCCGTACTCCGGATCTTTCCGAGAGTCCACGGAGACGGGACGGCGGCCTGGAAAACCGTCCGCTTCACATGTTCGTAAGGGTGAGCGGCGGAGTAGGCCTCAAAATCGAATTCCGGATAGGGTCCGGCGATCGCTTCCATCATCTGAGCAAAAGCCACATAGGCAGGGCCAAATCTACTCTCTCGTTCCCAGGCCTCCCGCACCAAATCATCCTCATCCACCGGCGAGCCCCCCTGCTCCGCCGTCGCCGCCGTCCTCGCCACCTCGGCCTCGTTGAAAAGTTCTTCGAGTTCTGCGGGTGCAATCCCCGCTCGAATAGCTTCAACGGCCGTCTCCATATCCACTCCAACAGGAATCTCCTCCCGTTCAGGCGACGCTGCGGCAGCGGAAGAACTTCCGGTCTCAAAGGTTTTGGATCCTCCCGACATATTAGAAAGTAAAGAGAGGGAGAAGGTTAATTTTTCTTACCTAGAGAAAAGAAGGAGATCGGCGCAAGAAGCTCCTGAATTTTTTGCAGAAATTCGGCTAGGGATGCAAGGACGCGTAAAAAGTGAAGGAGAAGAAGCCCTGGCCTTTTTATAGTTGGAGACGAGGGTCTAAATGCAAATAGGAGAAACCTCAGGGGCTGGATCGCAACCGTCACGTGGGGACGCATTAAATGCTGCCCTCGAATCCCGCATACGCGTCTTTTCAAGGGCATGCCAGCCGACAGGTCCGACAAACCGTCGGACTCCCCCAACAGCGGTGTGACACGTGTCCCTGCCACTTTTGGAAAGCCCGCCTTCATTTCCCGCTGCTCCCGACGCGAAAGAAGATCGTCCAGATTTGAATTCAGATCGGCTGATCGTTTAAACATTGGCGATCGCCAACAGTGCCACCTCACCCCGTGTTTACAACATCGAGGCGAGCAGGGGGGCAATTGTTGTGCGGCGATTAATACGCCTCGATAGGCGATCGACATCACAATCAGAGAAGCCAACCATGGAAGACATACTCTGGACAAACGCCCGGAGTTCGGCAATGCGGCGACCGTCTTTTGGTACCCAACGATCGTCTTTTGATGTCTGACGATCGTCTTTAATGAGCGAACCAGAGGCGATCACCTCGTGCCACGTATGGATCCAGCATCCGTCAAAGTCGTCGAAGACCGAATCTCGGACGGTGGCCCACGTGCGGATCTTCAAAGGATACCGACAGATAGGACCATTGACCCCAGCCTGTCACCTACCACACCTACCGACAAGGCCGCCGAAAGGTACAAAGTGGGTCCTCCCCGGACAGCGACTCGAGACGCGTGCTGGCTTCCCATTGGTTCGCCCAGCTGGCCTCCAGCAGCAACCTCGGACCTCAAGGGAATAGACCCACGTGACGGGACGATCGGCCGTCTTATTTTAATATAGAAAACGGCGGTCGCCCGCGATCGCCTGAGGAGTCCCAGCTACCTTGTCCCCTATAAATAGAGAACTCACTGCTATGGCAAAAGGGACGCGAATTTTACTACGAATTCAGTGCAAAACACACACCAAAGAGAGAATCAAAGGCTCTTTTGGCAACCACTAATACATTCATAGTGATATTCATACACATTCATCATATATCCCAAGCAAGAACTCACAGATTTATCTATCTGGTTCTTCCGGCAATCTACGCGCTCTAAAGCCTAGATAACTAGAAGTCTTTACACTCCTTGTAATAGATTCTAACATTAATATTTGTACTCGACAGTATATTTATTAATAACATCTCGCGAGAGCATTCAAGCCCGGGATTAACAACCCCGGCAAATCTTGTGTTATTTATTTTCTCACGGAAGTGTTCTCGCATTTGTTTGTTACTCGATCATTCCAGCAATACTATCTCCGGATAATATTTTGGGTAACAACATATGGCTTCTCTCCATATTTGCACATCATCATGAGCAATATATTTTCCTATATGCCACGTAAAGCATAAACATAGTTAGATTCATAAACATACAAGTTAATGATAAATGGATCATGAATTAGGAAAATATAGAGTTGAGAAATGCCCGGATAGGGCTACTGGGCTCGATAATTCGGCCGAAAAAGGACTCGAGCGCGGCGATGCAGCAGCTCGGTATTGGATGAGGTCGGATCTCCAAATTTCCTCGTAAAAATCTGCTTTTGTTCGGCGGCAGATTCAGTAATCAATATTACTCAGAATCCGATCTCCACCGTTGAATATACAGATATTTGTGTTGAGAAGTTGCTGTCAAAATTTCACACCGATTCGACAGTTAACGAATCGGAAAACATGATTTTGGTACGACTGCGCTGTGCAGAAAATTTACGCGCGGAAATTCTCCTCTCTTTTTTTTCGATTTCGATAGGTTTGTCTCGACTGCACTAGGTTTTCAAATATTAAATATCACGTGCATAAAACTGTAGGACAATCCAGCGGTGCTTCGATCAGATTTGGTCGCAGCTTTAGACAACAGTCGGCTGGACGATCCGGGCTGGACTGATCACGACGAAGCTCGGTTGGATCGGGTCGGATATCCTCCTGAAGCTGATCTGGTCTCAGAAAAACAGGCTGGGAGGGGACTAGGAAAAAATAGGTCCGGTTTCTGCTCCTGGGTCGCGGACGGGTATGGATTAGGGTAGGAAACCGGCTAAATTTCACTGAGTTTCGCGATCGGATCTTGAACCCGATATGAGGAGGACGAAGCGAACCAGGCTTTGATGTTGGCTCTACGCGGTGAAGACGGATTTGTGGTGAAGACGATGGAGGAGATCTCTTTGTGTCCTAGCAGGGCTGAGCGGTCGGATGTTTGCAGATATGGCCGCGGGTGGCTGCGCGATTTCAGATGGGAGACTGATAGACGGATGTTGCAGTTAGGGTTTCGGGTCGGGCTATCTGATTCGGATTGGGGGACGAGCAGGCCGGAGTTGCAGAGGGAGCCCGACAGTTGCGCGACTTGGGTCACAAACAGAGGTCCGGGCGGGGGTCGGAAAATCAGAGGGGTGCCAGTGGCGATCTGGTTTTGGCCGAGAGGGAAGGCGAGGCCGGCCGGTGGTTCCTGTGCAGCAGGCAGCGACAATTGTTTTGGCCAAAGGCAGAGGGCTCCGATCTGGTGCATATCCAGATTGGTGGTGGCGCGGCGGGATTAGGGTTTTCAGCAGATTTTTTTTTTTTTTTGGAATTTCTTTTTTTTCGGGATTTTCAGAAAAAAACGGGAGAGGAAATTTTTTTTACTCAGTTGGGGACTACGTGCTGATAACGTGTTTCAGGAGAAAGTAAAAAGACTGTAAATAGAGTCAATCAATTGTATTCATAACACTGATAGAGGGGCCTTTATATAGGCATTACAATGAGAGTCCTTCCATACATAGAATTCCTAGATAAGGCAAGACATCTAATAGGATCCTACTACCTCTAGAAGGATCTAGAACCTTCCATCTATGTATCTACAATCAGTATTAGGTAAGACACATCACGGGAATAATAATTCCCGGAACAGTTAGGACTTAATCACATATTACTTTCGTCACAAATTTTATTCCTACTTTTTTTCGGTATGTTCAGAAAATACACTAAGCTAATGTGATACTCATGTCGAAGATCTTCAAGAACAAATTTGGAGATCGAGAAATTATTTTCTAATAAGAGAATGTTTTGTCTGGAGGCACGATAGAACATCTTGTATAAATATATTAAAGATATTAATAAATGTATAAAAGTATATAAATGCATATATTACATATAAAAATATTAAATATATTAAAAAATAAAAAACTGTGCGGGGAGAGGGTACCAACGGAGCAGAAGTCACCCAGACTCGTCCCGTCCCGAAATCCATATGTCACTGGTCATTGTCATCCTTAATCTCATCGTCCAAATAATTTGTCAACCCCTAAAATAACAAATCCTCTCACTTGAAAATTTTATAAATAGACTGGAAGATTATTTCTCAATCCGAAGAATTATTTGTTTGTTGATTATACAACTTTTTATGGATTGTAAAGCACAATGTATAAAATAGATTTTGTTGTTATTTTTTCACTTATATCTTTTTTTTTTTTGGTAAATAGTGATTTTATTAGCCAAAAGGCATGCCAATCCACAATATACAACTAAACAAACACAAACATCAGCTATCTAGCTTACTAGCAATTTTTGCACTTTAGAATTAGCTCTACCTCTAACTGCCATTATGACTTGACACTCTCTAACAATGCACTCCTCATTTCGAGTCTTTGCATTAAACCTTCTATCATTCCGCTCTCGCCAAATGTATTAAACTGCTGAAGCAACAAGCAAACGATATACCATTTGTTTTCCGGTTCTTGAAGTTCCTTGATGCTTCAAATACTCTACCTCTTCATCCCAATTTAGAACCTGTTGCCGAGCTCCATACAGTTAATGATTTCGCCACACTTTACTTGAATACTCACAAGCAAAAATAAATGATTTAAAGATTCATTTGCTTTTTTGCTTTATCATCAAAACGGATCACAACTGATTCCAAACCGAAGTAACCTATCAGTTGTTGCCATTCTTCTCAAAATAGCAAGCCAGAGGATGAAAATGCACTTTGGAGCAGCAAGATTCCTGCTAATCATATGATGCCATTCAACCTTTCTACAGTACCTTGCATAGCTAAGTACATTTTCCTAATGGAAAATGTGTCCTGTTGCAGCAGCTCATCACCATTAGGCATTCTAGCAATGTAATCTCTTGCTCCAAGGTTTTTTTTGATTACCCATGCTGCTTGTCCCGGAATTTTCATGGTTTTCCAATTCTTATTTTTGATATAATATCCATGAATCCACCACACCCATAACTTGTCCTTTTTTTCAGCACACTCCATAATTGTTTACAAAGAGCTGCCCTGTTCCATAACTTCAGATTAGTGATATTCCATCCCCCAGCTTCCTTTGGCAAATGCATCTGGTCCCAAGCCACCAAATTTCTTCTTGTAAGAGCTGCTGTTCCAGACCATAAGAAACTTTCATTATCTTCTGAGGTAATAAAAATACCTGGCTCCAATAAGCCTGTATACCAAAGATGACTGACTTCAATAGCTGCAACCTCCCAGCATATGTGAGTAACCGAGCTGACCAACACTCGATCCTTGCTAGAAGTTTCTGAATCAATGGCTGACATTGAGATATTGTCAGTTTCTTTGAGGACATAGGCATACCCAAATACTTGAATGGTAACTCTCCTCTCATTAAGCCAAATTCCTGCAACATAGCTTGTTGGATTTCTATCCCAACACCTCCAAAATAAATGGAGCTCTTACAATTATTAGCTTTCAAGCCAGAAACCTGCGAAAATTTATCAAAAGCAAACATCAGCTTCCTAGTAGATCCTTGATCACCCTTGAAAACATTAAGAGATCGTCAGCAAAACAAACATGAACTAACTGAAATTTCTTACACCTCGGGTGATAGTGAAACCCTTTATCATTCTGCAACTCTTTAAGGCATCTGCTTAAATATTCCATACACACAACAAAAAGGTAAGGTTATATAGGATCACCTTGTCTCAAGCCCTTCTTTGCTTTAAAAGGATTTGTGACATTACCATTTACATTCACTGAATAAGACACTGAAGTCAGACAAGCCATAATCCAGCTAACAAAAATATAAGGGAATCTCAATTCCAATAATAAATGTTTCAGGAAAGGCCATTCAAACGAGTCGTAAGCTTTTTGCAAATCAATTTTCACCATACAACGAGGAGATATATTCTTTTTTTCATATCCTTTTATAACTTCATGACCTAGCAATATATTGTCTGATATCCCTCTCCCTTTAATAAAAGCAGATTGCTGATCACTTATAATACTCCCTAAGACATACTGCATCCTATTGGTTAAGGATTTAGATATGATCTTATACAGAACATTACAGCAGGCAATAGGTCTGAACTCCTTGATTGTGCTAGCATTTACTACTTTAGGGAGTAAAGTAATAAGAGTAGTGTTAAGTAAAGAAGGCAAAAAACCTGTTTTGAAGAACTCCTGAACCGCTGCCACCACATCATGTCCAATCTTGGGCCAAGATTTCTGGAAGAACATAACATTGTATCCATCTAACCCTGGTGCCTTGTGAGGGTTCATCTCAAATAAAGCTCTTTTAATCTCCTCAGAAGTGAAAGGTTCTATCAACAGCTTCTGTTGTGTGTGAGTGATGAGAGCTCCTCTCTTCACTATTTCTTTACCAATCATAGGTAACACTTCAGCTGTAGATCCCATAAGCGCTTTATAGATAGATATGACTTCTTCTTGAATTTGAGCCTAATTTGTACATCTCGTACCATCTGCTCTCAGCAGCAGCTTGATTGCATTGTTGTTGGCCCTAGCTTTGGCATATGCATGGAAATACTTTGTATTAACATCCCCTAATTTGAGCCAATCTACTCTGGACTCTAGCATACTCCATTTTTCAACATCACTTAACCACTTTTTTTCTGTATCAATTAACTGCTCATTTAGATGATCCTGGTCAAGTAATTGTTGTGTGGTTCTCAAATTGTCTCTTGCCAATTGGAGCTTGTCCTCAATACCATGAAATTGTGTACAATTCAGCTCCTTCAAAGGGTATTTCAAATTTATCAGTTTATACCAAACATCTAGCCGCCGGTTTGTATGGTACTTCTTCCCCCAATATTCAGATAATATAGCAGGGAATTTTGCATGATCAAGTAACACATTGAATATTCTGAAAGATGTGTTTCTGTGCAAGTTATCGCCTCCTAAATCAAGTAACTGAGGGCAATGATCAGAAATCCCTCTCTCCCGCAATTCAACCACCATATGAGGATAATTCCTAAACCAGCTTTCATTTCCTAGAGCTCTATCTATCATGGAACAAATTCTATCTTTACCACTCTGATTATTACTCCACGAGTAATTATTTCCAACCGCTCTCACTAGATTCAGCTCACTCTCCTCCATACAATTCCTGAAATCTCTACAATCAGCATCAGTTACTGCATTACCTTGTAATCTATCTGTGCTTGATAGTACGGTATTGAAGTCTCCACAAAATAACAAAGGTCGACTCTGTTGAGCGATCTGCTTCATCTCATTCCAAAGTGGTTTTCTCAAATCAATTTTATTATATGCATATACTGCAACAAATTGAAACTTCATACCACTAATCATGTCAATGATAGTACAGTAGATTCCTTGTGCAAAATTTGAAATCCATTCCACTTGAACTTTGTGAGTATTCCACCCAATCCACACTCTCCCATTAACTGCATGAGAATAATTGTTGATAAATTTCCAATTCTTCCCCATTTTTCCAGACACACTCTTGAAATTCCTCTCTTTTTAACTCTAAGTAAAGCTATACAGTCTACCTTATTTTCCTGCAAAAAGATTCTTGCCTCTTTTTGCTTGGAGGGCTTATTACAGCCCCTCACATTCCACACAACTAATCTCATCTGAGGGGAATGGGTCCCCGCCACTTATTTTATTCTTGCCCACCCCATAAGTATTATTAAATACTTCATATGCATTAGTCAACCTCATATGTTCTTGATTTTGGACCCTATATCTTTAAATAATTACAACGTATATAAAAAAGTAAAACCAAGATTTTTTTTATTAAAAATAAATTATGATTTAAAAAGTGAACTCTTCAAACAAGACGGAGCTGAGTACATAAAAGAAGGGACATAATTGTATTTTTGGTACTCTTATTATATATCAATCACGATTTTGGTACCACAAGAATTTTTTCCACCATTTTGATACCCCTATTTTACCCGATTGTAAAATTGACAGTACCCCACAGCTCTGGTCAAAATTGGACCTCATTTATCCAATGTGGCATAAAGAATGTCTACCCTGGCATGCCACGGCTGTCACGTTGGATAAGTGAGGTCCCAATTTTGACCAGAGTTGTGGGGTAGTGTCAATTTTATAATTGGATAAAATAGGGATATCAAAATGTGGAAAAATTTAGAAACAAAAATTCTTATAATTTAGGAAGCATTTATTTGTTGGTTTTAGGGGTGAGAATTTAGGATCGGGAAATCCCGAGTCCCGGTACCGTCTCGAGTCCCGACGGGAAACGGGACCCCAAGTCCCGAATTTTACGGGATCGGGACCTTAAATTTTGGTAATTTCGGGACTCAGGAGTCCCGAAATCCCGATCGGGACTATCCGAAGTCCCGATTGAAATTTCTAATTTCAATCATTTTTTTCCTTTTCTGATTTCGGGACATTTCGGGACATTCGAGATATTTCGAGACATTTCGGGGTATTCGGGACATTTCGAAAAATTATCCTCGAGATCGGGACCGGGACCGGGACTTAAATTTATCCCATTTCGGAAATCGGGACCGGGACCGGGACCACCAAATTGGTGATTTTCGGGACCGGGACCTCGAGATGTCCCGATTCTCAGCCCTAGTTGGTTTCAATTGTTGTTTTAATTTATGTTCGCTATTGTTGTATTATTTTCTATTGTATTCCTTTTTTTTTATTATTTTCAATAAAACTTTAATATTTGTTTAAAAGTAATATATTCAACTATATTTAATTATTTATAATTTAAATGTCATATATATTTAATTGAAGAAGTAAATTATAAATATATATCTAAAATTAATAACGATGAAGAAAAAAATATATAATTTGATAGTGGGATCTAAGTTGTAAACGAGCCGAATCGAGCCGATATCACAAGGTTCGAGTTCGGCTCGCAAGTTTTCGAACCTTAGGTTCGATTCGGCTCGGTCCGCCCGATCCTTAGAATTTGAGGTTCGGCTCGAGTTCGATGATTCGAGCCGAATACGTTCGAACGCGTTCGGCTCGATATATTAAAAACAATTGCACAAAAACATATAGAATTGAACGTAATACATAATTAACATTCTAGATTGAATACTAATTAACATCAAAACCTGATTAAATATTTAATTGAACCAAAATAACAATTCAATTTGTAAAGAATATCTAAAGATTAAAGGGAGATATAGAGAGAGGGAGAGATGTAGAGACTAGAGAGAGTGATAGATGAGTGAAATGAGAGTTGAGAGATTTGATTTGTGGTTTTGAGGGGAGGGGGAACATGCTTAGTGTTGGACGGGAAAATTTAACTTTGAACTCAATATTTTAATATTGGACCATAATGTTAATGGACCAAACTATTTCAAGCCGAATACTCCGGATCGAATCGACATTCAGGTTCATTTACAGGCCTAGTGGGATCCATGTATAGTTATTTGCGAGTAATAATGCATTGGGAAAGGAAGCAGTATTTTTAGGAAGGTGTTGGTGATTTTAATGTCACCAGACATTTTGTGTAATTGGAACTAATATGTGAGTTAAGGGGTTTTATAATTTGTATTCTAATATATGTTCGGGTATGTGCGGAGTGCATACATGTCTAAGATCGAATTGTAAGCCGGTATGACCAAATGTCGGGGGTCCGGGGGCAGCGCCCCGGTGACGAGGTCTAGGGGCAGCGCCCCTAGTGGGGTCCAAGGGGCAACAATTGACTAATTTCGTCAGTTTTGGAAAACCATCCGTCAAACCCTAATTCCGGATCACTAATTAAATCCTAATTACGGCGCCGCCTAATGTAACCCTAATCCGCCCTTATGCAACCCTAATTCGACATGTATAAATAAGGCTCTTCTCTGTGAGTCTACACAGACTTTTCTCAGCTCTCTCGTTTTCTGACAAACTCAGAATTTCTCTAGCAATTTAGCTTACGTTTCTGTGCCTAGATTTGTAAGTATCCCTTTGGGTTATCTTAGGCTGAATTTCTTGTAACCCGGGCATAGGGTAGAAATATTAGTTCGGGAAGTGATTACACAATCCTTTAGAAATCCGGATCTCCATCTTAAACCCTAATACCCCAACCGAAGGGGTGTGAAAATTCACAATGGAGGTGCTCTAAGGACCGTTTAGATTCATATTTCTGACCCAATGGATATCATAGCATCCGATCCCCATGCAAAACCTGCCTTTCGTCTTCATGTAAGAAACACTCCAGACACAACTTTCGCAGCTAACCCTCAAATTCAAATACAATGGCCTTTACACAGACCCGAATACAAGCCACCCAAACCCATACGAATCAAATCAGTACCCAAGAACCCGAAAACGAAACCCGTCACCACCACCACCTCGGACGTTTTACTCTTGATGGACAGCCTCAAATTGCCCATACCAGCCGATATCTACACTTCACTCGTCAAAGAATGCGCCAAGCTGGGCGACCCTCTAAAAGCCATTGAAATACATCAGCATGTGATTAAAAGTGGGCTCCGTCTGAGCTTACATTTCCTTAACAGGATCTTGTTGATGTACGTTTCGTGTGGGTGCCTTGGACATGCGCGCCAGGTGTTTGATCAAATGCTTGTGAGGGATTTTAACTCATGGGCCGTTGTGATTGCGGGTTGTGTTGAGAATGGGGAACATCATGAAGCCATAAAGCTGTTTATAAAGATGCTACACGAGAAGGGATTTGAAAATGTTGGTGGTAATCAGATGGGGCTTTCGGTGTCGGGAATTCTTGTGTGTGTGCTCAAAGCTTGTTTATGTACCATGGACATTGAACTCGGAGTGCAGGTGCATGGTTGGTTATGGAAAATGGGTTACTCGAGAAGCATTGCTTTGAGTAGTTTTTTGGTAAATTATTACGGGAAATTGAAGTGTTTTAAGGGTGCTGAACGTGTTTTTGAACAGATTCCTTATCGAAATACAGTCGTGTGGACATCTAGAATTGTGAACTACTGTAATGATGAGAACTTCGAGGAAGTAATTAGCGTCTTTAAGGAGATGGGGAAGGAGGGAGTGAGGAAAAATGGCTATACATTTTCGACTGTTCTTAAGGCTTGCAGAAGGATGGAGGATATAGGGTGTGGCCGACAAGTTCATGCAAACGTGATGAAAGTAGGGCTTGAATCGGATGGTTATGTGCAGTGTGCATTGGTTGACTTGTATGGAAAATGTGGTTTAATAAAGGACGCGATCAGGGTGTTTGAGATAGGTGGAAGTAATAGGAGTCGTGCATGTTTTAATGCTATGGTTACGAATTATATTCTACACGGCCTATGCTTTGAGGCAGTTAAGGTTCTTCATGAAATGAAGGTGTATGGATTCGAACCCTGTGAATCAGTGCTTGATGAAGTGAAATTGGTTTGCGGGAGCATAGTGACGGAAAACGACATGGATGAAATGTATTCATCTAGAGGATTGTTGTAATTATATAAGCATAATTTTGTAAGATTGCCTCGAAGCATGTAGTGTGGTTGGCTTGACGAATATACACCAGGCTGAGACGATTCCGGGCCCTTGTTTTGATGAAGAAAGTGATTGTTGACGACTATGGTGCCTAATGATATCTACTGCATTTTAGCATTCATTTTGACACTGTCCTATAGAAATGCTATCTTGGCATGTAAGGCGTGACAGAGCTCGAATGTATGAACTATGGAGTCGATCACGATGGGAGGGCTATTTTGGTTATATGAATATCTCACTAAAACATTGCAAGTGTTGGATCAATATGGACTTTGTAGGAATATGAAAACCGAGGGAAATATGATTTTGTCCTCTTCTCATGCCCATGCAGAAGTTAAGGATCATTTAAACTATATGTTACTCCTTTCGTTTCTGCTTCATATGAAGGTTGCGACAGAAAGTGCATCATGGGCGTAAAACTTTGCCACTTTGTTTTTTGCATGATCCTGTTAACTAATTTTAAAGAATTAATTGGCACTATAATACGTATGCCACCGACTCCCAACATAGTTGAGATTAAAGTGTAGTTGATGATTGATGAAGTTACTCCTTCTGTCTTGAGGACTCTACTTTGATAAATGTATAATTTTTTTTTTTAATTTTAACCGTTTTAACGAAGGTACAAGTTACAACCCGTTTTAACCATCTATTCTCACTTACTTTTTTTATTCTTTTCAGCAATTAATAATGAACTCCCTCCGTCCCGGCTATCTTGTGGCGTTTCTTTTTTCGGCATGGTATTTTAGGAGCTATTGTTTAGTGTTTTAAGTATGTGGGTAATAAAGTAAATATATGATTAGATGGATATTTTGAAGCACTTATTTTTTTTGTTTAAATTTTGTGAATAATAATCTGAATTTTAAATTTGGAATATAATTAATTAATTATTATTTTTAACTACTGGCGGCAGAAACAAAATATTAATTAATAATTTTTATTAACTACTGGCGGCAGAACCATATTTTTGTTAATAAATTCGGAATGTAATTAATTAAATTTTTTTTAATATCTTCCTCATCCTCTGCTAGAAATGGTTGCGAATGACCTCTCAACTAGTACGGTGTGTTGGTGATTTTAGTGTCACCATTCATTTTGTGTAATTGGAATTAATATGTGAGCTAAGGGGTTTATAATTCGTATTCTAATATATGTTCGGGTATGTGCGGAGTGCACACATATATAAGATCGAATTATAAGCCGGTACGATTATGTCGGGGGTCCGGGGGCAGAGCCCCGACGGTGGTACTGTGGTAAAATTGATTAATTTCGTCAATTTTGTTAAGCCACCCGTCAACTCTAATTTCGGACCACTAATGACGGCGCCGCTCTCAAAACCCTAAAATCGACCTACTTGTAACCCTAATCCGACATGTATAAATAGGGCTCTCCTCATGAGTCTGATATATACCCTTTTTCTGAGCTCTCGATCTTTCTGATAAACACAGAATTTCTCTAGCAATTTGGCTTACGTTTCTGTGCCTAGATGCGTAAGTGTTCCATTGGATTATCCTAGGCTGAATTTTTTGTAACCCGGGCATAGGGTAGAAATATCAGTTCGGAAAGTGTTTACACGATCTATTGGAAAATCCGGATCTCCATAAAAACCCTTATACCCCAACACGGTCTGCGGTATATAAACGGGATGGTTGCGCAGGAGAGAGGGTCCTCCGCCGCCGACGAGCCTACCACTCCCATCGGTCATTGCGGTGTGGGGTGGCGGATACGGAGAGCCCCGTTTCGACCTCAAGTGTGTTTTATTGAGAAATATGTTATCGAATAAGTGTTTTGGGGTCATTTAGAAAGATTAAGGAGTGAATGGATTGATTTGCCCTCGTGATTTTCGACCTCAGCTAACAGTTGGTTTGATTTCACGGTGATTTTGAACGGCAGTAGTCGAGTGAGTCGATTTATGTACTTGAGTAATCGATTTGAGTTGAAAGTGAGTATGAATGATTGAAGTGGAAAATAAATCAAACGTTAGTGATGTCACAAGCCATTTGCCCGAATAAAAATGGGTGAGTTTGGATCCTGAGTTTTATTTTGAGAAGAGAATTTAGGGCCCAATAGTGATGATTATTAAGCAACTAAAAGCCCTTCTTTTTCCCTATTTTTTCCCTAATTTTTGCCAAAAGGGAAACAACTCAAGATAGTTGGGACGGTCCTAAAAGAAATACGACTTAAGATAGTGGGACAGAGGGAGTAATTTCAAATTTGTATAACAAGGTCGATTTATACTACAATCGCTTTTGAAATACTTGTTTTGATATTTTTTTGTGTATTTTTTTTTTTTTTAGCTAGGTATGAGTACTTATCTTTCTTCTTTTTTCTTTCTTTTCATTTTTTTATTAATATGACAGGAGAACGCACCTACACTATTCGAAATATTCTCCTGCGCAACAAGCTACCCCAGGGTTAGGTACACGAGTTATATAATTGGGCTAATGTTTTAAAACTATTTATACCCATAATTATAAATATTTATTTAATTGTTAAATTTAAAAATTAATAAAATTAATATTTTCAGCATTTTCTTCAAATTCCAACCACCCGTGTTTTGAAATTAACCCGACGAGAGCCGTGGAGAATTTGACATGCACAAGGATGAACAAGATCATAATTTATTAAGGGTATTACTAAATATCGTCCTAAATTATTAGTCACCGTCCTTAAAAATTACATTTTTGCTATTCATTACTATTGAACCTCTCTCTCTTCTCTCTCACTACTTTTCTCTCTCACTTCTCTCTACCCGCCATCGCCGCACCGCCGCTGTCGTGTCGCCGCACCACCGCCGCCGTGCCGTAGCACCGCCACACTACTCTCACTTCGGTGAAATTGACGCAGGCGTCTGGATTTCCGCCTGGTGCAGGCGTCTGGATTTCCGCCTGGTGCAGGCGTCTGGAATTTCTGCCTGTATCACGGTACAGGCGTCTGGAATTTCCGCATGTACCATGGTGCAGGCATCTATTGTAGACGCCTGCACCATGGTATAGGCGTCTATCCCAGACGCCTGCACCATGGTATAGGCGTCTATCCCAGACGCCTGCACCACGGTACAGGCGGAAATTCCAGACGCCTGCACCATGGTGCAGGCGGAAATTTTAGATGCCTGCGTCAATTTCACCGAAGTGAGAGTAGTGTGGCGATGCGACGGCACGACGGTGGTGGTGCGACTGCACGGCGGCGGTGATAATGGTAGGTAGAGAAAAGTGAGATACAATAGTGAGAGAGAAAAATAGTGAGAGAGAAGAGAGAGATGTTCAATAGTAATGAAGGGCAAAAATATAATTTTTAAGGGCGGTGACTAGTAATTTAGGGCGGTGCTTAGTAATCCAATTTATTAATCTGATATAGTACGTTGGAGCTGGGATTGGATAAAAACTCTAAGCAATTATTAATTTTAGTCGATTCAGTTACATGGTAAACAAAAATGATCTATAATGTAATTAAAAAATAATTTGTTAATATTGTAATGAGATTTGATAAGAAATTAAAATGATTTTGAAATCTTATATACTAAAAGCTTAAGTTGTCTTATAAATGCAAAGTGCTCACAATAAATGTTTCATGAATTGAAAGTGAAATGTGAAAGCTTCATGTGTTGGTACATTGATTTAATAGTCATGCATAAGGGTAAGTACATAGGAATCGTGCACAAAAGTCTCAAAGAATACAAACCAAAAATGCCATGAATGCATAAATTAAATACACCAATTAGTGGTTAGTCTTTTTATCTTCCCGTCCACGAGTTACAAATATTTTATCAACTATATAATGTGTCAAAAATCACACACAACAAACCACAACTTCCTCCACACCGCGTGCACATTGGGCTACAACTTATTATGGTGGTTGTTGTGTCAAGATTTAACACCTTCCGTCTGGCGATCGCCTCCGAGGCCGAGCGACCGACTTACCGCCGAGGAGACAAGGCAGATCTGCCGACCAGCGACCAGGCGACCTAGCTTTGGCCCGAAAGACAAGCATGAATCGCCCAGCCGAAGGTCCCAGGACAAGTCCCGGTGTCGAGCGATCGACATCCAGTACGATCATCGCTCGGCGCCTGGCGACCGACTTCTGGCGACCGACTTATGGACGATCATCTCTCAGCGCTTTGCCGACCAGCCCTTGGCGTCCGACCATTGCCGACCTTCTGTGACTGGCCGAGAACGATCCTCGGTGTCCAGCTAGAGACGACCGCATCATGTCAATCTCCACCGATGGCCATCCAGTCGGCAAAGACCAAGTCTCAAAACTGACCCCACGTGCAGATCCACAAAAGGCGCTGACAAACCTGTCACCTACCTCACCTACCAACAGGGCCCAGACCTGCGAAAGGAGTTGGCGGACAAGACATGTGACTACCGCCTGGCGCCATCGCACCTCTCGACAAAGTCCGCCGAAAGTAGCAAAGTGGGACCTCCCGTGACAAGATTTCCGACGCGCGTGCCGGCTCCTCATTGGGTCACTCGGCTAGTGCCACTGGATCTATGGACTTTTGGCAGCGGCCACGTGCCCTTTAGGACGATCGCCCAGTTACATTAAATGCCGAAAGGCGATCGCCCACTAGGGGACAGGGCCCTCACTCTATATATACAAGGCAGCAGGCACTTGTAAAAGGGACCGAGATTTTGACTCTCTAAACACTCTGCCTTCTCGCTTCTCACACTATACAGAAGCAAATACTTGCACTTGGCTAACATCCAACTCTTGGCAACAGCTTTCTTTCGGTCTTACTTCTCCCGGCCTTTTCTCCTCGAGCAGATTACCGGCGGGACGAAGAACACCGAGCTTCGCTCAAGAGCCGGATTAACAGAGTCTTTTTACACTCATTGTATTTAGATTTCTCTCATTAATACTTGTATCCACGAATATTCGTATTAATAACATCTCGCGAGAGCATTCAAGCCCGGGCCTAACAAACCCGGCAAATCTTGTATTATTTATCTTCTCTCGGAAGTGCTCCCGCAATTGTTGTTTGTTGTCCGTCTTCCAGCAGTATTAATCTTCGGATAAATATTTTGGGCAACAACAATTGGCGCTAGAAGGAGGGCCTTCCAACCCTCGATTTTTTATACTTACCGTCCCGAAGAACACTCACTGTTCTCGGGGCAGATACTTGAAGTGACACTTACTGCACTTCAAAGAAATCCTTCAGAAATCATGTCTTCCGCCTCCGCGTCGAAGAAAGCCGCCGTCCAAATGGCCAAACCCCCTGTTCCCGGTCAGAGCCCGCGGCCGATGGTGGAAGGTAGCCGCCATGATCGAGACGCTCGATCCGTCCTCGGACGGTGGCCCAACCTCTCGCTCGATCGGTTCGAACCAAGGAACAGATCGAAGGGGCTCCCGGCCGTCTACAGAGCGACGGAGTGCTCTCGACGCGCCTCCGGCCTACCGCCCCCGGTCTCTCGCCGAAGATCAAGCGGAAGCTCAAGGCACTCTTGGCCGAGCAATCGCCGGGAGGCTCCGTCCGCAGGAAGAGGCGCTCGCCACGGGGCACCTCTGTCTTCGATCGCACAGGCGGTGACCCGACTCACGGGCGGTCCGGCCCGGCCTACGAGACGACGGAGTTTGAGTCCGTCACCGGAGCTCGGCCTACCCGACTCCCGAGCGCCCAGCTGTCTGGCTCCCCTCGCCGAATTGCCGAGGCCGGCGGCGTGAGCCCGGAGATCGGTACACGATCGCCTCGGCTCCTGCTCCCAAAGCCGATCGAGAAGCGACCAAGCCACGGCAATGGCCGCGATGCAACGTCAACTCAACGACATGAAGGCGCTCACTGAATCCGTGGCGGCGCCAAGAAGACGATCGCCGGGACAAGCGAGCCGCTCGCGATCGACATCGAGCTCGCCCCGTGCGGCCACAGATCGCTCCCGCTAACACCCGTACGAGGGGCGGACCCCAAGTGCACTGAGGAAGTTCAACATCTACATGACCGGGTGTGGGGCATCCGACGCGACCGGATGCCGAATGTTCCTCTCGACGCCGGACGACCTCGCCCACCGGTGGTACACTTCATTGCCACCTCGGTCCATTGGCTCCTTTAACGAGTGGCGCACGGCTTCACCGAGTACTTCGCCACTGTGGTCGTCCGGCCCGAAGGTCCCCTTCGCATGATGCAAATCAAGCAGGGAGAAGAAGAGTCCGACTCGGACTACATCGACCGGGTAGACGTAATCATCCTCAATGGCGAGCCCATAAGCGATGAGACCGCCCTCTACGCGGTCCTAGGAGGATTTCAGGGTTTTTCGCCTATGTTCAGGCATCTCACGAAGACCCAACCTGCGACCTACGCAGCCTTCCGGGCAAGAGCCGCAGATTTTCTGGCCAGGCAAAGGTTTCTTCTTAGCCTGTGAGCAGCGCGATCGGCATCCGGACGACTATCTCCCGCCCGATCGCCAATATCGACCTACGAATAAGCGATCGGCAGCCGAGCAACGATCGCCAGTCTTCCGGCCCGATCGCCGATCATCACGCTACATCATCCGCAGTCCGGAGGACACGATCGCCATCTACAGTCCAGCATATAACATGACGGACTAAGGCATAAGATCGCCTCCACCGCACATCATAAAGCCATGGCCCTGGCAGTCGATGGAACCGGCTGCTTCGATCATGCAAGGTCCCTTTCGGCCAAGATCGCCCGCCCTTCGTTTAAATACGAGGCCGGCGTAGTCTGAGGGCTCTCCAACATTAATCAGTGGACACGATCGCTCGCCCTCAAAGGTTCATCATCTGACATGGTGAACCCGGACAATGCGACGTGCCACAACCCCGTCTCAACGTACACCGTCGAGGTCGGCCATCTCCATGGCTGGCCGAGGTGGAAGCAGAGCTAACAAGCCGCGGGCGTGGAGTTGATTCATCCGACGCTGCCCCGCGCAAGGACTCCTCTAGACCGAGACCGCACGCCCTTCGTTTAAATACGAGGCGAGGCGCAGCCTAACAGAGGACCCTCATAATAAAGTGAGTCACGGGACACTCATTGTCTTCGCGCACCAAGACACGGTCATGGGGTCGGTCCATCGATCTCCGCGACTGTGCACGATTCCTCAAACGAAGCGAAACCACCAAGTTTCCACGGGGGATCGGCCAATGTTGTTTTTTGCAGGTACAAGACCGAAAGATAGCTAAGCCAATCGACCATGATAGCCCAAGTCCGAAATCGTAAGTCAGCTCAGCACGATCGCCAGCAAGAAGCCACCTCGCCCCATGTCTTCAACATAGGAGCAAGCTGGGGGGCAATTGTTGTGTCAAGATTTAACACCTTCCGTCTGGCGATCGCCTCCGAGGCCGAGCGACCGACTTACCGCCGAGGAGACAAGGCAGATCTGCCGACCAGCGACCAGGCGACCTAGCTTTGGCCCGAAAGACAAGCATGAATCGCCCAGCCGAAGGTCCCAGGACAAGTCCCGGTGTCGAGCGATCGACATCCAGTACGATCATCGCTCGGCGCCTGGCGACCGACTTCTGGCGACCGACTTATGGACGATCATCTCTCAGCGCTTTGCCGACCAGCCCTTGGCGTCCGACCATTGCCGACCTTCTGTGACTGGCCGAGAACGATCCTCGGTGTCCAGCTAGAGACGACCGCATCATGTCAATCTCCACCGATGGCCATCCAGTCGGCAAAGACCAAGTCTCAAAACTGACCCCACGTGCAGATCCACAAAAGGCGCTGACAAACCTGTCACCTACCTCACCTACCAACAGGGCCCAGACCTGCGAAAGGAGTTGGCGGACAAGACATGTGACTACCGCCTGGCGCCTACTGCACCTACTGACAAAGTCCGCCGAAAGTAGCAAAGTGGGACCTCCTGTGACAGTACTTCCGGACGCGTGCCGGCTCCTCATTGGGTCACTCAGCTAGCTGCCGGCTGGATCTATGGACTTTTGGCAGGCAGCCCACGTGCCCTTTAGGACGATCGCCCCATTACATTAAATGCCGAAAGGCGATCGCCCACTAGGGGACAGGGCCCCTCAGCCTCTATATATACAAGGCAGCAGGCACTTGTAAAAGGGACCGAGATTTTGACTCTCTAAACACTCTGCCTTCTCGCTTCTCACACTATACAGAAGCAAATACTTGCACTTGGCTAACATCCAACTCTTGGCAACAGCTTTCTTTCGGTCTTACTTCTCCCGGCCTTTTCTCCTCGAGCAGATTACCGGCGGGACGAAGAACACCGAGCTTCGCTCAAGAGCCGGATTAACAGAGTCTTTTTACACTCATTGTATTTAGATTTCTCTCATTAATACTTGTATCCACGAATATTCGTATTAATAACATCTCGCGAGAGCATTCAAGCCCGGGCCTAACAAACCCGGCAAATCTTGTATTATTTATCTTCTCTCAGAAGTGCTCCCGCAATTGTTGTTTGTTGTCCGTCTTCCAGCAGTATTAATCTTCGGATAAATATTTTGGGCAACAACAGTGGTAAAGTAAGCATCATATCGTCTTACTTATTTAGCATATTGATTTATATTATTTTATGTAAATTTCACGTATGTTTTTTGCGTGTAACAATGTAGGACATAAAGATGGTAGCTTAGGAGATTTGGTAGTAACATCATCTTTTCTAATGGTTTAAGAGATCCTACACATCGTTGTCTTATCAATTAAGTGGAACATGCACGAACATTTTTACTTTAATCGAAAATGCAATATATTGATTAACTGTATTTAAGTTACTAACGATCAACTATATCTATTTTTTGTAGCGCATCAAGAAGCATTAAAGAAAGAGATCGAGAAGTCACAAAAATTATGTCAAGAACAAAACATGCAAAAGGCCAATGAACAACAACGACAAAGACAACAACAACAAAAACAACAACAACAAGATCCCGCGGCCACCGGTGGGATGAATACTTAGCATTCGTATTAATAGTACGTTACAAATTAAACATGCAATATTTTACTTCATGTAATACCGATAAACGGGCTAATACTATTGATTCGTTAGCAAGTAAGTTTATTGAAAATAATGTGACGAGCATTCAATTTTTAGTCAATAATTATTATTACACTTTGTTGGTGCATTTTAATATTTTTGCTCTTAATGTAGTTTTTTGACTTGCGTTGTGTTAATGTCACTTTTTTAATTTAACGTCTTGGAATATTGTGTGACTTTGATATTTGATATGACTGTGTAAATTATGTCGATGTTACATATTGCAAATGATAGTATATAATAAAAATATAATAAAAATATCTTCACACTATCATCATAACAATGAGAATCATCTAAATCGAAGAAGTATATAAAGGAGAAGAAAATTATATTTCAAATGTTATCCACATATCACGAGGTAAGCATTATTCATTTGAGTTTGAGATCATGTGATTCATGTCGTCATAGTGTAAATACTTAGAATGAGTTACTAATGAATGCTCCAAATTCGATATTATAGTTTATGGAAAAATATTGTAATAATGCATTAATTAAAAAATAATTTATGTAAGTTACTCACATTAAAAGATTACATATGAAAAGCCTCATTTAAATATAACATTTTGCAAAAAACCTCTTCACACAAAGAAAGAGATTGACAAGTCACGAAAATTGTATCAAGAACAAAACATGCAAAATGTCAATGAACAACAACGACAAAGACAACAAGAAGAACAACAAAAACAACAACAACAACACGGCCACCGGTGTCAATATAGATGAATACCTGGCATTCATATTAATAGTACGTTACAAATTAAACATGCAATATTTTACTATACGAATTATAATTTATTATACGAATTATAATTTATACTCTTGAATATACTAATCACTATAATGTTTTATGTTTTTATAGTTTTATTAAAAAGGAAATTTGTTATATAGTTCGCTTTTAATAATGTAATTTATTTGAACAACGAAGTCCGTCTTTCACAAAAAAATGAGAGTTTCAAACATGAACCGAAAACTAGTCCCGAACATTACGAAAAAAACAATTAGATCCAACCAGAGTGCATCGCATGGGTCCTAAGGCAGCCCAAACCTGTGTGCATTGCACCTGGATGAATATAAAAAGTCTCCAACATTAATGTTATCGCTTCATATTTAAAATAATTTATGTAACTTATACATATTAAAAAATTACATGTGAATAGACTCTTTTCAATGTAACATCTTAAAAAAAATCTCTTCACATATACTCTTTTAATGTCAATAAACTATTTTAAATGTGTGTCATGCTTAGAAATGTGATACCATCACAGCTTAGATATATAATGACGAAAATAAGTTCTGAAGATTACGATATAAAAACTTATATACAGCCCATGTGCAACTCAATAAAGTATTCTAAGTACGTATAAAGCTTAGCAAATGTATGACACCATGAAAACTTAAATATAAAATGAAGAAAATAAATGCCGAATATTACGCTATGAAAACTTCTATATAACCCATGTGCATCGCACGTATTTTAAATCTATGAAAACTTCTATACAAAGACATACGTGCATCGCATCGTTGACTATCATAAGAAATAGTTATAACTTAGCCCAATGTATTAATATTAGTTAGTTCCAATTAAAAATGATAGAGTCAATACCAAAATAAATAGACAAAAAATATTACGTAAAAAATACATCTTAAAAGATTACATGTCAATAAACTATTTTAAATACGTATCATGCTACAAAATGTATGCTACCATGACAACTTATATATACAATGACAAAAATACGTCCCGAATAAAAAATGATGAAAATAAATGACGGATCCATGATCAAAATGACGAAAATTTGTGCTGAACAATAACAATTTAAATATATAATACCATCATATACAACCCAGGACATCGCCCGGATCTGAATGACTCGTATTGATTAATGTTAATGTTATTAAGGGTGTCTTTGTAAATTAATATATTTGACATGTAAATAAATATTAAATATAAAAATAAATTAATGGTTACAAATTAATAGTATTTAGATGCCGATCTAACGTTAGACCAACTTTTATTGGTCTGATCATAGAAAAATCCTACATATTGACCCTTTTTTTGTTGATTTATTCATCAACATTATACTTATCAGATAAGTAAACAAGCCCTTGATCTGTGAGGTAAATACAGATAGACCCCGAGGCTGGTGAAAATCACAAGAAACCCCTAAACTTAATCAAGCTTCTGTTTCTTTCTTTACTTTTCTTTTTTGAATTTTCTTTTGTAATTTCCCTAGGGCCGGACAGAAAACCCCAAAAATGGTTTGGATCAAAAAAAGGAACAAATAGACTGAGACTGGTAACTAAATTTCAAAAAATTGTAGAATTTACTTTGTACAATAACCAAATCGATGCAGTTCGGTTCGATTTGTGGTTATACAACCGAATTGATGACTGAATAGAACCGAACCAAACCGAATATTTAAATATATAGATTAAAAAAATTAAACTCTATTATGCTCGAACCCTAGTTAGTTTGTCTCATCTCAAGGCATGCCTCTCACATTTCGCTTCTCTCTAAGCGATTTATTGTAAATTAAAAAAAAAAGTTCGTTGGAAGATGAAATATATGTTGGAAATAAAATCAGTTTTTTAATTGATTTTTTAATAGCTAAAGTATTTAATTTATGTAAAATTAAATAGTTCAAGATTAATCTACTTTGATAGTTGATTATAGTACATCTAATTTCTAAAAACTAATTTTTAGTGAGTGAGAAATTAATGAATGAAGTAGCCATTTGAAATGGCATTTTGATATGAATGAGAATATGAAGAATCACATCCCACATTAGATACGTGATGAAGTTTAAGACACTTAATAAAGTGAAGAGGGTTGGATAGTGTGTAACATGACCAAGACTATGCACCAAGACTTGGAGTTGATTAGACCACATGCGCGCGCGCCCGTCCAGCTCGGGCTTGTGGATCGTGGACCTTGGTTCTTGGTTCTTGGCAATTGATCTTTGGGTGATCTTGAGCTTGGACGCGAGTATTAATTTTTTGGTGCCAAACAGACTTGAATTTTGAAAGTTTTTTCCTCCTCTTGTGATTGTTGAAATGAAATGGTCAGTTACAATACACTAATTGTGTGTATAAAGTGCGTCTTAATGCAGCAATTTTATTGTTATAAAACCGGTGATGCTTATACATACCAATGCATAATAGGCTGCATAACATACCATCATCTCATCTCATTCGAAATTAGCATACATACATACGGTTTGCTCAGCTCTCATATTTTTTTAGTTCGCCGGAGCTTTTTTTTCTGGTGTGCTGCAGAACAAAAGACTTTAGCCGTTATATTTTTGAAGATAATACGTCTGAAAATTGTCAACACTATACATGACGTAATTATTTTGCGGAAAGATATCAATCGCCCCGACTTCCAGAAACTTGTTCGTGTAATTTTATTCTTGTGTTTTCAGTTTATATTTTGTAATCTAATTGTAAGAGTAGTAGTACTGTTCACTAGATTCTATTTTTTCCGTTTTATCGTAATTTTCCGAATCACCGAACAAACAATATACTACCTCCGTTCTTTTATAACTGCAACATCTAGACTTTCACGCTTGCCAATGCACAACTTTGATTATTAATATCTTCAATTCTTTATTTCTAAAAATTACAAGACGTTGATATTTTGAAAGTATATTTCGAGATGAATCTACCAAGATCTCACGTGACTATATTTTTTCATATGTATAAATCACAAAAGATGGTCAAAAGCGAGTATGTGAACAGTGTAATAGTCAACACGTTGCAATAATAAAGTAACGGAGGAAGTATACATTTTATATAATAATACAGTTTAAAATATATTATATCCATTAAAATATTACTCCTTATTCATCTCCCTCCATCTCACTTGAAAAAAACTATATCAATGAATGTATAATTTCTTATTCATTGCAAGATACGATACCACAAATTAAATTTTTCGTACCTTTTTTTCAAATTATATCCTTGTTTATTAGTTGACAATAAATTTTGAACCACGTCAGAATCACATATATAAAGACATGTGATGTAAAAACGTAGAAATGAATCTCTTTTATTGTGTCAAAATCATACTCTGAAACTACTTTTTCCCATATAATTTAGTACGTCTCTTTTGCTTATCACAGAAATTGTCTGTAATTTTGTGTTAAATTTAAAACGAGATTGGAGGTTGTCCAAACTGAAATGAGCCGAAAACAGACATAAAAAGATACTGAAAAGAATAAAAATATTCGGACCCTTCCTACATATGTAATTAGGATTATGTCCATTTCCAATTTGGGCATTTCATATTAGATTTCGGAATTGTTGGGGTCATGTGCAAGAACGCGATATATAAATATATATATATATATATATATAGTGAGAGAGAGAGACAGAGACCAAACAAACAGAACAGAAAGGCATTGGGTTCTATTTTATGCCTTTTCTGTTGGTTGCATTTCGTGTAGGTAACTAACGCGTACATATATGTTATATATGCTGCCAGAAATTAGGATAGTGCATCGGATAGTTTTGATGATGATCGATCTGACGTGGCTTCAAATTTAATTATACGCCGGCAGATGGATGGCAAATAATTGACTAGTTGGAACCAGTATTCTCTTGTTTGTACGGACGACCGCCAGATTTTACCCCACCTCGTTACAACATATTATAGCGGCATCAAAATTAGACCTCGCAATTCGTTCGTGTCGTGTACCAAAAGTCGAAACTCATATACGACAGTAAATGAATTCGTGTTATGTCGTGTCGTGTACCGCATAAATTCATGTCGTATTTTCGTGTCAGGCACATACAACAACATCAACAACATCTAAGCCTTAGTCCCAAAATGATTTGGGGTCGGCTAACATGAATCAAACTTTGAAACCGTCAATAGTCGTTACATAAATAACATAAAAGGAAAAAAGCGGGAAAAAAGTAGTGAAAAAAATAAATAAAAAAGAGAATGAATGTAAAAAAAAAAGAAAAAAAAAGAAAAAAATGAAAAATCCTTAAAAATAAATTAAAAGATAACATGTAATAAAAGAAAATAGGAATAAAAATACAGATTAAAAAAAAGGAGTCAGGCACATAATATAAAATAAATATTACTCCCTCCGTCCACTTTTTAAAGTCCCATTTGATGTTGGGCGCAGATGTTAAGAAAAAATGATAAAGGTAAAGTGGGTGGAAGAAAAAGGTAGTGGTTGGAAGAAAAAGTTAGTTGTTTGGAAGAAAAAGGTAGTGGTTTAAAAAAAAAAGTAGTGGTTTGGAGAAAAAAGTAGTGGGTCCATTAGTGAAAAGGTAGTAATTAAATAAAGAAAAGAGGGTAATATGGTACAAAAAGTAGAGTGAGACTTTAAATTATGGACAAATATTTGAGAGCAAATGAGATTTTAAAAAGTGGACGGAGGGAGTAAAATAATATTAAAAATTAATAATTTTAATATTATAATATTATTTTTATAGGTTTTAGTAGACGAAATGAAACGAATGACAACGAAAATACGAATGTTTACACGAAATTTATGAAAATTCACATTATATTTTTAAATTTAAAAGTTTAGTATAAACAGAATTCATAAAATATATATTTTTATAAAATTAAATATAAAATATTATATATATTTATTTATTTATTTATTTCGTGTACCTCGTGTCGTGTCGTGTCGTGTACCCAAAGGGTAAACACAAAACCGACACTAAATCTCGGTCGTGTACTTTCGTATTCGTATATTTTCGTGTCGTGTATTCAAAATGCAAATCCAAATATTCAATTTTCGTGTCATTTTCGTGTCGTGTTTTCGTATCGTATGATAAATTACCGGGTCTAATCAAAATCAGGGACGCTGACCATTATTGACCTGAGATGACAGACATGACGCACTGTGTTGCCCCTACAAAATGACAAATGTCTAACCAATACAACCAATCAGGTTGCAGTTAAGAAAATTGTAAGAGGAAGACATGTGCCCCTCACTGTATAAAATTAATCTCTGCAGGAGATAGAAAATATGAAATTGCCTAAAAATCAATTAGTATACCATCAAATCAAATTACAGCCGATCTAGACTCTCAAGCGATAGTTGTCGGTAGATAAGAACAAGAGTTCATATTTGAACATTCATTTTGTATATTTCCCACACAGATTATAAGTATATATGGTTGGAAAAAATCAGTTTTAATTGATATTGTAATGGCTAAAATATTTAATTTATGTGAAATTAAATTGTCCGGGTTAATCTACGTTCGGAGTGGATAATCGTAGTATATCTAATTTCTCAAAAATGATTTTTGATGAGTGAGAAATTAATGAAAGAAATTAGAAATAAATGTGAATATGAAGAATCCCATTCCACATTGAATATGTGATGAAGTTTAATACACTTAATAAAGTGGAGAGAGTTGGATGATGTACAATATGACCAAGACTATGCACCTAGACTTGGAGTTGACTAGACCACATACGCGCACACTGTTTGGAAGTAAAAATGCAACGGAAGCAAAGTTTGGTAAAGTTTGATAATTGCGTTTTACGCATCCACGAGCATAAGATTTATTTAGGCATGCTAATTAATTAATTACTAAGACTAATAAGTAATTTAAATATTATTTATTATTTATTAAATAAATATGTTGGTTATTAAAATATCCTAATTTAGATCTAAAGATCTTGATCACCTTGTATTTCTACCTTTAGACCTTCTAGAGTATGATCCGCCTTAAATCGGACGTTGTGTGGGCAACGAGCTACTGGATCTTGCTTGGACACTAATGGGATCGACCGAAATTCTCTTGTATGTGGTCACACAATTTTTCTTTGCTTCCTATTATTTTTATGAACACTCTTAGCAAATTAATGCGTTATCTAAATTGTAGAATCAAAGACACAAGTCTAGATCTATAATTAAATACAAGAGGAAAAATTTGATCTCACAACCTCACCAAAACATGTAAAATCAGCTTCCCCCATAAGTCCTATATATATGCTCTTGGACTACTACTATGAATCTTAAGAAGGATTATGGAAGGACTCCCAATAAATTCATCTTACCTTATTAGGACTCTTCCTAATATTATAAATCTATTAATATCAACTTAGTCCACTAAAAAGTTGATATTGCACTTCCTATCAAAATCCCAAATTACAAAATTGGGCTTCTTATTAAATATATTATTTCTCGTGTTTAAGATATCGAATGTCCATTAATTAATTATAAGCTACTGACAACTTTAATTAATTAATATCTTATCCAAGAGTAGTACCACCCGAAGCTTATTATTGTATCGAAATTAAATCCACCTGCAGGGTTTAATATAATAATCATTATCGAGCTTCTCAATGGGACATCATCAACCGCACGAGTCGGGACACGATTTCTAGTAATAATAATAATCGTCGTATAAATAATATTATTGCCCAAGATACGAGGCCTATTGAGTCGATCATTCTGACTCTCACCCATGGTAAATCAAAGCAATAAGTATTATAAATACACAATTAAATATTATATACTTAGAATTAAGAAATAATAATTATCTGAGATTTACGTTCTTCTTACAGTCAGTACAGAAGACACTATCTCACCTCGATCCAGTTCAACGTATGCAAATACGCTAATGTATGCTAATAGTCAAGACCAACTAATCTCAAGCATACTCTACAACCTTTTATATAATTTGTCTAATAATTATATAGGTTGTGAACTATTATATTATTTTATAAGGCACCGATAATGTGATTCTCCGTGTGACACCAACACACCACATTATCTACAATATAAAATAATTAGACATTTCATTTGCATAACCATAACGTGAATAAATATGCAAAACATGTGATTAAATGTAATTAATATTCTCATAGGTAGTTTCAGGGAAATTAGGTAATACAAGCATAAAGTATGCTTTGCAGTATACAATCCTAACACACACGCGTGCCCGCTCGTCCGACCGACTCGAGCTCGGGCTCATGACTCGTGGCTCGTTCTTGGTTCTTGGGGATGGTCTTTGGGTGGTCTTTGGGGTCTTGGGCTTGAGCACGAATATTAATTTTTTGGTGCCAAGTAGAATTGAATTTTAGACTCTTGAACTCCTCGTGTTGAAATGAAACAGTACGTTTGAACTCCTTCTGACTGTTGAAATAAAACAGTCATGCACTGAATGTGTGTATTAAAACCTGTATTTATGCAACAGTTTATGGACATTAAACATGTCATAAAATCTACAGTTTCGCCTGAATTTAAACTCTTGGATGATGGAGAGCCTATAAATACCAGTTATCATTCATCATTATACTCGAAATTATCATAAGCACATATACATTCATACAGTTCTCATTTTTCACATAGTTCGAGTTCGCCGGAGCTTCATTTCTGGTGTGCTACAAAATCGAAGACGTCAGCCGTTGTATCTTTGGGGGATAATACGTCTGGAAAACGTCAGTACTATACGTGACGTAATTATCTTGCGGAAAGATATCAATCGCCTCTGCTTTAGATTATTATTCGTGTATTTTTCATTCTCTGTTTTTCCAGTTTATTGTCTGTAATCGAATTTTAAGAACAATAGTACTGTTCAGTAGATTTTCTTTTCTCATTTTCGGAATATCGAAGAACAATAATTTATATGGAGTTGTTGATCAATAATTTATGACGGGCACTTAAGACTACTTCGATGGATGACATAATACTAACTGATTTTTGATGAGCTTCTATTAGGGTCCATGTCATTAAGCTAATAGATTGACGAATACTAAGAGAATTTTGTTTTTATATATATTTTCAATAGTTATTTCCTATTGGAAACTTGGAGAACCACTCATTTTTAGAGCCAAAGAAGGAAGTATATTGCAAGCCACGCAAAACCAGATTTAGCATTCATAAATCAAGATAAGTGTCAAAATTGGCCCTTTTTTGGTTTGGATTGTTTCTTTCTCCTTCTGTTCTGTTTTTTTTTTTCTTCGTTTGAGATGTTAATGTGGAAATATATGGGTGGTTCTCTCAACTTTCATGGTCTCAAATCAAAACAAAACAAGAATCACGACAAAGTTGTGTGAGACCGTCTCACGCACCGAGGGGCAAAATTGTGCCAAATCCTCTCCAATTCGTCTCTATATGCGTTAAACGTCGTTAGTTTCTTTTGGACGTCTATATCTCCCCTATATACTAATGTAAAATACGCTGGTGTGACGCTTTAATACTTCTAGTATATGCCTTCTCTTTAGTCTTCGTGTGCTTATATATCAGTCTTTCATGCTCCAGCTGACACATAATCAATTAATGATCTAATCATCATTGCATTAGTCACATTATAATTATATCTCAAACAACTCCTACCTACCTTATTATTTTTTTCGAATTAAGTAATATGAATAACGAATAAATATGAATTGATTATATTTAAAGAAATATTTCACGTTTTCATTAATTAAAAATATAAATTCCAAACAAATAAAAATTTAATATAGTAGTGTGCACTATATATTAAAAAAATAAACATAACTCGTGAATATTATATATTTCCACTAATTCATTAGTTTATATTAGTTAGTCACTATAATTAGGTATATCAATAAAAAGAAATATCAACTGAAATTAAAGATGCTTGGGAGTATTGCAAAAGAAGTGTTGAATATATATAATTAAAAAAGTACTCGAATCGAAATACTCTTATTAAAAAATATTATTGAAAGTGTAGAAACAATAATTTTAATTATGATTTATAAACAAATCAAAGAAATTATGGAATAAATCGATTAGTCTATCTTAGTTTTAAATCTTATTTAATTAATATAAAATAACAAAATAAATAAAAAAACTCATATTTACTAAATTATATAATTAATGATTTTAGGTATTTCCAAAGAGGTATTTCTAAATGCATAAGTAATTAAATTTAATAATAATATACTAATCCGTATTCATCTTTGTACAAGAGAATTTCAGAAAATAAAAATTGGTCGTTTTATGTAATTTTTTTAGTTTTAAAAGATTTGTTAATTTATTTATTTTTGAAAGCAACTATATTTTTGAAAGTTTTGGATTTGATTTTGTATTTTAAATTATATCCAAATAATTTATGTAATTTTTTTTTTAAATATAAGGATTAACTTATTTTTTTTGTCCATTTAACAGAACCGTTAAATACTTAATAATTTGGACATTTTTGGCAAGAAAAGTACCAAAAAAGAATGTAGAACCAAATCTATTTTTAAACATTTTCTCATAGGACCAGAATATAATTTTTCATCATAAAATATATAAGCAGTTTTTTTTATAACAACATGTTGGGAAAATCGACGTCACCTGTTATAAAAAAACAAATAGTTTTCCCTCAGCAGAACCTTTGTGCGGAAACAAGTTTGTATGAACACACAGAAAGAACACCCCAATCACACACAAAATATACTGAAAATAAAATACACCAGTATTTAACGTGAAAAACCCTCTAACACTGAGGAAAAAACCATGGGACAAACTCCGAAAAATATTCCACTATATCAAAGAATAATTACAATATTCTTTCCTCTCTTAAAACTCTCAAAAGATACAATATAGTATTTCCCGTGAGACCCACTCCTATCCAAATATTGCAAACTACCAATATTAAAGGAATGATAGAGATGATATCTACCCAAGTGTATTTTCCCACACTCTCAGGATTTACAACACTCTATTTTTCTCACTAAATATTTTTCTCACTTTTTTTCTTCTTCACCTCAACTTACAAAAGCCTTATTTTTCCTTCTGCTTGAGATGATTCTTCATGCTCCCGTTCCTCTATTTTATAGGCAAAGTATTAGGTGTGAATATATATTTCACACATTCCAACTTGGCTGCGCATGAGAAGAAAAATACAACTTTGCTTTTACTGTACATTCACCAACTTTGACTTGGCAAATTATGTTTTCAATTTGCCTTTGATTTCTTTTTCTTGTGCTGGACATCAATACCGCGTGGGTCCAACAATCTCCCCCTCCAGTCAAAGGAAAAAAAATCCTCGAATCAGTTTTTAGAGAGAGCAGAGCTCCCCCTCAAGCAAAAGTCATACAACCCTGTCTACATCGATAGACATAATTCTCAAAACCAAGAATTATCATGCTCTACAAAAGAACATATACTAACACTGTTTACACCAACAGTCATAACTCTCTCATCCGAGAATTATCATGTTCCACCATAAAGAAAATAACCACTTGAAACAAACACATTTCAAGATTTCCTTCTTTCGGCACATGTCGAAAAAACCTGCAGAAAACTTATGGTGCAACTTCCATGTTTCACTTTTCCGGAAATTCCATCTGCCATCGACATACTTTTCCACCACGCACCCTGCACATCTGTGAAACCATAGCCCTATGCGCAATTATGGACCCGCAAATTGAACACATCGTTTGTCCTCGTATCTGCGTCATACCAGAGGATGTTCATGCCTTTAACAGGTATCATATGACATCATCATCTTCATATCCTGCAAAAGCGATAGAAACACTATTTGCGTCACCTTTGGAGTCATTTGCCGAACCCGCTCCCCCTTTTGGGCAATTTCTTTTAAGGTGCCCAGGTTGCCCGCACCTCCAGCATTTAAAATTTTCCTTTGTTGAATTCTTCTTCTTCTTCCAATTTCCAGTTACCAAAGTTGAGCTTTCAGGTGTGAAATTGTTTCTTTCACTCAACCTTTTCTCCTCCGAAAGGAGTTTTCCGGTAACTTCAAAAAAGAATATCTTCTCCTTCCCATGAATTAAGATCGACTTCATATGTTCATAGGACGATGGAAGAGACCAGATAAGCCTCAAAGCCTTGTCTTCATCATCTATTTGAACTCCCAATGTTTCCAGTTCAGAGACAATCCCGTTGAGAATACTTAAATGATCTGAGACTGATGTACCTTCACTCATCCGTAGTGTATGAAACTGTTCTTTTAGATACACTCGGTTAGAGACACTTTTAAATGCAGTACATCTCCTCCAGCTTCTCCCAAAGCTCCTTGGTCGTCCAATTTCCCTGCACGTTTGCAAGAACATTTTTGGCGAAGCATAGCCGAATGGCACTTGCTGCTTTCAGATCCATTTCCTCCCAATCTTCATTGCTCATACTAGATGTGTTGGTTTCTTTGTCAGAATCTTTGCTGGAATCTTTCTCCAAAAAAGAGGCTGGTTTACCTTTCAATACCTTGTGCAATCCTGATTGGATCAAGATATCCTTGACTTGTATTTGCCACAAGCCAAAATTCATCTTCCAATCGAACTTTTCAATTCCAAACTTCAAGGTCTGCATCTTTTCCACAAAAAAATATTTCTCCACTAACCGCAAAGAATTTTTGTTGTCAGAACCCGGTTACCCGAGCTCCGATACCAGTTGTTGGGAAAATCGACGCCAGCTGTTATAAAACAACAAATAGTTTTCCCTCAGCAGAACCTTTGTGCGGAAACAAGTTTGTATGAACACACAGAAAGAACACCCCAATCACACACAAAATATAATAAAAATAAAATACACCAGTATTTAACGTGGAAAATCCTCTAACACCGAGGAAAAAACCACGGGACAAACTCCGAAAAATATTCCACTATTTCAAAGAATAATTACAATATTCTTTCCTCTCTTGAAACCCTCAAAAGATACAATATAGTATTTCCCGTGAGACCCACTCTTATCCAAATACTGCAAACTAACTGTAACACCCCAAACTAGGCGGACATTACAGTGCCGTGGACCCCCGACTGGGACCCACTAGGCGAGTGAAAATGAATGAATTACACAGAGGAAATGTAGTACCGAACCACATTACAACAATAATTACTCCGATGAGAAGTTTCGTACAACACATCCAGGATAATACCGAATACATGTATATTTTATATGAAGATAAAATATACAACACTGAGTGAAATGAGTATTCAAACGGAATGTCTGCAGCGGAATAAATGAAGGAAACATAAATGACTGAAAAGATTGGGGTCCCCTTATAGTATCATTGGGACTCCTCGCCGTCAACGTGCTCTCCCCGTGCCTTTGCCTTGCCAAGACCTGAAAACAAAATCCCCAAACGGGGTCAGTTATACAGAACAACAATCCTCAAGGGTTGAAAATACACAATCATGATTATATCAGAAGTTATGAAATATCCTGTCGAAACATACGCAATCAAACATGCTATATGAATCAACTAACAGTACGGCTCAAAGGGTGGCGCCACACTACGCCCGGGATGGAAATGTGTCCGTGCACAAGCCACCAACGAGTATCGATCGAATACACGTGTGGTCTTGTTCCTGTCGATCTCACGAGGCATATGACTCGTGTGCGATCGATGTGAGGCCAACAACCAACACACGACTTAAACGTGCCCGACATGAAAATCAACACATACCAACTGCACGCCCAAGATGACCTAATGCCACGATATAACAAAAGTGACATCGGAAACGAATAATGACTCACCGAGATGAAATGATAGTGAAATGAATGATAGCTCAATGAAATAATTGGAACCGTCGTTCCTTGTGACTGAAGTGATTAATTGACAATGACAAGTTTTGATACGGTTAATACAATGATGAATGAGTTATGATTATGAATGAACAACAACAAAAGGAAATGAATATCCTTTTAACCGAGTAAGAATTAACTTACACAATACCGATGAAGAATGTCCTTCCACGAACAAACGTCCTAAATGAAGTGTCGGTCGCTCGAACAACCTTGAATAACATAATTACCAACAATCCGCTCAATAAACGAATCAAACACGATTATAACGAACTCAAGGCGTCAAAACGACTAAACCAAGTTCATTGGGGCATTAAATCGAACACTATGTGGCCAACTTCGATTGATTAAAACCAAACCTCAATAACACCAACATCAATCCCCAAGAAGTGTTTCAAACCAACAAAACGACTTCAATACGATCAATAATCCATTATGAATATCTAAAATCGTGATTTCAACAACAATTAATCGAAAACCCCCAAATCCAACTCAATATTCAAAGTGTTCTTGGAAAATCCTTCGATAATCCATTGAATCTTTATACAAACTCATAATCATATGCATATCCCTCCATATAACATGATTATAACGTCCAAAACATCATATTCCAATACAAAATCGAAATCCAAGATGTTGAAGAAATTACCTCTTGAAGATCCAACCACTTCGATCCGATGAACACGAGTTAAATTGAGTATCCAAGCTTCACGATCGAATGGAAATGAAGAAAATCAAGTACTCAAGTGTTTGATGAAGGAAAATCCCTTCCCCCAAGCTCTCTCGACAAGATGGAAGAAGAAAGTGAAAATGAAGAAAAAGTCCTGCCTAACACTATATAAATCACGGTAGTCACGGCCGTAACTCGGCCTTCATACGGCCGTAACATCCTGTGTCAACGGCCTTACGGCCGTGAATCGCCAACTCAGACGGCCGTAATCGCTTCGGTCAAAACTCCGCCGACAGCTTTACGGCCGTATCCGCCGACTTACGGCGTAACTTCGCCTCGTCTAAAACATCTGCCGGCATCCTTACGGCCGTACCCGCACACCTTACGGGCGTAACTCGGATGATACGGCCGTATCCGGCCAAACTTACGGCGTAAGCCCCCTTCGTCGAAAATGACCAGTACTCGCTCAGAATCGCACGGCCGTATCCGGCCAAGCCTTACGGCCGTATCTCCTCGCCTTACGGCCGTATGCCGCAACCCTTACGGCCGTAACTCGCCTTCGCCAAAAACGCCTGGGCACCCTGCTGACACGTACGGCCAGACCGGCCAAGCCTTACGGCCGCACTCGCTCAACTTACGGCCGTATTCGAAACCTTACGGCCGTAAGTCCTGCCTCCCAAAAAGGCCTGACAATCAACGAACCCATGTTACGGCCGTAACCTACAATCCTTACGGCCGTAACTCAATGCTGGACATGGTGAAAATCCGATAACTCCGATTCCTCCCTACGACTGATGAATAATCCGACAAACCATACGTATGTGAAAGTGAACAAGTCCAAAGATGAAACTTCCAGCACAAGACTACCAATCACAATGATAATGTTAATACTCCCGTCTCGATCCATAAACGGAGATGAAATGACGATCGGTAACTGATACATGGTTATAACACGCCCACGATGAACGCAAATGAATGAATCATGAATGATGAATGATTATCAATGAGTGAAAAATTACTGAGTGATAATTACTGACTGATAATTACTGAATGATAATGAATGGATTACGACCGGGTATTACATACTCCCCCCCTTAAAAAGAGTTTCGTCCCCAAAACTAAGGGCCAAACAACTCGGGTTGACTCTCCCGCATACTCTCCTTGGTTTCCCAAGTAGTCCCTTCGACTCCGTGTCTAGACCATTGAATCCTGACCAAAGGAATCATCTTGTTCCTCAACTGATTGATTCACCGATCTAAAGCTCGTATAGGACGCTCCTCATACGAATGATCGTTCGCGATCTCGATTTCGTCGAACTGAAATATGTGATTCGGGTCGGCAACATACTTCCACAACTGAGAGACGTGAAACACATTATGAATTTGGCTCAACGCCGGAGGTAAATCCAATCGATAAGCTAACTCGCCTACTCGCTCCAAAATCTCAAACGGTCCAATGATTCTCAGACGCAACTTTCCCCGCTTTCCGAAACGGAAAATACCTCGACTCGGGGACACCTTGATCAAAACATGGTCACCCGTCTCGAACTCTAGCGGTTGACGACGATTATCTGCATATGATTTCTGTCGACTCTGAGCTGTCAACATACGACTCTTGATCAATGCTACCTTCTCCCGGGCGGTTATAAGCATATCGGGCTCGGTGCCGATTGATTCCGAAAGGTCGTCCCAACACAACGGAGATCGACAACGACGATCGTACAAGGCCTCATAAGGTGCCATCTTAATCGAAGCATGCCAACTATTATTATACGTGAACTCGATCAATGGTAGTTGGGCTTCCCAATCGTCCTTCCAATCGAGGACGCATGCCGTCAACATGTCCTCTAATGTCTGAATGGTTCTCTCAGATTGTCCGTCGGACTGAGGATGAAAAGCGATCGAGATTAAGCCGAGTTCCCATAGCACGATGGATCGATTTCCAAAATGAGACACAAACCGTCCGTCACGATCGGAAACGATACTCTTAGGAGTACCGTGCAGTCTCACTATCTCTTTGATGAACAGCTGGGCAAGTCTCTCGGGACCCCACGTATCCTTGATCTCAAGGAAATGAGCTGATTTAGATAAGCGGTCCACGATCACCCAGATCGTATTCATGCCACGACGAATCATCGGCAACTCGTGATGAAATCCATAGAAATGTCTTCCCACTTCCATTCTGAAATAGGGAGCGGTTTCAGCATACCCGCCGGTCGATGTTCAAACTTGACTTGTTGATGTGTTAAGCATCTCGAAAGAAATTCGCGACTTCTCGTTTCATATTACTCCACCAGTAATTTTGTTTCAAGTCGTTTTACATCTTGCTAGACCCCGAGTGAACAGAGTAAGGGGTAGCATGAGCTTCTCTCGAAATCGAGTTTTTCAACTCGTCAGTCGCCGGTACGCACAACCGATTCTTAAATCTCAAAAGTTCATCCTCGTGGACCACGAATCCAGGGCTTCGAACCTCGATTCTCCCCGATTTCCTCCTCAAGTGATGATGAAATCTCTAACATACAAAGTCAGTCCCCGAACTTGTCAAGCCGACCTCGATCTCGGTCTAAGGAATTCCGCCAAGCTCCTTCCGAATCATTAAACGAGCAAGCATCTGCCACTGAACAGACTTACGACTCAAGACGTCGGCGACAACGTTCGCCTTGCCCGGGTGGTAAAGTATCTCAATATCATAATCTTTGATTAGTTCCAACCACCGTCTTTGTCGCATATTTAACTCCTTCTGAGTAAATATATACTTCAATTCTTGTGATCAGTGAAGATCTGACAGGTGACGCCATAAAGGGAACGACGCCAAATTTCCAACGCGAAAACCACGGCTGCTAGATCCAGGTCGTGGGTCGGATAATTAACCATCTAATCCGAGGAAACTTCGGATTTCCTTAACATCTTTCGGAGGTTGCCAATCTCGGATAGCCTCCGTCTTTTGAGGGTCGACACGAACTCTGTCTGATGAAATTACATGCCCGAGAAGAGTCACTTCGGACATCCAGGACTCACATTAAGAAAACTTTCCATAAAGTTGCTCGCGTCTTAACACGTCGAGAACCTGATGAAGACGTACCTCGTGTTCCTCTCGATCACGAGAATAAATCAAAATGTCATCGATGAAGACAACAACAAACTGATCCAAAAAGTCGATGAAAATCCGATTCATTAACTCCATGAATACTGCAGGTGCATTAGTTAGCCCGAACGGCATTACCACGAACTCATAATGACCATAGCGTGTACGAAACGCCATCCTTGCGATACCCGACTCTTGAATTCGCAACTGATGATATCCAGATCTTAAGTCGATCTAGGAAAAATATTGAAGTTCCGTGAAGTTGATTTAAGAGATCATCAATACGGGGTAGAGGATACTAATCTCGATCATCACCCTGTTCAACTCCTGATAATTAATACACGCACGAGACGAGTCAACCTTCTCCTTGACAGATCACACTGGTGCTCCTCACGGGGACACACTCGGTCGGAGATAACCTTTCTCGAACTATTCCTCAAGTTGAATCTTCAACTCCTGCATTTCGGTCGGGGCCATCCGATACGGCGCCTTCGATGACGGGGACGTACCAGGCTCCAACTCACTCTTGAATTCCACTACTCTATGTGAAGGAAACCAGATAACTCGTCTGGAACACATCGTCAATCGATGACAATGATACCACGAATGATTGAACATTTCGATTGCCCTAGAATGGTCAATCGATAAAAAGTGATACAATGAATGATTGAACATCTCGATTGCCTTAAAACGGAAAATCGATGAAAATGATACAATGAATGATTGAACATCTCGATTGCCTTAAAACAGCAAATCGATGGACATGATACAATGAATGATTGAATAACTCGATTGCCTTAGAAAGACCAATCGATGAAAATGATACAATGAATGATTGAACATCTCGATTGCCTTAAAACAGCAAATCGATGAAAATGATACAATGAATGATTGAACAACTCGATTGAGGAATTTCCCGCCTGGCCATAATAATAATTCTTCTGGAACAACGGGGATTACTTCCCTGAAATACACACTCGTCTCCAACGACTGAAATGATAGTGACCAAACGCTTACGATCACTAAGGATGGTATCGTGACGATCCATCTAATTAACACCCAATATTACATCGTCCTAAGGTAAGTCCACCATGATTAGGTCCACCAACCAATCGCGGTCATTAAGCTTAATTCGGTATGATTTCCGAAAATTCTTCCATCGTCAGGTAGACCGATGGTATGAGGTCCACAAGAAACAGGACTATCCCAAAATAAGTCTATTCAAACATGATTCGAAAATGAATGAATGCGGTGCACCAGTATCCAAAAAGGACATACAGGTTGAAATAAAATTACGAGTATACCTGAGATCATTCGGGCCATCGGATCGTCGATCCTCTTCATCACATGAATCCGGGACTTGACGGCCCCCGAACCGGATGCTCCCATCTGATAAATATGAGCTCCAACTCTATTTGCTTCCATTGTCTTAAACGTCGTTGACAGAGCAGTCTGATTCTGAATCGCTGATTGCTTCGGGGCCTGAGATGCCGCCGGAGCCGACTTGGAGTCTTTTCGGCAAAAACGGGCCTTATGCCCAAAATTCCCACAATTATGGCACGTGATAGACGGTTTCAGACACTTAGTGCTGTAATGACCCGGCGCTCCACAGTTGAAATAGGTGATGGCCGAACTGGCCGCTCGGGACTGAGATCCCGCACGATTATGCGCCGTAGGAGGTCGCTCAGAAACGATAGGACTCACACGAGGCTTCTTGAAGGTTGACTGACCACCTTCGGATTGATTACGCCGTTGATTTCTTGCCGAGATGAAGGTTGTTGTTCAAGAATTTCCTTAATGTTGTGCTCATACGGGAGAGTTCTCTCGATTAATCCGGCCAGAGTGGCGCAATGATGATTGAGCAATTGCACATGGCTCATCATTGCCTGCATAAAAGTGAGTGGATCAACCCGAACATCTTCTGATCGAGCCGAGTCCTGGGTACGATTTCCCGACAGCGAGTGATTATTTCCCGGGTTTCGGCCCGCACCGCGGCCTCTCCCCGTGCATCCCCTGACAGCTCTCCCCGTACTGAAGTAGGAAGGTCGCATAACGATTATATTTCCCGCATGATTATCACGTTATGATTATGTCATGAGATGATGAAAATGAGTATACATGCTCTAACTTAGCGATTATATGAATGATTTACTAAAGTGACATGATTACCTGATGAAATTCTTGAAATGATTATCTTGAACAACTTAACAAGATTAATAATATTATCATCCAGATTGACAACTGAGTAATGAAATGAATTGAGTAATTAATGAGTTAACATGATCGTCCTGATCATTAACTGAGTAATGAAATGAATTAAGTGATTAATGAGTTAACATGATCGTCCTAATCACAATGAATGATGATGTTTGAGGATTGTTAATTGATGAATGATGAATGAATAACTATTGCCAGAAATTATACCATGGCGTTAGAAATCTTACAGTTCTTTCAGTCTGATTGGCTCGGCATTTGCACAGGTCACACGTGACGCGAAAGTCCAATGATACTAGTCTGATGACGATGATTTCAAATGAGACATGACTCGGAAGGTAGTATTCAAAACCACGCTCCGATACCAACTCTGTAACACCCCAAACTAGGCAAACATTACAGTGCCGTGGACCCCCGACTAGGACCCACTAGGCGAGTGAAAATAAATGAATTACACAGGGGAAATGTAATACCGAACCACATTACAACAATAATTACTCCGATGAGGAGTTTCGTACAACACATCCAGGATAATACCGAATACATGTATATTTTATATGAAGATAAAATATACAACACTGAGTGAAATGAGTATTCAAACGGAATGTCTGCAGCGGAATAAATGAAGGAAACATAAATGACTGAAAAGATTGGGGTCCCCTTATAGTATCATTGGGACTCCTCGTCGTCAACGTGCTCTCCCCGTGCCTTTGCCTTGCCAAGACCTGAAAACAAAATCCCCAAACAGGGTCAGTTACACAGAACAACAATCCTCAAGGGTTGAAAATACACAATCATGATTATATCAGAAGTTATGAAATATCCTGTCGAAACATACGCAATCAAACATGCTATATGAATCAACTAACAGTACGTCTCAAAGGGTGGCGCCACACTACGCCCGGGATGGAAATGTGTCCGTGCACAAGCCACCAACGAGTATCGATCGAATACACGTGTGGTCTTGTACCTAATTAGTCTCACGAGGCATATGACTCGTGTGCACAGTCCAATGTGAGGCCAACAACCAACACACGACTTAAACGTGCCCGACATGAAAATCCAACACATACCAACCGGCACGCCAGTATGACCCGGAATGCCACGATATAACAAAAATGACATCGGAAACGAATAATGACTCACCGAGATGAAATGATAGTGAAATGAATGATAGCTCAATGAAATGATTGGAACCGTCGTTCCTTGTGACTGAAGTGATTAATTGACAATGACAAGTTTTGATACGGTTAATACAATGATGAATGAGTTATGATTATGAATGAACAACAACAAAAGGAAATGAATATCCTTTTAACCGAGTAAGAATTAAATTACACAATACCGATGAAGAATGTCCTTCCACGAACAAACGTCCTAAATGAAGTGTCGGTCGCTCGAACAACCTTGAATAACACAATTACCAACAATCCGCTCAATAAACGAATCAAACACGATTATAACGAACTCAAGGCGTCAAAACGACTAAACCAAGTTCATTGGGGCATTAAATCGAACACTATGTGGCCAACTTCGATTGATTAAAACCAAACCTCAATAACACCAACATCAATCCCCAAGAAGTGTTTCAAACCAACAAAACAACTTCAATACGATCAATAATCCATTATGAATATCTAAAATCGTGATTTCAACAACAATTAATCGAAAACCCCCAAATCCAACTCAATATTCAAAGTGTTCTTGGAAAATCCTTCGATAATCCATTGAATCTTTATACAAACTCATAATCATATGCATATCCCTCCATATAACATGATTATAACGTCCAAAACATCATATTCCAATACAAAATCGAAATCCAAGATGTTGAAGAAATTACCTCTTGAAGATCCAACCACTTCGATCCGATGAACACGAGTTAAATCGAGTATCCAAGCTTCACGATCGAATGGAAATGAAGAAAATCAATTACTCAAGTGTTTGATGAAGGAAAATACCTTCCCCCCAAGCTCTCTCTCGGACAAGATGGAAGAAGAAAGTGAAAATGAAGAAAAATCCCGGACAACACTATATAAACTGCCGGTAGTTACCGTAACTCGGCCTTCATACGGCCGTAACATCCCAGGTCAACGGCCTTACGGCCGTAACCGGCCAACTCGTACGGCCGTAACTTGGCTTTGTCCAAAAACCTGCCGACAGCCTTACGGCCGTATCCGCCCTGACTTACGGGCGTAACTCGCCCTCGTCTAAAACATCTGCCGGCATCCTTACGGCCGTACCTGCACACCTTACGGGCGTAACTCGGATGATACGGCCGTATCCGGCCAAACTTACGGGCGTAAACCCCCTTCGTCGAAAATGACCAGGTACCCTGCCTGTAACGTACGGCCGTATCCGGCCAAGCCTTACGGTCGTATCTCCCTCGCCTTACGGCCGTATGCCGCAACCCTTACGGCAGTAACTCGCCTTCGGCCAAAAACGCCTGGGCACCCTGCTCGACACGTACGGCCGTAATCGGCCAAGCCTTACGGCCGTACCTGCTCAACTTATGGCCGTATTCCAAAAACTTACGGCCGTAAGTCCCGTTCGTCCAAAAAGGCCTAACAATCAACGAACCCATATTACGGCCGTAACCTACAATCCTTACGGCCGTAACTCAATGCTGGACATGGTGAAAATCCGATAACTCCGATTCCTCGCTACGACTGATGAATGATCCGACAAACCATACGTATGTGAAAGTGAACAAGTCCAAAGATGAAACTTCCAGCACAAGACTACCAATCACAATGATAATGTTAATACTCCCGTCTCGATCCATAAACGGAGATGAAATGATGATCGGTAACTGATACATGGTTATAACACGCCCACGATGAACGCAAATGAATGAATCATGAATGATGAATGATTATCAATGAGTGAAAAATTACTGAGTGACAATTACTGAATGATAATGAATGGATTACGACCGGGTATTACACTAACAATATTAAAGGAATGATAGAAATGATACCTAACCAAGTGTATTTTCCCACACTCTCAGTATTTACAACACTCTATTTTTCTCACTAAATATTTTTCTCACTTTTTTTCTTCTTCACCTCAACTTACAAAAGCCTTATTTTTCCTTCTGCTTGAGGTGATTCTTCATGCTCCCGTTCCTCTATTTCATAGGCAAAGTAACTACTACATTTTAAGTCTAATGCAACATTAGATTTTGTTGCAATAGGGGTCATTTTATGTTGCATTAGCTCTAATGCAACGTCAGACAACCATTGCATCCTCTTGCCTTGCATTAGCTCTATTGCAACGGCTAAACTAATCTAATGTAACGTCTTGACTAAGTCGTTGCATAAGGTTGACATCTAATGCAATGCTCAGGTTTGCAACTGTTTGGTTAACTAAAGCAACGTTTCGTTTCTCATGCAACGGTCAAGTTTGCAACTGTTTGGTTAACTAAAGCAACGGCTCGTTTCTAATGCAACAATTGTCAAAAGGCTAGATAATACCTGATGCAACGACAACAAATATGCAATAATAATAATTATTATTATTATTATTATTGCAATGTTAAATAAATCAATAAATAATAAAAATATAATATTGACAATAGAAAAAAGATTTCAGTTGACATAAAAAGTATCATGCATTGACAAGCTTCGTGCCCAAAAACACATAATAAGTAACATACATGACAAGTTTAGTGCCCAAACGACACATTACATAAGACATAAAAGCTAATTACATGACAAATTTCACGCCCAAAAGACATATTATTCCATCAGTCGATAACAATTATAGCTTAAGTACAACCCACAAAAATGATGCAAAAACAAAAACAGCCTCCACCATGTTGGATTGTTATAGTTCTGATGCTAAGACGACTGATCTCCATGTACCTACAAGTGAACACACAAGTGATTAGAACAAAAACACCTTCACGGAAAGAAAAGACCATATGATATTATTCAAGTTTACATATATAACTAAAAAAGACCATAAGACAATTAAGCATCAAATGTAAACAGATCAACACATTTCCTCTGTGAGCAAACATTATAACAGTTCTAAACTAAGCTAGGCCTATTCCCAATCTAAAGGAAACACAGAATACAGAACAGATAGCTTTTGAAGGTAAATGACTATACCTGATGGGTCTGCTCAGTTTCCAACCTCCACTCAGCCAGTCTGTATCTGATCCAAATTGGGAATACATAGATTAAAAAAGAATAACCAATATTTGAAAGGAGAAAGAAAAAAGAAATGAAGGAAAATGGGGTGATAAAAAAATCAAAACTATGATACGCTTTAGGGTACACACTAGCTGAAATAGAGTGAGATGTAACCAAAGAATCTTTCTTTATTTATTTGGGACGAAGGGAGAAAATACAAGTATAATATAGAAGAGACATAACTAGATAGAGAAGAAGAAAGTACCTGATTAACTGTCTCACCAGAGTGCCCATTTTGTTCGCTGATATGTGGTGCACTATTCACATCCTTTGCAACCGATGGTCGTAGGAAATTAGGAACAACAAGATCCAGTCCGGGATTAGCTTCTTGAAGTTGAGTTGCAATCATTGATGCAAGAGTTGGTGCAAGTTGTTGCACCAACTCTGTTTTCATACTATCCAAGAATTCCACTGGAATAATAAAATCTGATTTTTTATCCTTTTTATTCAAATCGGACTGTTGGCCCTCGATGCTTCTTCTTTTTACTTGCTTTTTTAGTTCAAATATTTATTCAGTATGCTAACAAGCTAAAAAATAGTAAATGAAACAAAAATGAATATAAGTACTAACTTATATCTTCCTTTTCGTTAATTGCTCGTGCATCAAATTCCAAATCAAAATTAGGGTCATTTCCAACATCGTTGTCATTATCATTCAGTTGTAATTCATCATCATAATCATCTCTTATCGATGTTGTATTAGCACTATACGAAATGAAATTATTGGCCCTGAATGCTTCTTCTTTTTCTGATTGCTTTTTTCGCAACTCAATATATGCTGACATGGAACCAGGAGAACAATATGAGATTTTCGGTTGCTTCTTTTGCACCACAAGATGAGGTTGCTTTTTTGGATTAGAGTGCTCTTTATCCTTTCGAACATCACTAGTTGAGATATTATCTCGGATTTTCTAAACTTTGTTTGGACACATGCTTGGGTATTTCCTCCTCACATAGATGATGGCCGAGCCGAAACCTGTAATATAAATTTAATTAGGAATTTCCAATTCATCAGCTAAGACAAATATCAAATGATAGCATACAGAAATATCATTGCGCTCACTCTCTATCACAGTTGTTCTACATTTTATTATTCCAGGTTGGATATAATGGGAAGATGAAAGGTTTGAGTTCCAGAATGTCGAGAAAAATTGGGGTGGAGCCTTCCCTAGACTCAAAAGCACATATATTCAGCATTACACTAAATTTGCAATTCAGAGTATTATGTTTCAGACACAAATAAAATGACCCCAGTATATATCAACTTCAAACAAACAAGAGCAGATCCCATCAATGGAAGCAAAGAAAAAAATATTTGTATCATGTTATGCATTAATTGGTGAAATAATCAATTTTAGGGAAAGCGTATTTGAATAACCCCCTTACCATGTTTCTCGTGGATTCATCTTCATTGTCGTCTCCATCATATTCAAATGTTGGCTCATCATCACTTTCGTCTAACAATACATTGCGATTTCCACTAGGTAAATTCAAACCATGAGTTTTTTGTTGCAATATCATGTTAGCCAAGAATCCAGCACCTTGAGAATTCATAAATTCACCATTCCTTTTCAATTTTTCGTTATGTAGTCGTTCATAATCTGAAATCTGATTTTGTACACCAGAAGGTTTGGACTTCTTACCCTTCATCTGCAAATACCAAATAACAAAAAAGCATGTGACACGTCATAATGTGATTATATGAAATGAATTAAAATGCACAAATGAATTTAGAATATGAGACAAAAAATATGCACACAAGTTAATACCATCAGAAAATTCTCTAGGTGGAATTTGAACAGCATACTGTCAACCCTCTTTATTTAAATTTTCTACAAAAAAAAAGACTTGATGTGCCTGAGATGCCAAGATAAATGGTTCTCCTTCATAAATAGTCTTATTCATATTAAACATAATAAGCTCATCTTCATCTTTTTCAAAGTAAAACCACACACATTTAAATAAGACAACACTAAAATAACCATGATAAGATATCTCAATTATGTCTTGTATTGAACCATAGTAATTGACATCTCCCACTATAGGATTTTTATCTTTGGAACTCGCGAAACTATGTGTTGCTGCTGTGAGAGTGACACCATTATTTTGAGTTAAACACTTTGCATTGCGCTTCATGGTATGAAACCTATTACCATTAACAGAGTACCCTGTATACTTTTTAGACGGAGGTTGTAATATATTAAATGTTCAAGCTTGCAATTGTAATACAATTGAATTTAGGAATTCAGCAACATAATGGAGAAACTAATTTTTAACGTAATTTTTGTCCCATAACAATCAATATTTGTGTCTCTGCTCACAAAAAAGGCGAAACTAATTTTTAATCGGTATATGGGTAGTTTTCAGTCCCACAACGATCAATTTTTTTTCACAAACTTTTAATGTAATTTGTGGCACAACATTCTATTATCGATTTCAACAAGTAGTAGGCTAAGCAGAGAGCAGTTATCATTCAAACCAAAAAGATAAAAGAAAATAAAATTTCAATAGACTGCATAATAAATTAAAACTCATGAGCTGCTGAATGGTTCATACTACCATCATTAACACCGAAAATTGGGAACAAACTCCAGCTACATCTTTGACAATCTATTAGATAAATACTCCCTATATCAGAAACTTATTCTTAATCAAGAACATACTACCATCATTAATATCACCACTTATTCTTGGAAATTGAAAGCGGAATGAAATAGAATCGCAGTTAGGTTAGAGCTAACTTACCTTCACGAACGGCGTTGACCTGGAACGAGCAGAGAGAACGGAGAGCAGTTAGGGGTAGAAGATGTAGCTGCGATTAATTGGGGCTTCACGATCAATCTGAACACTCAGAAATGGGGAAGGAGGGAAACGATGGTCGCCTCTATCGATTTGGGAAACGATGATCAAGCAGGCCCTTTGAATTTTCCCAAAAAAAAAACGAGGGAAAGTAAATGGCATAGCCCGCCGTCCATCCAAAATCTTTGCGTTTACCCATTTCGTATAGAGTTGATAATTTTTTTTAGAAACGAAGTCTGTTATTCATTCATTTGAGAAAAAGATATAACCTAAATGGGAGTGATGTGCAGTCCCTCACGAGCCTAAATGGGAGTGATGTGCAGGAAGCGTGCGCCTGACAGTAGCGTTTTTCATGTTTTTTTTGTTAAAAAAGAAAGCACTTTCAAACAGTATTTTTTTATTATTTTGATGCTTTCTTTTTCTTGACTATAAACTTGTCATTATCTGTTTGTGAGTTTTCAGATTTATTTTTTTCTTTTTTAAGGCAAAAGATATAAGTCAGGGGGCTAAATTAATGAATAACCTTTGATATATTTAAAAATAGATCATAATAATATATAGGCAATAATATATAGATATAAAAAATATATAAGTCGTAATAAAATTACAGTGTACAGTATGTATACTTCTATATAGTAAAAAAAATAATTATTATAACACACACACACACACACACTCATATATATATATATATATATAGAAAAATAAAATTATATACAAATAAAAAGCAGATACGTAATGGGTTGGGACAATTTCATCTGCTTGGCAGAAAACGAACAAAATACAAATTGATTAGTCCGGGCCTCTCCCGAATAACTATAAAAAAAACTTTTTTGAATTTTGAATTTTTAAATAACTTTTTTTGTAAAAATATTTAGTAATAAAAGAAATTCAAATAGCTTTTTTCATGAAAATAAATCATACTCCCTCCGTCCCATAACATCTTACACATAAAAATAATAGGTATTGTTTCATTTAATTTGTTTATTTTTTTCTAACATTTTTATATACCTTATTAAAAAAATCAATACTAAAAAAGTCAAATGTTAATTTCTACTAAAAAAATACATAAAAAAGGTTATTTTCCGTCCCTCATTTCTTTATTTTATCTTCATTTCAAACTTTTAAAAGGATGTAATGCAACGAGTGTTATTGAAGGCGTTGCATTAATAATATAGTTTTTGCATTAGAAGATTAGAATGCAACACCAAGTAACCTAATGTAAGGGCGCTATTGGAGGCGTTACATTAGAACAATTTAATGCAACACAAAGAAACTTAAGGCAACGCTTAGGTCATAGCTGTTACAATAGCTCAAATTTACCGTTGCATAGATGAAATAATGTAACGCCATGCTCAGGCATCATTGCATTAGATCTATTAGATGCGTTACATTTGCTTAAAAATGTAGTAGTATATTAGGTGTGAATATATATTTCACACATTCCAACTTGGCTGCGCATGAGAAGAAAAATACAATTTTACTTTTACTGTACATTCACCAACTTTGACTTGCCAAATTATGTTTTCAATTTGCCTTTGATTTCTTTTCCTTGTGCTGGACATCAATACCGTGTGGGTCCAACACAACATATATAAAAGAGGATTATAGAGAATAAAAATTGACTATAAATCTTTTAAAAATGTATCTCGATAAGTATTTTAATTATTTTAATTTTTAGTCACTCAAAAAATAGGAAATTCGTGTGAGAAAAGAAGGGAATTATTGTGCTATTGCAACAATAATTGATTATATGAGAGACTTTAATTTTATTTATTTTATTTTCTAATATGCTTTGAATGATGCATATTTGCAATATTTTGGTACGATTACTTCCATAATATTTTTTATGTTATACTACACATTTAGGAGTAAAATATTTATTCCACAAATGATATTAAACTCATTAGATAGTAGATTGACATTTAGATTTCAAAGACGACTATTTTAATGTGGAAATATATGGGTGGTTCTCTCAACTTTCATGGTCTCAAATCAAAACAAAACAAGAATCACGACAAAGTTGTGTGAGACCGTCTCACGCACTGAGGGGCAAAATTGTGCCAAATCCTCTCCAATTCGTCTCTATATGCGTTAAACGTCGTTAGTTTCTTTTGGACATCTATATCTCTCCTATATATTAATGCAGAATACGCTGAGTTTAATTGACAGTTTCTAATACTTCGGCTGCCGTATGTCTTCTGCTGGTGCTTCGTGTGCTTATATATCAGTCTTTCATGTTCCAACTGACACATAATCAATTAATGGTCTAATCATCATTGCATTAGTCACATTATAATTATATCTCAAACAACTCCTACCTACCTTATTATTTTTTACGAATTAAGTAATATGAATTACGAATAAATAGGAATTGATTATATTTAAAGAAATATTTCACGTTTTCATTAATTAAAAATATAAATTCCAAACAAATAGAAATTTAATATAGTAGTGTGCACTATATATTAAAAACTTAAACATAACTCGTGAATATTATATGTTTCCCTTAATTCATTAGTTTATATTAGTTAGTCACTATAATTAGGTATATCAATAAAAAGAAATATCAACTGAAATTAAAGATGCTTGGGAGTATTGCAAAAGAAGTGTTGAATATATATAATTAAAAAAGTACTCGAATCGAAATACTCTTATTAAAAAATATTATTGAAAGTGTAGAAACAATAATTTTAATTATGATTTATAAACAAATCAAAGAAACTATGGAATAAATCGATTAGTCTATCTTAGTTTTAAATCTTATTTAATTAATATAAAATAACAAAATAAATAAAAAAACTCAAATTTACTAAATTATATAATTACTGATTTTAGGTATTTCCAAAGAGGTATTTCTAAATGCATAAGTAATTAAATTTAATAATAATATACTAATCCGTATTCATCTTTGTACAAGAGAATTTCAGAAAATAAAAATTGGTCATTTTAAGTAATTTTTTAGTTTTAAAAGATTTGTTAATTTATTTATTTTTGAAAGCAACTATATTTTTGAAAATTTTGGATTTGCTTTTGTATTTTAAATTATATCTAAATAATTTATGTAATTTTTTTTCAAATATAAGGATTAAGTTGTTTTTTTTGTCCATTTAACAGAACCGTTAAATACTTAATAATTTGGACATTTTTGGCAAGAAAAGTACCAAAAAAGAATGTAGAATCAAATTTATTTTTAAACATCTTTTCATAGGACCAGAGTGTAATTTTTTATCATAAAATATATAAGCAGTTTTTTTTATAACAACATATATATAAAAGAGGATTATAGAGAATAAAAATTGACTATAAATCTTTTAAAAATGTATCTCGATAAATATTTTAATTATTTTCTGGAGAAATATTGGATATTATGGGTTTCTATGTGAATTTTTTTCTTATATTCTCGTATTTTATACGGGTGATCTACTAGTAGAAAAACTAAAAGGGATTTGATGCAATTGAGCCTAAAAACTAAAACTGTTGGTTTCTTTTGGACCAAAATAGCTATGGGAGCCGATGCGCAACTCATATACGTAGATAGAATATAGGGATTTGCACCATTTAGAAAATATAAGAGATTTGACGTCTATTTAGAAGAACTGATGGGGGTTCGATACAATTCACCCTCCACTGATGGTGCGCAAGAAAAACGAAAAGAAAAATTAAAGAATATGAGTACTTCAATATTAATGTATGTCAGGTGAGGACACAAGTACTCGTGTACTCAGCCGGATGAGAACTGTGGTACTCATATAATATGAGTACTCATGTAATATGGATAAGTACATGAGTATTCACTTGCTCGGTTAAATGAGTACATGAATATTTCTGTACTCCACCAAACGAACACTATTGTACTCGTATAATATGAGTACCTACACTTAAAAATATACTCTCTCTTTCCAAGTTTAAGCGGGGAGTTTGACTTTTTCAAATTCCGGAAAAATAAGATTTCCATTTGGATATTATTCATTTTTGTACTTAAATTGCTCTTATTTCAACAAACTATTATATCTCACTAAAAATACCAAATTAATGATATTTTTGACCCATTCATCTCACAAATTTATTTTTGACTCATTTCGGCTTGAGATGTCATTTTTGACTCATTTTGTCTGAGGCATCATTTTTTGCACGTTCAACTCGGGACGTTAGTTCTGGCATGTTTCGCTCCGGAATGTCATTTCGTCAGTCTTCGTTTCGGGATATTATTTTCGCATATTTTAGTTTGGGTCGTCATTTCCGATTATTTCGGCACGGGACGTTATCTTTTACTTTTTCGCCTCGGGACTGTCGTTTTCATCTCGTTTCTTCGCAAAATGTTATTTTCGATTTTTTTGCTTCTGGACATTATTTTCTACCGTTCGGTCAAAGAGCGTCATTTAATTTTCACTGTTTTCATCTCGGGACTTCATTTCGGACCTGTTTCGTTGCGGGGTCATTTATGTTTCATTTCGCATTGGGACGTCATTTCAGACTAATTTCACCAAGGTGGTATTCTCGTCCCGTTTCGCCCTGGGGCAATATTTTTTGTCCGTTTCGCCCCTTGAACGTCATTTTTGATATGGAGTATTCTTTTATTTGTATGGTCGACCACCGGTCTAATAATTTTTTGAAAATTCTACCTCTAGTCATTGCAATATAGACCGTCATCAAAGTCAATAATATATGACAAGTATCTAACAAATACCACCGATGAGTTTGCACGTAAAAAAATTATGAGAAGAGGATGTGTGCCCGTCACGGTATAAAAATGACCTGGACAAGAGAGACATAGAGAGAAATATGAGAATTATCTAAAAATCAATAACTATACCATCTAAAAATGACCTCGACTTTCATCGTTCATTTTCGTGACAACTCAATGACGGGCACTAAAGACAACTCCGATCTATGATAGAATGCTAACTGAAATTTGATGAGCTTCTAATAGGGTCTATGTTATTAAGCTAATAGCTTGACGTATACCAATCTAGATTTTTATGTATAAATATTTTCAATAGTTATTTCCTGTTAGCAATATGGAGAACCACTCATTTTTAGAGCCAAAGAAGGAAGTATATAGCAACCCACACAAAAACAGATTTAGCGTTCATTTATTCACCAATCAAGCTAAATGGTAAAATGGCCCCTTTGTTTTTGGTTTGGGTTGTTTCTTTCTCCTTCTGTTCTATTTTGTTTTTTCTAGTTTGAGATATTATGTGGAATATATGTGCTTCTCTTCATTGGCGGAACCAGAATTTCAAATTACCCGGACGAAAATTAGTCGGGACTTAAAAAATTTATGTTCGTTTTTTATATAAATATCCAAAGCTAAAAAAAAATTATTGATTTGTTTGAATCTAGCCATAGCTCTAGCCTCCCTTAGCCCCCCTGATTCCGGCCCTGCTTCTCTTAACTATCACTACCAAAAAAAGTACTTTAGCCGACGACAATTAAAAAACGGCCGACGAATTTTAGATGTCGTCGGCTAAACTTTGGACTTTAGCCGACGAACATTAATGTGGTCGCCTAAATGGTTTTAGCCGACGACTTTTGTCCAGGTCGTCGGCTAAACTATAACCTAGTTGTCGGCTAAAGATCAAGACTTTAGCTGACCGCAAATTCGTCGGCTAAACCCCAAAAGTATATGTATATATATACACACATATTTTTTATAAAACTAATATATATATATATATATATTTATTTATAAACTAGAAAGCAAAATATATATATAAAAAAGAGTTTTGGCCGACAACAGTATCATGGCCGTCGGCTAAAGTCGAATGGCCGACGACTTGTAATGTCGTCGGCTAAAGAGGAACGACCGACGACTTTTACATGTCTTCGGCTAAAGTCTCTATTAAAAACAACGAAAAGAAATCTCTTCTCACTCGGCCTTTCATCATGTTCCTTGTCCATCCCGTCGTCCGCCGCCCGTCCTTGTCCAGCCTGTCGTTCGTCGTCCGCCGCCCGTTGCCGCCGTGGACTTGTGCTCGCCGTCTATGTAACACCCCGAGATATTCGGAGTATATTACAGCACCATGGATCCCTACATGGGACCCACCAGGCTACAACAAGAAAACTCCACTCTACTAACCATCTCGGTTAGCGAGGACACACATTTAAATAATATGACATATAAAGATACGCCCGGAGCAATCGGCGAAATAAGCATCAACAAATAATGTAACAATTTAAAGTAATACAATACGGAGTTTGAAATGAAAAGCCTGAAAAGCCTAAGTACTCGCGAGTACAATCTATAAGTTTATAACTGTGGGAACAACCATATCGAAATGGACAAAAGAAATAAGAAGACCCAAATGCACATGTCAACGAACCTGGCCAACATCCTCGTACTGTCCCGGTGCTCGCTCGTCCGGATAATCATAACCTGAAATCCATAACAAGAATTTCCCCAAAACGAGTCCCCAAAGGGGTTAGCAATTACGCTAGTACAAGTAATCAAGGCAAACCAATCGCTTACACATTTCATAGTACAATGCACCAAAATCAATTTCAAAAGTCAAAACCAGACATGTCTTTTCCGGAAACAAACAGTCAAACAATTTGCCTTGGGAACAGGGTAATACCATTGATCCCACCCGAGGCCTCTAAGGACCCTCCCGAGCTGGCTAGCTAAACAAACTCATGAATCCAGGACTCAACCCTTTGGACTCCCTCCGTGATCCCGTCGGACCATCCCGAGGTGAGCAAATCACACACACAATACATTACCATTCCACGTTAAGCATAAAGGTTTCCAAAAATACTTGCCTTGAATAATTGATGACGCAACGAACGGAAAGGATAATCACCGACGAACGTTAGGAATCAACGGAACCGAACCTAACGATTCGAAGAACATAATCACAACCAACTCTAGATGAATACGGAAATGGAATACACCAGCAAACCCGCCTACGATTCATGTATATTCGTACAAAAATAACAACGAGGGCGGACCACAACCAAACCCTCTCGATTTCGCAAAACCATGAAAATATACCATGAATCTGTAGGAAAACTAATGATATTGACAAGATTAACCATATTCATCATGAATCCACCAACAAAACGGAACGAATCGGACGATAATCCCAAAACCCCCAATTTATCTAAAAGTAGGGTTCTAAGAGATTTTACCTTAGATTAGGATGAAAGATTCGTGTTGATGTTGTTATAATACACCAAGAACTCAAGGAAGATGTTGGATGAGATGATTGTATGAAGAAATCGCCAAGAAAATCGCCTGGAATCGCCTTAGCCGCGGAGAGGAGGAAGAAATGAGAAATTGTGTTCATCTCGGTCAACTCCCTGGTTTATATAGCCAGGGAGTATTAGCGCGCGCTAATCCTCAAGGTTAGCGTGCGCTAACGGGATAAAACTACAGGCCATACAGTTAGCGTCCCAGTCCAGTAGCCAGATTTCTGGCCGTTAGCGTGCGCTACTCGAAACGTAGCGTGTGCTAATAATCTCTCGGTAGCGCGCGCTATCGACTAATAGCGTGCGCTACCTGGACATCAGCCGAGTCTAGAAGCAACTGTCCAGTACACACCTGATCCAGTTAGCGCGCGCTATCCACTAAACGTAGCGTGCGCTAAAGTGTATCGGTAGCGCGCGCTATCGACCAATAACGTGCGCTACCTGGGCAACAGATTGAGTCCATTAGCAAACTGTCCAGTACTGGATACTCACGCTAGCGCACGCTACCGGGAATCTCAGCATGCGCTAGCCCCCGACATTAGCGTGCGCTAGACTACGTAGCGTACGCTAATTCGCCATTCCAGGGGGCTGGAAACAGCACTGCCACTCCCAGGGCTTGCTCTCTACTAAGTGACCCCTAGCATGCGCTATGCATAAAAGATAGCGTGCGCTAGGTACGAAATATAAACGGTCCAAAACACCGGAATATGAACGAAACGTCAAACGGAACATCTCAAGACGCATCAAAATATAGAATGGATCCACGGCAACCCCGAAACAGCGGTTCCGCACAACAATAACGAGAATCAGATCAATAGATGACGGGAAAGATACACTGTAAGGTACACGAGGGTCACTACGACCGAGAAATACACCGAAAAAGAAAATACAAGGGGAAAGAAAAATGCGGATATTACAGTCCAAAACTTATCAAGTAAGTCTTGCAAATATCTAGATATTTAATCTTATAACTAGTCAAACAATAAGTGTCCTCTACCTAGATCTTAAGTTTATTTGGTGATTCCATGGTTGGATTAAGAGCTACACAAGGTGTTAGGGGCTGAATTCATAAGGTTATTACAAGGTTAGATCAAGGTTATCAAGGGTTAGCAAGAGTTGTGTTGAAGGATTGGAAGCTAGGATTTTTTTCTTGTTGAAGCTTTAAGTTAGGGCCTGTTTACTTTTTTTCCATTAAGTTGAATGGATTAAGTCTTCGAGTGGATTAATCATTCGATTTGGAAAAATATCTTGTTGTTTCTTTCTTTTCTGAATGAACTATCTGAATGACAGGAATGACCATTTTACCCCTCAATATGAATTAAGTCATTTTTGATCAAATGTTCTTTATTTTTTAAGTTGAATGGTATTCACTACTACAGAAAAGATATTTAACATCACCCGTTTAAAATCGGTTCTGGAAAAACCGATTTTAAAAAAGATGCGGTGACATAATTGAAAATTTTAAAGCAAATTAACATAGGTTATGCTAAAAACCGATGTTAAAAATAAAAAAATTATTTAACATGATTCTAATAAAAATCGATGTTAAAAAAATCTTTGATTTTCAGTTTTATTATATAATATAACATAATTAGATAATATTTTAATTTAAAAAAAAATCTTCGATTTTCAGTTTTATTCTAATACCAAATTGAGTATATATAATATAACTTAATATATAATATAACATAATATATATTTTAATTTATATTATAATATATATTCATAAATCATATTATCATTTTCAGTTATATTTAAATAATCAAACAATATTTTATAAATATATTAAGTTATATTTTAATTTATATAGTTATATTAATTTTTTATCAATAAATAGTTAATATTTTATGACTTTTAAATATATAATATTAATATATATTTTAAATTTATACTATATATACTCAATTATAATTAAGATTATATGATAATTTATATTATATATACTCCATTCTTTTATTATTAGATAGGGTAATTTTGGTATATTGAGGAAGTATTTCTGTCTTAATGGTAAGGACACCCCAAAAGTTGCTTAATGAAAAAGACATTATTAAGATCATTAATTTGAAAGTAAACAACAAGATATAGCTGACCGATTAAGCTGATTAAGCATTAAGATGATTAAGTAAAAAATAAACAGGCCCTTAGTGATCTTGATTCATGGTTCTAGTTAAATTTCATCACAAGGATTGTAAGCAAACTCCTATATTTACCTTTGATTTCTGTAAATATTAGTAGTTCATGTATTTAATATGTTCTATATGCTTATTATACTTGATTATGCTTGGAAAATTGAACTAAAACACTAGAAACCGTCGAAAGGACTTATATTGCAAAACAGAAACTGGACAGGGGCTGTAAACGTAATTACTGGGAAAAATCGGTGGACTGTGAAACCTAGGTAAAAACATAGGCTTATAGATTGATGTCTTGTGGTCGTTTCTCCAGGTGGCTCATGCCGTAACTCATCCCGATTAGAGCCAAAACGGTAAAACATGTCAAAAACCGACTAACATATCTCATTGGACAAAACGGGACAGTTCTGATCGTTTCTGGAACTCGTTCGTAGTTTTATGAAATGAAGCTAAGACATAAACTTAAACGTAGGAAAAAGCCTCGCGTCCTAAAGTGTTCTAGAACTCAAGATATGGCCTTTTCCGCGGGACTGCAGAGTGCTGTCCAACTTTCTGCACTTAATCACAAGTTTAAATTAGAAATTTAACTCATGTTATGATGTAATTAAGGATATAAGGCCACTAATATTTGTTGCTTGTATAGGTACAAGTCTTGAAAAAATGAGTTACATCTATTTTGGGAGACTTGGGGTGGAGACCGCGACGCTTGTCTTATAGAATTCAAATGCCGGGAACACGAGTGGAATTGGCTTTGCGTCCATTTTAACGACCCAGCTATAAGGTATGTATTACTAATTGTATTGTTATTTATTAGGTTATTGAAATTAGTTAAAAGTGTTATATAAAGTGTTATATAACATTTCTTTAACAAAGTCGAAATATATTTAATGCCGAAATAGTTTATAATTGATTTGACATAAATCTTTTTGTAGACGACTAGTACAAAAAAACAAGACCAATCGTGGTCGCCTGACGGAGCACCATAGTTTGGGGTCACTGTCGTTGGCATGTGTTGCTCACGAGGCTACTACTTCGGACCAAGTGGACAATGCGTTTGCGTATGTGGCTAAAAAAAATATCCACAAAATATTGACGAACATGTAAGTAAAAATAATTAATTCCTAAAAAGTTGTTATTTTTTTCTTAGTGTATAACATATGTATTTTTTCTAACCTTTATTCATATCCAACTGTCTGTTTTTTCTTGTAACTTAGGAGAGAGTCAGGACGGAGTCTGAGACTATCTTGGCACAGATTGCGAGGGAGCAGTTTTTGGATTTAGCAGAGACAGATCTTCCTGCAGCTATTGACATGATCGATCAGTCCGATCCTTATGTGAGGTCTAAGGTGTGGGGTACCTTGTATACTCCTAAAGAGAGCCGATTTCATACGTGGATGATGGGGTCCGAAGGGCATAGACTGTTGAAGGATACACCGGGCTTCCAACGTCGTAGGAGTGATACCAATAGAGCTTTCCTAGAGGAGCAGTTGAGGATGGCGAATGAGCTTCGAGTTGAGGAAGAAAGGGAGGCTGCTGAGAAGATGGCTATGTTCCAGGAAGAGCAACGTCAAATGAAGATCCAGCATCAGCAGGCGATGGCGCGTCAGCAGCACGAGACGCAGATGATGTGGGCATATATGGTCTCACTTAGTCAGACTATGACTCAGCAGGGATTTCAGCCACCACCACCACCTCCATTTGTGCCTTCACAGACTACGCCTCCATTTGTGCCTTCACAGACTCCGTCACCATCATCAGAGCACCATGCCGGTCCCTCAAATGACGGTAGTGATTCTATTTATCGTGATTTTTCGACTCTTTAGCTAGTTATATTTGTATTTTAATTAGTAATTAGTATGTGGAAAACTATGTTAGATATGATTTGATCTACGTTTGTTGAAGACTATGGTAATGTTTATCGTGATTTGAAAACTACGGTAATGTTTGTATATACTTATTTGAGTATATATGTAGTTGTGATTTGGAGTTGTATATTGTTATTGTTGGTGTATATTGGTGTTTGGTTGATGTTAGAAACAGGTTTTCAAAAACAGGTTTTGGTAAAAACAAAATCTTAATTTTTTTTTTTTAAAAAAGACTTTAGCCGACCACTTAGGCATGTGCCGTCGGCTAAAGTATTTGCGATTTTTTACTTTCTTTAATTATTTAAAATACTTTAGCCGACCACGCAAATTTCGTCGGCCGAAGCGGTTTGGCCGACCATTGTACGTTTATGTACTTTAGCCGACAACAGCCAAAGTGGTCGGCTAAAGTCCAACTTTAGCCGACCACTTTCTGAAAAGTTGTCGGCCAAACTTTAGCCGACGATGATTAGCCGACGATATTTTAGCCGACCACTTCGGACTTTAGCCGACGATTTTTTGTGGTCGGCTAAACCCCGATTTTTGATAGTGTATATATCATGGTCTCAAATCCATCAAAACAATCATAACAAAGTTGTGTGAGACCGTCTCACAAACTATGAGTCATTAACTTCTTGATAATTTATTTTTAACTTTTTACACATAAACAAAACTACGCTACAAATTCTGTTATTGATGGTAACCATGAAATTACCATCGGTACTAGGTTTGCTCAAGAATTACCAACGTGGTGTCTTTTGTAAATATAAATATAGAAGGCGTTGGTAAATATGATCGTGTTTGAGGAGAAAAGTAAAGACAACAAATCAATTGTATTGATAACAATGAATAGAGGGGCCTTTATATAGGCATTAAAAAGAGAGTCTTTCCATACATAGGATTCCTAGTTAAGGTAAGACATCTAACAGGATCCAACTACTTATGGAAGAGTCCAGAACCTTCCATAACTCTTATCCTCCTACAACTAGTATTAGGTAAGACACCAATACGGGAAGGATTTCCCAGAACACTCCCCCTGTGTCGAACGCTAATACTAACATGGTGCACACGGTGTTGCCTCGGTAAAAAACCTTTCCAAGTCAAATAAAACCCCGTGGGAAAAACAAAGACTTTGGTGAGGAAAAAGAGCGCAACGCACCAACTACAAATGTCAGAATCATGTGAAGTATACTCCCCCTGAGGTATACATGACAGCTCATTCCATCGAGCTATCTTTAGTTGATCTCGGATAATCGACACATGCCGATGCTTCTCACATGTTTCTCAAATGTAGATTTCGGCAGAGACTTAGTGAACAAGTCTGCGATATTCTCATTGGAACTCACTTGTTTTACTTCGATATTCAGCAATTTCTGCTGCTGCTGATTATAAAAGAACTTCGGCGCAATATGCTTGGTATTGTCACCCTTTATGAAACCTAACTTCATCTGCTCAATGCATGCCGCATTATCCTCAAAGATGCAAGTAGGGGTTGCTGTAGTGGGATCTAATCCACACGTTCCTCGTATATGGTCTATGACTGACCGGAGCCAAATGCACTCCCTTACGGATTCGTGCAATGCAATTATCTCTGCATGGTTCGAGGAAGTAGCAACCAGGGTCTGCTTGGTATATCGCCAAGATATCATCATATTCCCAATGGTGAACACATAACCAGTTTGGGAATGTCCTTTATGCGGGTCAGAGAGATAACCGGCATCAGCAAATCCAACTAACGTGTCGTTAGGATTCTCTGCATAAGGGGTAAGCTTGCTCGCTTTAGCACTTCTGGTAGTCAAGCTACCATGCTTAGCTGCAATATCAGAGGAAGATCAACGGTCGGTATGCATCGTCTTAACCTCAACAATTCCTTTCTAATATCACTCTCTCTTGCGTAGGGAAAGAACAATCCAAGGTCACTGGAGCCTTTCAAGTATCGAAAGATGTGTTTTACTCCATTCCAATGCCTTATCGTGGGAGCGGAGCTAAATCTCGCTAACAGATTCACAGAGAATGCGATGTCTGGACGAGTACATTGAGACAGATACAACAACGTACCGATTGCGCTAAGGTACGGTGTTTCTGCTCCAAGGACCTCTTCATCCTCCTCTTTAGGACGAAACGGATCCTTGTTCATTTCCAGACTTCAACCAATCATGGGGGTAGCAAGAGGATGTGCCTTGTCCATGCTAAATCGCTTGAGCATTTTGTGGACATAGGCAGACTGATGAATGAGTATGCCATCATCTCTATGTTCTAGCTCTAAGCCCAAGCAGAATCGAGTCCTCCCCAGATCTTTCATCTCGAATTCGGATTTAAGGTAGCGGGCCGTTTCATTGACCTCATCTATGGTACCGATGACATTCATGTCATCTACATAGACGGCTACAATCACGAATCCTGCATCTGTTCTTTTCACGAATATGCATGGACATATGTCACTGTTCTTGTATCCCTTCCCAACCAAGTATTCACTTAGGCGGTTGTACCACATCCTTCCGGATTGTTTCAACCCATACAGTGAACGACGCAATTTCACAGCGTACGCGCTCCGTGGTTTAGAGCTACTTGATTTGGGCCATGAAATCCCTTCGGGGACTTTCATATAGATATCCGTATCTAGATCCCCATAAAGATACGCTGTAACCACATCCATAAGCTGCATGTTCAGTTTTTCGGACACTACCAAACTGACTAAGTAGCGGAAAGTGATGATGTCCATAACGGGAGAATACGTCTCCTCGTAGTCAATGCGAGGGCGCTGCGAGAAGTCTTGGGCAACTAGTCTCGCTTTGTAACGCATGACCTCATCCTTATCATTGCGTTTACGAACAAAGACCCACTTATGTCCAACTGGTTTAACGCCCACGGGTATTGGCTCGATACGGCCAAATACCTCACGTTTAGCCATTGAGTCTAGTTCACCGCATTGCATCTTTCCATTTCGGCCAATCGGCTCGTTGTTGACACTCAGCAACCGAGCGCGGCTCAGCGTCGTCGTCTTCAATAATTTCTTGAGCGACGGAGTAGGCAAAAGCATCGTCGACTAGCGTGGACGACCTGTCCAATAGTACGTATTCACTCGTACATTGCATCGAGATTTCTTTATTCTCTGACATCAACAAAGTTTCCGACGCGTCCGTCGATTGTTCCATTGTTGATTCGAGGACATATCCGTAGTCAGAGATAATCTCGTGTGACGGAGTCACTGTGTCGATGATGAGAGGATTTTGTGCCTCCGTTCCTCTTCTCTTTCGAGGTTTGGTATCCTTTCTACCCACTGGCCTCCCCCTCATTCGAGCAGGATAAGAGCAAGCAGTGGCCCCACCACTAAGGTTGACGCCGGTGGCATCATTCCTTTGGGCGGCTGAACCTTGCCCTATAACTGGGACTTCTAACCTTGCAGGAACATTCGCAGCGGGAATGGTAGATCTTGTCACTTTCTCAGTATTAGTAAAGTTGTCGGGCATCGAATCCGCAACTTTCTGAAGACTGAGAATACGTTGCACTTCTAGCTCGGATTGAGCTGTGCGGGGATCTTGATGAGGCAAGGATGGAGCACACCAGACAATTTCCTGGCGTTCAACTGGAATCGTTCGATTCATAGTACAATGCACCAAAATCAATTTCAAAAGTCAAAACCAGACATGTCTTTTCCGGAAACAAACAGTCAAACAATTTGCCTTGGGAACAGGGTAATACCATTGATCCCACCCGAGGCCTCTAAGGACCCTCCCGAGCTGGCTAGCTAAACAAACTCATGAATCCAGGACTCAACCCTTTGGACTCCCTCCGTGATCCCGTCGGACCATCCCGAGGTGAGCAAATCACACACACAATACATTACCATTCCACGTTAAGCATAAAGGTTTCCAAAAATACTTGCCTTGAATAATTGATGACGCAACGAACGGAAAGGATAATCACCGACGAACGTTAGGAATCAACGGAACCGAACCTAACGATTCGAAGAACATAATCACAACCAACTCTAGATGAATACGGAAATGGAATACACCAGCAAACCCGCCTACGATTCATGTATATTCGTACAAAAATAACAACGAGGGCGGACCACAACCAAACCCTCTCGATTTCGCAAAACCATGAAAATATACCATGAATCTGTAGGAAAACTAATGATATTGACAAGATTAACCATATTCATCATGAATCCACCAACAAAACGGAACGAATCGGACGATAATCCCAAAACCCCCAATTTATCTAAAAGTAGGGTTCTAAGAGATTTTACCTTAGATTAGGATGAAAGATTCGTGTTGATGTTGTTATAATACACCAAGAACTCAAGGAAGATGTTGGATGAGATGATTGTATGAAGAAATCGCCAAGAAAATCGCCTGGAATCGCCTTAGCCGCGGAGAGGAGGAAGAAATGAGAAATTGTGTTCATCTCGGTCAACTCCCTGGTTTATATAGCCAGGGAGTATTAGCGCGCGCTAATCCTCAAGGTTAGCGTGCGCTAACGGGATAAAACTACAGGCCATACAGTTAGCGTCCCAGTCCAGTAGCCAGATTTCTGGCCGTTAGCGTGCGCTACTCGAAACGTAGCGTGTGCTAATAATCTCTCGGTAGCGCGCGCTATCGACTAATAGCGTGCGCTACCTGGACATCAGCCGAGTCTAGAAGCAACTGTCCAGTACACACCTGATCCAGTTAGCGCGCGCTATCCACTAAACGTAGCGTGCGCTAAAGTGTATCGGTAGCGCGCGCTATCGACCAATAACGTGCGCTACCTGGGCAACAGATTGAGTCCATTAGCAAACTGTCCAGTACTGGATACTCACGCTAGCGCACGCTACCGGGAATCTCAGCATGCGCTAGCCCCCGACATTAGCGTGCGCTAGACTACGTAGCGTACGCTAATTCGCCATTCCAGGGGGCTGGAAACAGCACTGCCACTCCCAGGGCTTGCTCTCTACTAAGTGACCCCTAGCATGCGCTATGCATAAAAGATAGCGTGCGCTAGGTACGAAATATAAACGGTCCAAAACACCGGAATATGAACGAAACGTCAAACGGAACATCTCAAGACGCATCAAAATATAGAATGGATCCACGGCAACCCCGAAACAGCGGTTCCGCACAACAATAACGAGAATCAGATCAATAGATGACGGGAAAGATACACTGTAAGGTACACGAGGGTCACTACGACCGAGAAATACACCGAAAAAGAAAATACAAGGGGAAAGAAAAATGCGGATATTACAGTCCAAAACTTATCAAGTAAGTCTTGCAAATATCTAGATATTTAATCTTATAACTAGTCAAACAATAAGTGTCCTCTACCTAGATCTTAAGTTTATTTGGTGATTCCATGGTTGGATTAAGAGCTACACAAGGTGTTAGGGGCTGAATTCATAAGGTTATTACAAGGTTAGATCAAGGTTATCAAGGGTTAGCAAGAGTTGTGTTGAAGGATTGGAAGCTAGGATTTTTTTCTTGTTGAAGCTTTAAGTTAGGGCCTGTTTACTTTTTTTCCATTAAGTTCTGAATGGATTAAGCTGTCTGAGTGGATTAATCTGTCTGATTTGGAAAAATATCTTGTTGTTTCTTTCTTTTCTGAATGAACTATCTGAATGACAGGAATGACCATTTTACCCCTCAATATGAATTAAGTCATTTTTGATCAAATGTTCTTTATTTTTTAAGTTGAATGGTATTCACTACTACAGAAAAGATATTTAACATCACCCGTTTAAAATCGGTTCTGGAAAAACCGATTTTAAAAAAGATGCGGTGACATAATTGAAAATTTTAAAGCAAATTAACATAGGTTATGCTAAAAACCGATGTTAAAAATAAAAAAATTATTTACCCTGATTCTAATAACCATCGATGTTAAAAAATCTTTGATTTTCAGTTTTATTATATAATATAACATAATTAGATAATATTTTAATTTAAAAAAAAATCTTCGATTTTCAGTTTTATTCTAATACCAAATTGAGTATATATAATATAACTTAATATATAATATAACATAATATATATTTTAATTTATATTATAATATATATTCATAAATCATATTATCATTTTCAGTTATATTTAAATAATCAAACAATATTTTATAAATATATTAAGTTATATTTTAATTTATATAGTTATATTAATTTTTTATCAATAAATAGTTAATATTTTATGACTTTTAAATATATAATATTAATATATATTTTAAATTTATACTATATATACTCAATTATAATTAAGATTATATGATAATTTATATTATATATACTCCATTCTTTTATTATTAGATAGGGTAATTTTGGTATATTGAGGAAGTATTTCTGTCTTAATGGTAAGGACACCCCAAAAGTTGCTTAATGAAAAAGACATTATTAAGATCATTAATTTGAAAGTAAACAACAAGATATAGCTGACCGATTAAGCTGATTAAGCATTAAGATGATTAAGTAAAAAATAAACAGGCCCTTAGTGATCTTGATTCATGGTTCTAGTTAAATTTCATCACAAGGATTGTAAGCAAACTCCTATATTTACCTTTGATTTCTGTAAATATTAGTAGTTCATGTATTTAATATGTTCTATATGCTTATTATACTTGATTATGCTTGGAAAATTGAACTAAAACACTAGAAACCGTCGAAAGGACTTATATTGCAAAATGTAAACCGGACAAATGTAAAACGTAATTACCGGGAAAAATCGGTGGATCGTGAAACCTAGGTAAAAACATAGGCTTATAGATTGATGTCTTGTGGTCGCTTTCTCCAGTGGCTCATGCCGTAACTCATCCCGATTAGAGCTAAAACGGTAAAACATGTCAAAACCGACTAACATATCTCATCGACAAACGGGACAGCTTCGATCGTTTCGAACTCGCTCGTAGTTTTATGAAATGAAGCTAAGACATAAACTTAAACGTAGGAAAAGCCTCGCCCTAAAGTGTTCTAGAACTCAAGATATGGCCTTTTCCGCGGGACTGCAGAGGTCAGTCCAACTTTCGCACTTAATCACAAGTTTAAATTAGAAATTTAACTCATGTTATGATGTAATTAAGGATATAAGGCCACTAATATTTGTTGCTTGTATAGGTACAAGTCTTGAAAAAATGAGTTACATCTATTTTGGGAGACTTGGGGTGGAGACCGCGACGCTTGTCTTATAGAATTCAAATGCCGGGAACACGAGTGGAATTGGCTTTGCGTCCATTTTAACGACCCACTATAAGGTATGTATTACTAATTGTATTGTTATTTATTAGGTTATTGAAATTAGTTAAAAGTGTTATATAAAGTGTTATATAACATTTCTTTAACAAAGTCGAAATATATTTAATGCCGAAATAGTTTATAATTGATTTGACATAAATCTTTTTGTAGACGACTAGTACAAAAAAACAAGACCAATCGTGGTCGCCTGACGGAGCACCATAGTTTGGGGTCACTGTCGTTGGCATGTGTTGCTCACGAGGCTACTACTTCGGACCAAGTGGACAATGCGTTTGCGTATGTGGCTAAAAAAAATATCCACAAAATATTGACGAACATGTAAGTAAAAATAATTAATTCCTAAAAAGTTGTTATTTTTTTCTTAGTGTATAACATATGTATTTTTTCTAACCTTTATTCATATCCAACTGTCTGTTTTTTCTTGTAACTTAGGAGAGAGTCAGGACGGAGTCTGAGACTATCTTGGCACAGATTGCGAGGGAGCAGTTTTTGGATTTAGCAGAGACAGATCTTCCTGCAGCTATTGACATGATCGATCAGTCCGATCCTTATGTGAGGTCTAAGGTGTGGGGTACCTTGTATACTCCTAAAGAGAGCCGATTTCATACGTGGATGATGGGGTCCGAAGGGCATAGACTGTTGAAGGATACACCGGGCTTCCAACGTCGTAGGAGTGATACCAATAGAGCTTTCCTAGAGGAGCAGTTGAGGATGGCGAATGAGCTTCGAGTTGAGGAAGAAAGGGAGGCTGCTGAGAAGATGGCTATGTTCCAGGAAGAGCAACGTCAAATGAAGATCCAAAGATCGGCAGCGATGGCGTCACGCCAGACGAGACGCAGATGATGTGGGCATATATGGTCTCACTTAGTCAGACTATGACTCAGCAGGGATTTCAGCCACCACCACCACCTCCATTTGTGCCTTCACAGACTACGCCTCCATTTGTGCCTTCACAGACTCCGTCACCATCATCAGAGCACCATGCCGGTCCCTCAAATGACGGTAGTGATTCTATTTATCGTGATTTTTCGACTCTTTAGCTAGTTATATTTGTATTTTAATTAGTAATTAGTATGTGGAAAACTATGTTAGATATGATTTGATCTACGTTTGTTGAAGACTATGGTAATGTTTATCGTGATTTGAAAACTACGGTAATGTTTGTATATACTTATTTGAGTATATATGTAGTTGTGATTTGGAGTTGTATATTGTTATTGTTGGTGTATATTGGTGTTTGGTTGATGTTAGAAACAGGTTTTCAAAAACAGGTTTTGGTAAAAACAAAATCTTAATTTTTTTTTTTTAAAAAAGACTTTATCCGACCACTTAGGCATGTGCGTCATTAAAGTATTTGCGATTTTTTACTTTCTTTAATTATTTAAAATACTTTAGCCGACCACGCAAATTTCGTCGGCCGAAGCGGTTTGGCCGACCATTGTACGTTTATGTACTTTAGCCGACAACAGCCAAAGTGGTCGGCTAAAGTCCAACTTTAGCCGACCACTTTCTGAAAAGTTGTCGGCCAAACTTTAGCCGACGATGATTAGCCGACGATATTTTAGCCGACCACTTCGGACTTTAGCCGACGATTTTTTGTGGTCGGCTAAACCCCGATTTTTGATAGTGTATATATCATGGTCTCAAATCCATCAAAACAATCATAACAAAGTTGTGTGAGACCGTCTCACAAACTATGAGTCATTAACTTCTTGATAATTTATTTTTAACTTTTTACACATAAACAAAACTACGCTACAAATTCTGTTATTGATGGTAACCATGAAATTACCATCGGTACTAGGTTTGCTCAAGAATTACCAACGTGGTGTCTTTTGTAAATATAAATATAGAAGGCGTTGGTAAATATGATCGTGTTTGAGGAGAAAAGTAAAGACAACAAATCAATTGTATTGATAACAATGAATAGAGGGGCCTTTATATAGGCATTAAAAGAGAGTCTTTCCATACATAGGATTCCTAGTTAAGGTAAGACATCTAACAGATCCAACTACTTATGGAAGAGTCCGTAACCTTCCATAACTCTTATCCTCCTACAACTAGTATTAGGTAAGACACCAATACGGAAGGATTTCCCAGAACACTCCCCCTGTGTCGAACGCTAATACTAACATGGTGCACACGGTGTTGCCTCGGTAAAAAACCTTTCCAAGTCAAATAAAACCCCGTGGGAAAAACAAAGACTTTGGTGAGGAAAAAGAGCGCAACGCACCAACTACAAATGTCAGAATCATGTGAAGTATACTCCCCCTGAGGTATACATGACAGCTCATTCCATCGAGCTATCTTTAGTTGAGCTCGGATAATCGACACATGCCGATGCTTCTCACATGTTTCTCAAATGTAGATTTCGGCAGAGACTTAGTGAACAAGTCTGCGATATTCTCATTGGAACTCACTTGTTTCACTTCGATATTCAGCAATTTCTGCTGCTGCTGATTATAAAAGAACTTCGGCGCAATATGCTTGGTATTGTCACCCTTTATGAAACCTAACTTCATCTGCTCAATGCATGCCGCATTATCCTCAAAGATGCAAGTAGGGGTTGCTGTAGTGGGATCTAATCCACACGTTCCTCGTATATGGTCTATGACTGACCGGAGCCAAATGCACTCCCTTACGGATTCGTGCAATGCAATTATCTCTGCATGGTTCGAGGAAGTAGCAACCAGGGTCTGCTTGGTATATCGCCAAGATATCATCATATTCCCAATGGTGAACACATAACCAGTTTGGGAATGTCCTTTATGCGGGTCAGAGAGATAACCGGCATCAGCAAATCCAACTAACGTGTCGTTAGGATTCTCTGCATAAGGGGTAAGCTTGCTCGCTTTAGCACTTCTGGTAGTCAAGCTACCATGCTTAGCTGCAATATCAGAGGAAGATCAACGGTCGGTATGCATCGTCTTAACCTCAACAATTCCTTTCGGAATATCACTCTCTCTTGCGTAGGGAAAGAACAATCCAAGGTCACTGGAGCCTTTCAAGTATCGAAAGATGTGTTTTACTCCATTCCAATGCCTTATCGTGGGAGCGGAGCTAAATCTCGCTAACAGATTCACAGAGAATGCGATGTCTGGACGAGTACATTGAGACAGATACAACAACGTACCGATTGCGCTAAGGTACGGTGTTTCTGCTCCAAGGACCTCTTCATCCTCCTCTTTAGGACGAAACGGATCCTTGTTCATTTCCAGACTTCAACCAATCATGGGGGTAGCAAGAGGATGTGCCTTGTCCATGCTAAATCGCTTGAGCATTTTGTGGACATAGGCAGACTGATGAATGAGTATGCCATCATCTCTATGTTCTAGCTCTAAGCCCAAGCAGAATCGAGTCCTCCCTAGATCTTTCATCTCGAATTCGGATTTAAGGTAGCGGGCCGTTTCATTGACCTCATCTATGGTACCGATGACATTCATGTCATCTACATAGACGGCTACAATCACGAATCCTGCATCTGTTCTTTTCACGAATATGCATGGACATATGTCACTGTTCTTGTATCCCTTCCCAACCAAGTATTCACTTAGGCGGTTGTACCACATCCTTCCGGATTGTTTCAACCCATACAGTGAACGACGCAATTTCACACAGACGCGCTCCGTGGTTTAGAGCTACTTGATTTGGGCCATTAAATCCCTTCTGGGACTTTCATATAGATATCCGTATCTAGATCCCCATAAAGATACGCTGTAACCACATCCATAAGCTGCATGTTCAGTTTTTCGGACACTACCAAACTGACTAAGTAGCGGAAAGTGATGATGTCCATAACGGGAGAATACGTCTCCTCGTAGTCAATGCGAGGGCGCTGCGAGAAGTCTTGGGCAACTAGTCTCGCTTTGTAACGCATGACCTCATCCTTATCATTGCGTTTACGAACAAAGACCCACTTATGTCCAACTGGTTTAACGCCCACGGGTATTGGCTCGATACGGCCAAATACCTCACGTTTAGCCATTGAGTCTAGTTCAGCCTGCATTGCATCTTTCCATTTCGGCCAATCGGCTCGTTGTTGACACTCAGCAACCGAGCGGCTTCCGTCGTCGTCTTCAATAATTTCTTGAGCGACGGAGTAGGCAAAAGCATCGTCGACTAGCGTGGACGACACATCCCAATAATGCGTATTCACTCGTACATTGCATCGAGATTTCTTTATTCTCTGACATCAACAAAGTTTCCGACGCGTCCGTCGATTGTTCCATTGTTGATTCGAGGACATATCCGTAGTCAGAGATAATCTCGTGTGACGGAGTCACTGTGTCGATGATGAGAGGATTTTGTGCCTCCGTTCCTCTTCTCTTTCGAGGTTTGGTATCCTTTCTACCCACTGGCCTCCCCCTCTTTCGAGCAGGGATAAGAGCAGCCGAAGCAGCCGTCCCACCACTAAGGTTGACGCCGGTGGCATCATTCCTTTGGGCGGCTGAACCTTGCCCTATAACTGGGACTTCTAACCTTGCAGGAACATTTGCAGCGGGAATGGTAGATCTTGTCACTTTCTCAGTATTAGTAAAGTTGTCGGGCATCGAATCCGCAACTTTCTGAAGACTGAGAATACGTTGCACTTCTAGCTCGGATTGAGCTGTGCGGGGATCTTGATGAGGCAAGGATGGAGCACACCAGACAATTTCCTGGCGTTCAACTGGAATCGTTCGATTCCTCTCTCCCCCTAACGACGGGAAGTTTGTCTCATCAAAGTGACAATCTGCAAATCTTGCAGTAAAAAGATCTCCTGTCAAAGGTTCCAAATAGCGGATAATTTTAGGCGACTCATAGCCAACATATATACCTAATCGTCTTTGCGGACCCATTTTAGTACGCTGTGGAGGCGTAATTGGCACATATACCGCACAACCAAAAATGCGTAAGTGTGAAATATCAGGCTCATATCCAGTTACCAACTGGTACGCACTGAACGTTTGATTGGAAGTGGGTCGAAAGCGAATAAGTATAGCCGCATGCAAAATTGCATAACCCCAGGCAGAAATCGGCAAGTTGGTGCGCAATACCAATGCTCGGGCGATAAGCTGTAACCGCTTAATCATAGCCTCGGCAAGGCCATTCTGCGAATGAACGTGGGGGATGGGATGTTCAACATCAATCCCAATCGACATGCAATAGTCGTCAAAAGACTTTGACGTAAACTCTCCAGCATTGTCCAATCTTAATGACGAGATTGGGAAGTCAGGGTGGTTAGCCCGTAACTTGATGATTTGTGCTAGGAGTTTAGCAAATGCAGCGTTTCTCGTGGATAGCAGAGCGACGTGTGACCATCGCGTCGATGCATCAACCAGAACCATAAAATATCTGAATGGTCCGCACTCTGGCTGAATAGGTCCACATATGTCCCCTTGAATTCTTTGTAACAAGCGAATGTTTTGTGTTGAGTCTTTAGCAAAGGACGGAGAGGGTATCAACTTTGCTAGTGAACAGGCTTTACGAAATGATTTATGGGCATTAGAAATTGCCACGGAAGCCTCGGGATTTACAAGAGATGCACCGTCAACCTTATCAGGGCGTGCGATCTTTAGTCCCGGTGATACGGTATCAAGCTCACTCACATCAATGCCGATATCGAGTGGTGCTTCCAATCGTTTTCTGGACTTGAAAAACGGATGACCATGTGAGTTTTTCAAAATGCGAATCATCATGTCGCGTCCAGGGTGACCGAGTCGGTCATGCCATAGTTGGTATGCTTCGGAATCACACAGTTCGTGACTCACAGCATAGGATTCAATAACCCTTATTGTAGTCTGGTATAAACCACTACTTAGACTCATAAGTTTCTCGAGAACGCGGCGTCTTCCGCATTCTGCCAGAGTAACACACAAAAATTCTGTCCCATTCTCACAATGTGTATCAAGGTGATAACCGTTGGCACGGATGTCCCTAAAACTTAGCAAGGTTCGGTTTGCTCTTGGGGCATAGAGAGCATTTGTGACATTAATATGCGTACCATTAGGTAGCAAGAAATGAGCAGGTCCCCTCCCTTGAATTACTTGGGAGGAACCAATCATTGTTGTCACTGAGGATATGTATGGCACAATATCCTTGAATAATTGCCTATTCCGAAGAATAGTGTGGGTTGTTCCACTATCAGCAAGGCACTCAATTTCGCCACGAGACATCTACAATAAGACATGAAACTCGATTAGTCTTATGATTAGAGACATAGCGAAAACTCATTAATATCGAGTTTGGGGAAATTCGACCAAGTTGGTTAGGATCAAAGTTAGCACAATCGCTGGAAATAATTTCCGCGCAGCTTGACCTTTGTTCACTAAAACAGCAATAACTTCTTCGTTAAGAAGGCTATGGACGAACGGTCAGTTGTTTTGGAAACTAGACTTCCGTATCTTTCTGTCCATTGGTCGTGCACTTTCTGGATCATTAAACTCAGATCTCAGTGCTCGTTTCAATTTGCTATTTTGGTATTTCCCTATTGTTGAGTGATAGAGCAAGGTTGAAGCCTTTTTTCAAAGGCATTATTGTTGATACAATACTATGGAAATATGGCCATAGGAGCGTTTAAATACTTTAAAACGCATCTTGGTTTTCGATTTATATCTCTACTAATGATCCTTTCGGTAACTCCAACTTGGTAGACTTGCAGAGAAAGTAGGAATGCTCTGACATAAAGGCCGTTTAAAACCACTGATTCCGTTTGAACTCTCAAAGCATAAACAAATACCAAGGAGGATGCGCCTAGTCTTGATCAAAAGTTCTGATGAAATCCTACCAATGTATCAAATTTTTAACCAAGCAATTCATTGCTAGCAATTATTTTGTGATAAACCAAACATGCTTTCGAAGGGAAAAAATAAAATTCGTCTTTGCACAATCACAGCAATTAAAAGAATTTTATTCATCCTGGCCAACTTTATTACATTCATGAAAATCCAAAGTAGTTCTCGGAAACAAGACAAAGCGTAAAACTAGTCAAACTACAATGATCTAGTCAAAGTCGGCAACATCCATATGTTGGTCTTTGTCCGCAATGGTGAGAGGAGGGATCTCAGTCTGGATCTCAGTATGGTTCACCTCCATATTCTTATTATCTTCTTCCATGTAATTCGACTCTTGAGTCAAATATTGTTTATAGTGCTTGTAGTAAGCTTGGATGTTCTTTGGCGCTTTGCAATTGCGGTAAGTATGCTTCTTCGATCCGCAAGTATAGCAATTCCGGCCTTCCTTTGGAGTGGTTCCATTCCCGGCGGCAGGAGGCGGCCCACATGGTTGGGTTCCACTAGGTCCCGTGGCCGAGCCACCTTGCCTCTTCCACACGTTGGAACGACAACCTCGTCTTTTCCCTCGCTTGCTCGAGTCATGCATCCGTGGTGCTTGCAAAAATTGAGTAGCGTTGCCTTTTCTATTTTGTCGTGGTGCTTTCCTGTGGGTAGCCTAATTCACTTCCGGAATCGGCTTCGTACCAGCTGGGCGCGCATTGCTATTGAGAATAATCTCATGGTGCCTTTCTTTTTTCGCGAGGTGGGAGATAAGGTCACTAAAGTTCTTAATTCTCCCTTCCTCATAGGCAACGCGCAGCTGATGAGCAATTACACTTGCTCCCACGGGAAACGTGTTAAGAGTCTTCTCGATCAAATCTTGATCAGACTTCTTGACACCACAAAAACCAAGATCAGCGCGAAGATCGAGGATAGCTTGATTATAGGCTTCCACATTCGCATAATCCAAAAATCGGATTTGCTCCCACTGAAGTTGCAATTCGGGGAAGCGCTGATCATGCACATTATTAAATCGTTGTTTGAGTGTATCCCATAGTTCTTTGGGAGTTTGCAAGTTCATATAACACTTTTTCAACAACGGATGTATATGTCTACGCAAGTACATCAGTGCATTAGCCTTGGTTTCCTTGCTCGGTTCTTGAGCGGTAGGCTCGTTAAAGGGAAAGATGGTGGTGGTAAATCTCTTACCGACGAACGCCAAGCGAACGTCTGAGACCCACCTATGGTACTCCTTACCAGCATGGTCAAGGATGTCGAACTCCGGATGAACATTGGAGCTTTGTGCCATCTACAAGATATAAACAAGAGGAAGTTAGTCTTGTTGGATTTTCAGTGACAATGTAAACGGTCACAATCGATGCTTTTAAAAGCGTGTAACATAACCGTTACTCGATTTACTTCCCTTAATTGTTGTTTAGTAAAGTCGACAAAAAACGGCGATATCAGATCGCACCCAGATACGTGGTGTATGCAACAACCACAAGTATCGACTTTTCAACAATTCCGTGACTCTCCCAGGACCGTCACACGCTTTTCGACACGCAGAGATACCGACTTCTCTCGCGGTCTCATCCACCGCAAAGTAGCGTGGGAGATTAAGAACCCAAAACCCGTGTCCCCAAAAGAAAAATTCCCAAAGGAGAGAATTGAAATAGGGGACGAGTCGATAATTACCTCGATTATAAAATTAGGCACGTCTTGAACTGTGGTGTGCTTCGATCTACGGTTGGTACTCGATGCGACGACGTGAAACCGGAGGCGCAATTTTGGCGCTCAAGATAAGTTGATGTTCGGGTTTTGGTCCGAAAGTCGAACTGGTCGGACTTGGCTGGCCGAGAGCGGGCGGCGGCGTGGGAGGCGGAGGCGGAGGCGGGTCCGGCGGGCGGCGGCGGCTTTGGCGCGGGGCGATTCAAGGCGGAGGTCCGTCGGCGGTCCGGCGGCTGTGCTGGGCGGCTTTGGGCAGATCTGGGCGGCGGAGGTCCGGCGGCGGCGGTCCGGTGGCTCTGGGCGGCGGCTGTGCTTGGCGGGTGGCTGGCAGCGGTGGTGGCAGGCGGCTGGGCTGCGGGGCAGTGGTGCTCGACCGATTTCTTCTTTTTTTTTCGTTCGAGCTACGTGCTGATAACGTGTTTGAGGAGAAAAGTAAAGACAGCAAATCAATTGTATTGATAACAATGAATAGATGGGCCTTTATATAGGCATTACAAAGAGAGTCTTTCCATACATAGGATTCCTAGTTAAGGTAAGACATCTAACAGGATCCAACTACTTATGGAAGAGTCCAGAACCTTCCATAACTCTTATCCCCCTACAACTAGTATTAGGTAAGACACCAATACGGGAAGGATTTCCCGGAACAGATCGAAGAATTTCCGTGGCATTTGGTAAATTTGCAACGGGGCAATATCCATTGGAAATCAAGAAGTCGGTGAAGACATCGTTTTTACCTAATTTCAGTCGATTTGGCAACGGTTACCCAAATTGGCAACGGTCCATCGAACGAATATAGTACTCCCTCCGTCCACACAAATGTGTCTAAATTTTGACTTTTTCGAGTCAAAACTTATAAACTTTGACCAAAAAATTGTCATTAATATATAAAAAAATATAGTGATATAAGTACTTGATTAGATTTGTCTTAATGTGTATTTTTAAAATATAACTTACATTTTCTATAAAATTTTATATATTAATGACAATTTTTTGGTCAAAGTTTATAAATTTTGACTCGAAAAAGTCAAAATTTGGACACATTTTCGTGGACGGAGGGAGTAATCAAGAAGAGATTCTTGTTAGGATTTGCTGGGATAATATGAAAAAAGAAAGTCGAAAAAGCGATAAAACAGAAGATTTGTTAACCCAACAAGGCTGTAACTGACCACGTCTGCGCTACTGCTAGGAATTTCACTAAGTATGAGAAAGAGAGAGACGTTTCGACTCTTACAATTTTGGTATGTCTACAACTGACTGACAATGGACTTATTTATAGTCAAAAACGGAAAACCCTAATACATGTAAACACCCAAAATTCCCAGTACTTCTGGCTCCACAACCCAATTATTCTCAGTAAAGACAATGTTTGTATCTGATCTCGAGACCATTTGGCAACACTTTCTCCATGAATATGTATCCATTGGTAATTGAGGAGAAGTTGTCAACAAACACATTGGAATTACCTGATTTCCCGTCGATGTGACAACGGTTTACCGACTGACAATCTGTCAGTATATCCGAGTTATAGACCTTTAAATCCATTTGATTTTGTTTTTATCTCACGTCCGTCTTATTATGAAACATCTCACCGGAGAATGACGAATAATATTGCATCGGTTGTTTGGGCGAGTCATCTAGATGACGAAGCATGTGTGATTTGTGTGTACTTGAACCACATAGTGGATATGTTTACAAATCTAAGTTGAACAAGGACCACAACCGAGTGTAATGTGAAATATAATTAAATAAGCCGATTTGAATTCATATTGAACAAGGTTCGATCGTATTTGCATGTTATTTTATTAATACTAAGTCATCTTGATCAAATTATATTATATTATCGTATTCCAAGTATTATATGTTGATGAATTATATCACAAATACACCAATTATTATTTGAATTACCAAACAAATCTATCAATATTTCATCATATATTGACTATCATTTTCATCACATACCAGTTTTGGCTGACTGACACAACGGTTGTCAGCTTAAACCAGAGAGCTTTATCAGACAACAGTCATGTTGTCGGCTTAAATCGATAAACTTTAACAGACAACACTTTAGTTTCGGCTTAAACTAATTTACTTTTACCATATTTAACAAAAAAAAAACTGTTTAGCAAACAACGATTGTCCCCTAAAACCAGAGAGTTTTATCTGACAACAGTCATGTTGTCGGCTTAAAATCGATAAACTTTAACAGACAACACATTAACTTCAGCTTAAACTAATTTATTTTTACCATATTTAACAAAAAAAAACTGTTTAGCAAACAACATGTGCAAAAGTCGTCGGCTATAGTGTTTTTTTGCAAAAATAAAATAAAATTCAGATTTTGAAGTCCCTAAAACCTATTTCTCTGAACCTACAATCTCCATTTGTACAAAACAATATACAATAATATAAACCGACAATAACAAACATAACCACAATGACCATACACATAACTATAATCACCACCAGTATATGTAAGAAACACAATGTGTAGCGACCACTTTTTAAAATGACATTTTGAAATAATTTCAAGGGAGATTAAATATCCCAAAAAAATAATTGAATAATTGCAGCGGAAATTGAAATAAAGTCATCCATTTCGCAAGTAAATATAAATTAAATTCCCAACATTTCAAAACATCCATAATATCTAACCATGACATTGAAGCCAAAGTTTAAAATTTTTAAATAAACGAAATAATTGAAAAAAAAGGCAGATAAATATTATTATCACGCCACGCCTTTGCCCGCCACGCCAGACTCCTCAACTTGAAAGGTTTAAATAATGGGGTGAGCTTTCAACTCGCTAAGTGAGGAGGGAACGCTTTGTTAAATTCAAATACATACATGTTGCCAAGTAGATATGACATGCCTGAACCTGGTGATTGCCCGAGGGCCATTAATATGCAAACTTTGTGCATACTGCCTACTACTCATTAGAGGCTACAACGTAATTAACATGCAAACTTTGAGCACATTATGCCTACTACTCATTGGAGGCTACAACGTAAATAATATGCAAACTTTGAGCACATTATGCCTACTACTCATTGGAGGCTACAACATGAATAATATGCATACTTTGAGCATATAAATATTTGGCAAGAAACAATCATATATACAAGTAACATCATGCATTAAAAAACAAGCGTAAAATTCCCACCTCGAAATACGATGATGATCCTTGAAAATTGAGATGCGAATGCAGTTCAAATCCTAGGCTCCAAGTCCTCGTCTCCTAAAATAATAATTAAATTCTAATATTAATATAGCGTTCAAAATAAACTAATATAAATTATTTGAATTTATATTGAGTAAAAGAGGTATGATTTTTAAAATATTGAATCTGGCTGGGGGTCGAATTAAAAAGATTGGGAAAATTGAGGGACTGAGATTGAATACCCTGAAAGATTGATTTGGGGTCGAATCGAAAGGTCTGGAATTCTGAGGGCTAAATTGAAAAACCCTAAAAGGAGCTGGGTATATAAAAAACCTTAGCCCTAAACTCTCGACCGACACTCTTATCTTCTCTCCATTTCCTCCCGATCTCTCTCCGCCCCGTCGACTCTCTCCCTCTCTCTCAAAGAATCCTCCCCACAAAACCACCGATCTCTCGCTCTCTCTCACTTTCTCAGCTCTCTGCCAAAAACAATCCTTGCACACATACACACAATCGACCGCATGGAAAAATTTAAACTCACGCACAAACACACAATTCGGGCTGAGACTTAAGCTCTTGCAAGGAAAAAAAACACCAGTCGCACCAACATTGAATTGGTCGCACAAGGATGCCGCGAAACTTGTATAACCCCCAGATCGAACCGGGAATATTACACGCCACAGACCCTCTCCGTGAGGATCCACCAGGCTAGACATCAAAAAAACACATTACATTACATACCGACGAATCAAAATAACGAACCAATAGACCGATTTGGTCTTTCGTCACTGACTTACAAATAAAAAAAAATATATAAACTCATCCAGACTCATACCCACGCAAGGGTAAAATACTTGCAACAACGAACAATAAGACAATGGAAAAGACAATACAATGGACTTCGACTAACTTAACCCAAAACTGGTCTTCGTGTGATTAGTATCATTCGTCTTTCATCATCTCTCGTACAGATCCTGTGACTTGCTTCCGAAAACCTGCATGTACCTGGACACAATACAGATATCCACCCCCGATTACTCGGGGGTTAGCAAAACTCCACTGTTTCGCTAGTGCAAGTATAAAGTGCAAAAACGAGCCATACACAACACATTCCGAGAATACAACGAAAGACTTCCCGAGATATATTTAGTTAAAAATAGTTCAAGTCTTGAAAGTAGAAACAAAGCAAGTAAGTACTTTGAAAACATTTCCAAATCACGGGAGTTTTGAAAACATTAGAAATTGAAAAGTTCTTAATTCCTCGAAAGTCATTTAGGGTCACAGCCCCAAAGTTCATTTTCCAAAATGCAAATCCGTTAACAAAACACGGGGTCCACGACCCAACCATTCCGGTCACAAAACACAGGGCCTACGACCCGATCATCAACTGCAATTCACTTACAAGGACACATTACACATAACATTTTATTCTTATGCCATTCTAGCCAAGCACCAAGACTCGATATATAATGTCTCTCGACCCCGAGCACAAAGCATTGTGATACTCCGGACAATATCACAATTAATGAAAACATCAACATCATCCTCAAGATGAAAACTACACCTGGTAACCTGCGACCGTACCCCTTAGTATCGGCCCCCAGACGCCCCGTCGAACGCTCCGGGTGGGAAACCACTTCCGCGGCCGTACCCCTTAGTATCGACCCCCAGACATCCCGTCGGACACTCCGGGTGGAAGTTCAACCACACACGCACCCAAGTCCACTTCCGCGGCCGTACCCCTTAGTATCGACCCCCAGACATCCCGTCGAACACTCCGGGTGGAAGGAACAACACACACACACACGTTCCAAAATCACAATTGAAAACCACAAGCCTCAAAGGTCAATCACAGTATATATAGTCGAGGTACCTTACTAGAATGGCCAGTTCATCCAACATATACTCACGACCAAGTAACGATACAATTCATGCTAGAATTTCAATGATGCAGCTAGTACCAATAACATAGCAACGAGGGAAAATACCTATCCAACCACGCCGAACGACACAATGTCACATGATCATCAATAGGCATATGTTCCATACATATCTCAAGGAAAGGTTAAGCTATAAATCTACAACGTCATAATCACACAAAACGATACCCCACAAATACTTAGACAAGCATATTTAACAACGAAATCATACGAGTCATCCTTTAAGGAAGTATTGAAAAGCATATCAATTCCTTTGAAAGTTAATTATAGTCATTCATAAATCACGTATCGTAAATTACCAACTAATATATCCACAAAACACGTAATGTATGGGCAACATATTTGCCTCGAATAACCACAACGCGGAGAATCGGCCGAAGTAGGTTGGCACGAACCGACTACGAACTCGCCGACTCCACCGAACGACAATCCGCAACAATGAACTACGAACGAAAACAATAACAACGAAAATGAATTCCAAAGTACGACCCAAAGCCGCTGAATTCAAAGAACAATTGACGAAAGTTCAAGGATTTCACCCAAAACGGCCAAGAACACGATTCGTCCCGTCAAAACACGAAGTTGAAATATGGATATACAATCCATAGAATATGTTTAACAACATCATTTAACCACAATCGATCCATCAAAAACGGATGGTAAACGAGATCGAGAACAAATCCCCCAAAAAGTCGATTCAAAGGAAGTCAAGAAATATACTTCGATTCGATGAAGAACAATGGATTAAATGATGTTAAACGCAAGAATACTAACAAGATTAATCATACCCATCATGAATTAATCAACAATACGGAACGAATCGGACAAAAACGAAAAAACCCCCAAATTCAAGAATTTAGGGTTCTAAGAAGAGATTACCTCTTGAAGATCCAAGCACTTTGATCCGAAGAACACGTGTTAGATCCACAATCCGAGCTTCACGATCGAAAGGAGATGAAGAAAATCACACAATCAAGTGATAGATGAAGGAAAATCTCCCCTACAAGCCTCTCTCTCTCGTATGGTTGAAGAAAAAGGAAAAATGAGCTGAACTAGCTGAAAAAAAACGCAATTATAGCGCTGACTGCACTATGTGCCACGGCCCAGCCGAAGTGTGCCGTGGCACAGGGCCGAATCTGCCCCCAGTGATTGGCAGCGTGCCGCGGCCCGGACGAGTGTGCCGCGGCAGTGACTCGGCAGTGTGCCGCGGCCCTGCCGGCATGTGCCGCGGCTCACGGTACAGAGGGGTTGGCCGATAATTGAAACATGAGTGTGCCGCGGCCCGGACGGGTGTGCCGCAGCAGTGACTCGGCAGTGTGCCGCGGCCCTGCCGGCATGTGCCGCGGCTCACGGTACAGGCTGCTCGGCCAAAACTGGAAAATGAGTGTATGAGCTATTTCGACCATAACTCTCACGTCCGGACTCCGATTGACTCACCGTTTGAACTA